>JAMRMS010000015.1:0-1355424 GCA_030463185.1 Cladosporium sp. BF-F | reverse complement strand
TAACCCTAACCCTAACCCTAACCCTAACCCTAACCCTAACCCTAACCCTAACCCTAACCCTAACCCTAACCCTAACCCTAACCCTAACCCTAACCTAACCCTAACCCTAACCCTAACCCTAACCCTAACCCTAACCTAACCCTCGACTGTTGTTACATGATACTCTTAAACCATAGATGCCTCCGGGAAGGATAAGCTCAAACCCACTGGGCAGACTTCCCCGCATCCGAGTGTAGCACCTCGGTAACCTTAAGCAAAACCTTATTTTGCGGCATTGACATCGGCAACACATCACAGTTGCAATATACATCTCGCAGATACATTCGACACATGTACGCCTGATCCTGTGACTGACGACTAAAACCTGCAGGGATGCAGCGAAAAGGCACAGCATTAGATGTGTCAAAAGACGCTCACAGTCTCTCCCCACGCAGCAATCTGTCAAAGGTAGAAGACGGCATGCGTGCGATAGGGTAGATGCTACCATTACTTTGGCAGGAACACATGTTGACCCAAGTCTTAGTGTTCTCGAAAAAACTTTCATGCGATGGTGGACAGCCGTGCACTACTTGCAGCACGAGAAGAATGAATTGTGAAAGGGCCAACGGGACCACCCTCTCAAGTGAGATAGCTCCTGGCCCTCGCAACCAAGAACTAGCTCTCGACAGATGCCGTACTTTGCCTTTCCTCTTGTATGATGGGGATGCTGAGGTGTTTTCTCTCTTCGGATTTCCAGGACCGGCAACTGTGAGCACGAAAGTAAGCCGACAAGCTACCTCTATTTTACCTCTGGACTTCATGCTCACGGGGAACTACGATGGTCTATGCGAGCAGGCAATTCTTGACTTCAACCTCCACCGTCTTGGCGATATGTTAGACGATGACCCATTCATGGACGACGGAGTTGACTGGATAGTGGGTTGCGCGACCGCTCTGCCCGAGGCGGATATATTTGGCATTGTCCGAAACGAAAGAAGAATTGCAGATTTGGTCGCAGCGATCATGAGCTCCTCACCAAACACACGCGAGACTGAGGCAGAGCGACAAACTGGCTTATCAATACTGCAGGACTTGTTGAGTCCAGCGCAAGCACATCGGTTCGTCTCCCGTTACTTCGAGACATGGCATCCTATCTGCAGCATTATACATCGCCCCACCTTCACAGCGGACTCGACGGCGGATTGCACTCTACTTGCTATCCTCATGCTAGGCGCCATTTATTCGCCTAATGATGAGGATCGGCAAAATGCTCTCAGCGTTATCGACTATGTTGAGGATTATGTTTTCTTGCAGGCTCATTCAGATGCGAACAGCGTAGTGTGGCATGGGAAAACGACTGACGATGATGCTGAATTTCATTTTTTGCAAGCCTCGTTCTTGCTCGTTGTTGCTCAATACTGGTCAGGCTCTGAACGCTCACGGAGAAGGGTGTCAACATCTCGCTTCGATCGCGTGCTTGAGGTAAGGCTGCAGATCCTTGTACAACGTGTATCATTTCGCTTGTACTAAGAAACATGGTAGAGTGCTCGCCAACTAGGCTCTTTCCAGATCACGCACACTGCAGATGATCGAACAAGTCAAAACTCATGGCTCGCCAGAGAATGTCACATCCGGTAAGAGCCTCTGCAACAACCAGATGGCAATTCTCTCACACTTATTGCTAGCACTTCTACATGGATCACACTCTTGGACTGCGCTTTCTCGTTCTTCTGGGGTATCCCAACTCGCATCGTGAGCCACGAGGTCATGTGCGACTTGCCCTGCCTGGACATCATCTTCAACGAGAGAGACCCTTTCACCCATCCTAGCTTTGCTTTCAGTCGGAATCTCACTGCCCTGACTGCCTTCCGAGCTCTATTTGAGAACACCGATACACTCGAGCTAACTATGCTGGATACTTTCGTCCTGATACATCGTGAGTTGGCTTGCCGTCTTTCCGCCGTTCCTCGCTAACTTCCACGCCAAGTGCTTTATCGCTTCGTTATCAACGCTTTATCACTCCAGCTCTGGCGGACAGGCTCAGTCCAAGATGGTCTTGCGTACTCAGGAATGGGTAGCGACGTATCAAAGGCTCTTAACTGCTGGCATCGATACTGGGAGCAGCTGCATAAAAGCGCTGTCGAGCGCAACATCTGGAACGAACTGAAGTTTTGGAAGTACGGTGATCAGTTCGATTACGCTATCCGCTTCCTCCTTTCAGCCCGTGCAAGGCCGCATCTCAACACCTTCATCGCGGTTGGAATCCCGAGGCTGGAGAGGTTCAATGCCGTGTCGTCTTGTTGAATAGTTCTTGTAAGGCCTGTAGATTGATGTATATAACCGATACGAGTGCTTAAAGTACGGTCACCAGACTAAGGTCGTATGAAGGGCAGGTCGTGGGGGAATGCTGCCTCTTTCTTGAAACATTAAGGTCCTTTTGTTTACGATGTTTTTGAGGGACAGATGAGTACCTTTTTTATCTTTTACGTATCTGCGTTGACTAATAACGATGTAATGACATTCACTTTCCAATCCCGCAAAGAAATGTCTCAGTTCCCCTGCACCTTCCATCCGAAAAAACAATCACAACCCCTCCACTTTCACAGGAAACCTCGCCTTCTGCACAGCCAAGAACTCCCAAACCCTGGCCTCAAAAACCCTCTCATCCCCATACCACAGCAACAGCATCGAATCTTTCTTCAGCAAACCCGAGCCGCTGGCGAAGTGATCGCGAATAAGACGCTGTGCAGGAGAAGCCGTCTCGTAAGTACCCTCGTAAGGCTTCTTGAGGACTTTGCGTTCGGGATGGCCGGTGTTGGCGATGGGTGGGAGGCTTCTGATGGTTTTGATGATAGAGTGAAGGGCGCCTGGGACGGGCTGGCCGATGAGGGGACCGAGGGGAAGGCTGAGGATGATTTGAGGCAGAGACATGATGGCTGTGGGCGGTGGGAGACAGGTTGGTGCTGGAGGGGTCGAGGCTGTTGGTGAAGGAGCAGGAGCGAGGATTGGATATGTGGTCGACGTGGATCGATCGAGTCCTTGATGACCATGATTGTAAGGACCGGAGTTGATGAGGGTTGTATCTATCGCTGAAGAAGGCAACGCTTCCGCGCGAGAGGAAAGCGAGTGTGTGTTTTGAAGATGCTCGTGAGCAGCGGCATAAGGCAGATCCTGACTGTAAATGCTGAAGGCATCCGCCGATGCAGCGTTGATGATCCCATTGCCTGATACCGCGCACGGGCACATATTGAGTGTGAGTGTGCGATCGACTGCTTGTCCAAACTTCTTGTTCGTCTCCGCGACCTCAAAAGTTGTGAATGGGCCTTGATCTGATGCTGCAGGAGGCGTTGACTCGGCCAACTCCACCCTGTCTCCAGTATAGTAATATCCTGGGGTCAAGTCATCTCGGTCATCACTGTCGTCAGGTGCTGGGTAGGTATAGAAGACGCTCGTGGCAGTCATAGCGTCAAACTATCACGCAGTCAGCTCCATTCCACAACATAAGAAGATGACATGAGTTCCTACCCAAGTCCCGTAAGCATCCCTGGGATCATTCATGATCTTGAGGCAGCTCTCCACAGCTACAACCAGACCTTCTTCATCGACATCACTCTTCCTGACGAAGTAGGGATTGCTTCCCGTCATGTTTAGTGATCACCGCTCGTGTGCCGTAGTGGACCTTGTTCACAACCTCTGCTGAAGGAATGGTCGAGGGCAAGGTCCTTCCTTAAATTTAGAGAAGAGGGTCTTTGGCTGCGAGGCGAGTAGAGACCGTTCCAGTCGCCGGTGGGAGTGTGAATGGATCGGTCGCGAAACTACGCATCGCTGCCTCGAGCAAACAAACGCCACTCCGGGGCTGGAAGTGAATAGTGAGTGATCCCCGTCTCGCATCGCTCCTGCTTCACTGAAAGAGAAGTTTTGCAATGTCTTATTGGCCCCTGGAACAGAAAGAAAAAGAAGAGACAAGCTCAAGACAGTGAAGACCTGGTGCCTCCCGTCTCGCATAATTCTTGCTTCACTTCATGCAAAGCTCTCGCGATGTCTTACCGGCGATTCGGGGACAGGAAACAAAGAAACCAGGTCTTTCCTCAAACTGAGGCATGTAGAGAACTCAAGAAGACATGCCTCGTACATTTGAGCGCGAAAATGACTCTCGCGTACTCACGTGATGTTCATTAAGTAAGTGAGTCCTTGCTCCAACCGCACTGCTGAGATTTATTCCTTCTCATCTCTACATGTCCCTTGTGCGTTCTCGAAGTATTCACAATTCGCACAGCTCCCCCGTGAGACACCGTATCATTGCCATTCTTGGCGACCGTCCATGCTTTCCAAAGAACCATATGGCGCCCTTGATTTTTACAAAATCTTACTCCAAAAAGCTAAACCAATTGACCTCATCGTCTCTTTCCCGTTGCAGCACTCGAGCCCAACGTGATTGCAAGTTGCGGATGGCGGTAAGTCTTTAGGCATGGTCATCTGCGCGGCGTGTTCGCAGTGAAAGCATGCGCAGCTTCAAGCGCTGTCGACGTGATTGTCATCGGACTACAAGTCGAGCAGCCGTAACGCATTCGTATTGAAAGGTGTTTGATAGTCCACTCGTGAAAAGCCAGGAGTCTGGCGAAGAAGACTGAATCGCCCTGTTCCTTGCTTTTGTGCAGGATCAGGCGTGGGACGAAATCACCATCATCTTGCGATGCAGGATCGACTTGCCCAGATCAGACGCCGATGAATATATACCCGGTGAGCTGACTTGAGGACCAACGTGCCTGACTACGAAATCAGACGAACGGGGGGTGTCTTCTTGTTGATGCATATGAGGATGAATGTGAGGACGAACTGTTAATAGCGGTCTGAAGTCGTTCACTTCAGTCATGAGGGTACTCATCGCGGATGTTGCTGACAAAAGCTTTCTCCTCGTCATCCCAGCGCTTGAAGTAGCGCCCTGCGAGATCCATGAGATCTTGAGTGGGGCTGTCCGAAAGTATGGTTATGTTTTCTTCGGCGACGTAGCGGACGGACTTGTCATCGGCGCTGATAACAAAACAATGTTAATAAAGGATCTTTGCTTATCAATGAGGTTTGACAGTACTCACACCACATTGTAGAAAGGCTGTTCCCGGCCTTTGGGTAGATCGTCGACTCGCATCTGGTGGATCCAGCGATCCTCAGCACCGCAGCGGAGATCCCAGCCGATGATGAAGCCCGAGTATCCATAGCGGCGGTGCTGGAACTGTTGGCCAATCTTATAGCTCACATGAGCGGTGTTGTCTCCTCGAGGACTCGGCGCTTTCTGATTGTCGTCGGCTTTTCGTGCTGTCGTGATGAGGTGCATGAGGATGGGCTGCTCGCGCTCGCCATTGAACAATGGTAGGACTGTCTTTTCAATCAGACCCAGATCTTCGGGGAAATGTGATTGGTAGTGTTCAACTAGGTAGGGGAGACACTGCTTGCGCCTGTGAGATGCGCTGGCGTGGTTGCCATCTCCGAGAATCATCATCGACCATAGCATGCTGTACCAGGCGGCTTCGATGTCGGGCGTCAGGTGGTCGTTGACTGTGCCGCGCTGACGATCGCGGGCTTCTTGAACGCTGTTCATAATATTCCGACCGGTACGTAAGGCGACTTCAAGCGTGCTGGTGGCGCCAAGGAAGTGTGCGTGCTGGTCAACCGGAGCGCCCATCTGGCTTAGGCGTAAGGAGAGCGGAGCGCGGGGGACTTCGTCACTGGAGCGCCATGGGTCCATGTGCATGATTTCGGGGTCTGCGTCAGGTTGCGGTGATTTGGTTTTGCCATCGAGAGTCTTGTCGGCTGGCGCCTCAATTACTGCGTGTACATGAGCAGGGTAGTTTGAAGGCTTAGCATTGACTCCTAGCCTTCGTGCGACCGCACAGTATATGGCGACAGATTGGAGTGGCAGGCTGGTGTGTACGCTATCAAAGAGCGCGATACTGATGAAGTTGTTGCGCAGGGCGTGGTAGTCTTCCTCATTCGGGTTGCCCACAAGCTCTTGAGCGCGCAACCATCTTGCAATGGCAAGGCTTTTCGCGCGAACGCTCTGGTCGTCAAAGTCCTCATTCTCCGCACGTATCCGTTCAGCGATTCTGTCCAGCTCGCGTGAGATGTCGGACAGGTCTCCTCGGTTTCCAGACAGCACGAATAAGTCGTAGGCTCCTAGGACTTCCTCCAGTGCCACCATCTGCTGCTTTTGTAAGCGCGTCCACTTTTCAATGGCCGTGCGTCTGTGTAGTTGTCCTAAGATGGCATTCGCATGGTATCGCCGTGCCAATACATCCTCAGCGTCGTCTGGAGTGTTGATGAGCAGGCGTAGCATGAGATCCTTGATGTCATATCCCATGTCCGAGATCTTCTCCATGCGCTGTATTCTGTACTGCTGGGTGAACAGCAGTCGGTCAAACAGATGAGCCGCCTCTTTATCCACCAGGCTTCTTTCACTGTATAGTTGCCGCCATTTGACCTGCGCTGGCGGAGCGAGCATCTTCTCTTTCAACTCGTGGCTGGGATTCCAATAGCGCCATGTTTCGAGGCAGTGTCGCCGCCAGACCAGTTGCTCGTATGTGATTTTGTTGCAATGTTTGCAGGTGGCGCCGAAGGAGAGTGTGTCGGCGGGTGGGAGGTAGTAGACGATGGCCTCGAGAAGCTCGTCGGGGAGGTCGCGCATGGTGGAGGCGTCCATGGCTGGGGTGTAGTGTTGTTGTAGTGGTTCAAGTGTCAAGTAGTGCTTCCTGTGAGCATGCGACACAGTAGGTGTGTTGTGTAGCTTGTGATCTGGCCAATGAAGCTACATGGAGGCGAATGTGAAGACCGAGGGCGAGAGTGTGCGACGTCAGCACGCGATTATCGGCATATGACGCAGCAATTGCGGGAGGTTTTATGGGAGATTGGGCTGTATGGTTGGACGAAAAGTTCTGATTGCCCTTATTTGAAGCCGGCGATCTGTTTCGAGGCTGTTGTAGACCCGGTGCAGGCAGGTCTGGGTGATGGTGTGCGAGTATTGCTTATCGCTCAAGCGATAGACGCAGCGGAGATCAGACCACCAAGTCAAGTCAAGTCTGCCCCTCAGCCTTTTCGCGCCATCGCGGCACCAGCATGAGCTTCCCCCAGACGCTTTGATAATCAACAATAATTCCTATAATTCGTTCGCTTATGAAAGATGTGCCAAGTACGTCACTCGGCATCTCGGATGCTCTCTCGCTCCGCTGGCACCGGATCATCGGGCACACGCTGTCATACCAAAGCCTATCTGCAGCCCTACCATTTCGTTTCTTCAGCTACTTACATCATCATCATAAACACCTCCGACTCCTCTCCCTTTGCCTATCCTGCCAATACACCACAACCCAATCATGCCCGCCGCTCCCGACGGCGCAAAGCTCGAGAGAGTCGAATCCTACCAAGTACGCCCGTCCAACCATGCACCAAAGCGTGCTCGCTGCGCCAAACCCTCGTCTCAACTCTAACAGCTTTGCTAGTACCCCTCCGGTCATGTCGGCCACCTCACCGAGAACCAACTAGCCACACTCCAGAAGTTCCGCGAGCTCTGTCAGTCCAAGGGCTACTACACTCCCGCAACAGACACCGCGCCAGCCAGCCACGATGACGAAACACTGCTCCGCTACCTGAGAGCACGCAAGTTTATTCCACAGGAAGCTTACAACCAGTTCAAGGATACCGAGGACTGGCGCAAGGAGAATCAGCTGGACACACTATACAACACGATCGACGTGGAAGAGTACGATGCGACGAGGAGACTCTACCCACAATGGCTTGGTCGACGTGACAAGCGGGGTATTCCTGTATACCTGTTCGAGGTCGGACAGATCGACATGAAGGCTGTGACAGCAAATGCGGCGACAAAGAAGGGCCAGAGCACACTGCCCGCGTCCAAGGAGCCGCCAAAGATGATGCGTCTTTTCGCCCTTTACGAGAACATGTGTCGCTTTGTCTTGCCGCTCTGCTCGAACATTGGAGATCGCGCATACCCAGAGACACCTGTCAGCCAGAGCAACAATATCGTCGATATCTCTGGCGTTGGTCTCAGGCAGTTCTGTGAGTTTGCAAGGGGATGTACCTGCAACTTGCGCTCACCACTAACATTTCCCAGGGAACCTCAAAGCACACATGCAAGATGCCTCGCTGCTGGCCACCGCCCACTACCCTGAAACACTCGACAGGATCTTCTTGATTGGAGCTCCCTCATTCTTCCCCACTGTCTGGGGCTGGGTCAAGCGCTGGTTCGACCCCATCACCGTCTCAAAGATCTTCATCCTCTCGGCATCCGAGGTGAAGCCCACATTGCTGCAGTACATGGATGAGGAGAATATCCCTGTCAAGTACGGAGGAAAGCTCAACTTCAAGTTTGGAGATATGCCCATGCTGGAGCCTGCTATCGCCGACAGCTTGGACTGGCAAGACGACACTCGCCAGGGCAGCTTCCGCTCCCTCCCCACTGGACCCATCAAGTGGCAAAAAGGCGAGAATGGCAAGATGCAGGCTATCGCCGTGGGTACTGTCAATGGTACTAAGCGCGATCTTCCCATTGGCACCACGAGATCGAACGCAACAGCTTGCACATCAAAACTGGCGCCACCCAGAGCAGACCTCATCCGCACCACCACTGGCGAGGCGACCCACCCTCCTACTCCACCAGGAGGAACCCAAGAGGTGAACCCTTATGATGAAAAGGCGGAAGGTGTCGCAGTTGCAGGTGCAGCTACTGCAACCGCAGGTGCTGTCGACAATGGCGGAACATATCTCAACTACAACAACCTCACATCAGGCCAAAACTCCGCAGCAGACGCCACAGCCACATCTACTCTTCCGATCAGAGAAGCCAACACCGAACAAACCTCCTCCGCCGCCTCCGAAGTCCACAACCCCGAGTTCAAAGATGCCCACGGCGAGCGCACCACCTCCCCAGAAGTCCGCCAAGGCACTTCCTCCACCCGCTTCGAGCAACAAGGCCACACCCACGCCAAAGACCAGCTCGCTGATGGAACTCCCGAAGTCCGACACATGGGCCACGGCGACAAGATCCAAGTAATGGAACCCGGCACCGTCGGCCAAGCGCCAAAAGAACATCCTCTCCCAGAGCCCGAAACATCAAAGCCTTCCGTAGTCGACCAGGCTAAGAACGTTGCTGGCGCTGCCGCAAGCTACTTGCCGCAGTCTGTCCTCTCGGCTGTTGGCTTAGGCGGCCAGCAGGGTCAAGAGCAGAAGACGGATGAAGGTAAGAAGGAGGACCCGGCTGTTGACAGCATGGATGAGAGGAAAGTGGAGGAGTTCCTGAGGGCGAAGAATATGAGTAAGCCGCAGGAGCCGGGGAGTCAGAATTAGATGAGGTTTATAATGATGATATATGGCATTAATACAAAAGAAGAGCGTGCCACATCTATTGGCGGGCCGGTGGTGTGGGTGAAGCACATGCATCAATTACGAGCACCTATCGAGATTTCCCAGAGCTCGGGAGGACGTTTTAAGAGCGCTCCGGTAAGATAGGATACTCTCGAGGGCCGCATATCCATGAAAGCCGATGTCGTCCTCTGGTGCAATTGATTCAAGCGGAAGGAAGTCAAGCACATAACAGAGCTTGGGTATGCGACTTACAGAGCAACTTTCTAAGAGTATTTTCGGAGAGATTATATTCCGACATATAAGTGTATAGTCCAACAAGTATTGCTCAGATGAGGTATGATTATACGTATTGGAATATGGCTCTCTCCGTGAATTTGAATTCGAGATAAGAGACTTGGCAAACGGCTAAGCCTCTTCCTGACTCGTACTCGGGTGATAGGAGCCGATATCGCGTATAAGTTGCCGTCCGTAGAAGTATCCCAAGAGGTTCTGATAGACATGGAGGTCCACAGCGACGTATTTTCATCTACAATGGGCCCATAACGCCTCCTGCGGCTGTTGCACTCGAAAAGGTTGGACGCTGGAGCCATTAATATCTTGTGACTTTGCTAACAGACGAGGTATTCGTCTCTGCGGCGTGCATAGCGTGGCCGAGCTTGTCCGTGCCTGCGACCCCTTCAAGCTCTACATCTGCACCTAGCTTGCACAGCCGCCTGTGTCGGCTCGCACGACCGCATAGAAAGCTCCATCCATAGCCACACCCATGACACCTTGCACAGCCGCAAAGCCTCGATGAAGGACGTGTTTCTTGAAAATATAAGTCGCAGCATGATGGCCGTGCAGCAGGTGTGATCACCTTGTCTTGACATTGACTGATTTTCTAAGCACACTACGGGCCGTCGAGTGTTGAATACTGCTATACCGCTAGTAGAGGCCGGCTCTCATAAAGCTGATCATCATTTCCTGACTGGAGTTTGCAGCATACTGAGTCTTACAGTAATTACAGCGATCGGCTAATATTCAAAGACAAGGCGAACAGAATGCAAAAGTAAGTTTTCAGTTTGCATGGCATAGTGAAAAATGCTTCCTTGGGTATGATGTCTGATTCAGAAGCACTGATAGATCACGTCTCATTGGTGTTGAGGATGCCGAACGGCTCGAAGTCATCGTCGCTAGTACCATCCACGGTGCTCGTAATCGCAAGGATCCGGACGCAACAAACCTTCTCAGACTCTTGACGTCCGTGTCAGCTCTCAGTCACGGGACACATCCTTGGGGCAGCTACCTCGCTAGCAATATAGACCTTTTGGAAGACTTCTCACGTATCTTCAAACCGTTTCTAACACATATCCGGGACCTCGACGAGCTACAACGCGCTCTGGAGTCACGCTTCGTTTTTGATGCGTATGTCTTCATGGACGCAAACGCAAAAGGTCCGAATCGTCCATTCAGATGTTTCTTTAGAGATTGCGACAAGTCATCCGAAAAACCACTTGAGCAGCTTTGGGATCTCCAGCGTCATTTATCTTTCGAGCACAGGATATACATCGAGCTGATTGGAGAAGGAAAATTCTCAGACAGGCTCCTATCTTTTCCTTTGTACTCAGCCATACACCCGAGGGAGACAACTAAGCTCACTGATCGCCTTACTGCTATTACCGAAGAGCATCTGCAGTCTTCTGTGGAACAGGTCGACTGGTCAAAATTAGGAGGAGTCCTCTTCCTGCCGTCAAGAATGGAATTCAATCCGTCAGAACCCGGCCAAGGAGTCTCAAAATCTCCTTGTAGTGATTTGGCGCGCTCTGAGAACCGATGTATGAGGCTCTTCGACGATCTTTTGGTCTCCATGCGGTTCCAGATGCGGCAGAAAGACCTTCTGAACCTCCTTGAAATCAAAACCAAAGCCATCGACCTTTGTCTGACACTGAAACAAAGGTAAGTGCATGTCCATTCAATATGAACTATGCTGATCAGAATCTCTTCCGGTCATAGCCAAGATGCTCGTGGCGTGGGTGGCGAGCGAAGAGACAAATTGCAAGGATTCCAGACGACAATGATACGCCTTGTCATTCAACTATGCGATCGACTCAACTTGGCACAAAATCTGACGGATAGATACAAAGCCCAAGTGAGCTCATCTGCCTGTATTCGCGAGAATTCGCAATCAAAGGAACATGTCAGTCTTGGTTCTTGCGACCGGGTCCTATCTGAAACTTCGAAGATGCTCGAAGACATGCATGTGATGTCGATTCATGCCGCTCAGTCTTTGTTGGATCAGAGCGTCATTCAGACATCCCACCAAGCTTGCGAGTCTGGGGCTACCACTGGCATGGCTTCAGTTCTAGGTTGCGAGGACGACCGTGATACGAATCTTACCTCCGGCCTCGAAAATTGTGGTTTGCGCTCTGTGTGTTGGGCAGATCCAACAATCTTCGAGCTCGTTGACGAGATTTACAGGACAAGCAAGCTACTCATTGATTCACTGCGAGCGCAAGTCTGGAGCATACCTGGTTTATGTACATCAGCGAGTTTGCTAAGGGTTCAGCGAGGGATGTTTCATTCATTCAACGGTGATGGTGATGATGATGGCAGAAAAGACTGGTTCGAATTTCGCAGGAGCAGCCACCAGGTCTTCAACCAAAAGCTTGAGAGCTCGCTGGATGACTCATCTGTCGTCAGGTAAGTGGATCGTCGCAACCCTCCCTCATCCAACCAGCAAGTGCTGACGCTTTACAGCTTATCACAAGCTTCAAGCGCCGTAACCTCGAGCCAAGTGAAACCGACGACAGGGCTGGCGATATACAAATACCGGCCTCTCGATCAGGCTATCAACGAGATTCGTGTACTCCTTGTCGAGAATCGGGAGGGCAGATTGCATGCAAAAATACGTCACATCTCCCTCGATGCCTGGCAAGACTCATATTATGCCCTCTCATATACCTGGGGCGGACAAACTCCAACTGAAACAATACTTCTCGAAGGTGGTTACACCATGCGTATCACTCCGAATCTTGCATCGGCGTTCAGAAGCAAAGTTATCTCTGAAAGCGCATCAAAGGCAATTCCTGTCTGGGCCGACGCAATTTGCATCAATCAAGCAGATGTAGCCGAGCGCAACACTGAGGTCCTGAAGATGCGCCGTATCTATGGCCAGGCGCGATGTGTCATCATTTGGCTCGGAGCAGAAGCTCAAAACAGCGATGAAGCCTTGGAGTTTTTACAGAATATCGATCGCTTCAACAGCAGAAGACCACTCGAGGCCCTTTCACCTTCGGACGAGCAATGGCAAGCGATCTATCATCTGTTCAAGCGTGATTGGTTCACAAGAGTTTGGACAATTCAGGAAGCTGCCGTATCACACCGCCCTACATTTGCTTGCGGGCAAAAAGCCGTTGACCTTGATCATCGCAAGTTGAGTACGATCGTACACTATTTGAGGACGTGCGCCCAATCTCGACCTCGGGAACAACGGCATCAGTATGCTCTGAATGAGAGGGCTATGCGCAGACTGGATACACTGTCCTGGCTACAAACGTGGTGGGGTAACGCATGTTCCAGGACGGTACCGCTCCAATTCCTTGACGTCCTGGTGGCAAGTCGCCATGCGATAGCGAGTAATCCAAGCGATAAGATCTACGGATTGCTCGGTCTTGCAGTCGACGCTGTCCAGATCATCCCCAGGCCCGACTATACTCTTTCTTATCCCAAAGTCTACGCTTCTTTTGTGCGCGACTGGATCAGATACCATGGATCTCTGGATGTTATCTGCCATGCTGGATCTTCGTCATCTTGTGATGATCATCTGCCTACTTGGGTGCCTGACTGGAAGGATGGCGCTGGCGGACCGTCATTTTGCCAAAAGACGTGGCATTCAGAAGGTACTGGGAATGTTGCACAAGTCGACGGGTTCATGGACCTTCCGCCCGTTTTTTCTGATGATCTGACCGAAATGACCATCTGGGCATATGTCCTGGGGTCCTTGGATTCGATGGCAGGATCGACATGCAGCACCGAATCGTTGGAGGCAATTGACTCGAACAGCAACAGGCGGCAGCAGATGAGTGTATATGGAACGACAGAACCTACTGCCCAAGCTTTGCAGCAAATCTGCCGTATGACAACGGACAACGATCAAGAATGGCGTGACAATTTCAAAGACTACGTATACGCCGGCAGGACAATAGACTGTTGGTTGGGGACCAACGAGCAATATGGAGGTCAATCCCAGGGCGGTTCCACATCGCGCTTCAAGCCTTCTGAGTTTTCGAGTAGTAGGTTCTCCAGCCATAACCTAGATAGAAGGCTCTTCACCTTGTCGACCGGCCATCTTGGTCTTGGACGTGATCATATTCGTGTTGGTGACCTTGTCTGCTTGGTACCTGGCTGCAGCGCACCACTTGTCATACGAAAATCTCTCGGCAGCTACTTCAAATTCGTCGGTGACGCATACTTGCATCCAGATGGAAAGACTAGAGGCGGACCGTATGGCAATTGGGCGATTCCCTACGGGACTGATAAGTTTACCAGACTGGAGAGATTTATACTAGTATAATATACAGGTATATACTTAGGAAAGGAATATAACGAACCCGGGAATCTACTATAACATCTACTCCGACTATTACGGTTATTATTGTAAGAGTTTAGACTCTAGAAGAAGTTTTAAGTTTGCCTTCACTTACTACTAGCTAGAGTATTTATACTCTTTTCTTTAAAGTCTGCCTATAAGTTTCAACTAATATAAGGCCTAGAATTATGTAAGATTTTATCCGAGTTTAGATATAGTATTTAGAGTTTCTCTAGAAGTAGTTAAATAAGGTATTATAAAATCTACTCTACTAGTTCTAAGATATATACTAGCTATTTCTATAAGTATATAGACTCAAATACAGTTATCAGAGGAATTAATAAAGATATATGGTACTAGCGTATATTATATAATCCTAATTGACTATTTAATATACTTAGTACTAGTAGTACTAATTCTACTAATTACTATAACCATGATATAAATTTAGTATATAGGAATCTATAATACTTTTGAATATCTTCTAATCAACTTGGTATTTATGATGACTACATAGTAGATAATAATACTATATATGAACGCCGTAAGCAATCTTTGCCGCCGCATTCTGATGCCGATGTGAGTTGCTCAACTGGCAGCGCTACCAAAGCATAAGCTAATCTCTGACTTAGTGGTAGCATATCTCCTGGCCTTCTACAAGAAGCCAGAAATAATCATCATCGAGCTGAGCTTGACACGAGAGCGCAAGCAGGCGGTGCTGCAAGCAATGACACCGTAGACTTACATGCAACGGATCATAGAGGTATGTTAAGGGTCGAAGCGACACACTCTTTACTGGCCCCCGCACGGGCTCTGATCATGGCTGTGAACGATGGTTTGGAGCATGCGGGATTGCAATTAGGAATTATAGACAAGCATACAAGACATCGCGATAATCTAGACGAGAAGACAAGGAATCTCGAGGAGAAATTGCTCGGGCTGGAGAACCCGACTTCTCGATCTACCTCGAGGGCAAACTTAGCGACTTCTCTCAAGGCAGGCTACAGCCACTGTCAGAATGGACCTTGAAGGGCGATGTTCAATAGAACAATGGTGCTGAATGCTTCGGTGAGACATAGCCTCTATCTCCAAAAATACGACTCCACCTTTAGAGGCAATGTTTCCAGTCTCGATTTACCGAGATATCCTTTCTCAAGCAGCAATGTCAGTGACTTTAGCCCCATTCTACGGCCCCAGTACTAATCGCCCCTGCAAATTACTGGACTACATATCTCTAACCTCATACTCGGCACAAACCTGGTCAACCTACAGTACTTATACGCGATACTACTATTTAGCCGCCTATGCAGCATAATAGACTAAAGACCTCGCTAAGCATATTAAGCCCGTAAACGAATTGTCACAGAAAATCGTACCAGTCCTATACCGAGTCTTAAGCGCTATTGCTACAGGCAGATAGCTTCCTGATGTGCCAGAGCCTGTTCGACCTTACGAACTATGCCGGACTTTGCGGAGCTATGACTAGCACTGTTAGTATCATAGCGTCTGTGCCGATGCTCCAGTCGGGACGGACCGGTTGCGATGTTACAGCAGAGTCTTCGAATCTTTAGTCAACCCCTTCATCTCTGATGAATGCTAATGGATAGCACATGGGTGTTGCAATATGTGCGCAGACTCCCGGTCTGCGTACAGTACATTTACTCTACATAACCTCTAAGGCAACTATTCGACAAGATCCTCTTCGACAGCACCATCTGCGCCTCCATGCCACTCAGAGATGACAACCCATCGTACCTTGTTTGAGATTTCTTCTTCCTTCTTAACGACCTCACTGCGCGCCTCGTGTGCTTCGCGGACACACTTGCTCACCTCTACATCGCGCTTCTTCGCCTCCTTCTGCATATCACGCAAGAGCTCCCCCTTCTTTTTTCCAAAATCTTTCAGCACTGCGGAGGATTTTTTTGCTGTCACCAGCAACCTTTGCCATTTTGGATTGGCATTTGCTACGCTCCTTAGCAAGCTCCCGCTCGATTTTTGAGATTTCCTTATCACCTTTCCGCATTTCCTCCTCTGCGTCTCTCATCTTTTCCGCATACTCCTTATCTCCTTCTTTTCGCTCTTTGAGTAACTTCTTCTGTTGGCTGGCATCTCGTCTCTTGACATTGGCCGCGCTCACCTTACTGAGTAGGCTATCCGGACTTTCAGTCGGGGGCACATCAAAACTGATTGGCATGATATAACCCTCCAAGGCCAGCATTCGTCTGACCCTAGGGTCTTGATCGTCAGTCGAGGCAAAAGCTTCGCCCGGCGGTCGGTCAGCTGGGAGTTCGGTGGTTTCACCCTCCAAATCCAGATTCTGAAGTTGCACCTTATTCTCAGGGTGTCCGATCTTTGTTAACATATTTTTGGTGGTCATTATCTTGGCCTCGAGTCCGATGGGATGAAAAAGACCCTCGTTCATCACAGCGAAGTACTTTTTGGTCCGTACGTACGATGTCGCAGCGCTGACAGCTCCTGAAGCCAATTGCAGGCCCAGACCGGCCCACTGTACTGGATGTACGCCATAAGCCATACCCATCACTGAACCTGCAATCCCCAGGCCTTGGAAAACAGGATGGGCAACGAAGACCTCGTTCAGGCCATCGATGAACGCGAGGAACTCGCCTTGAGAGATCCCATGGGCCTCAAGCCGAGGAGCGTAGGCGCGAATAAACGGACTGAGGAAGGCGCCGCGAAAAGACTTGGAAGTCTCTGTTGCGATGTGAGCGTGGTGTCGGCGCGGTCGGGCTCCTGGTGAACATACGAGGCAGTACGCAAGGAAGGAACGGCGACTGTGGCAACGGAAACTGCACTGCAACCGCTTGACTTGACGTTGTTTCACCGGCAGCGGTAGTCAGCTGCCCTGATGATGCTCCCACAACGCTTTCGGGCGCAGCATCACCATAACAGGCTCTTGGATCTGCCATGGTGTGATCTGTGGGCGACGCTTCGTCAATGGGATTGAAGCTCCTGGTATGATGTAGCATTTTCTAAACAGATGCTGCGTTTGACAGGAATGGCGTAGACCAAGATATTTATGTGTTGGCGATCATGCTTGGGCGAGTCTTTCCGTATGCATTGAATGGGGCAGTTTAACGCCATCGAACTTAAGATTATCAGTAGCCGACGTGCATTTGGTGACTTGGTGACCTGCAAAGCCACAAACCAAGCAAAGGCGAAGCAATAGAAACCCCACAGATAACGTTGCTTTAACCCGATTTGGTGATCGGCGCGCTCAGCCGGAACGCCACGAACAGCATACCGCGCGCAATGCGAACCAATTCAGGCGTGGGCCAGGACAAGCCGCATGGCGCAAGGGCTTCCTTGACCCTGAGCCTAAGCGGTTTTGATTTGCGCACCCCGTACATACTTCCTTTTTGCAGACTCCTTCTTCGTGTCATAATAGAACCTTTGACCGGTGGACCAGTGGCTCCAATTACCGCAAGCAAGCCGTTCGTCTTGGAATATTTATGCGCTGGATGATTGAGCTGAACTGGTCAGAACATGTATTCGGATCTCGAAGCGACATTACTCAAAATCTGCTGCGCAGGTTTGCATATAACATGCTTCGTGTCCAGGATGTAGACAATATTGATACTTTTGGCTGACATGCAGCGTCTGCTTTCGAGAACATGCCAAATATTCCAATCCTGTCGATCAAGGCCAAAGTGGCTGCTTAGGCATCACTCTTACCAATAGTGCCTAACCTCTTGTCCTATTTATGTCGCGCAGTATGGTTTCTGATCCAATCTATGCCCTCGATCGCGCTACCGATGCCGACCAGCTGGTTCTTGGCCGACGCGCTCGTGGAGACGCGCATGAGCATCCACACCGAGGATGAGTAGTTCACCATAAGAGCCACTGTCGCATCTGCAGCGTGAGCTGTAGACTGATAAGTGTTATTCCTTGTGAAGTGGAAGCAAAGAGTCTTGTCCGTGCGTCCTTCGGAGGATGAAATGGGGGGATCTTGCAGTGTACGAACACAAATCGCAACACTTACCCTTTTCGGAAGCCACGCCGCCGTTGCTTTTACGAGTTGCGGACTGTTCATGGCAGGCTTCTCTTCCGTCTGCAATATGCTGGACGTGCTGTTACCGCTCGTCCATCGCATTTCGTGCCCTGCGAGGCGAGAGGCCCAATATAAAGAGGTCTCTCCTCCAGTATCTCGCAAAAGCTGTGTTTCTCATCGCCTTTTACACAACGTGTCCACCAACCACGTTACCGCAACATCCCAAAAGTGCCCACAATGTCCAAAGCAAACATAGCCTCACTACCTCAAATCTCAGTCGATCACATCCAGCGAATCCGCAACTCGTCCCATCGCCCTCACGAGCTCAAAACGCCGTCCTATGGCCTCGACAGCCCACTCGGCTGTGCGTCTGCTCTAATCTTCGCTCCATTGTACTTATACGCCTCCCTCAAAGGCAAAAAGGATGTCTGGGACCGCCTACTAGCCACCGTGCCTGACGAAATCTTCGAAAAGCCAACCCTAGACGCCGGTTGTGGTCGTGGGCTCGTGCTCTTGAAATCTGCGCAGCGGAAAGCGAAGATGTCAGCTTCGAAACCAGCGATTGGGATCGATATCTTCAGCACGGCGGATCAGTCTGGTGCGGTCTTGCAGGGTCTGTGTAATATTCATTCGACCAGCTGACGCTGGAGTAGGAAATTCGCCTGACGCAACGTATGCTAATGCTGCAGCATTGGGTGTCATCGACCACGTTGCGCTGCATACTGCTAGCTTCACGACTACACTGCCGTTCGACGAAGGGCAATTCCCGCTCGTGACGTCGAGTCTGGCGATTCATAACGTTCCGACGCGTGAGAGGGAAATCGCTGTCGCGGAGCTTGCACGTGTCACGGCTCCAGGCGGTAGGATCATCATCCTCGAGCTGATGGGCTATGCTCATGGGTATAAAGAGACACTTTGCATGCAGTGTGGTTGGGAAGATGTTCAAGTCACTATGGCTAGTGCGGAGGTCATGTTTGGTGCGTGGCCGTGTCAGGTATTGATCGCAAGGAAACCGGAGATTGTAAAGTCTTAGAGATTGGAGTCCTACGGTAATATATCTCCAGATCCGATCGCATCTATCCCGAAACCCGAGAAAGCCATTTCGCGTCCTGGCTTCTTCTCCGCAAAGCCGATGATCCGGATTTCCTAAGGCCTCTCCTGTGATCGGGTAACAGAGACGCCTTACAGGCTAGGGATTATTTGTGTTTCGGAACAATGAGTCAAAGGCGGTCAGCCTTCGAGAATACCGAAGGTCAATCGGACAGAATTGCTATTTAAATCCATTGAATGCATAATGATCAGCTAAATCCGCCCCGACTTTCCTCAGGATAGGCTTTCAAAGTGCATCAAAGGACGACTTCCCCTCCGTTCTTTGGGACTTTTTGACTCGAAGCGAAGTCTCACCTTTTCATACTACCCGACATCAATCACTTGCTCATCCACCTACAGCGTAGCCTCGACAACATGACATTAGATGCTCTACTGAGGGAAAAACCACACAGGCAAGAGCAAAGATGTTTCAAGCTACCAACATCACAAGTGACCGAGCCCAGACTGATCCATCGAAGCCTCGTGACAAGACCACACGTCGTTGATTCAGCGTCGGGATGCTACCTGTTCTTAGAAGGAGGGCGACGTATCTTGGACGGTTGCGCAGGCGCCGCCGTGGCTGTCATCGGCCACGGCTCGCAAGCCGTGAGAGACGCTATGATCAAACAAAGCTGCAAAGTGTCGTACGTGCATACAGGGGCCTACACAACATCGGCGGCTGAAGAGCTGGCAAACCTGCTGCTGGACGAGAACCCCTTTGGCTTCAGCAAGGCATTCTTTGTCGGTTCGGGCAGCGAGGCAACGGACTCGGCGCTCAAACTAGCCCGACAATACTTTTATGAGAAGGGTGAAACGAGACGGACCCGATTCGTCTCTCGCCACCAAGCCTACCACGGTAATACTGTGGCGGCCATGAGTCTTAGCTCGAACATGGCGAGGCGTGTGCCGTATGAGAATGCCCTCATGCTGCCGGAGGTCAGCTTTGTCAGCTCGGCGAATACATACAGGGGTCTGGAGATAGGCGAGAGCGAAGACGAGTATGCCATGCGGCTGGTAGCCGAAGTCGACAAGCATTTTCGGCTTCTCGGCCCGGACACAGTGGTAGCCTTTGTGGCCGAAACGATAGTCGGAGCCACCGCCGGCTGCCTCGCTCCTCCCAGAGGATATTTCAGTGGCGTTCGGCAATTGTGCAACAAGTACGGCATCCTGTTGATTCTGGATGAGGTCATGTGTGGCACTGGCCGGACTGGGACATACTTCGCCTTTGAGCAAGATGAAGCGGACGTTGTGCCAGACATCGTCACTGTCGGTAAAGGCTTGGGAGGCGGATACGCACCGATTGCTGGTATCCTGGTGTACAAGAAAATTATTGGGTCACTTCGCAAAGGCAGTGCCAGCTTCAACCACGGACACACATACCAAGCGCACCCCGTGAGCTGCGCAATTGCTCTAGCAGTTCAACAGGTGATTCGAGATCAGAAGTTGGTCCAGTCGTGTGCCACAAAGGGTCGCGTCCTTGCAGGCTTGCTTCATGATGCCTTTAAGCAGCACAAGCACGTCGGCGACATACGCGGTAGAGGTCTTTTCTGGGGCCTGGAATTCGTCCAGGATCGCGCGACGAGAAAGCCATTCGAATCTAGCCGGGCAGTTGGCCCAAAAATCCAACAGAAAGCTTTCGATCTCGGCCTAGCAGTGTATCCTGGACAAGGCACTGCTGATGGATGGCTAGGAGATCACATTCTTCTGGCGCCACCGCTCATCATAGAACTGGACGAGCTTGAGATGATGGTGAAACTGCTACAAGAAGCGATTTCCATTGTCCTTCCCGGAGATGAGACCACCGTCAGCACCATACAATGATCATGAGGCCTCGACTTTGTACCTGCTCTCCAAATGAATATCTTTAGTGTCACTGATGGTAGACAAGCCGTGTTCTGGCATGTAAGCAACTAGCTTCATTGCCTGAGGCTGATTCATCTGAATTGTGCTCGATATTGGCACCCTAAGCTATCTGCTCCGCTGGACTAGTAATTCTTGTTGTCATTGCCAGTGCCTCCTAGCATAGCCGGATCGGCTTACAGCTTCGGGTCACAATTTTGGCTTTCAGGGTCGGCTTACAACGCCCCATCTGGTTTCCAGTGTCGGCTTTGGCAGCCTCCGTCGGGAGATCGTGACATCTGCACTGCAATGTGCGAAACACTGCACAGCTGCACAGATCATCGAGTCGCTTTAGGACCAGCATGCGATCCAGCTTAGCGTGCAAACGGTATTCGCAGCCCCCTCTCAACGTGTCCGTCTTGCACACTGAAAAGCTAACGATGCCGAAAGCTGCCGGTAACGAAATACGATGACAAGCCACTCTCGCGCAGTATAGACTGACGACCACCAGCGTGTCCAAGGTCAAGTGTATAAATGACGGTCAAGCTCCTTGTCGCGGATGCGTCAAGAGTGACAATCATGACACTTGCGTGCTAAGCAGACCATCGAGGAGCACGGAGCTGCGAGCCGTACGACAGCAGAACTCACGTGCCGCGAGACCGAACTCGAGAGAAGCGCAAGACCAAGGCCGTCCGCGGCCTCGAGGTGATGACAACAGGGATATTTCCGCTAATGCCCCACCACAAGTCCAGGATGATGATTACAGAGCTACGGCCAACGCTTGCTCAATGGTTGCGAAGCGCTTTGACCGGTATCCCTCGACAATTTGGTATCGAGTCTATGCTTCATTCAAGGTGCACTTCCCAGAGTATAATTACAATCATCCGGCTGCGATAGAATCCTCGGATAACTTGATGTCCGACCACCAGAAACTTAAGCTGATGGTCATGTTGGCTGTAATGGGCCGATACATCAAACAAGACATTCCTGGCCAGGATTTGGCGCAGCACGGTTTTATTGTTGATGAACTGCAACGCCATCTCACAGATCCGCCGTCGCTCGGTCTGGTGCAAGCTTATCACCTGATGGGCTTGAGGGAATGGGGCGAGGGGCGCACGTATTCGGCATGGATACATGTTGGCATCGCTGTGCGAATGCTGCAGACGCTACTGGCGGCAACGACACAGACGCACGCTACTCTCGTACGGGCCTCACGACCTCCGTATCATCAAGTAAGCGAGGTGGAAATCCGGACTTATTGGGCTTGCGCTCTGCTTGATAAACTGGTTAGTAATGGCAGAGGAAGGCCAACTCTGCTTCCTTGGGTAGAAACGAACTTGCCGTTCCCTACGAATGACGATGAGTTCGTCTTTGGCCCTCTGACGGCTGCAGCTTCGACAGCCCGACTGCGGGAACAGCATGCGGGTCTCGATTATGTGCAGCTGGGCATTCCGGAGGCGGAAAAGCCTACACTCATACGTATAATTGCTACAGGGATGCACATATGGTCCAAGATCCATCAATGGATCGCCCTTGGTGGTCGTAAACAAGAGGGCATGGTGGATCTCGCCAATAGTCCGTGGCGGCAGACCTCCAAATGGGCTATGATGAGAGAAGAGTTGCGGCTCTGGAGGAATGCGCATCACCCGCGTTACAGCTACCCGGGCACTTCAGTCATCGCGCATGCCCATTTACATCAAGCGGAGCTGTTTGTGTTCATCAACTTGATCTACTATCTCAGGTGAGGATACTATCCCCGGCACCTAAGTGCAGAGCTCATCGAGTCCTTGTCGAATCTGAACTGACGGATCTGCTTGCTAGTATCATCTTACTCAATCGCGAGTTCATTCCGTTCTTACCATCCGGACAGAGTAGCTATCGTGGACCTCTAGACGCGCCACTATTCCAAGGAGAAGCGCCCGATGGCTGGTGGGAAAGAAGTTCCGAGGAACTCTTCTTCGCGGTGTCGTCCATCTCTGGCATGATGCGCCCCATGAAGCACGTCAATCCTTGCCATTACACCCCATTCACAGGCATTTGTATCTTCACCGCTACTCTGATGAACATGTATGCTACCAAGTTTCCAGCCATGAGCCGTTCCGGTCGAGAAAAGCCAGAGGTATTGCTGAACGAGAACATGGACGACCTGGGCCGCTTCAGCAAAGTGTGGAAAATGGGTCGGGGTCTTCTAGATGTCGTTGAAGTCATGGGTAGCCTTTATGACTTAGTCGTACGTCACGAAGCACGGCTGACCAGTCACTCTCGGGAGAATTATGGGCGGTTGGAATCCACTATCGACCTCACGCAGGACTTTGACATCAGAGTGCCCGAATTAGTCGCAGAGGCGTCAGTCCAACAGGACTGCAACAAGACGTCAAACGAAGAACAGGACGCTCAGACAATCCCAGTGGATGATCACCCACACCAATGTAGGCAGGAACCTCGACAATCAGCTCAAAGCCAAGACCTCCAAGAGCCTCTTTGGATCTCAGATGGAGTAACGGATCTGTTCGAAGGTGGGCTTATCAGTCTGCCCGACACATGGCCGCTTGTCTCCGAGACACCATCCGATATCTTGCAAGACGATGCCTGGCGCCAACTGATCGATCACCAGGACGTCTGAAGATGCACCACGAGCAGCAAGAATATTTGTAGAAGTCTGTTGCGAGACTATGTAATTGTTCTTGTTTTACTCACGGACAAGATCATGAATCCTGAATTGCGCTGAAGCGGCAGGTTGCAGGGATTCGAGGGGCCGTTGAGCATGAGTGTTGGACGCAAGGATGCTCATCAGACTCGTGCTACCTCTGTAGTACGATGCGTTGAAGCACATTATGTAAAATCCTATGCCCCAAATTGTCTGGAAACAGCCCAAGAATCCTTCGTTTTGACAGATGCAGGCTGGAGATCGTGGATCTTTGGCGGCTTAGCATGATGCAGCGTGTACAGTAACGTGGAAAAGCAAAGACTCGAGCAAGTATACATCGAGTCGTCATACTACATGAGAGCTCTGCACTACTAGCGCGGCGATGACTGAAATTTTCGCGAATTATTGAAGACCAGCGCGGTCCATATCACATGGTCGGTGGAATCTCGTTCTCTCTACTTGCAGCTCGAACTTGAACGCATGAAATTGCGTAACAACTTCTTGTACCAGCCCACCCAGTCTTTGCACTCGGACTGTTGGCCCTCAACCGCCTGTCTTGCTCAGTCGAGTGCACCTAGTGCGACGTTGCTGTCAAAGATAAGGAAAGTGAGCAAAGAATGAGCCAGTATCATAGCTGAGCCTGCTAAGTATGTTAGCTGAATTCAACCCCCTAAGCTGCATCAAGTAAAGTCACGCACCTTGAATTGAATGATTTGACGCATCAGTTCATTCGAGGCATAGGCGTGCCAGCCAAATGAACGCCTTGGATATCCACGTCGGCATCGATCGGCCACGCCCTTTCATGAAGATTGGAACGCAACACATGACCATGAACAGAACACCCAGATGTCTCAGCTCTGGGCTGCAGCTCGGGCACAGTGTTGCGCTGAGTGTCATCCCGCCAATGAACATCGATGCGATACTCGAGGAAATGTATCCAAGCAGACGGCCTATGAATGCCGGTGAGCCAAAGAGTCGTTCTTCGCCACGCTCGTAGATCTTGTAAAGTTCCACGACCTCCATGTTTCCGCTCAACGAGTGATATGCGCCGAAGGCCAAGAAAGCGCCTAAGCGGCCGGGCCTTGGATCGCTATTGATCATGTCCTTCTGGCCCAGTCTATTTTTTTTCGACTTACTGATGATGGCGATGATTGGTTTCGGCAAACATGTGTTGTCATAATGTTGAGGCGGTGAAGCGAATCATTTTGAGGCAACTCAACTCGCGCCAAGCTTTGTATGTTTTTCGCCAATTCAATGCAGCAATACGAAAGCCGATTCACCGCAACGTTTTAAGATGATATAGGGTGCATCAAAGTACGTACAGTGAGCTCGCGGGAAACTTGCGCGCTTCACTGTCGACTTTGCGCGCCTGCAAGACGATACCAGCTGATTTGTCTGTCTGTCTCTCTGCAAATCACGTGATCAAGATCACGTGACTGCATCGAAGTAGCTATTCAAGGAACCCGCAACGCGCCATCCAGAAGTATGATAGGGTGATTGAGGTGCAGAAACAGAGAACTACGAGAAAATTCAAAGCTCCTAAAGGGGACAATGTCAATATGCCGCAGTCATTCGGGTAGGCAAGTCGACATCTCCTTGCCAGGGGCCGTGAACATCAAGAAGCATCTTAGGGGTCACGAGACTTGACACGGCAAGTTCGTGATTTGTGCATGACCGTTGATCGTTCTGTGAGGATGTAGTCGGAGATGAAGTAGACTCTTGTCCACAAGCGAAAGTGATCCAAACTTGTTTATGCGGACGCTGAACTCTAACACTTGGGAAGTCGAGTTTGACCTTTACGACTTTCGATACCCATTGGAACGGCAGAGAGACAAGTGGAGAAATTTCTTTATGAAACTCAGCGAAAGCATACGCGTGGAGACGGCAGCCCTAGAGAGAAAGTTGCATGAATCAGAAGAAGAGGTGGACTGGTCATCGAGCAATAGTAAACATTTACAATGTCAACTCAAGTTGCTTCGGACAGCCATCAGTCCTTGCAGTCAAGAGCTTGAGTCGGTACGGCCTGCGCAAGACATACTTGATATGTCACTGCGTTCTGATGAAGCAGGTATTGACCGGCTAGGTCTGAATGCGAATTGAATAAATGTCGTGTCGCTGATTTAGAAAAAGGGTTCCGTCAGCGAGGAGGAGATTCCGAAGACCAGTCGAATCAGCAGTGCATCGTCGAACACACCAGCATGTCAGAATTATTAGTGAAGCTGTTTAAACGATAGAAGGAAAGTCACAACGCATGCCGGGCCAGTGGACGAGCAGCGGGGAAGACAGGATAGGGGAGATGTGGACGTGCATTGGTGGCGACAGATCACAACCAGATCGAACAGGCATGCATTTAGTTGAGAATGATTCGAGGGGAGGTGGGATGAAGATCTTGCCCGTAGTGTTTGGCCAACCATCGAGATGCCATGCCATTCGTGGGACACGGAACACAATCACAGTAGGACCAGGTAGGTGAAGAGTAGGTAACAGAAGTGTCAATACGTGAGTTATCTGATAGAAGCAGTGGTAATCTACATCGGCGAAGCAGTCACTACATGGATATCCGACGAATATGAGAAGCGAGGAAGAGAAGAACAGAGGCGAGGGAATAGTTGGGGGCAACGATAAAGGAGCATCGGGTGGAAATGAGTGTGATGGCGTGGTTGTTCCATCCATGGGCGACGGAGCGAGAAGCATTAGAAGAAGGAGGTCGGAGAGGTTCGATGGATCAATGGATCAATGGAAATTTGTACAGAAACACGTGGACATATAGAGAGTAGAGCAACAGAACATAATGCATACGCAGTCCTGATATTGTTACAGTCACCAGTGTCATTTTGGGGTTGCGGGTGGGGTTGAATGCAACTTGGAGAGAGAAAGGCAGAGTCATTGGGAGGAGCATGGATTTTACAGACAGCGAAGGGAAAAGTGAAGTTTTAAAAATGCGGAGGCGAGATCAAATGATATTCCACACACACGAGGCAGGTGTCGTGAGAGCGATCACGGGTCTTTGTAAAAGAAAACTCTGTTCCAGAGGTGGGCTGTGTTTCTGTTCGCCGATTGAGAATTGACCAGTGTGATTGCATTGGAGGATTCTGGGTGATCGCTCTGGTAAAAAGGTCGCAGTGGGCCGCGCATCAACTCAATCGGGGCGATGGCAAAACGAAGGCTGAGCCGCATCAGGGTCTGGCGCATTGGAAAGAAAATTCATTTACAGTCCGACAAAGGTCTGACGTAGGGCCTGTAGAGTTTGTTGTATGTCGCTGTGGGGATTGTTGCTGTCGGTCCGGCACTGCGCGCGTCGTGCTACGGTCAAGATCTTGCACACCTCGGACACACAAGTCAAGCTGTCATTTTGCTTCGACTTGTCAATGGGTAATGGCGCCCATCAACTACTTCTTCTTCCCATAGGTTCATACGGGAAGAAAGCCGCGACAACAGCCATGACGATGTAGAGTGCGGCGCAGATGTATATCGGCACCGGTGTTGCTGTGTTTGCACTAGTAGCGACTCCGGCACTGACGATGCCCATGATTCTGTTCAAGCCGATGGAGATACCGTTGCCAGTGCCACGGTGAGCTGAAGGAAGTACTTCTGGCGTGTAAGCGTATAGAGTGCCATAGTAGATATTCTGTAAACATATTAGCAATCTGGCAGCCTCAGGAGCAGGTATACCTACGAGACAGAAGCTGATAGCGCAAGTGAAGCCGAGGTTTTGAGCATTGCTCTTGACTTCTGTATAAGCGAAGAAGAAGGCCATGGTGACTAATGCGCCGATGATCATTGTGCCGCGTCTTCCCCAAAAGAACCTAGAGCGACACATGAATCCAGCTAAGATAGGGCTTGGAATGGAGCTCAGGTTGGAAATCGCATAGTTACGCCAGATCTCACTATCGGAGAGACCACCGAGCTGAGCGCCACGTGTGCGGATATAGATAGGGAGAAAGACGTTATAAAGAGGGTATGCCAGGCCGATAAGGAGCTGCGATAAGGTCAGTATGCGATTTGAATATTCTTCTCACCCATTCAGGCCTTGGAAGTGTGATTTACCCAGCTGAACCAAATTAAAGACGTGCTGAGACCCATCTTACGTGTGGCGAAGAGTCCCTTGAGATGCGTGCCCACCTCACCGAATGAGAGCTTGCGCTTTCCGTGGGCTGTGCTCTGCGCACCGATCTCGGTCGTACCGCAGGCCTGCATATCTTCAAGGGTGAGTGAGCATTGACGATTGTACTTCTTCGCAATGAACTGGAGAGTCTCCACAACCTCTTCGTCACGGCCTTCTCCTACCAAGTACTTAGGTGTCTCTTTTAATTGAATTACTGTAAGGCGGAGCAGAGACATTGTAAAGACCAGGGCACCGCTAGTAAACCAGACGTATCGCCAGCCGGGGTTTGTCTGCCAGTTGCAGGCTATGCCAGTCTCAGACTCTGGGCCAGCACAAGAGAAGTTGGGTAAGAATGCCCAGGCAAAGAGCCCAGCAACTAACTGTCCGACACCCCACCACGCAGCCATAAGCGTAAGAAGCCACTGGTGCTTAGATGGGAGGTACTCGAGGAAGACAGCAGTATCGAGGACAAGGTTACCGCCGGCACCGAATGCCGATAAGGATATAAAGAGGCCGAGCACAATCCAGTTCGGTGAGGCACCAGCAACAATAGTGAAGATGCTACTGATGAGGAGGGAATAGTTAAAGGCGTGTTTGCGGCCGATCACATCTGCACTGAGACCCCAGAACAATGCACCAACAAGCATACCGGTGTATACAGCGATTGTGAGCCCATTGGCCAGTGAGGGCTCGAATTCGTAGCCTGCATAGGTGGCAACAATGGACTGGAGGAGTAGGATCAGCGAATCCACAGCGTATCTGCGGGCTAGTCAGCCCGGTGTACGACGAATGTTGGGGGAGTTGTTGCAATACCCGAATCCATTCAGCACGAACAGCTTGGCCTGATATCCCGTGAAGCCGATTTCGTCGATAGTGTCGTTCACCAGCTTCATCTTCGCATTCAGCACCGGGTCGACGCTGTCGAGATCCAGCAGGTCGCCGGCTTGCACAATGACGATGTCATGCGAGTCGCGTGTCGGCGTTCGAACGTTCTCGGGCAGCACAGCCTTTTCATCCTTAAGGGGAGGACCGGGTGAGGCCATGGCGGCTGAGGTGTCGCGTGAGGTGTTGGTGGTGTTCTGTGGGCAAGCTTCTCTGCTCGCTTTGTTCTACTTGTCTCTAGAGCGTGCACAAGAGAGCGGGTGAGAAGCAGAGAGTGGGAACTGGTGAGTGGAGGGAGTGGATAAATACAACAATCACGAGGGAGGCTCCAGAGCACACATCGATAACGAGGGCATCTAGGCCTGCGTACGCCGAGTGGCTATCTTGCTTGCCTTTCAGCTAGCGGCGCCCACAATCTTGGGGCGCCAGGATGGGGTGCGTGTACAGTAGCCGGTGAGCCGCACGCATAGCGCGAAGATACCACCTCTTGCCATGCCTTTGTCTTGTCTTGTCTTGTCTGGCCCCGGAGTAAGCCGGCGCCGGTGCCGTCTCATACAGTACCCTATCTTCGTCCGACCCCGCCCCACGGCCCGTGTCCGAAGGAAGTCCAGCCGTTCGCATTCACATACACTGAAGTCACTCGATGATAACGCGAATCGCCCAATGATACACATGATAGGCTACTTTGCCCGTGAGCGGTCCGCAATGCCTCTTCTCCTGCACACTGTGCGCCGTATAACATCCGCGAAATGGGGCATACATGACCCGCGTTATCTGTCCTTCCAAATGCAGACAGGGAAGAATCATCTCAAACACTCAAGAAAGTTGACGCTGGTATATTCTTATATTTAGCCCACTCGCACTTGAAAGCAGGCCATCACTCCCCCATACAAAGCTTCACACCAGCATATCAAACCATGGATACTTTCGACGTCGCCGTTGTTGGCCTGGGTGCCCTTGGGAGCGCCGCCGCGTATCACGCTGCTCTAAGAGGGGTCAAGGTCATAGGCTTCGAGCAATACGAATTCGGCCATGTCAGAGGAGCATCACACGATACCTCGCGCATTTTCAGAACCTCCAACCCCCTCCCCGAGCAGGTGGCGCTTGCCAGGTCCGCCCTGAAAGACTGGAGGAAACTCGAGGCGCAATGCGGACAGGACCTCCTGACAATCACTGGCGGTCTTGTCTTCTTCCCCCGTGGTCAAATCAGTCAAGGACAGACATTGGACGATTTCGTCGAGAGCCTGAAGGCGGAAAAGATGCCCTACGAGCTGCTGAGCGCCGAGGAAGTGGCGGCACGCTGGCCGCAATTCAATCTCGCGCCTAACGTGGATGCCGTGTACACGAAGGACACAGGTATTATCCACGCCTCCAAGTCGGTCACAGCCATGCAGTTTGTCGCGCGCTTCCACGGCGCGACCCTGAAAGAAAAGACCACGGTCGAGCGTATTGTTCCAAGCAGCGATGGCAGCGGTGTCACGCTCAACACATCCAAGGGACAATTCCATGCGCGCAAGGTCATTCTCGCCACAGACGCATGGTCCAACAAGCTCCTCGAACCACTCAACGCGCAGATCCCCTTGACAATTATGCAAGAGCAAGTCACATATTTCAAACCAGAAGACGCAAGCGGCTTCGCTCCCGAGCACTTCCCTGTCTGGATCTGGTTCGGCGACAAGTCATTCTACGGCTTCCCCACCTACGGCGAGCCCACCATCAAAGTCGCGGAGGATGCCTCAGGAAATACCACGACGCTGGAGACGCGAACCTTCACTGTATCTCCCAAGCTGCTCGGCGAACTCACCAGCTTCACCGGCGGCCTCATCCCGGGCAAAGGAGGCATAAGCCGAACCATCACCTGCCAGTATACCATCCCGCCCAACCGACAGTTGATCATGAGCCCGCTGAACAAGCACCGCAACATCGTAGTAGGCATGGGCGCAGCGCTCGGGTTCAAGTATGCTCCGGCCATCGGGCGCGTGCTGGCAGAGCTGGCCATTGACGGGAAGTCGTCGGAAGACATTGCAAACTTTGCGGTCCCCAAGGCAGTTGGAGAGAGTAAGCTCTAGTATAGCTTTGAGATGTCGTCGGTATGTGTGTAGCCAGTGTAGGAGAACCTGAGCGTCTTGTGCAACATCATCTTATGATCCGCGACGCAGCCAGTGAGATAAGCACGGGTGAAGGTGACTTCTTTGGGGCAAGCTTGCCGTTCCGCCCCACACATTTCCTATCTCTCCATCCGACTACCCCGCATAATTAACGGTAACAGTGACAATGGCTGTGACATGGTCTCTGCACGCTCGTGGGTGGGCGTATTGAGATGGATGTGCACACCTTGGCCTTCTAGACTCACCTCTCTTCGCAGCCGTCCCACGGCAACGCACCGGCAGACTGTTGCCCATGGACATGCAGGCCGTCACTAAACGATCCCGCCACGCATGCGGGCCTTGTCGGCATGCTCACCACCAAAGAATCGCCCCATACGCAAAAGCATCTGCTAACGTGTTCGACAGACGCAAGAAGTCGAGGTGTCCGGGCGAGAAGCCGGTCTGTTCGCACTGCCGCCGACTGGGCCAGCGATGCTTCTACAGCTATGCCGAGCCTGAGCAGAGTCGCTCCCAACCTGATGGGCACACGGTATGCTTGCCTGGACTGCGCGCATCCGCTACATGCTTATCCTGGGGTAGAAGGAGAGAATGGATGCCATGGAGTTGAAGATCCAGCAGCTGCTGCAGATCCTAGAGTCAGTCGTCCTGTCGCATGCTCGATGTCACTCTAATGCGTGCAATACTGATGGAACCCCTGCCAGTGCCACCACAGCCGTTTCGGTGTCTACTCTATCCCCAGATCAAGGCTTGCGGAACACGACAACAGAAGTACCGGAACCTGAGGATCGCAACGTTGCGGAGCCTCAGTCAGATGAGTGAGCCATAGTGAGCTCTCACAATCACCGAACGTGGCCTGACACATTTGCAGCACGACTACCGCCATAGATGACGCCCAGCTAGACAGCATCATCGATTTATACTTCACATGGTGCCACAAACAACCCATCGCCTTGTTCCGCCAGGACAGCCTGCGTCGTGTCTGTCGCACGAGTGATCTGAGCCTGACGTTGGCCTTGCAGTCGCTCAGTCTAAGATTCCCGCCAGGCACAATGACCAGTGAAAAGCAAACATACCTGGACACTTTGGCGAGCCAATCACGGCGCCGGGTCATGTCTCGCCTTGGCAATGGCGATGTAGACATATCTGAAATACAGACTCTGTGTTTACTGAGCATCATTGGCTTCAATGGCGGCAGATTTTCTCAAGCAAGCCTTGATTTATCCACAGCGAGCCATTTAGCCAATACATCCTCTACCGCCCCAGACACATCACGAGCATCGGAGCTGGTACAATGTGTTCATGCTGTCACGTTACTGCGGCACTTTCAGGGCACCGTGGTTACAATGCCCGAAACGAAGCATTTGTCTGCCCTAGACTGTTCTAATAGGACGGCTTCGTCATCCTCTATAACGGGATCGAGATCGCTCGAGCACGATCCTTATCAGCACGGCCTCCTCAAGTGTACATCGGAGCTGGCGCACGTATGGTACATGGCTCGGGCTTACGCGACACGCCGACCGCAGGATGACGAGCCCCCTCCATGGTTCCCGCAATCGGACTTTTCAAAGGTGATGATGGGCCATCTCAGAATCGACAGCACCATCCCCAGGGAGTTCCGATATGTGTCAAGTCGGTTCGCGGACCAGGATTTGTCAGCTTTGCAGCAAAAGCGACACTACTGGCTGCCATGGCTGACCGTCCAGATGCTCTATGCAGCAATACCGTGCCTGCTGAATCACCCGCTCTTACTTTCGATACGGCTGAGGAACTTTCGGGACGCGATGCCCCAATCATTCATACAACAGTCTTGGGAACAGGTCACTCGTCATGCGGGATGGATCATGCATTTTGTCGACTTGCTGGAAGCAAATCTGCTGGAAATCGTAGAACCGACCTTAGCCCACTGCGTTGTGATTGTCGCTACTATTCACTTGCAGCACAGCTTCGTCCAGGATCTCGACTTACGAACAAGATCGCAGGAAGGGTTTCAAAAGTGTTTGCGTTTTGTGCGGCTGGTCGGTAAGACTTGGCCGATTGTCGCGGCAATGGTATGTATATCACGGTATTCCTTGGCCTGTGAAAGCGATTTTCCCGAGCTAATCACAGCACAGGCCGATAATTTAGAGGCAGCGTGGACGAGTGTAACTCCCTCCGACCGAGCATACGATTGTTCCGATGACGAGAGACCATTCTGGTCAATGGACGTGCAACTTCTCGCACGCTTGCTACTTCTCGAGACCGCAGGCCAGCGAGTTGGATACACTGATTCCTCTCTGCGCAGCACAACCTTGCTGCCCAAAACGAACAACATACACACCCAGATTACCTCGTCCGGCGGATTCGACTTGATTGGATCGACCGGAATAAGTGGCCACCGATCGGTGCGCAAAGACGCTCCACTCTCGGCGCCACAATCCAGCGACAGGTCAAGACACAGTGTGGTAACCGATGTCGATTTCTTCGCCAGCATCATACCTGACATCTCTGGGCAGGCGGGACTGCTGGGAAATCCGGTCATTGACAGTGGCAGTGGAGCCACCAGAGGAGGAGCAAATATGTTCATTCCTGAGAATGAATATAGTAGATCAATAGGGGATTGGTTTGGGGTTGATCTTGTCTAGTGTGAGCGGGTAATCTCAATGCATATCATGGAACATTTTTCTTACAGTCGTCCGTGCCAACGTGTTCTTCGTCCAGATGCCCGGTCGCTGTCAGACCGACACTTCTTGTTGGTAGCGGGCTTTCGTGTGAGATAATTGAATGATCGGGTTGTTATTGTTACTATACTAGTGGGTATTCGCAAGTTGACTTGATGGTCATCATGCTGGTGATCACTGGCATTCAGAGGAATAGTGCTACGGTCTTTGCTATATCATTTTGAAGACGTCTCATCTTGGGTCAGGTCCGGAGTCATCTCCATTGTCGCGAAAGCAAAATGCACAATTGTACGGTGTGTTATGTACTCTGTATTATCGGGCCCTTGTCATCGCTATCGAGTGATTTAGCTGACCACAACTCAGCAATGTATGTCCTGATAGTGGTATACCGAGCCATGCATTCTAGCTGATGCCATTGTTTGTCTTCAGTGGGCAGAACCAGCGGATCTGAAAGCCCCGGAAGTCACGTGAGCAATGATAAGAAGCATGCTGCAAGCGGTCGGCATTTCTCATAAACAAACATATCCACTTATCTCGATAATCACAGTGCGGGCTATACAACTGGAGATAGCAGCGGTCTCAATCTATCGCATGTGAACCTTGATTGCCTCTGGATATTGATACGGCTTGACCGGCCGTACGTTTCATGATCTCCGATGGACCGGGGCTGTACCGCTAGTGTGGGGCGGGGCTACTCTGTCAACTTGTAAATGTCAGAGTTGACGGAAAGAAGTGAAAACCTCCCACCCATGCGAATTGTGACGAAGGGCTCCGGGTAAACATGTCCTAATCAAGTCAACTGGTGCTGATAACTCTCATTTATTGGCTCTTGCCCACGTATCATACCGATGGCTGAGATATGCGTACCACTGATTGGACAGTTCTCAAGCGCAACTGGGCTGCTATCAGCCGCCGGAAGCGGTCCGCCTCCGTGTCATACTGGATCAGTCTCCGCGACGCGAACTGGACACGCTTGAAGTCATGCTGATCAGAGTATGGGACCTGATGACATGTATCTTGATCGCTGTTGCTGTGTGTTCACCTATATGATGATGGAGTAACCTGGCCTTCAACGACAACACGAAGGCACTTCCACGAAATTTCCACTTGTCCATCTCAATCGATCATTCACCATGAGCAGCTGGTTCAAATCGCTTAGCAATAATGCTACAAAGGTTGCAAGCACCGATAACGACAACTCAGCTGTCCAAGCACTACCCTCGACATGGTACAAGTCTCCTGCGATGTATGAGCTCGAGAGAAGAGCGATTTTCTCCAAGAAGTGGATCATGGTGTCCCACCAGCAGAGGCTTCCCAACGTGGGCGATTACATCCGAATCTCTGAAGCAGGCTTCACGGTCTTGTTGGTGAAAGATAGACAAGGACTCATCAAAGCTCACCATAACGTTTGCCGGCATCGCGCCTATCCTTTGGTTGAACAGCCGAGTGGTAAAGTTTCCATCTTGGCTTGCAATTATCACGGTAACTGGGATCTCTCAAAACCCAATGGACGGCGAATCGCTAACTCGATCGCAGGATGGTCTTACGGCTTGGACGGCAGGCTAGCGAAGGCTCCGAAATACCAAGACATCTCAGGCTTCGATAAATCCAAAAATTCGCTGTTCCGAATCCACGTCCACGTCGACACGCTGGGATTTATCTGGATCAACCTCGATGCTGCGGACAAGCCTGAAGTTTCGTGGAATGATGATTTTGCCGGTGTGGACGTTCAAGAACGGCTTGCGGCCTTCGATCTCTCGGAGTATCGCTTTGATCATCAATGGAGCCAGACTGGAAAATTCAATTGGAAGACCTTGGCTGATAATTACAATGAGGTTTGTCATCTCCAGCTAGCGTATGCCTAGTCTGATGCTAACAGAGTGTGCTGAAAGTGTTATCACTGTCCTACTGGGCATGCCTGCATTGTTGATCGTTCAGACTTTACGAAGTACTGGGTGAACACAAAGGGCGGCCACATTCAGCATTGGAACACGGATAAAGGCAAGGGTCTGAAGATATTCAGCTCTTTCCTCTATCCAAACGCATCAATGACGATATCGTGAGCAGCTACCAGCTCAAACTGTTACTCCAAAAACCAGCACTGACCCCTTCACAGACCATATTTCTTCTTCATCCAGCGCTGCATTCCAGTATCCGCGACCCAAACAGAAATGGAGTACGAAGTCTACCGCCATCAATCTGCTTCCGACGAGGACTTCAACGAGATCGATCAAACATTCAAGACGGTCATGGGAGAAGACAAAGTGCTGTGTGAGGGAGCTCAGCGCAACCTGGATACAGGTATTTTCATGAGCGGGCAGCTGCATCCTCAAGCAGAACAGGTATATACACTCCGAGATGGATCGTCATCTTCCATCAAATTGCTAATCGTTCTGACCTTATAGGGCCCTCTCTATTTCCAGAAATTGACAAAGGAATTGGTCATGAACCATCACAAAGCAGAGGAGGCATCTGGTGGTCAGATTTGGCCTGCAACACCAGCACATGAGATCTCATCGACCAGTCGAGAAGAGGTAAAATTCTGCGCCTCCCTAGATTGCGCCGATGAGAGACCGGAGCTGAAGTGGTAATAAGAACAAACGGCATTCAAGCTTGATTCGAAGTTTGCACTGATTGCTGGGTGCGGCGATGAGAATAGAATTTGACGAGAGAGGTGTGGGAGACTTTGGATCGAACGACGCCGAGTGGATATCTCCTTGTTTCTAGGGTAATTGCGAATGCTTTGCCAGGAGAATGGAACCGTTATAACAGTGAAAATGCTTTTCGTGATCAGTGTACATGATAGTCGGCGGAGAATGCGGCGACCAAGTTTCTCATCTCGGTAACAGCACCGAGACTCAAGATTGCGGTAGCAGTAGTAGCCTTGCCGGCGGATAGACGGCGAGAGACTACTCCGTGGGTAAGGCACCGCATACGAGTGAATAACAAGTCGAGATGAATCTTGGATGGCGTCTCAGCGGCGGATTTGGGCACCCTTTACCTTGATCGTCGTGCGAACGATAACAGGAATACTGACATTATCAGGATGCACCTACGCTCACACCAAGCCTCTCAGAGCGAAGGAGCATAGTGGGCAATATATTAGCTCGGTTCATCCCTTCTACGAGCTGTGAGACATCTCTACTTCTGCGCGCATCGCGAGGATGAGAGTCATATACTATAAGACCACTCTCGAACGCTTTTTTCGATTGCGTTTCACTTGTTTGCTTGATAGCTATCTCTCACGGAGAAATCGCTCCTAGTTTGAGCAAGGTTTAAGCTGCGAGATTCAAGGCTTCGCATTAGTATTCCACAAATGGAAAACAATTCCCCCAGAGCTTCCCTTTCGGAGCTAATCTCCGCGAGGGGAAGGTTATCGGTTTTGTACTCGCGGTGCCTTACATGACGGCCAAGTTCACATGCGACAAGAAGCTGGAGCCATAATCACCAGTTTCTCAAGCACGAGTATGCCACGCGAACAGCAATCCAAGAGCGAGAAGGAAGAGAAACAGTGCGAAATCCACACATCTTTCCTCAGATCACTCGTGTGTACCTGACGAAAACTCCAGAAGGCTTCGTAATCGCTCTGCTCAGCGGGCGTTCCGTAAAAGGCGGGCTGAACAATTCAAACTTCTGCGTGAGCAAGTCAACGCAGCCCCATGCCATCCCAGCAACGAGCATGCCCAAACCATAGAGGACGAAAATCGTCGCTTGCGGGATGAAGTCCGCTTGCTGAAGTCTCGTCTATGTGAAGTTCGAAGCAAGCTTAAGTCAATTCAAGACTCGTGCTCTGGAATCTTAAGTAACGAGGATGATACCACTTCTGTTGAGTCACGCCCGTTCCCGTCTCCCGAAATGTCGGGGCCAAGACCCATCTCCAATGAGCCCGAGCGCGACGAATCGCCAGACCCAGAAGTTGGCGCATTGGGTGATGCTTATGCCACGCCTGACACACCTTTACCCATCGGGACAAGCTGGGTAGATCCCACGCATGACGGTGGGCTATTCTTTGCGCCCACAAAGTCTAGGGCGCAACCTCGAGAAGCTCAAATGATTGGTGAACTCGAGAATTTTCTAAGCTGCTCACTTCCGGATTTGACAAAGGTAATGACCGCGTCGGGATTCCTATGGACCCAAAATTTGAACATTATCTGACCTTTCATAGAGTATGGACGGTATCGTCCAATCTGATGACATGGTCATGCAATGCTCCACAGAGTCGCAAATTGATACTCTGTTATGGAACCATGACTATCAAACGAGCAGTCAGCTTCACTTTGATATCGTGGAGGCATCGAGCCCTCCCCAGACGAGCTGGCTGGAGACGAATTCACCCATCTCTGATCACATAGAGGTACTCAAAACAATCCTTCGCGATAAATTGACCAAGTCGAACATGCCCAGCATACCAGCGAACTCAGACGAGCCTGGTCTCCTGTCAGCATGCTATCCAGGTCAACCATTTACCAGTTTATATCAGTCCATTTCGACGGCTCTGGCGTTGTTCAACAGTATGACTCGGCCGGACGTCATGAAATGGTATGCAAAGACAAAGTTCTTCCACATCGTCGAGTTGACCGCATGGCAGATAATGCCGTGCAGCTTGACCTATAGGAGACTGCACCAGCGCTATCGACCGACAGCGCTACAACTGGCTCTTTGCGGGCAGTACCCATGCGTCATCGATTGGATTCCCTTCGCGTCTGTACGAGATCGGATCATCGAGTCCCATGCAGCGAGTCCATTCGTGGATCGCATATTCTGCGATGCTGTCAGCGCCTATGTGGTGGAGACTACACTATCTACACTGGTAGCTGGGGGCTCATCAATGAGAGTGTTCCTCAGGGTCACTGACTTGATTGCTGTCATGGCCCTGCCCCCAGCAGTAGGCGAAACGATCGCCAGTCCAACCTTGCCGGCCCCTAGCATTCAGAGTTTACTCTCGTCTCCGGAATATGCACGTCAAGCTTTCAAGAAGCTAAAGATGGATCGAGGAGCGTCATATTACAAGATCGACCCAGAGTTCTTCGGGAAATATCCCGAGCTTTATGATGCCTCGGACGATATCACAGCTTCCGGTATTCCTATCAAATTAGGCCTGCACCAGATCTTGACAGGCTCGAGCCCGATCAATCTGGAAATTGTGGAAACGTACCGCAGCTTTATTGATTTCTCATTCGACGCGTTGCAAGCGATATCAAAGATCGTGGAAGACAACCCTGTACTATGAGAGCTTCGGTTACATTAGAGCTTAGCTGCCAGCATGTTCACAATGGCGTCTTAGCTCAACACACCGTGTACCTCCATACGTCTGCGACTTGGGGCATGCAATGCACTATACGACGTCGATTTCGCGGAGGCGTTGTGGGCAACCAAGGAGAGGGTAACCGCAGTTTCTGGCGTGTTCCGGGGTTGAAATCATTTGGAGGATGTATCATTCCATGTTGTGCAACACACGAGAAGAGTGCTTGCTTCGTACATCATGAGCTTCAAAACATCAGCAGCTAGATGAAAGCTCGGGAGCCGCTTCTTTACTGATGGTTCTAGACTGGATTTGGCCACACGCCACTGATTCTGTGCCGACACGACCAAACCAACAGATACGATATCAGGTAGCCCTTACATATCTTCGACAGTCAAGGTGCCTGTCTTCTGGACCAAATATTCTTCAATTGCAACATCCTTTCCAGCTTCTTTGCCGTAGCCAGACATCTTCATTCCTCCGAAAGGTGACTCTGCGCAAGAAGAATTGCCTGTGGAGAACTCATTAGCGTATGCAATTGAAGTGGTGTCATGTAGTGTTATCACCTGTGTTCATGCCAATCATTCCGGCTTCGAGGTTCTCCAGAAGTCTCCATGTCCTTGACACGTCTCTGGTGAAGAAATATGACGCAAGACCCATTTTAGTGTCGTTCGCTTTCTTCACCACCTCTTTCTCTGTATCGAACATGTAGACTCCCAGAAGAGGCCCGAATATTTCTTCTCTTGCGGACAACATGTCATCAGACATGCTTGCAATAATGGTCGGTTCGAAAAAGTATCCTTTCAAGCCGGCTTTCTGTTTGCCGCCACAGAGGATCCGGCCTCCTTTGCTGATTGCATCTGCAATGTGTTCTTGTAGCTTCTGAATACCACGTGGAGTGGTCAAAGGCCCCATGGTTGTTTCACTTTCCGCTCCATGTCCTACTCGAATTCTCCTTGTCGCAGCCAATAAAAGCTCACAGAATCTATCATGTACTGCGCTCTGAACATAGACACGGTTGGCATGAGTACAAGCCTGGCCTGCAGTGCGCCACTTCAGGATCATCAGCGCCGCGACGGCTTTATCCAGATCGCCGTCATCGAAGACGATGAAGGGACAGTTGCCGCCAAGCTCCATGGTGACTTTCTTCAGACCCTCACTGCAATGTTTGGCAATAAGGGATCCCACTTTCGTGCTGCCAGTAAATGTGACCTTACGGACCAAGTCGTGCTTGCAAAGTCGCTCACTGACGGCGGGGGTATTAGAGTTGTCCGTTGAAATGACGTTCAGCACGCCAGCTGGCAGCCCAGCACGCAATGCCAAGTCCGCGAGGGCCATGACACTCATTGGCGTTTCTGGAGAAGGCTTGACAATCATACTGCATCCAGCTGCGAGTGCCGCAGCGACTTTCCGGATTATCATAGCCACGGGGAAGTTCCAAGGTACCAGGGCAACGCTGACGCCGATTGGCTGTTTGATGACAAAAGTACGACGGTCTGAGACAGAAGGCTGGCCCACGGATCCGCGAATGCGCTCGGCTTCGCCAGCAAACCACCAAGCGAATCCAAGGGCATAATCAACTTCGCCGGTGGCCTCAGCCAGAGGTTTGCCAGTCTCGTACATGACGATCTTCGCAATGTCGGAACGAGCATTTGTGATAAGCTCGTGCCATTTGAGAAGGATCGTAGCCCGATCTCGAGGGTTGAAGAGCTTGTACTTTTCAAAAGCAGCTTGAGATGTTTCGACGTATTGATCGACATCAACCGCTTCGTTGATTGGACAGGAAGCCCATACTTCCGCCGAGCCTGGGTCTAAGTAGAAGGCTTACATTAGCTGCGGGCGACTTTCGATGGTTGATGAGACAATGGCTTACCCTCAACGTCGAACACTCTACCATTCTTCGACTGCATCCACTCGCCGTTTAGCAATGATGCTTCATGCAACAAGGAGGGATCATCGAGCTTGTCATAGGAGTCAGCGAAACTGCGATGTGATTCAGTCAAGGGCACATACTGTGAAAAGTGGTTTAGACATGATTGCATTCAGGTATGCTTCTGAGGAATGCGGAGCAATCTGACGCTCGATTATTTTAGGATTTGAAGAGTCTTTGAATGGTTCCCATTCTTCGCGACCCGTACGTGAGTGATCAGCGAAGCTTTCGTATGTAACACGTAACAAGTCACGTGATCGTGCGCGAGTTACGTAACCTTCGGTTGCGTAACGCTTATCTTCACTTAGAAGTTATGTCACAAGTCAGCGATGGTATAACCATTCTTCGAGAAAGATCTCGTAACAATGTTGCGCCACACATGCATCTGTCACTGTTCGAAACCTTGTTTTCCACACGTCGAGCAACCTGTCTCAAGGCTTGCAGCATAAGCAGAGGCTATCTTCATGTGAACAACGTGAATGTCAAGATAGCGGTAGCCAATGGTAGATAGAGCGAATGCATAGAATTACAGTAACATAGACGCGACGCATCTCTCTCGAATCAACCTCAATTTACTATAACGTAAATCGTCAAATGTGTAATGAGTGTGTATAGCGAGTTCAAATGTCATGCATTCCGCTACATGACCACAAGCACTCAATGTTTACGCAATGACTTCTGAGCTTCCATGTGTGACTAACAATGTTCCCGGCTTACAAGTGATCGCAACACTCGTGTTAGACATAACGTAATTCCCTGGGGTCTTGTATATTACGTAGGGTACGACGTTGGGTCCGCAGTCGGTTCTGGATAAAGCTCAGTGTGGGGTAACACATACGCAGTACGGATCAAGTATCCGGGGTGGAAAGGGTTCGCAGTATTCACGTTACGTTATTCTCTTGGGGCGTCCGTTACGTGATTGCCAAGACCAAATGTTTGAGACGAGCATCCCTTTGCAAGCTTACACTTTGCTCACGGTTGGGAAACTATATAGCCATCATGGGACCCGGCGTATCACCGTCAATTTGCGCTTCAGAAATCTTTATTCGTAATCGTTCGATCTAGACTGCAATTCCTCTCGTTGAACTTACATCCACAAGACAAAGCATCATGGTGCCTCGCGTAAAGGAAGTGTATATCGCCATAATTGGTATGCTGAAAGACCCAGAAGTGGCATTCTTAAGGTCTGTCCCCACTAACAGATCTTTTACCTAGGTGCTGGGGGTGTTGGATCCAAAGTAGTCGAGCAACTTACGTGGCTGTCTGGACGCCGTCCAGACTTGCACCTCCGATTGGTTTACCTCGCGATCATTGACAAAGCACTATACTATCCGGACTACAAATCCATTGATTTCGATGGTGCTCTCGATACCATGGACGCACACGGGTCCGCGCCACCGACAATCTCTCAGCTGATCGAATACCTGTCCGGCGTACCCGGTAAATTGGTTGTGGTAGAGAACACGAGTTCGCAAGCTTTGGCTTCAGCATACCCAGCCTTCCTTGCAAACGGAATTAGCATCGTCACACCTAACAAAAAAGCATTTTCAAGCGATCGACAACTTTGGGACGACGTTTTCGCTGCTTGCACTTCAACTGGACCATTCGTGTACCACGAGTCATCAGTCGGAGCTGGAATGCCAATTATCTCAACATTGAACGAAATGATTGCCACAGGTGACGAAGTGGAGCGGATTGAGGGAGTTTTTAGTGGTACGATGTCATACCTCTTCAATTCCTTTGCATCCCTCACTGGAACGGGTGGGAAGTGGTCTACCGAGGTGGCAAAAGCCAAATCTCTCGGTTACACAGAGCCTGATCCTCGGGATGACCTGAACGGCATGGACGTCGCTCGGAAGCTCACGATCCTGGGGCGTTTGGCAGGTCTGCCAATCGAATCTCCTACGTCTTTCCCAGTGCAAAGTCTTATCCCTCCGGAGTTGATGGACGTTGCCGACCCAGCGGAGTTTCTTAGCCGGTTGCCAAAGTTTGATGTCCGTATGCAAGAAGAGAGGGATGCAGCGATGGCGGAGGGTAAAGTGGTCAGGTTTGTTGGAAGTATTGATTTCGCTACTAAGCAGGTGAAAGTCGGTCTCGAGCGGATTGGAAGGGATCATCCAATTGCTGCCCTTCAAGGAAGCGATAACATCATTAGCTTCTACACGAAGCGTTACAAGGCCTCTCCGCTGACTATTCGAGGCGCTGGAGCTGGCGGTGATGTTACTGCAATGGGAGTGACAGGGGATTTCTTGAAGGTTGTAGGACAATTATAAGGCAGCGATTGTGAAAGCTATACATGGAAACACAAGTCTGATATCTTCTTATGAATATAACAAGATGTCACATCTTTGTATGCGCGCAAATTATAGGCGGGAGTTGACAATGATAGAGCAGCTATAGCTTAGCTGAAGAGATCTTGAACAGTGCAGAAGTAGCAAGAGACTTGCAGGATTTGTGGCATTCGTGTAATGGTTCCTGGTGATATGGAGGGAGCAAGAAAGATTTGCGAGCGTTCTCTCAATCTTCGGTCGTGCAGTGCTGCTTGGACATGACTTCAGAAAGGAATATAACAATGTGGTGGTAGAAATGAGCCGTCGTGAACAAAGCCGACCCTCGGCTCGCGTGCTATCCTATGGGCAGCCATAACGATAGGCATATTACAGGCCAGGCCCATAGTTACAGGTAAATTAAAAAAGAATCTCAGAGGAGTGATTCTAGAGCATATACGTATAGACAGTCTATTCGGGCTCTATCAAGTCAAAGACTAGGCTTCTGATATCTTCTCTCTCACAACATCGGTGGGCGTCTTTCCTAGATCCTCCTGAACTCCTTTGACGATAGCATGCTTGACGTCGACACCATCAATGCATACAGCGGTCTGCTCCAAGGACATATTTCCAGTCTCAGGAAAGAGGAGGTAAACAGTAATCAATTCGACAAAAATCCAGACATCGTATACGATGTAATCTAGAGATCTGTGAGCGTTCTGCGTTTCCACTTGATAGGAGGGGCGAAACTTACATTTCCATCCAATACTATCGAGTGCGATTGGATTCGCGTACTGATTGAATACCAGCGCAGCTGCGACGAAAAGGTTATAGAGGACCAAACCCTGTGAATAGTGTTAATTATGAGAGAGTGCCATAAGATAGATAAATTTCTTACCTTTGCACGAAGATGATACGGCAGTATTTCGACCACATAGGTGACTTGAAGCGGGTTCCAGCCAATGTTGTAACCCAGACTGTAGAGGAAAATCATGGCTAGGACGCCTCTAGCAATGGCGGGGTTTCCCTCTCCGTCGTTTGCAATCTGGGAATCGTATGTAGCTTGGAGTCCTGTCCAGACTATTTGATAGTCAGCATAGTGTACTAATTCAGATGTCGTAGGGTTAACTAGCCCATGAAAGTAATGAGTACTGCTCCCGTTGAAGCCAGGAAGAGCGTCCGTCTCCCGAATTTGTTGACCAGAAGCGCAAAGAACACGCTTGTTACAAGGGCCCATATCTGGAGCAGACCGTTGATAAGACTTTGTGTTTTCGAAGATGTGTAACCGATACTGTCCAAGATAATGCTGAGATAGTAGGACGTCAACCCGTTACCACTCCATTGAGAGAAGAAGCCTACACACAAGATGATGAGAAGGCGCTTGCGATTACCTTTCGTCTGCAAGAATGATATCCATCTCGAATTTTTGGCCATTTCGGCTTCGAGATGAAGGGCCACCTTTATCTCCTCAACCTCCAAGTCAACCAATGGGTCGGCATGATCCCCATTTGCATGATATTTAGTGATGATCCGCCTCGACTTCTCTTCTCTGCCAACAGAGATCAGCCATCGAGGAGACTCGACTAGGAAAAAGCACGATCCGACTTGGATGACGCTCACGAGGCCTTGCAAGATGGATGGGATCCTCCATGACCAGTTGTTCCCCAAGGAAAATGTTCCGTAGGTAATCCAAGCTGCGGCAATTGCTCCTAGATTCCAGAGAGCATTGTAAATACTGACCATGGGAGATCTTTGCGTAGGATAAGCCAATTCGAGCAGCAAGATCGGTGCTGCTGTGATGTTGAATGCCAAACCAAAGCCTAGGACACCTCGAGCAGCGATGAACATTCCAGTATTCTGCGCTGCACCCTGGAGTACTACACCGATCAGGACTATGACTGCACCCAAGAGTAGTGTCCGAACACGGCCAATCTTATCACAAGCGAGAGCGCAAAATGGTAGGGCTGCCAACTGCCCTATGTTCTGGATGGCGTTGAGACTTCACTTCGTGCGTCAGCATGATGGTTCGAACCTCAAATGAAAAAGATTTTCGAGGATCACTTACATTCCCAACGTTCCGGGTCGCGGGTTGTTGAAATAGGCCTGCCAGGTGTCGAGTGTCTGCAGACCATCTACACAGCGCTTAGCAATTGGGCTGGCTATGTGAGTTTTCTCTAACAGTGACTTGACTTACTCATCATGGAGCCATCGTACCCAGTGGCATAGCTGGAAAGCTGAACAATGGAAAGGATGATGTTGAGAACTATGACGCCTGAGTTGCGTGATATATTTCGACCGGCAAGACTCTGGTCCAGCGTGTAAGGTTCGACGTTGAGTGACATGTTTGGCGTATGTAGAGCGCTCTCACGAGCTTGGAAAAGTGAGATCTGCACTTGAGTTGCGACGCAGTGGCCAGCGTGGCCTTTAAATCCGGCAATGACATAAGACCAGCCAAAGCTAGCTCAAGATTGTGGAAGGTCGATTGCGATATCGCAATAGTAGCATCAGAATGCGACAAGATTGGCGTGTAGCCTCCATTGATAAGGGCTGATGATACTGTGATACTGGCACGAGTCATAGCCAACGCAGCTGGTAAAGGCCCACCACTAGTGTAGAGGTCACCGTATGATTAATCACACGCGCAAACTAGGCTCTATGGATAAGCCCCACATTGGGGGAGACGGCCGAGGTGGGGTAACCGAAGGCATTCCGACACCTTTTCGGCAGATTTTTCTTCCTTCGTTGTCACCCTCAGCTGCTTCTTTCCAGCTCACTCATGCATACATTGCGGATGAGTACAAATTTTCAGGAATTTAGTGATATGAAGTGGTGGTTTTTCATCATACTCGTGTGTATTACGACTGATGTTCAATACACTCCTCGAATTCCCCAGAGGGGCCATCCCCCCGGTCCGGGGTGAAGTGGAGGGCCCCACCCCAATGTTACCTCTGATTGTAAGCGAGAGTACATATCGGACTCCTTATCTTTCGATGTAACCTAGGCATATCGCCAGGCTTTTCGCGCTTCTAGGTCTTTGGCTTTACCAAGCTCTTCGGGAGATGATTTTTATCGGGAATGTGGAGAGTGCTCAATAAACCTTGGCTGAGCAAGCGGGTAAAGGTTGCAATACTTACAAACCTTCGTTAGCATTCAGGAACAGTCTAACAAAAATCTTTGGAATAGGAGGTACCTTTGTCTTTGCAAAGCAGTCGCGCAGTGCTCTTGTTTCCTGAAGTAGCCACCGACGACTAGGCACAATCCTGGCAGAATGCAGCTCACCAAGCTGCTTGCTATTGCTTGCGCAGCAAAATGCGCTACCTCTAAGAACTTGACGACCACACTCTCGCCAAGTACGACCATAATCTTACGCTTTCTGGTGCGATATACGCTGATCCGAGTCTTATAGATGCTCAAAGTTTATTCGATTATTCCATGGCTCTCAACGATGCTAGATTCGACGAATCGTATAAATACATCATATTCCAGGACAACGGACCATGGAGTGTGCGCTTCACTTCGTGGTATGTTCCTGGGTTGCTTTATAGGAACACAGGCAACGATCTAGATAATGCTAAGGAAGCCATAAACAACATGTAAGCGACCCGAGGCTCTCTATGAGCGTCTGTTCTGACACGCCATACAGCCTTGCCAACCAAATGACCGAAAACTCCACTGCGCCTTGGTACGGTACTTGGAAACTATCTCCTGATGGTAAGCTTATAGCTTCTTCTATATAAGACAGGATTGACAATCTTTTAGAACCTAACCCAACACCTCACTCACCACTATATTCGCCAGAGATATACGTGAGTAGAACCGAAATACAGCCATTGCGATATACAAAGCTAACACAAAAAAGACTTCATATGACCCAAACTGGCGAGAATTTGTCGGTACACAACTCATCCAGATCGTGGAGGAGTTTTCCGACCTCATTGGCGCCCAGCTGGTGGACAGAATCGTCCACGCGCTTGAAGTGCAGGTTGTTGGTGCCATGCGACGTAACGGAACTGGCGGCGACAACCTTGTCCCAGCCTATACAAACCCGGGTCTGATGAGAGCACTCACCGTTGGATGGGTCGGAGCACGAAAGCACAACCAAACATTGATTGATTTTGCTGACACTCATGCGAATGATATCTACAAGCTGTTCACGGCAGGCTCTAACGTGTTCAGTGAGTACAACGCGCCTACTTATTATGGGACCGATATCTGGGCACTCGCTACTAGCATCAAATACGGCCCAAAAGACCAGTTCCTCACTAAAAAGGCACCGTGGATGCTCGAGGAACTGTGGAAGGAAATCGCTACTCAGTACAATGCGTACCTTGGAAATCTAGCCGGTCCATATGATCGTGCCAACTCTCGAGACTTGACACAGGACAGCGCAATACTCCCTCTTTGGTTCTGGGGTTTGCTTGGCAGAACGAAGGCGCCTATCCCAAACCTGAGACAACCGAATCTGGAGTACGATGCTGCAGAGGGTGCTTCGATGGCTCTTGTGATGTCTACTGTTGCTCAGAGCATACCACGCTCTGTGCTAGACTCGCTTACCAAGCCACCGACAAGCGATCGCACGATCAATAAGACAATTCATGAGAATCTCGATGGCTCAGGAACCAGGTATGCCACTTCCTGGATCAGCAAATCACTTATGGCAGGGGGAATCGAGCAGTACGAAACCACAGTCCGCAGCAAGCAGTTCGTTCCTGCCATCGTGCACTGGGCATCGGACGCAAAACATAAGCCCTTTCCCTATAACGGCTTCTTCAGTCTATACCCCACAGCTTCAACCGTTAAAGCAGTGGCTACTGCAAACAAGCTTGTCGTCTCGTACCCAAACGCTACTCAAGCTGGATCTGAATCTTTCCAATTCATGATCGTTGGCATTCCGCCCGCATGGAACCTTGCTGGGAATGTTGTGTCTGGGTTTTCTAACCTCCCGTGTCTAAAGGTCAATGCATCAGCTCCTGGGCTTGAGCTACTACCTACAACGTACGGATCAAGCATTTATACTCACTTCTACTACAACGTCACCTATGTTGTACCCGCTGGCTTCGAACAGATACCTACGGTTTCTTTGGAAATGGAATACACGTGCTAGAGAGACAGGGGAAGAACAACTTGGAGGTTCTCCACGTATCCAGGGTGCGAGGTCACTCTTATTAAGATATACTTGCGAGTATAAACAACCTGTAGGGAATGAGACGTGTAATCATTTCGTATGCACACATCGATCCAAGCCAATCATCAGACCGACTTTCCAGTAGCGTGGAGAGCTCCAGCCTCACTGTTATCCAAAGGGCAGCCTCCACCATTCGATTCGAACTCCACTACACAAGTAGCATCAAGAGCAATAGCAATACCAATGAAAGTGGTATCCGTCTGTCCTTTTCCGGATCCGAGTTCTTTGCCATTGGCATCCTGCACAGCGCAGTACTCAGGGCTGCCAGAGAGTTTGGCGTCGCAGTAGAAGCGGAACGGAGTGTCCCAGCAGTCACCCTCGATCTCGAAGGTGCGACCTTCAGAGAAACATGGCACGAAGCCGGCGGGATAGCCTGCGTGGTAGATTGCCTCATTGTTGTCGTTGAGGATAGTCATGCCGGTCTCAAAACTTGACCCACCACCCTCGCCGTTTGGTCCAGTGATTGTGCTGAAAGAGCCTGATGACCAGACAGCTCTGAGGTGTTCAGCCTGGGCTGTGGCAGTGGAAGCCGCGAGGGCAAGGAAGATGGACTGAATTGATGGCATAATTGTGGTTTTTGGGATTGTATGAAAGCGATGTTTTAGAGCAACGTGGTGTGAACGTAGTGTAGGCAAGGGCATAGCGGACCTTTATAGGTTTTTTTGCAAGAAAGCACTCAGACAAAGTGTTGGTGATCTCGACCGTTGGCCCACCCTGTCACATTCCCTCACGCCTCAACTATGAGATGCACGTGGACCGATACGAGCCTCGTGAACCGACTCAGATGTCGCTGGTAGAGGGCGCTTCTACCTGACCGATATACATCCCGAGATATGCCGTGAGTCTACCCGACGTGGGCACCAGAGTCGATGATCGTAAAGTAGTTTGCACTACCAATTAGAACGCGGCTCAAATGCGGAACAAGTCCTGGTTGGCTCGCTGATATCTAGGGGATCATCGTCAGAAGCCTCCTCCACATATACATGAACCTTCTTTGGAGGTACTACATCGATTAACATTCGATTTTTTTGTCTGCGTGTCACGGAGAAAGTACATGCCTTCCAGCATAATGCGAAGCAGCGGGGGGACAACTGAAGTATGTCTAATCTCTGTCTAGCGAGCCTTTGTAATCTACAAGCACACTGATGAGCCGCGGTCGAGCCTCGACAGCTCCTTGTGCAAGGAGCACTTTCGATCCCAAGGCTTGAAGCGGTATCATCCGTCCAACGCCATGTTACCATAAAACTGTCATGACTCGTGGTCCCAAGCAAAAATAGGAGGTATCATGTGACTGCAACATTCTCAAGCTTACAGTCGCGGCCTCCGTTCAGCCGCAGTGAAGCTTGATTTGACGACAGTGGAAATTTCCTTGGTCCCACTCACCGAGGCTACGGTTCAGTGTCGATCCAGCCCAGAGACTACTGATCCTTCGCCAAGGAACTAATTTCTACATGACCAAACACGAGAAGCGCATCGACGATCGCGAAAAATTGTGTTGGCTCAGCTCCCTCTGTGCTGTTATGGTTTGGAGGATTCACTTCAGCGTCAGAGTTTTCCGCGGATCCAATTTTCAAGTGCCTCAGCAATTCCAGAATGTCCCAATAATGGGCAATGCGAGCCGGGCAGTGTCCCTTGGCAGTAACGCGTACGATCGATAAGTTCACAATAGAGCATGGACATGACTCCGTATAGTAGTTGCGAACGCTTGAGGGTACCAGCTGAAGGGCTGTTTTTATGTACCAAGTATGGCGCCCGGATGCGCAAGATGGGACGCGCACGGAGCATAGTCGTGGTGGAAAATAGAAGCAGAGGGCACAAGCGAGAGACGAAAGATTGCGAAGCTAAAGGCATCGAGGAAAGATCCGTTCGTAAACACAACGCTTGATGCAAAGCAGTCTTTGAACCCGACAGCTGAAGCTGGGCACGAGAGATGTGGTGAAAGGCTAGACAGGAGGCGCAATGATTGATCGGGTCAGTGGTTTGGAGGATAATTGATTGCCAGCTGCAGCGGAGGAAGTGGCAACTCCTCATTTTACTTGTTCATGATCATATAGAATCTAAGCCCGGTTAGGACATCAAGCTAAGGTGGGACATAGAGGACGACTGTGTAGAGCTGTTCAGTAAGATTGTGGTACTGTACAAGCGCGAGACGTAGGCAGGACTTCGTCATTGTTAGGTAGTAAGAGCTTCTCAGAGACCAAGGGCAAGCAAGAACCCAGGAATGCGAACTCGGGAAAAGAGTGTATCAAGTTGGATCCCCTCTCAGCAGATGCGCTCTGACCATTCCTGGATTAACCTCAATCGTAGTCTGGTGAGTTGGAGATCGCAGCAGGAGCTAGTCTCAAGTACCAGTGCGAAGCCTTGAACTCCTTGGTGGAGTACAACATAGTTTTAGCCTCGTCGTTGGGCGTACCACCGTGGACATTGATGCCGAGTCGATCGTTGGTGACAGGGCTAATACTACAACGAATTAGTTTCAGTGCAAGCAACTGCTTGGGGAGGTCTTCGCATACGTGTACAGCCCGGTCGAGTTCCGTATCGGGATGATGTTCCAGCGAACTCTGACGTCAAAAGGATCTATAGTCGCACCTGTGACCGCCCGACCCTCTTTGGCATCCGCTACAGAGCGATTAGCAATTAGACAAGCATATGGATCGGACGATGGGACATTCTCACCAGGGGATGTCAGGTAAGTACCGCTGGCGCGGTTCAGGATCAAGTATTCCTGTTTACCTGACTTTCCCAAGCCAGCCAATGCGATCACCCATGCACTGCTGAACGACATCGTGGTACTGCTGGAAGAGAATGTTAAGATAATCTCAAGCATCGATCTCGCTATGACAGCGGGATTTGACTTACATGATCTGAGCCTTAGTGCCATCTGCTTTTCCTCCTCCGGCCAACTCCAACTTGGCGGAATCAGCTCGTGCACTGACAATCTGGTACAGATTTGGGCCGATGAAGTCTGACATGGTGATGTTGATGTGTTATGATATTCAGTCCATTGTTGATTAGGAATGTGAAAAGATTTAGAAGAGAAGAGCTCTTGCAAGTGCTCAACAGATGCCGCTTCTTTTAAGCATTTTGGGGCAGATCAGTTTATGTGTCCATATGGTGACGTGGCATCGGGCACCACAATGATATATCCAGGGTCGATTCCAGTATGTGCTGTTCGTACAGAAAGTGGGTACGACTAGAGCTTTGTGACATGACTGCGTTTCCAACATGCATGAAAGTGTTAATGGCGTACGTGTATGCATGAAATGATAATTCACAAGAACGTCTCTTCGTGATATGCGGAGCAAGTGATGCGTGACAATAAAGTGCCGGGACTCATTAAGCTAATAAACAACATCGACGAATCACTTGAAGTCTAACTTCATAGTGCTCATCGTTCTGATACTGAGCAACATCCGTGTCCCTATCGTCTCATCACTGTATCATACCCTATACGGCGATCTCGCTTGGCATGCGCGAAATGGCATCCGGGCTTGGCATAGGCTAGGTACGGCGCATGCATCGAAGTACTGCTCGAGCCCACTGCCGACTACGAGACGGTTGAGGCTTGAAGGTCTCAGAGATCTCATGTTCACTCACAACTTTTTCTAGCACAGGGAAGAGCCGCCAACTAAAAGTGGCTTTCACAAATTGCAGGTGCATTGTATAGTTAGGTTCGAGACAGAGATTCTCTGAGTTCAGAAGTTCATAGAAGGAGTAATGAGAACGGGTGTAGAGATATGCCAAAGTCTTGCCAGATTGCAGCAGAACAAGGCTTGACGCAAGGGGGAAACGCACGAATCTCGATTTGCATATGTAGATGGAAACCTTAGAATATCGACATGGATAGCTGGCAATATCGGCGCGGTGCAGCTGCAGTAACCAGCGCCTACAAGATTCGCAACGCTATCGGTGAGCCTCAGACGTGGAAGGGGCTCAAGCAATAACTTTGATAATAAACGATACGCGCGCGTCCAAAATCTCCCCCCGCTTGGAAAACTTATACGAAACAGATCGAATCACTGAGATCATTTGCGATCGTGATAGCTAGATACTATGTGTTGCGTCGTGTGCGCTGTCATATAGAATCTGTCACGGCAACATGCCTTTTCACCCCACTAAATCGCAGACGCTAGCGTCGCTTGCATGTCGGGGAGTCCGAGTTCATCTTATTATCTTTCCTGATATATGCGCCATTCGGTGCTTAGGGACCCTTCCGCATCGTCCTCAGCCTCGCCATCATTCGGTGTCTGTGATACAGAAGTTTGGTGAGGAGAGATCTTGCAGTGTCGGGATGGGTAGCGTCGGGCCGACAGTTGGTAGCTTCAGATTACCGTGTGCCGTCCCTCCCGAGAATAGGATTCATTTTAACCTTTTAATTATTGGTTTTTCTAACTCAATAGGCAATGAATCATCCTAGAGGGGTCAAAGCTATGATAGAACTGTTGCTACTCGCACTCGTCTCCCGCGTCTAGCTCGGGAGGCATCTGCCTGAAAGCTATGCTCCACGCGGTGCAGAATGTCTGGCAATATCTACATATGTACATGTAACAGCCTCATGCCTCGGTGGTAAAGCCTAACCCTAGCTAATGCTTGCGATTCCACGCTTTGAAATGTATGAAATGCTACGAGCGCATGGCATCCTATGCTTCTCAAAATTCGTAGCACCGGTGACTCATGCGGAGACGACTTCGGGGCACGGGGAGTTGGCTACGGTTCTACAAAGATTTCAGAAAATGGACAGGTCATTAAGATAGTGTTAAGAAAGACGTTGCTTGAACACTGGATCTAAAAAGGAAAGACTACATTGTTCAAAAACACACTCAATCATTCATATCGCGCGACTACTTTATCATCACAATAGCAGATGAATCACACAACAGGCCTCCAAGCTCTGCCTACGAAGCTAATCCTCGAGATCGCTATCTATGTGACTTATCGGGACACTATTATGATCTCTCAAAGCTGCAAGCGATTCTCTCAGATCATCGGTCCAGAAAATTGGCCGTCTGCGGAAAAATTGGCTTACATCCACGGCGCGCCTATGCAAAAGTACCTAATCAAACATCAAAAGTCAGATGGAACTGTGGTTTGGACCTATCTAGGCCACCCTTGCTACAGGTGCTTCAAAATCAGGCCTATAGAAGGATTCAGTAGGACTCAGATGTCCCAGAGATCCACAGCTAGGTGGTGGCAGATACATTCACAATTCTGCATTGATTGCGGTATTGCATTCGGGCTCTATAAGAAAGCATGCTGATACGCATAGACTTTGAGAGGCAGTTTTTGACGTCCGTAGAGCAGTGGAAAATGCCCCGTGGACGTGGATGGCTTTACAATCTGGAGATTGCACCTTATCAGCGCTTGATATGCGAGACGTGCGTCGGAGCTCAAGGATTCGAATATGACCCCAGACAGTGCTTGTGTCTCAGGTGCTCACACACAACCCGTGGACTTCATCTTGACAGACGGTGGAAACTGGATTTTGGTCAGTACCGCGGCGCTGTGCGGCCTGATTGGGAATGCTTGGATTTGGAAACTGGCATGGTTGGTCCCACCTGTCAAAAATGCTTGACAACACATGCTTTCAATGCTAGCTACCACAGACTGCGATGCATATCTTGCGACACGGAGATCTGTATCATCTGTGCAGCACCTGTCGTTAGGCGAAGTGAGCCATATTCATCCCATGGTGAAGGTCACAGTGTTCTATACTGCTCACAAGAGTGCCTCGACACAAGGGAAAGGAACAAACTGATCACTCGGGGTAGAAACAAGTTCTTCGGTGAATGGGCGATTGATTCAGATGGCGTGTTCGACTTGAGGAAGTATTCACACCCTCGGAACTACCTAGAAGATATATCTGAAGACCTGGTCTTGCTAGGTCTTTGAGGCCGATTTCCTCAAGAGGGCTTACGTTCGTCAATTGTTGGGCAGGCCATGTAGGTGTTTCATACACACATAAGCACTGTATCGTCTTCCGCTTGACTCTTTTAGTATCTTCGCCTAAATGTAGCATTTCTAGCAACCTGCTCATGTGGGAAGTTATGATTGCCTGTGTCGCACTTCTCACATCCGAATCGTCGGCTATACTATCGCCTCAGCATCAACGACAGCCAAGCCAAGACATGCATATCCCAGAGCCACCTTTTCTCCATTGCTCCAATTCATATGAGCTCGAGGAAGCCTCGCAGTAACTCGCCGAATCCGAAGTCTGTCGCCAGATGAATTCCCCCAGCCCATGGATCCAGCATCTTAAATAACAACATCATGGAGCTGTAACAGACTTTCTGCCTGCCACCTCACAGTCCTGTGATCATCTAGATGGCAGGCTGGCAAGAGATTTTTGAGTTGGGGGAACGATTGCGATATAACAGGTGTGGGGACGCTCAGTATAGCCACGAGGGTAATGGTAGAGAAGCTATAGTTCTGGTGAATCTAGATAGCTACTACCTGCTCTTGGTGACGTTGTCGTTGAAATTCCGGGTCCAGGACGACAGGTAGTGGCAAAGGGTAGAAGGTATGGTAGAAGGTGTCGACATTCAAGTGACTACTCCAGGGTCCTTATGATAGAACAGATTCAGTACACGGGGCTATTCCGTAGTTGCAACAGGTATGCAGGTAAATTGGACTCCAATCAGTAAGATCTAACTACAAGTTGAACACAATGATCGCAGAGCGATGATTGCTTGCTTGATACTGAGCTACTCACGAACGAGCAGCTCACGTGTTCACGAGACATCAGTGAAGCAATTGGTCTGGACACCATAGTCGCAGCACCACCTCATGATACTACATGTAAGGTAGCCTCGCTTTCTGATGTAGCGATCTTCTCTAGTCAAGAGGCCGATCTCCAGAACGGCTTCCCGGAAATGGCAGCTCCCCACCTTAAGCTTTAGCTAAGAAAGCTGTCTATTAGCACGGCTTCCCGAAAACGGCAGTTTCCTACTCTAGCTAGTAGGACGTGAGCGTCATGCGTGATCTACAGTACAACAATGATAAAAGCCCCAGTCACTAACAACTTCTTCTCTAATTCAACCACTTATCATCAAACTCTTCTGTTCCTTATCTGCGAGAGTCTCATCATGCTACCTCTCAACAGCCTGTCCCTGAGTCTCCTGTTTGCAGCTTTAGCTGCTGCCGGTGATGCTGGTTGTCAAAATCCTGGTCCTGGTCGATGTGCAGGCATTGTTTATGCATCTACCTACGAAGCTGGTATCGGTGGAGTGTCAGATACCACCGCTTCTGCCGATGTCGTAGATGGAGATTGTAATAGCGTAGTGACCTCGGGCAGCCTCCAGCCACAAGGCACTGCCAAGGGCTACAAGGGTGAATTCCAGCTCAAGTTCGGCACGCTCAGTCGGATCTATGCAGATAATGTGAGTATCAGGTGTGCACATCTCTCCACTTTGCGTATCCGCTGACTTCCGGACAGGTTGGCACTGGTGACATTCAAGGAGTGAGAGTGGAATACAATGGTCAAAACCTGAACCAAGACCAGTGTCGTTCAGGCAGCTACGGCTTCGATCCCGCCTACAGTCTTATCCAATGCGACTTCAACTGTCCGTAGAATCATCTACACGCCGTTCATCACATTATCGGCTGTTTATGAGACGCTTTGGACATCTGTCGCAGTCGGAGAGACAGGAACTCTTATATATCTTTTTGTCAACACCTAGCCACACGCTGCATTCTTTCATAAGTCTATGGTATTCACAACAAAGAGCATTTTCCACTAGTGGCAGTGCAGCACTCGTTCGAGTTCCGCCCTCGATGATCTGGGTTCCTACCCCCTGTGGGGTTGTAGATCTTGAAACTACGCTTAAATGGGAGGTTTGGGCCACGGGCTGAGCGATAAAGCAAGGAAATAACCCAAAAGCAAGTAAGCAAACAAGTGGGCTCGATTTGAAGGCTATGGAACGATGTCTGGCGATTGTACATCAACAAAGATAGATCGTAGTGACAAGCTAGTTCGGAGGTGCAAACAACGCGTAAACAATCGCGTCATCTACATGCCTGTTTGTGAGACTCTTGTCTGGAGCACGCAATCTATGCCATTCAGGATCAGTTAGTGATATGTTCTTGATGATTTCTGGATGCATTGATGTGATGCGTATACGAAGTCCATGTGGTCCTTCCACTAATGCTTGTGTGAAACCATCCCAGGCCGCCTTCGCGGTTTTGAAGGGAATTGAACCGCCTGTCAGATAGATAGCTAGGACTGACGTTATCAAGGAACCCATGAAAGACGATAAGTGTCATCCCGTCGTGTAGTTGTCTTTCGATCTTGGGTATGTCGAAAGACTGGAGCATATGTGGGCCCTAATGTTTGCATTTCAGTCGTGTCACAATAGCGCATCATTTCAGTTCGACTGCCGGGACTGAGACCGATTGTGCTAATATACTAGAGTGTGAGGTCCTCGATTGTAGCAAGTCATCTGTGATAGTACGAGGCAGAGACTACAATACAGCCCAGACCATATAAATACATGCCCACATAAAATCATACTTGCGTTGCGAATAACTTTTGATTCCGCTGAAGATAAGCCTTACGCACTGTAGCGCTTTCAATAGTCCTTGATCATCGAGACTTTGGCCTGCTCATGACAACTTGAGGTGAATGAATGGCAATACAGACTCTATCACAGAAAATAGTTGACAACATACGAAGTTCCATCAAACACCATCAGAATCTAGCGGCTTTAGAGGGTGCCGTGACCAGGGTAACCTCCTTCTCTGTCTCTACATGTGGTGTCGTCCGAGTAATAGTGACTTCGATGCTAGATAGCTCGTCCCTAGTAGTTGAGCGTCTTAGCAATGACGCTGGAGGCTTTCTCGGAAGCAAAGAGTCATCCACCATGAACATCGGCGATTTGTCATGACTTGCTCTCCGCCGTCTCTTTATTGATGACCAGCAGACTTTGAACTTCTCCTTGACGGCCGAAAAGATCGAATCCCAGTAGAGGTAGAGAGAAACCAGCAATGCAGCGACGCCGATGAGCATGAACAACGCGTTATCGAACATTTTGTATATGAGGAAACCAAGCCCAACGAACACCGCAAAGTACCAGATAACCAGGTGACCCACGTGGAATGAACGTTGCAAGAACGACTGTCCACGTTTGCGTTCGGCGGAAGAGCGCGCTGAGGTGCCCCACCCGGTGGAATTCATGGTAATGAGAGCCCATACTTTAGATGGTAGCAGTCCGAAGAAGTAGATGAAACCGTAGAATGCGAATAACAACAGCCATAGGTCCCAGCAAATGAATAATGCCACCAGACACTTGAAGAGTGCTATACCGAACATAGTCACCAGCCAGATGAGCGGACGCCATTTCGTGGCATCAGACGTATCGAAAAGTAGATGGAAAGCGGTCGCGATCAAGATGAAAGGGTATAGTGTTTGGATGGTCATCTCCAGAAGCATCCATGGCGACTGGTAAGCGAAGCTGGCCGGGAACCAGAAGGCTTCTCGGAAAAACGATTTGCTCCATCTTGTCTGTTGTGCCACCCATCGCACGAAGGTTGTTGGAGATTCGCTGTCGCACCACGTACGATGTGTGTATCGGGTTTTGAGACCGTGTGCCAGCAGCTGATTTGTCAAGTGACGGTCGTCACCGAAGGTTGTATGCTTTCCGCCGAAAGTTTGCAAGTTCCATGGCCCGAGAATGGTCTCAAGGTCGGAGGATCGGTACATACTCATGGGCCCAGAGAGACATCCGACGCAGCGCCACATAGACTGGCAAGCCCGCTCGATGTTGAATGCAAACCAGTAGCGAGCTGCGCAAAGCCTGGTGAGTAGACCTTCAGCGCGATTCCAGATCTTAACATCGGCTGTGACACCACCAATCTCAGGCTGAGACCGCAAGAGTGTAAGCATCTCGTCCAGACCGTTTTCTTGTACCAGCGTGTCGGAATCAGTTGTGAAGATGGCGTCTCGCGTCTTCAGAGCCCACAGGCTCATGGCGAAAGATGTAAACATGGCCGTCCGCTTATGGCCATGAGGCTGACTAAAGCAGACAGCCTCGAGGCTGCTAATGTTCCATCTGACATCCCACTCAGTGACCTGATTGATGATGGCTTGCCTAGCCACAGAGAGTGCTTGTAAATGACCAGGACGGTGGCGTCCACTGAGGTAATGTCCGAACTTCAACACTTTCGAGCGAGTGTCTTTGGGGATATTGGCAAGATAAGTGTCGCGGTGGAGATCGGAGAGAAGGATGGGCAGGTGGATCAATGGCGCCTTGTACGACCTGAACTCGTCGACAAAAGCATTGGCCATACTGATATCCGGCTCTTCATTGCCATCAACAACTCCGACAATGCATTTAGGCTTCAGTGTCTGCGACTGTAGGCTGCGCAAACACTCTCGCCAGGACTTCTCATCCTCCCTGTAACCGACAACAGCAATGGAGACCTGACTATGTGGATTCATGATCCCAGTTGCAGCCGAGCTCTTCTCGCCTTTTTCGCAGTCGTATACTTCTTGGCATTCCATCGTTCCCTTTTTGAGCCTGTTTGCTATGCGGTTGACGTCTATGCGATTTGAGACTGCACAGAAGACTTGCACGAGATACTCTGACATGAGGATGGTTCCGTACAAGCCAACGGATGTGATGCCGAGATCGAATATGCTCAAACCAATCGCGTAACCAGTAATGAGAGCTCCAATAAGGCCAAATGAGAGGATAATGTTGAAGGTGGCTTTGAAAGGATTGACCGTCAACGGCTTCCGCGTCGGGCAATCGAAAATCTGACTCGAATCGAACTTGACCGAGGGCAAGATAGCAGACTCCTTATGGGTTCTTGTCATTTCTGCTGAGATATTCGCGACATCTTGCGTACTTCCGGCAAACTTGGACTGCACCTGCTCGACGTGGTGCCGCCATCTTTGTTCTGGATCCACGACACCAAGATCAAATTCTGGCTGCGGAGTTGTATGTTCGTACAGAGTATCCTTGGAAGCATTGCTGCTATTCCACTGCTGTGGAGTCTTGGGTGTAGTTGGTACTGAACGCCGAGAAGGATCGGCTAGCGTTGGTGCTGCTGAAGACCATATCGACATCCGGTCATCTGCACTCCCAGAAGATGTGCATGGGCGATGGTTGCATCTATCCAGAGGGTGTACATTGCTCTCGGCAGAAGACATCCTGGATGTGGTGCCTGTTGATCCGATCACTCTGTCTCGGTGCCTTTTCTGGAAAGGATTGTCCCGGTAAGTTTCCTTGAATGTCAAATTATTGAATACAATGTGATGATGTAAGTGCCGATGTGAAAAGTTCTTTCGCTCCGTAGCGATGATGTTCATAGATATAGCGGATCCTCACCGACGACTTCATCCCTTGTAAACACGTGCTTGCCACCCAAAGCATTGATTATACAACCATTATAGCAAAGGCTTAAGCCCCATCATGCTTGGACTGGGCTAGGCTGATGGTAGGCGTCTGGAACGGCGAAGATGGGCTGGTCCAGTCCGATCTCTTTGGTTCCAGTGATCTGTGCGACGCCTGTTGCTCACAATCCTACGATATCTCTTTCTGGAGCCGGCATCGTGCATGGGACAGATTTGTCTACTGTACATCGGGCTCAAGACGACTGGACCGGCGGATACATACTCTGATTGGCTCGTCGTCTGCAATTGATTCGCGGGAGCCGCACATCCTGCACCCAAAATACACCGTCTTGTGGCTGCATTGCCTAGAACGAATCTCGCTGCCACCAGATGTCGCCAGTCTAATGATGCCTGCAGGTGTCGAGATCGAGTCACATACGATATCATATGAGCAGCATTTGTTTTCTTCGGCTAGATAAACCCTTCGGCTCATACGCAGGGTGATTTCAAACATCTGTGCGTCTTTGCATCTCGGAGAAGGTTGGCGTTCGTTTTCATGTGGTCGCGCTGCAGCATGATGTGCGCGAGGCTAATGCAGGAGTGCGTCTATCATGGAAGACACACTGGGCAACAAGGTCCAGCCATCAGGGCTACGACAAGGAGATGGATCTCGAGTATAGTAGGGATGATTGCCTTGGCAAAAGGCGAATCCGTCCGCAATCCCAGTTTGTCGGATGTATAGACGGCTCATCGAGGCTATAGTTAGGCTGCCGGGCCGCCCTTGCAGCTCCACTGATCAACCCGGCACGCTGGGCGACTTGCCGACGCGGAAGTGGCTTGAAGGCGTTAGCCTTCGCACGATTCTTCGCCAATCACCACACCACATCGTCAACATGCAGCAATCCCACGCACCAAGCACAGGGAAACGTTCTTTGCTTTTGGTGCCTGCACGAAGTCTGGGACCGATGACGCCTTCGCAGCCATAAAGTGGTATCTGCACGTGGCGTACGCCAAGAAAGATCCGAACTTCCAGCCGCAAACGTCTCAGTCACAGACATGCAAGCGCATGGATGACTTCCACGTGCGCCCATGATCGTCAAAGTGAGACGAAGAGGCATAGCATTGGTTGAGAGTAGCGGAGACTTGTCCGAGCCGGTCGTAAAGGTGCCTCTCGGTGGAAGGCCTGACTACAATATGCCCCTATCTGTCGCAGCATGCCGCTTCCTTCCTCGCATAGCAGGGGACCGAACGCATCGGCGGCTGAATCGCACGTTTACGAGTAGTCGCGACTGAACTGCAGCGAGGCCAATCTCAAAGATTTGCGGATGTTCGATAGACTACCCCGACGACATGGAGAAATAGCAGAACTAGAAGCATCGCGCAATCGGCTTCATTTGCCTCTCTGCCGTCGCTTTGATGAAAAATTCGATTCTTCTCCATGCTGCTATAGATGCTCCCGACTGGCTCCATTTCTTGTGTCCCGTGTCGACTGGTCAAGGGTGACAGTACATGCAGCTGAGCCGCAAATCGATCTCCGACATTCGTGCATGTCCCACGCTGAAAATATACACCTGGAACGATGTGGCTGCCGCCGTCGCACGGGAGCCGGATGAGATCCACATGCCCGGGTATGCAACCTTGTCTCGTTAGGTCATGGTTTCCAGATCTCGGCGTCTGGCTTCTATTGCGAGCCGTCGGGTCCAACGGGTCCTTCTACAGTGATGTGGCTTGTGAAGTCCTATAGCTAGACTCGCTTCCACAGTCTGTCGCCACCTCGTGAGTGCAATGATCCAGAATTGCTCGCCTAAGCGACGCCAAAGGTCCGGGCGTTGCAGGAGGCTTCAGTGGCAATACTTGTCACACAGGCGGACTTGGGACAGGCATGATGCCGTCTGCTCTAGCCAACCACTACAGATGCACACTATGCAGCTCGGTCGAGACTTTGCAAACCAGGCTGGAAGTCTTTAACAAGCGTCTTCGCCCGCCGCTGGAAGATGGCAATTTGAACAAGAACTTCGATATCTCGAGATCATTACATTGAATAAGATGGCAGTCATGATGCCTCAACTTCTGTCCCTCGGCATGTCCAGCCCAGCAAGCACATCGAGTGCTACCAGCTCGGGACTCGTGCTCTCCCGAGCGTCAAGCCAGACCTCTCTCGCCTCCAACATCACCACCGAGTCTACAGCATCAAGTGATGCGGCAACGGCTTCTCGTACCAGCGCTGAGCGAGTTATATCTTCTTCGGTGAGCCGGATATGCTTCGTTGGCGGCGGCTACGTCGGTAAGTCAAGCACACACAACTCCACATATTCGAGTAAATGCTGACAGAGGATTAGGCGGACCAACTGCCGCTGTGATGGCATATGGCAATCCCGAGATCACAGTGACTGTGGTCGATATGAACGAGGAGCGCACCCGCCGGTGGCAATCGAAGCATCTTCCGATCCATGAACCAGGGCTCAACGATATTGTCCGTGTTGCAAGAGATGGCATCAAGGCTAGTGCCGAGGCAGATGGGTCCAGTTTACCCGAAAGACGGCCCAATCTGTTCTTCTCGACCGATTGCACCAGGGACATAGCAATGGCAGACATAGTCTTCTTGAGCGTCAACACACCAACCAAGTCCAATGGTCTGGGAGCTGGATATGCCACGGACATGTCCATGTTTGAGTCGGCCGCGAGATCAGTTGCTCTGATAGCTAAGCCAGGCGCCGTCATCGTCGAAAAGAGCACAGTCCCTTGTCGCACGGCTGATATGGTATACGAGATCGTAAGTGCTTTGACCCTCCTACTATATGAAACTTCTACTAACATCCTACAGTTGAAGTTCCATCGTCCAGGCGTGCCTTTCGAGGTGTTATCCAATCCGGAGTTTCTCGCTGAGGGTACTGCGATCGCGGATCTGCTGCACCCATCAAGAGTACTCATAGGCTCCTCAATGACGACCTCGGGCCAAGAAGCTGCCGCGAAGCTCGCAAGTGTCTACAGCTGGGTCCCTCGATCGTCCATCGTGACTTGTGATCTGTTCTCATCAGAGCTATCGAAGCTTGTCGCGAATGCAATGCTCGCGCAGCGTGTGTCCTCCATCAATAGCATCAGCGCTATATGCGAGAAGTAAGTATCACTCGACTGCGGGTAATCGGTCTTCCCGCTGACGTATTGCCACAGGGTTGGAGCCGATGTCAACAACGTGTCGAGAACTATCGGGCTCGACCCAAGAATAGGGTCACAATTCCTACAAGCCGGGCTTGGCTTTGGAGGCAGTTGTTTCAAAAAAGACATCTTAAGCCTATCGTACTTGGCGGAAACATTGGACCTGGCTGAAGTGGCCAACTATTGGAGGTCGGTCATCACAATGAATGAATGGCAGTGCGGACGCTTTGTGAAATCCGGTGAGTTCTTCCCGTCGCAATGCTCGCGGCATGGGGACACGTTTTTGACCGTGGCACAGTGATTCGCAAACTCAACGGCAGTCTTCGAAGCAAGAAAGTGGCCATTCTTGGCTACGCTTTCAAGAAAGACACCGGCGACACACGAGAGTCTCAGGCTGCCGAAGTTGTTCGGCTGCTGCAAGATGAGAGTCCTTTGGAGATTGCCATTTATGATCCACAGTGCGCCAAAGAAGTCATCGAAGAAGAGCTGAATCAGCCTGGCGTCCGATCTATCATCAACGTTTGCGATAGCCCTGCAGAAGCTTGCGACCGAGCCAGTGCAGTGCTGATCCTCACGGAATGGGACGAGTTCCGCTACCCAGCCAAGGATGCAAAAGTCTTTGGACGTAAGACCAGATCCACGACGCGTGAACGCCTGCTCCCCGAGCCTGAGTGTGACAGCAACTGTTCACAGTGCGCGATCTCCACAGCAGCTAAACGATTAATTGATGGGGCGATGGACTGGGTCCACACGGCTGCAATAATGAGTGCTCCCAAGCTGGTTTTCGATGGTCGTGGAGTGGTTGATCCTGTAAAGCTGCAGGCTATCGGCTTCCGGGTTGAGGCCATTGGCAAAGCTAGTGCTAGTATGATGTAGGCGAGGTCTAACGTTGAAATGTCTTGGAGTATATTGGTTCATAGAGTCTTTCATAGCTTCAGCAAACGTATCTTTCAGCAATGACCATGAGATAAGAACATCGAAACTAATGTGACGGAACTATCGGTAAAGAGCAAGAGAGTCCTTTTCCCGCTCGGGACCAGTTACGCCACACTCACTAGTGCTCCTTTATGCGTACGTGGGGGCGTCACTTCTTGATGTCGCGTCTTCCCTGTCCCTGTAGGAATGCGGTGACGAAAACATACGCCACCATTCTGAGCCACATGCGCGATACCAAAGTCGGGCAAGGTGCCAAAAACCCTGCGGCAAAAGCTGCCCCTGAGCATTGCACTGCCGCAACGAGACTCAGTATATAAGTGAGCTCTTGCACTCCGATATCTCAAGTGCAATTTGCACCTTGATTACACACTGCCGCTTGATGCAAAGCGGACATAGCCTTCATCGAAGTCTTTCACCTCCTCGGCCGGCCCTTTGAGCTCCAGAATCATCTCAACTACGAGCCGCTATGACGTCCACTCATTGTCTCTATAGCCAACGCTCACTCGACTTTGACCGTGCATCCGGATGCTACGCTTACGATCACGCTGTCAAGGATTTTGGCAACATATCACAAGGCTGGAACGAATCTCGTGCCCAAATTGTCGCAAAGCAATGCCAGATCAAACTTTGTCGTGACAGCCTCTCCGCTTCTGGTGGCATGATCGCCAAATACAACATTGTGCCGCGAGCAGAATACACCGCCACCTTCGACCTCAGATTCGACGCAGACTTTGAGTGGTGCACTGGTGGCAAACTCGGACTTGGCTTCTTCATCGGTGACGGTGCAGCTGGAGGAAGTGGGTGTGATGGGCAGGGGGGAAGTGCCCGTTTGGTGTGGCACAAACATCCAAGGACCGGAGAGGTCTCTCTACAGGCCTATGCTTACCATAAGAATCAGAAGAGCCGATATGGAGAGTGTTTTGGAAGATACCCGGCTGAGGGATCCCTTGTGACAGATCAATGGTACGCAGTGACGCTTTGTGTCAAGAGCAATACCGGTCGCAATGTAGATGGGAGGCTGCAGATGGCTGTCAACGGATACGAAATTTGCGACAGAGCGATCGCGTGGACCACTGACGACAAGAAGAGATTAATCAATCGTATGGAGTTTGCAACCTTTCGCGGCGGTGCAACAGACGATTACAAGTCAGGGTCTGATACTTATATCTATTATCGCAAGCTCGGATGGACGTAGAAGTAATGTTGTACTTGATACGAAGTAGATAGCTGAACAGCATATCCACTCTAAATTATGACTGCTTTGATTAAATCGCTAGCCAGAGCTATATAACTTGGTCTTATTATGGTATCCACACCCTGTGCTTCCTCTCTACGCAGCTTGGAGATACAGATATCCTACCTTTCGGCAAGATTTAAAATGGGGAATACCCAATGTAAATAATTCAGTCGGAGGCTTTCAAGTATACAGTGCGAACAAAGTGTAAGCCTTGCCATCGAGCTTGTCGTCCTGACCATGCAACTACATGTCTGGATGGCTTGCCGCTTTTGGACACCACAGAGACGAGAGTCGCACATGTCAGTCACTCTACGAGTCTTCGGGTACAGGTTACAGAAGCTCAAGCCTGTAGATTCCCACTGCACCCTACCATGTCCAAGGGAAGGCTGTTTCTCGGTGGTCTGAAATTTTACAGTGGGGGTTGATACTTTGCTGCAAAATTACCGATCGAGAAGACTTTGCGTCGTAGTAGTGCTTCATGGGGAACAGAAGGGCCTTCATGTGTTCTTCGCAGAGATACGATCAATCTGGGCATGGTGAGCCCGTATCTGCACCGTTGATCTCGGGAAAGCTATTGCGTCTGGGAAACATCCACAATCATTATTCCAGATTGTTGACATATCTTGTAGAAAGCGTGTAGATGTCTTTTGTGTCAGAGCTGTGATCTGAGTCGCTACGACCTCAAATCGTTGATCACTCCGGAGTCGCAAGCTAAGGCAAAGTGTGATAGAATCCGCAGCAGGGGACCTAAAGCCTTTCAATCTGCGACCTGTCGACGTCACCCCGAACTCCCAACTGCCTTTTCTTCGCCAACTTACAGACGACTGTATGAAGGGCTTGAGAGCAGTCGTGCACCCGCTACGATGTGCGAGTCATGGAACACGACAAGATTGCATAGCAAGAGCTTGCAGTAACTGTTTCCGAGCAAGGCTAACCATCGCAGGGTAAGAGCAAAGAACCATCACAGCCGTGCAATGAGCCCTAGATTCCTGTCTTCGCATCACTGACTGTATGGACGTGCATGACATCGTCAATCGCGGAGATGATGATTGGTTCGCTGTAATGAAGCTCTAGGCTTGCGCTTGTTGAACGTTCGGACAAGCTGATGAAATTTGGTCGATATCGCAAGACCAAGCTTCAAGCACGTAATATGCAGCCGACGCACACCATGGCGCATGTTCATACACTTTTGGAAGCCTAACCCCACATACAGCTCCTGTCGGGTCTGAGATACATGCATGCAGGTAAGCCCTTCCCCTTCGAATGCTTATCTATGCTTACTGAGCACCCAATCCTCAAACTAGGTTTACGATCACGTCAAACAGCCGCAGATGTGCGTCTTGATCGCATTTAGTGAAGCGTCTAGGTTAGTGGGACTAGCGTTCCGGTATCGCAAGAACGGTCTACATTTTATAAGCAGCTTTCAGACTGTGGAACACTTTTCAATACACTGAACTCTGTCGCTGAAGAACAGATTGTCAATATCAGCGCAGAATGGCCAAGCTTGCCGACGAAGAGGTGGAAGTGCGACAACAGGCTGTTGAGATCATCGACCCGGAGCCCAGGCGAAAATGGCAAAGCTATGTATGGGACTCGTTTGGAAAATCTCCTGAGGAGCGAAAATTCCTTTTCAAGCTCGATGCTGCAGTGTTGACTTTTGCAAGCTTGGGTGCGTCAGAGGAAACGATATGTCGCTTGTGATAGAACTGACTCGACTCACCAGGCTACTTCATCAAGTACTTAGATCAAAATAACATCAACAATGCGTTCGTTAGTGGCATGTTAGTACATCATTGCCGGTACCACGATCATGCTTGAGCTGACATCCAAACAGGCAAGAAGACCTCGGTCTTTACGGAAATCAGCTGAACTACATGCAGACCTTGTGGACGGTCGGCTATGTCATCGGCGAGATCCCAAGCAACATGGTTCTGACCAGAGTGCGACCTTCGATCTGGATCCCAGCCTTGGAAGTGATCTGGACTGTACTCACATTCTGCACGTCCCGTTGCAATACAGCCCAGCAGTTGTACGCCGTTCGCTTTCTTGTGGGCCTGGCTGAAAGCGGATTCTATCCGGGGATGCAATATCTTATCGGGTCATGGTATCGCAAAGATGAGTTAGCGAAGCGAAGCTGTATTTTCCACACTGCCGGGGCCATTGCGAGCATGTTCAGCGGCTATCTAATGGCGGCTGTGTACAATCTCGAAGGTACGGGCGGATTTCGCGGGTGGCAGGTAAGACCAATCGTTCTGATCGAAGATAATCATCTGACCTCTCACAGTGGCTCTTCCTTGTGGACGGCATCATCTCCTTGCCTGTCGCTCTGCTAGGATTTATTTTTCTGCCTGACATGCCAGAAAACACACGAGCTTGGTACCTCAGTGCCGAAGAGAAAGCTTTTGCAGTTAAGAGGATGCAGCTTGAGGGTCGCAAAGGACGTGAGCCATATAGTCGCGCCAAGTTCAAAAAGGTATGATAACACTGCTTTAAACAGACAGCAATCCGATGTTTACCTTACAGATCTTCACCTCGTGGCACATCTACGTGCTTACCTTGCTATACATCACCTTCAACAACGGCGGATCTGCGGCTGCGCCAGTCTTCGCGCAATATCTGAAGAGAAGTAAGGACCCGAAATACGAAGTCTGGCAGATTAATGTATACCCGACGGCGACGTATGCCGTTGCAGTGGTGACGACTTTGGCATACGCTTGGAGCTCGGACACCTTCCTGCGAGGCGCACGATGGCCGCCGATGATCTTCGGTGCGGCCATGAACATCATCACGTGTGCGTCGCTAGCCGTCTGGGACATTTCGGAAAGCTGGAGGTGGGCTTGTTATATCCTTGCAGGCTGCGGCTATGGTCTCTCCGGGCTCTGCTTTGCATGGGCACACGAGATCTGCGCAGATGATAACGAAGAACGAGCTCTGGTGACTGCCACGATGAACGAGATGGCTTATGTGTGCCAAGCTTGGATTCCCCTGGTGATATGGCAGCAGGTTGATGCTCCAAGATATCATAAGGGCTTCATTGGGGGATCGGTGATCTCTTCACTTCTCATTTTGACCGCGTTTTTGACCAGATATCTACACAATAGGGAGATTAAGCTGAAGGAGAAGGCACAGGACTCGGGCGACGAGTGAGGTCATGGCAGATTCTACGGTTGTCACTGCGCCGCGGTATAGGACCAGTCTAGAAAAAGACGGTTGACTGGATATTCACGCATTGAGAAAGATATCTGCAGCTAAAGGGGATCGGCTCGCCGTGATGATCAGAGATTTCTATGATTTTGATTCTAGCTTTCAAGCTTTGATGTAAGCTTCCGAACGCTTCATTGAATATGGTATTGTCTTGTATCAATATGCTACGAGACACAGACAATCACAGATCGCCATGACCGTTGGCATTTGACACGTGCGTCGTGAGCACAACGTCGAGCCGAGGTTTCAAAAAAAAAAAAAACCGGAAGCCATCCTTTCCCGGGGTTGATCCTCGCAACACGACCAATTTGTCTCTGCTCAACTGCAGCGCAAAGCGACTCAGTATGCAAGAGATATTCTCATTCCGCGCTCGAACAGGGCAGTCTGGACACCAGTGATGCGAAGCCGTATATGTATTCCAGACAATTCATGCACAACACAGGAACCCCCAAAAGACAGAACTGTACAGCGACCAGCTTACGACTAACGCCGAGGCAGAGGCAATACTGTTAAATCAAACTCTATAGACCTGTCACCCATCAAACTCTCGTGACTTTCCGCTAGTCTTCAAACTTGACCTTCGATCAAGACAGCGCTCGGACTATCTTTACCACAGAATTTGTGGTGCCTTCGGACATGGCGACTTTGATAGAAATGATCGTCCAGACCGAATGCTTAGAGACATTCCGGGCGACCTATATCTTCCCCTCTGCTCTGCATCAAGGAAAGATATTAGATTCCTCTCGCACACATTCCCCCGGACTTGAGATCATACCACTCCTTATATAACACTCGTTGCAACAATGTTCAAGTGGTCTAAATTCATCATTGCTTCGGCTGCAGGCACTCTACTGTCACACACAGTTGCCACTCCTGCTTATATCCAACGCAGAGGTACGGAATACATCGATCAGAGAAGTTCGAGCGCGCTGACAAGCAGGTAGATATCTCGCAAGATGTTCTTGCGGACTTGTATCTAGCGCATCAGTACTCCGCTGCTGCGTATTGTCCGAACAACAATGACAGTCCATCTGACCAATTGTCTTGTCCTACCAACAATTGTGATATCGTACAGGCAGACGATACTATCACAATCGTAGAATTCGAAGGGTGAGTCAGCGCGAAAAGGGTGGTTTCGCAGTAGTTCCTCTCTGACACCACTGCAGGCAAGGCATAGCCGATGGCACTGGTTATGTCGCTCTGGATCATACCATGTCTAAGATCGTGGTTGCATTCCGCGGCTCTGAATCGCTGGAAAATGCCATTGCCGATATTGAATTCGTGCCAATCCCTGCTTCCGACGTGTGCGACACTTGCAAGGCCGAGACAGGCTTCTACACCTTCTGGAAAGGCTCGAAGACGGTCGTCATGGACGCACTTGCAAAAGCCAGAGCTGAACACCCTGACTATCAAGTCGATGTCATCGGCCACAGCTTAGGCGCCGCCGCCGCTACAATCGCGGTAGCTGTCATCCGGAACCAAGGCATCAACGCAGATCTCTATTCATTCTCAGGTCCGCGTGCTGGCGACGCTGCCTTTGCCAAGTATGTGAGCGACCAAGAAGGCGTGAGCGGCACCAACTACCGAGTAACGCATTTGAACGACTTCGTTCCCAAACTACCATTGAATGTGATGGGCTTCTTGCACATCAAGAACGAGTATTGGATAACCTCTCCAAATGGCCAGAATGCTACAGCAAGTGACTTCGAAGTCTTCCATGGCTACGAGGGAATCGACTACATTGGTGGCAACGCAGCTACTCTTACAACAGACTTCACATTCAAAACACATGAGTGGATTTTTGACCACATCACCGAGTGTTATCCGAAGGGAACTATCGAGTGATTAGGGGCAAGGCTTGAGCTATTCAGAGATGAGGTCTATTGTAATTCAAATGGCTTTGTTCGAATTCTTTAAAATCGTGGATTGATAATGCATTGTGCCAGTCACAGTCGAAGAGAGTGATGATAAGCTGTCAGTCAACTGGATAGGGACATAATGAGAACAACTTTCTGAAGCTCTATCGACAAGCTACATGATTACATCCCAAAGAGGAAGCCAGGTGTGCCAGTCATTAACAATGCCAACAAAGGACCATGGCACAAGCGAGATTAGATTCCACGGCTTGCGCCACCGAACTGCACAGGTGAGAAGAATCAGAACGAGGAAAAATAGTCAAGGCGAATGATAGAATTTTCTATTGGTATACTTGCGCTGGTGAGACTGTGTGATGATACATGCAGTTTATCGCCTGTAACTGAACTCAGCATGGAAGTAGACGCTCTACTTTGAACTAAATCAAAACACTCTAGGATCTGGATGGAACAAGCCCAGTTACTCGCGCTCTCGATCGCAAGTGCTGTTTGGAAGATTTACTCCTTGCAGGAGGGAGGTGCAAACATGGCCTTCTTCGATGGAAGCAATGTCGCTCGCTTGAACCCAGCATTCTCTCCATGGTACCGGCCCATCTGGAGATCCCAGCCTTAGTTCAAGAGTCAAACACAGGCGCGTATGTAGGAACGCCCTGCGACTCAAGACCTCTGACCACCTGTCTGGTCAGACTCTTGTTGCTGATGAAGAATACTGCCTCCGCTTCCATGTGGTTGTATAGCTGTTTTGCCATACGGACGATGTCTGGTCTCCTCTGACCATCGGCCTTGGTGTCCCAAATGATGGCCTCCGGATCTTGCTTGACTACTCTCGTGACGATCTTCTCACCAAAGGTTTCTTTGGGTTTTCATGCAAACCAGAGGAAACGGATTTTGGTGCCGGGTGCATGCCCGAACAAACTCAAGCAAGGACCAACACCACTGCCAGTAGCCATGATAACCACCCGTTTGAGCACTTTTGCCATGTGAAGTGTGCCAGCAAAGTGACAGCCTCGCATGTAGTAATACTCAGACGGGCTCTCAACGGTCTTTGTGGTCCAGTCACCAGCCTTGGATACGATACAGGAGCTCGCTCCACCATCAGAGCCATCGACATCCGGAATAGCCGCAAAACTGTGCCACTCGCGTAGTACCGAGTCAGAGATGGTCAATCCATGCAAAGGACGTATCGCTTCTTTGGGCGAGAAGTAGATGCGGACTGCGTGGTCAGATAGCCGATCAACCTTCACCACGGGGACCTTGCGAAGAAGAACCCATGGATATATGACGTGTAGACTGAGGATGGTCAGAAGCCAGAACACTGGTGATCTGACCAGGTTCAACGCTCGCTCGGCGCCATTATGATTGGCCTTGGCTTGTACGAACAAGACCAGAATCGGCCAGAAAAGCAGTATGCTGAACCAGCCTCCAAGACGATGAGTGTTTTCGAAGACGTTATGGTGTCGGTGCCGAATATGAGGTATGGCAAGGATAGTGATAACCATGAATGTAAGCATGAGCATCCAAGAAAGTATCAGTAATCCAATGCTTCCGTAGCGGCCTGTAATGAACTCTTTCGTCAAGCCGATCACGAAGATGAGGTACCAGCTAGTCGCACATACAGCTCCACCACTGTGCACGCCTCCGTTCTCGTAGATCTTAGCAAGTCGACGGCGAATCCACAGTGGCGCGGAGTGTGGAATACTCCAGCAGATGTGGAAGAGCACGTTCTTGATGTAGTCCTGACGTATCAGAACGGCTGCGGTAGGATTTGCCACTAATGCAATCGCAATCTCGTCCAGCGGAATCTCTGAGCCCCTTACCATCTTGGTGACAACTATAGCAATAGCGGCCACGTTTCCCAGGCAGACAATGCTGAAGAGCTGCCGATAGACCGTGAAGACAATAATTCGAAGGAAGTCGTAGAATCGCCGTATATCCGACCTCAACGCTGGCTCCTTCCCGCAGGACTCTTGGTCAGAGGACCGATCGACGGAGTCACTTTTGGAAGCTCTATCTTCTTTTGCAGGTTCCGCTACCGTGACAGTCGACTCACCAAAGCTGGAGTGCTTGGGTTCGCCGGAGCTTTCGATGTCAAAGTTCTTGGAAGCAATCTCGGTTGCAGGATTCCGATCCATAGTGGAACAAAGACGTATGAGCAGAACAGTATCTTGAATTATCTGTGATCCTGTACGCAGATTAGATTGAATATCTCCTACTCTTCAGTGTTGATTCGATATTGCAACAAGTGGATCGATCGATCAAACGAAAGAACGTTGAAGCGATGTGGACGGCGAAAGAAGCTGCAAGCCATCAAATCAGACTGCTTAACATTCCTCGCCTGCTCCTGCTCAGGTGGCGGCCTTTGTCCATTCCCGCCAACCACCATGGGTATGAAGTGAATTCTTTGTCCTAGGCCGCAGCCAAGTCGTGCGGGTCGCGTCGCCATCGCGGCTTGTTCTCTTTGTCCGAAATGCCAGAAGTGAAATCGATGTCAGCTTTTGCTAGATGTTGGGCTGCTTTATGATAAGCGAAGCAATTTTTAGGTATTGATCTGTCGCCATCGTATCATCGTGATGAGATAAAGGCCAGGGATTCCCGCACAAGACACTGGTAGATACATCGAAGTTCGTTTGAGGTTGACTCCAGTGCTCCTGCCATTGTTTTAGAATATACTGTCAATAAAGAGCGGAGCAGTGAAGCATCAGACAACAACGTCATTGTATTTCCCGGCTAGCAACATTTCGCTCACTAGCCAAAGTACGTTCACTAATACTTGGAATACGAGATCCTGGATTTCCAAAACATTTGCAAAGTCACCAACCATCATCCAGATCCCAGTCATACTCAGAAACCCCTCATCCACACTTCAGTCCTACACAAGATTAACACAATGAAGGACGAAAACACCACCTCCAACAGCAACGACTCCGTTGTAGACCGCAGCGAGACCAAAGACCAGGCGGCTACCACTCAACCTGACTGTACCGCGTCTGTCTGCAGCTCTGACAGTATGGAGTGCCAGCCCTCTACTTCTCAGTATGCTGGCTCCGAGTCTGTCTCCAACTCCAGCAGTATGGAGTGCCAGGCCTCCACTACTCAGTCTCCTGGCACTGCGTCCGTCTCCAGATCTGGCTTCCAGGACAGCACATTGGAGCATGGTCCTCCGCCTACCCTGGAAGAAGTCAGGGCCGTGATCCCCGAGGAAGGCATACCGCTCGGCGAGCTCGTCAAACTTTTCAAGGCCCGCGTACTTGGCAAGGAGAGGACCGCTGCCTTCATCAGCCTAGTGCAGCAATCGGGCAGACTGGATTCTGTCACCAAACTCATCATTCCGAAAAAACAGAAGACTTGAGACTCGAGTCAAGAGTGTGCATGCACAACATTATTCTGGGAGCGATGGAGGGTTCGAATTGATCCGGCCTATCATGCTGAAAAAGCAGTAAGGCTTAGGTTCGAGTCGATGGTGTGCGCACACAACATCATGCTGGGAGCGAGGGGGAATATGAATTGAATGGAGGATCCACATTGCAATGCTCAAGGCCCTTTACTTCCCTCGACGCACATAAAGAGTGAATTAGAGATTTTCTTTGTTGTAGCTTCCACTACTTTTTGGTTGCACTGGCGTTTATATAAATTCAACACCTGTTATCATTCTATAAGTAAGATTTCGACTAAGCATTGTTCCCGTGTACCTTTCCGTAATTCTTATTCAAGCTGCAAACGAGGCTTCCAAGTTATCGTTCCAGTAAATATCCTTGCTAGCATAATCAACGTAGATTGTCCAGCCATAATGGCGTGATCTACTGCGTTGACCTACAAATCCCAACTTCGGTCGTGACACCAGGGCTTAGAGCCATGCATGGGTAGCTTGATCTGTTCAGTGTTTCAATCACGTGATAGCGCAAGACATCGATCGTGCTCGCTTCCGAAATGACAAAAGCTCATAGGTTACGACAGACGGTTATATGATCTAACTTCACTGCATCGCACAATGTCAAAAGAAGAAAGGAAAATCCTAAGAAAAGAAAATCCTGCAAGCGTCTTCAAGCATTGGTAGTGGCGACTTACGTGAAAACGAGGCGCTTGGAGAAAGGGAAAGGAGAGTGGTTCTTCTCCGATACCTTCGACAAGCGAAAAGACCGATGAAAAAGCTGGTGGTCATGGGTGGTTCGCATCAGCCAGAGTCAGTGCAATACTGGCGACACTAATCTAGGGCTTCAGCAAGCTGAGCGGCCCTTGATATGTCCAAAATTTTGATAATCTTGATTGTTCCCGTAGGAACGTTCCAAAGATTAACCTGGAAAGCCACCATCGAAGCGGCATGACGTGCATGTACCCTCTTGGGAGACGCTTCGCGTGACATGGTTTGATGATCAAATGTTATACAATTTCACAAAAGGAATGGAACACACCTCGAGCACGCCAAAGGCTCGCTCTCGGTCACTGCTTCGCGTAAGTTGATTGGGGTGGATTAATATAGGTAACGTCGAGCGTCTGCGAGCCTGAGGCTGACAGACGCTCAACGTCACATGATCACTCTTTGGCTTAGATCAAACATAACCCTCGTCCCCAAATTTTAAGGACAGATAATACACTTGATTTAAGCCGGAAGGCAAAGAGAGCTGAGAAAAAGAAGGGAGAAAGTGTAAGAAAGAGAGAGAGGCTGGCAGCTTAAGTACCCTGGCGAGCGCTCAGCCTTGGCATTTTTCCCGGTCACCTGACAGGGCGGCGGTGTCACCACGGTAACTCCTTCAGGATACCGAGGAGCACGTGGTAGCCTTGCGATGACGGAGGCAACAGTATAATGAAAGTGAAGCTACATTGTAACAGCGCTGTCACATGACGAAGAACTTGCCTCGTCACTTGAAGTCCTGAACAGCGCACCTTCTTGTTCGAGTTTTCTGTCCTTCACTAACGTCAGTGCTCGTGGATTGCATCCAGTCGCTGGGCCCTCTCAAACATGCTTCATGCCTCCTGCTGGCCCGATTCTATTATCAGATTGTATGAGCACATCCAGGCATCCTAAAGCTTTGATAGCAGACAAGGTCACTTGCCTTAGCGAAGGCATGCCTGATAGGAGCAACAGCTTGCGAGAACCCATCCCATTCGATAGCAGAAGACTTCGTTGCTTCAAACCTCACGTACGTCTTCTTTCAGTTGTCACCATCGTGCCTAGAGCTCTAGCTTCTCAAGGACATAGAATAATCCGTTGAACCCCTAAAAACCTCTTGCGTAATGTTGGTGAGTGGCAAAGCGGCGGTATGAGCCCCCAGATCCAAACAAAAGCTTGCGAGGATTTGACAACCGAGTCATCCTCACCTCGCGACCGTGTCAGTCTCAGTCACCGACCTCCCTGCAGCTTCCTGATCAAGCAAGGGTATGTCTGGCAATTTGTTACGGTTGCTTGATCGCGACCTCCACGTGCTCCTTGCAGGTGGAAGGTCCAAGGTCTTAACCTGCATCCCACCTGTCCAGCTCCTCACACGACGATCCATCTGATGAGGGTCCGTCCTAATAGTATCGTCGCCAAAGCACTCTCTCAGTGCCTCAACTACATAAACCGCATCCCGATAGCTATTGCGAGACTGCTTGTACCGAATACTTCGGCAGTGCTGATACACATCCCACTCTAGACCCAGAATTGTCGCTGCAAAGAGTATTGTAAGGCAACAGAAAAAGAAGAGAAGTATCGACGAGAAGCCCCATTGATACTGGGAGCTCGCTTGACATATCGCCGTTTTGGCGATGGACCCATTGCTGTAGTAACCCGCGAAAGGGTTGTCAGGATCGAGCGAGATACTCCAAGACCTTGCAGGCCCAGACCAGACAATATCCAGTGGCGGCGGCTGCAGAACGTATGTTTTGTTGTCTAGCGTAATGTTTGACCATGTGTATGCTGGGTCAGGATAGCGTGGAGCGTCCTTGGGGGGACTCGCGGATGCCTGTGACGTTCGTTCTCCCTACCATGCTCGCAGAATGGAAAATTTGAAACACTGAACACGCCAAAGCTACCCGGACCACACGGCCAGATCGGATACCACCCAAAATCATTCATCCACATGATATGCTTTGGAGTAACAAAAATTGATCATTGCCAGTCCTTGTGCTATTTGACAAGCTTTGAAGGCTTCAAATTGTACGAATACGAATCAGCGGAGTCGATCGCGTGTTTCAGATTGGTTTCAGAAGTTCCGGTACCATCTTCCTGCGACAGCCGCGACACCGAAGGAGCGGCGAAACACTTAGCATGGTAAGGCTGTAATAACATGCTTCCATCGTCGAAATTCGAAACCGACTCTTTGGAGATCATGCATCAAAGACCGTGACTAGCGCATTCCCAGTACTGGTATATATGAGATGGCAATGGCACTGCTGTCGCTCCCAGTCTGGACAGTAGCATCGCAGCAATCGCATCTGGAAGAGGTTCTTCGACATCGAAGCTGGCAGCAAGACACCCAACAGATCTCTCTGGGCTAAGCATATCACCTCACGATGAAGTTCGTGCCTGCACTTGTGGCACTCGGCGCCGCTACAGCATCCGCCACCACGCTCCAGTCTGACTGTTCCTCCTCGCAACGCACCGCCGTCACGAACGCCAACCAAGCATGTGCCAAACTGGCCAACGCAGCCGCCGAAGCCGCAGAGTCAGGCTCAGCAGACACCTTCCAATCATTCTTCAAAGACACCTCCTCAGCCACCCGTCAAGCCGTCGCCAACAGCTTCCGCAAAGTAGCCGAAGAGTGCTCATCCACCCCCGGCGGAACCGGCACGACCTACTGCACCGATCAGCGCGGCAACTGCGGCGGCGACCTTCTAGGCTACACATACTGGCAAGACCAAGGATACGACACGCACATTGGAACCACATACTACTGCCCACGCTACTACACTGTGATTTCACCAATGAGCAGCCGCTGCGAAGACCAATCGCAAGCCTCCAATACGCTGCACGAGACCACACACGCGGTGCTCGCGACAGAAGACATTGCGTACGGTCTTGCGAATGTGAAGAGTCTGTCGAGCAGCCAGGCGTTGCAGAATGCAGATACTTATACGTACTATGCAATTGGTAGGTGATGCTTTCTACAACCGTCAGTAGACTTTTCAAGGCTAACACGGGATAACCAGCAATCGATCTGAACTGCGATCAGGAGAGCTCAAGTCAAGGATACATCCCCGTGGGAGGAGGGTCAACGGGCACGACGAGTTCAACAGGCTCAACTCCTCGTGGGTCAAATACTGGCAATTGGTGGAGTTGGTGGTAGAGCTTAATGATTGTTTCATTGGTTTTTCTTCTCTTCAGTTCTGTGTATGAACGTGGACACACTTTTATCATCGCTCGTGAGCAATTCATGGCCTAACTGCTAAGCTCGACCCTCCTTTCCAGCACGCTCCTGGCATCGCCCTCGCTCAGACTTTCCAAGCCAATCAACTCAAGCGCATGCCTTGCACTCTCGTTGTCCATGAAGACAAGCCTTTCGACTTCGAATAGTCCCATTGGCTTGCCCTGCTCGTCGATACCCGCAGCTGTATTGTGCGCATCATCACCATCCTCATCCCACGCCGTACCGTCATCGTCGTCAGTCGGACCCGCAGCGGAAGCCTGTGTCCTCTGGATTTCAGACTTCACGGGCAACGCCAGCAGAGCGACGCCATCATGGAGGCGGCGCATGCCTCTCTCTGACTGCCCAGCGCCAACGTAGCGATCGATGACGGCGCAAATGGCGTTGATATCGGACTTTAGCTGCGTTGCACCAATGGTGGAGAAAGTGCTGCGAATGAGCAGCTGGTCCCAAATGGTTGTCTGGATTGAATGGCAGAGCTGTCTGGTAACACGGCGAAGAGGAACTTTCCCGAGCGCAGAGTGGAGGAAAGTGAGGTAGTCAGTCAACAGTCGGATGACTGGGTCGAGTTCAGCAGAGATTGATCCACCAGAAAAGCTTGCCGAGAGCGAAGCCCATGTGCTGACGCGGGTGTATGGACGCAGTGCTTCGCGAATGTTGTATGTCAGGGTCTCGACGATGATGCTTTCGCTCCTCACGCGAAGACGGCGATAGGCCTCTGCAGTCTCGTCAAAGAGAGCGCCGCTCTGGGCGGCTGCGTTGCCATCATCCTGACCCACAGCGGAGGAAGTTTTGCTTTGGATCTCCTGCAAGCTGCCAAGGTTCCGTGAGATCTCATCACGGTTGTTGGCACGGTCTTGAAGCTCCGACCACAATTCGAGGAAGAAGATGTCGTCGCTCCAGTCACGCATAGCTTTTTCAAGGTAGTCGGCCGAGCCAAATACGCGACAAAGCCTGTCGAGCCCTTTGACACCTTGTAGCTCAGCTTGATCCTCCCTACTTATACCATGGACAGTGCGCGCCAGAGTAGAGGTCATGGTGATATAAGCTTCCAGGCTAGAGTGTAGACGGGTGTGGAATTGATCAAAGATGGCGATCTGGATGTCGATCAAGAAGCGTAGTTTCTGGCTGAAACTTGCCAGTGGTCTGTAACGGTCTGTGACAGTCTCGAGTAGGTCGTTCACGCGAATGGCGGCTTTCGTCGGTTTTGTGGCATCATTTGCAACGGAATCCCAGTCCAGCTCGCCAGCCTCAGCGTTCTCGATGATGGAGCTGTAGCGAGCGTGCGCAAAGTCACGCTCAACGTCCAGCCAACGCTGGAAGTACCCACTCGTGTCCAGGAGGAAGTATGCTAGCCCTCTCCACGGCAGCGATGGCGAAGTGGGTGTGTAGGCGTAGTTCTCTTCAATCATCTTGTCGAAGTCCAGCACTTGATGAACCAGGTGGCTGAGCAAACTTGGTTGAGATGTGACTTGCGACGCAAAGGAGATGATCTTGCGTTGTACCATGGGCATTAGAGCAGTGATGAAGGCAGAAATGGCATCGATGTATGCTGGTGTGAGAGATAGATCTGAACCGCGATAATGCTTGATTAGAAGAGGTTGCAGAGAGTTCTGCACGAACTCACTGTAGCCCTCAATGAGCTTCTCGGTGTGGGACAAAAAGTACTCGGGCTTGTCCAGGCGGTTGGTAGGCTTGTTTCCGGAAAAGTGGTATGCAAAGCGCTGCTCAAGAGGGTGCACAAGCACTTCGAGGGCAACGAGCGGTGGAGGATCTTCGCCCTTCCGTTGTGTCACAGTCAAGCGATCACGCGCTTCTAGGTCCGGCCTCTGCAAGTCCAGAAGTCGTCCAATGTTTCTTTCCCATTCATCTTGAAGGGCCATTGGCACAATATTCGTAGCCTTGGGCCAATTCATCTTCTTGAGAGTGGATTCCAGGTCGTCTGAGAAAGACTTCTGTATTTGTGCCTTGACCTTCGCGACCTGCTTAACCATGTGATCCAGAAGATGAGGAGCGGCGCCCTCTGCGGCTTCTTGCAAAGGTTGAAGGCTCGAGATCAACTGCTGGAGCTTTCTGTGGGGCTGCAGAGCGGTCTCGTCTGATTTGCCTAGCTGTGAAATGCATTCGGCACTGTATTCTGTCAATCCGTGTCACTTTGCTCTCGTGAATCTGTGCTCCGCTCACCTGAGTGCATCCACCTCTTTCAGCAACTCGACATATCCCGCCGCGACTTCGAGCTTCCTCAATCTCTCCATGCTCGCCGCGAATGTCTGCGCTGCTTCATCGCTGGTCTCAGATTGAGTTGCAACGAGCAACCTCCGGTCTATGCTGGCTTGCTCCTGTTGGAAATCGTGGGCCTTCTGGCGGGTAGCAGCTGAGTGGCCATCACTTTCGGTTCGTGAGTTGACATGATCTCGTCGGGCGTCGTCAAGCTGGCGTAGTGTTAGCTGTGCTATTCATTCATAAATCATGAACAATGGGTTTGGTTTACCTGCTTCTTCAGCAAGTCTTGTTGTGCTTTCGCATTCTCGATCAATGAATCGAGAGCGTCAAAGTCCGCGGAAGTAGCCAGTCGATCATCGATGTAGTCCAGTACCCGAACATCCATTTTTATTCAAGACAGTACAAGTAGGAAGCTCAGGAAAGTAAGATGTCGCCAAATTCACATGCTGTCATCTCCACACTCGCCCAACTCGACCACTCCACCGCTGCCCTGTGACGTTGGGCCGTGCTGGACACTACGCCTGAACTGCGCAACTCCAGTCACATCTCACAACCTCACTTCGCCCTTCGCCGCAGACCTTGTATGAGCGTGGAAGAGTGGTTTCGGGTGGGGCATCACGTTGACAAGTCTCGATCTTCGATTGCAATGACACTAAAGTACAACAAGCATGGCCACCCAACGCCAACTCCCCGCCTCAGCCTCAAACCCTGACCTCGCCACTGCATTAACAACACATCTCGCCTCCAAGCACCTCCCACCAAAAACAGAATGGATGCAAACATTCATGCCGACAATAAAATCCACGACACCCATACTCGCCCTGCAAAAGACAGCGCTGTTCCGCATCTTGGCAGCAGACATCACAGCAGCAGTGCGATCTTCACCAGCCACAACTTTCTCGCCTGGTATAGCAGACCCGACGATCAAAGAACAACGGCTTCCCGGACCGATTACTGTGCAAGTACTGGATGTTGAGGACATCGGCCGCAGTCGATGGAGTCAGGTCGAAGCACTTGAGGCTCAGGAACGTGGCGAGACGACTAAAGGGCGTGAAGTCGTGCGAGTCCTGCCTGAAGAAGGGACTGCTGGTCCTGATGCTGCGCAGGCTGCCAGTGGTCAGGCCCAATCTCACGGACCTCATAAGCTGATGTTGCAGGACACCAAAGGGACCAAGGCCTACGCTCTCGAGCTCAGGAACGTGCAAGGCATCGATGTGGGTATGGCAATAGGGACCAAGCTTGTTCTCACAGATGTTTCGGTGGCGAGAGGTGTCATCATGCTCGAGCCGAGATGTGTAGAGGTGCTTGGTGGTAAGGTGGATGCTTGGGACAAGAAATGGAGAGACGAGCGTAAGAAAGTGCTCAAGGAAAGAGCAGGAATGCAAGTGTGAATGGGCGATGCAAGCATCGATGTCACGGCCACGAATTACGCGTGGTGAGCTGTGTTGTTGAGACTGTGATGCAGCTTCGCGAGTATGAATGGGTTATTTGGAAACTTTTCGATCGCTGGTGGAACATTGCAGATCATTTGGCTTCACGGCCTCGACACACAAGGCGTGCTGACCACAAGAAGCCGCAATGACTTCCGGCTCCCTCGACGAGCTTCTCCACACTCGCCGCAAGGTAGGTGTACATCTCATCTGCCCATTTGAACGACGCCCAGTGTCCAAGAGTCACAAAAAAATACTCAGACCAACCTGTGGCAACGCTCAATGTCGAAAAGTCTAATGTCTGTCGTCGGAACCAAATTAGATCAAAGTGCGCGCATCTTGTGTGTGATGGAAGCAGAGTTCTTACCGTCATCCTTAGGCAACTCTTCGGAGGCGGATGTCGGCCACGCTTTATCATGCCATTGGTAGGCGCACGCGTAACTGGAAGAGCAAACGACCCGGGGCGACAGAGCGAGAGCATCCCAAGGCCCGTCCTGCACAAGAATGTGAAGCTTGGTGGCGACGCCTCGAACAGATATCTCATAAGGCCACTTATCGGATTGAAGATCTTCGCCGAAAATCCAGAGCTGATGATATAAGCATCAGGATATCTTATGATTTGTGCAGGCTAATAGTGGTCTCTTCACTGGTGACATTAGTTCTAAAACCAAAGCGGCTGGTGTTTGCATTGAACTCCTAGAAAGTCGTGGAGAGCGTCAAGACGGAGAAGCGCTATGATTGGCTAAATCCTTTATCACGCTAACGGCTGTTTCCCATCGTCGAGTGGCTCGCTTGAGCCGGAAACTCATGGGCCGTTCGGACCGACGGTACGGGCAGGGCCATGCACTTCGCCAGGCGCTGTCACGCGGCTTAGGCTCACATGATGGCTACAAACAATTGATGTACATTTGGAACTCTTCCGGTCTAAAGCAGCCCAAGTGGACTGGCTTTAGCACGTTGGCGACAAGAGGACCTTGCGTTTTGTCTCCGGCAATCCACTATGGCTTGCACATCGCCGCAAGGAAGCCGGATCGTGTAGTAAAAATTCGGGTGTGTAGAGTCTATGTTTTGCATTCTGACGAAGACTTCCCAACATTCACCCTCAATGTGTCTTCAAGATCATATCTATATGTTGTAAGTTGGTAATCATCAAAGGGCCGGGCAATGTGGGATTTCTTACGGTCTACATGTCCCTTTCACTCATCCTGGTCTCTTCGGCCTTGGTCGGAGGTCTGTATGAACTCTCCGAGTCTGGAGACAGATCTCTCTGCCAGTCTGTTTGCTGAGAGCGGCTCATTGTAGTACAAAGAACACCCGCTGCTCGCTACAGAACGCGGAAGCCTTAAAGGGTGATCAATGAGATCAACGAAGATAGAGCGAAACTGTGGGACCGATTCGCGTTTTGTTCACAGAGCCTTCACCTCACCCATGCCTTGTAACAGTCGTGCCAACCCAAGTGCGAGCGTCTTTATAGGACGTTCCCGAGTTACTGAAGTCCAAATATGATGTTACTGCTCAAAATTCGTGAACACCCACAATATGCGGAGAACGACCATGTATGCACACGTGTAATTGTCATTGGAAAGACACGCTAGTTTCATATCTCACATCTTGCGCAGTTCCGGCATTGCTCGCAACACTTGAGAAGATGTCCTCTTTCAAAGTACATCGTACTCACATGTACATACCTTTACATGCACGACAACATGACGGTGCGTTGATGTTAGACAGAGAAATCGTAGGGTTGCAAGGGTCGTCAACCCTCAAAAGTGATCTTCTCACACACGCATACATGTACAGGTACATTCTCGTGCATGTAGTATGTGTACTATATACATTTGCATGTATTCAGTATACATACTGTATCAAAAGTTATGAAAGATGTGCACTATGTAGACTGCAAGTCAGTGTGTTCTCAACGCGAAGCTCACAACGATCAAATGATCCGGTCAAGCCAATTTTGCAGAACACATACATGTTTAGACCTCATATACAAATGTAGGGGTCATATAGTCATAGGACACCGAGTACTGTCTTGTACCTTGCATGACTCTCAGCGCCACAGCAGCAACGTCAGAAAATCAAAATGCAATTCCAAAATCCACGCAACCATCGACCACACCGAGAGGCGCAGCAGCGAACCAATATCGTGGCGTGTCTGTGAGTTGGCGCAGCAGCAGCGTGGCGAGTGCAGTGTGGCTGTGGCTGGACTAAACAAGCTCAACTGTCAACGAGCAAGCTCAGCGCGATCACATGCAGCCCCGCCAAAAGATCGACCTGGAACCAGAAGCAGAGCCTCGATCGGTGCGAAGGAGTTTGAGTGTGGGACCCTGCCTGCGCGCACGGTGAATAACGGTTGGTTGGGTTCGCGCGATAGAGAGCATAGAGGCGGCGCGCCTGATTTGTAGTAGTATATAATTGACTGTGGTGAGACCGCTCTTTTTCCCCGAGAACCTGTCGCTGCTCTTCTTCTTTCACACACCCACGCGCATCATCAACAACAACAACACACCGTGATTATCAACTCACCCAACCCCCCATCAAAGCAAACATGAACAACAACCCGCAACAACAGCCCAACGCCGGCGGCGAAGACTACCTCGACAAAGCCCTCGACAAGGTCGAGCAGATGGCCGGAAAGAAGGTACCTAAGCCGCACCCTGCAACGCACCAGCGACATTCGCAGCAAAAGCGCATCTGACTGACAGTGGCAAACCTCGCAGTCCGGACACAACGTCGACCCGGCCAAGTACAGGGCGCAGAACGAGAAGATCACCGACAAGCTGCGCAACATGTTCGAGAAAGCCACGGGCAAGAAGGTGATGTTTTCCGGATGGCGGTATGAGCCACGCTTTGATATAATAAGTGCTAATGCGACACAGGTGCCGTCCAAGTTCTCCAACTGAAGTTGGTTTCTTCGGAAGCAAATGCCACTGCCTATCAGCAGGAAGGACAGTGAAGCGTGCGCGCGTGTGGGGGCGATGATACGGGATCTCCTTTGTTCATGAATTACGGTTATTATTGAGATACCACTTTGATTAATGTTACATTTTCCCTGCACTGATCATATTCTTCTACACTGCCCGCAGCAGGGCGTTCCGATCTCTAGTATTATCTTTCAGCTTACCACGTCACGTTCCCATCCCAGCATATCATCAGGCATACGCATAAGCGCGTCTAGGCTCAAACAGACTCCAGAGCCAGGCTCTCTTTTACTTCGGCAAGCTTCTCTGGCTCGGCGATGATGTCTGCGATGATCTTCCACATTTCTGTTCGGATCTTGCGCCTGGAGTTCACGCTTCGCTGCCACATGGCATGTTCGACGGCGACTTTTTCGCGTTCTCCGGGAGTGATAGGCTTGACATTGCCATCTTTCAGCTTGGCCAATCTCGCAGACAGTTCTTCTTTCTGCTGTCGGAGAATGGCGACAGAAGCTTTGAGCTCGGGTAGTGGCGTGATAGAAGCGTAGTCTCGCAGAGAGGCGCGCAGTGCTTTCTCGTCAGCCTTGAGAGCTGAAGTGGCATCTTTCAGTCTGTAGGTTTCGGCGTCCATCTCTCGGAGGTTCTCGAGTGAAGACTCGTCAGCTTCCTCCTGAGTATAGAGTCAGTGCGACAAGGCCGACGAAGTGCGCGCGGCGGTTGACTCATTGCTGCATACCTGAATGGCATGGTAGACAAGCTGCTTGCCCGCAGCTCTGCCCTCGATCTCATTGCGCTCATGCATGTCCTTCAGCAGCTTTGCGGCCGCTGTCTTGGTGACACGATTCTTGAGATTGGAACTGATATCCGTGGCGCTGTATGGGCGGTTTTGCTTGCGCAAGTAATCGAGGACCAGCGTTGCGGACTGCTCTGGAGTGAGCTTTGCCTCCTTCTCGTCCTTCTTAGTAGGCGCCATGTCGTGAATGCAAGTCTAGGCCTAGGTCGCAACGAGCGATGGTCGTTGTAGATGATTTGATTGCGCGCAGTTGCAGACCGACAGCCTTTTTGGATGGAACTTGAGATTGCGTTGAGATGACTTTAGGAAAGGTGTAGTCCGAAGGGGAAGCCCAAGGAACAGACGAGGAAGGAGCGGCTGGCGAGCCTGCTGGCTTGGTCGCATTCATCGGCCGCAGAGATGCAGCGCGACACAATGCGATACGATGCGACAGGCTTCGAATCTGCAGATATACAGACCCGTCTAAGATCCCAATCTTTGTGTACTTCCGACCGGTCCCACAGCGATGCCATTGGCCGCGCCAAGCGTGCCTCTCCCAGGCCCAACACCCGGGCTATTTGCGCTGGTGCTCGGAAGCACGCCGTATCTTCCATATGTTTTCTGATCCACACTGACATAGTGCGGCAGTCTGCCCAGCAAATTCAGCTTGCCCTCCACCCATCGCAAGATCTTCTCACTGGGCGCGAGGAATTTGATCCAGCCCAGACCCCAAAGGTATCCGACTAGCGCGCCGCAGAGGTGACCCAAAAGACTGGTGTTGGGAACCAGGAAGTGGATGACAAAGATGATTGCAAGCGGTGTTGTCCAGGTCGGAATGGCAACATCGCCAATCATGAAGGCCGGGTTCTGGCGGTAGGTCTTGATCGCCTCGACGCAGAGGAGCAGGAACACCCAGATGCTTGCGCCAATGACCGCCGAGTTTCTGTAGAGTATGAAGCGCTCAATGACAGTGTATATTCCCCCAGGAAGCAAGCCGAACGGTCCGGTGAATAGTAGCAGCGTCACGATTGTGCCATTTTCCATCTCGAAGCGCTCCAGCAGAGGCGTCAGGGCGACGCAGTTGAGCAGGAAGTGGAAGACATTCTTGTGTAGCAGAGGGTAGGTATTTAGGCGGTAGACTGGGTAGTACATCTGTTAGCTATGTCCGTACATTGCATCACCCTCCTTGAAACTCACGGGTATTGATGTTGATCTCTTGCGGAATGAGAGCTCCCCATTGTTCCAAACCTGGCCTGAAAGCCTTCGCGACCTCAAATGCAGTAAAGAGGCCCAACAATACCCTCGTCGCTAAAGGCAGTTTCGTGAAGAAGCCTCGTATGCGCCGAGCATCTGGAACCTGGAAGAGGGACGCCATTGACTTCGTTGCGGATGGGCGGTTGAATTCTAATGCGAGAACACAAACAGCGCTCGAGAAAAAAAACAGCCGCAGAAAGCCAAGTCAAGGCAGGAGAGCGCCGTTCGAGTGTCGCGTGCATGGACTCTCATAGGAGATTGACACTTGGGTCTAAGGATCGGCGCCAGTGACCGCATGTGCTTTGGCGGCTGCAGGGACGTGGGGATACGAGAGCAAGGGAATCGCTGCTGCTGGCCTGTTTGACGCAGCTCGCGACTATATACCCTTTGGATGTGTCTCAATTGCAGCAAACAATTGATGAGGCTCACAAGCACCGGCGACCGGTAGCAGCAAATACCAAGATGGGCCTGTGTAAGTTGGATAGCTATGCGACTCTGCCGCGGATAGCTGACTGACAGTATAGCCAACAGCTGCCCGCCTTCTCACTCTTCGGCGATCTCCAGTCCTTCTTAAGCTTCCGCCATATCTTTCGGCAATCTTTATTGTTGTGGGCGTGGTATGGCTTCTTCTACTACCCCTTAACGACTACTCCCGGCAGACGTACGTGTCCGAGAACGCCATTCTGCCAGGACAGGTGCATACCTACTTTGGAGGAAGCGAACACAATGTCTTCCGCGCATTTCGGCAAGAGGCGTACGACTACAAAGACAAGACTGAAGCGGATAGAAATGCTGGTATTGGGAGGATCTTGCGCGAGAGCGGGCTGAAGGTGGCCGAACAGCCATACACCTACCATGCCGCTGGAGAGGAGATTACCGGAACGAATGTATACGGAATACTGCAAGGACCTCGAGCAGATGCTACTGAAGCAATGGTGATCATGGCAGGCTGGAAGAACTTCGAGGGACTGGTCAATTACTCAGGTGTCGCCCTGATCTTGACCTTGGCGCGCTACTTCAGCAGATGGAGCATTTGGAGTAAAGACATTATTGTGATCATCTCGCCAGAGAGCACATATGGTCCAATAGCATGGGTGGACGCATACCATAGCACTTCGCCGATCGTGACAGCGACACGAAACATCAGCACGCTGCCTATAAAAGGCGGTGCCCTGCAAGCTGCAGTCGCTATCGACTACCCAATCGGACCTTGGGGCCATCGCTTCGACAAGATCGACATCCAGTACGATGGCTTGAACGGCGCACTACCTAATCTCGACTTGCTTAATACCGCCGTCTCAATCGCATCAGGACAGATGCACATCGGCTGCACTTTGCACGGAATTTCAGGCCATAAAGACAGCTACGAAGACCGCCTCCGCACCATCGCCGCAGGCTTGGCCACGCAATCGCTCGGGCATGCAACAGGTCCACACTCAGCCTTTATGCCCTACCACATCGACGCCATCACGCTAAAGACCGTCGGCGATGGCTGGCACGATGAGATGAGCCTAGGCAGGGTGACCGAAAGCTTGATCCGCTCAATCAACAACCTCCTCGAACACCTCCACCAGAGCTTCTTCTTCTTCATCCTGCTGAATGCCAACCGCTTCGTCAGCATAGGCAACTACCTTCCCGCTGCTATGCTGATCGCAGGTAGCTTCACTGTCTCCGCACTCGCTCTGTGGGTCGCAAGTGGCCGAGCCGCTTTGCCGGAAAGCAACCCCGTCCAACCTGCCAGCAAGAAGAGCAGCAAGATCCCCGAAATGGAACCCGTCCGTGACGGCAGCGATGTGGCTCTCATCCCAAAGGCAGCCCTCCAACCCGTCGAACGCCAGCTCTTCCTCCCAGCCCTGACTCTCCTCGGCATCCACCTCGCCAGCGCCATCCCACTCTACCTCCTCACCCAGCTTCGCAAGAGCGTAAGTCACCACCATCCTACAATCATGTTCCCACCGTCAAGAAAAACGCATCCAACTAACATAAACCCAACAGTCCCTCCCTCCCGCCCTCCACCTCCTAACACTCCTCACATTCCTCCTCCCACCTCTCCTGAGCTACACGCTCAAAACCCACCTAGCCGCCAGCCCTCAACAGCTGCAAATCCTACAATCCCTCTCCCTCCTCCTAACAGCCGCAAGCTACTCCACGCTCGCAACGTTGAACTTCAGTCTCGCATTCGTGCTAGGCCTGCTTTCCGCGCCCTTGGCATTCATCCGGCAGACGAACTCCCTCGTCCTGGCAAGCGTGGCGTGTGTGGTTCTGGCGGCGATGTCGCCTATGAGCGCCACGTACGCGCTGGGGCAATTCTTCAGGGGCCAAGGGTTGGAGAATGTGCTTGCGGAGTTGGCGAAAGGGTGGAGCGCGCAGGGGGTTTGGACGATGTTTGTCGTTTGGGGAGTGTGGTGGCCTGCGTGGGTTGTTGGGGGAGTTGTGGGATGGAGTGGGGTGTTCTAGAAAGCAAAAAGCGACAGAGGGGATTGAAGGCAGAATTGTTGCAGTGATCAACCTTTGCATTAGGTAGAATATAGAAATCCGAGGAGCGAACAACATAAACAGCGAGAGATACCTCCTCAAAGATTTTAATCAGCCTTCCACCGCCTCCCCCCTCCCTTCCTCCACAACCAAACCGCCTCAGTAGCATACGCCTTGGCGCTCAAATGTCTCCCACCATCGACGCCATTGCCCTCACTCTCCGCCACAAGCTGCGCAATAACATGTTCCTTCTCCACTTCCCTCCACAGACCCCTCGCCAACTCTCCAAGCCTCTCCTCCGCATCCGGCAAATTCGCGCCCTCCTCGCCCGCATCGCCAAACTCCCCCATGCCCAAGCGGTACAGAATCCTGCCCAAAGTCTGGAAAGCAATACACCGCTGCGCCTGATACGTGCTACGGCTGAGCAAAGCCAGCTCAGGAATCGTATAGCCCGCAGCTTCGGGCGCAAGGCCATGATGGTGCAGGCCCTCGCTGACGGGGATTGCGGCGGCGGTTTTGGGCGCGAGGAGCTCGCCGGTGAAGGAGAAGCGGATTTCGTTGGGATTGAGAGAAGAGGCGGCGGGGGAGTAGGCTGCTTTGTCGGTTTTGCGGACGCGCATCCACTCGAGTTTGGAAGGGTCGGAGGGGAGCGAGGGGAAGTATTTTTCGTGCAGGTCGTTGAGGAAAGTCGTGCTGGAGGGGTCGAGGGATGGGGGTTGCGAGGGGGTGGGGAAGTGGATTGTGTCGCGGGAGTGCGAGTCTTCGGTTTCGGTGGTGGAGGGTTTGTCGGCGTCTGGGAAGTCGGGTTCGTAGTCGACTTCCAGGGTTGGTTCTTGATCGTCGTCTTGCACGATTGGCTTTGGTGCGGAAGTTGGTTGGTCGTCTACGAAGGCGACGGATTTCTGTTTTGATGGCTTCTCTCGGTGGAGGATGCCGCCCTCTATGGGCTCAGGTGGTGGCTGTAGGCTTTCTGCTTCATTGCTTCCGCTGTCTATGTTTGAGCGTTGCAGGAGTTTTTGAATGAAATCAGCATCCAACGATCCTAACAGCTCGGCTCTGGCTTCCTCGATTTCGGCTTCGGACATGCCAGCGAGTACATCGCGATTCTGCTTGTCAATCTGAGATTTCTCCTGTTCTTGCCAGCTCATGGGTGCATCGTCTTCGGTGTTGCGGACATTCGCACGGGATTGCTGTGCGCCGGAAGAGACAGTGGTCCCATCGCTCAAAACGGTCGTCTCAGCTTGCTGCTTCCTCTGCTTGAATCTGCTCTGCAAAGGTCGCTTCTTGTGCTCCGGGAAACCAGTTTTACTCTTCAGCGTAGGAGCGCTGGGTGGCTTGGGCGCCGTTGATTTCCTTTCCTGGATGTCGCCCACGAATGTGAAGGGCGAAGGTGCGGCTGCGACAGGTTCAGATTGACGAAGCTCGCCATCTTCGTCTATGTCTAGTATGAATTTCTCTCCTCGAAACATTTTTGCTGGTTGTTGTCTCTGCAATGCGTTCATCCAGTGCGCTGGGGAAGGTGTTTTATGTGGCGTTTCAGATTACGCGCCTTACCCGACACTAGCCCCCGCGACCTTAAAAAGTGGAGCACAAGGTGCAGAGCTGCAGGAGCCTTTTGTAGATGTGATGCCTTTTGAGGAAGTTACTTTTTCGAGTGCAAGATTCGCTATACTTGCAGGATGGGAGTTTCATGTGATTGGCAATGTCGTTGCACATGCACATAGATAGAAGTGCTCCCGTAGACCATGCGCCGCGTGCACCTGAGCAGCCAGACGGCGCGACCTCGCCGCCGACATCACTTGACAAGGCAATACGCGGGTCGAGAAAATACAGACATGCTACACGACGGGTGGCGAAATTGTTGCTGACAGACAACAATACACAAATTGCCACATGATATCGGGCATCCAACAATAAGACAGCAATCATGCAAAAGACCACAAGAAGATCTCCCCGGCGAGGAAGGGGGATCAAAACCCTGTACTGGACTGGGGCCGTCGGCCGGTTAAGGCAGCCGGAGTTCTGGTCTTGCTGTCTTCGGCTTCTGGCGCTCGCCCAAGCAGCTGGGCGTGGACAAACTGCAGCATGGATGAACGCACTGGACTGCTGCCCTCCCTGGCCTGGCCTGCTCACTCGCGCGGCGGGCATGATCGATGGATGGCGTCCGCCGTGAGCGCGCCGAATCGCGGGGTGCTGCTCGGTTTTGTGCCTGTCACGTTGGTTAATGGTGCATGGCCCGTCCGCATGCGCGCGCTGGAGAGGCTGTTGCGTTGGCCTGGCTCAAGGTGAAGCAATTCCCCAGCGTCTTTTGCCATTCCCTTCAGGTTCCCCTTTCCTCCTACTTTCTTCCACTTTGCTGCGTGTGTAAATGCCGTGCAAATAATCACCGCATCACTCCTGTCTTTTTCCCCATCGCCAGCCGCCCGGAAAGTACAAAAGTCTGGACTATCGACCACGCTGGACACGGCCGCGGCACTGAACAGTATATTGGCTCTCGCGTGCAGGCAGTAACTGCATTTGTCGTTCTCGTCGTCGCCTATACAGCCTCCCGCGACGTTGGAAGTGGTCGTCTCTGCCTCGCCAGCCAGCCAGCCCGCGTCGGATTGGTCCAACGCCTCGAGTTGCTTCACTGCTGCATTCGATCACTGTTGCGTCGAACAAACCTGCCCTCTTGTCCGCGCAATCTGCACGCCATTCCTGGACGCACCGCTATACCATCCTCTTGGCCCCATCGCCCGTGTCTGCAATGGCCATGCCCCCAGGCTTCGGAGACAGGATGCAGATCGACGACGCGGCGTCGGAGCACAGTTCGTCGTCCATTTCGTCGCCGCCCACGTCCCCGCAAAATGTTGGATTCGCATCGGATACCATCCGCGTCGCGCGTCCACTCCCTTCGAATCCTGATGTTCTTGCTGGAGGAGTAGCTGCGTCCCCGGCACATCCCGCCCTTCCTTCCACCAACCTCACAAACGCACCCGCCAGCGGGCCCCAAACAAACTCGCCTGCGCCAAACACTGCCACGCCACCCGCAAAGCCCAAGAGGCAACGCAAGAAAAAAGAGGTCGCTGCTGACGGCAAGCCTGTCGACGAGGGCAAACCCAAGGAAAAGAAACCTCGCAAGCCGAGAGAGCCCAAAGACAAGACGGCAACCGCTGCTGCAGCCACTTCCCGCAAAAAGATAAAGACCGAAGACAAAGCTGCTCCCGATGCGTCTGTGCAGCAACAGCCTCGCCAACCGACCATCACTGAAATGGTGCATGCTTATCCCCAGTCTATGATCGCGCCCAGCAACACCGTGTCGCCACGTCCTTCACACACATACGCCGACGGTCTCGTCCGACCCAATCTGATCTCGCAATCATCCAGCAGCACACCTGCACCTCGACCTTTCTCGAGCGGTCAAAACTACGATCCAGTCCGCTCAGCAACAATCGATTCAAACCCGCCACGCGTTGTGCATTCACTTCCTGGACCTGCCTCCGCTCAGGCTTCACCTCACATCAACCGCGCCTCAGCCTCACCCTCTATTGCTAGCCTTATTGATCCACCAGTCAGTTCTAGACCTGCGGCCCCTACCATCACACACTCACCTCAGATCATCAAGCAACAACCAGTCGTCCCATCTCAGTCGCACTCACCTACACCAGTGTCGAAACCAGCCGCCGCACCCTTGCCATACTCTTCAAATCCCTTACCGTCGATGTCAAATCCAACTGTCGCTGTTTCAAATATGGACGGCGCCATGGATATTGACTCAAGTGTCCGCGCTTCCAAGCCTCAGACGTCGACCAAGAATAAAGTGCCCGAAGTCAAGGACACGTCAAAGTCAAATTCGACTGCACCGACGCCGAAACCCACGCGGCCAACTCCTCCACCCGCGGCACCCAAAGCTGCCGGTACTGGTTTGCTCGCAAGCTCAGATCTGTTTGGTGGCGCTACCAACAATGAAGCGACGGAGCGTCGCGGAGTCAACATAGACATCCAAATCAAACTCAAGCCTGAAGGAGGCAACACTATCAACATCGCGCAGGAGATCTTACACAAATATGGCCACGATGCTATCAATCCTCGCGCTGCCGCTCATCGCCAGCACTTGCTCCAAGTTGCAGCCGCTGCCAATAGAATTGAGGGCGGCTCCGCAGACGACATGAGTGTGGACTTGTCAGACATGGCCGACGACAGTAATGTTGAGATGGGTGGTATGGATGACACAGCGACAAGCGCACAGCCGGCTGATGGCGAGAAGCCGCGCAAGCGCCGTAAGAAGATTGAGGAGTACGACAAAGATGACGACTTTATTGACGACACCGAACTTGCGTGGGAGGAGCAAGCCGCTGTAGCCAAGGACGGGTTCTTTGTCTACAGCGGACCCTTGATACCGCCGGGTGAAGCTGCACGCGTCGAGTCATCTGCGCCTACGCGTGGCCGAGGCCGAGGACGTGGTCGTGGCCGCGGCTCTGCAGCCTCAGGCACCACTCACGCCTCACTTGCCGAGAAGAAAGACACAGGTGCTGCACCAGCTACGACTGGCAGAGGTAGAGGCCGCGGTCGTGGCACCGGAGCCACCCGCAAGCCGAGAATCACAAAAGCGGACCGCGAGAGGATGGAATTCGAGAAGAAGGAGCGTGAGCGCGCTGCGGCTAGTGGACCTATGCCGACCGCCACAACGACGCTGGCAATGCAGACTATGAGCACGACTGCTTAGGAGCGTGGTCCCATGAGTTGCGACGTACCATTACCTACTACAGAAGCGCAATCAGAATCAATCCTTTCGACCGTTCATCCTGCATCAGTATCAAACTATGAAGGCGATGGAAACGCACACGCTAGTTGTCTCCATCAACCTTTCATTCTTCCCAAACCATTACCGGACCCTTTGACCGAGTTCCAAAACCCTGTGATGTTGGAGCATCGCATGCATACGACTGTGGCAGCACAACAACCTCATCACTACTCTCCTCCACCCGAGGCTCTGGAACCTCCAGTCATCACACGACCGGACAACAAATATGCCGACGCGGAACGCCGGCTCAGCGAAATGTTGAGTTACGATTGTGACGATACGGATTTCGAACGCAGAAGAAAGACCCCGAGCCTGAAGAGTGCAGCAGGATCACGAGAGCGTGCTTCATCTCCTCCTCTTCCTACTACTACCACCAAACCACCATCAACAGACCCACGATCCGACAGCAGATACCAGGAAGCCGAACGCCGCTTCCGCGATATCCTCGATCGTGACCGCAATTCTGCTTCGATGGGTCCCGGGGACGCAAACTCTCCACCCAAGGACGACTTCAAAGTCGCAAAGCCCTCGGGGAGTCTCTTGGACGAGATCCGCAGGAGGCACTTCCCGTCAGGCAATTACGTGGGTAGAGGCCGGTTTAAGCGTGCTTGAAATCGAAAAGATACGATTGCTTTTTTCTTTTCTTTTTTCTTCTTTTTCTATTCACATTGCGACCGTCAGAGACGTGTGAGGTGTTCGGAACTCTTGTCTTTTTTTTTCTTTTTTCTTTTTTCTTTCGCTTTCCGATGACGCTTTTTCGAATCCTTTTTCCTTTCACCTTTTCCTCCTTTCCATGCTTGTTGAAAGCGAGCGCACTGCTAGTCACGGAGATTCGATCGAAGTGTAATGACAGGAGGCGAGGCGAGGGCACGGGCACGATCCACGACGGTGTGCCCGTAGTCCTAATGTGTCAAAAACAAACATTCTCATCCTCCATTTCGTTCCACTGCTGCTCAGATAGAACGACTGGGCGAATTTTTTTTTCTCATTTTTCCTTCCGTGCCGGTCGATCGTCTTCATGGGGAAAGTCTCAAAGGGGAGATGGCTCGGGGGATGCACTGGGCGTGGGAAAAAGCGAAGGAGAACGATTAATTAGAGAGGTAGGCGACATTCCTAGCTAGGGAACGTACAAACCTCAAAGACATGTTCTATCGAGAGACAGGGTTGTGCATTGCGTGACGGCATGTTGAAAGCCTGCTGTCGTGCGAGCCGTGTTGTAAGCGCTACTACTATCTACATGTTCAATGGTTCGGTTCATTTGGTCTCTCGGTCTCGTGGTAGAAGTGATGTGCGATGTCAAACGTCCTGGAGAATTGAAGGCTGAAAAGATGGTTCGTTCAGTGTAATTTTACAGTTACAAAAATTGTTTGTGGTACATGGCTATTTTTGCGCGGCCGTCCGCTTCTGCTGTCTCGCGGCGCCCGAACTCTTGCTCGTCCCCAAAAGTCGCGCAGAAATGCTTTCAATGGTTGAATCGCTGCCCCTTGGCCGATGCTTGAAAGTCGGCCTTTGAGGCTCATCTGATTATTCTTCTCCACTTGAACCAGTCACTCACTTCTTCTCCCCCTTGCCCTGCGCTTCCTCCGCCGTTCGTGAGCGCTCCTTCAGAATGTCCATGTCGGGCTGATGGAACTGTGCGAAATCATCCATATCGTCTTCATCCAAGTCAGACATGTTGGCCAGCTGCTCGTCTCTCTCCGCGCTAGGCGACGCCTGTGCCATCGCCTCGCGCTCTTTCTCCGCCTCTGCCATTCTCAGCGCGTAAGCATCGGGTTTGTCCTCGTGCACGGCCTCTTCGATTTCGTCCTCAAACACTTCCTCCACTTCCTCGAGGTGTGCGTTCGCGCCTTCGCCGCCGTACTTGCTGATCTCAATCTCCTGCTTGGTCGGCATGACCAGGCCCTGTGTTGGCTCGTAAGAAATGAAACCCTTCTCTGCTTCTGCCATTCTCGTCGCCTGGCCTGCCTCGCCTGCTCGTCCGAGCGCGCCGGCGATTACTTGCACGCAACGCAAGCTGTCGTCGTTGGCGGGGATGGGGTAGGTGACCCATGTGGGATTGGCGTCGGTGTCGACGATGCCGATTGTAGGAATATTGTGGATACCGCACTCGTGCAGCAGGACGTAGTTCTCGAGCGGGTTGAGGCAGACGACCAAGTCAGGCTTCACCGCAGCGGTTTTGGCGAGTTGCGGCTCGAAGCCGTGCTGCTCGCGGTCCAGCTCGTTGACAACCTTTTTCTTGCAGCGGCCGAGAATTTGCTGGCCGTTGGTGAGAGTGCCAGGCGTCCACTTGTCGAAGAGGTGGCAGCCGCCGGCCAATTCTGCGGCCTTGACTACAGTCTGCGCCTGGCCGTTGCGGGTGCCGACGAACAGAATGAGACCGCCTCGCGCAGCCACACCCTCCACGACTTTGCATGCGCGACGCAGGTGGGATGCTGTGACGTCGAGAGAAATGATATGGATAGGATCGTGGTCTCCGCGGACACCGAAAATGTACTTTGCGTTCATGGGGTTCCATAGCGATGTGTTGTGGCCGAGATGCGATTGCGATGCCATCAGGAGTTCCAGAGTCACATCTTGGGGTTTGGGAGGGTTGTGGAGCAGCTCGTGTGGTTTGTAGTGCTGGATTACTGCATTTCCCAGGCCGTTCGTGTGCTTCTTCTGGTGTTGGAAGAATTCCCAGTCCTCGACGGTGGTATCTTTGGGTGGTAGAACAGCCTGCGGTCTTGACGAGGCACTTTGAGGGAGATTTGAGGAGTCTTCAGTGGACATCTGGACACTGGATGGAGTCTCGGTGACGAGGGAGCGGCGCCATTGTGAGGCGAGGAAAGGAGTTGGCGCTCTGGGGAGGGCGAGGCGGCCTGGAGAGATGCGATTAGCAGTGTGGGTGGATCCTAGGACAAGCGTATCTCACCCTGCCGCAGCAACAGCGATCTGACAATCATGGTGGACTTCATCTGTGCCCTCTGTACCAGCATGCGACTCTGCAGCGGCGCGACAACATTCTAAGAGCCGAGCGGAGGTTCGCTGCCAAGACGAGACTTCGCCGCTGGCTGCTGCCGCCCCATTGGGAAGCAGCATGAGGTGTGCATGCATGTGATTGAAGGCACGACGCCTTGGTAATAGATGTCCTAAGCCACTGCAACTGCCACCGCCAATGCGACCTGGTCATTACGCCGTTCATGCCATGTCGTCCAAAGCTGTGCCAGCGACTGGCTGCACAGCTCTCACACCCGCCCTCCGCGCCTGCCGGTAACAACCACATCTGGATATCCGACGAACTGCTAAGCGATGCTTTCAATCGCTTTGTCTCCGTGTCGCATGCTACTAGGCGACTCGGCAGCAATGTGCCCGGGCCGTTGGAAGCGCGTAAAAGGGCCGCGAAGAGGAGGATGGGAATGGCTGTCACAGCCACGAGTATTGGTTCTGCTCCCGGAGGAGACTTTGGAGCTCTCTTCGGCAACGGCGCTGGAAGGGACACAATAGAGAACAAGCTCAATTGGACGCCTCCCGGGGCTCAATCAACACAAGCAAACCCGCCCTCCAGCATGTGGAGCTGGGCTTCGAGACCTCCTAAGCCACCACCAGAATGGGACGAATTTCTGGAAATGCCAAAATCGGAAGAAGATCTAGTCGAGAGGAGTCGCGCCGCTTTCGAGGATCTTTTGAAGGGCGCCGCAGGTTCGCATACGCTGGACACGACACATGTGACACCTTTGATCGACTTCCTTACGAGCTCCGCCGACGAGCCAGAAGCCGGGAACGTAAGCAAGTTAGTACAGTGGCTATCAGGCCTCTCCGTGAGCAATTCAGCGTGGAGCGCGATCACCACTCTAATCTGCGACAAGATCAAGCTGGCTTCTATCGACTATGACGAGCTATTTGAGGTGATTCGAGCTTTCCCGGGTGCGCTGGACTGGAAGAACGACGACTGCGACCGTCAAAGGCTTCATGAGATTTACCGTCTTTTCTCCAGGAGTTTAGAATCTCGAGCTTCCACCGGCGATATGGCGCAACAAGCTATTTTCGATGAATTTTATCAGACGACGCATGATTCACAGGCCTGTGCTGATCTTGTCAATATATTCTTGAGAACCGTCGGGCATCATACTGGTCCTGACTACTTGTCCAGGAATATCTCCATGACACTTTTGGCGATTCACGATCACACTACACAGAGTGTGATTCGGACCAAGCTACTCTCGCAGTTGAGTTTGACAATCAGTCAGCTCTCGTCTGATCTTGTTTCCGACGTGCTCAGACTGGCGACACGAAAAATCCTCGGCGACAGTCAACAATCGTGGGACCACATGCAACCGCGGGCACTTACGTGGCTCGAGTGTCTTTCACAACAGTCCGTCCTATCCGACCACCTACCTGTTGTGTATGCAGAACTCGCCAGGCGCCTTAGGCCCTATCACCTGGCTGAGCATTTTGGTCAGATCTGTGGAGATTCCGTCGACGTCGCACGAACCTTGCTCCGAGATTGGCTGCCTAACACCGAATGGGAGAAGCTTCCCAGGGCAGATCACACGACCGACAGAGCTGCGAGTAGTCTCAGAGAGGTAAAGCGAATACAGTTCGGCCTCCGTGATCTGGCAGCTGCAGATCTGCCAGCAATTGCGCAAGACTTCGAACACTTGTATGCCACAGAGCCATCGAGTCCTCATCGCACTTGGCTCATCTTCATTCGAGCATTCTCACGGGCAGGGGTATCTTATGAGCACATGCTCTACGACGTGTTCCATATATGCAAAGCAAGGATCAGTCTTAAGTCGATGTACATGGTTTTCAAAGGCTTGCTTAACCATCACGATCTCGCTCTGCCGACACGGCGTTTTGTAGACCTCATTGAACACTTCCTCGCTGAAGGTCGACTCGAGTTAGCCTTCAAGACGTTCCAGGACGTACCATCTGTCAGTATCGCCGATGTACCCGCGCTTCCATTGGCTTTACTGGAGGATCCAAGGCTCGATCTTGACATGTTCGATCTGCTTCATCGACATCCGGAGTCGCTTCGGTTCGAAGACAGATACCAACGCGCTTGTAACGTCACACCAGAACACGTCGAGCTTGCACATCTTATGGCACATCGCATTGCGACCACGACGGCAGCTGGATTCACCCCATTACAAGCTTTTCGTAGAGTCTGGGCGCTCTACCACTGGTTGAGAGATCGCAACGCGCCGGTCCAGCCGCTCATATCACGTTCCTTCGTCACAACCGGTATCTTGAGACCATTACAAGAACATTTGTGGATTCCTCCTGCGAGGTTCGATTACATCTTAGACATCGTCGAGCAAATTGAGGGTGTTGATGTTCGGATCAATGTCGAGCAACTGGCCTCTCATATGCGTAGCTCTGTGCACGATCAGGTTCTTGCAAAACGCTATCTCGCAAAGCAGAATGCATGGATGAAACAAGGCACCGATATGGAGGCAGAAATGCATTTCAGGTTCAAAAGATGGACCAAGCACAAGCCTGTGCCTACTGCAGACGGGCAGACTTTCGTGATACCAGCCTCGTCGCCACAGCCTGCAACAACCTGCGATCCCTTTCCCAATTTTACGTCCGAGAGCCTACGGAAGTCCGTATCTTCTATAGGCGTGTGTCTCACCACGGCGCCGTCGAAAGAGGCGCAGCGTAAATCGGTACCGCGTTCCCTCGACCTCGAGGTGGAAAAGCACTTCGGATTCAAGCGGGGGACCGCATTCAGGCCTGCTCTTTCTGTAGACGGCCTTCCTTTCCAACTGCCGTCAAAGGGCATGCCTCATCAAGAGCTATCTTTTGGAACGAGGACATCGCAACCGTTCCAGGAGGCATCAGAACTCGATCTCATGCTAAAGACCCCTTCTATCAAGACACTGTCTCCCTTGTCCCCGGCGCAAGAGGAACGGGAAAGAAATAAGAAGCACAGCAATCGAATTCAGAAGAAGCTTAAGCGTATCGAACACGCTGCAATACAGGCTAAGATCAAGCAAAACGCACAAAAATGGCGGATCGAGGCGAGTGGATCTAAGCCGAACCCTCTAGCGTCGCCAAATGCTACGACGGTCACGTCGCCCTCTTCTGTGGAGTGTGGATCCAGATTGCACATGTCGACACCGGACGAGCTTGTTCCGGATTCGGTTGCAGCCCATGGACTGGGCGCGGGTGACATCCCAGCGGATTTGACAGGACAAAAATAATGACAAGGCGGTCATTCGAAAATAATATTCACGAATGGGTTTGGAATCGATGTTCATACGACGGCGTTACGCGAGGACTGTACAATCACCTGGGAGGAATGCAGGTAGAAGGGGTTTGTTGTTGTAAATTTTTAGATACCACTATACGCGATGCACTTCTTTATTCTGGGCCTTCTCATCTCTTATCTTCCGTCAAAGCGATCTTTGCGACACTGTAGACCAACGTTAGTGGGCTGTCATCTGGCTGTCCCTGAGCTCTTTCGGTTGGCTAGAGCTAAGCGGGCGTCGAAAATACGACGCTTGTTCACTTCTTCAGCTGAAGAACGCTTGTCACCTGCCCTTTTACTGCTGCAGATCGAGTACCCGGCTATCAATTGGCTCTTGTGGCTGTCCAGGCGAATACGACACTTCTCGTTTCGCCAGCTAAGGCGTACCATTACCTCTTTCTACGGTGATACACGGTTGCACCGCCTACTCATGCATGGAAACGCCATCGCATTTGTTGCTGCATGTAGCACTGCATTCCGCCACACTCACTCATCATCACGCCAGGAAATATAGCAAACGGCATGGAAGATGCATCTACACCTTAATGCTACCGAAGACATCCTTCAAACGCAAAGTGGCTGGATTACGTTGTGAGTGATATATGCAGTTGGAGAATTTTTGTTGTACTGCCACCTTCGTCCCAGCGCTGCTTCTTGTCTTTGGCTTTGTGTTCTGGCGGACAAACTGCTATAGACTCCTCGGCGCTACGAGTAAAGACAAAGCACGATGAGGTCTAGAGCTAGTCGCCGAGCTGCCCGGAAGTGGTCTTGACCTGTTTAGGTTGCAAGTCAATTTGCCAAGTTATGCATGGCAGCCATAATATTTGCGCAGGGATGACACAACAACAACAGTGGTGGTCTTTTAGGCAGATTCGTTTCGTTCTTAGTGCATGATCACCAGCCCAATAATTCTGCTGATACGAACATTGTGATTAGCGCTAGAACCCCTTTTGTCTATGTATAGCAGCGGACTTGTTGCTCTTTGTAAAACATCAGATACGAGGATGATATCGCTACTTTTCAGCTCGTTTGTACATGGACGGAGTTGCCGAGACCATCATCGTAGTAGTTGGCAACACTCGCTACAGTGAAAGGTCTATATCTAGCTGACAAGTTGCTGGACAAGCTGTAGTCTTTTCAAACACAGTTCAGCATCACTTGAGACGGCAACTTGCTAATACCTGATACAACAAGATCAGCTCCGCCACAGTCACTTCGACAAACGTTTCTTCGATAATTTCGACATCATCATGATCCCACCCAGTACAGCTGGTCTTACAGCCGCGCTGCTGGGGTTCAGTCTAACCAGCGCGACTTGCCTTCTAAAGAATGGAAAAACAGTAAACCTGCCAGTCGACTTGACTCCGGTGCCCCAGCCTGAGGGCTCGAACTTGTGCGTTCCCCAGGCTGAGGGCAACTACCACCTCTCGTACACAACAAATAGCCTCTGCGTCCCAACATTCAAGGCTGGGCCTGACAGTATGGCCGGATGCTCCAGCGAAGGTGGATTCCACCTTTTCGATTGGAATTGCAACATCCTCGGCAGCTACAACCCCACCGACGACTCCGACTGTGGCATCCCTTACCAGATCAACTACTTCCCCGGTAAACCCATCACGATCAAGACAGTCTGGTTAAGCACGCAGAAAACATCCTATGGTTTCGACTTCGACGGCCGGCACTACAACACCCAATCCAACGGCCATTGCAGCAGCCGAAAGATCGATCGCGATCTGAGAGTCGTTAGTGACTGCAGAGTTGGCTTCGCCGGCCCCCCACCATGCACGCTCAAGAACGTGCAGAGTAGTCCCTCCGGCTCCATCACAGAGGATTCTGCGCTGTGCACAAAGCAAGACGCCGGCAATGTGCAGGTCACGATGGAAACCGCGGATCCGCCAACGATCTCCATCTACGACTCCGAATGCCGTCAAGTCGCCTTCTTTCGACGCGACGCCGCGCCGGACTTCTGTCCTTGGCCGATCAAGATTGACCACCTCGGTGGCGGGAAGGAGATCTACATCAAGAAGTGGGACGCGAACCAAAGGACATTTTCCTTTGACTTCAGAGGACGTACTTACGAAAGCAACTTTGAGAAGACGCAGAATGATGTTAGTGCTGGATTGGGAGGGTATGCCAGCAAATCAGGGATATTTGTTCTGTGAAGTGGCAGGCTTTGTCTGCTTTCGTTGGGTAGATGTGTTGTATGTGGCGATGACATCGTTGATGGTTTAGCATTACACGAGACTGCTGGTGACGAGGTAGAGATGTATCCAAATTTCTTCGACACAAGCAGTGCATCTGTCGTTGGCTGGAACCGATCCCCGATCTTATTTCAGCATATTATCCTCACTGTTTCGTGCGATCGGCGGGTGAGTGAGATGCCTGCAATGGGCACAGCAATTTTGCGCAGTGAGTGACATTATCATAACATGCACTGTATCGTACAAGTACACTTTGTGAAAGAGAACCGTTTCCACCCACAAGGCGACTGATCTATTCATAAATTAGTTGGTTCGCCCGTCATATGCAGGAGTATGATAGCGTGTTCTAGCACACACAGTTGTAATCTGCTGCGGCTGAGCGCATGCGTGCGCATCGAGCTCGGGTTAGCCACACGATTAGCGGCGACCACAAAGCACTCTCTGCTACTACAAGCCTACCTAAAAACGTATCATTGCATTTGTGTATTAGGATTGCAAGATGGAGGTGGATTCGAAATCGGTCAGGGTCGACCGCCCGAACAGCATCCACTCGGCGTTTCGTAATTCGACATCACGGAACGACTACTTCGTCTTCATGAGTCAGGAAAATCAATGTCTGTGGCTGCTGATGGGTAGATCTGAAGCGCCATTTCAGTCATGATGTTATGATCGGTTTCAAGACTACTCTGCGAGAATTCTTTGCGAACGCAGTCGCCCGCGAGGCCTTAGTGTCGGGTGATTGCAGCCTCGTCTCGTATGTTAGACGTTTTGCAATCAGGTCGGCTTGGAGAGGGTCACTTGTCTGGGATGTCACTGTAGGCGACTGGCACGAATATTTTAGGCCCGCCGGAGCTTCAATTTCATGAGCACAAATCGAGCTGGATGCACAGGATTTTGCGCAGTGCTGTGTGGTACACCATCATATAAAATAGTGGTCCATATGTGAAAGTCGATCTCGCCAGGTGAGAACACAGTCTTTCACCGCACGTTTTGCGAATATCCACCATGCCTATGCCGGTATACACCATGCTTCGTACAAGTTATTAGCACGTTTCAAATGTCGGGGCAGTGTATGGAGAAACACATGGTATTGTATATCTGCTTCTGGTGTCATATGCCCGCGAAGTGCAACGTGAAGCATCTGATGTCTCTTGCTTCCGCTTAGGGCAGTCGTGGATCGGCTCAATGATCATGACTGCTCCAATTTCATGAGTACAATGTCACCCTTCACGGTGGTAATGCTGGTACTTGTACCTCCTATGTCTCATCGTTTCTTCGACCCGTACTTTAAAGTGATGCGAACTACTCCGGAGCGATTATCTGACATTTCGTGCGAGGTCCCGGATGCCGTGCATTCAGGGTCCTCGTCATATATTGTGTCTTTCCACAATTCTGTAGCATCATATTGCAGAGACGCCAAGTCATTGTTACCAGGCGTGAACAGAAACTCCAACCCCGGAAAGTCTGCCCACATGTTCCGAGGATCCGGTGGATAGGCGAGTGCACCTCTAACAACGATCTGCTATACACACTCGGGCCGTGTGGGCATAACGATCTTAGCGGGAATCATATGCAAGGAACATCAGGCGAGCCCCATGTAGCTATCATCTCTCCAATACTCCACACCGTTTCTTCCCTTCTTTCCTTACGCGCGTGTCAACGATTTCTCTGTCTCTCCGCACCCTCTTCACAATGGCAGAAACGCAGTCCGCTCCCGCTGCGAGCATATCGGAGAAGCATGAAGAGACGACTGTGACCAATGAAGAAACGAAAGATGCTCTTGATAGCGAAGCACAGCCCTCTGCGGGAGCAGCGATGTCGACTGTCCGACGACGAGCAATCATCGGATCCGTCTTCCTGACACAATTCATCACGGCTCTTGACATTACCATCATCGCTACAGCCTTACCCACTATCACGCGCGCCTTGGGTGCTGATGCTTCCGAGTACGCCTGGATAGGCAGCTCGATGACTCTCGCGAGCACCGCATCGTCTCCCATCTGGGCTAAGCTGACTGACCTTTTCGGAGTCAAGTGGACCATGGCGGCGGCACATGTCATGTTCTTCGCTGGAAGCCTTGTCTGTGCTCTGGCGAACATGCCGGCGATGCTTATTGGAGGCCGGACGATTCAAGGACTTGCCAGCGGCGGTATTCAGATTCTCATCGCAATTTTGATTGGCAAGATGTTCACAATGCAGGAAAGGCCCAAGTACTATGGTCTTACAGGTTTGGTCTTTGCGGTTGCGAGTGGACTTGGGCCGATTTTGGGCGGCGTATTCACAACAACGATTGGTTGGAGATGGTGCTGTGAGTATCTCATTATTTGCTATCATATAGAAGTTTCGAAGAGCCAGATCAGCTGCTGACACCTTCCCAGTTTGGATCAATCTACCTATCAACGCTGCGGCACTAGTGACCCTGCTTGTTACACTCCAGAACGACATCCCAACAACCCTGCTCGTCGACAGTCTGCGCACGCTGGACTGGAGTGGCATGTTGCTCATCATTGGCGGAACGATAGCTTTCCTCTTCGGACTACAAACCGGCGCCGGTGTCGACAGCGACTGGGTATCTGCTTCAGCCCTGGCGCCTTTAATCATCGGAGTAGCAGCCTTCGCAGTCTTCATCTGGTACGAAGCAAGAATCGCCAAAACGCCTCTGATCCCGATGCACATCTTCTGCTCCCTAACGCCAGCATCGGCGATGTTGATCACAACTTTCCACAGCTTCATCTTCATTGCCTGCGACTTTTTCCTACCCCTGTATTACCAAATCGTTCTGAGATTCTCGCCTCTCAAAGCAGGTCTCGCGCTTCTGGCCCTAGTCGTGCCGCTCTCCCTGGCGACTTTCCTGACTGGCATGATTGTCAGGAAGATCGGAAAGTTTGCCTTGTTCATGTTGATCGGCAGTGCGATGATGTTGCTAGGCATTTCTCTCTTCACCACTTTCAGCACGCATACAGAGTGGGCGAAGATCATCGTCTTCCAGATCATTTTGGGCCTTGGCGTCGGACAGGTCTTCCAGACACCACTGCTGGCTCTACAATCTTCCGTCGACATTGCTCACCTGACTGCTGCAATCTCAGCGCAAGGCTTTGCTCGCAATCTGTTCTCTAGTGTCAGCATCGTTGTTGGGACAGTCTTGCTCGAATCGAGGATTGGTAGCTCCCTAGACGCTGATGATCGGACAGCGGCCGAGCTTGGCGTTTACTCGGGTGCCTTCAAGCGTATGTGGATCTTCTACGCGAGCCTTTGTGCTGCTATGGTGTTACTTGCAGCAGTTATGATGGTCCGCAATTTGAAGCAAGCTAAAGCAGAGAAGGCTAACGATACGGCTAGCTGAAATCACTTAGACATATATGATAAACAATCAATGTTCTTGTTCGGCTTCTACGTGTGTTTCGACTCAAAGGTCCTTCTAACAATTTCGTAGTCTGCCCAGGTGAAAGGTGACTATAAAATCGCCTTACGCACCCTTCACTTCGACAGTCTCCGGAGCATGATCGATGCTCTTGTCATCATCCATTTTCTTGGGTCCAACATTGCCCCTCTCAACCTCAGCCATTCCCTTTGTAGCCTTGTGCGTCTTCCAAGCGGGCGTACCGATGTACGGAAGTCCGTTCGGGTCCTCAAAGATAAGCTGAACCTCTTCAAGGGTCTTGCCAGCAGTCTCAGGGAAGAGGAACGCCACGTGGATCAACATAGCAAGGTTGAAGACACCGAAGATGACGTACACTTTCCAGCGGATGGTCTCAAAAGCGGTAGGGACGAACGCCGCGAGCGCGGTATTGAAAGCCCAGTTGGCGGATGTGGCGAGCGCAACAGCCTTGCCGCGAACGCGCAGAGGGTAGACCTCAGGCGGGTAGACCCAAGAGATGGGACCCCAAGAAATGGCGTAGCTGGCGACGAAGAGGTAGGTGCAAGCGATGATACCCTTGGCCGGCGCTCCAGAGACCAGCATAGACTGCTGCGGCACATCATCGACGCCACCGGGTACAACTACACCGGTTCCGCCCATCATGCCTGCGTTTGCGAACATGAAGGACATCATACAGAAGGCGCCAATCATCAGTGGCCAGCGGCGACCCCAGCGGTCCATCCAGACAAGAGCGGGGACGGTCATGACAACGTTGATGATGTACTGGATAGAAGAGGCAAGGAGGTTGGCGTTGCCGGAGTAGCCTGCCATGCCGAAGATGTAGGTGATGTCTGCGGAATTCGGGTCAGCTATATGTGATAGGCGTGTTCACATCTGAAGCATTTGTACTTACAATACATCATCACGTTCATTCCGGTGAGCTGCGACCAGATCTGTGTGAACATGCCGATGTGCTAAGAAATGGACGTTAGCATTGTGCCCCATATCTCGATAAATAGGCTTTCATGACTTACAGTGCGGTAGATGTTCTTGGGGTAGAACAGCTCCCAATAGGTGACATCGGCAAGCTGTGCCTCAAGAGCGCATGCTTCCTTGATATCCTCGAGCTCATACTGAACAAAGGGGCTGTCAGGATCGCCTTTGCCGTGGATCAAAGTCAGAATCCTGTGGGCCTCCTCCCAGCGATCCTTGCGGGCGAGCCATCTTGGGCTCTCGGGCATGAAGATCATGAAGCAGAGGAGTAGAACGGCAGGAAGCATCTGAATGCCCCAACTGAGATGAGAAGTTAGGGTTGATCATTTAGATCTAGGCATCTCCGTTGATCAGAACTTACGGAATACGGAAAACGGCTGCGCTGTAGTTGTCGGCAGTTTGGTTGGATGGGCCAACGAACGAAGCACCGTACGAGATGCTATTGATGGTCAGTCGTGCGATAGTTGTTGGGTAGCATAGAACTTACTAATACATGATCAGAATTCCCCATGTGATGGCCCACTGCTGCAGACCGACCAGGCGACCACGCTTGGTGGGCGGCACACACTCGCTAATGTACACGGGTACTTGTGCAGACTGGATGCCCACGCAGAAACCGTTGATAATGCGTCCGACAACCAGCATGGGGATGTTCTGCGCTGCGCAGATGATGACTGAACCGATGATCCAGATGACGCAGCCGATCATAATTGATGGTCTTCTGCCCAGCATGTCCGACAAGTATCCAGATACCAAAGCGCCGAGCCAAGAGCCAGCAGTCATAGCAGCTGTAATACCACCCTGCGCGCCTGCAGTCGGACCCGCGCAGAGACCCTCATCACTGATGCTGCCTTGGTTGAAATAACATTTGTACGCTTGCGTGCCTGCTATTGTCAGTAACTTCCTGTGACCATACCGGATTTACCTGTATACATACCAATAATAGCACTCATGGAAGAAATGTCAAAGCCAAACAGACCGCCGCCAATGACGGCGACGGTTGCAATGACATATACGTTGCTGATAGTATACATGGCTATCGCGAACTGCAAAGCAAAGATAGCAGAGCGAGATGAGACGACCAGGAAAAGAAAAGAACAGCCCGCCTGAAGAGACAGACGCTATTATACCACTTGCAATGGGGCGCAAGCACGGATAGACGGCATATGCCTGCTAGGAGGTACCAACACCGACAAAACCCTCTGCAACACCATTTCCCACGATGCAACCGTTTCCCCTCGAAGCGAATTCTCCACAACAGCAGCGTTGATTTGCGTGCGGGAGCTCCATGTGGGTTCTCCGCCGAAATGTGCCACGGGGATTCTAGGGCAGCATGCCTGATGTCTCCACGTTCGAGGGCAGGTCGGGGTCGGGATGTGGACATCGCAACCTTCGAGGCTCCAGTATGCTGCGAATACGACTCGGGAAGAGGCATGATGACTGGCGATCTCTCGATCTTGTGCTCTTCTCCTGTTTCCCGATGGATCGCTTGGCGAATTTTGGGCATCCCTCGCAAGTGTCATGTCCGAATTCGTGGAGACTGCAATTTTATGAACGTGCTTTTTCGGAGGTCCCGCCCGCCGGTGTTGTGCGAAGCGGTACCCTTTCTTCTGGGCCAATCGCCTCACGTTGCGAACGTGTCTCCTAGTGTCTGTCGGTCCAAGGAAGTCCCATGTGCATCTGAATCAGCTCGTTAAGCACGGCCGACTCGACATAGTAATGGCCTCGTGGCGGGAAACCTCTCCTTCGGATTACCGTATGCTTAGGGCCTTGATTCTTGGCATCTCGCTTGGAATGCTTTTCGGCACGGCTTTTGAAGATAAGGCTGCGCGACGGCGTTTGAGGCGCAATGCTTATGAAGACTTGGATCTGAGGATGATCGTGCGACTTTGTACCACAGTGATCGAATGCCTTCTGCTGAAGCACATTTCGGACTGTCATTTGCAATCAGTTCCATCGCATGACATGCTTTTAGTCTGACTGCACACGACGAGCTTCTATTATACCGGAATCGTTCGTCTTGGATCTGCTCACCCCTGCAAGCCACTACGTAATCGCTGCATGGTGGCTTTCACGGCCCGTAATGGTGGCGTCTTTTGATTCAACGTACAAGTGGTTTGGCTCATAAGTCTGTCTATAGATCTTAGACGACTGGGTGACTACACGGCGGTCAATGAACGACATTGTGAATCCCTCAGCGATCATGCCCTAAATATGATCGCTAACTGTCGCCGAGTTTGAAAGCATGATGTCATCTCTGAGATAGGCGTGGTGTGCAACACTATAGCCTTGATAGATATGCACTATATGCAAACTTCTGGCATCGAGGCTTGGCAATATCAATAGTGGAGCAGCAGCAGCTTTCTCAGACAACCAAACATATATAAAGTGTGTTACGCTCTTCTAGTCAACAACCAAAAAAAGCGAGTTCCTTGGCCTAATTGTTGACCAACCAGGAATTTTGCGACTGTGCTTTAAAAAACTGGCACAGTCTCCTAGGGGTTCGAATCCCGCGGTCAGCAGTCTGCTTATCGGGAACTGCCTAAACAGTAGAGCCGACCCAGTAACTGTTGATCAATGGTGAGGTTGACAAATCCTTTTTTGCGCAATCTTGGCTGAATGTGTGTCCTCATTCGCTAGCGTGCCGTCCTCTATATTGTATATCATGCATGCGCTTTGTCAGCCACTTGTAGTACGTTGGTTGTCCTCATGTGCTCTCTCTCGACGCCCAACCATTTCGCCGCTACTCCACGGCAACATAAAAGAATACGCTGCCTCAGCTCGAGATGATGCTATGATACAATCTCCAAGCATCAACCACGCCAGCATCTTTCGCCCGTCGCATGTCTGCTTACACAGCCCAAAGCTCAACCCGCCCTGCTAACCATGACATCCACCATCAAGACCCTATTCTTGATCATCTCCGACACACACAGCGATGATTTAATCCATAAACCCACCAGCACCTTCGACGTAGCAATCCACTGCGGCGACCTAACCGATGAATCCAAGCTCTCAGAATTCAGAACAACACTCGACCTAATGCTTTACATCAACGCTCCACTTAAACTGATAATCGCCGGAAACCACGATTTCACCCTCGACACGCCCGTCCTCCGCGACAAGCTCGCCGACAACATCACACCCGAAGACGCCGCGCTGGTAAAAAGCACATATGGCGACTTTGGCGAAGCCCGTGCGCTGTTCGAAACGGAAACCACAAAAACAGCTGGCATAGTCTTCCTCGACGAAGGCAACCATGACTTCCGTCTTGCGAACGGCGCATCGCTTTCAGTCTACGCATCGCCTTACACAGCGTCCAAAGCCTGTACCTGGGGCTTCCAGTATCGACCCGAGGACGAGCACACATGGAACATCAAACCTGACACCGACGTTGTCATCACACATGCGCCGCCACTCGGTGTCCTCGACTATGCAAGTTCCAAGACAAGAGCAGAAAGCCCGAGTCTGTTCGCCGCCGTGGCTCGAGCGAAGCCCAAAATGCACTGCTTCGGACACATCCACGAGGCCTGGGGCGCGAAAGTCGTAGCGTGGCGCGAGAGCTTGAGCGAGAAGCCGTCGCACTTTACGGACATCGACAACGATCGATCGAACCTGGTCGAAAGTCTTGCTAGTCTTCGAGTTGGGGAGTTTGATACGCCCGAGATAGCCAATGAGAAGACTGCAAAACGAGAGAAATGCGAAGCACGAAGATACTGTGAGGTTACACAGGCGCTGAAGCCCGATCAGACTGTCTTCGTCAATGCTGCGATCGAAGGTCCTTGCGAGGGAGTACAGCAGCATCCCTGGGTCGTCGAACTTGATTTATCTAGCGTTAATTGATGAAGATCAGATTTTTAATGGAAAGATCATATTTTACTTAGTCTCATGCCCGGGACACTAAGCAGACGAAGCCCGCATACTCATGTTTCAATACTCTGCTTCGTAGTTTCACAACTCTTCTGCTAACCATCAATGGGTACAGGTGGTCAGACATTTGCCTCGGTCCTTGTGTGGCGGACAGACATTTATTCATCTCGCTGGACTATAGTCTTTCCCAAGTATACGAACGTATGCACAATTCTGTTTCAAGACTGATCTTCAAACCCATCCCGCCATCGGGATTTCTCCCCACATGCAGTCCGACATGACCGATATCCATCAACCCTCATTCCCTCCACATCCCGACATCGACGCAGCATCTCATACCGAACCCTCTGCCCAATTATCACATGATCGCACAACACCCAACCCCATACTCCGGAGGCGTCAGCCTTTGGTGCCTCGCAACCACAAGCTCCGCACCAGTCGTATTCCTCCCCGCATCCCTACCAATCTTGATTCCTGCTGCGCGAAACTCGCAGATCCGCTTGTACCGCTGATCAGGTTTCTCGTCGCCGCAGCGCGGACAGGCCCACATGGGCGTGCAGCAGGGCAGGCCATGTGTGTGTGGGATGCTTGCTGGACCGCGAGGTTGGGAGGCGGAGAAGTCGGGGCAGGTTAGGAGGTTGCGATAAGGCGCGCAGCGGTGGTAGAGTTCGAGCCTGGAGTGGTGGTGTTAGTCTCATGCTGGACTGATGGCGCAAGGTGGGCTGGATGGGTAGGAGTACCAGGCATGGCCGCAGATTGGGGAGTAGCGGATTCGAGTCGTGCACATTTCGAGGTATCGCCTTGGTTGATGGACAAGCGAGGTATAAGTTTGTCGTTATCAAGGTCGACGGCTGAGTCGTTTTGGTTTAGTAGTTTTGCGAGGAAGTCGGCGGTCCACCTAGGTCCATTGATCCATTCTTAAATATCTGTACAGAGCCATTGGCTGTTTGCTGGAATCGCTTCAGTCACTGCGCAAAGGCCGTATTGCCGTCGCGATGCGCTGTACTCGAATCCGACAATAGCAGGTTTGCTATTCCAGCTGTCCAGCGGCGCATGTGACCTCCAACGACCTGCCCGCAAACGACCCAAAGACATTGAATGCAGCACACCTCACTCTCCGCTCCTGAAACTCGAGGAGCGACATGCCGTTTTCCAACCATCTCAATCCTTCCTCTCCCCTCCCTCCGCCGCCCTCCTAGCCTCAACCTCAGCCTCATTCTCTCCCACCTCCTGCTCCCTGATAGCAAGCATAAGCTCATACATCTGCGCGACCTGCTCGTCGCTCATCTTCTCCACCTTCGCGCGATCCATCTTCTCCCCCTTCCACGCATCGCCCTCGATCATCTGCGTATAACTCTGCCACTCCGTCAAGAAACCCACAATGTGCACCGGGTTGTCGATTTTCTGGTGCGCCCGGAACTCTGCTTTGACGTACTGGTCGCCGAGGACGCGCATTTCGGTCGGCAAGTGTTTGCGGTGGGCGCGCAGGAGGCGGCGGTAGAGGAGGATCGGGGGCAGGAGGGCCATGGGTTCGGGGGAGGAGCCGCGAGTTATGCGGGTGGGAGTTGCGAGGAGGCGAAGGGCGGGACGCATTTTGATGGTGGGGGAGGTTGGCGATAGGGATTGAGATGGTGGTGAGACTGGTTGAGTTAATGATGTGTAGATGAGCAGAGCAGAAGGTTGTCGGTCATCGAGTGCATTGAAGAACGAATGGATGAAGCTTGCCGAGATGGGCCGACGTCATGTAAATTTGCTGCCGAACCTCCCAGAGAAGCTGAAGATCCCGTCTCATCATCAACTTGGATTCTGGGTCGGCAATAGTTGATCATTATTTTTTCTCCGGCTGCCACCAATCAAGGACTCATACCAAGATATAATTCGCGAGTTACGTTGCGATAATCTCACGCACTACCGACAGATTGACTCGTTAGTCGCTGGCGTCGCGCTGCTCAGTCAAAATGCTACCCACCCCATCAACATCCCACGTCTCCTTCGACAACATATACGAGCCAGCCGAAGACTCCTATCTCCTGCTCGACACACTATCTGCATCCTCAGAAACCGGATTCCTATCAGCCCGCTTTCCTCCGACAACGCCCTCGCCACTGGTCTTAGAAGTAGGCGTGGGCTCAGGCGTCGTGCTTGCCTTCGTGGCCGCAAATGCCCAGACCATTTTCAGCCGCTCTGATGTAGCTGTCCTCGGGACCGACGTCAACACACTCGCAGCCAAAGCGGCGACTCAAACAGTCGAACTAGCTTTAGCAGAAGTTGCACCAACGAGCAGACCTGCGCCATCTTCATTCGGCGTAGCAGTCGCCGATCTGACGTCTGCAGTCCGAGAGAAAGAACTCGACGTTCTGATCTTCAACCCTCCTTACGTTCCTACCGAGGAGCTGCCATTGCCTCTCGACGAGGCTGCGATGAGTTCAAAGGAGATCTTCGAGCGCGACTCGAAACTGCTCGAACTCTCTTACGCCGGTGGAGCAGATGGTATGGAGACGACTGATCGCCTTCTGGACTCATTATCTTCCGCACTCAGCGAGCGCGGTGTTGCGTACGTGCTTTTATGCGCGCAAAACAAGCCCGAAGCCGTCAAAGCAAGAATTCGTGCCTGGCCTGGTGGCTGGAGCGCGGAGACAGTGGGCTCCAGTGGCAAGAAGGCCGGTTGGGAGAAGCTCGTTATTGTGCGTATATGGCGCGAATGAAGAGTGCACTGTGCAATTAATTCTGCATAGTGCTCATCACTTCAATCTCCACCAGCATACCTTACTCCAGCTCTGTCCGGTCGATATCACCACCATAGTGGAAATTCGACAGGCCTGCATTCCACGGCTCGCTTGCTCCATACACAGAATCCGCAGGCTCGGGCTTCGGCGGGTAGAACCCAAGTCCTACGAGCTCGTCGGAAAGGGCCTGCGACGGCTCACGCTCTCGCGTCTCGCCAGCCTCGAGAGGATACAAGTTGATATCGAAATCCTCATTATCCTCACAAACATGGTCATTGATGCAAGCAGCTTTGAACTTCAGGACTTCTCCAATCTCGCCTCGATGGGATGCCACATGCTTTAGGTACATCCTTGAACCATGGTAGACGGCACCCTTACCTGTGCCGAAAGTGCAGAAAAGACATTGATAGGAGAACTGTTGTCCTTTGACCTGCTTCTGCTGCACATGGGATTTTGCCAGAAAAGCCCAACGCCATTTAATGTTGAGTTCTGGGTCGGTCCAGACACGCTCCCAGATCGTGTCTGCTTTGAGCTGGCTCATGTAGCTGCATTTCGAGGATCGACAGGAAAGGTAGTAGATGGTGGAAGAAGAATAGCCGGAGCGCGAATAGGCGTGCTCAGCACACTTTTCGAATGCGCCGCGATCGCCATTCTGTAAGCGAACGGCATTCTTGCAAAAGCCAAGATAATTGTTTTCCGGCGTCGGTAAAGGCACTGCTATGGATGAGTTCCGGTTCCAAAAAGGTGTTGTCGATGGTCGAGTCATCGGCGGCGATGAACTCGCCGGGCGATCTTGAGCTGCCTGTTCTGGAGATGATGCGCCTGGTTTAGTGGCTCCCCAGATCTTCGCTGGGTCATCCTGCAGAGAGTCAGTACATCGTGACGGAATTTCCCGTGAGATCGTTGTTCGAGTTGCGTACTGCGATCCGTTAGTAAATAATCGATCGCAAGAATATTATACTAGCAGGGACTCACCCTCCCAAGGTTGATAATTCCAAGTCGTGGCAACAGTATGACCCGAATGGACGGAAGCTGCACGTGTAGAGCCTGCGCTGATTGACGATCTCGCATCTGTAGCGACAGTATGAGCTCGAGGTGGCAGGCCATGTATGGGCGACGCAGGCCTCGGTGACTCTTGTGCGCCATCCATGGCAATCGTAGGTGTCTGAGTCCCCGTGCCCCCTCCATGGCTACTCGTTCTGTGTCTGAAAATTCCAAGCAATGAGCCGCGATGCTTAGACTTTCGAGGATTATTGTCTGCGCCGTCAGCGGAATCCTCTTCACCGGAAGCATCACGTGACGCGGCGTGATTGCTCTGCGCCCATGTCTGGGCGGGCTTGAGGTCGCCTCTGGGTGGGGGTGATGCGGGTGCTGGAAGAGGTAGTGAGGCTCTTTGCTTGCCAGATGCTATCGAAGGCATGGATGAATGTGTTGTGGACGGTGACAGGTCATTCCCCAGAGGCTCTGCGACCAAGAGCCGTTGTCGTAGTTCAATCAGAGTGTTCATGGTCTTGTCTCTTCCCGCATCGGCCACGTCGACCAAGTAGCGAAAGTCGGTAACGGCATCGTCGAAAGCGGCATTGCGCAGCTCCTCGAGCAGACTGCCTTGCAGCTGGATTGTGATGCTTTGCAGCGCAATGATAGCGATAGTGTCCCCACTCTCAAAGGCCCTGCCAAAGCGCTGTATGCCTCTCTGCTTCTCGCGCTCGATGTCGGCGGGCGCCTGGTCTATAGACTCTTCCAGCAAGCGAGAGGGTGGTGCTGCACGCTTCTGCGAGCGCTTAAGCTTGATCTTTTGTATGATGGTCCCGCCATCGCGGTAAGCTGAAACGACGGCCGCGACGCAGGCCTGAAAGAGGAGCGGTCAGCCGGGCTCTTGGTGCTGTCGTTCGTCGGAGGCGGCATATGACACGAAGTAGGGCGTGTCGCGCTGCGGGGACTGTGCTGGGGTAAAGGTACTGTACTCACAACAGTGCCGACGACGATCTCAACGCCGGACATGGTGTCTCTGTGGGTTCACGCTGCTGCTAGGGTGCAATGGTGTCGCTGGCATTACGCTGTGGCATAGGAGGGCACGGTGGTGTAGGAGTAAAGGCAAGGCACGGCGAGGAGCAGAGAGCTGAGGTGCACCGCTGCCAGAGACGTGTGCCCAGAAGACGCCGGCTAAGCTCAGGTCGAGAGGCTGAGTGCTTGGATCGAGGCACAGTTGCTTCCAAAGAGTGTGGTGTGCCGTACCGCTGCATAGCCTCGCCCCGTCACATGCGAGCACTTTGATACGCGGAAAGAAGCAAAGGCTTGTGTTCGCTTAGGCTGTTTGCATGCAGGCACGTACAGCTTACTGCCATGCCTATCACTGTACGAGTACATCTGGTGCTCAACAAAAACGCCTTCTTATCTTCTTACCCCACGATTGACACCGCCTATCACTCGTCATGGCGCACATGGCGTGCAGGGGCCAGAAGTGTGGAGCCAAACCCCGCAAAGCAACGGTGGAATACTTGATGCAAATCGATCAGGAAAAGTACAGGCATTTGATTATTCGGTTCGAAATGACAGCAGCGGCAGGGGCGTAAAGCTGCCTTGCAGGATCATAAGCAAATCGATGAGACGGCGCCGGCTCGGAGCTCAGAGGCGGCAACGGGTCATCGACTATACTCGAACATATCCGTATCTTCATGGTCGATGTGATCCACTATATCAGCGTACTATGTACATACTCTGTGCATCTAGTTGCCAGACCACCAAGTATAGTTGTTAGTCTGCTCCACAGTATCCCAGACAAGCTTGCTGCTGCTGTTCATCGGCCTCTCAGGCCAAACGTTCTTCAAGCCAACCCAAGACTCGAAGCCCTCAACAACCGCCTTTCCACCCTCACCAACATACACACCATAGCCAGTGCTGCAAGTCTGACTGGGGTACACACGTGTGCTGAGCGCAAAGCGCTCGTTCACAAACACTTCCACCAGACTGCCATCGACGATGACGTGCATGTTAATCTTCTCGGTCATCTTAGTCGAAGCGAGCGTGTACGGGTGGAAGTAGCCAGTGACGGTCGCGTTGTTGAATTCCTTGATGTGGCTGCTGGCGCTGCGGTCGACGAGGATGGTGCTGTTGGACGGATTGTAGAAGATGTGCGTGCGCTCGCTGCCGTCGGGGGAAGCGGCAATGGTGAGACCGACAGGGCCACTGGAGGAGGGCGAGAGGGTGGCCCAGATTTCGTAAGAAGGTGCTGAGCCGTTGGACAGGATCTCAGACGAGGTGTAGGTTTTGTTTGTGCCGTGGCTGCAGTGCTCGGCACCCTCGCGGAGGCCCTCGATGACATCTGCTGCGGGACGGCGGCCCTGAGTAGAGACGTGGTAAGTGCCGTCCGCCTTCTGAGTTAGGAAGGCTTCGCCGGAGTTCAAAGAGCCGTTGGGGTTCAGAACGCCATCAACTTCGTGGACGAATATCTCACGAGGGATCGACAGAGCACCCTGGAAACCTTGCTGTGTAGCACTGAAGAGCCCTCCATCGCCGACCAAGTCCTCACGTGTCCACACCCACTGGATGCGGCGGTCGTCATTCTTGGTGTCTTTGAACTGAGTGATCGCATAGCCAAGACCCCAATCCGCAGCACCACCAGCGATCTGGTTGAACTGAGCACTACCGTTCTCGCGTGGTGTGACGGTTCCCTCGGCCCACAGGGCCCACTGCGCACTCTGGTGGAAGGAGACATTGCCACCTTCAGTACCGTATGTAGTGTAATAGTGGAGGTTGCCCTTGCTGTCAGGGATGGAGTAGAAGCCCGAGACTTCAAAGTTGAAGGCGTTTGTTCCGGTAGAGAGGACTGGGCCGAAGGACGAGTTCGCTTCCGGTTCCCACAGAGCACCAAGGAAGGTCCAGTCAGTCAAGTTCTTAGCGGGTGCAGTCCACAACGGCATGCGTGGGCCAACACCCTTGATACCAGAGCCAAAGACAGCATAGTAGTGAGGCTCGGATTGGCCGAGGAGGTTGTCCATCTCAGGCCAGGGCTCGAAGAACGGGTCACTGCGGTCAGTTAGCATCTTGGCAATATCAGCTCTTTCATACCGTCAATCGCACTTACCGGAAACCGGTGATGTTCCAGTACATGGGAGCAGTCTCGGTAGTGGCATCGATAACAGGGTTGTTCTCATACTCCACCCACGTGTTACCACCATCCTTACTGTACACCAGACTCTGCGTCTCAGTGTATGGGGTGTAGGGGATGCGCCAATTGGTAGGCAAGTACTGAACAGAAGTGTAGAAGATCAAGAGCGTGCCGTCTTGTTCGCCCTGCAGGTTGACTGGCTGACCGGTACCACTGAAGATTCCCAGGCCATTGTAGGTTCCATTACCAGCTGGTCCCAGAGCCACGGCCTCGCCGTTGCGCCAGCCTCCCTTGTCTTGCCAGGTGATCATGTCCTTGCTCGTGGCATGGCCCCAGGAGATGTTTCCCCTACCGAGCTTGGTCAGTGAATTGTAGTCATTGACCTCCTTCGCTCTGACTTACCAGTTGATGTGGTTCGGGTGGAACTGGTAGAAAATGTGGTATTCATCTCTTGTAGGGTCGTACATAGGCGCACAAGGATCGTTCAGCCAGCCAGCAGGAGCATTGACATGGCTGTAGGGTCTCCAACGAGTGAAGAGAGAGTTGTTTCCCATTGCGCGAATCTCGTCTGCATCAATGGATGAGCACTGGCTGCCATAGCCATCCTGAGCCAAAGCGCCAGGCAAAGCCGCAAGAAGGGCAGCACCCAAGGTCAACTTCTTCGTCATCTTGTTTCTGCTTTGGAAGAGAGATAAGCAATGGAATGGGGAACTCCTCCTACCGTGCAAGAGATGGGAGCCATCTTATGTAGACGTCAGCCAACCCTGGGCGGTCGGCAATTACCACCCAAGCCAGAGCAAAAGCACATTGGCAGTGCTCGGTCCAGCGAGACACGGTCCAAGGTGAGGGCACGATACACTTTTTTTGTGCTAAGGAATCACTAGGAAGGGTGAGGTCATGCATGGCAGAACAAGGTGCAGCCATCCCCGCCCATCACAAAAGCCACTCTCCACGCGAAAAGTCTTGGGGAGCGGGGGCCTCCAGTGGAGAGAGAAAGAAGGGCCGATTGCGCAGAGAGCTCCACTCATCGAATGCTCTGCCGAAGCTCGCCGACAGGAACAGGCATGGTGCACTGTTGATCCAAGGCATTGATTTCATTGCAGCTACATACATACTACTACTACCGAGAGCATCCATCCTGCTTGTTCGAAGGTGCCGGGAACATTGAAGTATCGCATGACGCAAATCATTATTAGTCTGGTCGGCAGACAGAATTTGAGTTGTGGCGTCCTGCGGTACGGCCTTCTCGAAGGTCATCCTGGCGGCATCGGCGAAACCAGCCTCTTTCATCGTGAGCGATTTAACCCATGGGGTTAGCAAGGAGACCGTGCTTTGCTTGTGGAATTGGTTAGTCTTGCATACCATGCCATGTCGCCGCAGTACCACCGCGGCCGCTAGCATAGGGCAGTGGTTGCGAGCGTGTAGAACTGCTTTATTCAAATGCTCTGGTCCTCGAGAATCCACAGTTGATGCCGAATAATGTGCCCTGTGGCGCTGGATGCGTAATGCTTTCTATGTCGACCAAAGCCGCCCGCTCCATGGACAAGTCCGTCGGATCCCAACGTGAACCCAGGTCGAAGCTCGTTTAGCTAGTATGTCAGACACGAGGTGGAATATTGTTCAGATAGTGAGTGCTTGATTGGTCTTGTGTACTGTTGAACCATCGTCATTATCATGATTTGATTAATTACTCTGCTCTGGTAGTTCATCTACCGCCTTCACTTTCGAAAGAGATTCCCTCAAAATGTCCACTACTCGTGCATAACACCTTCGTAGCTTCGTAGTGCTCGATCCTACTTGGACCGCTTCCAAGTATGCAATCATGTGCGTGGTCCTTACAAGATCCATACACAGGTATGAGAGCCTGGGTACTGCCAACATATCGATATCATGATCCTTTTCCAGCAGTCGACTCTCCGCCCTGAACGATCATTCCCGCCCCGCTGCGCCGCGTATCATGATCAAAATCGATCACTCGTTCTTCTCCCCATCCTGATAAACCTGCACGCCAAACATCCTCCCAACAACCCAACTATGCCCACTAACAGAAATCGGCCCACCCCTCCACAGCGGCAGCACCTGACTCCTATCCTTCCTCCTCCTCTCAATCTCCTTCAACAGCGTTCCCTTCTGGAACGCAACCACATCTCCCCCCTCAATCCTCCCAGTATTCACATCCGCAGCCAACGCCCACACGCCCGCCGCATCCGCCTGGCCCATAAAGCCATTCTTCCCAGCCAAGCCGACAAGCTCCGAACAAGAGTACGATTTCTTCTCTTCGACTTCCACGCCTTCGAGGAGGGTGTTCTTCGTCGATACCGAGGGCACGTGGATGTTGAGGGAGAAGAAGCTGGTGTTTTTGAGGAAGAGGTGGCGGCCGATTGCTATTGCGAGGGCGACGGGGAAGTCGAGGCCGAGGGCGAGGTTGCCGTAGAGGGAGTCTCGGAGGCGGATAGTTTGGGAGTCGTACTCGTTGCGATTTGAGTAGAAGGAGAGGAGACGGTGGAAGGGTGGGGTTGGGCTGGTCATAGTTGTTGTGATTATTGTGGTTGCTTTGAAGCTGGGATGGAGAAGTGTGTCTCTTATCGCGAGCAAGCGTTTTGCGAATCTGTTAAATCCTTGAGTGAGCTCCGGGTTGATTTATGAAGGCGTTCATCTCTAGAGCTACGTGTATGCAATGCGAATGCTCTACATGTATTGCATGTGATACCTTCAATGTTTGACGGGTGCATGTGATGACCGATGACCTCATCAAGCTGGAGCTGGGGCACCACACATGCATGCGAGCAAGGACGGAGGACGGCGTCCTCGTTTTGAAACCGTTCTGGAGACTGGACCTTCGTTCAATAATTCCATACAAGACATGCTCACGTATCTCGTCGCCAATAGCTGATCTGCATGAATTTGGAGATTATATGCCTTCCCCCGAAGTGACTTGAGTGCAGCGTTTGGCCAGACGCAACAAAGCATCAATCCTGCAGTGACACGCTATTCAGCACCAGCATGTATAAACATATCCATTCGCATTGACAACCAGTGAGGAATGAACGCCAAGAGTATATCATGGAATACAGCGATCGTCTCACAAGCTGTTCGCGTGCAATGGTACGGTAGCATGAGACAGGTCACGCACGTTTGCAGCTGAGTGCACCTCGGGTAAGCTTGTAATCAGCTTCGTGCGGTACGATTGGTATATATCCATATGGCATCGGCCATGATTATTATTCTGCTACTCTATCATAGGGATCCTCCACGACCCCAAAACCAAATCGTCTTAATCCAAAATGGTTTCCACCAAGTTTGATCAGGCCCACGCCATCAATGCGGCTACAGGGTTCGACACCCAGTCCCTCAAAGACAAGAGCGTCATTATAACCGGAGCTGCAAGCGGTATAGGCGAAGCATGTATGCGTTCGTTCGTCTCAGCCGGCGCTTTCGTGACATTTGGAGATCTCGCCGAAGATCTTGCTCGTGCCCTCGTATCAGAGCTCGGACAGGACAAGGTCGCGTTCGTGAAATGTGATACCCGTGTATGGGAAGACCAGGCATTTCTCTTCAAGACAGCAACCGAAAGATCGCCTTCGCGTAGCGTTGACATCGTGCTTGCTAATGCAGGCATTTCCGGCTGGGATTCTGTCTTCAACGACCAGTCGGATCCTACCACAGGCGAGCCAGTCAAGCCTGATCTCAGCATCCTCGAGACCAATTTGATCGGTGTCATGTATACCACGAAGTTGGCTCTTCACTACTTCTCCCGACAGCCAGAAGGCTCTGATCGTGATCGATGCTTGATCATGACTTCGAGCTTGGCCGGATATGCCGACCACAATGGAGCACCACAGTACTCGGCAGCAAAGTTCGGCATCAGAGGAATGATGAGAAGTCTCAGACAGGTCTTGCCGATGCAGACTGCAAGAGTGAATATCATCGCACCTTGGTGAGTGCGGGGTCTAGTTGAAAGTACCGATAGCAGACTTTGAAATGCTAAAACGCATGGTTTCACAGGTTCATCGGCACGCGCATTATATCCGGCGCAGCCCTGGAGAAGCTCCAAGCAAACAAGATACCTTTCGCGCAGGTTGAAGATGCTGCAGCTGCAGTCATTCATTTGTCTTGCGATCCTGAAGCCAATGGTGAGTCTCCGCGTCGCAGTACACTGGTCACTGATGTGCAAGAGATAGTCCATGCTAAGATGAGAGCCACAGGACGTGCATTGGCGGTATTGCCAAGAGAACTGGCCGCGAATGGTTACGCCGATATGGAGGAGGATGATCACCAGGAGATAGGTTTCATGGCAGGTTTGCAAAAGAGAATCAACAATGTTAGTGTCAGGATTGGTACTAAATAGGACGATCCCCTAGTTAACATCCGAACCTCATCTGCGCTAAGTAATTTCGAGGCACAGGCGGTCAATCAAAAGATCCCATGAGACTGATGCAAGCCACACCCTACAACTTATACCCTTCCTTCCAATCGGACGGGAGACTGTCAGGTCCAAAAAGCAAAAACATACAACAGGCGGGATTCCCAGATGGTCACCCACTCTAGTACTAGTCGCCCGGTTCAGTGCTTATGTATGGCAGAGCGGACGGGATGCCCAGTTTTCACTGACCTATGGTCGTATGTGCTTGTTAAAAATCAATGTCCAATACTAACGTTTTGCATTATTCTTCATCCACTAGATGCTGCAGCATGGATTGAGGGTTGGTATCCGGGGCAGCATGTCCACAATTCCACTGGCCGACACCACTCCAGACTATGCATACATGTCTCACATTATTCACCAATACTGCCTGGACAATGGGAGAATGTTCGTCATAGCAATGCACACGCCATCATTCCAACGAATCGATCATAAGCATGGAGACAGATCACGAGTGCCACCAGGGCTGAGTCAGCTGGTAGAAGATCCGAATAAATCTAGAAATTAGACATGTCACAGAAGCTGATGTGCTCAAACCCGCTTAGTGGGACGCAGGATGTGGGATAATTTGACGTATCACACTTCTTTTGACTCTATCGTACAACTAAGCTATTGCCGTCAACTACCTCGGGTAAAAGAGACAGCATACTCACCAGGCACAGATGATGGCACTCTGTCCTGTCATAATCAGACACATCGCTTCCTTCCAGAACTCCCTTTCTGAGCATGCATAGATTGATATGGCTCGGCTATTCCCATTCGTGCAACCCATTTCGAGTCCGAGCCATTCATCGCACCTTTCTTCATTTCTTAACTAATACATATCATACTCATGGCTTGCCGGGCAACGGCAGACCACTCAAGAAAGACACCAAGAGAGCCGGATCGAACCTAGTGGCGTTGTAACTCGCGGCATTCGGAAGGATGCTCAAAAGATAAGTAACCTGCCGAGGCAAGGTCGGAGGCTGAGGTGCACTGGTTGGCATCTGCGCCGCGCCGCCAGGAACGAAATTCTTGACGGCAAATCCGCCGCCGCTGCCACCGCTGGCGTTGACATTCATGTTGGTGTTTGTAGTGGGCACGGTAGCGGACATGCTGCCGCCAGACGTGGCGATGCGCTTGCCGGCAGCGCCCTTGATGGGTGACTCGCCACGCATGAATTTTCGCGAAGGAGTATCGGCGTCCGAATCGTCGAGAGCGCGCTTGGGCGACGAGATGTAAGGTCCGTGAGGTCCTAAGCGCATCTCACCTGCTTGTGGACTGGCCATCGCTGCAGCGCCACCGGGGGGAGGCTGCTGTGGAGGGAATGCACTGGGTGGAGGCCGTTGACGGGTTTGCGTAGCGGAGATAACGATCTGAGCCTTCAGAGGGTCGAAGGCGGGCATCTCGAAGCGGTGACCGAAGCGCAGAATCTCAGGTTCGTCCGGGAACATCTCTGCCATGCGCTTCTCCAATTTGTGGATCTGGGCGAGATCACCATAATTGGACTCGAAGCCGTGCATGTAACCGAGCAATGGGCGACACTTCTCTTTCTGCACCTCTGGCGGAACCGATGCTGTGTTAAGGATCTTTGTGAGGGTGGTCTCGAAAACGACCTTGGCATTCGTGAGGTCGTTGATGGAAACGAGGTGCTTGATGTACTCAAGGGCAAATAGCTCATCGACAGGGAAAAGCTTCAGACCGCGTTCGAAGATCCTGGTCGCGGCAGGATCTCTGTAGCAGTGATGCTCAAGCAGGGCCGACACCACGTAGACGTCGCTGGCGAGCATACCTCTTGGCCTGGCTTCCGCGAACACACCTCGGAAACCTTTCTTGGGCTGTTTTGGTGCGCCTTGTCCCTGAATCCGACGGAAAGCGCGCATCTTGGCTGACCAAACAGCAGAGATCGTGCGCTTGAGCAAGTCGCGGTGGACGTCGAAGCTCATCTTGATACCCTTCAGCTGTTCTTCGAGCTGCTCTTTGCGAGACTTGGGCTTCTCGTCTTCATCCACGTCATCATTGTCTTCATCGTTCTCTTGTTCCTCTTCGGGTGTCATGTTTGCAAAGTGCTCCTGGATCCCGGCCTGAACCCTCTTTTCGCGTTCTGCATACTTGTCCCTCAGCGAGTACAGAGCAGTAAGGCTGCTCTCGTAGACCGCATCAAGCTTGGTGCCGTTTTGAATTACAATGTCGTCTGAGGATCCTGCGGGTAGCGCACCCTCAATACGGTCGGCCTTCTTCAATGCCAGTAGAACGGACTCAGGGTTTGCAACAAGTCCATCGTCCAGGAATTTCTCGCCCTCCTCGGTCATGTCGTCTCTGCCCTGGTCGAAACACCAGATCGCAGCATCGTACCAGATATTGGGGTAGAACCTCAGAGACATAGTTGCCTGCTTCAGAACAAACAACACTCGTTTTCTGTATTGTGCACCATCATCCTCATTCTTCAGAACCAGCTCATCCGCCTGCTCCCAACGAATCCAGTCTTGCCACTTCTCCACCTGCAAGCCAAACTCATCTTCACCTTCGCAGCCGTAGACAGGAGGTAGCTTCGGGAGGCTTGTCCTGTCCAAGCCAGCCAAGCGACCGTCCAGTTGTGTTTTGGCGGACTTCGCAGTCATATATGAAGCACCCTGTTCGTTGAGGTTCTTCCTACCAGCCACCCTGTTTTGTGAAGTCTCGAATGTATCGTATTCCTTCCAGAGCTTGATGAGCTCTTCATGAGGAACTGCCACCGCACGCTGGTAAGCCTTGCGCAGCAGATCAGACTTCTGCATATCTTGCCAACCAGTGCCTCCTACAATGCCGGGGCCGGATTTGATGAAGTCGATGTACTCTTTCCACAGCTCACCTGCATCAGGATCGATGCCAACCTTGTCGAGCACAACTTCGAACACTTGAGACAGAAGTGCACGGTTGCGTCCATCGGTGTCGTTGATCAAGGGATTGCGGCGACGACAGAAGTTGAGGTAGAAGTGCCACATTTTCGTGTCAAGAACTTTGTTCAATGAGTTGCCCAGAATCTGCTCTACGCGGCCATTTTCGCCGTTGTCTTGCTCCCAGTGCGCAAGTTCCAACCAAACGCTCGCCTGCGAGTGTAAGTCAGTGTTCTGTATGGTGAGTGCGCCTGCAGAGGCAGGCTCGAGTTCTGGGAAGTAAATCACATACCGCAGACGGGAAGACAGCAAGGAACCTCTCGTATACTTTGCGAGCGTTGTCTAGCTGATCTTTCTCTTTGTAGTGAGCAATAAGAGTCATCCACGCATCGGTGTCAGCTTTCGGGTCGTCCTTGATGCGATCCTCAAGCTGGCCGACTTTATCGTGAGCAAGACGCTGCACCAAGGGTGCTGACTGAGCAGCCTGCGGAATGTTTGCGCCATCTGTGGGCTTTGGAACTGGTGTGGGAGCAGCGCTTGGCTGCACTGACGGTGAGAGAACATTGCTTTGTTCTGCCGAAGCAGTCGGGACTTGAAGAGCAGAGACAGGGATATCAGAAGTAACGCTAGACACAGGAGCAGGAACAGATGCAGTTGTGGATGTAGCAACAGTAGTGGAGCCCGTGAGACCGTTGTTCTGTTGTGCAAAAGAAGCAGCGACAGCATCTGGCGTAGGTTCACTACCTAATGATAAGTCTTGCGCCTCCGACGTCGCAATCGCACCCAGCCCTGACTGTGCGCCGCGCGTGCCATTCAGCTGCGACGGCGCCGGTGTGGCATCTTCCTCGTCATCACTTTCTTCCAGAATGAAACCTCCGACGGTCTTTGGCTTTTTGCTTTGTTCCGCGACACTGGGCGCGGCTGAAGATGTGCGGCTGACTTGTTGTGAGGGTTGCGCCGAAGCAGTCACGGAGAGGTTTTCCTGTGCTGGCGCTTCATTATGTGCAGGCTCGCCAAAGTCTGGTTCATATTCTTCCTCATCGTCGTCGTCGGCAGCATTGCCGTTCACTGGCCCAGCCGGATCATAGCTATCGTCATTGTCGTCTTCAGCATTGAAGGTAGGAGGGTCGAGCGGATCGTACTCCGCCATGATCCGGTCTACAGAGTGATGCGCGCGCAATGGGAGAGAAATGGAAGTTGACAATGGGCAGCAAGGAAGAGAATAATGTGAAGAGACGGGTAAGTAAGCACGCGAGTGATGTTATTTGAATGAGGCTCGTCGCTGTTTGAAGTTGCTTTGCGACAGAGCAGCTAGCAGCGCGAAGTTAGCTTCTCGGATCATCCCGTGATTTAGCGCGAACAACGTACTGGGATTGACGTTCGTGCACTAATTGTAAGGAAGCTCGACTTCACTCGCCATAAGGAGGGATCACATTGACAATTTGATACCTGACGCCACGCCACAATAAATCCTATCAAACAGCAAATCCAACGAGCTGAATTTGTCTCTCATCAGGTTCGCCTTCATTACCTCGCTGACTCTTCTATGAACTTCGCCTCCCGGCCACTTGTTGCCTTTGGCCAAACAAAGCCGATCATTTGTACGGTCTACCTCTGGAATCTGGACAAGCTCTCTTAGGACGGGGACACGGACACGACTACCCAGCTGACAGCCTGTCATTCATTCGCCAATTCTACGGAGGGCATCATTATTACATCGGACCACTGTCTCTTGATCGAGCAACGCTTGCCATAGCACAAATTAGCAGCGTATAATCATGGCGCAACGAAGAAGCAGCATGCGCTTGCCGCCCTTCTTTCGGAGGCTATTCAAGTTCACATCGATGGATTTCGAAACAGTCAGTCTTCATGCAGCCTCGGTGATCCAAAGTCACTAACACGATGCAGGCGGTGTGGGAAATGACACAATTGATCATTGCACCGAAAAAGGTGTTCCGAAACATTTATTATCATGTAAGTACAAGCAATGAGTGAAATTTTGGATCAAGCTTACAGTGGCTAATAACATCGTCTACAGAAACGTACGACATTCATGCAATGAATTCCCCGACAGCGTTCGTGACTAACTAGCAACACCAGAAACCAAAAACTCGTATCATCGAGCAGATCCCGCATTCACCTATCTTCTATCGCTCTTCTTCCTCATGACAGGTGTAGCCTGGGGATCCGCATACGCTGACGGTGTGGGCCCCACCATCCGGATTGCTCTGGTCTTCGTACTCGGCCACTTCCTTGGGACCTCATTGCTCGTCTCAACGCTGATGTACTTCCTCGTCGGACGAGTGCTGGGCAAGCGGAGGCAAGGCCTATTCGGTCCACCTACTGGTGGTGAAGAAGGGCTTGAGTTCGGATACTGCTTCGACGTATGCTTGCCTCGTCTATTCATTTCGTGCTCATCGCTAATACGTGCTTAGGTGTCCATTCGCGCCTTCCTTCCACTGTGGGTGTTCCTATACGTCTTGCAGTTTCTTTTCATGCCGCTCATCGCGCGCGATTACTGGGTGTCGAACTTCTTTGGCAACTCAATGTACCTTTTGGCGCTCAGCTACTACTTTGTCATCACATTCTTAGGCTACAACGGTAGGCACAATCCTGTATCGGTCTTGCAACCCTGCGCTGACACATCTCAAGCCTTACCCTTCCTGAGCCGGACGGAGGTCCTTTTGGCACCAGTGCCGGTCCTCGTCATCATCTGGCTCATTAGCTTATTCACCTTCGACTGCGCGACCAATCTGGCCCCAGTCCTATGGTGCGGCGTAAATCTTCGCAAAGCAGTGTAAATCACGGGGCACATTTGAAGCTCGCCAATAATCACCTCCAGCATAGAATGGCGCATATGATATGGAAAACAAATATAGACCTCCTAAATCTAATCCTACAACAATTACCTCAGCGCACTTCACCCCCCCCCCCCCCCCCCCCCCCCCCCCCCCCCACACCTCACTCCGCATCCAAAGGACACACCGGCGCTGTATCCCCAACCTGAATCCCACCCCTCTTCTTCTCATCCGAATCGTGGAAAGGCGTCCTCAAACCCCCCTCACTCTCCGGAACGGCCAACCAAAGCCTCATCAAATGCCTTCTGACCCTCTCCCTCCCCTCTTCATCCACACTCCCCGCCGGCCAGTCCTTATAAGCAGTCCTAGCATGCAGCACATGTCCATTGGCCAACAGCTGAATATCGCCCGGCTCAAGAATCATATGCAGCGCTAATCTCGACGCAGTCTCGTCGAGGACTTTCAGTGCGTGCAGCTGCGCGGCGCTCAACGGGGGTATCTTCGCGTCGGGGCCAGAGTTGTAGCGTGCGAGCGAGGTGACGTTGTTGGGGTCGAATTTGAGCCATACTCTGTCGCTTTCGCGCTCCGTGTAGAGCACGCTGGAGACGTACCAGGGGTCTTGGCCTTCGCTGACTTCCCCTTTGCGGTCGAAGTACCAGTTGGGGGTCGTGAGGGTTTCGACTACGTCTGGGTTCTCGCGTTGCAGGGTGTTGTAGATGTGGTGGGTGGAGGCGATGTCGGATTCGCCGCCGGAAAGGGCTTTGGAGATGCAGAGGAGGCCGACGAGGTCGGCGCCGTCGGTGTGGAAGTATTGTCTGTTGCGAAGAGCTGTTAGTGAGGTCATTTTGTTTGGTGCGACGATGCTATGGCGATGCTTACTTGGCGTTGGTGCGGTAGATACGCACTCGGTCCTTCTGAGTAGCGTCCTCGCCGAGATCCTTGACATGTCCAAGAACGTGTCCACGACCATTTTGGCTGCAATGATCGTCAACTACCTGCTCCACGAGAAAACAAAATCCCAAGCTATCAGCCTTCACGCTCAACTTACCTAACGAAGTATCCAAAATAAGCTCCCAAGCCCATATATCTACAACAAAGTTAGCTTCTTCACGATCCAAATCGTACGCAGAATCAAAGACCTACGCAGCAGCCGACTTCTGCAGCCCCCACTCCCTAACCGGCAAACCTTTGAACAAAATGAAACCCTTGCCATCAAGGATCTCGCGCCTGACAGCTCCAAAGAAGGCTTCAAGTTTAGGCAACGGGAACAACTCCTGTCCTAGTCGTCAGCATTCCCGCCACAATCCATGCCATCCACTAGCCAACACTCCACAGCAGAGATCAACCCACCTTCGTCATCCCCGTCAACACCCTCCCACTCTCAACATATGCGTCAGCCGCAGCTCCGAGTTCTGCGATCTCTTCGGCGCTGAAAACATGCGTCCATCTCTCGGGATTGTCGCGATAGTCTTCCGCTTGCCAGACTGTTGGGCCTGAGATCTCTTTGGGGAACTTTGAGGGGGGCGTGAGTTGAGCGTAGATGGGATTATGTTGGCCTGAAGTCTTGAGGCCATCGGGGAAGAGGGATTTGTTGGCGGTGGCGGTGGTGATGGTGGTGGTGGTGGTGGTGGGCATGATCGCTAGAACTGTAGAGCGTTGTGAGTCTTTTGCGTCGAAATGCAGTATCGACTACGATTTTTCGGCTAGACCTGTCTGGCCCTTGGGATCGTGTGATGAATTCGCTCGATCAAACCGGTTGATAATGAAATCGGTCTTTCCCTGTCAATCCAAGGAAGCGATCAATGGCAGTTTATAAATCGCCAGAGTTATGAAGGGTCAAAGTGTCAAGTAGACAGAGTATGCACTTTCGATACATATATCGTAAAGAAACTTCAATCAGATGCGTCTATGCGATAAATACAATCAATATTTCTCCTACCCCTCACAAATCAATCCCCCGACGAGGTAAGGTGATAGTGCATAGCCATTGCGTGCTCAGCTGTCAACCCCACTTTTCAGCCACTCCGACCAATGAACAAGCAAAAGACAACTCTATTCGACCAAGGGAGCATGGGAGCAGGAGGGCAAGAACGAGATGATAAGGAGTCGGGGTTCAGATCTAGTCGCCGCAGTCCTTGGTGCATGCGATATGCTTAGGCTGGGTGGAGGTTGGATTCGTGGTCGATAATACACCACTGCTCGTTGGCTTGTCGCAAGATGACGGTACCTCCTGCCTTGTGGCACGATCAATGCAAAGACACCTTGCGATTGCAGCCTTTCACATGCTTCGTTTTGGTTCTTGTCGTCAGAACTAGCACTTGAAATGCACGGTGGATCTGTGTTTGATCATCGGGTGATCTCTTTGCCATTTCGTATTCTACAATGCGTATACAATAGCCCAAGATGCTCTAGGCAAAGGTGGATGGTTAATCAAAACAACCCTCATCCGCAATTCGATTCCCGCACACCAGAGCCTCATCAATCCCCCGATCACTCCCTCATAGCCATAGCGTGCAAGCCACATAACAGACCCAAGCTAGTTTTGTCGCAATTAGGTAGCATTAAAGCGCCAATGACAGCATGGCCGAACGGTGCGCCATCCCACTTGTCTGACACGCTCTCGTTATCTTGATCCTTGTTCTCGTTAGATGCAGCATCCAGCACGGCGGCGCCATTAGCGAAACCTCGTGTGAGCGCCCGTGAGGTACCTGCCTTCTCGGCTAAGCGCTTCATCATCATGAGAGCGCGATAGGAGATAAGACGGAAGCTTTCCACGTCCCATCCCATGGGTGGCGGACCCTTGGCTACCGCGGTGACAGGACGTGGAGGTTGTTCAACCGAGAGGAGAGATGCGAGACTCAGCAGGCTACTAGCCCAGCCGTCGTCGCTGTCAAGCCAAGCGCGTGCGAGATCTGATGAATTGCTGGGTGCGAGAGTCGTGAGAATATCTGCTGCGAGCATGCCCTGGGTGAGGTAGGCTTTTCGTGCCTCGACAATGCGCAATTGGGTAGAGTTTGTTGTGGAACCCTTTGAGCGGTCGGGAAGGACTGAGATGGAGAGAGCGAATGCTCGGGTGAGGAGGTCGAGTGGTGATTCTGAGGATGCAAGGGAGGAGGATGGCGCTGTGAAGATACTTTTGTACAGAACGCGATTGGGGTCTTGACGAGCGAGAAGCTTGGCAAGACAATCCACGGCAGGTGGCAGATATCGATGGACTGAAGGTACAAAGCTGGGGAATACCAATTTGTGGCTTTCTCCAGTGTAGGCGGGACTGGGCTGTGGCGCAAACGCGAGTAGGAAGTGGAGGACATGCAGAGCATCGTCCCGAGTTGCCAGCTCCAAGCTCTGAGTAATATTTGAAAGGAAGATGATCATATCTTTGTAGAAGTCCTGGGTGTTGAAGTAGGTTCGAAGTAGCATGTTGCGAGTTCCCAGCAGTCGAATGGTATTGCTTAACCACTTCATCAGGGTTTCCGTCGTCAAAAGTCGATGGTTGTGCTCGTAGAAAGAGAAGTTACGGAGGATGACGGTGATGGCAAGCAATTTGTCGGCGGCGCGATCGAGCTCGTATTCTTGGGTTCCAAATGCAGGTACGTCCTGAAGCGCCTCTGCCTCTATCCGCGATCCGCGCATGATGTCCTCATACGATGGCAGATCCAATGCATCAGACACTTCAGCAGCTTCGTCTGACAGAAGGTCCAATTGCTCTTCCGCGCAGTCGATGAGAACATCAATCAAGTCGTTGCACTTCTCCAACTCGAAAGACACGCGTTGGTCCATAGATATTATAGCCAGAGCGTCCAGAGCATATCGCACTTCACTGTGGATTCCAGATGCGAGACTCAGCGTCATGGCTTGGGTGTCGATAGTGCCCATCTCGTCTACTGACGGCATTTGCGGCATATGTCGTTGGATATGAGTACCGAGCTCCGCGAGCGTAGGTATGTCATATCCACCATCCAGTTCGACAGCCCGTGACTGTGGTTCGTAGTTTGTGCTTTGAGGTTCTTCCATTTTCATCACTGGACCGCCCTGTTCCCGCTTGACTGATGGCGATCGTGACACCTTCTGAACTGGTGAGGGTGCAGCAATACCGGGCACAGCAGCTTGTGGAGTTGCAGCTTCGGGCTTTTTGACCTGCATACTGCTGTTTCGTCGGTGTGCAATCGTGCCTACACCACCCATTGATTGCTGCGGTGTTGTCATGCCGTTTTGCTGAGCCATCGCTGGGTTGGCTTGCATAGGAGTTGCTTGTGTTTGTGCGTGGTTTTGCTGACCTTGCTGGAATTGACCAAATTGGTTCGGAAGCTGACCTGGAGGCTGCATAGGCTTTGTTGGCGACGCTTGAGGCGGAGGGCCAAAGCCAGCCATCTGATGTGCTTGCTGTCTTGCCTGCTCCTGCTTTTGCGATGCGCGTGCTTGCAACCAAGCTCTCTCATACAGGGCGATAGAGTTGTAGTATATTTGCTTCAGTTGATCTGCAGCAGATTCGTAGCCAGGACCCACGAGACCAAGCTTGTTAGCCACAGCGGGCCACTGGTTATTCTGTTCTACTGACGCAGATCCATTGGCAGAAATGACAACTTGCCACAGCATGTAAAGATCCAGTTGTTTCTGTCCAATGATCGGTGCCGGGTTGAGCTGTCGGCCTGAGCTTACACAATACTGGTTGCACTGTTGCAAAAACTGCTTTCGCTTCTGTTGTTGTTGCTGCATCAATGCGTTTGGCATTTGACCGCCTGCGCCGTTCATCATTGGTCCGCCCTGTTGCTGTTGTGGCCCAGCAGCATTGTACATGTTCGGTTGACCCGGCTGCCCACCCATTGGCCGTTGTGGTCCAGCCCCACCGTTTGCGCGCATCTGCTGTTGCTGCTGCATCAGGCGCATTTGATACTGCCTCTGCGCCATTTGCGACTGAGTCATGGCCGCCATATTGTTGCCCTGCGCGCCCATCGGATTCTGCATGCCCTGCATTTGCTGCATGTTCTGATTGGCGCCAAACTGAGGATTGAATCCACCCATTTGATTCATCTGCGACGCCATAGGGTTGGGCTGTGACTGCGGCTGGCCTTGCGTGGGAGACATCTGAGATCCGAAACCGCCCTGCTGCTGCTGCTGCTGCTGTTGTTGCTGACCGGGGAATGGACTCGGCGACGCGTTCTGCATGCGCGATTGCTGTGAGGGTTGAGAGGGCTGGCGGAACTGCTGGTTCTGCATTGTCGGTGAGGGCGTTGCTTGATTTGAGCCCGGCTGCTGTTGCAGATGCGCGTAAGGATTAGGCTGCTGAGGGAATTGCTGGCCGGGTTGCTGGCCTGGATACTGGCCATAGCTGGGCGTCTGCGATCGCGAGACTTGCGGATTGGGAGGAGGCGGAGAGCCAGCGGTGCCATCGTGCTGGCGCTTCTGAGGGACGACGGAGCCCGGCTGGAAGGTCTGGTTGCTGTTGAATGCGGGCGCGGGCTGCGGCGTGCTGAGGCCGCCGTTCTGGAGGCCCGGCTGGAAAGGCGAGCTGGCGGCGCCGAGGTCGAAGTGCTGGGGGTTGGCGAGGCCTTGGGTGTGGTTTGCGTAAAGGGCAGCGGGATTAATCTGGGTCGGGGTGGCCTGGTTGAACATGTCGGCCTGGGCAGAGGGCTGCCATTGATTCATGATCGATCATGCGCCTACACGCGGTCAGTCGGGTGCGGTGCTGTCGGCCACGCGCAGCAGGAGCAGGTGAGAGGGCGGGCAGGGCGCGCGCATCGCAGGCAGACGGCGCACATGCTGCTGCTGCTGCTGCTGCAACAGCAGGCAATGAAGGGGAGCGAGCGCTTACCGATCAGGACTCGAGGTGGGCGATGTTTGGACGCGCCTACGGGCCGGTGTCGATGGTTGTCACCACGCGTTAGCTGACTACAGGACGATGGGCTGTCGAGGCGAGGCTGGCTTGGCGCCCGCCTCCTCTCCCGCTGCCGGCGTCTGCCAGCATCGTGCTGGGGGGAGGGTGCGCGAGAGGCAATAATCAAATGCTATGGGCAGCACGGGTGGTGGGAGGAAGACACACTACAGCACTCAACACAGAGGCCACCGCCAGCAGGCCCGGTATGCGGCTCTTCGCGACAAAGAGACAGCTGCGGAGCTCGCTCGCGCGCTCAGTCACCGCCGCCAACGAGATCCAACCGCGGGCGTTCGCAGGCCCTGGACATGCCGGAAGATGCGTGCTGGGACGAGTGCACGGCCGATCGTGTCATCACAAGTACAACCCACAAACCGCCCTCGACCCGCGACATGCATGTGCAGTTCCGACAGGAATGTGCTGGGCCTTGTCGCCCTGAGCCCAGCTGTGTGGCTTTGCTCTGTCGTTGTTGCGCTTGCGTGTGCTATCTTGACCATCATACGCACCCACAGCCCTCCCAGAACGTCCAGCGTCGACGACGGGCAGATTGTCGCGCAGACATGTCAGTGGCTGCCCATCCCAAAATTACGCCCCGCCCCACTCGTTCCCTATACACTTCCATTACCCGACCTTATCTGTTTCTCTTTGCATCTTCCCCTCTCGCCGTGTTGTCGTCACGCGAGTCTTGCTTGCCACCTCCCGAAAGTCAACTTCCTCCTCCCATCTTGCTTGCCAAGTTTGGTGCGCTTTGGCTTGCTTAAGCGAGCCAGGTCAGGCATCAAGCCCTCTGTCGAGCTGACACTCTCCCATGGGAGATCGATACCCGTGAGACAGAGACTCTCCTTGCTCATTAGAAAGACGCTACAATTCCACGTGGCGGCCAGTGGTGAGAGCGCAGTAAACCCTCGTGCTTCGTCGTGGCGGGCCGACTCTACGGGCGATCTGAACCCTGCTCGGTGTAAGTTGATGCGGGAGTGTGCGGAACATCCATGCGAGGCTCCTCCTCTATTTCGTTAAGATTAGTTGTCGTCTGAGCAATGTGAGTACATATTATCACACTCTCTGCTCATAGATTGTCTCAATTGGAAGCGATAAGTGCTCTGGTCTGTCACCTGCTCTCCAGAATCTGGCTGGGGCTCTGGACTTTACACTTTTCAGCAGAATTGAAAGCACTACTATGCAAGAAAGATAATCTAACGGCGATTACCCTGGTTTTGTCGACTCCTCTCCTTCATCCTTTCGGGATAAGCCTCCATTCACTGCAATTCAAGTCACCCAAGTGCTTCCACAGTGCCTTTGAGGAACACGCAACGGTCCCTTGCCACAGTCTCGATCTGCCCGAACGGCACTTGTACACAATTCAAATGATGCGGCTCAGTGGATGCAAATCAGTCCTCTGGTTTTCTTCTGTCTAAGGATTTCTATGCGCATATTTTCACGACAACAAGATTTTGTTCTGACGGAAGCAGTCGAGGAATTGCATTCTACTGGGATGGAAAGAACAAAAAGTCGACAATGCATCGCCTGATCGGCAGCTCGAATACCTGTTGGCATGATCACATCGATCCCATATGCAACCTGTGTACGACGAATGGTTCCCATTAATACCCCAGGCAATCCTCGTTTTACCATGTTACACCACATGCAGGCAAACTCGCTTATGCAGACCCTGGTCTTTGTACATGCGTTGTCGAGAACGAATCTTCGTTTCTGGAGAAACACAAAAGTCGCATCATGATGTATCTTGTAGATATGAGACAGTCGTTGAATTGCTAATCCATCTAGATGTTCAGGTTCGGAATATGCCGCTGGTGCCGATTTCACTTCATTCTGGCTTGACTCCAGCTTCGCTCTCGATCTTTGGTCCCTTGCAGATGCAGACCTCACTACAGCTTGTCGTTCACTTTCACAGACGATGCCAAACCTCATCTCCTCTCACTTCCGCCACCCAACCACCTGTCACATGCTCCAATGACTGCAAACCAGGCCATCTCACCAGGTGGTCACATGCCTTATTTGTCTTGTCCGCCCGCAACTCCCACCTTGCGCTTTTCCAGACCTTTCTCAACTTCCCACAGTGCGAACGGCTTGTCACCGCACAGCAATAGTCTTGCAACACACCAAGACTCACAACATCACAAGGCAATCATCCACCTTCCAAGCAATCACAACTATGCCTCTCTCCGCGAAGCAGATGGAGTACCTCGCACTCGCCGTAAGTTCGAAAGCTTCACAACCATATCGCAAGTCGCATCAATGAGCTGACCCATACAAAAGTGGCAGTGCTTCGACTCCGAACCCAAGGTATAACAGATATACAGCTCTATTCACCGCTGTCAACATCCAACTGACACCCTGCAGATCGACTACAACAAATTCGCCACCGTCGCCGGCCTCAAGACCGCCGCCTCAGCCCGCGAGCTCATGCGCGTCACCAAGAACAAGCTGAAGGATGAGTCAGTATTCCCCTTCCCTTCCCTCAACTCAGCCCATCTCCACATCAGAAACAGGCAACAACAACAACAACAAACGCTGACAAACGCTGACAAATATTTACAGATACGGCGCCCTCTCCACCACCATGCAAACCACCAACGCCGCCACAGCCAGTCCGACCAAGACCCCAAGCAAGAAAGCTTCCAACGGCGGCACGCCGAAAGCCACACCAGGGTCGAGGAAGAGAGTTCGCAAGACGGCTGACAAGGATGCCGATGTCGACGGCACGGACGACGAGATTGAGCGCTCTCCTGCCCCAAAGAAGGCCAAGGGCGCCAACGGTTCCGCGAAGGGTGCCAAGCGTGATGCTGCCAAAGAGGTAAAGACGGAGCCGGGCCTCGACCTTGATGCGGAGAACGAGGCTGGCGCTGGTGGCGACGGGGAGATGAATTTCTTCTAAAGCAGCAGTGGTCAGCTGGCTGGGTACAGCGGCTCGGCAGGAGGGATGGGAGATGCTGAGTAGCAACGGAGATGGAAATGTCGTTTGGAAGCGTGGTGTGCAGTGCTTTGGTCGCACGACTTTGCTGGACGGTGTGACAAGTAGCGTAAGGGCGAGGAGACGAGGAATGAAGATTGCTCGAGAACGAAGGTGAAATTGGGAAAGAACCACAGGTGAGAAATGGCTTTTCGCGTACAAAATGCTCTCAACAAGGGTATCGGATCCAGTACGTCACGCTATGCATCCCTGTCTCTCCCTCGTCTTGTTTTTTCTCTCCATGCGAAAAGCTCTCACAAACGAGCAAGTGACGCTCGAAAATTGCGACGAGGTGGAATTGCACGCCCCCATCGCTCACGTCCTTTTGAAGAAATGCGCCTCCGTGTTAAGCACCCAATCGTCCAAGCTCCACTTATCCGGCTCATCAAACAGCAAGTAAAAGTACTTGAGCGTCTCAGCGATCCAGAAGGATTCCTCCGAATCCTACAAAAAAAATCACATCAAAGGTCAGCATGCAATAACCACAAAAAGAAAATCACGTTCCAAAAGCGCTGAGTGATCTCAGTTTTGCGAAAAAAAGGAACGTACCTTCAACTCCGGCGCCTCTTTAGTAACATCATCAATCGCGCTATTGCCAAACATCGTCCTCGTGTGATCTTGGATGGCAGTGAACATCTCCCAGCCGCGATCGCGCCAGTACTGATCGCCTGTGATGCGGTACATGTAAAAGACACTCTCGATGGCTTCGGGGCGGAGGATGTAGTTCTTCGACGTGATGGACGTGAAACCTGGGGGTAGGCGCTCTTCTTCTATCTTCTTGGCGACGTATTCTTCGTGCGTGAGGGGTGGAGGAGGGGTGTAGATTGGGCGCAGGGCCGAGAGTTTGGGGATCGGTGGGGCAGGGACGTTCTCTTCGAGGGGGTCGGAGAGGGTTTTGGTGCCGGTCAGTGTTGGAAGGGGAGCGTCTTGGACGGGAGGGACGGGATCGTTGTCGGTGGAAGTCCCTTCATTGGTGTCAGACTGAGAGGACGAGTCGGCCAGTCTCTTGTTCTTCTTGTTCCCGTAGTCTGTGTCCTGCAGAAATGGAGGCAAGTCGTTGTCGTCGTGAGTCTGCAATACTGTCGGGGTCTTTGCTCTGTGCGCTCTGTATGGGTCGAGCTCTTCGAAGTATTTGGTCTCGTTCCACTCGCATTTGGTCTTGCTCTCGCACTTGCTCAACAAGAAATCTTCAGGCATGATGCCTGTTGTGGTGACGTTGTATGCCCAGATGCAGCCGTCTGTGAGCTTCTTGCCAACTTCGATATCTTCAGGACGATCGAAAATGACGCCACCAAGAGCGAACATACCGCCCGCAAAGCAAACTAGATGAGAGCTGACAGGCTTGAAAGTCTCGATCATCTCGCCAGTCTCAGAGCTTGAGTTGGGAGAGATGCTGAGATCACCGGAAGCAAGTATATCGCGACCATCCTTCGTCATAGGCTTGTATACTAGCTTCTCTATGGCAACGTCTGCAGTCTTGATATACATCTCCTGGTACTGATCGATGCGGCCACCGAGAAGCAAGTGCATCTTGGGAAGATACTCGTATGTGGAGTCACTCATGCCAGCAAGGGTGTAGCTCTCTGAGCTATATTTACTAGGAGAGCCGAGACCTTGCGGGATGCATACATCAGCACCTGTCTGTAGCTTCGGCGGGGCGAGTGGTGGGCTATCCAGTTTCTGGAAATCAGGCTGTCCGGAAGTTCTGGATGCAGCATCATTGCTCGCCGGCTTGGAGTCACTATCGACAGCTTGGGCCTGGCGCTTCTGCTGCTTTTTGCTGTCCGTCCACCGGTCCTCTTCCTTCGGGTTCTCAAACCCATCGACTTCTCCAGCGATTCCACTTTGTTCTTTCGCTTCAGCTGCTTGAGCCTCTCCTTCCTTGATCAGATCGTGGGCAGCTTCTCCAGGTGTGGCAGTGATGGGAGCCTCTCCATAGACATGTCCAGCTCGCACAGGCGGAGCGGCTATCATCGGATCGTCGCTACCGTCAGGGTGGTAGAAATGCGTTTCGTAAAGAGGACGGCTCATCTGCGCCGGTTTCGCGCATCCACTGGCATCGATATAGGTAGGCCACATGCCTGGTAAGCGCGTGTTGTTTTGGTACTCGTCCAGAGCATCAGTGATGCGCGCAATCGCGTCGTAGTATTTCGGTTCTCCAGACAGTTGGGCAAGACGAGTGAACTCCATGCTGAGACTTCCGATCTCTGCTAGGACGGCTCTGGTAGGTGCACGATGGGAGTTGGAAGCAAATGTTGGCTTCCACCTATAGTATGTTTCGGGCATGCGATTGGGCGTGTCGAAAGCACTGTAAAGCACTTCAGCCAATTCGACAGCCTTGTCAAGCAGTACCCTGTACTTGGCACCTGACACCTCATAAGCAGCGACCAGACCGCCCAGATATCGAATCGTCGTCTCGAAGAGTGGGATGTCATTACGTTGGGAAATTGTGAAGTCAATCGTCTCCACATACTTCACAGCTTCCTCAAACTCGGTCGTCATGCCCATGATCCAAAGAGTGTCAAGCCCGTCCACGAGAGTTGCGCCCCATCCATTAAATGGATCGCCATTCCTTCCAGAAACCGGCTTCACCTCATCGTGGCCCCACGCCATGTCTTTGTATCCGCCCCACGCATGCTCAGCTGCAGCTTTGATTACTGCCAGACGGTCCTTGTCTGCGCCCTTGTCTGACGACTTCGAAAATTTGTGTTGCACCTTGGGGATCGCGCTGGCCTTGTTGGTCGGAAGCTGGATGGTCGAAGTCACAGGGAAGTGCTCTGGCTGCTTTGTCCAATGAATGTCGTGGTTGAGTGGAGGGAGGCCATCTGCCTCGAATCGACCTTGACCAAGCTCTATCGGGATCTCTTCATCATTGATTATGGGCGCAATTGCCGGCTGGTATTCAAGCGGAAGTGGCTGCGTGGGAGCAAGTGTCGCAATCGAGACGACCTGCTCTTTTCCGGCTGCAGTATCACTGACAAACTCCACCACCACATCGCTAGTGGTAGTTGCTTGTGGTGTAGTCGCTGGTCTAGCCGTTGCTGGTATATCCTCCTCTTTCGGCGGGCCAGCCGCTTTTTGTGGCTCTTCTTTCGTGTGATCCTCCTCTTCGTCCGGCCTGATCACAGATCCTCCTCCCACAGCATTTTCAAACTTTTGCTCCGCGTACGACTTGTAATTTTCATAAGTTGAAGTTGAGCGAGTGAATAGGAATAAGGCGATGGCAGCAAAGACGGCTAATGCCAGGAAGCGGAAGCGGCGGACTGGCATTTTGTCTGGTCTGGCTTTATTGCAGTGAAAAAGACCTCATCGCAAACACGTCCGTGTAAAGAAAGAGAGTGTGTATCACGATAATAAGTGGCCTGATAGATTGGCCGAGACGCGCTCGTTCTCTGCTGGAATGGACTTGAACCGAATAAGGAGGTTCGGATGGATGTTGTCGCTTGGCTCCACTGCCTTGGCGGATTGCTTTTTAACCAGCTCTATTCCGATCCGATCTTGGTGAAATTCTATGTGATGCCTGCAGAAGCAGCAGGAAGGACATCGAGTTCGTCCGCATGATGGCTCGCCACTTCATCTTCGCTCTCCCGGGCAATATAGTATCTCACATGATCACATACTGGATGATGGGTTAGAACGCGCTAGGAAGTTGAGGCGTCTTTCTGCAGGGTCCTGATTGCGGGGTGATCGTCCGTGTCGGTTTTGGTCTTGAGCTTGTGAGCGTAAAGTACTTTTTTAGACAATGTAACAGGCGGCGCGCTTCCGAGGTTGTCATGATATTGTGAGTGTCGAGGTAATCTATAGGTATGAAGGAAGCTATGCACAGCTTAGCTTGCGTGTATGCATTATTTGCGCAATCAAGATGAGATTTGATCGCCTGCATGTACATGAACAGAGATAGACTTGGAGACAACACAGCACGTTCAATCCAGACAAACATACGATGCCTTGCTTCTCTGACGACAACGCCCTGAAAATACAAAGGTATTGGAGACTGCCAGATCGTGTCTTCACAGGCATGCCGTTAAAGTACTGTGCTAGTACACAAGTCCGCCCATACCTTCCCAGTGGACTTTATACCTGGTAGTCAATCGTGGAGCTAAGGTTGATAGTAGGGGCATATGTGCCGGGGGGAGACTGTTCCCGTATATTTCTTGACAATATTCCAACGATTAGTAGACCGAACTCTAAAGCCACCGCTGCCGATATGAGCAGCAAGTCATACAACTACAAATGCGGACAAATGCGCTACATCCATGTATTGTCCTTAAAATGAGCTGAAATCTAGTATACAAATATATCTTACATCCATCACAGTACAGTTCGTACAGCCCCCCCCCCCCCCCCCCCCCCCCATAGTCCTCAAGCTAATAGCACCTTGAACTGCGGCTGATCATGATGTCGCCACAACTGCGCATATAGCAGGGCGCATAGCTGACATCTATATCGTTCTCGCTGCTCAGAGCTCTTCCTATGTCTGTTCACACGAGGTTTTCGCGCAGTCTTCTATTTTCCCTGAAGCGCGGTCGAGCCACCAACAGTACCAGCACCAGTGTCCATAGGTGTTGCGCCTTCAGCATTGAGCTTCTTCAACGTTAAATCGCGCTGGTGCTCCATCACTCTTCGCTTCTTGAAATATGTGACCTATCCAGCCATCAGCATAGCTCTTACCATACCATGCACACTTATTGTCCAGACATATTGTACTCACCCAACTACTTGCGCATGCGCTTTCGAATTCTCTGAGCTCCGGCGCGCACACATTCTTTGCCTTCTCGTCTTCTCTTACACTGTCGATGATATTGTGACGATCCAAGCACCTGAAGAAGCTGTCACGGCCGTCCCAGCATTGTTGGCGAGCGGTGCGATCGGGTGCTATGAAGCCTCCATCTTGAGATGGGGCGGGTGGTGGAGGTGAGGGTTGCGAGGAAGAGGCGCCGAACCAGCCCATTCTGAAGGTGTGTGTCGTATTCTAGGGGCTTCTGTTGCGTTGAGAGCTTGTTCGAACTTTGGTAGCGTATGTACAGATCGAGGACGTTTCGTGAGGGCGAATGGTTATAATGGATGATCTCATACAGGAATGTCTGGTAGCAGCGGGATTCCGCCCCCAGAAAGCCGAGAGCATGGCCGAGTCGCGTGGACACCAGGCTGCGACATCATCAAACAAGGGACCGGCTTGCGCTGGCAAGCTATCCTTTATTGTATGTGATTGTCTACGCTTCAACGACAACTTCTTCCACTCCTTCACATTTACAATACCTCAATCACCATGGCTCGACGCCGCCGACCTCCTCGGCCAGGCGCCCTCGCCGATCTGTCTCCTTCGCGTATACTAAAACAAATCGCCCTGCTACAATTCTTCTACTATGGCGTTGCCATTGTTTTGATCGTTTTCACCACTTTTGTCGCTGGCCGACACCCCAACGCGGAGGCCATACTGGACTGGCGAGAGCTGAGAGGAGACGTTACCACAGGCTGGACCTTGGCATTGTGTTGGCTCTTGGGTAGTCTGATCACGTATGCTATCCTATTGCTCATCTTGAGTCCCTGGTTGCTAACAGTCCCTGCAGTGTTATTCCGATTCTCCTCCTGATCGCCCGATCGAAACTCGTTCCCGACTTTGCGTTGACAATACACTTCATCCACCTGATCGTCACCTCCCTATACACACACAACATTCCAGACACTCTTTACTGGTGGCTCGTCCAAGCCGCATCAGCCGCCCTGATGGTTTCTCTAGGCATGTGGGCATGTCAATGGCGTGAGCTCCAGCCCATGGCATTCGGAGGAAAAGCCAAGGCTCCAGCCAAAACCGCAGACGAAGGGGAAGGGTACGAGATGGGAACCTTGCGAGGCGCAGGCAGGGATGGTGCCGGCAGTTACGAGAATGTAGGCGCCGAGGCATCGCGCAAGGAACCTGCTTGAGACAAAAGGAAGAAATGAAATTCATTTGTACCCCTATACCAGGACAATCGACATACGAAGGAGCCCGGCTTCGCGTGTATAATCAAGTCACTGCCTGCGACCTACAATCACGGTCTATAGCAGGAGCACACTCTCTCAGGTTGCACTTCTGTGGCTTCTCAGCCTTCAACGGCACTCGTACGCCTCTACTTCCGCACCGTTCAACCAGAACTCAGACTCCACATCCGCCAACCGCACCAGTCCATCGCCACGTCGAAACAGCACTTCCTCCGGCGCCTGCTTCTTGGGTTTCCTTCGTCTCCCAAACTTTGCCTCCCACCGGCTGTCCGCCGCGCTCGTTTCATTTACATGCAAATGAACCACGCACTCGATCTCATCGAGACGTTCGGGGATCGCGAATTCCGGAGAGCTGTGTATCATAGTGGTGATGCGCGCTGATATGGGATGGGAAGAGAGGGTGGGCGAGTCGCCTGTCATGAGTTTCGTCAGCTGAAACCAGGCTTTTTGAAGAAGGCGGCAGTATGGACTCACGAGTCTCGACGCGCTTTCCCACCGGCAGCCACACGTGCTTTACTTTCTGCTCGCCTGCGCTTGTGAGTAACAGGCCGACGGAATTAGGCGCCGCATCGAAGTGGAATTTGTGGCGAATGGGCCATCTGATTGTCGGGGGTGGCGCTGTTGCCGGGTCTTTAAGAAGTCGCTGGGACGTAGTTGGTAGATGATCAATCGGCTTCGCTGCCACCACAGAGATGGCGCAAAGGAAGTGCGTCAAGAACCGCATGATCAATCTCAAACAATAAATGCAGGAGAGAAGCTTCTATCGCGTCCAGCGTAGCCAAGCAATCGACTCCAAAGCCTGACAAGCTGTTGTTTCGTCTCTGTACGAATGTTGCCCGCTAATCTTGCGCGATCCGATATAATTCTTTTGATTTACTGTTGAGCTGCTGCGTAGAAGGACAATATGTCGAGTAAAGAATTCTGTCCACGACTTTCGAGTTCGATGTATCTCAGGCGAAAGAAGAAGACCATCGAGGAATGGAGAGGCAACAGCGCGGCGCGCAGATTGAGAGTCAACTGTGGAATGCAGATGCTACCCGTTGCAGTGGCGATGGCCACGTGGGAAAAGAAAGCAGGGACGACGTCTGGAAGGTTGCGCCAACGCAGAAGGAAGAGCGTTCGATGCTGCTCGTTGCCAGGTTCGTTTGAAAGGCATTGGCAAGAGACAAAATGCGTTTGCGCCCCTGCTGTCGACGGATGCGCTAGCGACGAGTTGGCGATTGTGGATTCATCACACTTCAAGTATACATTTGTGCCAAGAGGTGAGAATAAGCATTTATAAACATTCGTTATGCGTGATATATCTAGCAGACGTCACTTGGTGCATTGAACTTAATTCGTGGCAACTGGTCGCTCAGCCGGCAACAGGACTGATCCCGAGTTGTGGTCCCGACCGTTACTCCATATTCTATCGCGGAGGCTCGGAAGGCTATACAGCCAGCCTAGTAAGCGAAAGTGTTGATAGACTCGTCAGGGTTCTGGCGGATTTTTCTGTTGGTTCTCTTGAGCCAGACGCGCATGATCCAAGCAGCGGTCGCGGTCGCAACAGAGAAGGCTGCTGAGGAGCTGAGGGCGATGGTGTAGCGGGGAGCGTCAGAGTCGATCCACAAGTACTATTTGTCATTGTCAGTTGATATTTTCTTTGCGCTCTTGATGTGAAACTGTTCTTACGGGGGTCCAAACGAACGATGCGTTTGCAATAGTGTTGACGATGGCAAGCGCAGATGCCCTGTAACAGATGTTAGCTCGGGAAGTCTTGATGTTTCGCTGTGGAATAGTACTCACTTCTTCTCTTTCGTCTGGCCGCATGTTGCCGCAACCCAACCGAGAATAATAGAGTTGACAGCATAGGTACCAATAGCGAAGACGACCATGGCGAAGTATTTGGCACCGGTGTTCAACGTAGCAAAGCCAAGGATGAAACCGACAATGGCAATCGCCTTTGCAACGGTGATGTGCCATGTGCGCTCGTTGTACCGACCGGAAGACCACGACCACGCGATCGAAATGAAACCGGCAATCAGGTAGGGCGGGCAAGTGAGAGCAAGAGTAATAGTGTCGTTGAAACCAAGAGTCTTCACTGCGGTAGGGAAGAAGTTCTTGAAGCCGTTGGCAGCAAGGTGCATGTGTTGCATGAAAGCAAAGAGCCACAGCTTGGGATCCGAGGCGGCAGACTTGAGACCAGCGAGCGGGCTGACGATGCCCTTCTCGCCGACAGTGTCCAAGAGGATGCGGCTGTTGGCAAGCTGGCGCTCCTCAGGTGTGAGCCACTTGGTGTTGAGAGGGTCATCAGGAAGGACGAAACCTGCAACCACAGCGACGACAAATGTTGCAAGTCCTTGGATGATGAACAGCCATTGCCAACCGCTCTGACCAGCAGCTCCATCGAGCTTGAAGATGCCAATGGCGATCAGACCGGCGAAAGCAGTTGCCAGGATGTTACCAGTGTAAAGGATGGAGATACGTGTAGCGATTTCCTTGCGAGTGTAGAAGATCGAGAGCATGTACAGCGCACCTGGGTAGTAAGGAGCTTCAGTGACACCCAAGAAGAATCTTGTGAGGAAGAGTCCTTTGAAGTCCTTTGCGACAGCGGTCAGAGTGCTGACTATAGCCCAGAGGCCCATTGCAGTGGCCATGTACCACGAGGGTCTGATGCGAGTGAGAGCCATATTGCTAGGAATCTGGCCCAGAATGTAGCCGACGAACAAAATGGAAACACACGTCTGGTACTGTGTTCCGGAAAGGTTGAGGTCTTCTTGGATGCCGTTGATTTTGGCGAGTGCGATGGCGTTGCGGTCAAGATAGTTGAGCCAATACATCAGCCATAACCTACGAGTTGTGATCAGCTGTGGTCACCAGATCGTTTCACGGCGAGTCCTACATGGGCATAATCCATCTGTCGAGCTTCTTCACAAGAGCGATCTCGGCTGGGTCGGTCTTCTCCTTCGCGCCGGAGTAATCGCCAAGCTCCTTCTTCTGCTTGAGGATCTCTTCATCATAAACACTAGTCTGTCTGGCCGCAGACTTCTCGTTGTCAACAGTGTCAACTCTGTCCAACTGCACGGCGTGGGTGTCTTTGGCGTCCGTCATCTTTGCGATCTGTTGTGTAGTTGAAGGGAGGTATGGATATGGGAGGCTACTATCAAAGGACAGCTATCTCTTGGGGAGACGGACGATTGCAGTGACCGCGAGAAGCACTTTATAGCAGAGCTACCATGCTCGAGACGTCCGTCGATGAATGTTACCCACTCCATTACATCTGACGCTAGGCTCCGCATTATTGTCGAGCGGTAGCTTTCCTCAGTGCACATCCAGGGAAGGGCTCCAATCAGACACATCGTGGCTGACCAACATGGTTACTGGATTCTCGCCCAGATATTGCATATCCATCGGTGCACGCCATTGCATCTTGACATCCAAGCCATTAGCGTTGTTCCCCAGGCGTCCCCAGACTTGCCAAGGAGGTGGGGTGCAAGCAATTGCTGGTGATACAGAAGTAAGATGCCAACGCGGTCGAGCTTTTCCAAGGCTCTTCTCCGCCTTTCGCCAAGCTATGGCGAAGTTACACCTCGAGGGCTGAAGGATCGCGTCTGGTCTCGCCACCCACTGGCGTCTCTTTACCCCGTGGAGTCTTACATACAGGACTTCACGCCCCAGACGATGGTCAGGAAAGCCACGTGAAGGGCATGTGGAGTGCCCGAACTTCTGCCAGCACACTATGCCAATCATACTCGCAATCCTGTCCCTTGTCGTAGAGGCCAAGGTTGCCAATTACGCCTCTTCATATCATAGAGCGGCAAGCCTGCTTGGTTACAGCCATGTAACAAAGTCACACAGAATCTTGTACACTCCACGATGAGGGTAACTCTTGCTCGAACGAAGCTTTGGGTTTTGGCGCTGTTGGCGATTATTTATCGGAGGCGCGCGAACCATAACAAGTCCATCGTGGCTTTTTCTACCCTGATCTCAATCGTAGGCCCTGCATAGACTGCGTCGTAGCACCCGGCATTCCATCGGCCGGCATGACTAGACTGCCGTGGTGAGATTAGGTGGATCTTCCAAGGGAGTAGTCGAGCGTTCACGTGCTCAAAGAGGCGGCAAGTGTGTCTGAGACATGAAGCAAGCCGGTCCAGATTCCTGAAGAGGCGTCTGTGGCTCGCAGGATCGTCCGGGTGGAATGTTTGGCGGTTCAGCACTGACCTTGGTAGGAGTTACCTCCTACCTTTGTGGCTGTGCCCGCAGGCAAAGGAGCACTGCCAAAGTTGCGATCAGATCTACGTCTACGTGTGCTGTGCGTGCCGGTCACAATTGCCAGGAGAACTCTGCAAAGTGTAGACAAGCGGTGTAGCGTACTTCCAGGAAGAAAGACGTTACCTCCCATCTTGCACGTGCGGAGAACGTGTTGCGGTCCCATTCTTTCTCACACGTTTCTGACGATCCGGATGGGGCCGAGTCCACTTCCCCAGATCCCCCACGATGTTCGCACGCGCCCTACACATCGCGCCCTGTGCACTACAATAGCACGATAACGCAATGATATAGAAGGCTGGCCTGGCTTGCGTTCGTCAAGCTGATCCATCGCAATTGTCTTGGGCAAGATACCAAAGTTCATCACTAGCTGACAAAGTAGGATGATATACCGGACGACAGCTACGACCCGAGTGTTTCTTAGCAACTCTTGGACACGGCACTTACCAACCAATGGTCAACAGCCACTGCAAGCCAGCTTTGATCAGCCTCATGACGATGAACACCCGATCAAGAGAATGCACCGGGCACGGTCACGAAGCTTCACTACGTTCAACGTTAGATCCTTTGCTTGTTGCATCACCTCGAGAGCATATCGAAAGATCGTATCGAAAATGAGCGATGTTTGGCCCGCTGCATGGCAACCCAAAATGCTTCTGGTTTTGAAACAGACACGAGCATGTACTCCGATCGAACCTCCAAGTCAAACTCACGACCGGACCCGGTGTCCCTGCCCAGTCGGATCGCCAATTACTAGGGACGGGTCATTATGGACGGATCTTCATCGCCACGCCACACCCGGCACATACGGGGTGTCCGGTTCCTGAATCATCCGAAACCACCAGGATTGCAAATCATCACGGTTGAAGTCGCAAGACTGAGCTCGTCGCGCTGCGCCTAGACTCAAGCTTGCGCTCGCGCTCCATGGATTGTCGAGCTTGGAGAGAGCACTGCTCAAAGAAGAACACGCCGCGGCATAGTACACAGGATGACATCACATCATTCGCCGCGCAGATCACTGTGCCTTATTTAACAAATGCTTCAATCTCCACGACATTTGTGGCCATGTCCGCCGCTCCCATCACTTTCCATGACATGCGAGGAGTTTATGCGTGCGGTTGTGACAGGCGAGTTGTTGGCATCGTAGCTGTCACAAGGATATAGAGAATATGACAGATCACCGTCACTCATGCTCAGGCCTACATATATGGGCTATGAATCATTTCGGTGCATGGAAACGAAGCTAATATCCAGTAAAGGTATGAACTTTCTTCATCGACCATAATTACGCGTCTACATACAACGCCTTCAGTCGCCCGTGGCGACAACACGACCAACCCCTCCGATTAGAAGAACTTGCTAGCAATCTGCCTCCACTTGGGCCAGCTGGCGTAGCGAGCCCTCTCCTTGTTGAGAAGCTCCCAGTCGATCTCGCGACGGCCAGAGTCGACATCAATCTCGGAAAGCTTCTTCCAGGCAGAACGCTTCCAGATCCAGCCGACGACGTAGAACAGCAGGACGACGAAGAAGGCAAGGTAGGACTTGAAGAAGCCTTCGGCACCGTCACCGTTGACGGCAGCGTAGACGGCGGTGTAGAACTGTGAAGTTGCGTTAGCATTTGTTTTGGAGCGTGCGAAGCTGACAATGACTTACCTGTGCAATGAGCACGACGATGACCAAACCCAGACCGATCCAAGATCCGGCGACGCCAAAGATCGCTCTGAAAGGAATCTCATCGAGGGTGTGGCCGTGGTACTTCCAAGCATTCCTGAAGCGGATGTGGGCAAAGCAGATGCTACCCCAGGTGAAGAGCGCGGCCAGACCAGAAAGGGATTGCAGCCAATCGAAGGCGATCGATCCGCCAGTATCGAGGGTCATGAAAGCAAGTGGAGACCACGCAAGAACGAAGATGGTGGCCCACAGAGGACGGCCGGCGCGGTCAACGTAGGTGAAGAAGCTGGGTGCGTAACCTTGCTCGGCGAGCGCACACAGAGTACGTGAACCGCCGTAGACACCGGAGAGACCGATGGAAACAACGGAGAACATGATGACGGCGTTGGTGAAGTGAGCGAATCCGATGATACCAGCACGTTCGGCGACGATGACGAATGGAGAGGCTTCAACGTCGATAAGACTGCCGCTGCCCAAAAGTCTGGGGTCGTCGTGGTCGATGAGCAGACCGACGAAGGTGAGAGACAGGATGTAGAAGAGGGTGATACGCCAGAAGACCTGCTTGATGGCAGAGGGGAGTGACCTGGCAGGGTTCTCGGACTCAGCAGCAGCGAGACCGACAAGCTCGGTACCAGAGAAAGAGAACGCAGCGGTGACGAAAACGCCACAGAAGCCGACGAAGTTGGTGAAAGCGCCGGGATCCTGCCATCTCTTACCGCCCTGGTATTCAGAGTACCTGTCATACTGATTAGCATTCGACATCAAGATATGGAGCTCAAGCGCTACTTACTCTCCACCGGATGGACCGCCACCGCAGACGAAGATGATACCCATGAAGAGGAAGACGATAATCGTCGAAAGCTTCAAGATGGAGACCCAGAACTCCTCTTCGGCGTATCCGAGGACACCGAACAAGCTGATGATGCAGACTGCGAGGAAGAAAACGACGATCCAAACGGCGACGTGGACATCTCTAGCTCCTTCCCACCATTGGACGGTGAGACCAGCTACGACGAGTTCGAGTGGAAGAACGATAGCCTGGTGCAGTGTTAATTTTCGATCTTCATTCGGAGTTTTGGCGTACGTACCCATTGGAAAACGTAGTTCCAACCCATGGCAAAGCCCCAGGAAGGATCGATGAAGCGGACGGAGTAAGTGTAGAAACCACCAGAGATCGGGTAGAGCATTGCCATTTCACCGAGGGCGTACACGACGTTGAACATCATCTGCGCACAGGTCAGTCGAGCCTCAGGAAACACAGCACACCTGGAATACTCACGATACCGATGATGGAGAAACAGATCAGGAGAGCAGCCGGACCACCCTTTGCGAGGGCACCACCGGAACCGACGAAGAGACCAGCACCAATACTACCACCGATTGCAATCATGTTCAAATGTCTCGTCTTCAAAGTCTTGTTCAGTTGGTTGTGCTCATCGGCCAGGGTGCGACGCTTGAATGATTCCGCATTCAGACCCAAGCGGGTCATGAGAGACGGCTGCTCGCTCTCGGAGTAGTCGCCAGCGGAGTGCGACGATGATTTCTCCAGAGGACTCTCCATGCCCTTGAGGTCCGGATCGATCTTGTGAACACCCGTCTCGGGGTCAGCATGGGTGCTGAAATGAGGAGTAGTGTTCGCCATGTTGGGCAAACGAGGCAATTGCCAGTGAAAGTGAAAGGCGACGTTGACGGTGACTACGGCAGCGACCAGCCATCGACCACGAAGGCCACAACGACTTTATAACCAACACATTCCTGTAGGTCTCTCGAGGGACCCTTCCACTTCGGTGTCGCCCGGCTGGAACCCAAGACCAGCAAGCCAAGACGTCCGGTCACCGCACCAAGGCCTTGGCCCGCCGTCTCTCAAGACCTGACAGTCGATAAGCTGCCTTTTCGCGTTAGGTTCCGCTTGGTATACCGGTCTGCCTCCATTCGAGAAGCCTTTCCACGCGAGATGGAGGCTCGTCGTGTGCACATCGCATCCTCGTGCGCACCGCTAAGAAAGTCGCGCTGGCCTGTAATCAGTCGAAGCCAAGCAGCTACACTCTTATAACGGCGTGAAGAGCGGGTCCAAGCGCATTGCACTGCTGATAAGGCTACCCAGACGAATGGCTTGTCGCCACTGCGCGTTCTTGATGACCACGAGCATAGCGAACCGCGACGTGTAGGTGGTGGTTGTTGCTATCTTACCAAGGTTGACCGCGGCCTTGGCCACTTACCGTGATGTTGCTGATTTCGCCTTGGGCCGGTCGGTGGGCGGCGGATATCCAGGGCCTTGGACGTCTATTATTCTATCTTTGACTTTTCTATCTCGAATGCCCTTTAAGCGAATGTAATTCGTAACGTAATAGTTTGATTCCCCACACGATAGCGAACCTGGAGCCGTGATCAACGCGGAGCAGTGCCCAGAGCAACTGTTTTGGATTTATGCGCGTAGTGATAGGCCCGTTTCTGCCATCGGGCCCGCCGCTGTGCTTGACCAAACTCAAGCCTCCGTCCGCATGCACGAGAATTGAAGCCTGTCTGTGACATCTAGCAATGGTGTGGCAGGCATGGATGTAGTGTGCAAGATATCGTCTCGATATGAACGGCCTGCTGATACCCCGGACGACCAATAAAGTGACTAAAGGCAGGCGAAGATCACCCGCCGCAGACGCAGATAATAGGGACAGAAAAGAAATTAGTGATGATGAGAAGCCAAGGTGGCGTTCTCGAACAACCCCCAGCTTCGACGCTTCGACGGCACTGCCCCGGGAGCACGGCCGCAGGATCTCTGGCCCCAGCCATGGTAGCGGCGATTCTAGATAGCGGCGGTGGTATACCCAGACAATTGCCATCGTTAGGTCTCTCGGTACCGACCGAGAATGGCAACGGCTCCGTGTCGCATACGGATTCACAATAGCGTCGCATCAGACCTGCATATCTCTTGTTGCTATTCCATGCGATATTCGGCTGGGGATGTCGTGACCGTACCACATGGCATGCACGCCAAGAGCCACGACCAAGGAATAGCTGCGAGCCTATCACAGGAATCGACCGCTGCCTTCACCTCGGCTTGCACGTCTCGTGAAATGACGCGTGGGTGGAAGCACAACAGTAGTAGTGAGTCTCCACTTCACTTCGAGACTGGACAAATCCATTGAGCAAGCGGTCGATGGCTTTGTGACCTACTACTGCAATGTCTTCATCCGCTCCCATGCTCGCTGCCTACAACCATTTGGCTGGCACTCGCGTCCACATTTCAGGCACGCCCGTATCTCTATCTACAGGTCTTGGCCATGGAGGCCGCGGCGAAGGTTCACCTCCCACATCCAAAGCGCCCAGAAAGACTTGGTGTCTTATATGCCTCCTGAGCCAAGAAGCATGATACTCGATCAAGAAGGTGCTCTTTTCACAAATCACATGTCTGTCCAAATCGTCTGCATGACCTCTGGCGAGGCTGTGTTTGCCAATAATGAGAGAGGATGAGCTATTGGTGTTCCAGTTGCAATAAATAACATACCTCATCTCGCTCGTCTCAATCTGCGATCAATGACGGCTCAGCATGCGGGCTTGTCGCAATATTCACCATCAAGGATCAAGTTCAGCTTTACAGATCACCTCGATACCGTGTCAAGCTGTGGGACCTACACGTCTGACCAAAAAGCACTCACCAAAGCCCACATGCGTCAGGCACGCATATATATATATATATATGCATGGAAGACGCGTCGTCAGTCTGGAAGCATCGGACTCGCCCGGGTCCGTTGAGCCGCCTTGCCTTATATCGATCCTTCGCGTACGCGATATGGAGATCCTTCCTTGTACATATTGGCGGCTATGCAAGCCACGGGTCTAGCCTTGCGGCTCAATCGTGCCGACTATCGCTTATGATATTAGTGTGTGCATGACCATGGTATGCTCTTGCACGGCATCAGTTGCGTATACGCGGCTTCCGGTGGCAAGTCTGCTCGCACACTCCAGCCGAAGTGGTTCTTTTCTTATTGAGAGTCCTTGTTGGACTGTCGGGATGATATCGATGTTCGATCACGACACAGTCACTACATTTGTCGCGAATTGTCGACAGTGGTGATAACGTGCTCCTGTAGAAGTCGCAAGTGCTCAAGGGAAATGTATTCCGAACTCATCCTTGAAGCACATAACGTGGCCGGCATGCATCTAAAGTGCAATAACACAAGAATCCCACTCAAAGCAATAAACTCACTTTCTAACCCTTCCAGCATCCAACACACGAGACGACATCCTCCTCAGCCCCGACCTTGACCTCGCTTTCACGCCATCGGCCACGTTCATCCTGTCTGACCTTGCCCTAAACTTGCCTTGCTCTCCGACCCGAAACCTGCCTTCAGCTTCACTGCTGCTCAGTTTCAATTTCTTCACCTGCCGCTCCAAGACATCTTCTCCGTCTATCACCTGGTCGACGTCGTTGCTATCTCTCTTCCTTTTCAGCCGCTCAGGTCGTGGGCAAGGGGTGGGGAGAACAGGTCGGACAGCCGGATGAACATGAAAGTGAATCTCTACGTGCCAGCCTTTGAAATCGAGCGTCGGTCCTGTATTATTGCTGGTGGCCACAGGTGGGTTGAGGAAGTTGACAAGTGCTTGAGAGACGATGGAGCTCTCTGAAGCCGATGTGGACGTTGATGGCGGAGCTGGTTCGTTGTTTGGGCTGGTTTGGAGGGTTTCCTGGTCGTGTGGAGCGAAGATGAGAGGTTCTGGGTGTGACGACTGACTGCCGTCGAGACTCGGTGTAACGATACGTGGTGTCACCTTTGGCTCAGATTTGATCGAAGTCGCTGCTCTTGATGACCGTGTCGGCGTCCGATTGAGCCTGTCCACGAGAGGGCGGAGGGACGGAGGTGGTGATCGCATGTTTGACAGAGGTTAGAGACCTGCTTTCTGTCGTGGCGGCGTAAGATAATGCTGGTAATGCAACAATTGGTTCTCTGTATGAATACGCAGACACGAAATCCTGTTATCAATCGTGTGTCGGTGGATGCTTGGAAAAATGTGTAGCATGCCTTTACAAGCGACAATGTATCGTTGGGAAGCTGTCAATCGCCTCTTCCTTTCCTTTTGCCATCAAAGTCTTCCTTCCTCTCTCCCAACCAACATCCACCTCCCTCCTTCCTCCTTGACCTTGCCTTCACCCTGCAACTTCTTCAGAACATGCCTCAAGCTCCCCTCAGCAGGAACGTGTAGCGCCTCAGGGTACTTCGCATAAATGACCTTGACCATGTCCATACTCCCCCAACCTTTACTTCCATCCTCCCTCGCTCTCCCCAGCACCTCGACAGCCTCCCTCTCCCTCTGCTGTCGATGCTCGATATACTCTCTCACCTTCGCCTTTCCATCATCCACCCAATCGCCATGCGCAGGGTAAAGTCTCCCCTCTACAGCGCCAGCCATCCTCTCCAGACTAGCCATATACTCGGCCAAATCCTCAAAAACCGCCGTTCCGTGGCCCAAGACGTTATCGCCGGCAAAAAGCGCCCCATCGCCCTCAAGAACAAACCCAACATGATCGTCCGTATGACCCGGCGAATAAACAGCTCTCAGCCTCGCCCCCTCGCACGAAATCACCTCCCCGTCCTCGATGGCTCCCCACTCCTCCTCCCCCTTCCCCGAAGGCGAGACAAACTTCCTCACCTCGACGTCAGGCTGCAGCTCTCGCACCTGCTTCACGCCACCGACATGGTCATGATGCCAGTGCGTGAGCAAAACAGTACTGACGGTGGCCTTTTCGTCTTGCAAGACTTGACGCAGTCGCTCGGCCCAGACGGGAAAGCCTTCGCCAGTGTCTATGAGGATGCGCTTGTGGCCCGTTCCGACGAGATAAGTGTTTGTGCCTTGCAGGGTGAATTTGCTGGGGTTGCCCGCGAGGATGCGGGTGATGCTGGGTGTGAGGCGGGAGATTGGTGGGAGGTCGGGGAGGGGAGATGCCATGTTGGATGAGAATCGTGGTGTGTTGAAATGTGAGACGATGTTGCTCGGTCGATTTGTTGTGAACGTCGTGGGGCGTGGTTGTCGTAGTGGGAAGACACCGGTCCGAAGACAGCGGTGTTTTATGAGCATGAACAGCGTCCCTGGTTTGAATTAGACAGTCGCCATTATGCGGCTAAAGTCCAGTACTATGACTTATTTGAAGGAATCTGACTGTGTTTTGAGAACAATGAGTCGCAGTATCTCGACTAATCATTTCATTGCTGATGATGTCGTGCTGCTCTTCGTGCCGAGGTCCGCTGGTAAGTCCGACCGTCCAACCCACCAGCCGACGATCAATATATCGTCAATAGATTGATGCCATATCTTCGTGTCGATTTGGTGCGCTTCTGACTTCCTCGAGCAATTCTTGTTATCAGGCGAGCTTATGCCATGTATCAATCGTCCAGTCCATATGCATATGTAGTGTTGTGTGAACCAAAGCAAGTGAAGATGCTCAACGTTCCACGCACGTCTATGGCACAACTACAGAAAGATGAGATCTAGAATACAAATGAGCAACACAACCACACAGACACAGGCGAACACGATGGTCAGATTCAAGGACCGCACAAAGATACTCTAGAGCTCTTCAAATATCAATATACCCAGAATGTCGACATGGAGAGTTTAAAAAGGGACCCGAAGCAGATCAAAGCTAACCATAAACACCAACCCTAGCACATCTCTCGAACACGTGACATCAGAAGTTCAAGGTCACGTGTACATGGTGCCATACATGAATGGTCTTGTCGTGAATTAGGTAGTCATCGATACATTAAATGGTTCGATGAACCTGTTTACACAAAGCCTCCTACACATCTATCTACCTGAGCGCCTCGCTGAGTTGTACGACATACCAAAAAAGAGGCCCCTCCCAAATCTCGAGAGACGATGGCCATCCCTTGCTCACATAACGCCTCGCTATAAGCACAGAAACAAGGAAAAAAAAGGGAGTTAACCCCACCAGAGTTGTGTCGGAGTTCCAAAAAGTACATAGTGCGCGAAATCACTCGCGAGGTCGGCCGTTAAGATGTAGTCAGACAGTCGAGACTCTCTTTTCTCATTTATAAGTTCCCAGTCTTGCCAAGATCTCCTGCATGTTCACCTGCGCGCCGCTGTTGGGAGGTGACGTCGGCTGGGAAGGCTGCGCCGGGGTAGACTGTTGTGATTGCTGCTGCTGCAAGTAACCTGCCAATGCGCTTGGATTGTGCTGCAGCGCCGTGATAGCAGCTTGCTGGTGTGGAGCAAATGAGTGCTGAGGTGCGTAGGCTTGTGATGCGCCTGCTGGCTGCATAGCAGCAAGCAAGTTCTGCAAACCCTTGGGGTCAAGAGAAGTGATGAGTTGCTGCAGGTTTGGCGGCACTGGAGCGCCTGGTGGAAGACCACCAGTCGGAGGAAGCGTCGGCGGTGGGAGATATCCTGGAGGGTAGCCAGGCGGAGGCGCTGGAGGCATGCCGTATGCTGCAGATGGTGCTTGACCGTAGCCGTAATGTTGTTGTGGTGGTTGCTGGGGAGGCTGGTGGCCCCACATGCTTTGCTTTTTGCGTGAGACGAGCTCGACACAGATTTGGAGGTCTTGATTATCATAGTCGTCAAACTTGATGTTGTTCGCACCAGCACCAGTGCGATCAAAGAGACGGAGGTTGATCAGTCCAGTATCCTGATTGGCACGGCTAAGACGGCAGACTGCGAGAACTCCTTCGACCAATTGTCTACGGACAACGGCATCAAAGTCTAGTCGTGGGCTCAAGTAAAGTACGTCAACAGTGAGTCCGCGTCCTTGGAATGCTTTCTCGATCCAGTTGATGAAGTCGCGGTTGAGATTCTCGTTCGAGATGATCTGCACATCAGGAACGTTTTGAGGTGCGCGTTTCGGGAGAGGCAGACCATCATCTGAGTCAGTTGGGCTGTGATTTCTGCTGTAACGACCGCCACGAGTATAAGGTGGCGAGCGATCGCGATACCTGTCGTCGCGGTATCTGTCGCCACGGGGAGGAGGAGACGGAGATCGGTATGGTCTGTAGCCGTCTCTCTCGCGATCCCGTCCACCGCGTCCATCCCTGTCATCTCGTCCACCACCATAACTTGCGCGACTTGGTGCATAACGATCATTACCACCTCTGTTGTAGTCTGGTGAGCGTGAGCGTCGACGAGTGTTGACAGGACTCAACGGCGCCCGCGAGTCTTGAGGGTTTCGGTTACGCTGAGGTTTGCTGACCTCCAGGTGGATCTTCTTTCCGCGAATCTGCCGACCCTCTTCACGCGACAGGGCCGCAGCGCAATCCTGTGGGCGCAGGAACTGTACGAAGCCGTACGCCTGCTTGATGGAGATTTGTGCCAGATCGCCGTAGCGATGGAACGCATGGAATATGTCTCTCTTTGTGACCCTCTCCGAACTCAAGTTGCCGACAAACAACCTCGATCCATGAGGGAATTGCTCCCAGCGGCCCTCGCTGACATACTTGCGCTCATCCTCGATGAACTTGTCGTACTTTCGCTGGGTATCCGCAGTCCATGGCTGGTCATCCTCCGACAAGTTGAGTCCTGCCGCGATCTTGTATTCCCTGCGACTCTCGAGAGGAGTGCTACCCTGCGTTCGATTCACGGCAGCTCCCAGAGCAGCTTGTTGTTGTTCTTGGGCGTTCATCGGAGCAGGGTTGCTGAAAGAGGACTCGGTCCCAGGAGCTGCAGGCTCTGTGGAGACGTGCACAGGCGGCACGAACGTCTGGGAGGAAGGGTCCGCACTGTTGGCGGCATGACTACTGCGACCGGGCGTGTTGTGATAGGCAGGATTTGCGGCATGAGGGTGGTAATCGCGAATGTGCTGTGAGTGAGTGTAATTGGCGTTGATCAACGGCTGCTCCTGTGGAGGCGGACGAGGGGGGAGGCCTGATGGAGGTGCACCGAGACCGGCAGCAGACACAGGTGACGAGTCAAGACCGGGTGCACGAGGCTGTGAGGGCGACGATGCGGTGGCTACATGCAGGCTGTCTCCAGCGTGGGCAGAGTTGGCATGGGCCGAGTTTGACTGCAGGGTGTTCAACAGGGCCTGGACATCAACCTCGCCGTTCAACGGGGTCGCAGATGGTTGCGCGTGGCTTGCCTCGCTGGGATGGGCAGGGAAATCTGCGCGGTGGGAGGCAGACTCTGTGGTAGAGGGACTGGGCACGACGAAGGATGCCGTGGGCTGGGCGACGGACGCGTCAGACACGCCACGAGGGCCGGCGTTCTGCGACGAGGACATGTTGGGGAGTGTGTCACTAGCACTTGCCTGATGCGCACCGGCCTGGCTGTCCGCTACATGGGGAGCAGCCTGGGGCGCGACTGCCTCGCCGCCAGCCGCCTGGCCTACGCTCTCGTCTTTGGGCGCATTTGGGTCCTGCCAGGCGCCGGGGCGCAGTTCTGTGTTGTGCATGGCCGGGTCGGCCATGTGCAGCTCCGTCTGGTTGAAGCCGACGTCCATCATGTTGTCAAGCACTGGGATGTTGGTCGGCGTGGGAAAGTGCAGCGGCTTGGGCGACGCGGGCGAGAGCAGCGCGATCTCGCTGCGCAGATGCGGTTCGTCGGGGTAATGTCCAGATGTCATGTGAATCAGGCAGTGCGCGGAGGCGCGGCAAGGGAAAGAGATGGGAGCGAGAGGCGTGATATGGGTGTGGGCATGCTCTGACGGGTGGGTGTGCAGCCGCTCGGCAACGAGATCAACGGGATCTTTGTATATGAGGTGATACGTAGGTAGGGTGTGAATCGCAATCCGCCTCTTATGCGCGCGCTATATCTAGACACCCTGCTCGCTGCGGCGTGTTGCAACGCGGTCGATGGCGGGAGGCGATGCTACCACTGCACTGCTGTTGCGTGAAGCTCCGAAGGCGGCAGGCGGAAGGGAGGTGGTGACGATTTCGATGGTCGAGGATGGCGGGGGGCGGTGTCGGCGCCGCTGGCCGCAACGCGATGGACAAGGCTGGTTAAATATCACACGACGGACTGGAGGGGACAACGAGGGGACGCGACAGCCTGGGATGCGGTGTGGTGAGGGCGAGAGGGGTGTGGTGGCATGTGGATATCGGCGCGGTGCAAAATCTGTGCTGGCGTTGTGGCGCGAGCAGCGTGGACGGACGATGCGCGCCGTGGACCGTCATGGTGATTCGCCTTCTCTAGCTCTCTGTTCCAGCCCGCCAGCACGCACGCACGTGCCTTTGCTCCTGCTGTACCTACCAGCATTCACTACTGCCGCAGTGCCGCTTCCCGAACCCGTGGATCCCTTGCCTGCGTCCTTGTATCGTCCTCGACCTTGCTCCTTTCGTTTGTGGCTGTATACATCTGCAGTATGACTTGTTGTGGGGCTCGCCAGGCCATGGTGCGCCCACAGTCCTTCTCCGTGGACGTGACTGCCCGGCCACGTATCGGCTTCTGCCCTTCCAGAGATTTGATTCTCCTCTGCTCTTGATCCTCGGCAGGGATCGCCTCCTACGGTATTCGCGTGGGTAGCGCGCTCCACAGGGCTTACACACTGTGCAGACTGGAAGGAAGTCCAGCCGGCGATTTGCCGATACCATATTGCTCCCTGGAATTCCTGCGAGCAAACATGTATGAATACGGCCCCCATGCTCCCGTGCCTGATATCGTGATGAAGCTGTCGCCGCCAAGATGACAGCCCATGCGTTGATCTCACATGCGGATTTGCTACCTCGTTCTAGAGCAGCTACTCATGTCTAGTCAACGTGTAGGCCGACCTTGCCAGCCTGACGCGCGCTTTGACTGGACGCAGATTCAGGGCTGAAGGTTAAGGTATACGTGTGAGCCCGACCGACCCCAGGAACGTACTAGCGCGAACAGTGTTTATAAGTAGCGTACTTCCGCACTGTTTCTCCCACGTGCACAAGACCATTGGCCATCTCGCTAGGATCAGATGACGACCTCTATGAACCCTCTGGGCCCTCAAAGACCATCTGCATATGGTCCAGGGCCATACAAAGGAGGTACTGGATGGGTACGTATGACTGTAGCGAGCAGAGCGGTGAGCATAGCTGGTAGCTTTGTGGTTGTGTTGGCGGTAGCGAACTGCGGATCTGGCAGCAGACGATACTTGGTCGCGACCTGAGGAAAAGTGCCTGGAAGCATGAGGTTCTGCTGCTGCATGAATTACCCTACACTGTCCAGGAGCTCTTGCTGTCGGTCGCAGCACCGAATACATAGTGATCGTGCGCAAACTTATGAGCAAATTATGCAGTCGCGATGACGAGAGCGACGATGAATGTGATTGAAGCAGAGAGGATTTTGACCAGTGACGACGACGAAAACACAGAAATGAATGTCGAAAGACACCTACTCAAGTTCAAGTCGTAACTCGCGAGCCCGCATGCGTTGGTGGAGATTGTATTGAGACACCGCAGCCTCGCGAACAGGCAGCAACGGCACGATGGTAAGTGGCGAGGCCGACGATATGACTGCCGTAAATCTATGCTATCGAGCTGATCAACAGGACTGTCTGGGTACATCTACAGAATCATCCTCTCGACTTGCAATACCACAAAAACTGTATCGGCATGTCCTCCAGCACCTGAGCCATTGATACTGCGGACTACGTGGTTCTTGGTGGCACGCACGCCGATATATGCATCTGAAATCTGGATGCTAGTGCCGCGATATGGCGTTGTGTTTCATATCGAGGACACGTCTTTCCACCATCGCTGGCAGACTAACGTTTCAGAAGCGCCCGCCATAACGTCTGGCGGAGTTTAGGAGCGATGAAATAGACTGTGCGACCTTTTGCTCGAGACAAACTTTCCTCTCGTGAAAGGCCTTGCACCCGAAGTCCCTCATGATCGATCATTGCGACCATGTTACCACACGAAGACCTACCATCTGCAATTCACCCGCGTCTTTGAGTCATAAGCAGTCCAGGGCTCCGCTACCAGCGGTCCCGTAGATGGCTCATTATACGGGTATCAAGTCATTAAAGTGGATGACATCAATGCGCTCGCGATAAGGTAACGCAGTACGACTTGCAGGACATAGAGATTATTGAAACACATGCAGCGCTTTCTCTGGAATCCCGGAAGGTCAGAAACCCCGGAAGGAATCGTCCATTGCTTGAAAGCTTGCACGGAAGACAGCAAAAGTTCAGGTAACGACCGTATCGTCAACAACAACCAAGACGTGGTCCGCATATATCTACAACTGCACAGGGAACCCCTAGAAATGTGCGGCATCCAGTCTTTGACTGGCATCGTCGTCGATGAAGGCGCTTTCGCTGGCATCCTGCTGCAAGACATCCAAACGGAAACAAGTCTCCTCCGCGCAATCAACACACTCGATTGCCTGGCACGAACCCGCCGTCAGTACCGAGCATGGCACGCGCAAATCTCATCGGTAGTCGCAAAGCTTCGAGACCGGCCTCATCGTCTGAATCATGGGGTCTGGGGACGTGTCATCAAATCAGTACAATCTCTTTGATGATGACCATGATGACATTTGGCTGCCCATATCATGCATCTTCCCACTGGGAGAGGATGGCGTTGCTGGTCGGGAGCATATAACATACGAGGAAGATGTGCAGCAGGTGTTTAAGCAGTCTGTGCCTAAGGAGCTGGAGAGGTTGCAGGCTGAGATAGGAGCAATGCAAGATGGGCACCGAATTGTTGTTTGTGCCTTTTATGAAGGCATACGGCCAGGAAATACACGCATGTCACCCAATTCGCGGGTTGTGTCATACATGTTGCAGCTGTCCCAGTCTTAGAGGATTCTACCTGACCCTTGCTTTGCAACTGAAAGAAGTGCCACAGCGTATCTCCTTCGAGCACCTCCGTAACGTCCATCATCGGCCTTCGCCTCCAGGTCAACACCAAATCGCTTAGACTACCATTCTCCGCCATTGCAGCAGCCTCACCATCGATCCCCATACTTAAGCCACACTCCAGCGATCTCTGGTGTTTCCTAGAGACCCGGACCAAAAGCGAGCAAAAGGAAATGCTCCTGAGAGCTCGTTCATGCATCGGCCGGGAATCGAACCCGGGGCTAGCCGAATCATTGAGATGATATACTTCGAATGGCAACGGCTAATTTTACCACTAAACCACCAATGCCTGGTATGATTACTAATCATATAAGTCTATTCAACTAGACTAGACGTTACCGGACGGTTGACGCTGGAGAGTCGGCGGACGAGGAGTCACTTGTACAAGCACATATATGTCAGTGCTACTTGCTGACGATCACCTCCAATTAAGTAGATTGAATGCGTCATATCGTGAGGCCATGCAGACGAGCAGGTCGCGTGAACGGTGGTAGGTCGAACAGCTTGATTGAATCGTTGCAGCAGATGACAGACGTTACCATAGGATATTTGATTCTTACCAGGCTCCACTTTCCGACTGCGTATTCGATGTGAGTCTTGCCATTCGTTGTCTGTGGTACGTGTTTCCTCAATTGATCAGATATGACATTGCCGGCTGGGAATCGACGTGCTGAGCTGTTGGAGCATTACAATTCTTGTTCGATCCAATTTGTTGATCGCCTAGGGCTAGCGGCTTTGCGACCGTCCATATGGGCTTCGCTACGTGCAAACAGAGGATGCATGAATGTAGGTCTGCAGCATGAGGACAGAGTGAGGTTCATCATCACGTGGAGTTACACCAAAGCTTATCAGCGAATCAGAAGCGGGTAAGATAAGAAGCGTGAAAGGGCCGAAAGCGGATGTTGATCGACAGCCAACTTCAGGCGCCGGCTGACAAGATGAAACTATCCACCGACACTTTTCGACGATGTTAGGCTGCCCAGTGGGAGTATTGTGCCAGAATACATACCGATGTCAAGTGCAGTACAGAAGTCGAAGCAATACTTCGAGTCAGTACATATGATTCGACGGCGCTAATTTGTGCTTGGTTGGCACCACGATCCATCAATCGAAAGACAAAATTGGCTGATCTTCCACGTGCCCGCCACGATCAAACGCGATTCTTAGACCGCGGAAAAAGAAGAAATAAAATATATCATGCAAGTTGTTGAAGTATATGCGGAAATGTGGCTGCTTATCTCCAGACGGTCGCTATCACTGCTATCTTGAGTCGATTACCCTCTTCGGCCAGCTGGACCCACACCAAAAGATAAGGCAGAACCTCGCAAGTCACACCAAGCAGCCACGACAGCTCAGGATTTGGAAACACTCTGGCCAGCGGAGAAGAATCACATGCGTCGATTCAAGGTTGCTGGCAACACCGACCAATGGTGTCACACTGATATCTGACCTCTGCTTCCCGTCAGGTTGAGGAAGTATATTTGACTTGGCGATCACTGTCGTGAAGATGCAAAGGAGTTTAGTGAGCACACGATGATTCTAGCCAAGTAGCACAGTAAAAACAAGCGACAAAGCGATCAGCATCTTTGCTCTGTGAATCGCTGTTTCGAACCATACGAGCGGCTTGTGCTTATCGCCACCTGACAGCCTCACCATCATCAAGCAGCCTGGAGTTCTCGACTTACGGAAACATTAGAATTGATTGGCTCTCTTACAGCCATCGAAAACGCTTCAGGCAAGGGCATATTGGTCCTCTAAATCCGCGGTGACGACTGGCCGGGGTGCACTGGTCTGGGCGATACCGTCCCGTCAGATCCTCGCCCGTATGGGCGGGACGACCTGGAGACCCCTCGGAAGTAGGCTACTTTGCTGCACGCCCCATCGTGGATATCGCGATAGATCGCAGGCTCCGGAGAAGCAAGTTCTGGAGGCTGGACGTCAATTGAGGATGTAAACGATATTAATCTCCCATGAAGCCCCGTGCTTCTTGTTGCGCAGTCATCGTCAAACACAATACTATTGTTCATCGATTGGACAAGTCTGGTCCGGAGAGAATTGTTTCTCTTATTGTCTCTTAGACACATTCGACTTCGATCGAGACCCACATCTGTGAAGAGTGACCAGTCAAGATGGTCGGCTTCAACCCTGCGTTACTCTGGAAAACTCCAGAGCTCAATCCTATCAACCACAAGGCTCGCTCGGTGCCTTTGCTCAATGTGATCAGCGTCCATGGTCGCGTGTTCTTCTTCTCCTGGTTCGGTTTCATGATCGCGTTCTGGTCATGGTAAGTGATCCCGTCGGCACTACGAGGCCATCAACGACGATTTGTTGTAATGTCATACTAACACACAATCAGGTACGCCTTCCCACCTCTGCTTCACGACGTTATCAAGGCGGACCTACACTTAACAACGGACCAAGTCAACAACTCAAACATCATCGCCTTGGTGGCCACTCTGCTTGTCCGTCTTGTCGCTGGTCCCGCGTGTGATCGGTTCGGTCCTCGCTACACATTCGCAGGATGTCTTCTCATCGGCGCCATCCCGACCTTCCTGTCCGGCACAGCATACAATGTCCACCAACTATATGCGCTACGATTCTTCATCGGCATCCTTGGTGGTAGCTTTGTGCCATGTCAGGTGTGGACGACGGGCTTCTTCGACAAGAACATCGTTGGTACTGCCAACTCCATCGCTGCTGGCTTCGGTAACGCTGGAGGCGGTATCACCTACTTCGCCATGCCAGCCATATACAACTCGTTCGTCACTCAACAAGGACTTGCCCCTCACGTGGCATGGAGGGTGTCCTTTGTCGTTCCAGGCATTCTGATTGTCTCTGTTGCAACGCTTCTTGTTCTGTTGTGTCCTGATACTCCCACTGGAAAGTGGTCGGAGCGCATGCAAGTCGCTTCGGAGATCCATCAACACAGTGCTACCGAGAAAGCATCCATCGTTGATGTTCCTGGCCAGGTCAGCGAACAGACTAAAGACACCAGAGCATCCTCCGACGAAGTCGGAACTCCCGACTCGCAAACACGCGCCAACTCAGTCATGAACAGCGACGAGAAGAAATCAGACTACCAGAACGGCAAAGTCAGCGACCCGGAAGCACAAATCGGCGAACAGCAGGTCCTCGACTCAACTCGCGGCGAGATCGTCCAGAAGCCAACTTTCAAAGACATTGCCAGAATCAGCTTGTCACCCCAAACGATCGTTTGCGGCGCCGCATACTTCTGCACTTTCGGCGCCGAGCTCGCTGTCAACAGCATCCTGGGCACGTACTACACCAAGCAATTCCCCACCCTCAATGCCCAGCAGACGGGCAACTGGGCAGCGATGTTCGGTCTCATGAACATTATCTGGAGGCCGCTCGGTGGCCTCGTGGGAGACGTCGCGTACAACTACACCAAGTCGGTGTGGTCGAAGAAAGCCCTCCTGCACATCTACGGCGTCATGACCGGCGTGATGATGCTGGTCATCGGCCTCGTCAACCCTCACAGCCTCAGCCTCATGGTCCCGCTAGTGTCAGTCGTCCTGATGCTCTTCTTGGCTGGCGCGAACGGTCTGACGTTCTCTCTCGTTCCTCATGTGCACCCGCAAGCCAACGGCGTGGTGTCGGGTTTCACAGGCGCGTGTGGCAACTTGGGTGGCGTCGTGTTTGCGATTGTGTTCAGGTATGGCTCCAGCACTGCGAACTCGATCTGGATCATTGGTGCTATCATTATTGGTATCAGTGTTGCTGTGTGCTGGATCAAGCCTGTTCCTTCCGGTCAGGTTGGTGGGAGGTAGGGAAGTCCAGTGGAAGGGTTTGAGGATTTAGGGGCACTTGATCCAGTCAAATTGCCTGCATTTATGACATTCAGTGATAGCATGCATTATATGTGCACGTTGATGTTCCGAGATACCATTTGAATTCATGTTGCCGTTCAATTACGATTGTACCATGATTTTATCACCCTTGACCACGTCTTCGCATTTCTCCTCGATACAAGTCACATGGGACCCTTTCATTCACAAATTGGCACGGAAGATGTGTTTGTTGGGAAATTGGGATTGTTTTTGGTAGTATCTAACCGTGTGCGGTCAAACACTTGGCTTGTCTTTTCCCTTGAGGCTGATTGGGTTCGCCATTTAAGCGGCAATGGTGACCTCAACCTCAACACCGGCCTCGATGTTGATGATGATCTGCTTGACGACCTCGGTGGGGGCGTTAAGGTCGATCAGGCGCTTGTGGATCCTGTCGCAATTTTGTCAGTCATGGCTCTCATGCAGCAGAATTCCAGATTCGGAGGATGTTTTTGAGACCGCGGCTCTTTCAACTGCAGAACTCCCACCCTCCAAATCTGCACGAAGCTCTTGCTTTTACTCACCTCATCTCGTACATGTCCCAGGTCTTGGAGCCCTCACCGCAAGGGGTCTTGCGGGTGGAGATCTTCAGGTTCTTGGTGGGCATGCGGACGGGGCCCTTGACGCGGAGGTCCTTGGACTTGGAGCGGTCGATGAGCTCCTGGCAGACCTTCTCGAGGGAAGAGACCTTGCGGGAGGTAAGGGTGATGCGGATCTTGTGGATCTTGGCCATCTCGCCCTGCTGGACCTTCTTGGCATCGTAGGTGGACATGTTTGCGGTGTTGTTGGGGGGGATTGATGCGATCGCGACTGAGTCAGAGTGTTAGTTCGGGTCGCAGAGGTTGTGAGATTTCTGTCGCATGCACATACCTCGGTCTGTGTGTTAGGACTCGGTAACGTGACGATCGTGCAGAGCAGAAATCAATGCGCGGAGCGGGCGTCCAAATGTGAATTTGTCGGAGTGAGTGGCAGTGGAATTTTAGCGGCGGGCGGGGCCGCTGTGGGTGTTGGTGTTGGCGGTAGGTGCGTTTGGTGAGCGACGTCAGCACGTGACTAGCTGGCTCGCCAGTGACTGATGATGACTGCATCGATGCAACTTTTGGAATGTGAATTGTGCAAGGGAAGGCCGATATAAAATACTGGACCGGCGACAGCTGCAAGCCAGGACATACTGATCAATCCAAAATAATAATAATTACGAGCTGGTTCAGACAAAATGTCGTTACCTTCATTGGCTCCTATACCGCCTGCGGCTATCCGCTTGAGTCTGGACAATACCGAATGGGAAGCATGTCTGGATGCATGGATCAAAGTGGCCGAGATGCACATGGGAACACGTCTATACTCCGCAACGCCTGTTGCAGCCTTTCTCCGGTCGTATTACCACGAATTGTCTCAGGTGGACTCGAATGACGCCACACTACGATCACCAAATGCCGAACCATTACATAAGATCGCATTTGCTCTGACAAGGAAGGCATGTTCAGAGGCAAGCGATGTCGAGGAGCTTCTGGACTGGGACTTCCTCGCGAATTTCTGTCGCATTCATGTCAAAAGCCTGCGAGTGCCCGAGATGTTCTCCCGTCTTTGGAGAAGTAAACCCGATGATCTTCAGATGGTCTTGCAGAAGCGCAAAGATGGTTTGATCAACATGCTTGAGTCTAGCAGCCCAGACGTTGCGGAGGTGACTCTGGCCCAATTGGCACCTATCATGCGGGTCTCGCCTCAAACAGCTGTCTACTTCATGACCGGCACTGATATGGTGGATGCTTTAATATCTGGCTATAGCAAAGCTGGTGCTGATAAAACACGGAAAGCTATCAGCATGACTCTCTATCTTGGACTTGTGGCCTGTGTATCCGGAGAAATGCCAAACTTCTCTCTGCTCTCTGATCACCTTTACACCTTGAAGAGTCAAGGAGAGGGGAAACCCCCGAACCAGGCATTGGTTGCGGATGCAGTTACGAACACACCACTGCTTGCGAAGCTGCGCCGTAGCATTACCGGAAAGACACCAGAGCGAACGGTCAAGCTATTCGACAGTCTGGAGATCTTCAGATCGCCTAGTATCGCAAGGCCGAAGAAACACTCACACCGCAAACCCTCAAGCAAAGGAAAGGCCAGACAAGCCGACCAATCTCACGAACTTCACATTCATCGTATGAGCTATGTTACGCAAGTGCAAGATCTGTTCCCTGATTTGGGAGCTGGCTTCGTCATGAAACTTCTGGACGAGTACAACGATGATGTTGAACAAGTGACGGCACACCTACTCGATGATTCATTACCACCTCATCTACAAAGCCTCGACCGAAGCGAACAGGCTCCTATTTTCGATTCTAGTGCGCAGAAGGCCGTTGACCACCTCGCACCGAGATCGACACCGCCACTTCCCGAACCATTCATTCCAGAGCGACGAAACGTATACGATAATGACGAGCTCGACAAGCTTTCAATGGATGTGTCACGTTTGCACTTCGGCAAGAAAAAAGATATCACAGCTCCAGCAGGACAATCAGACAAATCCGCCATCCTATCCGCGCTCGCCGCCTTCGACTCTGACGATGACGAGCGTGACGATACGTACGACGCACAAGACGTTGGCGGTAGTATCGACAACGCTCATCCTGACGGCGAACCTGGTCAGACAGCCAAGGTCACACAGGAAGAGAACGACATGGCTCTTTTCGCAAGCTACAAGAGCAGCCCCGAGCTCTTCGGCCGAACCTTCGACGTGCGCCGCGGTCAAGCTAGAGCTGCACTGAAAGCAGAAACTGGCATGACCGACGAAGCGATTGAGGGATGGGCGATCATGTTACAACGAGATCCAAAGCGTCTGGCTCGTCTAGAGTCGCAGCTCGGTGCTTTCGATGGACGACAGGCTACGCTGGCTCGTTCGTCCTATCGTGAGAGTCCTGGCGGCACTGAGACGGAAGACTCTGATGCGCCCGGCGGCCGTGGCGGTTTCAGCGGCAGAGGTCGTGGTCGCGGCAGAAGTGGACGTGGTGGTCGAGGAGGTAGAGGCGGCGGCAATGTGTCAGGTCCCTCGGGAGAGGCTAGCACGGTCGCTGCGCAGAGGAAGAAGGAGGCGAACAAAAGCAGCCAGGCGAACCACAACCGCAAAGCGCAGCGGGGCAAGAAGATGGCAAGGGCGGGTTTCAGTGGGTAGGTGTGTTGTAACATCATTGAGATAGTGAAATCACACCAAGAATGCGAAAATAACTACATCTTGTGAGAACCTGCAGTTAAACTTGGTTTTGGTGACCGCCCCATTTATTGATCATCCAACATAGCCTGACTTTGCGTTCAACACAGACATACTCGGTACATTTCGGAGGTATCTCACTGATTGATGGGTAGTGTTCTTACTCAGTTCCAAAAGCAGTGATCAGGCAGTAGACAAGATTTCCGACAGCTCCTTGCTGCTCTTCTATAAAATTTTGCTCGGATTCGTCGTATACTGTTCGCACGAAAACGTCGAACCCCGACGTCTCATGTACGCTGCTGAATAAAGAGAAGAGATGTCCAGAAGAAGGTAGTACCAGCCACGCATCCAACACTCCAAGCATTGAAGCACGAATCCAAATTCCACGCCTAGGCCTTCGCCACCCTCATCTTCAACGTAATCGGAGTCGCGGGACAACTCGTGAGCGTCAACTTCGATCTAACAGGATTCTCCTCCAACTGCCCCGCAGCCGGCATTAGCTTATCAAACCTCTGCAACAACCTGACAACAACATAGCTCGCCTCTGTAAGCGCAAACTGCTGTCCGATGCAAATTCTAGGCCCGCCGTTGAAAGGCAAGAACTCCCATCCGGGCTTCCTGCCTTGGAATCTCTCAGGCCTGAACTCATCAGCGTCCGGGCCCCAGAGGTCTTTGCGGCGGTGCATGACGTGGATGCTGTAGTTGACGTCGGTGTCAGGAGGGAGGACGACGGGGCTCATTCCATCCGGTCCGCCTCCGCGGGGCAGCGTAGTGATTTTGTTGGAGCGGCGTGCGTTACCCGGGACGACGGTCCAGAGGCGGAGGGTCTCGTTGAGGCAGTGTTGAAGGTAAGTGCAGCCCTTGAGGGTGGAGAAGGTGATCTCTTGCGGGTTCTCGTAGGAGCCGAAGTCATTGATGATGCTCTCGCGAAGTTTCTGGAAGATGTCGGGGTTGCGCATGAGCTGGTGGAAGAGCCAGGAGAGCAGAGAGGCGGTTGTGTCGCGGCCTGCGAGGAGGATGTTCAGGAGTTGGGCGCGGAGTTCGACGGGGTCGCGGGTTCGGGTAGCGAGCTCTTCGAGGAAGACGTAGCGGTCTTTGTCGCCTTCTTCGGCGACCTTCTCGCTTCCAGATGATTTGCGGAGGGCAAGATTGACGTAGTGGTCGATGAACGACTGGACGTTCTTGTTGTTCTCCTTGTAATCTTTGGGGTTGTGGATCCAGTACATGTCGGCAAGTCTGAAGCGCTGAGCCATGTGGAATTGAGCGGAATCGAAATTACGCGAGAATGCTGTTTCCCTGATGCGCAAGTAGGTCAGTCAGATTGTTCATCGATCGTAGTATCCATGCGTTCTTCTTACCTGGACGCTTGTGCCTCATCTTTCTGCGTGCCCATTCCAGCCTCTGACAGCTGGCTGTCGACAGACTCTCCAAACAGGAACTCAGTAGCTGAATCGATAGTGAGGCGGAAGAACAATTGCTGGAGATTTGTCTCAGCAGTACATCCATCCGATTGCACGGGCATGACCTTCATAAGGTTCTGCACGTGCCTCTCCTCAAGCTCGAGGTCAGAGACTTGGTCTCTGACAAAGTTGGGCCTGAGCAAGGCGCGACTATGCTCCCATGCTTTGCCGTCCTGTGTGAAGATTCCACTACCCAAGGTAGCACCCATGTTGCCATTGCGAGCAGGTCCCAGGTCGAAATCGCTGAATTGTGTTGCAAGCATGGCCTGAATGTTCTTCGGATCGTGCGTGACATAGACATCCTGGAAGAAGACTGAACTTTTGAACGTGGTGACCTCACGACCGTGGAGTGCAGTCATTTCACGCTGACGCTTGATCAACAGGTCAGGGAAAAGCTGGTCCTTGTCGGCTTGCTGCATTTCCTTCAGATTTGCAAGGCCAGCGAAGCCTTCCACGGGGTATGAGGGTACATCGCCCGCTCCAATCTCCCTCTTTTTGCCTACAAGAAATGTCAACGTTGATATTTTACAGAGACCGCAGTACAACAGTCGGCATTGCAGTCTTTCGAGGTAACCTACTCGCAAGCTGACGTCGTAGAAGGATCACATTGATCGCTTTGTAGATGACAAGGGCGGCAACACCCCAAGCGGCGAGGCCTAGATAGATATACATGTTTGTGAGATTTCCTCGATTTTGGTACCAGGCTCCAGAAAACACAATCGAGAAGGACTCTGCTGAGTTAAGTAGGATTCGTTGTATGCGGATTCGCCACTAACGATCGCTTAGCCCTGTCAGCGTCAAAACGCTCAGACTCAGCTGAACAGATCGATGCGAGATTAGATCTTTACGGGACTTATATTCAAGAGTCGTTTGTGTTGCCGCCAAGTGTGTAGAGAGGATTTGTTTGGTGATTTGAATCTGTTTAAAGCGTTAGGCGAACCTGACCCAAGTATATACGGTACAATTGTGAAGAAGTACGATGATGTCGGGGTTAAACGGTCGCGGATCTTCAGCTCCAAAGCTCGGAGCCAGGAGGAGGAGCGTGGAGTCGGCTCAAAGTTTAGCTCCGGGTCGCATTCGCCAGATAACAGCGGGTACGGCCAAGATATCATCAGTGATGCTTACTATGGAATGCTGCCGAGGCATCTCAAGAGGGGTCACGATCTAAATGACCCCGGTATCGTAGTTACCACGAGACGAGCACCAACAGTTAGGGCAATGCCGTATGTATTGCTAAACTCTACACATATGTACCCCGCTGGGCTCCCACGATGGAACGCATTTCTTCCCAAGTAGGCGAGTGCTGGTCGCTAGTGGCTGGAGGTTTGATAGTCCGGCGGCCAGTATAACCTCGCAAGATCGCAGGGATGTGTAAGGAGATATATGTATGGACACATTGCTCCAAACCCTACCGCGTAAGCAGTGTTGTAGCATGAACCTGGTTCAAGGCCTCCCAGTGGCTTTCCGGGCGCTACAATTGTGTCCAACGAGCTCGACCGATCGCAAGAATCGTCGTCACCAGAGATACCAAGTTGGCCCCAAACGTGAGACAGTAGCTCTCACGCATGCAGATAAGATGGTTCAGAGGACCCGTGGTGACAAGCATCTCGACCAAACGACGCGTGTTCGAAATCAAGGATGTTACGCGCGTAGACTCAAGAGCACAAACGGCTGTATCTCCCAAGTTGGAGCGACACGCATGTTGCTTGCTGATGCCCACATTCCTGGTAGCATCACGAACGATGTCATCGGAAGAACACGCCTCGTCTGGAGGCAGGCGGGAGATATCTGTGGTGACACCAGAGCAGTGCAAGCGCAAAACGGGCATACACTGAAGTCAGCACGTCGTACGCCGAGTGAGAGTCGCGTGGCGCTTTTGCAGCCTTGTAGCACGCATGATATAACGTGGCGTTCCGCCATGCAGTAGTTCATAGCCAGCGTATGCACATGCGTCTAGGCAGAGACATAAGGCCGTAAGGGAAGGCGTCTGATCTCGCAGCGAATGCGAAGCGGACGAATGTAAGCACCATACACGGATTGCTCTGATTCGTCGAGTAACGAGACCTGCATGCACGCAAGATCTCGGTAGCTGTCAGCGCGCGACATGTTGAGACAAGTGAGTGCAAGAGAGTATTTTTGAACTTTGATAATTTCTCGTTGATACAGGAGCGTACACGTAAAATGGCCGGGCACACCACGAAGCCATTTCTTCTAGCACTTGCCTCACAAGGTAAGAAAAGATCCGAGCGAGCAAGAGACAGCAACAAACCCTTCGATCCCATTGTACAGTAAATAGTAAAAAAACACACACAGAAGGCCACATCTTGCCTCTCTTTTTCTCGAAGGTAGAACGCCTGTAGAACGCCGCCAGTTCATGCAACGCCGTCAAGTTAGGAGGAGGAAGGAGTCCGAAGCGATGTCGAAGCAAGTCTTTGGGCTTTCTACGCCTTGCTCTTCTTCGACTTCTTCTTGATCTGCTCCTCGGGCACCTCGGCGGAGGCGCCGCTCTTTCTCTTGGCCTTCTTCTCGGCCTTGAGCTTCTTCTTGATGGCCTCCTCGTCAACCTCGTCGGCGTCAGCCATCTCGACGTCCTCGGACTTCTTGGACTTCTTAGACTTCTTGTCCTTCTTCTCCTTGCGCTCGGCCTGCTCGGTGGCGCCAGCGGTGACACCAGCAACCTCGAGCTCCTCCTCAGCAGCGGCAGTGGGGTCAGCGACGTTGATGGAAGCAAGGGTCTTGTCCATAGCGGCTTTCTGTAAGCGACAATGTTAGTATTCTGTACAAGTGTGCTTGACTTGCAAGGTGATCTTACCATGGCGACCTCGTTCTTGGTGGGGTTGACACCGTCAGCGTAGAAGCGGAGACGCTCCTCGACCTGCTCCTTAAGGGCCTCACCGAACTGCCTGGTGGGTGACATGCTGAAGTTGTCGATTCTCGAGGCAATAGAGGTCTTGTTGGCAAGGAAACGGGAGATTCTGCCCTTGTTCTTCATGCCAGCGCGGCCAATGAAGGAAGAGTGGTAGATGAGACCGTACTTGGGGGTGTTGCCCTTGGTCTTGAGAGCGCGGAAGAGGGCCTTCTCGGCACCAAGAATCTGGACGGTAGAGGCAGGGTACTTGGCAAGGTTGGTCAAGCTACCGGCGTGGGAGATGAGACGAGCACCAACGGTCTCACCGATAAGAGCGGCAAGGTTAGGTGCGACAACACCCATCTTAGCGACGAGGTAGGCGGAGAGGGACTTGCGGTACTTGACGAGGGAAACGGTGCGCTTAGCGAAAAGCATGACGTTCTCCATGTCGGTCTCGGAGATGTCCTGACCCATAGAGACCTTAGCAGCGTCGATGATGGCACGGGCGGTGCTGTGGTCGTCCTCAACAAGCTCAGCAAGCTCGTGCAGGCTGTCCTCAGAGAGAGAGGTCTTGTTGCCGATGAAGAGCGCGCAGGCGGCGAACTTCTGGTTGTCGGAAACAATCTTGACGAGCTCGGGGAAGTGCCACGAGTACCATTCCCGGACTCTCATGGAGAAAGTGTTGACGGCCTTGTCGAGGTGGTCCAGGGTAGCAATGGCCTGGATGATGTGGTTGTCGTTCTTCTGGACGGAGAACTTCACCTTGCTTCTGCTGTAGGCGTGGCCGAGACCAAGCTGTGCACGGGAGACATCACCAGTCTGGAGGCCCTTGAGGAGCTTCTCGGCGTGGAGGCGAATGCCACGGAGGAGGTCGCCAACCATCTCGCTGGTCTCGGGAGTCTCGGCCTCAATGCCAGGGAACTCGGCCTTGATGGAACCAGCCAAGTTCCTGTCACCAACACCGAGAATGCTCTTGTTCTTCTCCTTCTTGCCGCCCTTGGGCAGGTTGGCCTCCAAAGTAGTCCTGAGGTAGTCGCTCATGATACCCTCGGAAATCTCGTTGGCGTTCTCGAGCGCCTGGGCGGCACCCTGGAAAGGCGCGAAAGAGACAAGCTGGACCATCTTGCCGAACTTGGCAAGGTCGGCGTGCGCCTCCTGAACCTCCTTCAGGCGGGCACCGACGGTGTCGGCCTGCAGCTTGACGGAGAAGATGGCATAGCCAACGGAAGACTCGTGGAGGAGGTAGTCGACGGACATTGTGGGCGACGTGTGGGTGGTAATAGTCGCGGGTGAGGGCTGCGCAACGAAGTCAATCGAGGCGCGTTCGGTCGTCCAGTATTAACGCCCTCCTTGGTGCGTTCGTTGTTCGTCGAGGAGTGGTCGGGATGCTGGCGCAATCGTTGGACTTGACGAGCGAGCACGGCAGCACTTTTTCGTCCACTCTGCAAAAATGGGAAAGCGAGCTTTGCGGGAACCGAAGCTAGCCCGGCCCGCCCCGCCGCATCTTGCATCAATCCCGCAGATGCGATTGGGGATTATTTTGCATCAGACAACAGGATTATATCAAATGTATAGCTTACGGAGCATTGAATAACTTAGCGAAGGTGAAGTTGTTCTACCCGTTGAGCAAGTTCTACACTCGATGAGGCCGTAGCTCCAGAAGGGATTGTACAATCGCACGGATTACAAGCACTGTTGCTGGAACTGTCTATATCTTTCACCAGTATACTGCAGGAGATACGATCCATGAGACACAGTAGTTCTTCCGTGCGATAGTAGCCGGACTAGCCCATGCTGTACTCGTATATTGCAATTTACAGTTCCAAGGAGCGATGTTGCTCTTCAGGCATCCCCGTCCCTCCATAGTCCGCCAAGCCAACGCGGAGTGACAGCGCGAGTCCCCTCCAAAAGTTCGCTAGAGGGGAACAAATATACAGCCCATACTAAATCACGACCAGCCGATACCGAGCTATCACACCCGACATCTGGACATACGGACCTCAAAATGTCGGCAGCTCAACTTCTCAACCCCAAGGCAGAGTCTCGCCGCAGAGGTGAGGCTCTTGCCGTCAACATCTCCGCCGGTGAAGGTCTTCAGGGTGTGCTCGCCTCCAACTTGGGGCCTACTGGCACGATCAAGATGTTGGTGGACGGATCTGGTGGCATCAAGCTCACCAAGGATGGTTCAGTACTTTTGAAAGAGATGCAAATTCAGAACCCTACTGCGGTCATGATCGCGAGAGCAGCAACAGCACAGGACGAGATTTGCGGTGACGGCACAACGAGCGTGGTGCTCATGATCGGTGAGCTCCTCAAGCAGGCGAATAGATACATCAGCGAAGGTCTTCACCCTAGAGTGATCACCGACGGCTACGAATTGGCGAAGAGCGAGACTCTCCGCTTCCTGGATGAATTCAAAATTGCGCGCGAGGTCGACAGAGAACTCCTTCTCTCCGTTGCGAGGACATCATTGTCTACAAAGATCAACTCTACTCTTGCTGAGCAGCTCACACCCGACATCGTGGATGCCGTCCTGGCTATCTACCAGGCACCCGCAAAGCCCGATCTGCACATGGTTGAGATCATGACTATGCAACACAGAATGGCTGCCGACACCCAGCTCATCCGCGGTCTTGCGCTCGACCACGGCGCAAGACATCCCGACATGCCCAAGGACGTCCGTAACGCCTTCATCCTTACCCTGAACGTCAGCTTGGAGTACGAGAAGAGCGAGATCAACTCTGGATTCTACTACAACTCGGCGGAGCAGCGCGAGAAGCTTGTTGAGTCAGAGCGTCGTTTCGTCGACGACAAGCTCCGCAAGATTGTCGAGCTCAAGAAGGAGGTGTGTGGTGACGATCCCAAGAAGGGCTTCGTTATTGTGAACCAGAAGGGTATTGACCCGCTGTCTCTCGATGTGCTGGTCAAGAACGGCATCTTCGCGCTCCGTCGCGCTAAGAGGAGGAACATGGAGCGCCTGCAGCTCATTTGCGGTGGTGTCTCACAAAACAGCGCCGACGACCTCACACCCGATGTCCTGGGCTGGGCCGGCCACGTTTACGAACACCAGATTGGCGAGGAGAAGTACACATTCATTGAGGAGGTCAAGGAGCCTAAATCGGTCACCCTTCTCATCAAGGGTCCCAACTCGCACACCATTTCTCAGATCAAGGACGCTGTCCGTGACGGTCTGCGATCAGTCTACAACATCGTCGTTGACAAGTCTGTGGTTCCTGGCGCAGGTGCCTTCCAGGTTGCTCTCCAGAGACGTCTGACATCTGACGAGTTCACCAAGACCGTCAAGGGCAAGGCCAAGTGGGGTGTGGCCGCGTTCGCTGACGCCATGCTTGTCATTCCCAAGACACTGGCTGCAAACAGTGGTCACGATATTCAGGACTCGCTCGCCGCGCTGCAAGACGCTCACGCCGAGGGCCACGTCGCTGGTCTTGACCTCGTGTCAGGAGAGGAGATGGACCCCGTTCAGGAGGGTGTCTACGACAGCTTCAGAGTCCTCAGGAACAGCATTGCAAGCGCCACCGGCATTGCCAGCAACCTTCTTCTGTGTGACGAGATGCTCAAGGCCAGGCAAATGGGCAAATCCGGCCCACCTGGTGGTGGAGAGGAATAAGCGGGAGGACACGATGTTGATGAAATTAACTCAAAGCATGTATCATATCCGCAATGACCTCAACGAGCGAGACCTGAGCAGCCCCCTAGATGGAACGCCACGAGCCTTCCTAGAATACAGGTTTTCTGGAGCTTCTGCGGCCGCAACCAAATAGACCGGCGGCCCGAGGCCTCGTTCGTATTTACGACGTTCAAATGCGATGTTATGGCAGACTACTTACTTCTCCTTGTTCCAATTTTAATGTTCTCGTTGATCTACAATGCAGTTCAGCCGAGCCGCACATTCCAGTTGGTGACACAGGAAATTGGCTGGGCTTGACGCGTGTTATTATTTTCATTCCAATCCCCCACTTGGCACGTAACCTCGAGGTCGTTGACCAGCAACGATGTTCCAGTCTCTGCGACACCCATTGGTCTGTACACGCAACGTGAGTAAGAACGCGTCCAACTCTTGACACTCGTTCAAAGCTCTCTCTCGATCATCTGACGCCTGTACCTACTTCAGGACGAGACCAAAACACCACAATCGTTAGCATAATCGGCTTGAGCAGCGCGAATACACGAGGAACGCAAAAACAGGAGCGCTATTGCGCCTGGCGCGAAGATGTTCGTCCGTAACGCTGCAGCAGTAGTCCTTACCATCGGCCTGTTAAGCAAAGATGCTCTTGCGGAATTGATCACTATCACGCAGTATGCCAGCACATGCAGTGCTATCTACACGACTGGATCGCGATCTATCACAATCGTTCAATCGACGACCACTGTGGTTCCAGTCCCATACGATGACGCAGCATGGAATGGCGGAACCCCCTTCGTACTTGGTGTTGAACCAGGCGGGGCGACAGATCCTCTGTCTCGCCGTGCCGATCTTGACGGTCGCTCTTGGTTGACTTTAAATGGCAACACGTCAACCGATCCATTATCTGCCGGACAATACTATATCCGTGGCGGTCAACTCCTGAGTATCAACGGTAGCTACATTTCTACGAACCTCAACTTCGAGAGCCAGCCTTTCTCTATAGCGGATACTCCGGGCGCGATCAGCACCACGTTCACTTTCAAGGATGGTGTTCTCAACTGGACCAGCCCGCGCTTCACCGCTGGCAGAGCGAAGTTCTGCAAACAGCCTGTCAACCTTATCGAAAATGCGCAGATCCAGTGTCAATTCCTCGGCGATTCGGAGTCACCGGATTCGTGCACTCCAATCCGCCTGGTTGCCATCCCTTGTGCTGAGGTAAACCCATTGAGTTCGTCGTCGTCGATTTTGCCGACAGGTACCATCAGCCTTTCATCCAGCATGGGGATTATGTCAAGCATGTCGAACGGTCCACCTGACCAGTACACTCCGCCACCATATTCATCGAATCAGCCACGAAGTAGCTCCTCGACTGTAGTATTGCCTCCAATCAGCACGCCAGCAGCGTATACCTCGGCGCCTTCGTCTACCAGTGTATCTTCGCAGTCGCCTCCTGTGGCTTACTCGAGCACGCCTGTCACCAGCTCGAACGCTCCCCCTTCTTCAAGCGCAGGCCCGCCAATCTATGGTTCTCCGACGCCTTCTCCTACCCCATCGCCGAGTCCATCCTTGAGCTCGAGCTCTAGCTCTGTCATCAGTTTCGCTTCTTCTGGTTCACCCATCGGGCCGATCAATCCTACTCCGTACGGATCCACGAGCTCTAGTCCTAGCTCAAGCTCAAGCTCTGTATCAATCTCCAGCGGCGGTGTCAGGACCTCGCCAAGCTCCACACTGTCTTCGACATCTTCGATTGGTCTACCGCCAATCTATCCTTCTGAGACACCTATGAGCTCTAGCATGTCAATGGCTCCTACTTCGTCCAGAATTGTGCTGCCGAGTTCGTCTCCATCTAGCTCTTCGGTGTCTAGCATCTCTTTCGCTTCTTCCGAGAGTCGACCTCCTGTCTACACGCCGCCGGCAGTAAGTCCATCATCGACCGCGTCGTCCACGATGAGCTCGTCCAGCTCAAGTCTACTACCTCCAGTAGTCTACCCCTCTGAATCATCGACTTCAATCTCCATTAGTGTCTCGCTACCGTTGTCTTCCACGCCCAGCTTGTCCTCGACAGTACTAATCCCATCTTCGTCTTCGATCGTCAGTCCACCGATCTATACCAGCGGCCCACAGCCGTGCCCAGGAGGGAACAACACCATCTACATCAACGCTGCTGGAATGGCCTACACCATCTACTGCAACCGAGACTCAATTCCTGGATCTTATGCTGCTCCTGTCGTGCTAGACTTCGCAAGCTGCATCCAGCGCTGCGATCTCGATCCTGATTGTGGCTCTGTTTCTCATACTTCCGGAGACTTCTGCTACTTCAAGAAAACTCCTGAGTACTACATTGATTCAGACACGGACTTGGCAGTGAAGATAGCTGGCGCGCCTCCAGTGTACTCCGGACCCTCAAGCAGCGTGCAAAGCACACCTTCGTCTTCTCAAGCCCCTCCATTTTATGGGACGACAAGCAGTAGCAGCATGGCATCATCTTCGAGCTCAGCTATGATGAGCTCTTTTAGCTCGTCGAGCAGCGCGGCTCCAGAACAATACCAGGGTCCAACCACGACTACAACCACGACCACGAGCTCGTCTTCAAGCACTCAAGTCCTCGATCAGTACGATCAGACGACTACAAGCTCGTCATCAAGTACCCAGGCCCCTGACCAGTATGCACAGACAACGACCACAACCACATCCTCGTCGTCTTCATCGTCCTCCGCTGCTTCTTCGACCATTCCATACTCCGACTACCTAGTCCTACCCTCGCCAACTATTTGTGACTTTGGCGACCCACCTACATACGACGAAGACGATTCTTACTGTGAGGTCGATCTACCCTTCCCAATCCAACTCTACAGCGTATCCTCGGTTCGAACCTTCGCCGGCTCCAACGGCTACATCGGCTTGAACCGTGGCTCTCAGCAATTCCAGGTGAATCGGCTCCCGTACTCCGCAATACCAGAGAACAGCATCGTTCCTTTCTTCGACGACATGTTCCTTTACGGCAGGAAGAACCCACGTCAGGGAATCTACTACCAAGTCGAAGGAACTAACGTCACGTGGGAATACTACGTTGGACGCTCTGCGCAATCGGATACGGATAAGGCGCGCTTGAGCCAGAGTATCTATCACTTCACAGTGGCGTACGATAGTGCTGTACCGAATACGTTTGTCTACACGTACTATAACCTCGGTAACACGGAACAGCAGGATCCTGGCGTCAATGGAGCGAGTGCAGCAGTAGGATTGCAAGGATGTGAGTATTCCCCTGACAAAGTCGAAGACTATAAGCATGCATTATCGGAAAAAATACTGACGACTCGATCGCAGTGGACGGCAACGGCCAAGCCGTAGGCACGACCTACTCGTTCCGCGAAGCCAACATCACGCCCGGGGCACAAATCAGCTGCAGTGGCACGACAAACTCGTGCGCGAACGTTCCTAACCCCGTGATCCCCAGCGTGGGTGGCGCATCGAGATGAGCTATCACAAGCTTTCTACTTGTAGTGTGAAGCGGCTTTGCAGCTTTTCAAGATCATATAGTCTTTTCCCGCGGTTGGCAAGTATGGAGTAATCGCATAGGCGAAACGCGTGGAGATATTCAGCATTTAGTCAGTATCGAAAGAGTTCCTCACCGTTCAACTCGATATTGCTTGGCCAGTATAGGATGATGCATGCTGGCAGATACCTGGTATTCCACATCGACGTTTCACTAATGTTGGTCGCGTAGATGGTGTCCAGAGACAACCAGTCCTCGCAGTACCAGCAAGGTGTTCGAGGCAAGCAGAAAATTGCCAGCAGACATCGAATGCATGCCAAGCTAGGCTTTATCAACATGTCTGCAAAGTGATACTTCAATGCTTCGAAGCCTGCAGACACAATGCGCGCAGTGCTCTGGGATGAGGCGTGTTATTTTAGCTGACATGATAAAACACCAATGGGACTGTCGAGTAACATTCAGACAATGTGTTTTCGAGCAGGTTGACTGGTACTTATCGACTATGCTTCGCACGCACCTCGAATTTGTGGTTTAGGCTGTCCTTGAGAATGTCCTCACTTACAAAAGTTTAACCACCATTAGCTTGCGGCCCATTGGCTTGAGGACTTCCGGTCATATACACTAGGTCAGCATGCGAAAAACTGGCGCTGGTCCTCAGAGAGGACTTTTGAATTATTGCTGGCCGTTTGGAACAGATAAGTAAACCTGCTATCCGTGTTTCCCTCGTCCCAAACACCACCAAGACAGCAGTCTCGCTTACACGGACAGAAACACCTCTGACTTTTATCAACTGCTTTAACAGCTCATCCAAAATACAATCTGCCATCATGGCAGCCTACTCTTACTCTCTCCGATCCGGACCTAAATCCAAGATCACCTGCGTCGCTACCAGCCAACAAGCTAGCGGCAATCAAACGACTATGCCCTTCTCTACCTCAACCATCCCAGCTGAATCCAAGCAGCCCATTATCTCAAATCCTTCGAGAAAGCGCAAAATCGAAGAGATCAGCGGCTTCGACGACGGCGAACGTCAGAGAACACTTCTCACTCCAACCGCAACCATCCAAGTAGTACACACGAAGGATGAAAGATGCATTATACGCCTCAAGAAGCGTAAGATCAAAGACATCAAGCCCAGCAATGCTCGTCTCCAGAGAACTCTTCACACTTCAACTGCAAGGATCCACACGATCCACACAAAGGACGAAAGATGTATCATACGCGTTAACAAGCGCAAGCTCGAAGACATCAGCTCCGACGACATCAATTCAGCGGCAAAAACCACAGTGGAATCCACGAGCGCTCACAAGAATTCAAAATCGAAAGGGCACCACAAAAAGCGCAAGACCAAAGACATCGTCTCTTCTGGCAGTACACGTCAGACCAAAGGTGCAAAAGGAACGCCGAAGAGCAAAGCCAGCAAAACCCAACCGGCCATTTCGACTCAGCAAGAGTCAAATCTCGAAACAGTCGGGCGTCCAGTCGACATCACGGAACTTTTCACTCATCCAGACCACTCTCTGTTCGACCACGGCCGTGTCTCCGAATTCGTCCGCGAGTACACAAAGGAGCGCGATCACCGCGCAACACTCGATTCCATCAAAAGTGAGGAGAAAGAGCAATTTGTCTGCCACATCACAGTGCGCCTGAAAGGAACTTCCGAGCTTTGCAAAGGCTACTGCGAGATCCCAATCGTAGACATGGATCCGGATGTGGCACACTACTTCCGAACGCGCACAAAGCGCCTCGAGGGTGGTTACAACGTGAGCGATGTTTCCATGGGCACCACTTTCGAGAATGTCTCTGGCAAAGTACGTCTGGGTAAAGTCACAGGCGAGGACTACATCCCAGACACTTATACTTGTGAAGCCGAATTTGCTCACACCGCTGGATCCGTTGCCTGGCGCGGAGAGGTTCATGTCGGCAAGCGATTCGTGCCGGCCTATAAACTGGTTGACCATCTCGGCGAGCAAGACTGCGTCCCTTCTATCGAGTCAGTCAACGAAGAGACCGTCGCCCACGAAGAACAGCTAGACCGCAGCTGCACAGTCGACTTCTCTCGTCCCGTCAAAATCGGTCTCGACAAACTGGACGCCAGTTTCTGGACGCCTAATGGCGAAGATTGCATCGAGTCTCAGGAAATTCAGACCATCGCGAATGAACTCGATGACGAACGCATTGAGCTTCGGATCCGCGTACGCAATGACGAAGACTCATGGTGGCACATGTATGGGTCGATGCGCAAGGAGCTGACTCATGGCCGATCTGTTGGCTTGCCAGAGCCTGTCCCGAACGAGAAGTCTGAGGTGCACTTTGCCTGGAACTTGCATATGGTCTGAGCGGATCGCACCAAAAAAGCCGTCCAATTCCGATCAAGATAATCCAACATCCGACTTCAACGTGTTCAACATTAGGCGCAAAGCAGCACTTCGAGTGATGGTCAATCAGATGTTGATCAAGGATGGGGAGCTCAGAGAAGAGAGTGTACCACTAAACAGAAGCGTATTAAATGCCATGAAAGCATCTGGCCATAGTTCTATAGACTGAAAATGAAACCAAGTCCGACGAAAAATGATTGCAAGTTGATAGTGATTCTATGGTCACTCCCGCTCGATTCATATTGGTATTAGCAGTCTTATCAAAGTAGAAGCAGATGAATCATAGATCGGAACAATATGTTCGAAATACTTGAGCGATTTCTGTGATGAATGTTGTGTGTAAACTGCGAGACTTCTGATGGGAGATGACAAGACTTGCATGACTTGCATGTGTTTGGGTTGCTGAGGATCAGCGACCCCTCGTCTCGATATCTATGTCATCATGCATACGGCGACATAACAGCAATAATTGGTAGCTACCACGCAGTCTCACATCATCATGAAGATGAAACTTGTAGATATTGATTTTCGTCATTTACGTTCTTGACACAGGTTCCGTCTCCAGTGCATGACCAGCACAATGGACGAGCTACGACATGTCATCAGAACATGCCCGGTCATCGACAATCATGGCCACAACCTACTGCGACCGCACGGACTCGCATCTAGCGATCTCCTCACAATCACGTCTGAAGCCACCGGCGACGCATTGCGTGACACGCCATCATCCCTGGCCCACCTCCGTGCTGTAAAGCAGCTTCGAAAGCTCTATGATCTACCCGCAGAAGCAGACTGGCATGCCATCTTACAAGAGCGCAACCGAATGCTATATGAGGATCCGGAAGGCTTGACTCGGAAGTGCTTGGATGGCACACAAACCATCCTGATCGACGACGGACTCGGTAATCCGGACGATTTCGAACCCTATCAATGGCACAGCAAATTTACAATCTCGCCATGCAAGCGTATCGTCCGCATTGAGGCTGTTGCAGCCTCTGTACTTGCAACCCTGCATCGCCAATGGAAGCTCCCAGTTGGTGTATCAATTGCCGACGAGGAAGCCTGCTCACTCTCCTGGGTCACATTCATTGCTGCTTTCGAGGAAGCCATCGCACGTGCTATTGACGATGATGAAATCGTCGGCTTTAAAAGCGTTATCTGCTATCGGTCCGGGCTAGACGTCAAATTGGGAAGCGACATTCAAGTCACAGAAGCAGGGCTGCAGAGCTTCGTAGAAGACTTCCTCCCCAGGTGCGAGTCCAATTCCTTCAGGGTTGAGTATAAGGGTATGAACGATGCACTAGTGATCAGCACATGCAAGCTTATTGCGGCTGCATGCACAGAAAGTGGCAAGGCAAAGCCCTTACAATTTCACACTGGTCTTGGGGACAACGACATATCGCTGTTAGCGTCCAACCCAGCGCACCTCCAACCACTCGTAGCCGAATTCCCAACAGTGCCCATTGTGTTGCTGCATTCCTCATACCCGTACACAAGAGAGGCCGGATATCTTGCGACAGTCTATCCCAACGCATATCTAGACATTGGAGAAGTCTTCCCCATGGTGTCAAGAAGCGGCCAGGAAACTATCATACGCGAGGCACTTGAGCTTACGCCAATGTCAAAGATACTTTGGAGCACGGATGGGCATCTGCAAGCAGAAACGTATTGGTTGGCGAATGTCCAAGGCAGAGAAGCTTTGGAGAAGATCTTTGTGGCCATGGTCCAGGAAGGGGACTTGACCGCTGATCAAGCTCTCAGAGCGGTCGAGGATATCTTGTTTAACAACTCGAATGCGCTATATGATCTCCGTCTGCAGCCTCCGACATATCTACGAGTCACGAATCCAACTACAGACAATGTGAGTAAGTACTTCTGATCACACTCTCAAGAATAATGCGGAAATGCCACGTAATGATATACATTCATACGCACGATCGTGTGCTGACCTAGAGTCTTCCAAATTCGCAGGAATCGGCGACACAGCAGAGAACAGAAGTCGACCGACCAAAGGAAATTGCTCTAGGTGATTTCAAGTATGTCTTTGTGCAATGGGTCGACTGGATGGGCACCCTACGCACGCGATGCATACCTTCACGGCGCATGCTCACCACGAGTGAGCGACCGCGTCATGTCGCAAGTCAGACCAAAAGCCAGACAAATGCCAAAAATATCCGCATCGGTATCTCGCGAGGCAATTTAGGCACCCTGCAAGATGATACTTCAACGCCCGTTTGCAGCCCTGTCGGGCAGATCTACGTTCGTCCGGATATGGACACGCTGAGAAAATTGTATCAAAGCGACCACTCAATACCTGATCGGACAGCAACGATGATGGCAAGTTTCGAAGAAGAGGACGGTTCTTCGGTTGGCCTTTGCCCGAGGAGTTTGCTCAAGAATGTTGTTGACACTCTAATTGCTGACTTTTCATTGGAGTGCCTTGTGGGCTTCGAGATTGAGATCACTTTCTGCCAGCGCGTCGAGAACGGCACCGAGATCGACTTCAAGCCACTGGATGAGCATGCGTGGAGCACTTTCACAGACCGACAATACCTGGACTCATATCCTCTCATCATGTCAATAGCCAGTGCCCTGGAAGACATCGGTATACTGATTGAGCAAATGCATTCCGAATCTGGCGCTGGGCAATACGAATTCGTTCTACCGCCTCTTCCACCCGTGCAAGCAGTGGATACTTTGATACAGGCCAGACAATGCGTCCAACATATGGCTGCAACACATGGCCTACGCGCTACGTGCCACCCTCAGCCCTTCCCTGGTATTGGAACTGCTTGCCACGCGAACATATCGCTTCATGCCACCAAAGATAGGGAGAGTTTAGAAGCGCGGCAGATGCACTTCATGGCTTTCGTGCTCGCCCACCTACCTGGTCTTTGTGCATTCACCATGCCGCAAGCTGCCAGCTATGCAAGAGTTGCTGATGACAGCTGGACGTCTGGATCTTGGGTTGCTTGGGGTACTCAAAACCGCGAGACACCTTTGAGAAGAACTGCTACATCCGATGGCCACTCTGGTAGGTGGGAAGTCAGGTGCCTTGATGGTATGGGCAATATGTACCTCTCTTTGTATGTGATCCTGCGTGCTGGGCTGCAAGGTCTCGAGAACGAGACAAAGATGACTTTGCAAGACTGCCAGAGTAAGTTTCATGTCTCCCACGACTAGCGAGTGTTATACAGCTGACTTTGGCACGAGATAACCCTGCTTCTCTTTCTGAAACCGAAAGGACAGATCTCGGCATCGTTTCCAAGCTACCAACGACGATCGAACAAAGTCTGGAAGCCCTTGAGGGAGACGCAACGTTACAAGAAGCCCTCGGCCCCTATGTCGTGGCACATTTCATTGATATGAAGAAAGCAGAGCAGGAAAAGCTCGATGCAATGTCGGAGAATGAGAGGCGTGGGTGGCTTATGCAGAGGTACTGAAGCAAGTTTTGCATGCCACGGTTTCGAGGCTGTGCCCCGTCAACGTAGGATGTGAAACTCGTCTATAGAGTCTCGAAATGCTTGTCAGTATGACTTGTTCGATCTCGTGTGTCAGGATAAATATGTACCGTATCGTGGAAGTCAGCTTGATCCGACGCAAAACTCAACAACCAATATCCCACCCGTCTCTCATTGGAATCATACGCAGAAATTTTATGTTCACGGTGAGCTGATGCTTACGTCATCAAATCCTAGCGATTCTACGTTAGCTTTTGTAGTGTAGTGGTCATCACGTACCCTTCACATCTAGCTGTAATTGGCAAGGTGATGAATCGAAAACCGAATCAGATCGGGTAAGGTCCCCGGTTCGAACCCGGGCAAAAGCTATCCTTTTGCTGTATCCTTTTGCTCTCCTGTCGTCTCCTCGGTCGGAGGTGCGAAGGTTTTGCGGCGTGGCAGTTGGAGTTTTCGAGCCATTGAGTGATTAGATTGAGAGTGGGTATCGACCCTTTCAACCCTGATCTGCGTGCAGGGGACATGTATCAATGGGTAACATCGAGGCGGCTTCTAGCAAAAAGGTGCTACAACGATATACCTGATACGAAGGTGTATTCGACCCGTATACACAAGACGTGTAAACGACTGAGGATCCAACGAAGCCGTGAAATCTGGTGCTGCCACAGATTGCAATTCTAAGCCCCAAGTCTGTACATGCAGTGTTTCTCTGTGTTTAGATGCGTACATCAGCAACTGTGGCTTTTAAGTCGGACTTTGTGTACCATTCTGACAACGTCACACCTGTCCTGATCATTCTATGAATATCAAACTAGTATCGGCAGCTGACATTCCAGCCTCGACTCCATTCTTCATTGAGACACTGGCAATGGTCCATGATGTCGATATGGAGTCTATGCTTATATCAGTAGTCATGACTCTTGTATCGGGAGACTCGGGACTACCATTGAGACATCGTGCCATCTTCAATATTATCACCGCAAATACCATGCTGACATCAGCAGGTGCAGTTCCTAATCTGAATTGGTCATTCATCAAGACAAAAATGAGGATCGATTAATGTCGATATGAACGCTATGCTGACACCGGTGGTCGTCAATATTGTGTTGTGTAAGCATACCATTGAAACGATATCAAGCACCCTTCGGAATGCCTATGGATACTATGCTCGTATACTCATGCATAATTCGAGAATGAATAGAGTAGCCGCGGAGAGCGAGGATGCAGACTTATGAGCATCGACTGCAGGCAGAGCCGGGATGCCCGAGATCAATGCTTCATACATTGAAAGCAGCGCTATTTCCTCTCAACGAATAGGAACATTCAATCTCTGTTCCTCGATAGTGATGACAGCACAGCGGAAACATCGGCCGAATACAGTTGTAGCATATCTCCATATTGGCGGACACTTCAACTAATGTAGAGCGCGTCGGAGGAAGCGAAGTCGAAACAGCGAATCAACGGGGATGTGGACCTCGGTAGCGCCACCAGCCTCCGGGGGCCCTTGTTACGTGCGCCAATGGAGCGATAAGCACCAGGCACGATGTCTTAGCCGTTCACGGGCCTGATGATCAACACGCGCCTCTCCGGCCACATGACTGCTATCACTGGCCAGAGTCATATTAACCTCCTTCTGTAGCCCGTCCCGCAGCTCCAACTACACCTTCGCATTTTGCATCTACCTTCCCGTCTTGTCGTGGTACAGCAGACGGTGCCCTGCATTAGCCTGTCTTGCCCTGACGTCCGCTGTCCATTGCAACCCTATCAATCAAGAATTCATCAGCATTTCCCTTCCAGCAATGGTCTTCGTGCCAGGAATAAAAGACCTGTCTGCGTCCTCTGTTCTGGACTCTGTAGCAGACACTGTGCCATCTCTCCATTCTTTGTCCAAATACGCCATCTCAGCACTTGGCGCATCACAAGCTGTCTTCACAGACAACTCCAACGTCAACATGAACTCCCTTGCTGTGCAGCCCTTTGCCTCGTGCCAGTCTCCCGAGCTCTCCTGCCACAACACTACCGTCCAGGACAACCTCTGCTGCTTCAATGCTCCTGGGGGTTCTCTTCTCCAGACACAGTTCTGGGATACCAATCCACCCACAGGTCCTTCTGATTCGTGGACCCTTCATGGCTTGTGGCCCGACAACTGTGACGGTACCTACGATGCCAACTGCGATTCCCGCCGCGCCTACACCAACATCACCGATATTCTCAAAGCAGCCGGCGCAGATGAGACTCTCAGCCTAATGCAGACGTACTGGAAGGACTACCAGGGCAACGATGAACAGTTCTGGGAACACGAGTGGTCCAAGCACGGCACCTGTATCTCTACCCTCAACCCCGAATGCTACACATCCTACCAGCCTACCGAAGAAGTGCCCGCCTTCTTCAACCGCACCGTCACCCTCTTCCAGTCTCTCCCCTCCTACACCTTCCTCTCCTCCGCCGGAATCACCCCTTCGACCAGCAAGACTTACACCTCCGCTGAGATCCTCTCCGCCCTGGCAGCCGGCCACGATGGCATGGAGCCCTACATCGGCTGCTCTGGCTCCTCGCTAAACGAAATCTGGTACTTCTTCAACGTCCGCGGATCCGTGCAGACAGGCACGTTCGAAGCCGCCGAATCTCTCACCAAGTCAAAGTGCCCGTCCAGCGGAATCAAGTACCTGCCCAAAGGCTCCAGCTCGTCTCCCACAGCCACGCAAACGACCGGCACCGCCGCCCCGACTTCCACCAGCGGCCCGTTCAGCGGCAAAGGATCTCTGAACGTCCGTGTCTCCGGCGCGAGCGAAGGCTGTCTCATTTCCAACGGCAAGTGGTACGTCTCGGGCACATGTGCGACCTACACCGCCGAGGCCGCGGGAGGAAATGCTCCGAGAGCCGCAGACGACTCGGCAAGCTTCACTTTGAAATCCTCCAAGGGCGACTGCGGCATCTCTGACGGCACCTTTGCCTGCGGTTCTGGAGTCGAGAAGACCGTCTTTGGTGCCTCGGGCGGACAGTTGATGCACGATGGAAGCGCGAACTTCACGGCCGATGGCGTTCCTGCTGGCACCAAGCAGGTTTCTGTTTATGCCGATGGAGATCACACGGTTGTCTTGGATTTGCAGTGGCAGGGAGCTTGATTTGAATCGAACGTAGGCATTTGGGCTGCATTGTAGTGTAAACTATATAAAGCATTGCATTTGCATTTGCATTTGCGCGGTCAGGAAGTATGAGACTCAGTAAGAGCCTTTCGAGCTGAACTGTACATAAATCTGGCATGCATTTGAATTCCATCAAGCCCTTGCTGAAACGCGTCGAAAGCATGTCACAAGTCACGATATTGAGAACACCTCGGAAATTTGAAGAGCTAGGGATCAAACACGTATATGTGCACGTCTATTGCCAATCGCTATACCGAATCATCTACCATCAACGTAACCCGCCCGTGTCACCACCTCTTGGTGGGAAGCTCGCTCTTGGAGCCATAGTTTCTCGTCTAACATTGCATCGAGCAAGCGAAGAAAGGACGAAAGAATTCAAAATGCAAGCGCGCCGAAACGCCTTCATGCTCCCTTGCCAGCCAGGATCAACCACGCTCCTCTTCCAATGTGTGTACGAACCACTCGCGTCTCGCCAAAATTCAGCTGGGACTAGCTGCCGTCTACTCCGCACCTGTGAGCTCACATCATATCAATTTCTTCATCTGTCATCTATGCATTACAACGCGCCATACTCAGCAGGCGGCTGAAGCTTGAAGTTGTCCGTGTGCATGCCATTCATGACCGCCTGACCCTCCTCGGTCAAGACAGGGACACCCTTGGGTGTAACAGCACCTGTGAAGAAGCGCGGTTTCCACTCGATGTTCTGCGTCTTACGCTCAGCAGCACGCTCGCGCTGCCTCTCCTCCAATTGTGTCTTGAGCTCCGTCGCTCTGCTAAACTGCTTGTTTGTGATGGCCTCGGTGACGTCATTCCAGAAGCGGCGAGACTCGTTGGGCAGCTGCTCTTCAGGCGGAGGGCAGATTTTAGGGGCGGGCATGAGAGGAGTGACGTCGATGAGGAGCACGCGGTCTTTCTCGTCGGTCTTCTTGAAGTCTTTGGAACCGTAGGAGAAGTAGACCTTGTCTTGCCAGCAGCCGTCGATGCGGCCGAGGACGTCCTTCTCAGGGACGTCTTTGATCCTTTGGATGTTGTCCTTCTCCACGTCGGCGCACTTGTAGACGACACCTTCAACCCTGTTCTGCGTCTTGCCGAAGTATCCCTCCTCCAGGTAGTGCAGGATGACCTTGATACCGGTCTGCTTGCAGGTCACAAAGCAAGTGTCGGCAACTGTGACATTCAAGTTGCCGCGCAAGAATCCCCCGAGGTAGGCAGCGGGGTGAGTGAGACGGTAAGTCTCGTCATTGTGGCGGTGGAGGCGGACATAGATGCCCTCGTTGTGCTCACCAGGAGTGACACGAACAGAAGTACCTGTGAACTTGGCCGAGAGTTGATCAAAGCCCACAGCAGAAATACCCTTGTCAGGGCAATCGACGTAGTATGCGCTCACAGGCGGGTGGTGGGAAGTCTGCTCTGTGAGGTATGAAACCTTGACCTTCTGGTTCTTGGTTGTGGGGCCCTGAGGAGCAGCAGGGGTCTGCTGGAGATTGGGCTTGTCCTCTGCACCTCTCAAGCTCGGCATGGTATCCTCAACCTCCCAATTGCAACGGAAGAACTCTCCGAGCGTGCTGTTATAAGGCTTGCAAGGCTTACCCTTGACGTATTTCAAATCTTTTGTGAACCAGAATCGCAGACATCCCAGCATACGTCCCAGCTCATCTTGGCTGTCGCCAATCGCGATGAATGTCTCGGGTCGGTCGAGATAGTGCCAGTACTCGAGGTTAGGAATGGGCTCAAGGAGCTGGGCGGGGAGCGAGAAGCGCACGGCCGCAATATCCGTCACGCCGATGAAGCGCTTGAGAATGGAGAGGAAGGTCCTCAGCTTGGAGGAATCGTCTGGTGTCTTGCCATCTTTGGCGACGTCTTTGGGATCATCTCTAACCGGCGCGGGAGTACCAGTGCGCGAGCTGGACACAGAAGCCGGTGTAGACTGAGCGGGGGTTGAAGGCGCACTCATGGCGAGGGAGTGGCAGGGTATATGGCTTTGTGCCTATGATGTGAATGGAGCGATGAGGTAGGGTCTGTCTAGATCTGGTAGGCAGTCGACAAGGCAGATGTCTCAGGGCGAGATCGTAGGCGTAATCGGCGTCTGCGTCTGTGGTTGATTCCACTCACTTTCGTGGAGAGGGCGCTTGAGCCTGGAATTGGTTACGTCACGCAGGCCGACGTCAACCCGGGATGGCGGAGCAGGGCAAGTGGGCGGTGTCGAGGGATGCCGCTGTCAAGTGTTGTGATTGTGAGAATCTCGTCAAAACGCAAGTGCTGCAGTGCATATGTATAAACCATTCTTCCGTCCCCCGAGTGACACGCATTCTTATCACTCGAGTCAAAAGCATCACTTTCCCCAGCACAACCCTCCCCGCCGCCTTTGTTCTGGCCCTGTCATCCAATCGATCGCCCACGCTAACCCCGCCTATTCACATTTCCCTCTCACACGTTCAAGGCACAAGGCACCACTGACACGTGCATGCTACCGTTGAAACCTGCCAGCTGCAGGTGATCATAGCCTGCATACTATGCATGATCTCATGCGCCGGTTGCCTTTCTACAAGGTCGCATGAGACTATGGGTGAGATGGCGTGGTTCCATCCTCAAGGCAATACGGTGGCCGACATGCTAAAGGCTGAGCTATCAGGTTTAGCACTTGTTGGTTCACAGAATGTAGCAGGGAAACTGATAAGATGTGGCGATGCAAGACATTCATCATACCAGGTAAATGTACTATCCCAGCGCACCGCAATGCATCTATCATCATGCATAAGACGCGTAACACCATACAACATGCGGCCCCGTAGTATCCAAGGCCGTTGATCATCCTCGCTACAACAAAAAACTTCAAAAGCCTCACTTTCCACCCTTTTTCTTGCCACCTCTCGCGGCCTTCAGCGCCTGCTGCCTCTCAAGCCTCTCCATCTGTGCCTTCTTCTCCTTTTCAATCTCAGCACGCTCGGCGTTCTCCGCCTCTTTGCGCTCAGCAGCCTCAGCGCGCTGCTGACGGACCAGCTTCAGACGCTCAAGATCAGCCCTGGCCTCGTCGGTCTTGCCCTCGGCGTGCAGCTTCTGGTATCGCTCCTTGGCCTGCTGTGCTTGCAGCGCTTCACGCTCGCGACGTGAGAGCTGCGACGGATCGGTGGTCTTCTTGACCTTGGTGGGCTCTTTGGCTTTGGAAGGGTCCTTGGCGGAGTCGGCCATTTTGCGGGCAGAGGCAGTGTGGTTGGGGTTGGAAGGCATGCCGTCGTCCTCGTCTTCCTCGTCACTGCTGGGAGGCAGGTCGCCGGGCTGTGCGGTGCCTTGCTTTTTCTTGATCGCGGCATCTTTCTTTGCTTTCGCGGCGGCTCGACGCTCCTCACGTGTCATCTCTGCTGGATTCTGCTTGGGTGCCTCGTCTTCTGAAGACTCCTCGGAGCTCTCCTCCTCTGATGATTCCTCTGAGCTGTCATCCTCCTCTGGCACGGGGTCGGCCCACATAGAGCTCTCGCCGCCATCGGCTTCGATAGGTCTGAGGTTCTTGCTGAACTGGCGTCCACCTGAGGAAAGATTAGTACGTGTCGTTCGTGCCAATAGAACAACCATTATACATACCACCACGCTTCGCCTTGAACTTTCCTGCGCCGCGACCTCTGCTCGACATGTTGTCTGTGTAATGTGTGTTGTGAGAGTGATGTGCGGGGTTGACGACGAGTCGCAGTTGCACAGATGTGGTGTGAAGAGTGATTCGTAGGTGATGTCGTAAAGACGAGAGATAGTTTTGCGCTTTATCCTTATTCAAACTCAAGGAAGTAGGCGGCTCGCAGGTTGCAAAAGCCTTGTCAAACAATCCACTTCACACACACAGAAAGAGTCACAAAGCGCACGTCTCTCATTGGGCGCAGCCAGACCCCGCCGTGGTCATCATCGGTCCTCTGCCCTCATCAAGTTCTCTCGCTCGCTCACATCCCGCCGCGAAAAGCTCGGGGGAAAGAAAGTGACTGCCCAAAGCGCAAGGGCGGCCCGCTGCGTTCGCGAACTTCACCTTTTTGAAGGCGCTGCGAGCGTCGCATTTCCTCTTCTTTTCTCTCCATACATAAAACGTTTTCCTTCGTATTCACTCTATCTCCCCCACCAATGGGATGCCGGAGGGGAAAGCGAGGGATAGAGCGAGACATTCCTTCCGCAAGCTTACCACCTCCATTGAAAACATAAGTTCTATGTCAGGCAAATAATTGTTAGCGGTACATCTCTTCACAGTCTTGAGGACTTTTAAATATTCGTGCATCTAGCACAAGTAGCGTCATTGCACCATACACGCACGATGGACTTGTGATTGAACTACCAAACACGCATCAGCCCTCGTGTTGCGTTGTGTGGTTACAATCGTCAACAACCACTCATATATTCGATGGGACTTCGCCCGCTTCTCTCGCCTCGAAGTAAAACGCATCGGCTTCCGGAGACCTTCACGTCAAGAGTACCGCGAAGATGTTAATTCTGCATGTGCCGAAGTGAAGTCTCAGCTATGCGATGCACATCGTTTCGTCGCAATCTTGCAGCACGATGCTTGAGATTACGCTACATAAGCGTTCTCACTCTAGATGATGGTGTATACACCCCATAGCGCTTTCATCGTTACCAGGCAACATCAACCGATGCTCTGTCAGCGTGCGATTGCGACTCATCATGCCTGTGCAGGATGAGAGCTCGCAAATCAACGGTCTGACTGACAATGATGCTAGTGATACCCTCGAATGAAGGTGTGAGCTCTCCAATGTAATTACGACTTCACCTGGATGAGCTGCATGCTGCTTGCAGGCAAGCGCGTCATCACAAACTGAGCGTGTTTGCATGGTCCGGATGCATCCTTGGAAAGCATAAGTTGAACCCAGGTCTTTACAACTGACTTCCGCTCATCGTTCTCCACCTTTGCAAGAGCCAACATGTCATCTATCATGGTACCCCAAGACTCTTCTACCCTATCGCCGGCTCACAGTTTCTATCAGGACGATGCTGTTGAGCTCCACGTTGGTCCCTACGAGCACGTTCTGCTCGCCCATGCCAGCTACCTCACACGCGACTCCGAATTATTCAAAGCGGCACTGAAGAAGGAGTGGACCGAAGGACAGACACGAGTTATCAAGTTGGCGGAAGAGCAGCCTCACGTCGTTTCTCATTACCTCAACTACACTTACAGCAACATCCTTCCAATACGCATTTCCAACTCAGACACCGGCATGACTTCATCTGAGCACGATTCAAAGCACAATCAATTGCTTGCTGAATTATATGTCCTTGGCGAGCGTCTGCTGGACGATCGCATCCGCTTCACTATTCTCAAGAAGATCATCGAAATTGCGGCTCAATTTACTCCCATCATCGAGGCTGCGAACATCATCTACCGCGGCACGACTGACTCTTCCCCTGCCCGTCGTCTCTTGGTTGACATTCAGATCAAGTATGGGCAAAGAGAATGGCTGGACTCCGCGTGCGAGCCGGCCTTCTTGCTTGATGTTGCACAGGCGTTCTGTTTCGAAGCAAAGGCAAAGATTTCTCCAAGAGGCCAAAAATTGGATCCATCCAAATACAAAATCTGAAGCCGGTGAGCCTTCAAAGTCACGGGAGTTGACGATCCAGGACATCTACAAGGACTCTTACTGATCTACTGAAAGGGTAGCTCAGAGCGTGCTTGCTGTGCCTTGCGTGTTTCACTGAAGCAGCCAGCAGAGTTAAGCAATAACATCTGATCAAGAGGTGCAAACTACTGTGCTGCACGTAGAGAAGCCTCTATACTAAGACACGAACGGCTTCAGTTGAGTCCAAAAATGGGGGAAATGAGGAGCCGTATCGACGATACATCTTCACAGGGATCCGTGGTCGGCGTCTGAAGGGAGCACAGAACGAAAACAGACATTACAATATACTTTGGTGAGAGCGTATCAGCGACGAATCCAATATTGACAAGTTGTCTCATCGACAATTTTCCCAATCCTATCGTTGAGTGAGCGAATGATATATTGCTTGGTCGCGAAAAGCATTAATGTGAAAATGACTGCATCGTCGCCACCTTCGAAGTGAGGTCCCTCTGCTCAATGCCAAAAGCCTCGATTTTGCTGCCTCAGGCCCCAAATTCGGAGCTGACCAGCCCCAAGCTCCCAGCTCCATCGTCACCCGACCAGCGCGGTACGCAAGCAAACAGCCGAGCGAACCGATACCTCCAAGTCCAAACAACACAACACCCTCTTAACCACCACCCTTGACTTACCTCAGCACACACAAATACGACAATGGCCTTCCGCATGCCCTCCGCGCTCCGCAGCGCAGCATTCGCCCGTCCCGCTACCACCACTTTCGCCCAAACAGCCGCCAGACGCTCGTTCCAGACCTCGCAACGAATGCGTGCGGATGTCGCGCCGGTACGCAAGCCTGTGGGCGCTTTCAGGGGAACGTGAGTCTCTCAACAACTGATTATTGGTGGGAATTGTAGGGTAGGATGGATTGGATTTGGTAGAAGAGGAGGGATACAGTCGCGGATCAACCTGGCGGAGCCGGGGAGGTCCGGGTGATGGCATTGGCACGAGTGTTGACACGACTGGATCATTGGGAGGAATGAAGAAGACGCTACCATAAAGTGCCGCGGACTGACAGTATGGATCGGTTAGGATCTTCGGTTTCCTCCTCGGCTCCGTTATTGCTGGCTCGGGACTCTACTACTACGTTGTTGACGAGTACAAGGTCTCGAACGAGCTGCTCACAGAGGACGTATACGTAAGTTGGAGCACTGAGGGTATTCGATTCTCATTTTCGTCCGGCTTACAAATATCAGGCGCTCCAATCCGCGGTCCAGAGGCTAGAGGGCTACGTCAAGGGTCTTGAGCAGGAGGTCAAGTCAAGGAAGTAGGCGGATACACAGGACGTCACCTACGCAATCTCCCGCTTCGAGGGAACACTGTGGCGTCGTGTCGCTGTCATCAATGAAAGAAAGAGCCTTGAGGCGTGCTTCTCATCTCTGTACATGTATATACCCAGCTCGCCCAAAACAAAATTTCAAAAAGTCCCGCGAATGCGTTAATGTCCAACTCGGTAAGAGATCTAAAGGAAAGCTTCTAATGATCCACCCTCAAACGCCTGTTCGCTACATGTAGCAAGATTCCACACATGGTCGCAGACCATCATCTCGACCTGATTTAAGCAGCAACCTTTTCGGCCGCGACCTTGGTCTTCTCAGCAGCAGCCGCCACCTTTTCAGCAGCGATCTTCTGCAGCTTAGCCAACTGCTCGGCTCTCATCTTGCGCACATACCTGAACAGCAAGACGAACACAAGCTCCATCCTCTCCTTGGTCATCATGAGGAAGCCCTGCACGAGCAGACCCTTGAGAATCTGAGGGCCGATGCCTTTGAACAGGCCTGTGGGGCCTTCGTGCTTGATGATGTAGTTCATGACTTCGATGAAGGATTTGAAGGGTTTGCCGTTGCGCGAGGGGGGCGGGCGGGATTGCAGGCCGACTTTGGCGACGATGAGGGGCTGGGTTACGATGGTTGCGAGGGCTTTGGACATGGCGCCGAGGACTGTGATGTGGGTGTTAGCTGTGTCACGATTTGTCAGTAAACTATGGGTGGGAAGAACTCACGGAAAGCCTCGTGAGGTCTGAGGTTGACCTTGCCGGGGTACATGACATCCCTCAGCCTCTGGTATGCACCATATGTGATCGCCGGGTTGACCACCAGCACCAGACTGGCCTTGAACCCTCTCCAAAGTCCACTGTATCCATCTTCACTGTCGATCACCTCCTTCGCCGTTGCTAACATGCCCTTCTTCTGTCCCTTGGGCTGCGTCTGTTGCCTTGTGGTCACGACCGCGATCGGAATCGTGAACATCTGCGCCAGCGCACCGGCCACGGCCCCCAAGCTCAACTCTACGGCCGTGCTAGTGGGCGCGTTGCCTGTCTTCAATCTGCTCATGTAAAGCGTCCTCACGGTCGAATACCAGTAGAAGTAGGCAAAGTTTGTGCTCGCGACACCGATCAGACTGCCCGCCATGCCGCTGTAGAGCCCGCTCAGACCCTCATTCTCGATGATGCTGGTGATGGCATGGAGCGTGCCGGTGTAGTGAGGATCTTCTCTGGGGTCGCGAAGTGCGTCGCCGGGTTTGGGCCTGACTTGGACTTGCAGCCGGGTCTTGACGATGTCGAGAGGGTAGACGAGGGCGTTGGCTAGGACGGCGCCGGTGGAGCCTGCGATTGCAAGGCCCCATGGCGGGACTTCATTCTTTGAGAGAGCGGACATGGTTTGATCCTCTTTGTCTTGTTGTCACGGACGGACGGACGGCAAGCGTAGAAATATTTGTAGCGAATCGTATGGTATTGATCGTCTCGACAAGGCCAGCCTTCCGCTATCGGCGCGGTGTAGATGCTCGAATACTGTCAGGCACACTGTTTCGTAAAAAAAGTGTCGAGTCAATGGGTGTGATGTGCAGGGAGCTGTGGTTATGCAAAAGATGGTCTGGCTGCTTATTGCCGGGTGATGCACGGCAGCGTATCTTGCATGCTCTGCCTCGTCACAGAGCCGACGAACCTCGGCTTGCGTGAAGCTTGCTGCCAGCCGCAAGTCACTTTCAGCGAGCAGCCAGTCTCAAAGGCACGTGCCACGCGAGAGTGATCCGAGTGCCAAAACCTGGGGAAGCAGCGCGCTCGACACCTGAGATCCACTCACCCGACCGCGCCCGATGACTTCACATGTTGGCGATCCCCATTCACGTGCGGCGTCTGCACATTAGCCACACCGCCAAAGATTATGCTTGCACAAGCACGTGGTGCCTCTCATGAGTCTGTCACCAGATGACATCGACTCGCTCCGCCAGGATGCCGATGAGCTGTCTTTGAAGTTGGTTCGGTCGAAGAGCCGAGGCGAGGCGCTAGAGAACGCCATCAATGCTGCCGACACGTCAATGCGAGCTTTAAAGCTCGCCGACAATCCAATTGACCGATCGCAGTTGTCGAGGCGTGTTACACAACTGCTGCAGGAAGCCGAACAGATCAAGACCAACAGCGACTGGAGGCCGGCTGGCGTTGACTCACCTGCCCTTGATGATGCAAGCGGTAGAGCAGCATTCATCGCGGCGAGAGAGTTCAAAGAACCTCTATCTTCCAGAGCGTTACCCAGATCCGAACAAATCCTTGTGTTAAGAGCAAGCATTCTCAATGGCGCCAAATATCCTCCCTGGACCAAGGAGCCAGCTCCGGACGAGTTCACACTCAAGGACGGAGAACAAATCTACTCAGATGGCATTGAGCTGAGCCTATCTGACTTCCAACGAGAAGTGTTCGATGGCTGGAAACGGCCGGATGAAGCTTTGCCTCCGCCAGCATGGCTTTCGACAGATGACCCCAACCCAGGCCCCAGTATGGAGTACCCAAAGAAGATCGACATCGTTCAGGATGCGGCCACCGATTGTTCTGTTGTCGCTTCCTTATGTGCTGGCGTAGCAAGAGCGGAGCGTAGCCATGCAAAGATCATGCGTTCGGTGCTCCATCCCTATGACCCGGAGGGAGGCCGGCCGCTTCTATCGCAAAACGGCAAGTACATTGTAAGGTTGAACTTCAACGGGTGCTATCGCAAGGTTGTGATAGATGATACACTCCCCACAAGTAAAACTACCAGAGTCATACACGTGGTTGATCGAGCGAATCCAGGCCTTCTTTGGCCCGCTCTACTCGAAAAGGCGTATCTGAAAGTACGTGGCGGGTACGATTTCCCTGGCAGCAATAGCGGAACGGACCTGTGGATCCTTAGCGGCTGGATACCTGAGCAAGTATTCTTACAATCTGATGATCTTGAGCCAGACGTATTCTGGAGGCGTACTCTAAATGCCTTCACTTATGGTGATGTTATGGTCACCATGGGTACTGGCAAGATATCCGCGCGGGCTGAGAAAGAGATCGGATTGGCTGGCCAGCATGACTATGCTGTGCTAGATTTGAGGGAGATCGATGGTCAAAAATTGTTCTTGATCAAGAATCCATGGTGCGAAGGCACGAGCTGGCGTGGCAGGTTCAAAGAACTCTCATACGTCTCGGATACAGGTATGGGTGCCGGCGAAGCTGGATCGCACGATATCGACGAGCCAGTTCAATCTTCAAGAGATCTGCTTAACGCAGATGATCAACTATCGCCTGGTACATTTTGGATGGACCTTGACAACGTGATTCAGAACTTTGAGTCAATCTACTTGAATTGGAACCCTAGCATATTCAACTATCGACAAGACCTCCACTTCTCCTGGAATCTGGCCGATCCGACCACAGCTTGCCGACGCTACGCCAGTCTCAAGGCTCATCCGCAATTCGTAGTCATCCCAGAGAAGCGTGCTACTATATGGTTACTACTGTGTAGACACTTCCGAGGCATGGATCAGTCCGGCTCTCTAGGCTCGAGCACTCAAGATATCGACATTCGGGGCTTCATATCTCTGCATGCATTCCACTCTGGAGGTAAGCGCTTGCTGCTCGCTAACAATGTCATCGAGAAGTCCAACTTCGTCGATAGTCCACAGACATTGCTCAAATTGGAGCGATGTGAGCCAGGGAAGCCGATCACGCTCGTACCGGGAGAACAAGAGCTGCCACAGGTGAACTTGACCTTCACAATAAATGCATGGAGCGATACACCTTTTATATTGCAAGAGGCACCCGAGAGATATCCTTGCAACACAAGCATTGACGGTTCATGGCAAAAGGATACAGCTGGTGGTAATGCTCACAGTCCGACATACTCAACCAACCCTCAATTCTCCGTCGAGATAACACGCAAGACATCGATCAGTCTGTTGCTAGAAGCTGATAACGACGCCTTGAATGTGCACCTCAAGCTCATCCACGGATATGGACAACGTGTTCGTGCAATTCGTGCTAGAGACATTGTAGTGGACAGCAAAGATTACCGAAGACGATGCTGCGTGGCCGAAGTCGGATCAGTCGAACCTGGGAAGTACACCATCATCTGCAGTACATTTGAGCCAAACCAGCTCAGCAGGTTCAATATTCTCGCCGAGTCAACGCACCCTGTTCGACTCGCATTGCTACCGCGGGAAGGCGCAGGCAGGCTGCGAAACGAGCTCCCAGTCGCCGCTTTCACTCAGGACAATAACCGAGTTGCCATCCCTCTTGTGCCAAGGCGGTTGCTGAAGCTATACGCCGTGGCTCGCCCGGCCGGAACGCAGATATCAGGTTCTTCTTCCCGCACATCTTTGATCCGTTTCTCCATCGAAATCGGCCGTGGTCCTCACAGACGGATCTTGGCCTCTTCGGGTGGAGGCGAATACTCCGACAGTACTGCCGGCGGCATACAAACCGATGACCTCGACCTTGAGCCCAATATGCGACGGCTTGGAGATCTCTGGCTGGTTCTCGAGCGAATGTATGCGCACTCTCAAGTGCCTGAAGAGAGGTTCGGAGTCGAGCTTTTCGTCGATCAGCCTGGGGCGGTCGAGTGGGGAGCTTGGAGGGCTACCGATGAATAAATGGTTGAGAATCCACATGCCTACCATGATCTTGATCATCAGGCTTTCGACTCCACGAGTTTTGGATAAGTCTTAAAGCCCTTTTTTGATTTGAGTTCTGGAAGTATCGCTCCAATATAGCTACTTGGCTGGATTCTTGGCAACATGTGCAGAACAAAAGATGCCATTATTGCTCAAAAATAAGCTTATTCAGGGAGTTAGAGCCCTTAGATAGTGCCAGTAAACTCTAGGATCTCAGCAGTACTTTTGGATGCATGCCGAGCTATTGTGAGATATGGTCACGTGACGTGATTGTCTCTTGCGGTTAAGAGCAGTTGAACTTGGCCTGAAGCTTCCTGGATCCAGGTCGTGATATTGCTTGATGATCCTTTCACATAAGGTAGACAATTCACTGCACAGACTGGCACAATTATCCAAGCATGGACATCAAATTGACACCACGTGAAATCCCTCATGCCAACTCAAGTCAATAAACAACTCAGATCATCAAAGTTTGCGTTCGTACATTGCTATCATGGTTCCAACCACTGTACAAAATATACATGGCATAAAGTCGTCGGCACAATCAGCTGATAGGAAGTAATAGCATCGACCCATATCCTCGCACCCGGCTCACGATCAAAGTGCCGCCATAACGATCGGGACCGCAGCAATAGCCAACACCTCAAACCCCCGAGAAACCTCCTGCACCGCAGCACCTGTCTGCTGAGCGGTGGAAGCGCTCTGCGATGCAGAAGAGCTCTGTTGCGAGGCAGCGGAACTCTGCGATGAAGCAACTGAGGCTGTCGAGCTCCGAGCACTCGCACTCGCAGACGCGCCTTCGCTTGTGACTGTCCTCGCTGCCGATGCGCCGGGAGGTCCATCGTCATCGCTAGTCCCAGTCGTAGTCGCAGTTGCAGTAGCGGTAGCAGTTGTAGTTGGCTCGGCGGTCACTCCTGTGACGGTTTGGACTTTGCCGTCTGGCGCGGTATACACGCCGGAGATGGCGTTGCCGTTGCCGCCGACGTCGTCGTGGTAGTTTCCTGTTTGATCCTCGTTAGTGAAGAAGCTTATTAGAGCGTTATATGAGAGAGAGAGAGAGAGAGAGAGAGAGCAGAAAGAATCCAACGTACCAGTCGTCTCATCCAAGCACAAGAGGGAATCGTCCAAGAAGGCAACGCATTTCTCGTTTCCAGTGCAGCTCAGGTCCACCGTACGCTTCAGCATCTTCAGCTTCTGTGCGCAGGTCGTATCTTCGTCGTCGATGAGACTCAGCGAGTTGCACTGTCCCTCTGCCACGAGGCCTTCGCAGATCTCATCGCCATTGCAAGTGTCGTCGGAGCCTCCTCCTCCTCCGCCAGTGACAGCAGACCACGAAAGTGCAACGTCGGACGTGCAACTTGTTGCTGCTACGAGGGCAGATGTTGATGCTAGAGCTAGGTAGCTGAAAGCGAGCTTCATCTTGGAGAGACCAGTGTCCGTAGCCTGTGTTAAAGATGAATGGATCGAGCGGCTACCTAAATCGACGCGCAGCATCTACCAGGCAATACTTATATCTGCGCGGAGCGCATTGACTACATCTCTCGCTCAGACTGACAACAGTCTGCCTGCCTGCCTGATGCAAGCCCTACGATAGCCACCTTGTGGCTGCTTCGTGTGTCGTTCAATAGCTTGCACAGCCATAGGCTTGACAATTTGGTTGCACCCTCCGGAGCGGTCCATTCGTTACACCGGTTCCGAATGCGTGCATGGCGCTGGACGGAAGCGCGCTATCGATGTGATTTTGAGAAACCATGTCTAGATAGGTCGCTGCTTTCGTATCGTGGCTGCCACCGCCAAGGCAGGGCTGAAACGCCGTGTGATAGAGAATCGTAGAGTTGCACCACGTGAGTTGACCATACACAGATGGCAAGACCTGAACTACAATATTCCCAGATGGACTGTGAGCTGGGAAGTGATATCAATATGTCATATTCGGTATAATGACCGCCATGATATTGTCCAAGAACATGTTGGGCGTAGATGTGACGTTGCTGCAGTGTCGGCTGAGTGCAGAAAGGCGTGAACTTTCAGGGCCGGCCAGAAGAGTCTATTGCGCGCGACTCAGAACATCAGCTGATGTATCAGTGCACTGGTAGACAACAAATCTGCCATTCATTTGTCGTTCTCACCACTTGCATCGCGTAGGGTACACTTGGACAGATGCATTGGAAAGAGACCATCACGATGGATTGGCTGCATGAGCCAAGCAAGCCGTCTCGATGCGCTGGAGTGTGTAAAGAAGTATCATACTGCTGGTTGCACCGACGAGAATAGAAGTCAAAGTCACAGCTGGTTGAGAGTAAAGATGTAGGCTCTGGAAGCCAAAAAGGAAAAAAGAAAGAACAATACCATAGGCCGAGTTCCCAGGTGGTCACACACTCTAGTCCCGGTTCAGTGCTTATGTATGGCAGAGCGGACGAAATACACACCTGTTAGCGACTCCCCCACGTTTCGCCGCCTGCACCGCGATATGTATGAAAGTGTGGACATATGCCATCCGGATGCGCATATCCCGTGCTTGGCGCGCTGAGAGCCGCCAAAGGCTGAGTAAGAGAGCACATGAGATGAAGAGTTGCAACGTCCTTACATCGCTCCAATCTTTCAATAAACGTTTGCAATGCGCTCGCTTGTCGATTGGACGCTGTGTGGTGATTCATGTATGTATGTATATCGTGCTCGTTCTACCGCGCTCTCGTGTCTCGCGATGACTGTGCGAGAACAGGCCTTGAACAGTATTCAAGTCTCTGCTACGCACTTGAGACGAAACTCATAGGTCCTCTTGCAAACAGTCTTACCGTAGCACTTCATGCGCAATCACTTGTGTGGCGCGGTGAGTCTCGTCAGCTCCTCTCTATCCTGAAGATCGTCACTTGCGTGACTGTCTCCCAGGATCAATTGCAGTAGGCCAGCTCTTTCTACTAACATAACACTAAGAGCCCCAAGTGCGCGGTCTGATGGGTCGCCTTGCCACCTTGTACCTTTCTTGGCATGCTGTTCCTGCAGTTCGCTACCTATGGCTGGACCAGCCATCGACGCGGCAGCAGTGATACACTTGAATGCAAGCGGGTCGAAGCGCGGTAATTCTTGCCACCAATTTTGCGATAGACCTTCGGCCAAGACGATCATCACGATGATGCCAGTCAATACATAGGCAGCGGCTTGATATCTGGTGTCCCCGATTCGCATTGCTTCGAAAGTCATGACGACAGGCACTGTCCTATTGTCCGGAGCCATGAACAACTGCCCACTGGCATAGATTCCGAGTATGTCGTCAAGGACTGCGTTGAAGGATTCTTCGGTTGATCTCAGCGCCGCTTGCTGATATTCGATTGTATTGTACCGACGCAACATCGTGTGCAAGTTTAGCTGGAGAGAATGGCCCAGCACAGACATGTACAAGGAAGTACTCATTCGAGACAATAGGTTGACGGACCAGATAGCATTCCTTTTGAGGTGCCCGCTTGGTTCAATGTCAACAGCCTGCAGTGATGTCTTGCTGACGTTTATGAAGGATGAGGTCTGATTGACTGATATCGTGAACACTCTTGGCGTGAATTCCACCGTGCATTGCATATTTGTGAAGTTGCCGTAGACCGGACTGGATGTGATGCCAATCATGTACTGATCTTCAGTAGCCACACCTGCCCAGGCGAGTATATCTGCTTCGTCTCTTGTGGTTTGCGCCCCGCTAATGACGGGATAATACTCTTCTCTGATCGAGTTTGGTAACGTTCCGGACACATACCATAGATCAAGATTGGGCGCGGTACCGCCAGGGACATAAGTCAGGTTACTATCAGGATTGTACTGACAGTGAGTGCTAGCCTCGTATCCCCCTTCACTGTAAGAATACTCCAGTAACTTGTAGTCGATTGGAAAGGTTTGTGCACGACTCGTACCCATGCCATAGGAACGACCAGTATAAGTCCACTGCGGGGCGTCAGGTTTGGAGTGGTTCCTTGGTGTCTCTGTCCAGCTGGTTGCTTCACGTAATGATTCTAGAAGCGTGTCTTGGTAGTAAGGAACCGGGCAGTTGCCTGCGTTGCCTGTCTGATCTACGTAGAGTACGCAATTCTCGACATGATTGTGAACATCCCCGTTCGCAATTTGGACGAACTCCGCATCCCATACGTGTGCAGATCCGGTGCTGAAAGCGGCCACTGACACGACGCGAGACTTATCCGACGCTTGTGTGATAGCGGGCGTCAATGCTGCATTCCAAAGTGCACCGGGCGCTTGTGCTAGGACGACAACACAGGCTGCCAGTGCAACTTTCGATGCTGGGAGAGACCAGGCGATTCGTGGGACCGACAATGCATTGAACAAGTCCATTGTGTCAGACTCTACCGGGCGTCGAGTTAAGGTGATACGGGCTCGATAGTTGACGGTGAGAGTGAGCGCGGCAACTTGGAATATACCAAGGATAGACGCGACGATGTGTACAACGAATGCAACGGTCGGTCGATTGCTGATGATGTAACTTCGTGGATAGCCAAGCAGTCTTATATCGCGGAGCCAGAAGAATCCAATTGAGACTGCTACTGGTATCGCCAGTACTATCACGGGAAGAAACCTTATTACTGGACTGCAAGTTGCAGCTGAGGAAAGGTTTGTTGCTGTCATTCTCCCGATTGGCCCTTAACGTAGTCCTTTGCTGAACAAGGACTTGATACAAACCATGGGATCCGTAAATATTTATTCTACACACACAGACGACCATCATGTCCACCGAGAATAGCTCTTCCCCCAGCGAAAGCGCGTGGCTGTGTGGCTGCAGCTGGAAGAGTGGCATGCGACATCTGTATCAAGATACCAGCCGTGTGTGGCGGGCCTGGACGCTTTCTGTGCAATAGTCTCACTACCATGGCGTATAGCTGATGCTGCCCCGTTGCTGTGTGCGCTGGTGCGTTCGAGTCATTGCATTATCGGACTGGTCCAGCGTCTGGGCAAGGCGAGCATCCCCTTTGGGCCTTGCCTGCTGGACCAAATGGCATCTCACTTGCCGCCTCTGTCGGCCAGGTGTAGCAACCCTGCATGGGGGCTGATCCGGATTTTGCACCCTTGTATCCAAGGTCACTATCACGATGCCGCTTTTCTGGGTTCGTGGATATGTGGCTTTGCCGCTTTGGGTCGAGTGCAGCGCGCCAGCTCAGCGTTGACTGAACATCAGCGACAGCCCAATGGCGAAGCGATCGATATTAGACGACTTCCACACTTCGAGCACGGACACGCTTGAAAGGGGATCTGCATAGGAACTACCGCGCTGCCGCAGCGCTATTAATATTGTGCCGCCAGCCGTACAGCCGAACCGATCACCCAGCTGTTAAAACTGTCAGGCTGTCCCTCGGTGTGGAAGCTGGTCGCTAGGCCGGGCGAATCATAGATGTCATAGCATGCGATATTGGTGGGTCCGATCGAACAGCTCATAGTCAGCAGATGCTCTATGCACCATTCATGGAATGCATCCTACACCTACGGTCTTCAGTGGCCATTTGAATCGATGCGCAAGTAAGAGAGTACAGTTCAGCAACTAAAGCTTCCTTTTGAAGGGTAGCACTATCCTGAAAATGAACAGCCCACGGTCTAGGTGCGTCACATCTAACAGTAAATAGATGTAAAACGTTATTCATGAATGTTCATCGTGCCTACTTACGCTAGCTTGGGGACAATACAGGTTCGCAGTTTTGGCATGATGAGGACAGCAAACTTGCTTTCGGGATGGTGCTAGTTTATAACACACTTGGCAGTACAGGATGCATGAATTCTTCCCAGGAACTTAGTGAACAGCCTTGATGTGACCACTAGTTATCTTCTTGTACAAAAGAACAAAAATGAAAAACATACAACAGGCGGGATTCCCAGATGGTCACCCACTCTAGTACTAGTCGCCCGGTTCAGTGCTTATGTATGGCAGAGCGGACGGGATGCCCAGTTTTCACTGACCTATGGTCGTATGTGCTTGTCCAAGATTCCATCTTGCTCAATAGATCTCACCAAACACTTAAAACCTTTCCCCTTGCCGCCTTGGTCAATCGATCATTGCTATATTGGAAACACTCTGGCAGACCCGTCTCTTGCCACGATTGACCCATCATCAGCTTGGCCAGACCGGGCGCACATGTGAAGATCCTCGCCATGCCATGACCATTGAACCCAGCACAGATCCACTGCCCGGGCTTGCCATCGACCGGGCCTACCATAGGCACAGAGTCGGGCGTCATAGCAATGACGCCGCTCCAGTAGTGCTCCGCGCCTTCGCCATGTCTGTTTGCCTTGCCAGCTTGCTCTGGGAAAAGTTTGGTGTACTCTCGTTCCGACGTAGCAGCAACTTCTCCATTGTAGTGAGAGTCGTCGAAACTTACTATGCTTTGTCGAGTCTCATCTGACCATTCTGGGTTGCCTCTTGAGACTCCAAAAATGACAGTGCCATCTCCACGGCGTTGGATCAACGAGAAGAAGTGATGAAGGCTATATCGAAGAGACATGGTGCTAGTCATTGCATTTGCACCGGCGAGCGAGAAGGTGGGTACGAAAGAATGTGCTTGGGCACGGTTCGGTGTGACAAAGCTCGAGAGCTCCGGCAGAAGGTAAGAGGAATAGGCGTTCGTGCAATGCACCACGTTCTCTGCGGCGATCGTACCTCGAGGCGTCCGAACGTCCCATTTTGTGGGTGCCTGCCCACTAGCGTGAGGCTTGATATCGACTGCCGGGCAGTGCGTCCATAGCCGGACACCTCGCTTGATCATGTCACTTAATATCCATTGGGCAAGCTTCGCCGGGTGACTCGAGCCAGCAGGCCATTCATACGCTGCAACAGCAGTCGCGACCTTCGTCCGTTTCTTTGCCTCTTCGCCGCCATAGAAAGAGACATGCGAGACATCGCCACCAGCCTGCCGGTACGCCTCGAGACTCTCCGCCTCATACTGGGCGAAATCTGGCGTGAGACAGACGTCGAAAGTAGTTGACAGCTCGAAATCACAGGGAACGTTGTGCTTCTTGACAAAGTCGTCGACACGTTCCAACACCAGCTTCTCGTTCTCAATAATCTTCTTGGCCTGCTCTGGGCCGTGGACTCTGGCATACGCACCGAAGCCGCGGAAAGCGTCTGGGCGTACATGGCCTGCATTGCGTCCGCTTGCACCCGAGACGGCCTCTCGAGCCTCCAGAACGACGATGTCTTCGCCACGCACTCCAGCGTCTAGAAGCTGCCAAGCTGTCAACAATCCAGAGAGACCTGAGCCAATGATGAGATATCTTGTCGCTGCTGGAACATCTTGATCATGGTTCTTGTGGAGATGCGCAAACGCTCTTGTCGTCCGATGCCAGTATGACAGACATGGATCCTCGATTGGCAAAGATCTCAACCCCGCGATAGCAGGCTTGTCAACGTCTTGGTCTGGCAATGGGGATGGAAGGTTGGCGTTGGCGTCGAGCTCCGCGTGGGGAGACATGGCGCAGGACAAGCTTTGCGAAGCCTTCTGGGAATCTTAGACTTCAATCACACTGAGCAGAGCAGAGCAGCTCCTTGGGTTTTGAGAGTTTGCATGATCAATAGTATTTGGGCCCTTGCTAGATCAGATGGCAAGATAAATGCGATCTCGGCGAGCTGATCGACCATATTGCCCGCTTTCAGTTGGCCGTGGCGGCGAAGGCATCTTATCCGCGGCCTATCACACGACCACTTATCTCGGGTATAGGCCAACATGATAGCCGACTCCACCGGTATCAATATGCACCGAGTCGCAAATGCGCCCAACGCTGTGACTCTGAAACGAGCGCTGTGGTCCGTAAATATAGCTCGTGGCCCTCCCCTGCCTCATCCGAACATAGCTCTCGGCGGGTACCACCTCCATACAACGAAATGGGACTCTTCAGCAGACTCGACCTTCCGGCATTCCTAGCCACGACAGTCCAGCGCTCACCTGAAGAAAAAGCCCTCGTGCGCCGTCTGGACTGCTTCCTTCTCTTCTTCGGCTGCATCTCTCAAGTGATCAAATATCTAGACCAGCAGAATATCAAGTTGTACTCTCCAATCTCTCAACTGGCCTGCTCATGCTAATTCGATGAATCTAGCAATGCCTATGTCTCAGGCATGCAAGAAGACCTCAACCTTCAAGGAAATGAGCTCAACTACTTCACGACGACCTTCAACGTCGCATACTGTGTCATGCTCATCCCATCCCAGATCATCATGACCTACGTGCGCCCTTCCTTCTGGTTGTCTGGACTGGAAATCGCATGGGGCGTTATGACCGGTTTGATGGCAATGGTAACTAGTGCGAAGCAGGTCTACATTATCAGAGTATTCCTGGGTCTATGCGAGTCAAGTGCTTGGCCGGGTATGATGACTTTGTTCATGCATTGGTATACGCCTACGGAACTGGCGAAGAGGATGGGCTTCTATCACAGCTGTCAGGCAATTGGGACTATGATGTCTGGTGCGTTACAGGCAGCGATCATGAGCACGCTTGATGGGCACCACGGTTTGGCGGGTTGGAGATGGCTGTTCGTGATCAATGCCATTATTACAGTCATTTGGGGCAGCCTGGGTTTTGTGAGTACTCTGAGATTTTCAGGGAAGCGAAGACTAACAACCATCGCAGATGATGCTTCCGGATTACCCCAACAAGCCTAATCCTCGAGCGTTCTGGTTCAACCGCAATCACGGAGAGCTTAGCATGGCAAGACTGGTCCGTCACAACCGTGCCGAACCCAAGCCAGTCTCACTAGCCGCTATCAAGCGCACATTCAGTGGCTGGACCGTCTACTTCATCGCCGTGCTGTACATCGCCACTGTCCTCGCATCATACGGCTATGTGTACTTCTCCCTCTTCTTGAAGGCGATGAGGCTTCCGGATGGTACTCGACGATGGACAGTCGAGGAAGTGAACGTGATTCCCATTGGTGGAAGCGCGATCAACGTGCTGTTTGGTAAGACGTCTGGCTTCATGTGACAAAGATAGCGGCATACTGATGCTAGTAAACAGTATGGATCTGGGCGCTGCTTTCAGACACGTTGCGCACCCGCTGGACGCTGATCGTTGCCCAAGGTAAGTCTTCCCTCCGTTTCAAACATGTATGTGGTGCTGATAGATACATCACAGTGTTTATCGGCCTCGTGCCGTGCATTACAATGTCCATTTGGACGTCCCACCCATCTTCAACACCAATCTCGGCGGCGTATGCGAGCTACTTTATCAGCTACATCTGTCTGGGCACCGCTCCACTGATATTTGCCTGGCTGTCTGAGCTGTAAGCTGCAAACTGTCATCTTAGTTTCAGGCGTCCGAGTTTGCATTACTGACCAAAAATCCCAAGCATCCCACAAGATCCTGAAGCTCGCTCCCTCATCGTTGGAGTGGCAGTCGCAGGCTACTACGCCATCTCGTCCTGGAGCCAGGTCCTGGTGTGGCCAGCCACACAAGCGCCATATTGTAAGTCCTTCGTACTAACGTTGACTCTGCTTCACTTTCTGACACAACAATAGATAAATACGGCTGGCAGTCAAGCATTGCGATCTGGATAGTCGTGTTGACCATGACATGCGTTCTGCGATTCATTGATGTGCGATACTTGCGTCCGAAGCGGGAGGCGTTTGATGCGGCAGCATACAACGAAGGGCAACCAGCTGTTATCGAAGGCGTGGGAAAGGTGGCTGATCGTCGCTCCGAGGACAGCAAAGCTGATGCTGTGGCGGTTGGTGTCAAGCCAGTGGGCTCTCCGGCATAGTTCTAGAAGCATATAGCTACGAGCGCATGACGTTCTGAAGTCAGAAGATCATCACTAAGCCCTGGAGGCAAGTGCCTTCGGCTGCGCTTTGATGTGCAGCAGACCCGAATTCATACGGCTACCTTATCTAGCTAGCTGACACAGCAACACCGGATCGCTCAAGCACACATGCAGGATCATCTGCATGGACGTGAATTTATTGCAAAGTTGGCTTTCTTAAGTAGCACATAGGATATCTGAAGGCGATGTTGTTAGTCCAGTGAATGGAACGTAGGATGAAAGTGCAGTCGTATAATGTTGTTCTGGTTCACATGAATTCTTGGGCGCCTTTAAGACACATCCACGTGCTACTTGTTCCGTCCTACTATTGTCGGGGTCGGGTCTGCACGCGGCACGCTAAATTGGGCGGGGCGCAAAAAAAAGCTCTCAACGGATTGGATAAATAGGTGCCTATTTCGTTGGCTTTCAGCAGCAGCAGCCAGCACACCAAAATCTCGATCACGATCACGACCAATAATAACAAATCTCCACACCACCACATCTCCACACTCCACACCTCTTACATAAACACAAAACACAAAACACACCGCAAACATGGGCAACGGAGCAAAAGCAGCCTCAAAGCGTGACCGCAACGCCAAAGACGCTGGTCCCGTCGCAAAATCTCAGCTCAAATCCGTACGTCTCTTTCCCCTCGCTAGAGCAAAGGCGTTTCATGCCGGGCAAAACTAACGCATACACAGAACCTTGCTGCGAAGACCATCAAGTGCAAGATTTGCTTCCAGGATTTCCAGTCGACAGCTAAGCGACCGGCGCTGGAAGAGCATGCCAGCAACAAGCACAGCAAAAAGTACGAGGATTGCTTCCCTGCTTAGAAAGCAATTTTTGTAGGGTTCTGTTAGGGTTAGCGAGGAGTGAGCGAAAGGCGTTACATGTATGCAATTCTATGTGAATCAGATGTCTTATCGAAAACAACATTGAACCTGACAGTAAACATTGGCGAGCTTGAAAGCGATCTGATTGTATTTTGTGGACCTGGGTGATCTTCATTCGGAGCTCGTTCACGATCTTTAAGATGGGACTACTTTCCAACGTAGAACAGAAATGAAGCAGTTCTAGGAGTCTGAGTTCAGATCATAACTAAGATTATGTCGTTACTAGACAAATATTCTCATTGCGATGAGACTCCAAAAGCTCACCACGGGTATCGTGGACACTTTTCGACCCAGACGTCCGTGCACCCTTGAGATTAAGAAAAGTACCTGCTTGGCTAGAAGTTCAACCTCTACTTCTTTGTTACTACGAGATCCGTCGGCAGCATGCATGCAAGCAAGGCAAATGGGGCCCCCCCTGCGTGCAAGAGCAACCTCACTTGAACACCCTCACAGTCTTCAGCACGGACTTCTTCTCAGGCGCAGCAGGCCTCTCTTTCAAAAGACCACCAAACACAATCTCCGCTTTGATGGCCCACGAGTCTGGGATTTTGAAGGCAGACTTGATGCCCTCCTCCACGCCAGGCACATTCTGAGAGTGCTGTAGACTAGCGCCAAGGCCCTCGAGCTCAAGAGCAGTCCAGAGTGTGATTTGATGCATGGCGTTGGAGTGCTCGGCGTAGCCTTCGAGTACCGGGAGAGGCACTTTGCCGAATTTCTTGCTGAGCTCGTCGATGGAGTCGTGGTCCTCGAAGAGGGATATCTGTCGCAAGCAGTCAGCATTTGGCGAAGCAGCGCTGTAGAAGAAGCGAGAGCAGAATTGATGAGCGCGGTGCTGACGAAGGCACACACAGTACCGTAAGCAGCTTGGAATGATTCGAAGCGAGCTTTGTTGCGCTCCCACGCCTCGTCGCCCTGGTTCTCGAGGACGAACGGTTTGGCGGAGGTAATCACTGTGTTCCAAAAGCGCTTGTGCTCGCTTCCAAGGGTGATCAGCATGCGAGTGCTCTGCATGTTCCATGCCGAGGGACAACTCTGAATGACAGCATTTGCGATCTCAACGATTCGGTCATCTGAAATGGTGACTTTGTCAATAACGTCGTACACAGAACGTCTGTGTCTGACAGCGTCGAGGTAGCTGGATGTCTGGATTGCCGTCGTCGGGGCTGGCATATTCGAAAGTCTTTCTAATGGCGGAATGAAGCGAGATGAGGTCAAGGGTGAAGATGCTGCATCGATCAACGAAGAGGATCGTCTCTGGCATCTATATATGTTGGAGCACATGCGTGACACTATAATAGATTTCGTCATGCTAAGCAATACCACTGCTCGTGCCCAACACGTCACTGCGACCATTGCGGGAAATTTACAGAGCTCACCATCATTAAATTACATCTTCAGAGCGCTTCCGAGGGGTCACAAGTATACCGTAAGGGAGATGTCCCGAAAAGGAAACCGTCGTCGGAACCCTATCACTTCTTTCCAGGTTTGAGGAACTCGTATTCGAAATCGCTGGTGACTTCCGGCACGCTTATCAAGCACGGGTATAGGAACTCTATGAATTGTTTTCCGATCACAGGAACGTGTCGACGTGATCGCATACGCTAATCGTACAGTTGTGGCTGGGCCCACGAGACGAGACATTCCATACGCGGACCAACTTGTGTGACGTCCAAGAACGTGCCGGATCTTCTCATGTGAGGTGCAGTGATCTTCACTTTCTGCGCAGTGCTTCTACAGTGCACGGTCAAGCGCATCTTCACCAACCACGTTGTCGTTCAACACGAATGCCTTTCCAAAAGGTAAGATGCAGACCAAGTCGAATTAAGCTACATGATTCGATGGTGAGGCGTCGATGCCAGGCTCGGTGGCCCATCGACAGCTTGTTATTGGAAATATCTCAGCCCCGGAACACGGGACTGTGCTTGGAGGCGAGAGTCGACCCCAAAAAGGAAATCTCGGAACCGGAACCAGAGCCAAGAATTGCGTCATCCGGAGTCGGTGGTAAGTAGAGAGTGAGGTCGAACAACTGACAAACTGACAACATGCACTAAGTAATCCTCATCGTGATAGCGCATGTTGAGACTCGATTGTATTACGTAGATGAGGATCCCGTCAATATGCTGGTGACGCAAGTCTTCACAAGCATACCGAGATGCGCGTAGTTACCTAAAGCGACCATGGCCGAACAGCCTTGAACGGGGCAAGGTGCATATAAAGCGAAGTGGTAAGTAACATGCCAACTTCCCGCATCGAAGGAATATTCGAGGGAAGCCGGAAACCCCAAGGGATTCATCGACCAGGCTAAGCGTCGCTCTCAATGCAGCTGTCAAAGACGAAACAAGCGCAAGCAATACCTCCATCGTTCGACAACGAAGGCCACCCGACCTTCTCCCCCAATGACCCGGAGAACCCCCAAAACTTCTCCTTCAAGCGGAAATGCCGCATCACGGCCGTCGCCATAAGCCTCGTCATGAACGCAACATTCGCCTCCTCGGCCCCCACCGGCACACTGCAAAGCATCAGCAGCGAGCTGCACGTCTCCGCCGAAGCAGCCGGTCTAGTGACAACGCTCTTCCTGCTAGGCTACTGCGCTGGTCCTCTCGTTTGGGCACCGCTGTCAGAGTACTATGGCCGTCGCTGGATCTTCCAGCTCTCGTTTGCGCTGTACATCGCGTTTGGCTTCCTCTGTGCCTTCACGCCCAACTTCGGGGGCCTGCTCGTTGGCCGCTTTCTGACTGGCACGGCGGCGAGTGCGGCTTTGACGAATGCGCCTGGAGTGCTGGCGGACATCTGGGGTCCGGTGGAACGAGGGAATGCCATGATTCTTTTCGCCACCATGACGTTCGTGGGCCCTGCTCTGGGCCCCGTGGTCAGCGGGTTTCTGCAGCTGTACAAAACGTGGCGATGGACGATGTACGTTCTTTTGTGGTTGGCGGGCGCCACGGAGATTTTCCTGCTCACTCTGCCAGAGACATTGCCTTCTGCGGTGCTGCGCAATAAAATCCAGCGTCTCCGCGGCGATCCGGGCGATGAGAGGCTGCAGGCTTCTGACGATTCGGATCGCTCTTTGACGAGTATCTTCAAAGTTGCTTTGATGAGGCCTTGGCTTCTCCTGATCGACCCGATCAGCTTTCTCGTCGCTGTATACTACGCAGTCGTCTACACTTTGTTGTACATGCTATTCAGCATCTACCCCATCGTATTCCAGCAAAAGCGAGGCTGGAATGCCGGTATCGGGGAGCTGCCACTCATCGGGACCGTGGTAGGAGCGTGTATCGGCGGGCTAGCACTCTTCCTCGAATCTCGAAGATCTCAGACTAAGAAAGATGAAGCGAGCGAGCCAGTCCCAGAAGACCGCCTCCCTGGCGCAATGGTAGGAGGGGTAATGTTCGCAGGGACGGTCTTTTGGTTTACCTGGACGGCAGAATACGACTCCATCCACTGGGCAGTGCCGACCATAGCAGGCTGCTTTCTGGCGACTTCGATTCTGCTCATCTTCGTCGTCTTCGTCAACTACATCATCGATTCCTACCTAAAGTACGCTGCCTCGGCCATTGCAGCAAACACGATCCTTCGCTCTGCGTGTGCAGCGGCATCGCCGCTGTTCACACAATACATGTTTGACACGCTTGGAGTTGGTGGAGCCGGCTCGATCGTCGGAGGCGTGGGCGTGCTGCTCATGCCGATACCTTTCGTCTTTTACAAATATGGCGCAGTCATACGGAGGCGGTCGAAATATGCGGTCACAGATTCGCGTCGTCGCCAGCTCGATGAAGAAGCAGCCGATGGTGCTCGGGATTCCAGCAAGAGTTTTGAGAAAGAAAACCCGATGCCGTGAAATTGGAGTGCGAGAATGGTCATTATTGTTACACTTGTGCCGCATGTAAAAGATGGTAGAACAATCTCCATGACCCGCGGTATTGACGTCACCTGGTGGTCTTAGCAATAAGCTTTCGTGGTATCGATGGGAACCGAGAGTCCCTCCGTGGCCATCAGCCGCAGGAGCCGACGACAGGCGGATGTCAAATGATACAAAGCAAAAAGCGATTCCTGTCGTCAATGTATGAGCAGAACTGCGCAAAAAATTAATCATATCGCCCATCAATAATGCATCATGTTCCACAAATTCTCATTGACACCTAGCAAACCACGGCGCCACAATGAGACCTCTGGGCACACCCCTTCCGAGAGCGGCAACGAGCTGCCGACGTCAGCAGCAGCATCACAGAGTGCAACGAAGAAACGACGAAAGATTTCAAGAGCGTGTGACCGGTGTCGCCTGCAGCGCATCAAATGTGACGAACAGAAGCCCTGCGCTCGCTGCATCGCCCACGAAGTCGAGTGTACCGTCTCCCACGCCTTTCAAGGCAACGCAAGTATTCACAATGTAGACGCTGGCCTTGCAGGAGGCGAGCTATCGATATCGACACTGTCTGATATCAACCCGATATCGTCGATGGTGTCTCCTTTGACCATTGCCGCAATGACACTGGACTTGCCGATTCCTTTCAACTTACCCTACAAACCGTGCGATCTCGCCTCAGATGTTCGGCGATTCCTTGCGACAGGTCTCACAGCGGGTGCGGGTACTCAAGATGGAGCGCTATTCCCTCAAATCCCCCATCCAGCCCTGCCTTCTGTGGAGCTTCCATTCCTTTCAGAGCCTTTGACTAGAGATGAGCGGAGAAAGCACCTGCGCATCTTCTGGGAATCGTGCCATCCTCTGCTGCACATCATGAGTGACATGCACTTTGTCGAGCTAGAAGCTACAGCCCAAGCTACCGTACTTGAAACGTACTCTGTGGAAAATGCTTTGCTTGACGCCATCCTTGCTCTAGCAATTCAACATGGTCGCGGCACCGGTTTTGGCAAGCGCCTTTCATCACGGCCACGACCAGAATCTGCCGCAAAGGAGAGGGAGATCGTTGACTGGCCTGGTTTCGAGCAGTTCCACCGCTGTCGCGAGCGCATGAGGATCAACACAGAGATGACGCTACAAGCTCTCCAATGCCACGCACTGATGGTCATCTATTTGATGAGAAGCCACGCATTCCGAGATGCGTACAACATGCTCGGCATCACCGTTCGCAAAGCCTACGTCGCTGAGCTCCAGCGTTCGCCACCGAGCCATTTGCCAGAGAAAGAGAGAACGAGCCGCATGCAACTCTGGTGGCTCATCTTCTCCCTGGACCTGCAGTGTTCAGTGCAGTTGAACATGCCAGCCGCTTGTCAGAAGGCCCTTGCCAAGTGTCCGGTCCCTACTGCGGATGCTCTTTCGCGTCATCTGCCGATGCGAGCTGGCCACGGAGATGATCTGGCTGCTTGCGACTATTCAACGTTGCTAATTCGTCTGGCGATTGTTGTCACTGACATCGGCGCTTGCGTCTCCACTGCCGATCTGCTGGATGATGGCAGTGACGATCCCGCCGTGCTTGAGAACCACGCTTCGAGGCTCGTGCATCCCTTGCAGGCTCTGGAGGATTGGCACTCTCAACTACCAGGCGCACTGTTGCTCGGTACTGCTGCTTTTGAGGACCCCGACTCCTTTGAGTTGAGTGAAGATCTGACGTTACCCGCGTGGGTACAACGGCAAAAGGCCCTCTTGGAGCTTCAGTATCACAACGCGTACGTGCTCATCCTATGGCCTTTCGTCAATCTCGGCTTTGCCCATTTCACAGAGCACTCTGTGCGGACGCCGACGGTGACGAGTGAGTACGAACATTCGCATGTGCAGCGTCATATTGCACAGGCCGTGCGTCATGCATCGGCCATCGTAGACATTGCCTTCGCTCTCAGCTCTACGAGCGACGTTTTGTATGGTTGGCCCGAAGTCGTGCAGCTGCTCTGGAATGCGACAATGGTCTTGATAACTTTCGTGTATGTCAACTCGCTAAACCCTGGCTCGCTGTCAGCCGAGCAACGTCTAGCAGATGCCGGAGCTGTGTTCGAATGTTTTGGTGCCACTTCTGCCGCTGCAAAATCGGCTAAGGAGGTCGTCCAGCGGCTTGTGCGCAGCTTGAAGGAATCGCAGACTTTCGCGACCTGACGGTGCCCGCTGGGCTGCGTTGACGGGGAAGAAACAGGCAGCTTAGAAGACTTGCGCCAAGGCGAACCCTTGTTTCCACGGCACAGAAAGTCAGTGGTAGCATTGGCGTGGAAGAACAGCATCTGTAGTCCTTCATGTTTATCCGTACAGATGATGCACCACAACTGGTCACCGGTTCAGAGCCGCCGTGGCATGGATTCGCTCTCTGGGGCGATCGTCGAAGCCCTCAAGCATGTGCTCAGGAGGGTGCGGAATGTCGGTATGCCGATTGCCGTTGTAAGCACTGTTGGCTTTCTTCGTGGCTTGCCCATGCGTGCCCAAGACGTGGAGAAGCAGTTGCTGCATTGGAACGCTTCCCTGCTTCTGGATTTGGAATGCCGGCAGCGTGAAATGAGGTGAAATAACGGCGTGACGTAATGCTGCTGCTGCTGCTGCTGCTGCTGCTGCCGTTGTTCTAATCTTCTACCAGCAATGTATTCATGGGGTCACAGCACGAGTGCTATACCAAGCTACCCGTGGCTGGCAGTACGTGTACTTGAGCTATGCCAATGGCAATTCGTGCGGTGACAGGTGATCAACAACAGGCATGCTGATTGCTGCCGCGCACTCGGTGCCGCGGAGGTGGAGCAGCAAGCAGATCATCATCAGCAAGAGAGTTTGGCAGCTCTGGCGATGACATCGCTTCCCTGCTGCGAGGCCGCTTGGCGCGCGCTATCAAGATTGGCGGCAGCGCAGAGATGCTGAGCGACGACCAGGCCGCAAGCTGTGCGCTGACGACCAGACGAAGGAGTCGGCGCGCGCGAGGAGAGTTCGTCGATCCAAGAAACCCTGCGCCTGCTCCTTCAGGCAGAGACGAACGGCGGCGGCGTGTGCCTCGCTCTGCAGTGCGACGTCACCTGTCTCGCGCTTTGTGTCGACCATCTCCGTCACCACTCTACCACACCCCGTCCTTCCCGTCCACTTCCGCCTCCTCCCCTCTGCCCTACGATATCTCGCGTCAAGACCGCTCAATCCTGCTGGCGACATCTCACCCTGCACCTCCAACTAGCTCCATACACCCTCCCCCCTTTCCACGCACACGAGCGCATTCCGCTCCGCGTTGGTCGGGCAACACCATGTCTCAGCATTATGGCTCCGTGCCAAACCCCAATGACGTTCACTACGACCGTGGCTATGGAAATGCGAACAGCAATGTCAATGACTTTGCGACCGGCAACCCCTCCGCCAGCATGACCTCGCCGCTCGGTCAGTCAATGGGCCAGCAAGGCTACGCCGGCCAGTTCCACGAGGATTTTGACGCCGCAGGCCGCCCAGTCTCCATCATGGACAGCGCCCAAGGAACAGGCATCGATCGTTCTGCCTCCAGCGCTTCCACCGCTGTCGCACACGGTCAAGGTGCTCCCTCGCGCCATAACACCCTCAAGAAAAGCCCGAGCATGCGCCGCTCCGTTGGAGCCACTGGCAGCCTCAAGCGTAGCAGTTCCCGCAAGAGCCTCGCGGCCGGAAGCATCAAGAGCGTTGGTGGCAGGAGCGTCGCGGGCGGCAATGAAACCGAAGACTTCAACAGCGCTTTCCACACGCCCGTACCCACCCAAGGCTCGCCTACCGACATTCTCGCAAACCGCTTCCAGTCATGGCGCCAACTCCTCAAGTCGTTGATCGCCTACTTCCGCGAGATCCAGAACTCATACGATGCACGCGCCAAAGCTGTCAGCAAGGTTCAGAATGCTCTTGGTGGCATCTCGCACCCTGCACTCATGTTATCCCACGACGGCCTCTCCGACGCTACTCGCATCCTCGAAGACTTCCACAGACACTCCCTCGCCGAGGCTAACAAGTCGCGCGAGATCGAGAACGATGTCATCAGTGGTTTGACTGGCTTGCGCAGTGATCTGAGCCAGAAGATCAAGGAGATCAAGAGCTTGAGCGGCGACTTCAAGAACTCCGTCGATAAGGAGAAGGAGGCTACAAGAAGGGAAGTAGAGAAGCTCCAGGAGGCTCTGCAGCACGCCGATCACGAGGACAGCAGCTCCACTGGCAAGAACGACCCTTATGTCGTCAGATTGGGTGTTGACCGTGCTGTGGAGAGGCAGATCGATGAGGAGAACTACCTGCACAGGGTGAGTCTGACTGACGGTATGATTTCTGGTCAAATGAGCATCAACTAATAGTTGTAGGCCTACCTCAACCTCGAAACCTCCGGCCGTGAGCTCGAATCGATCGTTGTTGGCGAGATCCAGAAGGCATACAATGCACTTGCTGGAATCCTCAAGCGTGAGGGTGACGATGCCTACAAAGCTGTCGAGGGCCTGCGCAGTGGCCCGATCTCCATGCCCAAGGACGAGGAGTGGTCTGCATTCGTTACCAACGATCCCCACTTTGTTGCGCCAGATGTGCCTCTGCGTCGTATCGAGGACATTACCTACCCAGGCAGAGATCACCCCGCCGCTACAGAGATCCGAGCTGGAATGCTCGAGCGTAAGAGCAAATATCTCAAGTCTTACAGCCCCGGCTGGTATGTTCTTTCGCCCACACACCTGCACGAATTCAAGTCTGCGGATAAGATCTACACACAGCCACCGGTGATGTCGCTTCAGCTGTCAGAGCAAAAGCTCGGCACGCACTCGGAGCCTGGCTCGTCCAGCTCCAAGTTCATGCTCAAAGGTCGTCAGTCGGGTGGTATGCACAAGGGCCACAGCTGGGTCTTCCGCGCAGAGAGCCACGAGACTATGCTTGCATGGTACCACGACATTCAAGTTCTTACTGAGAAGACTGGCGAAGAGCGCACTGCTTTCCTTCGCAAGCACGCTAGGAGCGTCAGTGGCAACAGCGAGCGTCGTCGCAGCTTCAGCAGCGATGGTCTAGAGGAGGATGAGGCAGACCAAGTGCCGTACTCGGCGGATGCCGCGAGCCTTTCTGAGCAAAACCCCGTCGAAGCGAGACCTCAGCGGCCGCAGCCAGGTGAGTGAGTGCTGCCCCTTATTGCGTCCCTGAACAGGAGTTTGTCCTCGGCTGGAACTGGTACTAACCCGACGACGTCGACAGGCGGACGATTCCCGTCTGATCTGAACGTCAACCGCACCCGTAACTTCGGTGATGCACAAAGCCCGTCGAGTGAAAGCTCCGAGCGTGGTACTATTCATGCTACTCCTGCTGTTGTGCCCATCATTCGCACTGACGAACCCACGCGCAAATACTCGCGCGACAATGAGGATCCCTATAGGCTTAAGGGTATCGCTTCCCAAACCCCTGGCCCCGCGGCCACCTATGATGATGATCAGGCTCGTTACATGGCTCCAACCCAGCCGGCCGTGGCTCAGCAGCAGCAACAGGGAGACCAGTCGTTTTTTCTCCCAGGCCAGCAGCACCTGAGTCAGCAGCCGCCGACTCACTCAGCCCCGCCCACGTTCGGTAATTCCAGCGAATACGATCACGACCATAGCTCGCGTGGAGACTGGATGGGACCCGCTGCCATCGGCGCTGGGGCAGGTGCTGCTGGCGCTGCAGCATACAACCACTACAACCAGGCCGATGAATCAGGGTTGCAACAACAAGCCGCCAGAGAAGCTGCACTCGTTGATGATGGCAGCCAGAGGCCCAATGATCTCGACTTGGAGCTGCAGGCTGCCAAAGAAGCCGCTTACATCGACGACAGCGGAAACACATCTGAGCCAATTGTCGCCCCTGTCAGCGATATTACCGGTACAACCGAGCCTGCTCCCGTGACTAGCAACCGCGACGCTCCTCTTGAAGTCGCACCCTCTCCCACCGCCGCCAACGTCCCCGGCACCGTCGACAACGCTCCCCTCGCCGCCCTCCCCTCCGATCACGGCGCCAACGGCACCTACCTCTCCTACCCCAGCTCCACCGGCGCTGGTCTCGCCGGCTCTTCCGCCATTCCCGTAGCCGCCATGGACGATGGTCTAGGCGGCTTGGAATCCAAGGGCGCCCACGAAACAGGACAGATCTTCCCTGCTGTCGTCAGACACAACACCGACATCAGCGTCAGCCAGCTGCACGTTCCGGGCGAGTTCCCGAAGAAGGTGTAAAGAATCTCTCCAGAGGTGAATGGAAAAGACGTCTAGATGTACAGTACCTGGACGCGCGACGGATGGACAGAACAAGTGGGTAAGGAATGGCGGGTGGGATATTGGCTGGTTCGGTATAATATACCCTTGGGTGTGGATAACGGCTGGGCTAGGAATGGGTTGGAAAGGGTTGTGGAATATGCTTATTATATTTTTTGGTTTTTGTTGAACTTTACATATGTGCCTGACAAAGTAATTTGTTCTACATGCTTGATGTTTTTCGTTCAACACAGTCAAACGTGTCGTGCCTCTATGTGAACGACTTCCATGCAATCACATACTGCTAGCTACCGACAACCTTGTACGGGCAACGCAAGAACAGATACAACATCAGCTGCGCCATTTCTCACACGTTTGAGCCATGAAGAGGGATGGAAAGTTTTGCACACTGAACAGGCGCTTCGCGAGCCATCGTACATCTCTTTTGCCGCTCCTGAGCTAGCAATACATCTCATCTATCTTATCGTGACACTTGCCAGCAGCAGAAAAGAAAAGGGGAAAGAAAACAAGAAAAGGACAGGAAAACGGAAAGGAGAAAGGCCAAAAGGGGAAATAAAGGAGAGAGAAGAAGGAAAAAAAAGAAAGAAAAAAAAAACTCCCTTTTCGCTCCCGCAGCAACATCGTACAAAGCTCATCCATCACCACATCGCTCAGTCACTCACTCCTCCGCCCCACCGACGCTCTCGACCACACTCCCCTCCCTCCTCTTCTCCCTCTCCAACATCATCCTCAACTCCTCATTCTCCGCGCTCCTCTCCTCCAGCCTCTGCCTCGCCCCGCGTCGATCAAGGAGCCTAGCCTCTCTCTCGGCCTTCAAGCGTCTCTCCATCTCCTTCAGCCTATGAATCCAGCGCTGCTCGTTGAGGCTACTCGAAGTATCCACGCGCTGCAGAGGAGTGGTGTCGAGCGGGATCGACTGGCTTTGGCCCTGCAAGCCCGACGCGGCGGAGACTGCGTGGGCGGCCTGGGCGATTTGCGACGTTTGCGTGTCGACTGCTGAGGTGCTGTGGTGGCGGAGCAGCGTGGACATGATTGCGCGGGCGGGGCTGGGGGGTTTGGTGCCGCTGCCGCTGGAACCGGTGCGGACGTGGACACCCTGTTGCTGCTGGTGGAGGAGTTGTTGGGCCATGGCGGAAGGGTGCTGGCGGTGGAATTTGAGCTCTGCTTTGAGGAGCTTGACTTCTGATTTGAGCTTGACGATTTCTTCGGTGCTTTTCGTGCTTCGTGAGGATACTGAGCGATTGGTCTGGGGTCGTTGGGCGGCGGCTGCTGCTTCTTCCGCCATGCGGAATTGGGTTTCCTTGATGGCGCGCTCGAGTTGGTCGACGCGGCGGACGCGGAGTTCGAGGTTGTTTTCTAGCGTCTGGTAGTCCTTGTTAAGGTCTCGCTCGACGGATTTGATGCGTTGCTTGAAGTCTCCGACCAGAGCTTCGATCCTCTTTACAGCAGCGATTATGTTCTTGTTGAAGCTTGGAAGGCTACGGCCAATGACATCGACCGAAGGAACCTCGCCATTGACGAGGCTGTTGTTGTGGGACCAGTCTGTGCCGCAAAGCGTCGAGAGACGGTTCCACAGAGCAAGAAGCAGGGCATTGCGGTCGGTGAGCTGGTCGCGATACTGTTGCTCCAAAGCCACCATCTTCCGCTTGTCCTGGCTAAATGCAGTCTCGAGCTCCAGCACGCGTGACTCGTGTTGCGCGATTGTCCGCATTGTCGTTGCCTTGCCACGCGATTCTTTCTCGAAGAGTTCGAGATCATGCTTCCTGGCCATGCGTTCTTTGTCAAGAAGATCAGATAGACGCCTGCTCTCCAGGCTGGTGCTCTCGAGCAGACCATCACGGTGTCTGAGCAGACGGTCTTTGTCAGCGACATCCATCTTCGTACGGTCGAGGTAGTTCGCAGTCTGCTCAAGGTCGCGCTGCAGTTTCTCAATCTCTGCAAGCATGCTCTGCCTGGTGCCGTTGACATCGCCAAGAACATGTCTGAGATTGTCTTCCAGCTCTTCGAGTCTCTGTTTCCACGTGCTGGCCTCCACTTCCTTGGCTGACAACGCACGCCTGAGTTTTCTGACTTCATCTTTGGTTTTGCCACCTTCAATGTTCAGATCGTCCAGAACCTTCTGCACCTCCTCTTTCGACTTGTTCTCGAGAACATCACGCTGCTCGCGCTCCTGGACGATCTCATCTTCCATCTCGCGAAGCTTCTCTTGCTCGTCCTGGATATTCTGCTGAGCGGCATTGAGAGCGTCTTCGAGCTCGCCGATTTTGATCTTGTCACCTTCCTGCTCCTCACGCAAGAAAGTGATTTCAGAGTGCAGGCTTTCTTGTGTAATCTCAAGCTTGCGATTCTTCTGTTCGAACTCCTTGCACTTCTCTTCCCACTTCTGCAGCTCGTCTTCGGTCTCGGCAAGCTGTTGCTCCAGCTGTTCGATCGTTCGCACATTGGCCTGCTTCTCGTCTTCCAGATGCATCACACTTTGTGTGATCTCTCGGAGTTCTCCTTGCAGACCCTTGTAGCCGTCTTGGGTGTGATCGAGCTTGGTCTGCGTCTTTTGCGCTCTCTTGAGAGCGTTCTGCAGTTGAGTATGGACATCTTCGATCTCCTTCTCAAGTTTCTCGATCTCTGCGACAGCTTCTTGTTCGAGACGCTGGTATTCGGCCTGCAGTTCTTCCGAGGATTGTAAAGCGTCGTCTCGCTCGAGCACCACTGCCTTGAGGTCTTCCGTGGCATTATTGAGATCGTTCTCCATTTCCTGGAAGTCTCCTTCGAGAGCCGAAACGTATTGAAGGTGAGTATTGTGAGTTCGCTCAAGCTCCTGGTATTTGAGACGAAGCTCAGCGTTCTGATCTCTCAATTGACCCTCCTTCTTGTCCCACTCATCTCGCTCTGAATCAGCAACCCCATTAGGATCGCTGACATGCGAGGGAGCGCGTTGGTGAGCCCTGGAGATCGACCGTTCAAAGATACTGTCGCCCGTCATAGAGCGTGCACCATCGCTCTTACGTTGTAGCATCTTCAGGTCTTCAATCTCTTGCTGCAGTCGCTCACGCTCGCGATTGCGTGACGTCAGCATACTAGTTTGTGCTCCAAGATCGCGCCTGAGCTCTGCATTCTCGTGTCTTAGATTATCGACAAGCGTGTGGCTAGATTCGGTTCCGCCAATGCCGTTGGAATAGGCAGACTCCTCTTCGACGTTTTGTGGGTAGCCTAATCTGCTGTTTCTGCTTGGTCGCTTCTCCACGCGATGTGCTGCTGGTGATGCACGGTCGATGCGTAAAGCAGCGAGCTCTTCTCTCAGCTTGCGGACATCTTCTTCAGATTGCTCTCGGCGACCGGTCTCGGCGTTGAGCAGATCCTGCCACATCTCCATAGTCTCTCGGACGCCAGAGTTGTCTTCGGCGCGATGGCCAGCCATACTGCGCATGTGCTCTGCCATCTTCCGTTTCTCGAGCTTTTCAGTCATGATCTCTTCTCTCATGGTCGTCACTTGATTTTCCGAATAGTCCAGTTGCTGGCGCAAATACAGGATTTCTTCATGCATCTCGGCCTGCAACGTAGGGTCGTCTTCGTCCAATTCATCATCCCTCGAGCTTTCCTTGGCTTTCTGTGCATTCTCGAGGCCTTCCTCAAGTTCCTTCGCCTTCCGCTCCAATTCCCGCATCTTGCGGCGCATAGCCTGAGATTCTCTGCGTTCGTTTGCAAGATCAGTCTGGAGCTGTACGTTCTTATCGATCAGTTCCTGGACGCCCTCTTCAGAGTGGCTTCGCAGAGCCTGGTCGAGAAAGTGAATCTTCAATTTCAAATCAAAGTTCTCTTTAGTGAGCTTGTCGATCTTGCCATTTTGTTCCTTTAAGGTCAACGTTCTCCGTGGCCGATCGCCACCCATGGAAGCAGACGGCACCGGGCCATCTGATGAAGCAGGTCGCCGGTCGGTCAGAGTCGGATTACGAGCGCGGAAATCCCTAGCGACCGTCTCTGGCACTCTGATGTTCTCGATGCGCTGAGCTAGAACTGTATCCGTCGGCGCATCGTTGCGATTGGTCGAAGCGCGTGGCGTTCGGGGCTCCTCGTCCTCCTCCCAGCGGGTGGACAGTCTTCCTTGAGTTTTGTTGCCCGACAGTCGAGCGATCGTCGGAAAGGTGTCTGCGTCTCGACTGATGTATGACGCTTCGCTTCCCATACTCGGCAATCTGTTTAGAAAATCCGAAGTACGAATGTTGTTTCCACTAACAGAGCGACTTTCGGGAATAGCACCTCCCGTCTGAAGAGCGTAATCGGCACCCACAGTAGTATCGCTCCCTGAAAATTCAGATGTGATGGTGGCAGTGGATCTCGATGATCTTTGGCTGACTTGTCTGCTACTGAGGAACGCGGGTCGAAGTCGTCGTGGTGAAAGCCCTTGTGAGGCACCCAGTGAAGAGGCGGCACGTGACGAAGGTAGAGGCACGTCCTGAGCCTGAGGTGAGCCTTTCGAATTGGCTCGCTCTCTTAAGGGTGATGCAGGCGAGAAGCTTGATGACATGTCCGAGACGGATTGTGCAAATGCTTGGTTTGCGCGCGAAGGCTGTGAGCTCACACTATTGCGCGCCGTCGCTTGACGGTTATCCGATCGCTGTGAAGCTGCCGCAGCAGGTGACATGACGCTGTCTCTGCTCTCGTCTTCAGACTCATTACTTCCAAAGCTCTCTCTCACATGCTGTGAATCCGGTGTCTCTGACTCGCTGCCTGCGTTCTGCGGTTGCGCATTCTCTTGCTCCCGCAGTGATTGCGAGCTCATGGCACTAGACAGCATAGAGTCTGGCAGTGGCGTCTTCTCGGGCTTCGCCAGCTCGAGGTATGTGTCGTCTACGCCCAAAGACTCATTGTACGTTTGAGCAGGCGCCGGCTCTGGCATAAAGCTAGACTCCACGTCCATCAAGTGTCTGCGCATCTCTTTCTCGTCCATATCGTGCCCATCCTCGCTGTGCAGAGACAAGTCGCTCTGCTCATCCAATCGTCGCATCTCGCTCTCCTGAGTATTGTCGCTGAAATAGTTGTCCTCGCCAATCGGCAAGGCGGGCAGCTGGTGGTCGGGCTGATTGAAGGAGTCGAGAGCGGCATTGTCGGCACGGCTTCTTCGTAGACTCGACATATCCGTGGCACTTTCGTCGACACTCGTTCGCGTGCTGCGCACCTGCAGCTTCCTGGGTCTACGTCGCGCCGGGCTGCTCAAGGTTTCGGAGTCGGCTTCGTCTTGGTTCATCGTATGGTCTCAGGCGGCCGGCGCATGTGGCATTGTTGGTATTAGACGATTTTACAGCACGTCTCGATTCTCAATCCTGTTCAATCTGTTTGTCTTTGGAAATGACCGTGTCAAGGTCGGTGCAATGCTATCAGTAGATTTATTCGAATGGCAGGCACAGGCACGAGTCCCTCACCTGTTGTTGTGAGACAGCGGGCTGGGGAAAGCAGGGCAAGTTCTCGCGTCGCGCGTGCCGGCCTGTGCTCCGTGGAGGTACTATTTACGAACCGAGACCTGCAGTAGTATAAAGATGCATCAACACGACTCGAGACTAATAACGGTGCTGTGGGAGTGAAGCTTCCCACGAAGCTGAAGATTTCTCTCTTCATGTCTGATGGATAATGGTGACACGCATTCTCAGCAAGATTGCTTGCTCAAGCGAAACAAGATTTACAGTTTTACCGGTTTTTCGCTGACGATTGGCATACTGTGTCCACCAGCTCAATGTGGTGAGTGTGAAGGGAACATCATTATTACAGCGTTTGTATCTACCCTTGCTCTGTTGGCACCAGGCCTACTTAATACACAATAATCGGGCCGAGGGCAAAATGTTTTGCAACCCGAGAGAACTTATGTGGTACGTTCGCCAACGCTATGCGCTCAGAACACTGTACCCTTGTTCTGCTTCTTGTCGAGCTTGTAGTTCTTCCACAGCCCGATACCAGGAATGGCCAAGATGAGGACGCATGTCGCTGCCACACCACCCCACTTCTGCACCTGCTGCATGGCATAGTCAGCTGCGGCGCGCTGGGGTGTGCCCTCGAGATAGGCTGTCGATGCCACAGCACCGCCGAGGTACAGCTCGTTCACCAGAGTCGAGTTGGTAATGGAGTCAGACAAAAGGCTTGAAGTCGCAGCCTGCGGGTAGACCTTTGCATAGATGGCGGCGATGACGGCTGAGCCGATTGCTTGGCCAACACTGGCCATGAGGCCCAGGGTAGCAAGCACCATGGGCACTCCCTCACGATCACAGGCTGCCATTGCGGCAATCTGGTGGCCAATGACGAGAGTACCGCAACCGAAAGCGATGAAGATCTGGCACATGACCAGATACCCGATGTCGTTACCTCCACCCTCGCCACGGAAGTGGATGGTCAGACCTGCGCCGAGGAAGGCTAGGGGTAGACCGAAGCAGAGACATTCGTATTTGACGTGACGGGAATACCTCACCCAGAGACCGAAGACAACTCCCCAGAAGCAGGAGCCGACGTTGTAAATTTGCAGCATGTAACCAGCTTCCGAGATACTGAGGCCGTAAACGATCTGTACAAACTGGTTGAAGTACTGGTCCCAGCCGTAGAAGCTGAATTGGATGGCAATAGCGACCATGCATGCTCCGACGACAGTACGCTGCTTGAAAAGCTCCCAGCGAATGAAGTGGGTGCGCGCGAAGTACTTCTCCCACAGGGCGAAGACAGGGAAGAGGATGATGCCGACCACAATCATGGCGATGAATGCAGGACTGCCGTAAGCGACGCGACCGTAAGTCTGCAAGCTGAACGGCAAAAGGAAAAGCACGAAAGCCGCCATGAGCAAGAATGCGCCCACCATGTCGAACTCGTGGAAATAGTGGGCGATGGACTGCAGCACAGTGCGTCCACTGCTGGCTCGGCTCTCGAAAACGCCCATCTTGACCGCTTTCTTCTCGTAGAATTTGAACACGATGCCAAGAGGTGCGATCGCGACCAGCTGGATGATGGCAAATGCTCCGACCGACCATCGCCAACCTCCCAGATTAAGGAAAGACTCGGCAGCAAGCGGTCCTGTGAAAGCGGTGACGATCTGTTCAAGGGCAGTCAGTACCTCGCTCACCGAAACGCAATGATGGACTTCTACTTACAAAGGGTGTGTTGACGAAAGCAAAGCTGAAGGCGCGATTGCGCAATCCGGAAGTGTCCGCAATGAAGATATCGCACATAAGGTAAATGGCGTCGTAGCCGATCCAGTACAGAGTGTAGCCTGCCGAGTAACCAGTGGTGCCATCGAAGGTGGCAGAGACGATGATTCCAATGAGGTAGACACCGAGAAAGAGGAACCATGCCTCGGCGCGTCCCCACAGGTTCAGAGTCTTTGCGATTGGGAGCTTGAGCACACCGCCAATGATCGCACCAAGGATGTTAGCTGTGCTGATTGCCGGCAGGGAGGCCTTCGTATCGAGACCTTTCTGCGTGGCTTGCAACTGGATAGAGCTCTGGAATGCAATCATGAAGACGACGAGCCAAACCCTATTCTTTGGTTAAACTGAAGGATAAACAACGTCGCAAAAGTGAAGACCGACCATGCATAGATGAAGATCAGGGCAAGCTTGCCCCAGACGAGAGCTGCGGCCTCTGCCTTCTGGATACCAATGTGGGCATTGGCAGTGATCTGATCGGGATGCTGCTGGACCTCACGCTCATTCTGAGCCTCGAGACTTTTGGCATCGGAGCTGTCCGAGTCGTACTTGTCGGTCGCAACGCTGGGGTGCTGTCCTCCCTTCTCAGCGTCTTCATCTCCTTGGGCAGCCATGTCGGCAGGACGCCTGCTCTGTCCGAAGAAGCCCATCGTAGAGTGAGGTGCTACGGGTGGTGTGATAAAATCAGGATCAGATTAGATGAGGAAAAGATAAAAGCGAAACAGAAGCTGACGCGGGCGGCTTTTGTTGCTGCTCCCCAGAGCGCCCATCGCGCCTTCCGAGCGAGCGCTTTGCAAGCCCTAAGATTAAAGCCTTCACTTCTGCTTCCTCCCGAAAGCGCGAACGCTTTCTATTGGCAGCGTTCGCGGATGCTTGTCGGGACCAGGGTCTGATAAGCGTAGCTAAGCAGTGCTAACGTCCGATCTTCGCCTGCAGACCTCGCGCGCGCCTCTTGGCCAGGGCGGGCAGCAGCGTCTTGTCGTTGCTTCTGCAAAACCTTCTCGCCCAACTTCGTCCGCCACATTCGTCATTGGCTGATTGAGGCCCCTGCAGCTGCAACTGCACAATTATCAGATGCAGTGTCCGCCTGCAGCTGGTGAAGATCATGCTCAGCGGCGCTGTACAATATCGTCGTACCACGTGCTTGACGAACTTGCGCCGGCGATATCGGCAGAGTGAATGCGCAATAACGCTTGGCCCGTCCGCCGAGCCGTTTCGGGATGAGCGATGAATCTGGCAAGTGCCGAGCAATTCGGCTCGGCAATTTGAATTGAGATTCATCAAGGTTGCGAGAATGAAAGAAAATACCATGAGCTTGGAAGAAATGGAAATCACATTAAACACATTATAATCTATGTACGGCAATGTTAGATATTCACAACCCCATGCATCGAATCAGCGCAATGAGAACACACGATGTGCTGTGACCAGCGACCCCCGATCAATTACCAACGAACTTGCCAATAGCGTTGTAATAGGCCCAGGCCTGGCAAACATCCGCATGGAAATCACCATCCCCAACCTTGTTCGCCGGGTTCAACAAATCCAGGCTCAAATTCATGAGCGACAGGTTGCTCTGCTGCAGACTAGCCACAGCCTGGTCCTTAGAACTCGGGCTGCCGGGTGTGAAAATCGAGCAAGGCTGTGGTCCTTCCAAGCCACTGATCAAAGGCACGAATTGCTTGATGCCGTTGTCATAGTCCGTCTTCAGGTTCGCGTTGTTCTGCACAATGTCGTTGGTGATGTTGATGATGGTGATCTCCATGTCTTGAATTTGCTTTTGGTAGGAGTTCAAGTCGATGTTTGCGTCGTTGGACAGGACGGGGCTTGCGAGAGCAGTACTGGCCAGGGCCAGAGCAGATACAGTAAAAGTGAACTGCATGATGGCGGTCTGAGCGGTGTTGATGGTTGTTATTTGTGAGACTGATTGAGGTTTAGATCACAGTATATGAGGTGAGGGGAAGATGGCAGCTGCTGATTGATGCTTTTGCTGATGCTGGTCGAGGTTGGTTGTCGATGCGGATGATTTGGATGATGGTTCTGACATGACAATGGCAGACGAGTCCATTCTTATATCTTCCTTCTCATGCCATACGCATTAGCTTGCACTGACATTTCCATCGCCACTCGATTCCAGTAATAGCATCCTTTGCGTATTCAGCTTGTCCGAATGCCACTCAGCATAGCGACATGGCCATATCGCGAGCGCCGAAGCCACTTCTCACGACAGATATCCTATAGCATCACCAACACGATGGCAGCGCAACATGTCGAAGGTGCACTGCCCAGAAGTCAAAATCGTGGCGTGTTGCAAGTGGCTTGCAGGGCTGAGGCTGGAGAAACTCTGGTTACAGCCAAGCGTCGAGTCCTACCACAGGTCTAAACATAGACACAATGTCAGGTGACTGGCGAAGGCATTGGTATTGGTGACATTGATGTATTGAGCATGGTTTTCGCGAACCAAAGTGCTCGCTCATCGCTGCGTGCAGCAAAGGTGGCCCGGATGAACTTTCCACGGGCCCGTCATGCGGCGGAGACAAGAGCACATGCAACGCGCGCCACTCGCAACAGTCAGCCAGCCATGAAAGCAACTTTAGCCGTATGCGTGTGAGTTCAATCTCTACATTCGCAAGATCGAGGATCGAGGCTACTGACTTCGACTGAGCGGTCTTGGTACTTGCCTCTTGTGAAGGCATCTTCGAGCATGGATTGTCTTTCAACATGTTTCATATAAAGCAGAAGAGAAATTTGATACCAAGTATGAAATGTTCGTAACCAATCGTAAAATCGTCTATCCCGTCCGTGTGATTCTTGACACGAAACCCAGCGACACCTAACGCGCCTCGCTCAAAAACGAATTGCAGAGCCTAACTCATGCAGCTGGCTTCTTGCCTACCCAATCATCCCACGCCTTCCACTCTTTATAATCCAGACCCACCGCTTTCCCTTCGTACCTCACCAACTCTCCCTTGCCGTCTTTCCACGTCCTCAACCAACTGCTGCTGCTCCCACTCCAGCCTGCCTTTCGCATCAGACTGATGAGCGTTTCCTCTTTTGTCCATTCCTGCTCTTCTGCAACGCTAGGCAGATAGGTTGCACCATAGCGGCGAGATTGCAGCGTGAACGAGATGCGGATACCGTGAGTGCCGATTGTCCAATCGTAAGGATCACGGGTGGGAGACGAGAAGTCTGTCAGTAGCGTGACGTGGACTGAGAGCTGCGGAAGCAAAGTTGCTGGGATCGGCGAGAAGCGAGTGTCTTCAAATGCACTGGTTCATGGGTCAGGAACAGTCTTTTATCGGCTTGGATGCTTCGGCTGTAATCGCCTACCTTGTGAGAGCATAGCTCTTCAGCCCACTCTCAAGCTCCTGCGGAGCAAAAGTACCGATACAACCGCGGAGACTCTTCTGTCCACTACGAGCCGAGTGTTGGTTCCACGTGACGAACAGCGGATACTCTTCACGTGCTCGCGATGTGCCAGAGCTGAGCGACGTCTTCGACGAAGCCAGCGTCGCGCCTCCTTTAGAGCTCGAGCTCGAACCTGATCCAACAGATGAAGGCAGGGAGCTGTTACTGCTCCCTGCCGATCCTGTGCTCCTGTTCAGGAGCCTAGAGATGGCCGCAGGTCGCGCTGGGCCTTCAGACTCGGTCTCGACATCGGTCATTTGTTCGTCTTCGGCAGTCGCATCATTGCTAGATGCACCAGCTTGCGCAGATTCCTCGCTCCTGCTATTGCTGCTGTGATACTTCTCCCATAACTCTTCCACTTGTGACAGGCTCAAAGGCTGTCTCTTCTCAAACTGCGCGCTCAGAGTCTCGAAGCAGAACGCACAATGCGCGGTTGTGGCCATGGTGAACGTGCCCGTTGCTTAATCTATGGGTGAATTGGGCTGCTGTCGAGTGGGAGGCACGAGATTTGACCAAGGTGGTCAACAGTCCGGAAACGTGCTTAATGGTAGAACAGGAGGGGCAGGAGAGTGATGAGCGCCGAGAACGGCAGGGATTCAAGAGATGATGTCGAGATACTTAGGGGTTGAAACGACTGTGGAGCACGTTATGTGCTTGACCGACCGCACAGTATGACGACGCAGGCGGCGTAGGAAGCTGAGCGAGGGAGAGTGAGATGCTGCATAATCAGGATGATGTCTTGGATCGGCTTCGTGGGGCTCCAGAAGCCGATTCCACCAGACCCCCACCATGGTTGACGAGGGGCAGTTCTGCAACCTCACGACGTCCGTTTTTGAGATACATCAATAACTGTCACTTGTGCTTCAGAGCCTTTGGTCGCTCTGCCCAGCATTCGTGAAAATATATTCAACCTGTTCCGTCACGACACAAGCAATCTCCTGGTTTACAACGTAGTGCAATCCGACTGCAGCACTCTCTTCCACTTCCTTAACCTCTGCTCTGATAGCGAATCTCTGGATTCGCGCAGGAAATCTAGATTAACACATACAGTCGGTGCTCACAAGTCTGTAAATAGCATCTCCGAGGGTGCTATCGCGATGCCTCAATCTATGCCCAATAGTACGAGCGTGTGTCCATAGGGACGCGACTGAGGATATAGCAGTATCTTAGTTCATAGCTGCTGATTCAGGCGTCGAGCCTTGAGAAGGTATCTACGGACTTATGAGACAGGTATGTACATGCTTAAGCCATTCTTGTCCACGTTTGGAGATGAAGCTCATGGTACCCGTGCCTTTGAACGTACTATCAATGTCCATCAATACGTCATGGGCTGCTTGAATGAATTGAGCCAGCCAAAGCAGCTAGAGCTATCCATGGATCAGGCCATCTCTTTCTATGGTAATCATGATCAGCGGCTGCCGGTTCCATGTATCAAACATATCGCCATGCAATAAAGATCTTGTCAAATTTAAGAGATCTGGCAAAGTCCCGACAGCTGTACAGCAGATTCAGGATCCATGCCATACTGTAATTATTCCATTGAAGCTCGGCTTGACAGTCACACGCCGCAATGACCATGCCGTAGGTGCTGGTGCTCAAACCACCGGCAGTCTTGTATTCACTAGAGCCCGATGTTGATATATTATTGTTGCATCCTTGCGAATATCGATGGAGTACACAATATCGAGGTGTCGTAGTCGACACAGCCGTTCTCGCCAACCGTCCTGGATTTACAATTTTTTGAACGAGGTATCAGATCTCAACATGTCCGGTTCACTGCATCAAAGGTCGACAATACCTCTCGATATCAGCTTGGGTATCGAGTTCGAATTCAGGATCCTCAAACCGCATGAACCCAGACGAACCACTGGATGTGAAACCATCGATACACTTTTCTATGTTTTACCTCTGGTGGCGAAAGCTCTCAAAGGTCCGATTGAGCTTGAATGTTCCTGCTGCGGTGAAACTCACGCCCTTTCATTACCCATGTGCGTACAACAAGATATGGATCAGTGTCCAGCATCCAATCAAGAGTGTTGGAATGTCGCCTGCGATTGGTCAACTAAGCTGAGTGAACTCCAGGTGTCAGCACCTCAATCAAACGATTATGAGGCCTACGGCATTGAAGTCACTTCCAGAGTTCTTTTTGCCGACCGTCCAAGAGTAACGACGGGGGCCCAGAACGATATGAAGCACAAGCACACGGTCACGTATCAAGACGAAATCACAGGTGTCTTGAACAATCTACATCGAGCCTTCAGTTCTGACACAACAGCGCACGATCTGCACTCATGCTACCGATGGGTCACCAACAAGAGCTGCGGATTCCACGTGCACGCTGGCAATGGCTCAGCAGGCTTCCCCTTTCAGACGATTAAGAATGTGTTGAGTATCTATACCGCTTTTGAGCGGCTCATAGACAGCATGCACGACACGACGAGGATCGCAGGGTCACGTTTGGCTGTGACGCCCCTCGATGCGGTCTACAATGAGTTTCTGGGTGGCCACGGTGGAACCGACGATATGGCCGAAGAGGGGACGATATTTCCAGACATCTACAACAAGGCTCTTGCAGGACACTTGATAAGCAGTGCTTACATGGCTTGCAGGAAAGCAATCAATCCGAAAGCCACGTCGGCGCGCATATACTATCCAACTAACCACGTCGACAATAACGAGACCCTCAAGCAGGCTGCCTTGGGCTTCCACATTAGAGATCTAGTTGAAGTTATCCAGCAGGCTCCCGACCTCAAGTCTGTGCAAGAACTCCTTTCAAATCACAGGCGGCTTTACGTGAGCATTCAGCATCTCGTCACCCGACCCGAGCAGTTCGTCAATTCAGCGGAAAGAAATCCGCGGCACAACACAATCGAGTTCCGTCAGCATGCTGGAATCACTGATGCTCGAGACGCACTCCCCTGGATCGACTTTTTGCAGACACTGGTCAAATACGCATATAGTCAGAGAGCTGACAGCGTCCAGGCAATATGCAATCTCGCTGGATCAGATTCTCGTCCCAGTCTTGCGGATCTCTTCCAAATCATCGGAATTGAGAGACAGACGTGAGATCATTACCTGGGTCATTCCGAAGAGACTTTCCAGAAATCCGTCAACGATTCTCGTGCTAAGGTCAACAGAGAGCTTCCGAATGAGTTTCTGAAGACAGTCGCGCTGCAGCTTCTTGATGAACGCGCAGAGGCCCGAAATCCAGAGGCCATCGCGAAGGCTATCAGAAATAAATTCAAGGAAGGCGGGTACGGCCAGTTCGGTCGCGATTTCATCGATGTCTATGCTCCCGATCTGAGTGAAAAGGACAAAGAGAAGCTCGCGATAGGATGGGACGCGACTCCAGGTTGGTTCGAACGCTTCCGATGAAGCATAGGATGCAAGTCTGCGTAGATTGGCATGGGAGGTGATTCATGTGCTTATCAATTGGAGTGAGGCTTCAAGAGGAACATGGGCATGAACGTCAAAGAAAGTTCATTAAGTAGATTTATGAAGTCTAGGTCGTGGATCTCATAAGACGCGAAAGTTTTCCTCCAATGCAGAGATCGAAAGATTTAGCCCTGGTTCTCCATGGCACCAGTGACGTGCACAGTTTCGCCGGTAGTGTATGTTGATGTAGCAAGGAAGATGAATGCCACAGCGACCTCAACGGGCATACCAGGCCTACCAAGAGGAGGTGGGCTGGTCGTCGAACCAAGACCTTCCAGTCCATCAGGAGTCACTCCCTTGGTGGCGGGTTGCAGTGGCGTCCAAATGATACCAGGTGCGACAGAGTTCACACGAATTCCTTTTGGTGCTTGTTGCTGTGCGAGTGTACGAGTGAAGCTGGAGATAGCACCTTTGGTAGCGCTGTAGTCGACCATGGTCGGGTTGCCTGCGTATCCAGCAACGGAGCCGCAGTTGATGATGACGGAACCTCGAGGCATGTGTGGGAGGGCGTATTTGCAAATGGCCATCATGGAAATAATGTTGAGCTTAAACGTATTTTGGACGACGTCAAGGTCGATGTCCTTGTGGTCCATGCAAACTTCCTGCTGTGCGGCTGGGAGAGTATTAGCCATTGCATTCCTAACATGATCAACCATCAGTACGACAAACCATTAGGAACAAGAATGTTCAATCTACCGTGCACACGCATGTGCTCATCAACTGCCTTCTTCGTGTTGTCAAGGTCTCTAAGGTCGGCGGCGAACCCATGTGCCTTACGACCAGCTTTCTCGATGTACTTGATTGTCAACTCGGCATCCTCCTGCTCATGCGGAAGGTAGCAGATAGTAATATCTGCGCCCTCTCGTGCCATGAGGATGGCGGTGGAGCGGCCGATACCACTGTCGCCGCCAGTGATCAAAGCGGCCTTGCCCTTCAAGAGGTCACGTCCCTGATATTCCTCGAGGTATGGCTTGCCTTCTTGATCCCAGTGCTCGATCTGAGTCCAGCAGGCAGGAGGATCCATTTTGTTGTCCAGGCCAGTGCTTCCTGTCTGATCCTGAGCAGGAATCCAAGAAGGATAGGCCGTACTGACGCCCTGCTGATTATTTTTGTTCTCAGGCATGGTCGCGGTATTGTCCGAGAAGTTGAATTGTGTACGCTTGGTCGATGGGTAACGGAGGTTAGAGTTCAACGTCAAGGTAAAATCAATCACTTATGCGATTCTTTACGCTGCCTGCAGTCCGTAGCGCTCATCTTCTCATCATCGTCGAAACGTGATGTCATGACGACGAAAGACCGCAGAGCCTGTTCAACAGAGCCGATGCGATCAAAATTGCTCATTATGGCATACATACTGAACCGAACAGCCAATTTAGTTGGGAACAACGGGGTGAAAAAATGTAGCTCACGTAAGGAGTATAAGAAACTGCTTAATCTTTCCAGTCTTGTAAGATGCCATCTGATCTACATGTACATCGTCTTTGGCCCCGTCGGCATTTGGGCCAGCACGCGAAAACGGGCCGGCTGTCGGTTCGATTGCCGACAAATACCTTGATGACCCGTCACCCATCCGGCTGTGCGTGGGAACCAGTTCCCTCTCTCCTTCTCACTTCCCTTTATATAATAAATTCCAACTTGATGTTGCGATGCTCCTAACGCTGACAAGAAGTCAAGCCTATGCTCAATCGTGAAGATCTACATTGAAATCACCATGCCCCCTGTATTTGTCCAGCCACTACCTTTCCAAAGTCTCGCATGCAGAAAGGCACACATATCTGTAGTAGTGGCAAATGTGTACTTCAATATTTCACAAATGCCCAGAAATTTACACCACAGATACCTACACTCGAACACAATACACAGCTTCAACTATCGCTTGCTATTTCTCGGGTTTGGCAGCGACCCTGACAACCGTTCCACCATATTGACAATGCTACTTAGCCGCTTCAGCAGAGGGCTTCTTTGTCCTCGTGCTACAGCGTGAGACAGCCACATTGCTTCCTGGGTGCTCTTGGATCTCAATCCACGAAGATAATGCAAAATGTGACACAAGCCATGCTATCCTTGATTCGAACAGACAAGTATCGTTTGTGCGGTGGCCATTGTATAGACAATTTCGCCTTGAAAGAAAGATGACAGAAGAGGGCAGAGAAAGCAACAAGTCAAGCAATTGATCGAAAGTCCACCTGATTCACTGTCACGTAGGTCTCGCATAGCCAAGACACCTGCACAATTACTTTGCCATTGCCATCCATTGTTCTCTCGCATATAAGACTAAATCACTTCGCTGCGTCAGTTCGTTGGATACGACTCACCACATCAGCATCGGGAAGATGGCATCCATTAAAGCCAATCATCGACATATGCTACGATCTCAAGGTCCACTACACCCTCTCGACACCACCCAATATCTCAATCCTGCTGATTGCTACATCCGATCCTACAATATACTTGAGAGGTACAATGTCAATGCTAGCTACAAGACCGTCTGCCACGCGAGCAGGAGGAAGCGCAGGGGGCTTGTGACTGAGATCGCTGCTGTACTTGGCAATTACTCTGGCGATTGGTTGCCTTTCGTCTTCAGACCTCGCAACCTGCCTCTTCATCCACTGGACTGGAGCACGACCTTCCTTCAATTCGTGTGTGACTATGCAAGGTCTCGTCAGCAGAGAGCTTCCGTCACCGATCAAGATCAGAACAGTGCGCCCATACAACTACACGCAGACCACGATGCAGTCTTTTCGGCCGCATCTGATGGCTCGGAAGATCCTGACACGATCAGCGACGCGGATGAGCCTAGTGGTGAAGGGGGCAAGGAGAAAGGACTTGACGGCCTTCGAAAGGAGAATAGGCGATTGATCGATCGTGTTCAAGCAATGAGCGACGAAGTTGCAACACGACTGAAGACTCTGAACGCAGAGACCTTCGACATGAAAGTCGAGCACGATCAACTGCAAACCACCGCCATGACACTGTTGAACTGCAGACAGGAGATGTTCGACCTGAGGGACCGAAGCGAGAGGCTCTCATTGGCCTTGAGTGAGGAGGAATTGCAAGCCACCAACAACAGGATGCAAACCCTTGTGTTGCAGCAGAAGAAGGCTCTGGGTTTCTCTTGAAGCGAATTTGAAGCTCGGAGAGCGTTCAGAGAGAGGCACAGTGGTTTGTTGGTTATTGTTGTTCACTGATGGACCAGGTTTGCGTGTTCGTAGCGTTTGGGGAAGTTTCAGACGAGACCTATTGTTGTCGGTCATCGAAGTATGTACCCAGTATCGAATTCGTGACCGAATACTTTACCAAATCCAAGCACCGCTTTTACATATGTCGGAAGATCGTGTAACTTCATCCATACAGCTGGTAGATGCCGGCATACGCGTTCGTCGAAACTTTCTCATCGGCGGCGACCGGATACACCGGCACTCTCACACGAGGTCTCCACGGGCTTCCCCATGACGATCTCCACGGCGTCTGACTGGAGCCCCAGCCTCTCACAAACTGTAGACGGTGGCGCGTGTCCACTCCTCCACATGCCACCACCCGCCAAGCACCCTTAAGCAATGCCCAAGCCCTGCTAAGCTTTTAGCTTACGTTTAATCTGCGCTCTTGTCTCTCAACATCGCGTCCGGGCTCCACCTCTCGCACCCGATGTAATTCGCATGGGTGACGTGTCGGCCGGAAAGCACTTCAGATGGGCCCTTGGTTGGTGGCGGAATGACAATCCTCCAATATTTTGCCCCGGATGTGGATATCACGCCCACAAAACCTACGCTCCGCCCCGCAAGTCAGTGCATTGTTCAGACCGGACGATGACCGCGTCGGCCTTTGGGTGGTAAGCAGCTTTCACGTCGAGGGTGCGCTAAGGGCAGTTGTGTTTTGGTACATATGCTTACGATGTGCTCAGATCCCTCCTCACCTCCCGCTGATTTCTCTCGCGTCCGACTGTTCTTGTCTACCAGTTCGATATGCCTCTTAGTGGGAAACGCTTGCAACTTGCGCTCGCCATTACTGGTGCCGTAGCATGGATTCTCCAAGGCTATGACCAGGCTTTGATGAATGGCTTGCTCACGTTGCCGTCTTTCACTGCAACTTTCCCGGCCATAGATACACACACGCCTGCTTTGAAAGCAAAGCACTCTACGCTAGAAGGTCAGTGCCAATGAGATACACTTAGCGTACCCTACTCATCCTCGATACAGGCACGGCCGTGGCCCTCTACGAAGTCGGTGCAGCAATCGGTGCTCTATCCTGCTTCTTCCTGGGTGACTACTTTGGAAGGAAACGACCTACGATCGGTGCTGCCATCGTTGTCCTTGTCGGTGTTGTTCTACAAGCCACGAGTTTCCAGCTAGCACAACTGATCGTCGCTCGCATTGTGACTGGTCTCGGAGTTGGAGCCTTTACTGCTACATTGCCTACCTGGGTCGGGGAATCGGCAGAGGCTGACCACCGCGGATGGCTGATCATGTTGGAAGGCTCCGGTGCCATCTTTGGTGTTATGTAAGCATGAGACATTAATCCGCTGAATTTGGATCGACCAACTGACCATATCAGGTTCGTCGGTTGGCTCGAATTCGGTTTCTACTTCGTCCCCGGCAACAACGAAGTCAGCTGGCGCTTCCCAATCGCTTTCCAGGCAATCTTCCCAATTGCAGTGCTGTGCATGATGCCTTTCCTGGTCGAATCACCTCGCTGGCTGCTCGCAAAAGATAGGGTCGAAGAAGGTCGGGCAGTATTGGCAAGATTGGAAAATCAAGCGGAGGATTCTGAGCTTGTCAACACCCGTGTCCAAACCATCATGAACTCCATCTACGTGGAGAGACAAGGACACACCCGCAACCCGTTCGCGAAGACGCCGAATCGCTATCTCAACCGGACGCTACTTGCAGTCGGAGTCAACGTAAGCAAATCAAACCTCACTTCTGCTCATATCGAAACAAATGCTAACACGTTCCTAGATGCTTGCGCAGATGTCAGGTACGCCCACTTCATTAATCACAACATTACCAGAAGAGACACTAACCCACCCACCCCAGGCATCAACGTCATAACCTTCTACAGCAACACCATCCTCCACCAAGACCTAGGCTACTCTCAAACCCTCTCCCGCGTCATCAGCTCCTGCCTGCAAACCTGGCAATTCTTCGCCGCCACCAGCGCAATCTTCCTAATCGACCGCGTCGGCCGCCGTCGCCTCCTCATCATCGGGGCAGCCCTCATGGCGCTCGCAAACGCCGGCCTAGCAGGCCTGCAATCGCATAAAGGCAATTCGACAGCCGCAGGCTGCTCGCTGATCTTCTACTTCCTCGCCCTAGCAGCGTTCCCGATCTGTCTATTTTTGATACCCTTTATGTACAGCGCTGAGATTGCGCCGTTGCGCATTCGGGCACAGACAACTGCAATGTCGTCAGGAATCAACTGGATGTTCAATTTTCTGGTCGCCGAAGTCACACCGGTTGCGTTCGATTCGGTTAGCTGGAAGTACTATTTGGTAAGTCTTTTCCATCGTCGTATCCGCCAGATCATCTCCCTAGCACAACGGAACGTCAATCGGTTCTAACCAAACGATACCAACAGGTCTACGTATGCACCAACTCGCTCTCCGTGGTCGTCTTCTACCTCTTCTGTCCCGAGACCAAAGGACGCACTTTGGAAGATATCGATGCCGTTTTCCTGGCTTCTCACAATGCTCTGCAGCCGCCGAGAGTTGCTAGGAACATGCCGATGGGCGTTGCGGAAGCTGTAAATATTTCTGAGAAAGCGGGTATTGAGGCTGATCATATGGAGGAGAAGGCGTAGATGGCCATTGGGTTCAATTGAAATGGAAAGAAATGTCCATCGCCATCTTGTCGTGACGTCCCAGAAATGCATTTCATTAGATGTGTCCTAGATGTAATGATGGCAACGTTGACCATGAACCTATGCAATACTCTTTCTTATCGAACGTGCCGAGATCTTCTCAGAACCCGAACTTGGACTTGATCACTGTGGAAGAAAGTTTTGTCAGCGTTTCGGTCGACGCGAGAAAATCGGAAAATTCGATGAAATGCAAGATCCATCAACTTACATCCAGTAACAGCATTCTTCTTTTGCTGGTTGACGAACTTGTTAACATCGCCGAGCCAATTCGACGTAGTCTCCTGCAGACTATCCATGCCGTCGTTGACATCGCCGAGCTTCTGCGTGCGCTCCGTGAGCTGCCTCTGAACGTAGGAAAAGTATCCCTGATCCTGCTCATTGGCTAAGGCGGCCGCGCTCGAAGATCCTGGTCGTGCGGCCGCGGCGGCAGCGTTACGTTGTGCCATTTGGTCTGCGCGAGCTTGCTGGAGCATGCGTTTGCTGGGTGGACGGTTTGGGCCACCTATGAGCAGGTCGAGGTCGGAGGGGGTGATGAACTATAGGATGTGTTAGCGCTGGTATCATGTCACTTTATACGAATATGCTATCCCTCACCTGAGTGCCAGTCACCCATTGCAGATTTGAGATTGTTGGGCGGGGGGGAATGAGAGCTTCTGGGTTGAAAAGGCGAAGACCTGGTGGGTTAGCTAGCGGCTGGCCGGTCCCGAAGACGGAGAGTACAGCGAGCTCAGACGGGCCAGTGAACGCTATGATGTGGCCGGTTGGTGTAATGCGGGCTTCAGCAAAGCGACGGACGTCGAGAGTTGTGGAGAGTGGCATGGGAGCAGAAATCTCCTTGAGCGCAGGTAGTGAGTATGCGCGCGCGAAACCGTCACCCGTCAATGTGACGAGTGCCTGGCCTCTATCACCAAATCGGACAAGGCCAGCAGCATCGCAGAAGAATGAGTCAAAAGACTTGTGGGCACCTTTAGAGGTGGCCGGACGGGCGATGTGGACTGCAGTAGGGGCAGCGACAACGACCGCACCGTTCGTGCGAGCACCAGAGCGGAGACTTTGCAGACCGTTCTGCGTCGCAACAGCCGAAGAGCCCGTATCAGCGTTGATGGGAAAGATGTGGTTGACACGAGAGTCCAACGCGATGGAGCCAGCGAACTGTACTGCATACCGACCGCTTGCATCTGGAACAATCTTGAATGTGCCCATATGACCTTGATGCGTGCCGACGTGCAGAAGTATGCTGCTCCATTCTTCATGCTCCAGTGTCATGACACTGAACTCCATACAAGTAGCCAAGTCGGGCTGCGGTGTTTGGTTGCTGGATCCCTTGCGGAAAGTACCTCTCTTCTCCCCGCGATTGAATTCAGTGACAGAGGAAGCGTGAATAACAGCAGGGCCACGAAGATCAATCACAACGATCGTTCCATCTTCGAAACCTGCAGCTACAAAGCCCACCTCGCTCATCTTTACTGCTGTCACTGCACCTGCTTGCTGGTCGAGCAGTGTGAATGGCAATAGTCCTTCCGCAAGTGCAGGCTCCACCCGTTCAGTGACGTTGGTCAACGAACGAGCATTATTTCTGGGGTGCGATGGTGGCTCTCGTCCTGCATTCTTGTTACGAGCCCAACGGAAAATCACCAATTCGCCGCTTCGAAGTCCAACCGCCAGCTCAGCACTGGCACCAGCGAGGGATGTCTGAGTGATGTCAACGTTATCAAAGCGGCCAACAGCGCGAGCTACATCAACTTGCAAGACTTTTTCGTTTTCGATCTCATCACCGTTGCCGATGTCCCACAGTCTCACAGCTCCATCAGCGTGTGCAGTGTGGATGATGTTGCGCATCTCCAGACGTCTGACAGTGGATGTGCCCTCCACACCACCCCTCAATATTGGCGGGCCTTGCTGTCTGCTTTCAGTAAGTCCGAGCCAACGGTTACGATCCATGCTTGCCGTTCCCATTTTCTTGATGTATGGATGCACAAAAGTCAGGGAAGGATGCAACTGATTCGTGGGACTGATGAACATTCCAGAAGGGAAGCTGAGAGTCAGAAGCTCACCGGAGGCAAGCAGGGCTATGATTGCAATAGGATCATGAGCATTACCAAAGTGGGGCGATGTACGAGGTATCAAGCAGAAGTCAATGACTTCTGCACCTGGCGGGGTCGGCAGAATTCGCGAACGTTTGGGATCTCTCAGATGTCCAGCAAGGGCGTCCCAAGAACTTGTGTTGTACACAGGCGTACGTCCAAACTCCAGGAAGCAAAGACCCTTGGTTGGCGCTTGTGTGGATGCACCTCCAGCGATAAGCAGACCGGTATCATCTGGATCCTGACCGCTGGCACACCATGCTACCTTGAAAAGAGGCTCTTTAACTGTATGCGTTCCCATCAGGCTTGATTCCAAGCTTGGTGGTGGTCCAGGTGCGGTAATGTCGGTGTCAGTCCGTGTCCTTGCTTGCAGCATGCGACCGTCTTTGTTGACATCCCAGAACACGATGGAAGAATCCTCATAGCCGGTCATAATGAAAGTACCGGTCGGATGCCAGGTAGCCTGGGTTAGTCTCGGTCGACGCACTACGTTGTGCTTGTTCATGTTGCCATCGCCACCAGGAGCATTTGGTGGGATCTCATAGAAATAGAACTTCAGCGCCTTGGCAAGCTTAAAGCTGTATATCACAGCGCCATGTACATAGCCTATCAAGAGTGTTCCGACGTCTCGTGGGTGCAGCTGTAAGCTCACTACAGGAGTTGCCTTTGCTCGCGGGTCCATTTGAGTCCACTGGTTGGGAATCTTGAAAGGGGCCAAATTCTCGCGGTCCAGATCATAAGCCAGAACATCACCTGTTTGGATGCCAATAAAAGCATAGTCAAGTGTGGGATCGGTGGTCAAAGCAGTGACAGTACCATATATCGTATGGCTGACGAGCAATTCTTGGCTGACCAAGGAATATAGGGAAAGCTCATGCTTGCTGTCCACACAAACCAGCTTGTCGGCACAGAATTGCAAGGTCGAGACTGCCACACCGCGAGAAGGCAGTGGCAGGACGACTTGGATTCGACTCCGGCCAAAGATGTAGATTTGGCCTGGTCCATACTGACTGTTGCGGGTACCTACGGCAAGCAAGGACTGAACGGGATCATATGCAAGAGCAGAGACCTGCGAGTTGATGCCATAGCGGAAGAGATCATCGATGGAGAACACATCCGAAGTCAGGCCCGCTGACAGATCGTTGCTGATGCCAGCCTGTTTGCCTCTGATGAGATGAGCCATGTGGTATCGGGATGCGGGTTGTCAGCCCTACGGCCCGCGTGTGTTGGAGATTAGAACGAGGTCGAAAGGCGAGACGCAAATAGCTCAAGCTCGTTGTAGCCTCGATCAGGGCTCGGTCACTGCTGTATCCGAGCACTGGCTGGTTGTCTTATCAGCCGGTCTCCGAGCTCTGTTAATATTGTGTCAAGACATGCCAGCGCAGCTCATACTTGGCGACGTCTTTGTCTTGTATGCCTTAGGCCCCTCACCTGCTGCCTTAAAGGGTCTCCACATACAGCTGGCTTGCACGTGCGAGGAGGTACTTCTCGAGGGGAGAAGGTACTTAACGCGAGCAAGCGGGCGCACGCGCTTGAGCGCGTTGACCGCTCGGTGCTGCGACTTTCTCAAAACATAGCAACCGCAAACCCCCACCGCCTTCCTCTCAACCATCTTCCTCCCTTTACACCACATCCAAACAAGCCCGCCAATCCTCGATCAACCTCATCAAGCCATCTGAATCAGCATCAAACGTACCCAAATAGTACCACAACAACTCTTCATCCCACAGAACCAGCACATCACACACCATGGCTACCGGTATCTATCCCCTGACACGCGCATTTGCGACGCTTTCCTTCATGGACTGCGCTAATCATCAACAATAACAGTGAGCTTGCTCAACGTCTCCGTGAGGAACAACCCTGCACCTTTCAACGCCCCCTACGAGTTCGAGATTACCTTCGAGTGCCTCGAGCCTCTTCAGAAGGACCTCGAGTGGAAGCTCACCTACGTCGGCTCTGCCACTTCGTGAGTCTCAGACTTCGCCTCCCTATATGGCTAGTGCAGCCTCGTCACATTACTCCATCTAATGCCTTATCCAGCTCCGAGCATGACCAAGAACTCGACTCCCTCCTCGTCGGCCCCATTCCCGTGGGCGTCAACAAGTTCATCTTCGAAGCCGACCCTCCCAACACCGCCAACATCCCCGCCACCGAGATTCTCGGCGTGACCGTCATCCTTCTCACCTGCTCCTACGACGGCCGCGAATTCGTGCGCGTTGGCTACTACGTCAACAATGAATACACAGACGAGGCTCTGATCAACGAGCCTCCCGCCAAGCCTATCGTTGAGAAGGTCCGCCGCAACATCCTGGCCGAGAAGCCACGTGTCACCCGTTTCGCCATCAAGTGGGACAGCGACGAGAGTGCCCCCGCAGAGTACCCACCTGAGCAGCCTGATGTGGACGCTGCCGAGGATGACAGCGCAACATACGGTGCTGAAGAGGAGGAGCTCGAGGGTGAAGAGGAGGAAGGCTTCCCTGAGGGTGGTGAGGCCGCTGCTTTGGGCGCTTCTGTAGTTGCTCCCAAGGTTGCTGGCGAAGACCACGACATGGACGGTGCCGAAAACAACGGCAAGGACGACGATGAGGAGAGCAACGCCGGCTCTGAGGATCTCGAAGCCGAGAGCGAGGACGACGAGGAAGAGGACCTTGAAGACGAGGAAGGCGATGAGGAAGTCGAGGGCGAGGACGTCGAAATGGACGACGGTGCCGAGCCAACTGGTGGCGCTGAGCAGGCCTCCAAGCAGGCACCGCCTCAACAGCAGCACCAGGCGGACGTCATGGTCCACTAGATCAGGAGCTCGCACTCTTGATCCTAGCTGATGTTTCGATTGGAGGTTTTTGTTCTTTGCTCATTGTTCTGCGGCATATGGTTGGGAGACTAAAGTCAGGCCATGCGCCACATTATAGTTTGGATGATGACGACGATGATGATGAGAGGGCACGAGAGGATACGCATAGCATTGCAGTCAGTGATACCACATGGAAAAGTTCTTTTCACGATACAATATTCTCCCCCGACCTTTCCGATTGCGACCTTGAAGATATTCCCAAAGCCAATTTTACATTTCGCATTCCGACCAGTCTATCCACACTGCTACCCCAGAATGCCTTTCTTAACCACAGAAATGAAGACAAAATTAATGGATGCCAATCATCATATGTGCATATGCCTATCTAGCTTAATTCTCAGCATCAACTACATGCCCGAGCAGCAAGTCACTTCCTCTTGATGATTCGTCTCAGAACAAAAATCAATCCCACCCCTCCCCATAACTCCTGACCCGACTCCAATAATACGGCTTGTCGTTTCTCAACGAGAACTCGCCCCAATCGTCGCTCAGCCGATTATAGCTCCAAAACCCTTTCCAGCTAAGCTTGTTGTTCCGTGCCAATTTACCTGCATGTCCCAGCCCCAGCTCAAGGCGGTAAGAGTACCGTGGCACAACGCCTTGCGTATCGATGTGCACCGTGCCTTCAGATTCGAGAAGGGTGTTTTCATCGTTGTTGTTGCTGCGGGTTGGAGGGATTGAGCCACGCTGCTCGAAATCCTCGCTCTGCGCTGAGAGACCAGTAGAAGCGGGGCCGGACATTCGCCAGCGGCCTTTGAGAGCGTCTTTCATCACGGATCCGGGCAAGAGGCCTGAGGGCCGGAGTTTGGGGTCCAGATTCTCTTTTGTGAGGTGGTGCACGACGTCTACGGGCTCGGCGGTGGTGAGGAGGGAGATGGCGGTGCCGTCGCGGAAGAAGCGTAGGTAGCGGAAGTAGGTTACTGTGAGTGTGGGAGCGCCCCAGGCTAGACTGTTGCTGGAGTGGGCGCCGGGGCGGTTGTAGGTTACTGTGCTGATGTAGCAGCCGTTGTAGCGGAGGCGAGGGCGGGAACGGAACATTTGCCGCCAGGAGGGGTAGGGTTTCGGGATTAGGGAGAGCGTGTGGGATAGGGAGCGATCGCCTGGGGACTGGGGGAGGGAAGTGGTGGCGAGATCTTCGTCGTCTTCGTCCGAGTAGGAGCCTAGGTAGCGTGGGATTGCGTCGGGGGAGTCTTCTAGTGGGACGCCTTCAATGGTGGTGGTGTAGTCATAGTGCATGGCAGCGAAACCACATTCGTTTCCGAGAGCTACACGCCTCCAGATGCTATCTTCAGTGAGGACTAGGTATGCCATGCGTTTGCAGACTTGCGCCATGCGAGCGAAAGAGGCGACATCTGCAACGGCTAGCTCGAGGAGGATGTGGGAAAGTATTTCCTCTGGGATCTCGGCTAGTGGACATGGCTTCTGTGGCGAGAAATCTGTCTCGGGTGGCGCAGGCTCAATCTGGAGTTGTGAGAACTCATCGACGAGCTGCTTGAGAGTTGCTGGTATGGGAGGCGGGGCAGGCTCTTGTGTGGTGGATGTTGTCGCAGAGGCTGCTGCTTGGGCCGGTTTTGGTTTGGCAGGAAAGTGCTTTTTCTTGTAGTGTTCATGCACGTTGTCGTCGAGCTGTGACTTACCTCAGCATGATGTCTACAACAAGAGAATAGATGAAAGGGAAGTGACCAACTTTGAATGCTTTTCGATAATGATGGAGGCTAGCACCAAGCTGACCATGGCTTTCTTTCTCTACTGCTTTCTCATAATGCTCAATGGCTGAGCTGGGCTCTTGAAAAAGCTTCGCTCGGTCATGCTCTTGGCCTTCAGCTCCGAGTTTCAGAGCATCCTCTTTGTTTGGCAGATCATGGTATGGCTTAGGCGGCAGCTCTTCATGTTCAAATTCGTCTAATTTCTTGACAGGCGCCGGACCCGCAGCCGCAGGGCGGGTGTGTGCAGTGCTCCTCCTTCGATGCTGTGGCCTTGACCTTTCGGGAGAGGTGGGTACATGAGGAGCTTTGCTGCGCGACTGGACTTCTTCGCGCCAGCGCTGTCGGAATGCCGCGAGCTCGGCCTCGTTCTCTGGCACAGGTTCGTTGTTCATCGTGTGGGTCGGAACGCTCTGAGGTAGCGATTTGTGATCTGGCCTACGATATGTGCATGCCTGTTTCTAGGTTTGTGGATGCCATAGGGTTTACGTGAGAGATTGTAGGAGTATCTCCTTGGTCAATAATAATAAAGGCCTGCGGGTCTTTCAGCTCATCTTCAGTCGAAGGAAGGCTTCATGAAGCGGTCTCTCGATGACGGCACCGCAACGAGACCGCCGGATCTGATAAGAGAAATGCCGAGATTCGCTTCACGGGGAAATGATAATAAAGTCTACACGACAGCTGCGTGAAGAAAAGAATGTCACGCTGGATGGCAGTCTTGATACCTTGCAGCGTCGTTGGATCTCTTTTCGCAACATTCAATTGTTGCCACGGCAATTGCCACGTCACAGGCGGGTGTTTGCGTCATCTTGCACATGTGATTTTTGCGATCGGAATTGCTAAGCGGTGGGCACTCTACTCAGCAGTGGCAAACATTATCGGGACTCCGTAGAACCCTTATCTTTCTACATCTTCCGATTGCGGAGAGATATGCGCTACCATGACGCTAGCTACGATTTTGGTGACGCCTACTCATGCCGCGTCTAGCCAGCAGGCATGGATTTGTTTCCTCTCCACCTTGCGCCAAATCATCTCCCTCGCACACCCTCATCTCTAAACACCTTTCACGACTTGCACGCTCATTCGACGAACCTCGCATAATCCATAGACTGCATTGGCCTGCGCCCTTCGACCTGGCCACTGAAGACGAGAGCTCCCCGCGTTAGCTGGCGCGATACAGCAAAAGGAGGACAATATAGATAGGCAAGAGATGGCGTCGCTACACACACAAGGACAGTCGCACGACAGAATAATCTCGCCGTCTGGCAATGGTGCTCTCGATATGCCATCCGAGCCAAATGTCATCGGCAAGCCGGTCGAGGTCACCACTTCTATCACCCAGAAGATGCTCTCGGCCACGACCGGCTCGCTGCTAACATCATTACTGGGTATGTTGCATGCTCCGTATACACACAGTCACTATTCCGTCTTCGATCTTGTCACAATTTATGTCTCAACAATCACTGATTCACTATTCCAGTAACACCGCTCGACGTTGTCCGTGTGCGCCTGCAAGCCCAACCAAGTCCGTCTCCCTCTATCCGCCTGCCCTCCTTCGTCCAACTCCCACCCGATCTCGGCGTGAGTGCCTGCTGCCGCGATGTCTTCTGGGTTCAGAATCAATCCCAATTCTGCGTTGCCGCACCTCTGCCTTCCGCCACTACATTGAGCCCTGCCATGTCCGCTGCAGCCTCTGACTGTGCGGCAGAAGAAACCCAGCGTCGCACCATTAACTCCACTTTGGACGGTCTGCGCAAAATTACCCGTAACGAGGGCGTCTTGACGTTGTGGAGAGGTCTGACCCCGACCTTGATGATGGCGATCCCTGCGAATGTCATTTACTTTGCTGGCTATGATTGGTTACGGACAAGCCCAAAGAGCCCCATGAACGGTCGGATATCAGACAACTACGCTCCCCTAGTCGGTGGATCAATCGCACGTGTTATGGCCGCAGTGGCTGTGAGTCCCATCGAAATGTTGCGCACCCGCATGCAAGCTTCCCAATCAAGAGAGAAGGGCGTTATGCGCGCCACCATGATCGGTATGCGTGATATTGTCGCTGCGGAAGGCTACTCCTCGCTTTGGCGAGGTCTCACACTCACTCTCTGGCGCGACGTGCCCTTCTCGGCTTTCTACTGGTGGGGCTACGAGTATGGCCGTGAACGCCTACACCAAGCACGCGAAGCTGCCGAAACACAATCGGTATTGGGCCGAGCACGCAGCCGCAGTGAGCTCTCACACACCACGGTTCTAGCCGACTCCTTCATCGCCGGAGCCGCGTCCGGCGGTATCGCAGCCTTTTTCACCACGCCTTTCGACGTGGGTAAGACGCGACAGCAGACAGTGCTACAAGACGGAGCGGCACGGGCGAAAGACATACCCGAGAATCGAACCATGCCTCGGTTCTTGTGGCACATCTACTGCAAGGAAGGCATGTCTGGTCTCTTTCGGGGATGGGCAGCACGCTGCCTTAAGGTTGCTCCAGCATGCGCGATCATGATCAGTAGTTACGAGGTCGGCAAGAAGCTAGCTGGAACCGTGAACGAGAGGCAGGAAAATTGAACATGTCTCTGGATCACCTGGAGCATACTTCATTGCATTTCATCGGCGTCAACAATTGCATAGCGTCTGACAACGGGCGAAAGGGAGGCAAATCTGGTTTTTGCATGCAGCGCATGGCATCTTTTTTGCATCTTTGCATTCTTACTTACAACAAGCGAAGGCGTTCTGGGAGGCTCGCAAACAATAATTCTTCATTTTGTGGCCGGGGGAAGGAGTTCAGTCCCATTTTGGGGAGGAGATGGGAACAACGAGGAGAATGGGAGGAACAAAAAGTCACCACTCAGGCATGTCTAATATTGGCGCGTTCGACTGAAACGATATGTACGAGGGGACGGAAGAGTTCGATGAATGTAAAATCATACCATGCCGTGTCGATTCTCATTATTTCCAATTGTTCCTAAACAAATGCAGTGCAAAACATTTCGATGCACCCAACTCAACACTTCAAGTTGACACCCCTCCTCTTCTCCGCCTCCCGCCACTCAAACATGACCTGCGCGCCCACGAACAGCGTCGCACAAGCTCCAAGCAAAAACAACCTCCCACCCCAAGAATCAATTATTCCTTCCACCAAGCCCTTCAGCCCGTCAACACCAACAGCAAAACCAACAAGGTTCGCAGCCATCATCATGAGAATGTTCCCGACAGCTCCAACACCGCACAACACGCGATGCATCTCTGGACGATCCTGCCACTTCTTCGCCGGGAACGCCAGCGTAGCCAACACCTCAGGCAGCACAAAGAGGACGATGAGCCAGCCCCAGATGAGCAAGCGAAGGTTGATGTCATGCCACAGCGCGACGAAAGTGAAGACTGCGAAGAAATTGGCGATAGCACGAACTTTCGAGCCGCGCGAGCCGCCCAGAGGGATGTAGACGTAGCGCGTCACCCAGCGGTTGAAGCTGCGGTGCCAGCCGCGCCAGAACGCCAGGGCGGAGTAGTTGTCGCTGACGCAGCGCACCATGTTCTCCGGCGGGTCGATGCCGTCGAGCAGTGCCCATAAGCGGAAGAAGCGCCAGGGGAGCAGCAGCTTGAGCCAGATGACGTGCAGGTTGAAGTAGCCGAGCATGCTGAGTTGAAAGGGGGTGTATTGGCTCCAGGTGGGATTGGACTTGCTGATGGCGACGGCGTAGAGGTAGTGCAGGACTAGCTCCATTGTTAGGAGGCAGATGACGAAGCGCAAGGCGTAGAGGGTGGTTCGTGAGCGGTTGATGGAGGGGAGCCGGTGGCGTTGTTGGTGGATGTAGTCGTTGAAGGTAAGGATTGGACCAGCGAGGTAGAGTGGCGAGTAGAGAACGTAGGCGATGTAGTTGCGGAAGGTGAAGTCTTGTGGGCTCGGAGGAGTGTCGATTCTTTCGCGTTCGGAGTAGTTGGCGGGATCGACGTTCTTCTTCTGAAGTGCGTTAGCTTCGGCCTTCGACGATGGTTGGAGCATGTTTATGTTCAACTTACTTCGACAGGGCTTGCAGCCCTTCGATCAAGGCTCCAGTAGTAATCAAAATTGAAGCTGATCAGTCGCAAAACGCAGATGTTGAACAGAATTTCCCACCTGGGAATTAAGCCACCATAACTGTCGACCCAGTCGCCCCAGTTCTTAGTATCGCTGCCGGCAGCAGTCGTCTGAGGTGGGAGAAGCATGGAGACGACATCGGAGAATCGATAGCCGTTGCAAAGCTCGTTGGCGAAGAGTATCGTGATGTTGAATATCCACGTGGCAGCAGGGACATACCGTGGAGGAAGCGCTGTGGCAACCTTGTAGTTGATGTACAAGATAGTCAGCACTTTTAGGGCAGACACGCCGTGTAATGCCAACAGAAATATGGCCGCAAAGCCAACATCGAATCGAATGCGAGACTCTTTGCGTGCCTCTATGGCAATGGAGCTTTCGAGTCTTGAACCAGGAGTTGCCGTCGATGGTTGTGGCGAAGACGTGTTCTTCGTCCGACGTCAGCATTAATGCTACAATTTCAAATAACAATGCTTATGCTTACAGTCAGTCCTTCGTAGGCTCTCCTTAAAAGTGGATGAAGCACGACAACCAATGCCATATACGGGATATTGTCACGGAAAGACCGGTACTGAGCGTCCGAGTTGTCGACTTTACGACCAGGAATCCAGCCAGGTTCTAGCAAGCCTTCATAGTGCTCGTAGCTCGAATGCCACGGTCCAGACACATCATACACCGATTTCACCATGAAAAAGGGGATGGTCAGGAAACATAGGTAGTAGAAGTAATACTCTGGGGTATTCCATTTTGATGGCCGGGCATCTGGAAGCTTTTGGCCGGGTCTGGCTGCAAACCGGGTGTCCAGAGTCTCGGCCTTGTAGAGACGGCCGAGGAAGCCCATCTTGCACGTTTGTCGATGGTCGCTTGGTGGAGGTTGGCGTCGACGTGGTCTTGCTGGTCGAGGCAGCCAAATAAAGTTGCTAGCGCCCGCTGCGCTGCTGTTTCGCGACAGGCTGGCTCTCTGCGTAACTGAACGCGCCTTGCTCCAGCACCAGCATCTTTGCGCCTCGCTTTCTGCTACCCTCCATCACCATTGTACGCGACAATATACCACAGCCCCCGAAGCATTGGAGTCTGGAGTTTCTTATTGAATCGTTGTACGGCGACCACCACGCGACCGCACCATGGCAGCAATTCCTCCCACTCAGGCTCCGGGCACCGCTGAATACGCTGGAGGTATGTTTCTGGCCAATTGCTCTGTCAATCGCATAAACATGTCTGACTTAGTCTTTTAGATGAGATTGGTGCTTTGATCCTCGACCCCGGCAGCCATTCCACACGCGCCGGCTTTGCTGGAGAAGACACGCCGAAGTCTGTCGTCCCAACCAGTTATGGCGTGCTGCCGACTGGCGAGCGCCTGTTTGGCGAGAATGCAATTCACCTCCCGAGAGCCGACCTCGAGATCAAGAACCCTTACAACTCAGACGGAATCGTTGAAGACTGGGAAACTGCTACCAAGCTTTGGGAGTACACAATCACATCACGACTTACCGGCGCACGGCAGACTGCGCCGAGCAAAAACGGCTTGAACGATACGAAAGACGAAAATGGCGACACGAACATGGACGAGGGTATGGAGCAGCTTGAAGAGCAGGAGAAGCCTTTGCAGGAATTCCCGTTGTTGATGAGCGAGCCTGCTTGGAATCCTGCGAAGGAGCGACAGAAGACTATCGAGATTGCAATGGAAGAATGGGGAGTTCCTGCTTTCTTCCTGGCCAAGAATGGTCAATTGGCAGCGTATGTGGCTGCAAATGCGTGAATGAGTGTGCATACTGACAAGTCTCAGATACTCACAAAGCAAGGCTACGGCTCTTGTGGTTGATATTGGAGCTTTGAACACATCAGTGACCGCACTTTGGGACGGCATGGTGCTGCAAAAGAGTGAGTGTTTCCTCCGGCTTCCGATGCTATAATGGCTTTGTGACGCACGTTGAAGACAGGCGCTGACAAATATCACAGGCTTACAACACACACCTCTCGCTGGCAACTGGCTAAACGACCAGATCCGTATCATGTTTGCCAACAACCAGCCGACTGTACCTCTCGTCCCACACTACATGGTCAAGTCGAAGACTCCAGTAGATGCCAACGCACCTAGCTCAGCCACATACGTGACATTCGACAAGCCGCCAACTGATTCGTTCCGAAAACTCGAGGAGGAGCGCGTCCTCACCTCATTCAAAGAGAGCGTTGTCCAAGTGTGGCCAGGAGCTGGACGTCTGGAGTCACCAGCGGGTCAAGGCAGCGTTTCTAATAGCGATTACGTCAAGACCCTGCCTCCCAAGCCCTTCGAGATGCCCGACGGCTGGAACACAGTCTTTGGCCTCGAGCGCTTCAAGGTCGCCGAGGGCTTGTTCGACCACAAAGCCGCTTACTCCGATGAAAAGACCAAGAAGCCCACTGGCGAGCAGACGATCATCTCTGTTGTCAACAAGGCGTTGCAGGCCGTGGACGTCGACGCGAGACCTGTACTTCTCAACAACATCATCCTCACAGGTGCTGGTTCCCTCATCGACAAGCTTCCCGAACGCTTGCAGTCAGACATCCAAGCCATGTACCCGAACCCTCGAGTGCGTGTTCTGGCCAACGCAAACAGTGTGGAGCGCAAATATGGTGCTTTCGTCGGTGGCAGTGTGCTGGGCAGTCTCGGAAGCTTCCACCAGATGTGGGTCAGCAAGGAGGAATATGCGGAACATGGCGCGCAAATCGTGGAGAAGCGGTGCAAGTGATCTCGCTTGATCTGCTCATCATGGGTCGATCAAGGAATGACGCCCGAAATAGTTCTGCAATAATGATATCAATCAACGGCCACAACGCCATATGCCCTTTTAGTGCTTTGCTCCGCACTAGCCTCATACCACACTACTATATAACCTACCTACGTCCGGACAATGCGCGCAAGCATGAAAAAGCCAAGATACTTCCATCAATCAGACACTACCCCAGACAGCCAAAGTTGTAAGCATTGCAGATGCCAAGTCCGGATAAATAGCAAGAAACCAAGAACCTCTTAAACTGAAACCAGCCAATCGTTTCGGAAGTTGGCAACGTCCGAGTACTTAAAAATGCCTCTTCCCATCGTTCGGTCCTGTTCCAAGGACTAGCAAGAATTATCACAAGTGTCCTGCTTGTAACGCAGACGTGTACCTGTCTACCTATATCGACACTCCAAGATGCGTTTCATCCAGAACGTCCTCGCCCTCTGCTCTGCAGTCTCGGTGCTCGCGGCTCCCACCACCTCTCTCGAAGAGCGTCAATCAGGACTATCAGGAAAGAACCTCCGCATCCTGCCCTTAGGCGACAGCATCACCGTAAGTTCCTCGCAACCTCAACGACCAATAATAACCAACGTATCATCATCCTAACTTCCTTCTCCTCACAGTACGGCATCGGCTCCTCCTCCTCCAACAGCTACCGCCAATTCCTCCTCACCTCCCTCACCTCCGCCGGCGCCAAGACCGACTACGTCGGCACAGTGAAGTCTGGCACCATGTCCGACAAGGACAACGAGGGTCACCCGGGTTGGGTGATCGATCAGATCTCTGGCGCAGCCAACAGCGTTGCCAACGCGGGCATCAGTCCCAACGTGGTGCTTTTGCACGCCGGCACTAATGACTGCGGGACTTACGGTTGGGAGACCGCGCACACGCGACTGGGCAGCTTGATCGACAATGTCGTGGCGAAGTGGCCGCAAGCAACGGTGGTGGTGGCGAAGATCATCCCGAGCACGAACGGGAACACGCAGAACAACATTCGCTCGTTCAACTCCAAGGTGCAAGGTGAGTGACTCCAAATTTTCCCCCTCAAAGCTCTTCATTCCTTCTTCTGTCAGCGAAAGTGCCGGGAAGCTGACGTGCGAAATTTTCTATAGGTGTCGTCGACCAGCGTGCCAACGCCGGCAAGAAAGTCAGCGTCGTCGACATGTTCTCTGCGCTGAGCAACTCTGATCTGAGCGATTCGCTTCATCCCAATGATTCCGGCTTCCAGAAGATGGCTGCTGTGTGGCTCAACGGTCTGAATGCTGCGGCGAGCAAAGGGTGGATTTGAGGTAATTAGTCATATCACGTAGTCGAGGTTGATGGCAGCAGATATGTGTTTGATGATGATGTGTCTGATCGAATCTGATGATCGGATTGTTCAACTCTCCTCTAGTCCTTTGAAGTGACAAGACTCTACGTCGGAAGCCAGAAACGATCTGATCGTGCTTATTGTATGACATGATGCATGCTTTGGTGGTTAGTTGAATTGACCATGTCTTGTGTGATCGTTGTATTCGTTCGCTGGAATTGCCGAGGGTCGGAATTTCGCCTCCGCGATCCATCAGACTTTCATGAGGGGGTGTTTCGGTCAAGACCGCTGTTTCGCGAATAGGAGCAGATTGTGTTGGCAGTTCCCGATTGGAGTGAACAGTCTTCGAATTTCATAGCCAGGTTCTGCGCTGAGCGTCGTTCGCCTTCGCAGGGTGCGACTCGTCGATTCTGGCATGACAGGAGGGCAAGCACTGAGACCGCTGTGTGCTGCCTCAACCTTCGACACCCAGAGATCGGAAGTGAAAGTAGATCAGGAATCACAGAAAGAGCAGTATATCACTCACCAGAGAATTATCTGAACATCTTTTTCATACTTCTACTCGGAGCAGGTCTTCTTCAACAAGCCCACCCACAGGGTCTTTTGCAAAAGTACCCTCTCCGAAACTTGCCTTCTTGCAAGTCCACTCTTTGGGGTATCACTAGAGCTAACGCGTGTATAGTCGTAGTCTCATCAAAATGGACAGATCCCCTCCCAAACCCAAGAGTTATCGCAGTTCAGAAAATGCAAATATTGCTCCAACGAACAGAGCATGAACGCTGTAAAGAAAAGCAACAAGCAAGAGGTTTTGAATTAATCCTTCTCTTGACAACGAAAACCACGATGGAAGACGCCAAACCGGTCCCAGGAAGATGGCGCTGGCGATGAGCCTTGCGCAGGGAACATGAAACGCCAAAACGAAATCTTGAACAATGCCAGAATCGCAACAAACGCGGTGAGCATATGATCGCTCAAACCTCTTCCCTCTGGCTGACACCGCCACGGGAAACGCTCTTGCTCAGCACCGTCCCGCTAGTGACAGAACTGAGACGGCGACGCTTTTCAGAGAACCATTCATTCGCCCTCTGCTTGTGCATGCAGTAGATTGACATGCCCATGCAGAAAGCGCTCATGAGCATACAGGCGCCGCTCCAGAGTTGGACGGTAATGAAGTCGTTTCCGAACTCTGTGATCAAGTGGCCTGCGATGACGGGCCCCGTGAGAGCGGGGATGGCCGCGCAAGAGTACATCATGCCGGTCCACTGACCGAGTTTGGCTTGAGCGGCGGGATCGGGACCGAGGATGTGAGCGACTGAGGCGGGAGGCAGGCCGATGACGGCACCAGAGAATGCACCGAAGACGACCACGAAACCAAGCGCGGCATTGACGGTGTCGGCGAGCGTCCAGAGGATGAGAACGAGGAGTGAGGCGATTGTTGTGACGACGCAGTGGACGTGCAATGCGCCGAAGTGGTCGCACAGGTAGGCTGCGCCGAGACGACCCAAGGTCGAGGTAGCGTTCATGATACTCAGCAGCCAGAAAGAACGCATGGCGTCGGAGTGGGTGTGGACCTGCATGAGTGGACCGCCGCCATTAGGGTCATCCTTATAGGCGATGCCAGTCTGGGCTGCCCATTCCTCAAGATTGAAGAAAACGGCGTAGAAGCCGAAGAACAAGAAGCTAATGGCCGCGCAGAGCCATGCGAACGAGCGGTTGCGGAAAGCGTGAGTGTCCACCCAGACCTCAACCTTGGCCCAGCTCTGTGGCTTGCGAGCAGGGTGTGCTGGGTTGGGTCTTGCAAAGAAGATGGCAAGCAAGCAGGTGGCTGCGGTCAGAGTAGCAGTGAGTCGCTGGGCATTGTTGAAGCCAAATGTCTGGATGAGGGTTTTGATCATCAATGGGTAGATGAGGCCTGAAATGCTAGCGCCTGAAGCGACCACTCCGACAGCAAAAGACTTCCTCTTCCTGAACCAAGTTGCAACGACTGGAGTTGGTCAGTATAATGATCTTGAAGCCACAAATCATATCATCACATACCTTGGGAGCTTGAGACGAAGAAGCAAGCCATGCCGAGGCCGGTAATCAATCCTTGAGTCGTCCAGATGAGCCCGTAACTACCTTGACCATAGCCGCCGTTGCCGGCAGAGACACTCAGCAGGAATTGGCCAAGGCAGACGAGTACAGATCCTGTGATGATGAGTGTCCTGATATATCCGGCATCTAAGAGTCGACCAACAGGTGCCGACAGCATGAGAACGATGAAGCACTCCGTTGAGCCGATCAAGTTGAACAGAAGGATGTCTTGGCCTGGTAAGAGATGTTGCATGTAGTACGAGGCATATGTGCCATATGCGTTGACGATACCCCATGAGTTGAACATGCTACAATGACTCGTCAGCTAACGTGCGTCCTAGGGCTCGATGCAATCTGCATTGATGCGAGTGTCGATCGATCGGGAACATACAGTAGGAAGCCACCGAACAATGTCAGATATGCTTTCGGCTGAGTAGGCCAATTGGGTTCTTCTTTGGGATACGTGTGAACCTCCGAGACCATGGACAACGAGCGCATGGCCTCGAGCGGAGGCCGTTCTGAGGCATCGTCGGGAGCGACGTTGTCGTCTTCACGCTTGAGGTTGTCCTTGCTAGGGGCACGAGAGAGCTCAAGCGAAGTCTTCTCAGAGGCGAAGCGAGACTCGTTGGCGAAGGTCAGCTTAGGCTCGACGGGTTCTTTCGACGGTGCCATGGCGGCGGTGGTAGGTGGCGGCTGATGGACCGCGGTCGAGGCCAATGGGTGGTCGGAGGTCTGAGCGAGGGCAACGGGGAGGGAAGGGCACGAGGCGACAGCGTGTCGTCACAACGGGTGTGCAGGAATGGGTGAGGACGAGAGCGGCTGGAACGCGGTGAGGGAGATCTGGGAAGGGCGTGACAGGAATCAGAGGGCGAGGTGAGACTATCTATGCTTTTCTCAGGCGCATATCAAGATGCAACCCGATCTTGACGCGCTCCCCGCCATGGCCCGCAACCCCATCTGTGCTCATTGGGGCCTGACAAGGAGGTCGCACCTTCCGCCTGGCATCGAGTCTCCCACCGCGCCCTCCAAGACGTCGTGGTCGAGCATGCCGATGCCCGCCGGCGGGCCAAGACTTGGACGATGGGCCGCCACTAGTCATCGCGCATGCTGGAAACCACCCGCCAGCAACGCGGACAACGGCGCCGGATACACACACACACGCAGAGCATGCGCTGTTTCACAGTGGCTTGGAGGTGATGAGATGGCGCACGCGCATTCTCACCGGCCGCCGGGCCCAGGCGGTGGGTCGCCGAGCGCGATGCTTTGCACAGTGCCGCCAACGACAGGGCAAAGGAAATCGTCGTCATTAGAGCTAGAAGCATGCAGATTAGGCAGATAGACGTCTGGCTTACCATGGGAGGGCCACATGGGCCCAGACGAGTGAGGTCTATGGCGGAGCATGGCGGCGTGCCAAGACGAGATGTAGCCCTTGCCCTTGATCCTTATCTCTATGTAAGCACGCCAGAGGGACAAGGGCCGCGCAAAGGGTCATCAGTGTTGACTCAGCCAAGGGCATGTGGATCACAACAGGGCGGTGTTGTTGCGGGGCGGGCGTGCTGCCACGACTACGCGGGCTCGAGTGGCGGACGGCGGGCTTGCTGGGCGCTGGGCGCTGGGCGCAGAGGAGCGCAAAAGGAGTGAAGGATGATTATGCATACTGCGGGTGGCTGCCCTGCCCGGCACCCGGGACAGGAGCGAGATGCGCTGACAGTGCCTGGCGCATGAAGAGGGTGGCATTGGGAATCCGCGCATGTGGCGTTGGCTGTCCGTCTGCCATCCAGCACGCCGGATCGCAGTGCAGCAACACCTTGCCGGAGATCGACGAAGCCCCTCGCGCAGCGTCAACACCCACGACAAGGCATGCACAACCGTCGGGCTTTGCACACCCGCCGTCAACGTGTCTGACCGGCGCGGCCTTTGACGATGAGCGCATGGGTGGGACGAGGGCGACGAGCGCACGCCTCATGCGGTCTTGGTATACGCCGCCAAGGGAGCATGCCACGGCGGAAGATCTGCGCTTGACTTCGGCCGGATTGCTTGTGGGAGGACGAAGGTGAGCAAACTTTCAGCAAGATAACAGAGCAAGCTTCCAATCCTTGCCGCCTGTAGGTACAGGGGTACACACGAGTGCAGCCGTCATCGCCTCATCGTTTCAGGTCCGCCGGCGACGACGACGACGACATGTATTGGCGGATTTGGTTGAGCGTGCTGCGCCTCGCGCTGGTGACACGTTCTGCTTAGTCGGCCGTTGTGCGTCAGGACTGTCTGTAGATCTGTCTCCCACGCTGCAGCAACATCTCATCTCGCATCCTGGCCCAAGAACGCATGCTAGCAGAATCAGTTCCAGCGCTTCGGGCGCCAGAGATACGCACCGACAGTCTCATCTATTACACTGCCACACTACCCCAAACGGCCCCAGACAAACTAATCCCCAGACGATCAGACGATCAATGCGTTTGCTCGGCACATGTCCGACCGACTGCCATGCCACAGCATACCATTCTCCGGGTCTCGTCTCGAGTCACTGCGCACATAGTACAATTCTCCCGAGTCTCATCGCTCAAACTCAAAAAGAATTGCAGCTTACCACAATTCTGCTGCCTTCACAGCCCCAGAGTCCTTCCGCATCCGCCCGCACACCTTGGCGTTGTGTACCCAATTCGTCAAGATGTTCAGCGATCGACAGAGGACAACGACTCATGGACTTCCTAATCCATCGGGGTTCACGGAATTTGCGCCTGGCATCTAGCTGGCTTGTGGCGTGCGTGTGCTGACTACGACTACAGAGGCCTCGACTGTGGACTACCTCCTGCGGTCGGGAGCTGGTACTCCACTCATGTCCGGGGTTGCTCCACTATGACCAGAACATATACGCGGCCAATGGCTGGGCAAAATGTCGTTCGTGTAGCAGGCTACATCTTGCGTCTTGACTAGTAAGCAATCCTGATTCAGGTTCAGGGCATGACATCGCGGAAACGACATCCCACGGGATGTCACGTGCTGGTGTAAGATATGGCCTCCCACATCGATCTTAGGCGCTGTCGGACAATTTCATTCGCGGTGGTTTCACCACGCCAGTGACGACCAAACATGCGCGACGTCTCGGCGGGCTGGGCTGTGTCGCATTGTGCCAATCCTCGAGTAAGCTGTGTACTGGGCGAGCAGTGTACGTTGCTCACAACAGTACGAGTATACGTCACAAGAAATCTGATATGTCGGCAACGCGGAATCAAGACAGCACATCCTCGAAAAGGATTACAATCAGAGCAAACTGATCTTGAGTTGCGCAATCGAAAGTTTCCCTAGCCATCGGCGGATGTCTAGCGATTCAAGATCTCCCTTCCCTCGATCAATCCCAAAAGCAAGCAAATGCTGAGCATTCCAACCGCCCGTGCTGGCCGCACCTTGCTCCCGATACATTCTCTGGCCTACCACTCTGACCGCCTCAATCAACAAGCTCCAGCACGACTCTCCTCCTGAGGGACGATGCCTTTTCGTTGCAACTCCACAACCAACTCTCTGAGCTCCATGGCCTTTCCTGGACCAATGTCTTGCAGGTGGATCTCAGCTTCTCCCAGCAGCAACGCCATCCATTCCTCACCGTCATTCTCGTCTCTGGGCGCGGAAACATGAATGTCGATCATCTTGTCCCACTCGTGCTTCCCGACCAGATCGACGCTCCACTGACCTAGCTTCTTCGCCTCGTGCATCAATCTGTCGCGCAGAAGTATCAAGCTCGTGGCCGCGAGTCGACCGGCGAAGTACGGGTCCTCGGCTGCTGGTGTTCGTTCTGCGCTCCTTGACACGTCGAGAGATTTGAGCAAGCTCTCTGATGAAGAAGAGGCCTGTGTTTCTTCCTACGCCGCCGCAGCCTCCTCATTTGCATTCCCAGCTTGCAGCGTCGACCTTGTCACTCGCCGTCTTGGTTCAGCCGACACCGCCCCTCCCACAAAGGATGCATGTGCATCTTCCAGCCACGAGATGACCGCTTCCGCTTTTCGAGTCCCTGTCGTCCTCTCGGCCAGGTGATCAACACTGCCTCTTGCTGTGGAGTCGTGAGTTGATTTCCCTATACCTGTCAAGTTAGGTGTCTTCGACCAGCTGGCTATGGGACTATCGTGATAGACGACCACTCTCGCCTTCGTCTTGGTCTTTGGCGTGTACTCGATGTCCAAGCGATCGAAGTGGCCGAAACAGGATGATGGGACGGCGTTTGTCGGCTTGTCGGCCTCAACGGACGCAGGAAGCCATTGCGAGTCGCGACGATCGTCGATGATATCGCCGTTGCTGCCATCGCTGAGGACGATTGGCTATGAGACGTCTGCTATCAGCCATCAAGGGCGAGTATTGATGGGCAGGTAGCGAAGGGATAAAGAGATGATGCATGCACATACCGCATTGGCAGCAAGTCCAGCCGGTCTCTTCCTCACAGTTGGTTGGGCCATCGTTCGTGATCGATCTTTGCTAACAGTCCCCGTGTCGACGCTGCCTTGTAGCAATGTCTGCTAGTCCTCTAGCATATCCTCATGTGTGTGTGTATGTATTGCTGCTAACAAATCTGCTGACGATCCGCATGCATGTCATGTTTGTATGGACATTGATTAAAAATTCAAAAATGTAAGTACGTACGTCGAGCATTCAAACGTTAGATCGACACAACTCTCACCGACGAGCTTTCCGGTTCAACGCTCTTGCTGCATCGCAGGTGTCTTTCACTATCAGTAGGTAGGCACGTCGCCGATAAGTCACCAGAAGGCAGGTACCTACCCTACATGTAGGTAGTGATCAGGAACAACAACAACATCCCTCAATGAATGTCAGGTATGACAATTATTCTTCTTACCCTCCCGGCGCTGGTTCACATGGAGTAGAGCATGGCGAAGTCGCAGTCCATACCTGATGCTTCTCTTCACAAGCACAAATGCACGAGACGGTCTCTCCTCGCAATTCTACGTACGCTGTCGCAGTCACGAAGATCCCCGGTTTTTGCGTCGCTGCGAGCGTTCCCGAATACCTTGCTGTTGGGAGCAGACATCGTTGCTGCTGCACGCTTTTTCGGGGAGGCTTCGAGTAGAAGTGAAGGTGTGTGTGCACAATTATTCGTACCTACCTACCTAGGGTTGGATAATTCGAAACAGAGGATCTTTTTGTCCTGCCGGCGAAGTCCTTTGTACTGAATGTGATTTGAGGTTCGTGCGAGTCTTGGTGTCATGAGTACTGCTTGGGGTTCTTGTTTTATCAATCATCTTGCTTCTGTCTAATTGATACATCTACGTTTGAACGCTGCGGAAAGAGGTTGTGTGCTTACGGCCATTGATCAGGATGACGACTAGATGGACTAAATTTATCTGGCATGGGATGACAAGTCTACATGGTGTGACCCAGCGCTTGTCTGTCAAAATTGGCTTCACTTCACTGACAGTGTGGAATCCAATTGAAGGAAAGTGTAGTATGTGTTGTTATAGAACAAGTTCCCACGTACTATGCGTAGGGAGAGTGTCTGTATTATTAGGTAGCAGAACAAGTGTCTACCACAGCAAATACCTAGCCACAAGAGTCAACGCCTTCGCTGTGTGAAAGGTCGTCGAACGTGCCGAGAGCAAGACCAGAAATAAACAGCAGAAACCAAAGCCATATCCCAGGCACCTCGCAATAATCCAGCAGAAAGTGAAACAAAAATAAAAGCAGTCCGCAACGCTCATCTTGTCATCATCAAACGGCCAGCAGTACGCACTGGCTGGCCAACCATCAACAAGATGACATCACATCTCAAATGCCCTTGATAGCAACCGTCCTCTCGCTCTCCAACTTCTCCTTATTGCGCTCCTTGTCCTGCTGCTTGCAGTCCTCCAGCCCAGGACAGCTATGCGACTCGAGCATGCGGTGCTTGCCGCAGAAGTGGCCGGCGCAGAAGCCGCAGTCGCCGACGATGCGCTGCGCGGCATCGCGGCAGTCCTTGAAACCGCAGCGGATCTTCTTGGGCCCGCCGCCGCGGATGGGCAGGGCCAGGTGGATTGTCGATTCGCGGGTTATGGCGTAGGAGGTGAGGGGCGATGAGGGCTCGGTGAGGTGCTTGCCGGCGTGCACGAGGCGGAGGGAGGATGTGGGGAGGTTTGTGCGCAGGGCGAGGAGAGAGTTTAGGTTGGCGACTGTGGTTGATTTGGGGATGGTGATGGGGAAGGCTGGCAGGGTTGTTAGTGATGAGTTTCTTGAGGGGACGAGTGATGCGAGTGGCTTACTGTCGCCTGAGAGGTTCTTGACGAAGATCTGCATGGTCTCCTCGGGCTCGGCGGATGAGGCGCGGGAGATGTCAGAGGAAACGCTGGAGATGCTGTTGGAGCGCATGGTGGCGGTTGTAGTGGGATGGAGGCTGTAGAGCGTTGTGATGGCGCTGGTGTGATCTTATCGAGCAACGAAGTGGTGTTGTTCAGGGAAGACAAGAAGAGTCCGGAGGCGGTGGACTGGCGGTGGTGGCAGGCGAGAAGGCTATTGCAGAGCGGCAGCAATTGGGTGTAGGTGTTCTCGATGGTTGCGAGGACGGAGGAGGGCGTGCGAAGAGGAGTGGCGGCGGTTTTGTAGGGCAGAGGAGCTGAGTAATAACAAGGGTCGCAGTGAAGGGCGGACGGCGAGGTGTCGCCTGAGCACTGGACGCATGCACTCATCCTCGGCGAGGCAGCGCTGCGACTGCGCTGCGAACGACATCCGAATGGCGCCAGGGTCGTCGGTGCCAGCGCCAGCGCCGTCCGTCATCGTCAGCATCAATGCGCTGCGTAGGCACAGCCGTGCATCCGCAACGCGCCGCGTCGACGATTCCACCCTCTTCCACACGGGGCTCATGTGCGCGCCCGCTGCAGCACCGCCACCACTACTGCCTGCCCGGCCAGCACTGCTGCAACTCCCAAGTGCTAGCAGTCGCCGTCCCTTCTGATTCGATCGCGTGCCTGTCGTGTGCCTGATGCGCTCCCTCCCCTCCGCAAGGCCCGATAACCGCCCGATGCACGGGAAGCCGATCGCCGGCCTTTGTGTCTGGAACTTCACGGCCTGTCGCCCTTCGTCATCTCTCCAACCCAGCACGAGTGCGCTACCAAAGCAACCAGCACACATCGCTCCAAGTAGCGGCGGCGCTTCCCATCACATAGCCCTAGTCTCTCGCCATCACCTATCACCCTGACATGTATACAACGCTCGCGAGGGCAGCTCAGGACCAGCCACGTGTCGGTGATCAGCGCTCAAGCGCCAGCCTCGGCGACGCGGAGAATGCCCTGTTCGCCATGATGCGCATAAAGGTTGCATTCAATAATATTGGCATGCGTGCTGCACTGTCTATCGTCCATTACCATTGCCTGCGCTGTCGAGTACCGCTCGCAGGTACAGGAGATCACACGCGCGCGCGCCAGTGCAGGGCAGCCAATGCTCAACCTCGAGAGAGTTTGATACAGTACCTTAGCTTCTGACATCTGCTCGTTTCACGCTCGCGACATGACATGACGACGCTGAAGGCAACGCCAGGCCGCGGTAATGGGCTGTTTGTTTCGCATGGCGCCCATGCAGATGCAAGAACGTTTGCGATGACTGTGGAACTTTTGCGTCATGCCCGCGTTGTCTCTACGTCTTGCGACCGGGAGAGGACGCTGTGCGCGATCACGCAGGTCTTATGATTACCAGCGGCTCCGTACCAAAGCCATTTGATGGTCGCGGTCTCTCGCCGCCAGACCTACGTCAACATGATTTATGCATTACCCAATTTCAGCATATGGCCTGCCGCATCATATTCTTCGCCCGTAGCATTGAATGTATTTCACTCGCGGCGCGTGGTGTATCGCAAGTCAATATTCGAGGTAGCAGGTGGTGCTAACTAGCAGTACGGAGGTATCGTATCTCGGAAATGGCCTCCATGCGCACCGCCACATGATCCACAGCCCTGAGCCACGGGTGCATCTGGGCCGACGGAGCGATAGCCGAACACGGGGCTGGGATTCTAGACTTCACTCTTTGATCGTCTCCCTTGCCTGGTACACAACACTATGTGTTATTTACTGATGTTATGACGCCTTGCTTCAACATAGGACATGCAGCTCAAGTGAAGTGCCTTGCGCAGCTGCCGCTCGATGTCATTTCCTCATAGAAATGGCAAGATGGTAGGCTTGAATCGAACCGAACCCCGATCAAATTCATCCTCCGCCATTAATTTCAGGCGCGATGGACGACACCAATGTTCCTTCCTTGGGCAATCCTCAATGCCTTCACGGAGGGAACTCCTACAAAAACAGTTACCAATCACCAACAACAACATACACGTGCCGCCCATCTACCCCATCTCAACCTCCCTCGCCCACGCATCACACACCCTCCCCTCATCCTCAACCTCCCTCTCCACCTCCCCCAAATCCTCCAACCTGCGCATCAAAACCTGCAGAAAGCTCTCCCACAGCTCCTCAATCCCCTCGTCCTCGGCCTGCAAAACCTCATCATACCACTTACGAACGATATGCGACAGACAGCCCACCACGCGCGGCGTGTCGTTGTGTCGCATGATCTCCGCTCCTTCCGTCTCGCACCACGCTGCGTATACGGCCAGCGTCTCTTCCGTCTCGCAGCTTGCTACGGCTTGGTTTTCGCGCTCTGTGGCGTGTGGGTATTTGATAGGAGGGTCGAAGTTGGCGGCGAGGGTTGAGAGGGGAGGGAGGAGGGAGGGGTATTTGAGAAGTTTGTATTGGAGTCTGGCGATGGTGGTTTTCATGCGATAGGAGAGGAGGGTTGTTGGAGTCGGAGTCGGGGTTGGAGGGGGGATTATAGAGCTTTCTGGTGTGCTGGGGAGATGGGTTGACTTCATTGGATCGTCGGTTTTGGTCTTGATCTTGTTCCTCTGCTCGGTCTTGACTTTGAGAGCGACCACCAGGCTTGGTTCGGTCGATGTGCTGACGTTACTGTAGATCTGCTGACCTGGCGATAGTAAATCGGGCGGAAGGTAGGTTTGTCGCATCTTGTGGCCTCCGCGTTCGAGGAGCTCGATCTCTTTAATACGAGCGACAATCCGCTTGGCGCGCGCGATTTCGTTGCGGGTGGTGGAAGGAGCCATGTTGTACGCGACCTCGATCTCCTCTGCAGTGTACCTCTTCGTCGCGGCGGCGAATTTGATCCAGTAGTCTCTGGTCTCCCGACCGTTCTGTGGTTTCTTGCCGCTGTCTGGACGGGCTGCTTCAAGCTCCTGCAAACTTGGTTTGTCGCTCAGGGCGGGAACTGTTGGGAATTAGTAAGTGACAAACTGAGAACGAGACAAGATCACTTACAGCCTACAGCCTCTCTCTTGCGAATGGACTCCTTCATTGACTCCACCGATCTGTGTCCGGCTCCGAAGCGTGCCTCGAGATTAATGGCGCGGCGCTTGTCGAGCTCCAGTCTGAACTCTGTCGGCATTTGGCCATCGCGCAAAGCGATTATGTCGATGTTTCGCTTGAACTCGGCGTAGAAGTTTGGATTTTTGATTGTCGACCCATCCGGTCGACCGGCATTGATCTTGGCTTCCACTTCGGAGTTCGTGTACCATTCCATGCACCTGACGAAGAGCTCTCGCTTCAACTCACCATGGTAGTCGCGCATGAGCCGTTCTGGTGTCCAGGTCTTGTAGTGTGGCGAGTCGTCGGCGTAGCGTGGCGAGGGGTTGATGAACTCTATGGTGGAGTCCATGGTCGACTAGGCGGTTGCGAGACTGATTGGGCGGTGCTGTTGGGTCAGAATGGAATATTCGGGGATTGCTCGAAGCTTTGGATCGATATGATCTGATTATGCAGGCGGCAACATGGTCATGCGTGGCTTGGCGCATTGTTTGCGGTGCTCGCTTCACTGGACTATGGTATCGATAGTGTGGCAAAATGCGCCTTCTACGGCTTGAAACACTCCTTTCGCAATTTTGCTCGCTGCTTCACTGGTCGGGAACATTAAGAGACCTCTTGTCATCCGATGAGACCGCATGTCCGTCGTCCTACCTATGATGGAATACAATAGTTATGCTGAGCTCCAATCCAAGGGTGTCACCTCCGTTCGCGAACGACTACATTGCGCTATTTGCGCATTTGTGGCTGAGGTGTGATTCTGTATGTGTGTACATCCTCGTAAATAGCTGTGGCGCATGCGACAGGAATGTATTTCGATGATATATGTCTTCATGTGTACATGCTGGCCATGTTGATTTCAATGTAGCTGGATTGTGCATTGTTTGTGTGCAGGATGTGGAGTGAGCAAGAAGGGCAGCTGCCGTTCGACATTTGACAGTCTTCTGCACCGACGTTTGAGTGAAGTCGGTCAGAACACCCTCTGGCAAACACAGCAGCGCACACGCATATCCAGGCATAGGTCTCGCATCTCATAGTCAACACAAGTCACTGCAGTATTTCAAAAATAGTCTGAAGACTGTCAGACTACTGCAATGTTGTCGAAGGGCATTTGGGCTGTCAACACTCTACCCCGAACCCGAACCCTAACAGACGACTCGATATCCCTACATAAAAAATACAATGTTGATCGTTGCGTCTTTGATCACATGGCACTTTTATTCATGTTCCTTTACTAAATGTCCGGTATACTGCGAGTCATTCAGCGTGCTTGTAACTCATGTGACTTGCATCAAAGCGACAGCAGGGCAGCATGTAGAACGACAAGAGAGGCGCAAAGCAACGATCCGCTACGCACAAGACGGAAAGGGGCGAGCAAGTTGGTAGAAAAGCGGTGGGAATCATGAGTGTTCTATACACACAACTGTATCATCACGTCTCTGACGCCTTGGGAGGACCCTTGGGCGGCGGAGGCAGTCCACTGTTAGGCTTAGGCGTCGACGATCCCGATTCTAGCTCCTTGCTCTTTTGCTCGCCTTCCGCGAAGTAATCATCAAGTCCTGCTGCTGGCGCATAGGCTCTGGTCTTCTTGGCTTTACCCGGAGGTGGCCCTCCAGACGCAGGTGGAGGCGGTGTTGGGTTACTCAGAGGCATGTTGGCTGGCACGAGGAATTCGGCAGGCGCGCCTGGCGAGGGACCATTCGATGCGTGAGGGTCAAAGGTCGATTTCTCGTTGAATGCTGCCGGTTGACCAGCCTCGAAGAGAGTCTCACCAGGCGCTTGCGGTGGCTCCGTCAAAGCCGCAGGGATGCGGTGCAGTGCGCCGTATCCTAATACACAACCCAATGCACCTTCGCCGCCCCAGTTCTTCGCAGGGGTGATTGTAATCATTCGCGTGACGTCGTATTCATTGTTGTACACGTAGAGCCTCAGAGGGCGGTTCATGAACTCCTCCACCAACTCGCCCAGTCCACCGTCTCCACGCAAGACCCCTTCAGGCGACCCGATCACATAGTCGCTGTACGGCAGAAGCCCAGCCACGTCGGCGGGTGAGTTAGGCATCACGTCCAAAATGTGCCAGACATCCTCCCCCAGGCTCAATGGGCTCCATTGCAGTTGTAGTCCAAGTCCAGCATCGTGCGGCACACCTGCATAGATTTCGCGAATCACCTGGCCTTTCGCGCTGTATACTCCGAGGCTGATCGTTGCGCCGGCGCAGTTGCGAATCTCGGTGCTGAACAGAGTTGGGTCGGCATTGTCGATGGTGCGTCCGTTGATGCCAATGATGAAATCGAACCAGGGCTCAAGCGCGATCTCTAAGTTGGTGTTGCGGAGGACCTGGAAGCCGAATGCACCAGCTGATGAAGGCGCTTGTGCACCTCCGTCGTTCGCGTCCAGACGAGATATGAAGCGATTCAGGGCACCGAACATGTTGGCCATGGTGAGAGATGTGTTGTATATGTGTTCTCTTGGCGTGTTTCTTGAAAGTCGAGGTTGCGAATTCGTTTTCAATGTTGACTCTCTTCAGACGCGAATGCTATGTAGATAGACTCGAGGCGTTTTAAAACGCGATCGCAAGATGTTGTATAGCTCTTGCTTGCGATGTATACTACAGCTGTGAGCTTGACGGCATCTGGAGCCTGAGGCTTTCATGCCTGAGATCTAATCTGGCCTAGTACGATTTCCCCGACCTCACTCCTCCATTGGCTCAGGTCACTTTTGCGACTTGATCAACCCTTTCACAGCGACTTTTCGACGTGCAGCGACCTCTGAAATATTCTCGTCGATTGCAGTCGATTCGAAAACTTACTGGTAATCGCTCTGGAAAATACTTTGATCTTCATACATCGAGCTATATCCCGGAACTCAACAGACGGCGAGATCGATGGCTTCGGAGGTAGTTGCCGAGCAGGCTTTGCCTGATGGTGTCCACCACTACGACGATGCAGAGGATGTCCCTTTCGAAATTTCAAAATACTGGCATCAGAGATATGATATCTTCTCGAAATATGACGAAGGCATCTGGATGACTGACGATGCCTGGTTTGGTGTGACACCCGAGCCCGTGGCGAAGTAAGTCCGCTTTGCGCTTCGAAGCTCTGGTCGCCGCTGGCGAAGGACTAACACATGTACAGGAGGATCGCCGACGAGGTTGCCACTGCACCCAAAGAGAAAAATGTGATCATCGACTGCTTTGCTGGAGCTGGTGGTAATTCTATTGCCTTCGCACTTTCTGGACGATGGAACCAGATCTTCGCCGTCGAAAAGGACGAGAAAACCCTGGCTTGCGCCAAGCACAACGCAGAGGTGTACGGAGTGGCAAAGAAGATCTTTTGGATTCACGGCGACATCTTTGAAGTGCTCGAAAAGAAACTCAAGGCTGTTCAAAAGAAAGCCGTCGTCTTCGGCAGCCCGCCGTGGGGAGGTAAATTCTACCACAACGCGACCAAGGCACATGTTCATTTTGGCTGACCACTTTTAGGCCCAACATACACCGACTTTGAGGTATTCGATCTGGATTTGATGCAACCTTACAGCATAAAGGCACTCTATGATCCTTTCTCAGCTATCGCGACCCACGTTGTGCTCTTCCTCCCGCGTACTTCAGATCTGAAGCAAATCGCAAAGTACGGAGACAAAAGCGAGAAGCTGCGCGTCATACACTACTGCATGTATGGTGCCAGCAAGGCGCTTTGCGTCTTCTATGGCGAGTTTGCAATGGACTGAAGGCCCGAATCTGCGATAAGCCTATGGAGAACACGCGCACTTTCTGCTTGAGTGCGTGACATCGCTTTTAAAATGCGAACTTTGGGCCGCAAGTGAGCACTGGAGCGCACAATATCTGGACAAGTATGGCTACATCTCTGCAAGCATATTACACGAATTCAGAGACACACTGCACCCGGGATTGTGTCCCGGGTGATGGGATGGCCGCGTGATCAAGATGCGAGGAGCAGCTGACCGCCGGAAAAGCCCCCGCTTCTCGCTCGTGGTGCCAACCATTGTGGCTTGGTTGCGATAACAGCGGCGATGCGACCGACAGATGGAAGGTCACACATACCCAAACCACCAGTAGACGGTGGTATTGGACAGGAAACAACATATTAGTGCAACAAGTAGATGAGTTAAGCGGCGTCGTCCACCCGGTGCAGTCTCAGTCCGCGACGCCGTGAGCAAGACGCGCTTCAAATGAGACAATCTTCACCCGTGTGCATGAGCGGCAAACAGTCAATTCGGTCTGAAAGAGGCGAATGAGCCAGTCCATAATTCGCACCAAGCAAAAAAGCGATATCTGGGCGAGTGGGTAGTGGAGTTTGTGTTGTGCCTTCCCATCGAAACAGGCTTAGCGCTTGCCATCCAGCGCGTGTGATTGTGCAAGCTGCCTCCGAATATAAGACTGGGAAGCCCCGCCGCGCGCCCGCCCTCGATACCCAACATCTCCTCACGTCCAGCTTCCCACGCAACCAACAACACTGTTTATCGTTATCAGAAACATATCGACCGAGTCGCCAGCTTCTGCTCTATCACCACACACACTCAATCAACATGCCTCCCAAGAAGTCAACCACCACTGCCACCAAGAAGTCGGCGCCCGCTCCTCAGCATGCCAGCTACCTTGGTACGTCTTTCGCGTCGCTCACCTGCGATACAGCTTGCGAGCACGTCCTGTTGAGTTAAACAGTCAGCTAACGCGTCACAGCAATGATCCAAGAGGCTGTTGTCCAGGTATGTCAAGTACCAGTGCTGCCTTGATCGCCGAGTCCGCGACGCCGACCGTCGCGCGTTTCGACACGTGCGACCGGCGTTGCGCCTGTTTACGGCGCATTACAACCAACGCTCCAATGACTTTGTAACTCATACTGACTCATCTTTCCATGTATAGCTCAAGGAACGTAACGGTAGCTCGTAAGTAATACGTCCAAGTCGTCGTCGCTGTGTACTCAAACAGAGCGCCAAGTGACGCGTCTCGTTGCATGAACTCGGCTGACAATTATGCTTTGTCGATAGTCGCCAGGCCCTTAAGAAGTATGTTCAGATGAACAACAACCTTGGCGATGTCAAGGATGCCACCTTCAACTCCCTCTTCAACCGTGCTCTCGCAAAGGGCTCTGAGAACGGTACCTTCGCTCGTCCCAAGGGTATGTCCTCACACCGATCGATACAACAACAAGGGGTGTTTCACATGTCAGGATAACGGATCTCACTGCCGTCGCAACTAGACATGTGTCCCATCGCATCGTTGTATTGATTCCATCACCTCGCTATCCCATTCGCTAACATCGTCGCTCACAGGTGCATCTGGCCCCGTGAAGCTCGCAAAGCCCGAGGCTAAGCCTGCCGCAAAGACTGCCACCAAGAAGACTACCAAGAAGGAGGAGTCTCCTGCTGAGACTAAGAAGGCCACCAAGGCCACCACCAAGAAGGCACCTGCCGCGAAGAAGACTGCCACCAAGGCTAAGGCTGCACCCAAGACCACCAAGGCAAAGACCACCAAGGCTGCTGCCACCAAGAAGGCTCCCGCTGCGAAGGCCAACACTAGCAAGAAGGCTGCACCCAAGAAGACAGCTGCCAAGGCCGTGAGTAGAAATGTTCAACAGTCGTCACTACTGTTCACTAACACAGTTCAGGCCCCTGCCGTCCAGGAGAAGGCACCTGTCGAGATCACAAAGACCAAGACTGGCCGTGTTGTCAAGTCGTCAGCCCCTCAGAAGGTTGCAAAGACTGTGAAGAAGAGCACTACCACCAAGAAGGCCGCCCCCAAGAAGGCTGCCGCAAAGAAGTAAACCTGCTCACTCGTCTGAGCTTGTAATTTCTTCTTTTCAAAGCCTCTGCCATTACAGTCACAGCCCAAGCTGGACGTAAGGCATCGATGGCATGACTTCAGGCGCATTACGGCGTCAACGGGAGGGTGATACCATTTTGAGCCTGCGTGCTCTTTGGGAGCTACATCACGATGGGTCCGGTTTGCTTACTGATCGCGCTTGTCCATGTTGCGGATCACGGTTTTTCTTTTGTGTAATCTCTTCGGGGCTTCTTTGGCGTTCGTCTTTTGATCATATGCGATGACAGGAGCAGAAGACGCTCATGGGAGCGTGTTACTATGGCCGTACATACCGTCCGCGGCAAAGAAACGTGTTTATGTTCATTTGATGATCAGTTTTATCTTGTGTGTCATGATTTCCCGATGCACGCTGTTGTCTACAATTGTGATTCCTGCTTTTATTTCAACTCTGGAGCTCACAGTAATCGGCCTTGCGCCTTATTCCGCCTGGTGTTGGTAGAGTTCATCGTGCAGCGTTCCGCAAGTCTGCATACAATCATGTCTCTGTGTAACAAACACCTCATGGCAGCACTGCGTTGCTTGGTATAATATATAACCATATCTCTGCATACTATAGACCCCAAATCAGAACTCTTGCCAGCAACTCAGCGACTGAGTGACTCGTGATACGCGTGTGAATGACCCATCCGACTATCCTAGTGTTTAATGGACATGTGCTTCAACACTTTGCTCAGCCACAAGCATAAGCTCTCGGCGCCACTCGCCACTCTCGCCAATCTAGAGTTTTCGGCCTTTGAGATCCGGCCGATCATATAAGCAGTTGTGGCTGTGCCCCTGCATAGAAAGCTCCCGTCGGTAAGTGTGTCGTCATTGTCATCACGAGCAAGGTAGAAGGCAGCGAAAGCCAGTCTGTCCTACCTGCACTTGGTCTTATTACATTACCCATATTGCCACACCCTACTCTGCCTACATATACACTAGCCACATATTAGGCCTAGAAACCTGCATTTGCCCTCAACACTGTCACCAACATCAACACATATCGATCATGGCAACTCCATCGGATCCGCCACCCTCATATGAGACCGCAACTCACAACACTGGCAACAGCAGCAACCAGGCCAGCAGCTCTTCAAGACCTCATGGCGAATCTGGCCACCTTCGAGTACCAGGCCAAGGCAACGATGATGCCATTCCAGCTGCTATCCGTCGCTCCATGGAAGACGAAGCTCGCGCCCTGCCTAAAGGTTGGGTTCGTTCCTACGATCCAGAAACCAGTCATCAGTTCTTCGTCGACACGACCAAAGACCCTCCTCGCAGCATTTGGATCCACCCGTACGATGATGATGAATACCTGAACACCCTCTCGAGCGAAGAACGCGAGCGTATCGAGCACGAAAGCATGCGTCGGCCCGAAGACGCCCAGCCCAGCAAAGCAGACATCATGCACGATCACACCGACGTTTCGGAAGACGAAGAGATCCCCGCCAATCTACCTCCTCGTAACAAAGCACCCGAGAAGAAGTCTTTTGGCCGCAAGATGAAGGACAAGCTCACTGGCAGCACACACGAAGAGCGCCAGCAAGAACGGCAGCGCAGAGAGCAGAGGGAGCGAGAGCTCTACCAGCGCCATCTTGCGATCCGACAGGCCATGAGCAAGGCTTTGGAAACGGGCCAGCCGCAATTGATCGGTCGCGACAAGGATGGTCAAGACGTGTGGCTGGAGCCGCCTCAGTATAGTGGCTCGTCGCAATACCCCGGAGGATACGGGTACAATCCGTATCGAGGCGGATTTGGAGGTCCAGGTGTATATGGTGGCAGCGCGTTTGCGCCGCCGGGTATGTACAGGAGGCCTATGATGGCTTATGGAAGGCCTTATGGCAGAGGCTACGGTGGTGGGTATGGAATGCCGATGGCGATGGGAGGCGGTCTACTTGGTGGTATGATGCTTGGTGGCGCTTTGGGTGGTATGTTCTAGTTTTTATTTGATGAAAGATATGGTTGATTAGCCAGGACATCGATACCGCGACACACGAATTTAACGACTTTGATATGGTATGATCATTTGAGCTACTTTGGGCATTCGATCGCAATCTCAAATTGTCTGTGACGAGGTACCTTCCACTCAGAATGACACAACAACGTTGAAATTGCCAAACTCTACAAATGTATCATTACCAACCCTAGACCGGTCTTGCCAGTAGACCGGATGTGCCAAGAAGTAAAGAGGACAAAAGCGAAGTCCCCAGAAACAGAAACAGTCCTGACTTTACGAAATGGAATGGATGAACCCCCACCAAACATCGCTGTGAAGCCTCCGTCAATCGCCTACTTGGAAAAGCACATATGCTTACCAGTTGCCTACCACACGACCCCAACCTCCGAACCAGCCATGACGCTCGTGACGCTCTTCATCCCAGCCAGGGTAACCAGAATCATCATAACCCTCGCCCTCACCAAAGCCTGGCGGAGGTCTGCCGTAGCCTCCCGGCACTCTAGCAGCTGAAGAAGGGAGGTAAGGTGTGTTGGTCGCAGACATGGAAGGCGTGATGAAGATCGTGGTGAAAGCCGACGTAGTGAACGAGATCGAAGGCGAAGCGGCATCACCTTCGGTACTGCTACTGCTGGTGACGCTACCGGTCGGTGTGAAAGGTGTGTAAGGCGTAGGCGAGGTGTAAGTGCCAGAGAGAGAAGAGGTGCTGTTGGACGAGACGTGGCTTCCTTCTGTGCTACTCGAGGTGCCGCCGGTGCTCATGGGGATAGAGCTGGAGCTTGAACTTCCGACTGGAGCAGTCGGGCCTACTTCAGTGCTGCTGCTGATGACTGTTGGGATGTATGGTGGGTATGGGTATGGAGCTGCGCCTGGGCGCGAAGTAGTGGTACTTCCAGTCGACAGTGGGATGGAGGAAGTTGATGGCGAGACAGGGCTATCTTCTGTGGCGGAAGACGAGCTGCCGGTACCAGGAATCGTGATAGATGAGTTGGAGTATGTCGTCTGTGTGCCAGTAGTGGTTATCGTGCTTGGAATCGTGAAGGTATAAGTACTAGTGGTGTTCATTGGCGTTGTGGTGCTTCCAGTTGGACCGACTGGAGAAGTGGAGTTAGAAGCAGAGACGGGTGAGCCCTCCGTCGAGGATGTGCTGCTGCTGCCGGTTGGCACTGGGAAAGTGATCGTGATTGTCGTCGCGGTCGACGATGTTGTGACATTGCCAGTCGAGTATATGCTGCTCGAAGCTCCAGTAGGGCCAGGCAAGGTTGAAGTGCTGTTGGTGCTGATCACAGGAGAGTCGGTGGTAGAGCTTGAGCCAGTACCGTAAGTCGAACTCTCGGTGCCTGGCGTGCGAGGACGACTGGAAATTGGGAATGGCGGCCAAGGGCCGTATGGGTGAGGACGGTATCCGGTGGGCATTCCGTACCAGTTAGACGAGCTCGATGAGTCGCCGGTTGCCGTGATCGGCGAGACTGGTAATGAGAAAGTGCCGGTACCAGTGCCGGGAGCAGAAGATGTGTCGTTGGGACCACGGGGTGAACTCGGGATGGAGAATGGTGGTTGGGTTCCAATCAATGAAGTGGCGTTGAACAATGTTGATGTGGATCCAGTGGTCAGAGTCGATGTCAGAGTCAACGGCAATGTGATTGTCGTGCGCCCTGTGCTTGGGGGAGCGGTTGGTGCGGTGTTAGGAGGCGTCGTCGCGTTGCATGGGGTTGGGTAGGCTGGAGATGATGAGTCTGAGCCTGTAGCCGGGCTGGCTTCCGAGGACGAAGACGAAACAGGGAAGTACCCGTACGGGGGAGGTGAATATCCAGTAGGCCGCCCAGAAGGAGAAGTAGCATTGGTGACTGGCATGGGAGATCCAGATATGGAGCTTGTCGTGTTCAAAGTGATGGTCTGGGTAATGACAGAAGTACTGGTGGTAGAGTCTGAACCAGTGACTGGAGAGCCTTCAGTTGACGAGGTCGAGTCAGTGCCGCTCCTTGGACCGCTGCTGAAGCTGACGGTGATAGTGGTTGCGCTGGTCGTAGTGATCGTGCCAGTGCTGGTCGGAAAAGGAGCTGAAGTAGAGTTTGAAGGGCCGATAGGAGATCCAGAAGTCACGGAGCCAGAAGGAGCAGGAGGCCCCCAGCTACTAGTACCGTAGCTTGGTGGTCCGTATGGTGGCCTGTAGCCTCCAAAGCCCCAAGGTGGCCTCATAGGGCCGGTTGGGTCAGCCTCGAAGGAATTTGTAGTCGTGCTCTCGTCACAGTCTTCTTCCTTCTTGACAATGGCTCCGCGAGCTGCTTCGATTGTTAGTACAGATCAAGTCAATCATATCATTATACAACACACCAGGAATAGGATCACTGCTAACGGCAGCGAACAGAGCCGCAAAAGGCAAGATATTGTCGACCTTCATCTTGTTGCCGTAAAAGCAGTAACGATTGACAGGTGGAAACGAAGCAAACAAGAAAGTCGAAGCTTTGCAAGTGGCAAGGTGTCAGCTCAAGAAACGAACGAGGAGCTTGAGAATTGGAACAAATGTACAATCGTTGGACTGGTGAGGTTCCTCATATACTCGTGTATGACACATCTGGGTGAACTGGGTGACCCACTCACCCACACACGCAGACACAAACAGTGTTCACTCTAGCCCTCAGATATCGAATATCGAGCTCACCTTGCAGCATCATCAGCAAGCACCCACATCTGTACCTGCAGGAGGTATCCTGTTGCAATTGATGGGGACGGTACCTGGCAGCTTGCATACTGCAGCAACCTGCAACCTCCACAGACTTGTGTAATCATCCAGCCGTCTCCTCATATGTGGCCGTCGAGGCAGAATCTAGAAGCAGATAGATTCGGACAACACTAACGTGATAGGGCTTGCACAAGGGATGCGGTCAGAAATTGAAGTCCGGATAGGATGCGCTATGGCGCTGTGTCCCTCTCGGCTAGAAGGCTATGGTGTAAAGCCTTGCACATGCACATCGTTTTCTGGCGGGATTGTCGTACAGCTGACGGCCGCCCGGTCGATTTCGAGCGGGAGTCGTGAATCATTCGCGAACCTGCTGGGTCAAATTCACTAGGACGGCGGGAGGGCGGAGACGGGCGTGACGTGCTTGGGTGATCTCCTGATACCTAGAACGATCATCCGATTGCGCGGCGTTGTACCGGGGAGATGAGCGAAGCAGCGGTCGATGCACTTGAAACTCGTACTAAGGCACAGTGCCATACTACCAGACTTTGACGTCAACATTGTGCTTTGTTCTTTCTGAGTGTATGTTTCGCAGCTCGGTCAACAAGGAGATCATAGGCCGCATTGTTGCACCAGCAGGGATAGACGTGCTTGTCAGCCGGCGCTGTGTTACCCACCACCTTGCGGCTCTGTCGACCACCCGGTCAAGCCGTCCGGTATGCTTCATGCACCACAACTTGTCGAAGGGTCTGGGTAAACAAACACAGAGCAAACGATACACACCGACCGAGCTTCTGGTACTGGCTCGTCTGGAATTGCATGCAGCTTTAGCCGTACTGAATATTCGAATTTGGTTGAAAAGACGTGAAAAGCTCGTATCATGGCAGCCATACATGCCATCGCACCGGACGCATGGCGTCCATACGATCAAGGCTGTCACATAGCTTTCAAAACAATGTGGAAAACCTGTCTCAGACGTGAGTGGCGTACTGTGGGCAGGCCAGAAAAAATATTGTCGATGCAAGGCTGAAGTCGTGCGGTAGGTCCAAATGCAGATCCGACTGCAGGTACGGTGTCACCAAGAGCTTTGGCGGTACAGCTATCGCATATGCGATCTGGAACTCCTGCGGCCTCAGCCGGACTTCGTACAAATCAACGCGACTGTCCGTCTGCAGGTACACTTTGTTTGTATGACAGCTTGTGAGCAGCAAGTGGACATGAGATCAAGGTCGCCAAAGTAGTCGTACCGTTCGCAGGTTGTGGTCAAAGCAAGGTGGCCTCTGAGTCAACTGTCGCACTCTGTCTGACAATGAGAGCGCGGCACATGCAAGGGCTGACGACTTCTTGAACGACATGTGGCGTATTGGTGTGATCTATGGTGACCTTGCGACAGGTGCGATGTCTTGCTGCGACAGCTGTCAAGGGAAGATTCCTCATCCGATGATAAGCTTGATGCTTTCACGGGTCCTCAGCCATATCATCCGCAAATGGACTTTTCCCACCTTCGTCTGCGCTGCTCGCTTCATGCACATGCGCCGAAGGCACCTTAAGCTCATTGCTGCCATGCGCGCCATTCGTATTGGGGATCTCCTTGCTGGATACCGTCCGATTCTTTTTCCTTCGTGGGGCCGGAACGGTGGGTTTCTCTTTCGTAACCTTGGCCGAGACCTCGTTGACACTCAAGCTGCTCTCACCTCCGTCATCGATCGACATTCCAAGCATTTTCTTTGCAACCTCCTTATCGTTTGGCGCCGCCTCCTTCAGTTTCTGCTGAATCTCCTCATCTTGCTCGTCACCCTCCTCTCGCAGCCACTCGACCTGCTTACAGCGTATGACCAGCCTGATGACAGTTTCGTCCACGGGCGCGAAGTGTGAGCCTGACCTATTCACGAGGATGTAGCACAGCCTTCGTACCTCATTCCGCTTGTAGTTGTTGCCCTCTCGGCTGAGCTGTGTATTCTTCAGCAGTGGACACAGAACTCGGAGATATGTGTGCCGCAGCGCCCTTTGGCCATCCCGTTCCGTCCCATCAATGATTTGCCCGCCGTCACCGTTGCCCAGATCAAGATCCAAAAGATTACGAATTATTACGTCCACTAGGACGTGTAAATCATTAGTGTAGAAGTACTCATATGTCGCAGGTGTGGTGAAAAGCAGATAAAGCAACTTGAGGATGAGTAGTTGAGGTCCGAGTGCAGATTCGCGGTTCAGTAGCAAGATCAAGTTTTCGCCAAACGTCCGGTAAGACGGCCCATGAATGGACAGGATCTTGAGAATGCGATTCGTGAGCGGACCAGCAGAGTCCTTTGTCGGCGGCGCATTCGCGAGACACATGTATTGCTCATTCAAGACAAGCAGCACCCTGATAATAGGATAATGATAGGGATCCTCGGCGTCGTCCGACAGTTGCTCGATCAGCTGGAAGAGGAGCAGGATGAAATCATCGTCGATCACGACCATGTCGTCTCTTGTCAACTTCTGTATTCTTGCCATCTCGAAGAGCAATTCGAGTAGCATGCGATACAAGCCAATGGCATCGTCTCTTCGGTCGCTGATGAGGCCAACAAGTCTAGGGAAAGCGCCCTCATCTTGCATCATCTCGAAAGCAGACTCGTCGCCGCGTCCGTCAAACAGAAAAATGGCGGCAGAGAGGTGTAGAGTATCTACATCGTCGTCCTAATTGCATAGTCAGCGCCATGCGATTAACAGCCAAGAAATCTGAGCATCTCGGTTTCAACAAAAGTCCAGTCTCACCTGCAGCAAGCAATACAATATCTGTCTTCGCACGTATTCTTTATTTGCCGTGAACAGCTTGGAGTCCAACAGCTTGTATACATATTGCGCGAAATCGTACTCTGACAGCAAGTATTCGTCTTCATCCCAAGCTCGTCAGCCTTCCAATCTCTTGAGTTGTTGCTCCTGGTGGAACATGTGCTAGCAGCATTGCCAGGTCCACTCTTATGCATGAAGACGTACGTTTATGTTGTGTAGCGAGTTCAATGAAGGACCGTAAGACGTCGTCGATGTCCTCGTATGTGCCGCGCTCCGGTGTTACAATATTGTCAAGCTCTGTTCCGTGGATTCTGTCAGCTAGTCGTCACAGTATTCTGGACCTGACAGTCAACACAGCCACGAATCCCAGACATTTATGATCCTCCTCTTACTGCATGTGACATACCATTCCAGAACTCCTGCTCGGTCGCCAGTACTCTAGAGACTTCCTCGGCCTCGGTGCTCATTCTCTTTCAGGACTGGGAATCTGATCCACCGGCGAGTCCAGTCCAGCTGCTGCTCGTGTGCGTTGCGTGGCTACAGCCGACGTTTCTAAGCAAAGAAAAGGTCGCAGAAAGACAAGCTCATGGTAGGGCGACAGATCGAAGATGTAACGCTCGCAGCACTCGCAAATAAATCCGTCTCACGTGGAGTCTAGAAGGGTGTCAACATTCGGAAGCATAAAGATGGTTTGGCTTCATGCCTCTTCCAGCTGTGCTGTCCGGCCTCGGCCTCGCGCTGGGGAAGCACTTTGGATGACGCAGCCGACGTTTCTACTTGCAGCCGTCCGTGCCCATGTCGCTTGCAGCCATGTGCTTGCCTTAGAAGTGGCTCCTAGTCTTGTGTATAATTGAAAGAGGAAAGGACACGATGACGAGAGATAATTCACCCTCCAATGAATGGTAAATTCGTTATGAAATTATGTCCATCATGAATTATTACTGTCAACCATGTCTATCAGCGGAGGTTACCACTCAGAACAGTAGACAGGCGTTCGAGCTTCTATATACGAGATTCTTCACATCAACGTAACCATGTAGCTCATCGCTGACTCGCAAGGCATGAAGGTATATCAAAAGAGCATTGCAGAGCGTTCCGAAGCGATACCACATCCTATATCCTGTGATACATGGGGACAGAATTCAGCACATAGCTCGACAAGTTGTTTCAGATGGCATTCAAAAGTGAGATCGAGACAAACCAATACAAGGTTGGTTGCGGGCAAATCCGCGTGGGTTTGCTTTAACGTTATGATACATGATGATCTTGATTTCCATACGCCGGTAACGCCGACCGGCTCAATGCTGCCATGCTACAGCGTGTTCATCTCAAAGCTTGCACTGTGAAGAAGCCTTTGCTTTATCAAGCATCCACCTCCATCTTCTCGCCAACTCCGGGCTCCCCATCGCCAATGTCCTGTACCGTCACGTACTTGCTGATGTCCTCCTTCGTGATGATCTTTTCGTTCAGCACTGCAGTGGTGCCTCTCTGGAACTTGTAGTCCCGCTTCTTGGGCTCTCTTGTGTTGGGTGTGAGGTAGTTCCTGAGAAGCTCGGTCTTGTCTTTGGTGATAACACAGACGTCGACGTTTGAACCAGATCCCAGATCGTTCCAGATACCGGCCTCGATGGCGTTTGCGCAGAGGCTGACGGCCTCCTCCCGGGTCATGTTGGGCTTCCACTGAGTCTCGAACACGCTCATAGCTGCCAAACTACCAGATCCCATCGTCACATAGGGAAGTTTGTCTGTCGAACCATGTGCGTGAACTGTGAAAAGGTGTGCTCCGGTCGGATCGCAACCTGCGACGACCAAGTATGCGCCGATGTGACCCTGGTAGCGGAACAGATGTTGTTTGAGCATCGTCATGACTGTGACAACGCGTGGTTTGCGGCCAGTAGAGAGGGAGTGAAGTTCGAGGTTCGATGCCATGAGCGCGGTGGTGAACTCGGTATCTGCAGCGGTACCGGCACCAGCACACCAGATCTGAGGCGCGATGTAGTGAAGCTTCTCGCAGTTCTAAAACAGAGGCATTAGCGAGTGTGTTCACGGTGTTTGGACCATTCCACATACCTTGTCAGCTACTATGGGGCCACTGGTCGCGCGAGTATCGGCAGCAATAACAACACCGCCATCGTAGAGAGCACCGACAATGGTGGTACCGGTGGATGTGGCCTTAGGAAGAGGGACGCCTCTGGCGTGGAGGGCGAGGTTGCGGTTGTGGTTGGAGAAGTCGAAGCCCGGCATCTTGCTGGCGTTGGTCTATGTGTGTTCGTGCGGGTAATTTATTAGACGTCGGGAGATTGCTTTTGGTATGTGTGACGGTGTTTGCAATGTGTCTGTTTGGGAGAATGGCGGTTGTTGGTTGATTGATGGTAACTTACTGCCACCAGGCGACGACAGTGACGAAGCTCAGGCAAGCTCTCGGCTTCCGTAGTTCAGGCTTCAAGGCAGCCAGCCAGCCAGCGACGCGGTGCGGTGCAGGCAGAGCGCGGCGGAGGTAAGTTAAAGAAACATCCATCGTGTTTACAGCTCTCGCACCACCACACCACCCTCGCCTTGAGCCAACGAACAAACTCGGCGAACATCTGGACCTTTACGAAATTTACGTTATTTTCCTCACGTCTCAAATTATTGCCTAGGAGCTTGAGCTGGAAGGTCGCGCGCAAGCGCCTACCGCGCGGAATCAAACCAAACATAGCTCCAGGCTAGAACATTCACTGCGATAAAGCCTTGCAAGAGCTGTGGAACGTAATCATGAGTGGTATGGGAAGTGCTGGCCAGGCCAATGCCGCAAGCGATCTGGAATCCATCGAGACCGAGCAAGTCGGATTCAAGGCTCTTGCATCCGCGAATAAATTACGGCTCCTACCTACACCATGGCCGGCAGAGAAATACCCGTTGACGACTGCTTCATTGCTGTCCGTCGCATCCGGTCGAGGACTACTTGCAGCGGCCGGACCCGAAACCCTGGTGATTGCAACAACAGAGAGTGTGAGACAGGCGATCTCGAATAACGACAAGACGAAGCCGAACTTCACGCCCCAAGCAACCATAAAGGTACCCAGGTTATCACAGGTTGTCTTCTCTAGCGATGAGAGCTGCCTTGTCATTTCGGCTGAAGAAGGTGGAGGACTTGCGGTCTACGACACGGACGCTTTATTGAGAGGGCAGAGCGAGTCGGCATTCCAAATTCCGACAAATGGCGTTGCTGTTCGACAATTAATTGCGAACCCTTCGAAAGACAGCTCTCACCAGTTTGGATTGGTACTGAGCAATGGACAACTGCTTTTGGCAGATCTTAAGCAGCGGCAACTCGTCAACAGTGCACAAGGAAGCCCTGTGTTCAAAGAGAATGTGAGCTGTGCATGCTGGTCAAGGCTAGGCAAACAAATCGTTGCTGGCTTAGCGGACGGCACCGCTGCTCAGGTGGATCTCCAGGGAAACACAAAAGCTGTGATCCCCAAACCTCCTCAGGTGATGGCGAATCGTGACCCGCAAGAACAAGGTCTGCCAGTAACTGCGATCTACTGGCTGGAGACTCTGGACTTCCTTATGATCCACTCCCCTATTCTCCCACCACCTGATGGCGATGGTATGGGACCTCGCAATGATGCCGAGTATCATCTTGTTCATCGTGACAAGGCAACCGGCAACTGCAGCTACCACCAATTCATGGATCCTTGCCCCGGCTTCATGGAGCAGCGTGTGCCCACTCATCATTTCCTCCAGCGTTTGAGGGAGTACCCCCCAAATCTTGACGACACCCTGTTCTTAAGCTCGACAATATCGACAGATATTGGCATGATCACTCGATCATCTGTGCCCCTGACACAGGATGTTGTAGCTGACCAGATCACACACCTGTACACTACCACAGCTGCACTTGAGGATTCACGACGCGCGACTCTCCCCTCAAGCTTGGTGGACGATATGAGTGATACCTCCCCCATTGGTATGGCGCTCGACTTGAGTTCGAAAGAGAAAGTTCAGAAGCCGATTCCAATTGATGAAGAGATCGATGAGTCAGCCACTCCATTGCCGATCTTGTTTGTTCTCAATCACGAAGGTGTTTTGAGCGGCTGGAATTTCGTATACAACGAATCTGTTCGCCAGAAGAAAGCATACCCAGGCTTGATTACCCAAACAGCGGAGGAGCCATCAAGTCAACCGACTGCGCAACAACAGACTCCTGCTTCTGCAGCTACAAGCGGCAGTGCATTTGGTGCAGCGACTCCTGCGCCCACTCAGACTCCTTCACAGCCTGCTTTCGGACAGAGTAGCACACCTGCATTCGGTAGTACGTCTGCTTTCGGCAAGACGTCCTCGCCTTGGGGTGCACCGCCCGCTTCAACACCCAAGGCTCCAGACTTTGGAAAACCAGCCGGTGGCGCTCAGTTTGGCACTCCTTCGGCGTTCGGCCAGACAGGAGGAATGGGTGCCAACAAAGCATCGCCTTGGGGCGCCGCTGCACCAAGCAAAATACCTCAGCCAACCCAACCAAGCTCTCCATTTGGAGGTAATGCAAGTGGGCAATCTCCGTTTGCAAGTGTCAGTAAACCCAGTGGCGGAGAAGGGTTCGGTAGTTTCGCGAAAGCAAGCGCCGATGGCAAGGGATCAACTTCATCGCCTTTTGGCAGCTTCGCAAAGCAGAGTGCGGAAAAGCCTGCAGGATCACCATTTGGCTCTTTCGGAAAGCAAGGCACAGACAAGCCTGCAGAATCGGCGTCTGGGTCTTTCGGGAAGCCAAGTACTGATGCTGGTAAGCCTGCTGGTTCGTCATTCGGCAGTGTCTCCAAGCTAGGCGCTGACCAGGGTACGTCACAATCATCTCCATTTGGCTCCTTCGGCAAGCCCAGCAGTGAGAACAAGTCCCAATCATCGGTATTTTCTGGTTTCGCGAAGCCACAAAATGGGGAGAAGGCAACAGGTGCTTCGCCATTCTCTACGGCCGCTTCCGGAACTTCCTCGTTTGGATTCTCTGGCAGCAAGACCGGCACTCAGTCATCACCATTTGCGTCGGCTGGACAACAGAAATCTGGTATGACTGCTGAATCCTCCTTTGGGTCTACAGTGACGCTAAACTCAAATACAGGAAGTTTCGCATCTGGCGGCACTTTTGGCTCAGGCTCTTCATTTGGCAAGACTTCCTTCGGTCAACCCTCGCAAGCCCAGGATGCTCCCAAGTCGAACGAAGACAACAAGGCACCGGGTCTTGGAAGCTTCAGCGGTTTCAAACTCGGCTCGACTTTCAAGCCAGACGGAAGTGCGAAGGACGATCTACCTAAGCCTAAGGACGTTGGCGCAAGCCTGTTCGGCAGTGGCTTTGCCAACTCTCTCAACACACTTGGGAAGAAACCCGACTCTACCACTCCTATCAAGGAAGAGCCAGATGCCAGCCAATCACCAAAGCTGAAGGACATTCCCACCAAGTCATCCACGCCTGCAGCGCAGAACGAGGAAGAGGCAGAGGGAGACTTTTCTCCTCCTGGTCTCTTGACTCCACAAGGCAAGCTGAATGAGGTGTCTAAACAATTGCCATCGTCTGCGTCGGATGACGCTCCACTGCCACCGGACTTCTTGAGCAGCAAGCCGAAGAAGGCGGAATCACCACCTGCTGCTGATGATGCGCCGTTGCCACCTGACTTCCTGACCTCCAAGCCCAAGCCTGCAGATGAAGGTGCAGACATTCCAATCGCGGGCAGCCCGCCACTTGATGTAGGCAATGAGAGATTCTCAGAGCCTGCCAGTGGTGATGAAGAGGAAGAGGGCCCACCAGAGGACGATGATGAGCCGGACTGGAGCGACGAAGATGATCAGGAGGAAGAAGAGGAGGGTGAAGACGAAGAAGGTGATGAGGATGAGGATGAGGATGACGAGGACGATGAAGATGATGAGGAAGACGAAGACGATCGTACCATCGATAACCCAGAACAGCTTTCGGCTTTCGAAGCTAGGGTATCGCCTGCAAGTCCAAAGAGGGCTGCGCGCGAGGAGCAATCCACAACACCCGAGACAGAGATGAAGAAGGCCTCGTTCACTCCTGCTGGCTTCCCCAAGCCATTTACATCCTTCGCGCCGCCCGCCAAGCCTCAAGAACAGAGTCCTCGATCCCCAAGTCCCGTGCGCGGAGCAAGCGAACCCCCGGCTGCCCAGCCTTCCTCGTTCGGCAGGATCTCAGTTCCTCCTGGAAAGCCAGTAGAACGCAGCAGCTCGCAGCAAAAGGCCCCTACCCCACAGCCTCCAACTCAAGCACAACTAGAAGACGAAGAGGATGCACGTATCAGGTCCATTCTCGAAGCACCCATTCAGCCTTCCACGGAGCTGCCGGACTTCATTGCTCATCACAACTACGCTGGTGGCTCTGACAAACCTGGCGTTGCTGGTTCCGTGGAAAAGGTGTACCGCGATGTCAACGGCATGATCGATACGCTCGGCCTCAATGCAAGATCGTTGCAGGCGTTCGTTGACGCGCACAGTTGTGCTCGGGATGACGATAGCCCGATGACGAGGAGGGACCTGGAAGATGAAGAAGGTTGGGTATTTGCTGAACTCGATGATCTTAGGACTCTCATCGAAGGAATTGGCAGAGACCTTGACAATGGCCGACTGGATGACCCTACTGGGAAGATTGCGGATTGTCTTGATGAAGAAAAAGAACTGCAAAAGCTCAAGTCTCGTGCAGCCGATTTGAGGAAGCAAATTGCTACCAGAACTGATCCAAGGCAGCAAGCAGAGCAATACAATGCTCCTCTGCCCAGTGAAAGTGCCGCACAGCAGACCGAGCTCAGACAGGGCGTGCAGAGAATGCAGAAGCAATTGGCTGAAGCTGAAGAGGCCATGAGCATCCTTCGCGCAGATCTAGCTTCTGTACCCGCCGATGGCCAGTCCAAGGGTGCATCCAACGTCCCCACCGTCGAGGCTGTTACCAACACCATCCTCAAGATGACGGCCATGATCGAGCAGCGCAGCGGCGACGTCGATGTCTTGGAGTCGCAAATCCGTCGCTTGCCCAGAGGTCTCGCTAGCCTAAAGCTGAATGAGGATTACGAGGACGACCTCATCAACACCATGCGCGGCTCCAAGCTCCTGGCCGGCAGCACGGGCTCTCCTCTCAGCACTCCTCGACCCAACAGGGCCAGGATGACCGCGAGAGGCGACCCTCTCGGCATGAGCGGCATGTTCGGATCTCGTTTCGCCCGCACCCCACCCATGTCTGCAAGGCAATCCGTCGTGGACCTTGGTGCCAGCGCCTTGGGCAGGAGCACGGCGAGCTTTGGCGCGAGTACCCGCAAGAAAATGGTTGATGTCTCTGTTGAGGAGGCCGAGGGGTGGCTGGGCAAGGAGAAGTCGAGGAAGAAGGTATTGACTGGCCTTAAGGATATTATCGAGAGGAGGGGTGTCAGGGAAGTGAGGATGAACAAGTAAGCGATTGCCTGCTGACTTGCGCCATGCTATGTTTGTGCTGCGTTCTAGCGAGAGGGTTTTGTGTCTCCATTGAGCAGAGATTGTCAAGATAGGAAAATTGTACAACATGCTTTTTCGGATCAGAAATGAAAGGATTTCCATCAACTTTCTCCATTTTTGTACTTGGGGTATCACGATATTAACAAAACCTTTCTCACGCTAGCATACATTGACCGTAGCAATTACATCCTTCGTAACAATCCCAACTAAAGCACCAACCACTTCTCAGCAATCTTCTGCGCTGCTCGCTGATTGCCCACTGCGGTATACACGGCCTGCAACGCATACGCCGCTTCCACCGCGTAATTTTCCAGACCGAGGCCGAGCTTCTCTTCATTTTCGAGGTTCATAGTCTCCTGCTGTTCGACTTTCGGAACAGACATGCCGGATTCTTCGTACGTCAGTCTCGAAGCCTGCAGTTCCCGAAGACGCGCGTTGCGCTGCGACGTCCTCGTCGCAATATCTGACTGGACTTTGGCGCTCAGGTCTAGAACTTTCTCGTACGCAGGAATGGCTAGGTAGGTGAGTCCTAGCACATGCCACATGCGTCCGACGTTGAACTCTGCTTCTTGGATTTGTGCTGTTATGCCATCGCGGGTGCGGAGGTCATAGTAGCGGTACAGGAAGCTGAGGCCTTGGTGGATCTCGTGGTGACGGTTGTTCGTTTGGCGTTTCATGGCACCGGAGACGTATTGTGATGCGATGGAGAGATTGATGCCTGGATCCTCTGGCTTCAGAGCGAAAGCGCGGAAGAAGTAAGGAAGTGCGGAAGAGGAGTGATTTGCGACTGATACCATGTGGCCGTAGTTCATCAGCGCACCGGCGTCGAGACCATCGGCGGCGAAATTGTTGCGGCGCCGCAGGGTACTTGCGGGCATGCCGAAGTCGAATTTCGTCCTGTCGGCAGGAGCAAGAGCTTGATAGTCAAGAGTCTTGACGCTGCGGAGCATGAATTTTTGCGTGGGCCCAGCGGTATACCACGTATTGTCTCCATAAGCGAGGCGGGCGACAGCCGTGATGAGTTGGTATGAAGATCCCGCACGAAGGTCGCCGCGGGTTGCGAACCAACGAGCGGTTTTGATTAGGCGCTCGGTGTCATTGAACATCAGAGCGCAGCAGATTGAGGTAGCTTGTGATGTATTGAGTAGTTCTTCGTTGTGGTAGAAGACGTTTGCGTTGAAAAGACCATTTTCGATGATCTCGTAGCAAGAGTCTTGATCGCTTTGCTTCGCGTCAGACAATGCCAGATCGACGAAAATGTGATGCCAAGTTGCAAAGGTGATGCCATGGAAATCCGTGGGGGTCGAAACGTCCATGGGAGGCGGTACATTCTTCTTGGAGTTGTCACCTCCGTGGTCAGAATCACTATCCGGTGCTTCTCCCTGTGCTCCATTCTCTTCGAGTCTCTTCTTGAAAGCCTCCAACTCGCGGATGAATTTGCTGTTCCTATTGCGAATGCGAACAGTTTCAAAGCCCTTGAATGGCTTGTATCTGTCCCTGGAAGGATAGAATACTCTCATCGTCCGGAATTCACGATACATGACCCTTGCGTTGTCCATCCAGTCGAAAATTTGTTCTTCGTCTGCGCTGTCATCATCCAAGACGTGCCAAAGTTCTTTTACCTTGGCAAAGCAGGACAGAATCCGTTCTCCTTGGTCTTCAAAGAAACGGTCACGATCGTCTTCTTTCTTGAGAATCTCCGCAAAAGCCCTCTTCCTGTTCACGCTTGTGGGCTGCTGTGTCCTGTGTTGCGATCCGGCTTCCAGAGTAAGCTCTTCGTCATCACTGCCCTCTCTCTCGCTACCAGAGCCTATATCTTCGTGTTGACCGGCTTCACCCGATCTCATTCTGGCTCTGCGCAATTTCGCATTTGTCCGCTGCTTCAGGCGCTTTCTCATCAGTGCTTCGTCAATCTCAGGCACAGCCAGCAAATCGACGTGTCCACGTTTCCTCTTCTGCTCAAGTACCTTCTCCTTTCTAGCCGATGCTCGAGGGGCAACAGGAGGTACTGGAAGCCTTTCCTTCCTGATGATGTCCTTACGGCCCATCGCTATCAGGTCGCGAATAATCACCATTGCTTTGTCCTTTTCATTCATGTCATCTGCTAGCATCTTCGCTAGCTCGGCTCTCGCCATGGTATGGTTTGCATCCAACTCCATGACAGCTCTATAGCACTTCTCGGCTTCGTCAAAGTCTTTCAAGCCACGATGACATGCCGCCATGCTGATCCAGAACTGATCAGTGAGTTCGTCTTCTAATACCTCGATTGGCTTGTAGAAGCGGATGGCTTGGCTGTACAGTTCCCGAAGTCGCAAGGTATCTCCGATGGTATAGAACAGATCGTACACATTCATGATGTCGTCCCTAAGCTCATAAATGTGATCGAAGTGTTTCAAACCTTCATGGTCATCGCCCAAGTTGAGGCGAAAGATGCCAAGTTTCACTCTAATGTCCAGTGGTAGGCCATCGCCATACAGCTCAGGATTCTGGTCAGAGCCATCAAGAAACCCGGGAATTTCTAGACGGCGTTCGTGGCCACTGTCATACTCACGATCGTCTTCTGTCACCTGATCCCAGTACTCATCCGCTTTACGACCCAGGAACCAGCGCGCAAGACGCTTCAACTCGGCAATTGCGTAGGTAGGTTCTTTTGTCCGATCGACGAGATCAAGGTACATATTGAGATGGGCCCATTGAGTTTCGGCGTCTCCAAAAGTATCTTTGTCGCTGAAGACTTTAAATGTCGCTTCGTATGTCTCGCGTCCAGCCGCCATTTCAGAGGGATCTTTCGACTCCAAGCAAAGCTCAGCATACAGTTTCAGATTGTCAAGGTCATCTGGCCTGGCCCGCAGCAAAAACTTAGTGTCCATGCGGGCCTTTGTGTCGTGACCAGCATCAAGATGGAGATCTCGCCTTCGTGTGCGTAACTCGAAGGTATCCTCACCATGGCTGTAGTGGATGGCTTTCGAAAGGCAGAAAACAGCTTGGTCATATTCTGCCCGGGTTCGGAGAGGCCCTGCCATTTCGAGAGTCTTGTTCGCCACCAAAAGCCACAAATCAGGATCTTTCTTAATATTGGCACCTGTCATGAGGGCACCCAGAGCATCCTTGTGATTACCTTTGGCAATGAGAATATCAGACAAAAGCGAGTGGGCGACGTAAATCTCTGGATTTGTCATAACGGCCTGTCGTGCAAGATCCATCGCAGTGTCAAGCTGGCCACTAAGGAAAGCTCCAGTTGCTTGTTCTTGGAGTTTCTTGAACTCTGGTCCTGGGTCCTCAGCACGCTGTCGTCGTTTGGATTTCTTCGCAAGTGGACCAGTCCTCGGCCCACTTGGTCGACCTCTACGTTTCTGCCCATCCCTCTGCAGTTTGGGATCATGCGCCGTGCCTTTGAGTGCCCACTTCCATCCTCTGCCTTTGCCTCGCGCACGACCAGTGCCACGTCCCCTTCCACGACCGCCGCGACCGGGTTTTGTCATAGAAGAGATGTCCCTCTCGTCCTCGGAAAGTGCATCGAGCGCGTTGGCAAAGCTGGCTTCGAATTCTGCGTCCTCGTCATCGTCGTCATCGTCGCCGCTGGCGTCGTCTTCGGTTGGGACGTATTCGCCACCGTCCAGCTCTTCCGCGCGGCGGATCAATTCTGTGTCGTAGTAAGGGTTCTCCATTGGTCTTTCGTCCGGCTCGCCTTCGATATCTGTCTCGTATTCAGGTGGAGCGCCTGGAAAGTGGTAACCATTACGGTTCTGTGGCGTGCCATATTGCATGTGAAACTGCTCAGCAAGCTGAGTATACTCGTTGCTTGCGCCATAGGGACCGATGTTATGGTCATCGTCGAGATCTGGATACAATTGTGATCCGTTCAGGTCTCCAGTCGCTGTGTGGCTGTCGCCGTTGGCCCTTGAAGGCGAGCCATATGGCCCCCATTCTGGCTGGTTGATTGCTGGATAAGGATTGAGCGATGATGCGCCAGGTTCCGGGTAATCGTTCGGATCGTTCTGTTCCATACGATCGTCCATAATCACGGAACTGTCAACCGTGCTCGAATATGTTGTGATCCACTTTTAGCTGAGGACGGCGACGGTTCATAGACCTAACATCTAGCGACTCAAGCAGAGTCTATGTGCTACAGCTGCAGTATACAAGGACCGCGGTCTTGTGATAGGCGAGAATGTCTGAGTAGAGTCCGAGATGTTGCGATGCACAATTGTTTGCAACGAATGATTGATCCTTGACGTAGCAGCGATTGGTCGAGGAGCAACAGCAGATGCAGGAAGCGCGAACTGCGCATTTAGACTTTTAGCCGCGGGGCTAGCGTGAGTCTTGTTCGGCCTCAGGCAGGAACGATATAGCAAACGCGCAAAGCCAGGCTCACGATCCAGCGACGTCAAGTCGGTCTGGGTCTGCCATTCGTCTACCAAAGCATATCCACCAGCCATACCGATTCGCTCGCTGTCAAATTCCCGCGCGCACCACTTGTTATACCAATAGCGACAGCACGTTTGCAGCCATGAAGCTCGTCAGGTATGTTTCACACCAAATGAGAGAACGCGCGCAATTCACATGCTGAAAGATTGCTTGAAGGCGTCGCGCACGAGGACCTGACTGACCAGATAATGCAGATTCCTCATGAAGTGTACCAATGAGACGGTCACAGTCGAGTTGAAGACTGGTAAGTAGCCTGGCTCGCCCTGGCGATTATTGCGATTAAATACTTACAAGCCTACACAGGTACCATCATCAACGGCTCAATCGCTTCAGTCTCGCCTCAAATGAACACAAACCTCCGCACAGCAAAAATGACCGTCAAGGGCGGCTCACCCATCAGTCTCGATCACATTTCCATCCGCGGCAGCGAGATCCGACACATTATCCTCCCCGATTCGCTACCTCTGGACAACCTGCTCGTCGATGATGCTCCCAAACCAAAGAACAAGCCCCGCAAGGAGGTTGCAGACAAGGGCGGACGTGGAGGTGGACCTCGTGGTGGTGGAAGGGGTGGACCCAGGGGTCGCGGTGGCCGTGGAGGCGGACGTGGCCGTGGTGGAAGAGGCTTCTAAATGTCCAAACCGAGCTGTTTCCAGTGAACAGAATACCAGGACAAACGAGCGCGCCGCGAAAAAGGCGGCAAACACAGCAGTGCAGCCAGCTGCGAGGATCAATATCGACACGCAGATTACGATGCAGCTGAAGAGCGTCGCTGTATTGGAACAAAGGCACTTGGGCGTAGACCAGGAAGAAACTGTGCCTCCAGTCATCAGCCTTGTCTTAGTGAGCTGCCGAGGGCACGTTATGGTCGACGCGCTCGGCCTCGAAGAATACGAGGACGCCATTATAACTCACGAATGTACTAAATTCTCTTGTTCAAACCCACCCACTTCTGACTCGTACTACGATCATGCTTTCGATTCATGTTCTATCGTTCTGTAGAGCAAGCACTCATGAGACCATTGACACGAAGTACTCCTTGCATTGCTGGTGTATAATTACTATGGCGCAGGAATAATGTCTCAGTGCCAGAGAGACAGTGAGCCAAAGATTCTTTCGCCACCGATCAGGCGGTGAATCCTCTATGTAAAGCTGGGATGCTCGCGAACATGTCTCATGTGTCCAAATTACCTGCGGCTCTCTCTTCCTTCAATCTTTTGTCCTGCGGCCAGGTGCGCATGCAGGCGTTGGATCTATGATGTCGTGCGGGGTGGTTAAGATCACGAGAGGGGTCGAGGAAGGCGCCGACCTGCGAAGAAGAAAGGCATCTAAAAGAACCCTCAGCTCAAATGAGCTTCACATGTGCCTTACTCAACATTGTCTCCATAAAAAGATCTCGTCTAGCTCGAGACTGTGATCCTTCGTAGCGCGTCCGCCTCGAGTCGCACAAGACGATCGCAAAATCCAGGCCTGCGGCAAGCTTCAGTGGAGCACAAGAGCTCCCGCATTTGCAACACTCTTATGGCGGCATCTGCGGAAACAATGGTCGAACAACATGCAGAGCACCTCACAGCGAGTGAGATCTTCTTCAAGCATTTCCAACAAGAAGCCATAGGTATCACATCAGCCGTGTCCTACTTGACGAGAATGTGCTTACCTGACCACCCACATAGCCATACAAGAGGAGATAGGCAAAATCGAAGACCTTGCCAGCAGTGGTGGCGAGCGTGCTGATGCCGTCGATCACTGCCTTGCTGGCATCGCGCGATTGTCGAATGAAGTGAAAGATGTTTCTTCGTCCATTCCTGCCTACGACAGGCGCACTTACTCGGACGCAATCAAGGGATTGTCGACAAAATTGCAAGATGCGCGAGCGAAGGTCGCACCCAGGCAGAAATTTTCCTTCAAGTCTGCGTTCACAACAAAGAAAAATGAATCCGCTATTAGCTTGAATGATGCCGCGGTACTGGCAGATCAAAAGCGTCTCGACGCGCCTGGCTACGCCTCAGACATGTCCGGGACATCGAGCTTTGTCACTACGCCTTATGAAACCGACTCACCGACAAGAGGACAGCTAATAGAAGAAAGTGGCACCACCAAAGACGAACCTGCGTCCGAAGATACACAGCCGACTTTCCTGGCACAGGCCGCTCGCCTCCGCATGTCCTTCTCTCAGAGCACCTCGATCAGCATCAACAATCATGCAAACCAACACATCATCCTCCCAGCCTCCGCCGCACATGCCACTAGCTCCGGTACACTCTCAAACCTCCAGGGCTGCGTGGTAGACATGTCTTCTCCGACTGCCTTAGGTCAACCATTCGCCACCCTCACCCTGAAGAACATTGATCGAAGCTTGATCATTTGCGGGCATGTGAGCGGCGCTGCACACTTGACGAATATAACAAATTCAGTCGTAGTGGTCGCAAGCAGGCAGTTCCGGATGCACGAAAGCAAAGCCTGCGACGTGTACTTGCATGCCGCTGGACGGCCTATCATCGAAGACTGTACAGCCGTACGATTTGCACCGCTGCCTGAGACCTATCTTAAAGACGCGGACCGAGCGATTGCAAACCAGTGGCAGGAAGTGGACGACTTCAAATGGCTGCGCGCGGAACCGAGTCCCAACTGGAGTACGTTGGACGTGTCGAAACGAGTAGCAGACGCAACATGGCGGGATGTCGTGCCTGGAGGGCCAAACATGGGAGCCGAAGATGTGCTGAAAGCAGCTGGAGTGGTGTAGCGAGCTGTTGGTGACTTTCGGTAAACTGTCGGCTATGGTCTTGGAATAATGGAATCTACAGCAGTCTTGCCTCTGAGTGGCGTTCGAGTGTAGGCTAGAATGTACACCGGTATTGGAACACGTGCTGCAATGACTTCAACACCGAACCTATCAAAACTTCGAATCCAAACCTCATTCTTGGCGCTCGTAAATCAAGATTTGAATGAACATTTGATACTGTCATCGGCCGGTGGTTGCCGACGAGGAAAAACGCCCCAGAACCCGCAATATTTACAACATGACTTTCTTTGCCCTTTTGAATCTCCATCTCGCTCTCCTCTACTTGGTGGTCTCGCGGGGTGTGACTGCGTATGTGGGACGCACGAACCTGCTCCAATGTTAGAATCCAGCTTGGCCTGACGTCTTCGAATAGCTTCAGAGGTTCCGCGACGTACCTGTCGTTGTTGTACACCTTCGAGTTGGCACCCAAAAGCTCCTTCTCGCGTGCCTGCTCGGCCAAGTGCCTTCGGACCAGATCGCGGTCCTCCTCGGCCTGCAGCACGGGAATAAGGTGAATACGCGACCACATCTTCTCACGCGCGAGCTCGCTGGAAAGAAGAATATTTGTCAGCATTCGTGCTCCTTGTCTTCCTCCCGCCTTGTTCTCGTGCATGCTCTGTGTCCATATATCTCCCATGTCCGTGCAGGTCCTCCTCCGTAGATGGTGCAATGCTCACTTCTGTTCTCTGATACCCTGTCCAACCTTGTAGAAGCCGTAAGAGCAGATACCAGCGACGGCGACCAGGTAGTATGCAGGGCGGAATCCACGGACGGGCAGGTTGCGGCGGTACTGCACGGGCTCATAGCCGCCGGTCGGCGGCATGTCTTGAGGCATATTGGCGGTATGGAGCTCGACGGAGCTTTGGAGTATGTTTTGAGGGGTGAGTCGTGTTTTAAAGAGCGCAATGGCTTGGTTGCGAATGACGCTGGCGTAGTGAGGTCGCCGGCTTCAATGGTGCTTGCTGACCAGCGGGCGCTGGCAGCGGCGGGATCGAGCTCGGGAAAGCCTGTGATTGGCTTGGCACTCTGGCTTCGTGAAGAAGTCGCAGAACAAATATTGTCCCGATCGACATCTACAATTTTTGTTGACATAAGAACAAGCACGATACCAACTGCACAGTCTGCAAACATGGAAGGTGACGAAAGGCCACAGAAGATGCGCAAGCTCAGCCGCGATCATGATGCATCGCACGCCGATGCTGATGCTCCAACAAATGAATCAACTGCTCTGAACGGAAATGGCGAGACACAGCCTGTTGCTACTGAAGGAACTGTGCCCCAAGAAAACGTCCAAGAAGAACACGCTATTGCAGATACTCCTGCGACATCAGAGACTGCACAAGTAGCTGGCTCAAATGCTCAAGATCCTCAACCCATGTCAAAAAACCAACTCAAGAAGCTTCGCAAGAAGCAAGAATGGGAGGCCGGGCGCGAAGAACGCAAGATAATCCGCAAAGAAAAGGTCGTTGCAAAGCGTGAGCGTAAGCGTGCAGCCAAACAACAGGCTGAGGCAGAGGGTGGCGAGAAACCACCAACCGGCGCAGAGAGGAGGTTACGCCACATCCAACGCCCAGTGCAGCTCAACGTGACGTTCATCCTCGACTGCGACTTTGACAACCTGATGCGCGACAACGAGCGGATCTCCCTGGCATCACAAATCACTCGTTGCTATTCAGACAACAAGAACAGCAAATTCAGAGCGCACTTGACCGTCTCCTCGTTCGGTGGCCACCTCAGAGAACGCTTCGACGGGCTTTTGAAAGGTGTCTACCATCAGTGGAAAGGCATGCGCTTCATGGACGAAGACTTTGTAAAGACAGCAGAGAAAGCCAAGGACTGGATGTACGACACGCGAGGAAAGCCTTTCAAGGGTGCCTTCGCAAAGTATGCCGACTACAACGAAGAACAAATTGGGCAATTGAAGGAACAGGGCGAGGTCATCTACCTTTCCTCGGAAGCAGACGACACATTGGAAGAGCTCAAGCCTTTCAGCACGTATATTATCGGTGGCTTGGTAGACAAGAACCGCGAGAAGGGAATTTGTCACAAGCGTGCCACGCAGCGTGGCGTTCGCACGGCAAAGCTTCCTATTGGCAAATACTTGGAAATGTCGAGTCGCAAGGTGCTTGCCACCAACCACGTCAACGAAATTATGGTTCACTGGCTGGAGTGTGGAGATTGGGGAGAGGCGTTCATGAAGGTCATGCCGAAGCGCAAGGGTGGTAAGCTCAGGGAGATTGGCGACCAGAATGACGCTGAGGAGGATCCTCAAGACGCAGAGGAGGACGTTGCAGAAGGCGACGCAGAAGACGAAAAAGCGCTTGAGGAACAGGTTAACAACACGGCAGAAGTGGGAGCTTCCAACGAGACACAAGACGTCCAGGTGGCCGCTACATCGTGACAACATGAGGGACTTGCAAAGATACAGAACTTGGTGCGTTTCAAGTGGCGGCAACCAAGCGAGCCACTCAGTGCTCGAAATGCAGATCAAGGATTGCGTCCAGCAACACCACACATACTTGAACGAACAATTATGGCACGTCGCCACACTGTCACAAGCGGCTTCAACCGTGCCTTGACCCAGTCGTTGCCGATGAGGACGTCGCCAGCAAATTGGATGGGCATGCTCTACTCATGTTTTCTCGCTCGACGGAGGCCCATCACAGCGTGGCACAGCCTAGCTGCGCCCGGACGGGCGTGACTATTTCCATAGAAGCCACGGCGCTACGAGCATATCCTTGATTAGACCAGCGATGCAATCACATACGTTTCTCTCAGACTGAGACCGCCGTCCTCAATTATTGCATACATGGGATGTAACAGCAAGGTACGAAGCAGGTTTCTGCTGGAACAAGGGATATAGTAGCACTGTTCATTGGTCGATATCAGCCGTTCTTGCATTTCGCCACCCTGTAGGCGCTCTGTTGCCTGAACATTGGCTGAATGTAGTCAGAAGCACCGCGCTAGATCCTCATCTGGGCTAGAATCAAAACGCTTGGGCCGCTCCTATAGAAATATATAAACACGATTAAGGTTGCTATATCTTTTAAATTTAACAAACTGTCCTTATCACCTTTCCATACTTAGTCTGTATCATTCGACATCAGATCTCAAAGAAATAAACTTTTGTGAAGGTTTACGAGTAAGTGAGGTTGTGTTCTTGGCACTCGGACGGGGTTGCACTATACCTTCCAGGGGCTACCGCACGCTAGCTACAGGCGCACTTGCATGTTTCGATGTTCTTCTAAGCATTCCTATAGGCTGTCGAGCTGATTTAATCTACTTTCGTTTGGCATCGCATGAAGCTGACATTGACCATTCAGATGTCAAGATCGTTCGTGAGCCGTTGAAAGTCTACCTCTAGCCAACAGGAATTAGGATTAGCAGTACTTGTTCCGTAGTCTTGTCAGCTTATACGAGACAGTTGGACATGGCTCAGCTTCCTCTAGAGCCTCGCCTTGGTCGAAGCATCTTAACGCCCAAGCATCTGCCATCGGCAATTCGCGATGGAAATTGGTACCCCGTTGAGTGCGGTCACGGTACTACCACGTCTACATCCAGCGACAGCAGGCCGCTGTATGTGGCTCCGACAGCAAATATGATCTCTTCGGCCCCACACAACAATGATGCTGAACCAGTCCCGCGTGCGGGAAAGGGTAAGAAACGCGCCATAGCACACTTTCCAGAGCAGATTTCGGCATCAGACATTGTGAACGATGGTCATGCTGAGCGCGTGAGACCCGTTCTAGAGAGCGACATCGCGAGTGACTCTGGAGAACAAGCATTGGCGGATGCCAGGCGCTACCAGGCACAAGTAGACCGTTCCGAGCGTCAACGTGATCGCGAGGACGCCGACTTTGACCCGCTTGATAATTCTCAAAAGCAACTTGATCATCACCTGCGAGAGTCCCCTGGAACGAGGTCAAGAAGGGTCACCAAATCTAAGGCTGCTGGCACTCCCCCAGGTCAGCGATCGGTGGCCCAGCGAGAACAAGTAAACGAGCCACGAACCTCGATCGAGCAAAAACAGTCAGTCCCAGAGAAACGCAAAGCTGAGTTCGAAAGCCCGTCGGAGCACATTCAATATTCATCCAACGGAGCAGGAACAACATCTTCTAGACCACACAATGCTACGAACGCAGAGTCAGAGCCAGAACAGCACAAGCGCTACGCATCCGAGCGACACCATAACAAGCAGTTCACAAAGCTCAAACCCGATTCTCAATCAAAACGCAAACAATACGTGAGAAGCATTTTGCAACGTTGGAAAATCTCCTCAGAACAGCTGATGACTTTCCCGTACGCTCCTCGCCGGACAGCAGTCTTACGACCTCTGGACTGGAACAGCAGCCTCTTGGAAGCCGTGGCGCAACTCGCATTGATTACCAAGTGTCGTTACTCGAAGGGTTGCGAGTTTGCCAGAGACGCTCTTGAGCGTTCGTTGCCCAAAGGCACGAAGCAGATGACGGCCAAAGTATTGTTGAATGCCATCAATGAACAGGGTCCGGCAAGTGGTCATTGTCTAGAGCCGATTGATACTATCTCCGCACTACCACCTATGATAAATGGTCGCCAAGGAGTGACCGGTGAGCATAGTAATGCTAGGAGCAAGACTTTGTCCGAGCAGCCGCCTAGCCCGGCATCGCCGACTGTTCAATCTACAAGCACAACAGGCCAGGCACCTCCATCTCCAATAGCGTCTCCAGTAGCAGCGCCAGCTTCGCTGCCAGCCAATGCAGTGAAGTCGGAGCCTTTGGAACCAATCGCACAACAGGACACTCAAATGCAGTCCGGCAGCCAGTCTTCTGCGGCGGAGGAACGTCTGGACCTGGAGTCCAGGGCGAAGATCCTATCTTACGAACTTGCTATCGTTCGCGAGAGGATGAAGTTGAATGATAGGCGGAAAAGAGAAAGGGAGAGGAGGGGAGCGAGGAGTGGACAGCCTGGCGGTTCTGCTAGCCAGCCACTTGTTCTATGAACTCGCGTAAATAACATATGATTGTCCGAGTGAAGTACAGGAAGAGGATATGATGAAACGGCTACACTTGGTAAAAGACTGTTGGCAGGCAAATTTGTGATTTTCATAGCGTTCATGGCGGTAATGATGACTTACGGTTTCCTCACCTCGATGCATGTCATCATTAATTTACTTTATCAACATCAGTGACAATCAATTCTCATTTTCTCGTTGTCGTGATGCTTTCTATTGGGGAAGCTGAGATGCACGCCAAGCTTGGACGAAACTGTACCATGATGGTCAACAGCTGCTTACATCTTAGCCTTGATCTCTTCAAGAAGCTGCTGCAGCTTGTCCTTGTTTCCAGTCTGCATAGGCCACTCGATGCCGAGGCCTTCCTCCTTGTTGGGCTTGGGGATCATGTGGACTGGGGATGGTGTCAGCTCTAGAACCTTCATTGCTTAGCACTCATGAAGACATACCGTGGACATGGTCAACGACCTGGTGGGCGATCCTGCCGTTGTTCTGAAGGATGTTGAAGTCCTCTGCTCCAACAGCGGTGGCGATCTTCTTTGCAACGGGGAGGAGCTCGGCGAGGGAGTCGTCCGGGATGTCTGTGAGCTTCTCGCCGTGGAATTTGGGGATGACGAGCTGATGATACACAAGTCAATACTGCTGTCCCTACGTGACTCGGGTGAGACCAATACTGACGGCGTGGCCCCTGCTCAGAGGGTTGATGTCCAGAAAGGCGAAAGTCTTCTCGCTCTCGAAGAGCTTCATGGAAGGGATCTCGCCTGTGCCCGGTCAGCGTCACGATTGCATCTGCGGCGTCAGGTGTCACAGCGCACCCTTGATGATCTTGCAGAAGATGCACGAGGCGGACATGTTGGCTGGATGTGCTTTGTTGTGACGGCTTCCTTGCTTGGTGCGGTTAATGGACACACACAGTCCAATGCTGGCAGATGCGTGGTGGCAGCTGCCGACCCGCAACCCCGCGTCAGTCTGGATCAGCCATCATCAGCCTGCTTCCTCGCTTCTCAACATCGACTTTTTGTGATGCGTCGAAAGTCGAGATCATGCAGCCTGCGGCCGGGGGGCCCACGATGCCCCATCCCGATACGCGCCATCCTGCCGCCACTACAACCACGCATGATCGTCCCGCGCCTCAGCTGTCACCGTCTATGATTGCTACCTCCGCAGGTAGGCGTGGGTGAGTGCCTTCAGGGCGCCCTACTTGTTCCACAACGCGCTGCCTGCTCCAACACCCTCAGAGACACGCCACCCACCCGGAAGATCACCGTCCACGTGCAGTTCTCTCCGGTGAATGTCACTGCGCCTGGCCTCGGTGGCAGTGTGACTCGCTTAGCCGGGCACGGACGGCCAATGCCTCTACTACTGGCTCCAGCGCCATGGCTCGACGACAGCCAGGAAGATCCTACACCACAACCAATTACTCGACCGGATCGTGCCAGCAGGTGCATGGGTACCTGGCCTGCAAAGTGATAGATATCTTCACGCCTGCCGCTCGCTTCGATAGAAAGGTCGACTGCCTGATGTGCCGCGGCCTCTCTGGTTGTTCAACGTGAATGCTGCAAGGCCAGGCTGAGCTGTAGCGCCTGGTACCGGTCACTCGGGCACGCAATGAGCTCACGCCCCAGCATCTCAGGCCGGATTATTCCTCAATTCGTATTGCATGCTATTTCCGCATGCAATCCTGACGCACCGATGCCATAAACCTCAAAAGGCCATACTACAGGGGTGACCAACAGGCAGTCGATGCCAGGCGATCCATTGCCATTCAATGAGAGCTCCGCCTACCGTTGGGTACTTATAGAAGCCAGTGCGACCACCTCATCGGCGCCGATCCCGACTCCTGTATTTATCACTCGAGGTCAATTTCGCTCTGAACGGTTTTATGCTCTAGCAATATCAATCATCTGGGCTTGGCTGTATTGCAAATTGTTACTTCTTGTATCAAATATTCGTTTGTGCGACCATGTCTGCCCGCGTTTCACAGAGCCCCATACAATATCGGGGAACATCGACCAATGGCTCTTATTACTTCTGCATCGAAGGTGTAAGTGGAAGTGAAGGAATGCAAGTATGAAGTTACACTGACGTTTCATGCAAGTTACCGAAACGCTTCACATGGCAAGATCTGAAAGATCTCGTACGGAAGGAAGCCGCGCACGGCATCTGGACCGAGATGGCATACTTTTCGAACGGACAGACTGGCGAAACTGGATGGGCGAGGGTGCAGCGCCAGGAAGAAGCCAGGAGGTTGTACAGTAAGTCAGGCACACATTGATCGACTCTTGCGAGGAAAATTTCAGTATACTGAAATTCATCGCAGCATTTTTGGCGAACAACAGCGTGCAGGGTCGGAGATTGCGAATTCATCTGTTTGATACCAGTGCATCGCAACCAGAACTGATTGCACATACCTGCGGTGCGGCTCCATGCATTCTTAATGCGAGATCTGGAGAAAGACCTCGTCAGACTGCCATACCAACCTCGACGCGGCCAGTGGCTTATCAACCATATTACACTCCACCGCCAACAGCATATGCCGTACAACCACCGTCTCCCTACGACTACTCTCCTGGTCCGACCATGTACAGCTCTGTAGCGCCTCCGCCAAATTCTGAGTACAACATGCAAGCATTACAAGCCAGCATGGCCGACATGAGAATGGACATGGCCGTCGCGGCAGCGCGATCACGGATGGCTCAAATGTACGCCCAAGGATATGCCGGTCAGCAGCCCCTTCTGCAAAGCCGGATTCAGAACCAAACTCAAGAGCCAATCTACGTCGAATCGCCAATAGGCACACGCGTCAACGTTGGTAGAGGTTCAGTGAAGACCGAAATCCGCGGGATTTTCGTCAGCAACATCGACTACAAAGCAGGCTCGAGGGACCTCGAGAAATACTTCAAACAAGCTGGCGATATCGTCAACTTTCAGCTACAAAAGGACCCGGTGACAGGGAAATCGAAGGGCAACGCGACTGTGCAATACGCTGCTGCTGACCATGCCAAGAAGGCCGTGAGGCTGTTCGACAGAGAGACGTACATGGGTTTGCGCCTCAAGGTTCGCCTGGACAAAGAACCCATTGCTGTCGGAGTGCCCTCCACCACTACTTCCAGATCCAACGGTGCTACCAGTGCTAATCGCTCTTCGCAGCAAGACCGTAACAGCACTGAACCGATCATTGTCAACGGCAGTATCCGTTATGATTAGTTTTGGATTCCAGTTTGTTGCTTTAGCGTACGCCATACTTCTGCAAGATTGCCACTTTTCGTAATTGCGACACATGAGATCTTGAATGTAATTCGGGCACGAATGATACTTCTTGCAATCTTATCGACCACTTTGATCAAAACCCATGTTCGACATATGCCAAGAGTGATCCTCGGTCCAATGGTTAGCTAACCTTCCCACATGCATGGCGGCCTATTGGCCCTGCATCGTGCTACCCCTGGCGGTTTTTCTCGCGTTCACTCTCCCCGCGCAAGTAATGTTGCACAGCAGGTATCGCCCACGGGACGGGGAAGCGGCCTGTGGCCCCGGCCTACCGCGCTCATTCCCCTTGTGCTTCGCCATTCCACCGACTGCCAGAGATCGCGGCGTTTGATTCGTTTCTCTGACTCGTAGCAGTCTTGCGATCTCGCGCTGGCTCGCTCCTCCATGTCGGGCCACAATTAGCCTGAAGGGATCTGGATCTGACATTTGCGGACGAGCTTTCCCTCATGTGTTCACATGTCAGGCATACTCATGTCGCGCCAGATGCCGGCTTGGCATAGGCGCGCGTAGGGCGCTGCACGCATCCGCTGACCTTCAGACTTGCATCAGGCACCTTTGCTTCGACAGCGTGGCTGTCAGCTGTGGTACATGCAATACGATGGCGCCATCGAACGCACGTTGTAAGTACGCTCGTTGTGGTGTAACTTTATACCTTCACTGCTCTCTCCTGCACAACACAAACTCGCCGACGCTATCAGACGGTCGATTGTGACTGGGTTAGTAGCTTGCGTAACTCCATCTCTTGGCCTCGCATCACCACCGCAACGGAGCGATCCAGCTCTGACTTTGATGAATTCACCGCATCTGCATGGCTTACGCTACTACCACAAGTTCAACTTTGGATTTGTGGCGTTCAACTTCCATCGGGCGGGAAGAATGCCATGTTTAACCCATACAGATGCTGGTTATATCACAGCTTCAAATCTCCTGCCTCATCAGTAATGTGGGCCACGTCAATACAAGGACCTATCACCGCCACGTCCGCAAGTGTCCGCATAGTGCAGCAAGCCGTGCAGACTAGTCTCTACGGCTCTTGCCATCATGCGACTGCCGGCTACTAATTTTGACCACATTGAGAAATGAGCTCTTCGCAACCTGGTCGCCGATTACCACACGTGGAGAGATGCCACAGGCTTCCGGGAACCCCGTGAGCCAGGTACGCACTTACTCCTCTGCATTGGGTGTCTCTGCTTAGTAGATCCATCACGCATTCTTTCTCACCAATGCCTCCACAGGGACTTCTTTGGTACACTCGCCCACTCGACATTCCAGGCCGATCCATCATGTCGTGACCCAGAGCATATTGTGAATTCTTCGGAGCGTCGTCCGTAATGGTGGGCAACCTCACTTCATCAAAGGCTACTGACCAGACACCTCCAAATAAAGTCTCCCTGACCCTTATTCACGAGCCTGCGAGAATGATGAGATTACCAGCTTGTTGGTCGATCCGGCATCTCCCTCAATACTAGCGCAGGGTGCCGCTCAAGCGCTCAGCCGAACGACTGGCTGCATCCACCACCTGCAGCTGCACCGCCTGCGCACGCACGCACACGGGGGACCGGAGACTGCTGCATGCACAAGCGTTGGCAAGCACATCTGCAGCCCTCAGCAAATACCCTGGCCAAGGATAACGTTTCCTGCTCATGGTCCCTCGATCTTCCAACCCCAATACCCAAAAAACCAGCTGTGACAGCAAGCAAGCTCCACCCGGCTGTCCTACCGTAAATCCGGCTGGGTCTGTCAAATCTCAGCTTGCATCTCTACACAGTAGCTTACCGACCCTTTCGTGCTCCGCCCGACTTCACGACTCGACTCCATCCGAATCGACCAAGGTACGCCACATAGGCGCGGAAAAGCCGCCTAGGCGGTGGTCTCTCCTCCTTTTGCACGCGTTGTCCGCACCTTGGCCTTGCCTGCTTGCCTGCCCGCTTGTCTGCTTCTGACGTGAAGAAAGCCTGACCGCACATGTGAACGTGATGAGTGATTTTGTGTGATTGTGATGTGGCGTTTTTTCCCCTGCGACCTTCTCTTTCGCGGATGTGGGCCTTTTCTGCCTCGTCGTTGCTCAGCTCGGTCCGACTTCTCGAAAAAGCGTTGTTGGGTATAATCAGCTTCGGTTGGTCGAGTTGCGTTGGATGGCCTTTTGGGCCTGCAGAAACTGAGGACCGTGCGAGTGGCCACGAGACGAGGGCAAACACTTTACTCCCAATGCCAACGATCGATTATACTCGCTTATGCTCTGAATTATGGCCAAATGCTAGTGACCTAAAAGTTCGTCTTCCACGCCTCCACGGCTCGGTGGTTGTCTATCTGTAGGATACTAGTAAAAGTGAAGCGTCGTCACGAATGTACATTGTAGTGGTTTGCTCATGCGACAAAGCACTTGCGTTCTCGCGGGCTTTCGGAACGGTCTCTTCGGAGGTGATATTCTAGCAAGACTCCGACGTATGTCAAGGCTACATGTGAGTTCGCAAATTCACGAGTGTGTGTATGCGCACATTGAGACATGCAGGTAAAGTTTAACAGCATGTGCTCCTATCCTCTCTTTTTTTTTTGTTTTTCACATGATGTCCTGAGCACGCAGATTGGTGGAGCGAGCATGAGTAGGGTCCCCGAGACATGGCAGACACCACGATATCGAGGACAGCATCCACGGGAGCGTCTACTTTCGCAGCATTGTGCCAATTTTGAAAACAGGGAATAATGAAAGTTGTAGTGTGTCCATCTCGCCCAATCGCGAGAACATGAAAAGAAATCTCAATTTCAGAAGCTAAAAACAAGGGTGCGGTTTTGCGTAAGTAGCGGTTCCGTATTACAGAACATCAGACGCTGCGCTCAGGACTCTCGCCCTCAGCCACAACAGCAGTCCCCAACCCTCTGTCAGGCGAACTGCGAACAAGAGCTTCCTGTCTCCTCGCCCGCATGAAATCGGACACCGCGCGGATGAGGATAAACCAGCCAACAATCATAAGAACATAAGAAAGCCAGTCGGCGGTCGTGATGGCTGTCTTGGCGCCATCGGAGCCACTGACGTGATTCGGGTCGAAGTCGTGTGAATTTGGGTGGTCGGGCACACCATCTGAGGGAACGTTTGGAGGGCCGGGGTCGGAAACGCCGCCCGAGGAGGCGTAGCGCATTTGGAAACCATATTGCACCAAAGTTATTCCGAGGCCGGCGCGGGAGCCGTGCTTGGCTGCGTGAGTGGTGTGAAGTAGGTAGGTGAGGAGGAAACCGACGAGCTGGAAAGACATGGAAATGAGGGCGTTCCAGATGAAGGAGAAGAAGGATCCGACGAGAAGACCGTCTACGAAGACGTCGTTGGGGTCGCCAGTGTGTGAGAAGGGAGAAAGGACGGTGGTTTCCCAGTAAGGTGGTGTGGCATCTGCTGCGGCTTGTTCGTAGGTCGGAGGCTTTTCTTCAACGTCTTCGCCTGCGCGCGGTTTGGCGTTTATGTTTGCCCAGACACCATCACTGCCGCTGCCGCCTCCGTAAATACGACCGCCGGTTGGTGCTGCGGGTGTAGGTGCATAGACAGGTATTTGTGTGACTGTGCGTTGTGGCGAGGCTGGTCGTCGGGCTGGTTGCTGCTGTGATGCCGATGCCTCGCTACCACTCGACGAGGAACGTGAGGGTGTGCGTTGTATCAGTCTCCTCTGATCTGCATTGTTCTCATCATCACTATCGTCGTCCGACGGCGCATCGAAAGCATCGTGTAGATCTCGGTCCTCTTCGCTCCGTGTGTGGTTCTCTGATTGCGACGGGCGGCGGGAGCTGGCGCGAGAGCGGAAGGAAGGCGGTGGCGAGTTGGGAACAGGTATGGGTGATTGCGCTATGGCATTGTTGCTGTGCTCGTCGTCGGCGTCTTGTGCTGCGATCTGTGAAGACCTTGTATTAGTGATATGCTGAGCCGTAGAGAGTGGCGTCATGCGCATTAGGCGGCGACTTACACGCTCGTAGCGCTGGGAGCTCATGGCTCAGGTGCGCGAGTATAAGGGTCGATGTAACAAAGAAGAGGGGAGCGTCAAATGAGGTGGGTGTGGTATGGACGGAGGAGAGGATGCGGTCGTGGCAGTGTGGTGTTATCTCAGGAGCGGTGATGATACCTAATGATCACGAGAGGATGTCTCGGCGACCGAAGATCAAGTCAGCCGGGCCGGGCGCTTGCGCTTCTGCTTCTGGATGCCTGCGCCTGCGCCACAATAATCGCATGGCAACCCTTGTCCACTAAGATAACCCAATCTGAGACTCGCACACTTTAGACGAGCGTTTCACTTACCGCTACTGACATCATAAAATTCACTACATGTACGACAGAAACATTCTGACAGACATATGCTGCTCCTATCAGGCATGTCCCATGAACACACATTTGCCCCATTGAGATCTGCATATGGGCATGACCAACCGCAAGCTATATATCACATATTGTGTCTGCTCATGTACGACTATCTGGTACCTACGCACAGACAATGCGAGACACTGGTGAGATACTCACACAGACATGGTTGTGGTGATCGCACTTATGTGCTACTGCTTTTAGGCATAGAGATGTTCAGCGAGGAACAAGTCAGTAAGAAGCTCGGGGTATCTCCCTAGATTTCAGCATACCTGTATGCTAATGCCTTTCGACATATATCTCGAGCGCGATGCAAGCCGATAAGAATCTTGAGGTATCTCCCTAGGTCTTATTATATCTGTAAGATAGTGCTCTTAGGCATACATCTCTCGACCGAGAGGCAAGCCGGTGAGAAACTTGCGATTACTCCATGGCATAACATGCTACCACGATGGGCATCCGATATACCGATAAACATGGGTGCCAATGAGGTGACACCGTACCAGTGAGATTGAAACGTTCATTGAATTCATTCATACGCATTTCACTCCAATGCTAAGGCTTGTAAGGTGCCTTGATCTCTGCCCTTCCAAACGATACGCTCAACTTGCCCTCGCGCTCCATCTTCTTCTTACGCTTAGCAGCCGAGATGCCTGCACGATCAGTCATCGGCGCTGCGTTCATGATGTTGTCAAACTCGTCGTCGTCCTCGTTGCCGATGTCTGAGCCGGACTCTGCGTCGGAGTCTGCGGGCATGCCGGCTGGGCCGGCGCGCTGGATTTGCTCGGGAGCTTTGGGATTGACATCGTCGTTGGTATTTTCAGCTTTTGAAGGGTTGGTGAAGGGCTTCGAGGCGAGGACACGACGTCGGAGCTCTGCCATTTCTTCTTCATCGTCTGAGGGCGGGAGACCGAAGGGATCATGCTCTTCTTCCTCGTCATCAGGGTTGCCCGGCTTGGGTTGCTCGCCTGGCTTAGGGCCGCCCAATTGGATTCCGCCCAAGCTGCTCGCATCACTGTCGCCGTCCTCATCGTCACTACCCTCCTCTCCATCTTCTTCGCTATCACTTGCCGCGTTCAAATTCCTGTGGTTCATGTTGCCGCCAGCCCACATATCGTCCTTCATCTCCACTCTCTTCGCGCGGTCATCGTTGTACTCAGTCTCAATCTTCTCCAGCCATGCTGCCTCCGCAGCTTTGACTTCCTCCTCGTTCTTGCACGCCGCATAGCGCTTGAGCGGCGCATCGTTGATCTCGAGGAAAGATGAGCCGTAAGAGAAAGGTGCGAGAATACCCTCCGCCCACTCTGGGTGTCCGCAGATGTAAAAGCAAGCGGCGAGCGCTTCGACGCAGTTGAGCCGCCATGGCTTACCGTAGTTGACGGGATTTGCAGCGATAAGGTAGGGCAGGAGACGAGCGTGAGGCCCTCCGATCTTGCCGAACGGCACTTCATCAATGCGATTCCAGCTTGCTTCGACCACAGAGGCTCCGTACATCTCGCAGATCTCGCGGTCGGCAGGGCTGACGATCGACTTCGCTTTTGGCGACACTACCACGCCCTGGTGTTTCTGACCGACGTGCAGCTCGCGCATGAGACCGAGACGGATGAGCTTCTTGCCTGAACAGCGTTTCGCGTCGCAGTGGTTCAGATCCCAGGCTGCTGCTTTGAAGGGAGGGCGTTTGCCGCCTCCAAGTCCATCTTCGCGTTCGGGATGGGTGTGCTGGGCATAAGTTTGCTTGCTGCCATTGGCGCCTTTGCGGCCCTTGTTGCCCATGTCCTTCTTGTGGCGAACCATTGTGTTGGTGTTACGTTCCGATATGGATGTCGATGAGGGTGTGATCACTCAAAAATTAAGCTGCGTCTCAAGTTTGATCTCCAAGTGGCGTGGCGGGGTTCAGATGTCGCTGGAGGGGTCGTAGTCAGGAAGGCGGGCGCAGATTTTGTCGTCAGGACGGATCGCAAATGGTAGACAAGATCTGTACGTGTCAGGATCGCTTATCTATGTACTGTAGCTAGATCCTACGGGAGTGGATATGTTGGTGACGAGCACAAACAATTAGTCTGGATGACTAGATGCGGCGCATCAGAATCCAGGGCAAAATTCGACGTCATCTCTTGACGATCCGGCTCCGAGGGCTAGTGCATGTGGTGGGCTTTGATGAGTGGGACTAGTTTGGCGTGCGCGCGAGAGCCAACACCCGACGAGATACCAGGCAGCGGAGACAAGCTGGCCATACTGCTGCGGTAAACACTGCAGCCTCTCAATCAACATTCATCCATAGCGGCGCAATTGATGGGTCGATTTCCGCGCCCTTGAACCAGCACCACCGTCCACAAGCGATTCATTATTCCTGCTCACCTACCACACACCCAGCCAACATGGAGGCGGCCTCAGCTCGCTATGCTGCGAGAGACCGCTTCGCCTACCCTGGCGAGCCGGCAACCACGCCGTTGCAGCGATACATCCAGAATGCCTGCTCTCCTGAAAACTACGAGCCCAATCTGGCCCTTTCGCTTGAAATTGCCGACCTGATCAACGCAAAGAAGGGCAGTGCCCCACGCGAAGCCGCCGTCTCAATCGTTGCCTACATCAACCACCGCAATCCCAATGTCAGCCTGCTGGCTCTGTCGCTACTGGACATTTGCGTGAAAAACTGCGGCTACCCTTTCCACCTGCAGATCTCTACCAAGGACTTTTTGAACGAGCTCGTGCGACGCTTCCCTGAACGACCGCCGATCCGCAATACCCGTGTGCAGAACAAGATCCTTGAGTTGATTGAAGAATGGCGGCGCACGATTTGCGAGACGAGCAAGTACCGCGAGGATCTGGGCTTCATCCGTGATATGCACCGCCTGCTGCACCTCAAAGGCTACCAGTTCCCCGAGGTCCGGCGCGAAGATGCTGCTGTGCTGAACCCCTCGGACAACCTGAAGTCGGCTGAGGAGATGGAGTCGGAAGAGCGTGAAGCACAGAGCGCCAAACTGCAAGAGCTGATCCGGAGAGGAACACCACACGACTTGCAAGAAGCAAACAAGCTCATGAAAGTCATGGCTGGATACGACACTCGCAAGAAGACTGACTACAGAGCGAAGGCTGCCGAAGAGGTGGGCAAAATCCAGCAAAAGGCGAGGTTATTGGAAGAGATGTTACAGGGCTACAAGCCTGGAGATGAGGTCAAGGAGGGCGATGTGTTCCAGGAATTGGCAAATGCGCTCGCGAGCGCCCACCCTAAGATTCAGAAGATGTGCGAGGAGGAGAGCGACGATACAGAGGCGGTTGCGAAGCTCTTTGAGATTAATGACAGTATACACCGCACGATCGAGCGTTACAAGCTGATCAAGAAGGGAGACATTGAAGCTGCGAACGCCATTCCTAAAGGAACTCTGGGCACAAGCGGCGCAGGCGTTAGGAAAGGACCTGACAACGAATTATCACTCATCGACTTTGACGGCCCTGAACAATCGGCTCCTCAGCAACAACAACAACAAGATCAATCAGCACCGCCACCGCCACCTAAGGCGGGTAACGCTCTTGAAGACGATCTCCTTGGATTGAACATGGGCGATGGCAACTTCGGTGAAGGAGGAGGCATCTCCTTGGGATCATCTTCAAATGGCACTACCTCGAAGGCGCCAGCTATGGGAAACGCAGACATCATGGCACAATTTTCTCAGCCTCAACGATCAACACCTCAGCCCTCCATGTTCTCCCAACCGCCTCCTGCACAAGCAGCAAGTACCGACCTGTTTGGCTCCATCTCCGGTCCGAGCTCCCACTCAGTAACACCTTCACCCCAACAGCAACAGCAGCCAGCACAAAAGAAACATGATCCTTTCGCCGGCCTCTCCAACTCAAACTCCCGCTCCGGCAGTCCGTTCCAATTCCAATCCCGCGCACCCCCACCAGCAGCACCAGCATCCTCAAGTTTCGACCTTCTAGGTGGTGGCGCTCCTGCAGCTTCTGCTCCCGCACCAGTCGACGACGACGAGTGGGCTTTCAGCTCCGCTCTGCCTGACCAACCTCAAGATCTCGTAGTCACCAACAGCGCGGTCAAGACCGTCTTCGCCGTGACCAGACCCAACAACTCTGAACTCATCATCGCCTCGCGAATTTCAAACACCACCCCTCAACCCATCGAAGACCTGACCTTCCAGCTCGCCGTCACAAAGGTAAGTCCCAACAAGCCCAAAGGCGACCTTCCCCGAAAAGTAAAAGATTTTAAAAAGAGGCACATGGCTGACTATCCTCTCACCGCAGGGCTACACCCTCAAACTCGAGCCCCAATCCGGCCGCAGCCTTGCTCCCCAACAGCAAAACGGCATCACGCAGACCATCCGTGTGCAAGGCGTTGAAAGCGGCAAAGGCAACGCGGTGAAAATGCGCTGGCGAGCTTCATACTCGCTCGCAGGGAAAGTCGTCAACGAGCAAGGCGCTATTGAGGGCCTAGGAATTGCGTGAGGCATTTTTTTAGGAATCGTAAGGGCGATAGATGAAACAAGTTTTCCAATGGTAGCTAGACGCCGTGCGAAAATTCAATGAGAGAAGCAAGGGCAATGACGCCGCCCGATTTCGTGACGATTTTTTGGGTTCTCATGTTTACCTACCTGCCTACCTAACTGCTGACCTTCCACGTGAGTTAAATTCTGCTCTCGAAAACATTTCGTAGCGAGGGGATGCGAGATCGAGTGTCAGGCAAGGGAGATGATAATTCAACATTACGACAGAGCATTGTTGTCAAAATCACAGGGCCTGTTCGTCGCCAGTCAAGATTTAATCTTCATATTCTGCGTGCCGTTTTCACTATTGACAGACCATTTTTGAGTGCGCAGGAAAAGTTTCTCTTCTATTCCTTGCCTGTCTATTTGCTACACCGGTTGAAGGACTTTGCGCGCACGCGCGAGTCTTCTCTTCTGATAATTGCCCTGACTTCTAGTGGAGTGTACCAGGAAAGCATGCAGTGCGTGCAATCGCCTTTGTACCCGCCCTCAATTCGTTGGAGCCGAGCCAAATTTCTCCTTCGCCACATCGGCTTCCTTGGTCCCGTACGATTGTTATTAGTGATTACCCAGGTTTTACTCCGATATATGCCCGGCCCGATCGAGCCTTGTTCGCTGAGAGCGATTGCTCATGGCTTGGCTGGCGGCTATGTGTATGTACTGTGGTCTCGAGACTTGGAAGAGATTCCGCAGACTGGCGTGCGTTGCGGCGGATCATCTTTGGTGTACAGCTTTGATGGAAAAGCGTAGACAGTCATCTTAGGGTCTTCAGCGCGTGATGATCAGGCCGAATCCATCGATCCAGGGCCCGCAGCTGCCGTAGATACCTGCGATGCTGTAGCCGCGTGGTGGGATGAGTGTGTGTCTGTAATCGATGACGTTAGTGAACGTTTCTCCAATGCCTTATGACCGTAATTTCGAGACCTACCCAGATCCGCCAGTGGCATTTCCATAAATCTCACTCTTGCGACCCGCGCTGGTCAATATCTGGATGCCATCAATCCACGCGCCGGCCCGTACGTAGAAGCCTAGGATAGTCTCTCCCATTCTTGTATCGAGTGCGAAAACGTCGCCGCCGGCCTTGCCACCACGCTTTCCGAAGAGATCACTACGGCCGTTCTCGTAGCAGAACTCGATACCATCAAGGCTTGCGCCGGAGTAAATCTTGATCCGCAGCATTTGCTCCTTGCTCTTCCATGCTATGGCGAAGATGTGTTCTTGGGGCTGCGAACCATCCATCTGCGAGAAGCCCAGTTTACCGCACTTGAAGCCAGGGCGGCCATCGGGCAGCTTGAGTCTGGACTCTTTGGATCCAAGTTGGCTGAAGTCGTCAATAGTATGCTTAGCGCCTGAGCAGGCGAAAAGGTCAATCCTGAGTTTGCGCTTCTTCTTGTCGTCTGGTAACTTCTCGCGCACAGACTGCTCTGTAAGAGCAACCTGCTTCGGCCCGTTACCATCGCGGTCTGCGTATTCGATCCAGTGATGGCACACGTCGTCGCCTTCAGGGAAAATCTCAATCCATGCAACGCCAGTGGCAGCAGTAGCAAGAACTGCACCATCAACGTTCCAAACTTGGATGCTAGAGTCAAGTTGTGGATTCGCCATGTCAGCAGGCAGTCTGAAGCAAGTGTGGTAGCGGAAGCGAAGTGCATCAAGGCGATGCCAGGCGCACTCGTCTTTGGGAAGACAGAGACGCTGACCAGCTTGCTTGGTACGTGTCGAGTACGGTTCGCGTGTGGTGAATGTGCGGTTCAGGCGAACGTAATCCCTGAGCATAATGCCCGACTCCTGGTGAGGGCATCCCAGCAGGTGGCCAGTTTCGTGCAGATGCGCACCAATACCGATGTTCGCCGCTTCCCAATTGCTGCCACTTTCATTGCAGTCGTTGGCCACAAAATCCGTGTCTGTTCTAGTGCAGTCGGTGAAAGCAGGCACCACCTCCTCTAGATGAGCCGGATAAGATTGCAAGCAGTGTGAGCCAAAGATGGCAAGCTTGACTGTGTCGTCTCCGCCACCCAAAGCAGCGTGTCCCCGTACTGTTCCTGTCTTCTTGTCCCAGTGCGCATCCAGGAACATGCAAGAAACGTATTGCGTTTGACCCGGTCTCGACTGGAAGTATCTCTTCACTTCCTCCATGGCAATATCGAAAAGCCCTCCTTTCTTCTTCGCAGGGCCATGTTGCTGCGCAATGTCCACATCGCGAATCTCTTTCACCGTTTTGTTCATGTGGATAATATGGATCTTCGCCTCGTTTCTCATCTGTCCAGTCTCCATGTCCCGCCACGTGAGACTTCCAGGTTGCCATTCCTCCTCATATCTGTAACATCTTCTGCCAAATTGATTGCGGTTCATCTGTTCGGCGGTGAATGCTTGCCACAAGTATGCTGCCATACGGAACTTTCGTACCGCGGTAGCCAAGTTGTTGCCCTCTTTCTGTGCTCTGTCGGGCACAGCATCGTATGTCTGTGGTGAGTCCTTCGCAACGAGTATACATAATTGCAGTGGTGGCGATGATATAAGTGGTAAGAAGTTGATGTTGATCCAAGATGTATGAGGTGGGCCAGCATTTTGCTGAAGTTTGGGTGAGGTGAAATCCAATCTTAGTCTGTTTGGTCCGGGCTGGAGGTACACGAGAGCTTTGAAGTGGGAATCGTTGACGGGCCACTGCTGAGGTGGGAAGCTGTCTTGGTGATGGTAGATGGTCAGAAGTCCGTCAAGAGGTTGGGCGATATCCGCGCATTGTCCAGAGATCAGGAGAATCTTTTGGTGCACCTGAGACTGTGGTCAGTATGCAGTGGACCTCCGGGAGTCACTTAGACGTACCCATGAACCATCGGAAACAGAAAGGACACGAGGCGCAAGAGGCGAAGTAGCAGGCGATACTCGCGGAATACTCTCGCCGCTGGTTGATCCCTACGATGTACCATGTCAACGACTGTCTCCTGCTATCACTCAAGTCGCGTGATACTCACGACAAGACTATATCTATTGCTGTTCTGATTCGGCATCGGCGGCCTGCCGTTTGCAAGTGGTGGTGTCTTCGAGCCGTTGCCGTTCGTGGCCGGCAGATAGCTACTTGAGGGCGACTTGCCCGAGGAAGCCAGAGTTGTGGGAGGGGAAGACGCCTTGTCAAACCACGAGCTTAGCGTGGAAGAGCTCTTGTTGCCGTTGCTATTGTGTTGCGAGCGCTGCTCGTCGTTGCCATCGTTGCTGGACGAGGAGTTCTGGTCGGAAGCACGGCTGCTTGCGTTGTTGAAGGAAGCCTTTGACCGCCGGCGGAGGCTGAGATCTTTGAGGAAGGAAGGCATTGTGTGCGATTGCGCTGGCGCGATGCCTTGGTGCTTGGAGGGGTTGTCGGTCGAGGTAGGGTGGAAGAGAGGCTGCCGTTGCAGAACGACCGCTGATCTCTAGCAGATTGCGGAAGCCGCGGTCGGCGGGCAGGTGGGAATCAATTGTAGATGTCGCAGCTGGTGGAGGGAGAAGCACAAGGGCCGGGCGACGGTGCGCATGTGATTGCGAGCGAGCAAGCGGAGGTGCAGTGGAGGTAGGAGTGCGTGGTGCTCGCGGGGCCAATGCCGACGGGAGATGGATGGTGGTGGTGCTCGCTGGTCAGGTCACCGATCGGCGCTCTCGCGACAGAGAGATAAGAAGCTATTAGATGCACGCAGCAGGCACGGGCACGGGTGCGGTGCGGCGGGCGGGCGATGGTCAGCAGTCTTGCGCGGCAAGAGGGCGAGGCCTGGCAGAGCAAGCAAGTGTCTACGGCAAGGCAAGGCGAGGGTGGTTGAGAGCCGCGAGGCCATGCATGCACGCTGGTAAGTATTAGTAGCGCTCCAGCCAACCGTGCCAACTCCCTCCGCCTTCACCAACCAAGCTCCACTGTCGTCAACCGCTAGCCTGCTTGAAGCTGATCGCGCCGGCAGCTAGAGCGCCGCCGCGGACGATGCCATCAGAAGCGCACGTATAAGGCTCAACGTCAACGTCAACGCGCAATCGGAAACCTGCGTCCTGTAGACTTTGGTGGCGTGCAGATGCGGCGCGCACATCTGCGCATCGCCTGCTACTGCCCTCTGTCCATATATCCCACCCTTCGGCCGTGCTGTCTGCTTTCTATCAAGCGTCGGCATCTGGCCCGTTATGCCCTGCCGTCATAGCTAGCCCCAGATTCAACGAGCACTGGCATCGTTTGCGCTCGGATCGTGATGTAATGCCCGCATGCATAACCTACCTTTCCCATGCTTTGGCGATCGTCAGTCCGAGATGCTTCCTTGGGAAGACCGTTGCTTTTGCACACCTCACTTCTCACGCCTACAAGCATTCGACGTTCGAGCGTATCAGAGCCAAGAACATCGATAGTAGTTGGTGCTCTAAATAATACTCAACCCCACCCGGCGCCGTCCATGTGTGAGGGCCGTGCCGACTCGACGAGGAATCCTCATCTCGCCTCTGACCGCATTGCAAACTTGTGGCGCATGCTTTTCTCCCAAGCCGACGCCGGACCTCTGGAAAGCCAATGCTGAGCCAAGGAGGTGGATAAAATACTGCAAGGTAGATTCCAGTTCGCAGTGCGGGAACACCGTATGCAGTCCTAGCTCACATGTCTACGGCATGCTCAATTCCTCATACTAGCGACCACATGGTCTCCGACTATGTGTATTGAGCTTTGAGATAATGCCGAGCATTGATTGGGTTGCGTGTGAATGATGTGCCTCTGCCATCGGGTATATCTATTCATAGAGGCTATTGATACCACGGAGAGCCGATGCGCAGATTTATGAGCCTCTCCTGTACGTGCAGTATTTTGCTACGAGCATCGTGTCTGTAGCTCCACATAGATTTCTATATGCATACAGGTATTAGCTAAGGCTCTCCACTCTGATTCGTGTCAGCCGATTCGTGTAACAGTATACTGCAGCGCAGGTTGCTTTACGTGCATGCCCAATAGCAGCACCTCCTATAGCCATCTCAGCAGGGCTGGACACAGCAGGCAGCATTGAAGTGATAAGCGAACGTGTGCCCTTCACAAGTTGAAGTCGCCGAGGAGCATGCTCAAAAATCACACACAGGCCAATGCTTATGCCCAATGCACAGGACCGTCTCAGGCACAGGAGAAACCCGCACGGATGCAACAGACTGAGACAATGTTCGAAGTCCCTGAGCGACTGCAAAGACGTTCAAGGCCGTTGTTGCTACCTCTCAGCTGGCCATACCGTTGATACCGAAGGCTCCCCGCACATGGAACGGTTTGGCGCAAGAGCAGTTCTAATTCGCTGCGAAGCAAGATACTGCTCTCTAGCAGCTCGAGGCTGATTGGCAAACGAGAGATCTGTGCGGTGCATTGTGGCTGACCGCGAAGCAAGGTAGGCTGCTAGGGCTGGAGCCGCCTCGCAATCCTTGTTGCACAGCACTAGGCATCCCATGCGTTCTTGTACAACACAGCGTGCAACAAAATACAAAAGATATTCCGAAGGGCTAGCCTCAAACTCAAGGTATCATATTTCCCACGCAAAGAACAAAGTGAAACATCCAGCGAGAGCCGGCCGTTAGGTGAGCCGGTCGCTCATAAGATCGACCGATCTCCGCATCAGCGCCTGGTAACTTAACCCACCCCTGTTCCCGTGCGACAGATCGAGCCGAAGAGACCAACGCTACCGGCTGCAAGCACTTACAGCGCTCTGTACCCGCGACTTCACCACCACCCTTTGATCCATTCGCCGAACAGACTCCACCAGCATCACAGCACCTTGCAATAATCAGCTTCTGGAATCCGTCTATCTCGTGCCTCGGACCAAGCTCTTGCAGCTATGGCGGCTACATTCCAGCCCACTCGGCCTGAGGATGTCGCCAACAAGGTGTTGCGTAGAGCGCAGGTGTCCAAGGTGAGTGCCTTGTATTGCGACAATGCATTGCGCATGGGTTGCGCCGCACTCCAGTGACATGACTGACAGCATATTTTCAGATGACCCGGGCCCTACAAGACCGCCTTGCGCTTGCAAACGTCAAGATACAAAATGGCTGGGAGAACATGAGCCTGGATGCTATCGAGCCTCAAGTCCAAGAACGCATGAAGAAGAAGCGAACTGCCAGCAGTGTCGACACAATCTCGGATACTGCATCCACCACATCCAGCCGTGTACGCTCGAGCAGCGGCTTCGGCTCCTCTCCACTCACAGCTCCCATGTTCTCGGACGACTTCCGTTCTGGTGGCAGTGTCAAGCGCCTACGGTCAATGGACATGAACAAATACGCCTCATCCGGCGCTGCGACTGGTCGGAGGCCCAGATTCTCAGCACGAAACCAGCAGACGTGGAAGAAGAACCATGACTTGCCCGAGTCGTCGCCTATCAAGCACACCAAGCACGCACAATTTCCCTCAAACAGCACGCAAAGCCTGTCATTCATCTCGGAGACGACCACAGTGCCCGATGAGCCTCCCTCTCCCGAGTTCAGTGAGGACGATGATGCAGATCTACCTGTCCACAGCTTCCGACTCAACTCCATGTCGAGAATCACATCGTCACCGCCCCGCACGCCCCCACCGGAGCGCCGTCTCCAAAAGCAGAACATCTCCTGGTCACGTACTCCCAAGCACAATGATGAAGGTGCCGATCTCCTCGTCTACCTAGCCAACTCACCCTCGGTTGGCAACAGCAGAACCATCAGACAGGCCCAGGCCCAGCCACCTTCCACACCGCCCTGCAAGTCCACACCCTTGCCATCATCACACATGACACCAGGCACGAGCGGTAGTGCTTTCTTCGGCTTCGGTCCTCAGACCCCAAACACAGGCTTCAAATTCGAAGACTTCATCAACGTCACACCCAGCCCAGCACAAGCACAGTGGTCGTCACGCACACCCGGGGGCAGGACTCCGAACACGGCGACCAGGCGTAGACTGAACTTCGATACTCTCATGCCACCCACTTCGAGCCCTATGATGTCTCGCTCTCAGAAGAGCAAAGGTTTGGGCATGGAACTTGGTGGTGAGCTGAGATGATGATGTTCAGCCTGAGTTGCTACATCTACGGCAAGCGCATACACTGATGTATGCTTGAACACCCAAGCCAGCGAGATACACATGATACTCTCCGGCATCAAATTTACAGACACGACGAATGACGACACGGCAACGGCAACGGCGCTGTGACAAAACCAATACCACGATGGCGTGCAGCTACAATACTGCCCGCAGAGAAAGGAGAGCTTTGGATACCCCCACTGTCATTTCAGAACGGACACCACTTCTGACAGTATTTTTTCTGGTTTTATTATTTTTCTTTGCAACGTTTTCTGCAAGCATCGACAAGCCATGGCATCGGCTTTCCTTCTTCCTTTTCCGATGTTCACCAAGCAACGGTTTGTGCTCACTCCGGAGCCGAGTGGGCTTTTTTGCTGCACCAAGCGCGCGCGTGGGGTTTTGGCGTTTTACGAGAGGATCCTTGCTTTTTCTTTTCACGCCTCCGCATGCCTATTCCTTCTGTTCACAGTACAGCACGAGGGAGCCTTTTAGTGGTAGATAGCTGCGTTTTATGTTTAATGTCATTTCGAAAAGACAATCGTCCTCAACTCGTCGTCGTCACCATTTTGTTGAAGTTGAAGGAACGCGTCGCGCGTCGGCGCTAATGGAATTGTTAGGCTAACTCTAAAATTGGAGGCGGGTGACGGCGGCAGGTACGCGATGATAACGACGGAGGTATCGAAAATATCTTACTGGAGATGCGGTGCATGCCGATGGATGGGTCGATGATGTGTGTGCTGCATGTATCTCACGACCCATGCAGACGCCGAGTTGGTACTTGCGATGACATACTACGGTACTGTACAGAGAATGCAGATTTCGAGACATTGAATATCTCGTCGGCCCGGCCGAATCAGTAATATTGGCCTCGGCCGACCGATGCTCAGTAACGAGAACTATTTGGATGGAGGAAACGGATACGGATGAATCGTACTACCTCGAAAGAGAACCACTCCAACATATATACCTTTTTATTGTATGCATCTGGCGAAAAGGATTGATGCGACCGAGGCATTCCGTGTCAAGTCTGATTTCGAGTGTCAGCAATTCGCTCCTCCGCGTTTCAAGGGTTCCAGGCAAGACTTGGTGGATTTGATGATCATAGGGGCGGAAACTACCATCTCTAACGTGCAAGACCCATTGAAACACCCTCCGCGATACCTGGTTACTCAGGAATGCGCAAACGATAGCTAGCAACTCGCACAGATACACCAGGACAACAAAAATTGCATGCGCCGTTGCGCGCCTTCACAGCGACCATGAACACCTCCTACCTCCAAGGCAGCGAACTTAACACCAAGGCTCTCACATTCATCGACAATGCTGCTGCAGCCTTCCAGCGCATCCCAGGCTCTTCCATTTTCATCCGCTACATCCAGTCATCCTACCAAGATGATCCCGTCCGTTCCGCAGTCGAACTATTCCTCGTCCTCTTCGCCCTCCGCTACCTTCTCGCGCCCTCATACAGCACCAACCGAGCCAAACACGTTCCCCTGACCGAAGATGAGATCGACGACCTCGTGGAAGACTGGACACCCGAGCCTCTCGCCAACGAAGAGACAGAACTGGAGAAAATCGAAAACGACCGCAGACCCGTCATCGCAGGCCCCGCCGGCCCCAAGACCAAGCTCGTAAACGGCAAGACGGTCACCAACCTCGCCAGCTACAACCACTACAACTTTTCCATGAACACAGACCTCGTCAACAAAGCCGTCAGCACCGTCCGCACCTACGGCGTCGGCCCATGCTCTCCGCCCGGTTTCTACGGCACGCAGGATGTTCACATGAAGAGCGAGGCGGACATCGCGGCGCACTTGGGCGTGCCCGCTTGTATCATCTACGCGCAGAGTTTCAGCACGATCAGCTCGGTCATTCCGGCCTTTAGCAAGAGAGGAGACATCATCGTGGCGGACAAAGCGGTCAATTATCCCATACGCAAGGGCTTGCAGATCAGCAGATCGCAGGTCAGATGGTACGAGCACAACGATATGGCCGATTTGGAGCGTGTGCTGCAGCGTGTGGTCAAAGAAGGTCAGGGCAAGCCGTTGACTAGGCGTTTCATTGTCACGGAGGGCTTGTTTGAGAATGTTGGCGATGTGGTTGACCTGCCAAAGCTTATCGAGCTGAAGCTGAAGTACAAGTTCAGAGTCATCCTCGACGAGACCTGGAGTTACGGTATCTTGGGCAGGAGCGGTCGCGGTGTGACAGAGCAACAGAATGTCGACCCGGAGAACGTGGACTTGCTCATCGGTGGCCTTGCCGGCGCTCTCGCATCTGGCGGTGGTTTCTGCGCCGGCAGCACAGAAGTCGTCGAACACCAACGTCTCTCTGCTGCATCGTACACTTTCTCTGCTGCACTTCCTGCGCTGCTCGCGACCACTGCTTCGGAGACTGTCACACTGCTTCAAGAGCAGCCAGCAATTATCGAAAGCCTGAGAGAGAACATTCGCACAATGCGCGCACAGCTCGATCCTCGCAGCGAATGGGTGCGCTGCACAAGCGACGTCGAAGCGCCAGTCATGCTCTTGGTCCTCAAGAACGAACACGTCCAGGCCCGCAACCTCAGCGTCCTCGACCAGGAGATGCTGCTGCAAGATTGCGTTGACGAGGTAAGCACAAAACTAATCGCATGCAAATTAAGAAACGAACATGTCTGACACTTTTTCCCCAGGCCCTCGCAAACGGCGTCCTCGTCACCCGCCTCAAAGCCATGCCCGTCGCTATCGGCGCCACGCCTAAAGACCTGATCAAAGAGTGGCTTCCACAGCCGGCTCTCAAGGTTTGCATGACCAACGGACTTTCGAAGAGGGATGTTGAGAAGGCCGGTGTTGTTATCAGACATGCTATCACGACTGTCATGAAGAGCAAGAAGTGGCAGCGATAGGTCTCGGGACGGTTCGTGGGAGACTTCTCCCAACGAGGATGGAGTAGAATTTTTTTTTTGTATATTTATTGATCACTGTGATTTGTAAATGGACAGTGGAGGTACAGATTTTATTAATGATTAATGCTGTTCGTAGATTTGATGTAAATGCCTGTATCGTGTTCGTCACACTGAGCATCGCCAGCAAGTGTGCACTGTTGGGCTTTACCAGTGCAGCAGCCGCCAGCGACGGCACAGTCTAGCTCACAGGTCTGCGCATTGGATCTGAGGCGCCTTGCTATTGCATGTCCTGGCTCTCATATCGGCAGATGTGGAAAGCTTAGTTTGTCGGCCATTGAGATACGTGAGCGTCCATCTGTATACTACATCCGTATCGTTAGGCATAGGTTGAGATCTGACCTCGCGGCCACCGAGAAAGGCATCAGTATGCAGACTTGTGAGCATCGACAGTACTGCTCCAACGATTGCGAAGTGGTTATATGAACACTCAGGCCCGCTGCCCTTCAATACGCGCTCAATAAAAACATCTTATGCATGTGCTGCTCCTCCAAACAGCCATCCCGCGAAATGCCGAGAGTGCAAAGCGGCTCATCGTCGTGTGCAAGTCGAAACGTGTGGTGGCTGGTCACCAGCCCCCCACGACGTAGTGCTTGCGCACTCGAGCGCAGAGCTGCCACTTGCGTAGAGACACTCTCGCTCTGCTCTCTTTCACTCTACCCACAAATCAATCTCTGGCCAAACTCACTAGCACGACTGTCTTACACCCTGCCTGAATTCCACACGACATTGCTATCCGGATCACGACTTTTGTTTGTGTATTCACCATACGCCTCGTCTGTCCGTCTGAAGACAATCGCGCCACGATCCTGAAAGTGGACCTTGGCTGCTTTGCCCCGCGATCTCGTCTCGCCCTTGGGCTCCATCACCGTATTCGTTCGCTGGCACTTCTAGCAACAACTGCCCGGACAGGCAAGGCTCGGACGGGCTCGTCTGCTGCGCTGGCGACAGAGGAGAGCGTCGTGGACGATTTGCGCTGAGCTTCGAACTGCTGCTGCGCTGTGAGGAGATCCCGGCGCATCCCCATCACAAACGGGTATCCACACCTAGAGCGCTGGCCACGCCTTCACCGACGATTAATTATTACTTATATTAAGAGGACTTGAGGTCAGCTGCAGACGTTCCTACTGCTGCTGCTGCTGCCGCCCGACTACTGTGTCACGATTCCCGATTGCCTTGTTCGACTTGGGACAAATAACCTTGTTCGCGCTCACCGCAACCAGACCACACTTACATTAATCGCGAGCGCCGGTCATAGAAAAGGGCATCCTGGTTTTCACCCTACTGATCCAATCGACCTCGTCGGTCTAACGACTTAGCAATCATTCAAACTGGCTCCATCATATGTTTCCAGCATGGGCCGCAGCGTCTCGCGGCAGCGCGTCATCGTACGCCAAAGCTACTACTGGCCCGATCAGCAGCTCAACTTCTGGATAATCATCATGCTCGCCACCGGCGGCGTGCTGATAGGAGTCTTTGCAACATTCATCAACATCCAACAGACCCTCGGTGGTTTGGGGATACCTTGGTAAGTCCCCTTCCATCTTGTCGCCACAGACGAAACGAGATCAAGTCCATCACCACTAACACACGCAGGATAATGCCCTTCGGCATCTCCGTCGGCGTCCTAACCGTCCTCTTCATCTGGCTCATGCTCGTCCTCATCTGGCAACGCCGCCTCTTACCAGGCGTCGTAATGCTCGGCTCTTTCATCCTGCTCGTCCTCTACATCACCGGCGTTGTCGAGACCGCCATCCAGCTCTTTGGTCCCGAAGGTAACATCAACGGGAACTGCCAGCTTTACGTCTTCAACAACGCGCAGAACGCGCTGGATCTCAACACTCTGGCGTGGCTGCAGCAGAGGAGTATTTGCCAGCAGTGGCAGGCGGTGTTTGCGTTCTGGATTGTCGGGGCCGTGTTTTTGGTCTGGATGTTGGTGTTGGGTGGTATGGTGGCAAGGGGTGGGACGGATAGATAAGAGAGAAGGATATGTGTTTTGACGGGTTGAGGTTATACTATGTTAGATATGGTTTTTGACGTTCACGTGCATGATAGAATGAGAGGCAGGCTGAGGACTTGGGAAGAGGGGTAGGACAGCAACAGGCTCTTTCTCCTCTGGCGTTATATATTGGGAGGTTTCAAGACTGCAGGCATGGCGCCGAGACTTTTTATGTACACCTCTTTTCGGAGCAGTCCGCTTGAGCGAGCTTTTGGTCAAGGAAACACACTTCATGCATCCCCCTTTCCACCCGCCACATCCTCCAATACTTCCTTGACAGCTGCCAGATCCCTCTCTACATCCACCTGCCAATTCGCTACCGCAAACCGCGCAGCCGCTTTGCCTTCCCACTGCGTTCCGCTCACATACAATCTGCGCGAGCCATTGATGCGCTTGACCAATTCCCCATTCAATCCTGCTTCTTTGGCGCGGAAAATCACAATGACGTAGATCCTGGAGAGTCTCTCTTCCAGCGAAGCAGATCCCAGAGGCAGCAACTCAAACGCAGGATGCGAATCTATAAACGCCGCAATGGCCCTTGATAGCTCGATCTGCCGCGCGAGAATGTCGAGATATCCTTCCCGCCCGTGCGCTGCGAGCGAAGCGTAAACGGGGAGAGCGCGGAAGCGGCGCGAGTTTTCCATGCCGATGTTCAGAGGCGATGGGATCGAGACCTCGCTTCCACCAGCGTTAAGATAGGCTGCATTGGGGTTCTGGAAAACTTGCTGTGCCAGCGAGAGATTCTTGGACAGGACATAACCGCAGTCGTAGGGGACGTTGAGCAGTTTGTGCGCGTCGCCTGTGATGCTGTCGGCGAGTTCGAGGCCCGCTACGCCGGAGATGAGAGTGGTGTAAGCTGGGTTTGAAGAGGGTAGGAGGCGGGCTTGCAAGCCAAAGGCGGCGTCGACGTGGATCCAGGCACCGTGTCTGTCTGCGAGGGAGCGGAGGGCGGTTAGTTCGGGCTGGCCGGTGGTGGCGAAGAGGCCTGTGTTGACTTCGGCGGCGGAGATGGCGATTATGGAGGCTGTGTTGGGGGTTGCGAGAGCGCTGGAGAGGGCTGAGTGGGAGAAGCGGTGGTGTGCGGTTCGGTCGGAGACATCTTTTACGGATGCGTGGCCGAGGCCTAGGATTGAGGCTGCTTTGCGGAGGGAGGAGTGAGGGACTGTGGTCAGGATCTGGATTTCTTCGATCTGAGCCTTGCGGGTCGCTGTGAGGAGACCGTCACGGGCGATGCTGGCTTCTTGTCCGAGTCGTCTGGCTGCCTCGGCGATGACATGTTCGCGACCACATGCTAGGCCGACGATGTTGCTTGCTGTGGCACCAGTGGTAAACGTCCTGTGTGGCCATTCGGATGGGTCGAAGTTAAGGAGGTCGCACAGAAGCCTCAAGGCGGCATCTTCAACATTGGTCGCTATAGTCTCGTTCGGCAGGTGTACTTGTACATTCTGGTCCTCTTCAACCGCAAGTTTGTCGGCGAATGTGGCAATGGGTGTCGAGCCGCCAGTAACGAACCCGTAGTATCGTGGTGACTTGGAGTTGCCATTCAGAGCGGGCACTATGTCTTTCTCCAAATGTTGTTGTGCTTGCTCATGGCCAATGCCTTGTGATGGCAGTGAGCTCAAGAGTGTGGACCGGGCACGTTCCAGTATGTCTTGGCTTGGGAGTACGAGATCTTGTTGAACTGACATTGCTGCTGCTGTTGTGATGGCCACAGTCTACACTCGATGGGATGAGTATATTGAGGACGAATTACATCTGCTGGCAGACCTTAAATAGGAAAGCTCGACATATAAGTCTGCATCTGCATCGAGTCATCGCGATGAACCACCTGCCCCAAGGAGTTTACGTGCTGCGGCTGAATAGCGAATGCGGCAACTCACCGACAACGATGGACACGCGAGGGTTGGTACTAGGCAGCAACATACCAGCTACAAGGTGTTCGGGGCACACCCCTGACATCGATATAGCATCGAAGTTGACAAGTCTAAGCAGCTATATCAGAATACGATGGTGTGAAGAAAGAGACACATTTTCACTAGGTGTTAGTAGGGTTGGGGCTTGGCCATGCTCTTTCACGTCGCATGTGGTATCACAGTCCTTGCTGTACCTCTGGCTGTGCATGGATCATTGTGAATGGAGATCAGGCTGGTTTGTGTGTTGGACCGTAGTAATTGGCTTGGCCCGAGGCATGTGGCGACCTGTAGACAATAGCCAGCGATTTTACGAGGTTCATAGATCAAACTGACTGCTGCCTGGATGTAAACGTACATGTGTTCACTGTAAGCAGGAAGATCAGTCGATACCACTGATGACATGGAAATTTCTCACAACATAGAACGAACACTATCTCTAAATAGTCCATGAAGGAGGGTTGACGACTCGAGAGTGTTGTGTAAGAGGTGAGTTATTACATGTGGTTCATCTGTGATTGATCCGATTTGATCAGTTTCACGTGCTTTCGTGCTTTCGTGCCCCACGCGAAGTTGTGCCTAACGCGCCGCGGTCTACCCAATAAATCATCCCGACATTCATCTCGTGGTCGCATAATCGCCACAACGGCATACTGGAGCCGCGCATCGTTCCTGTGATGCGTATCTGGCCCAGACATGGATACTACAAATGACGCGACACAATCTGGACGCACACTTACGCTGGCTGATCTCGACAAGACCTTCGGTGCCGCCAGACGTATCGCTGCCGCCTGCGACGACTTCATTCGGCGCGACTCCTCTTGAGGAAATCGACGACATACCTGACGGAGCGTTCGACGACGACATCAGTGAAGCTACAACCGAATTTTCCGAGGATACCAACGTTCAGGCCCAACCAACTACCGAGAGGGTTCCGGAAATGGCAAGGTTAAGGACCGCACCTGGCTCTGCTGTCAAACCGAAATTGGCATCTTTAGGTCCTGGCTCACAGGTTGATGGTGGCTCGACTGCCACGGTGACATCGGGCCCCAAATGGAAACAGACGATACAATTGGCGGCGAAGTCAGACTCGGTCCCACAGACACCGCTCAAGAATGAGTGGGAAGTACCAGCCTCGGGCTCTGATATTGAAATAATGGACTTGACGGAGAGCATGGATCAGCTGAGGAGTCCCACTCGGGGAGAGGGCGTAAGGAGTGGAATTGGGCGCAAAAGGAAGAGCGAGGAATATCGTGCAGATCTAGAGGATTGCCCTCGGCATGGCTCACCCGTATCGACCAAGGTACAACGTACAACGACAGGACTGGGATCAACTGGCAACAGAGTGAAGTCGCAGACGACGAACTCTTCGGAGTACTCCGCAATTGACGCAGTCCTCGATGAGACACCTACCGAACCACCACCACCTTATTCAACCGTGGCTCCACAGCCATCGGTGAAGCCTGGTCCATTCTTGCAGACTCGAAACGAGCCCATGCCGCAGAAACGATCCGTCATGCCTGATTCTGAGGACGAAGAAGATGACAGCATAATACAACTTACTGGTCCGCCAACGCGAACATCTCCACGGCCGACAACGATCAAAGAGTCGCCCATGAAAGGGAGCACATCCCGCACGCTACCAGAGCAGTCATCTCGTACAGCTTCACCAGCCAAAGCTCCTTCATCATCGGATTTAGCCAGACCCCCAGGATCCATCAGCACGCAAAGTGAGCCGAAGTCGGCACTTGAGCAGGAAGACAGGAACCGACTGGATAGTTTCTTCAACCTTTCTTCTGATGCCATCAATCGCGTGTTGCTGGAACTCAGAACTCGAGAAGACCAGATTGCCGAAGAGATTGCGCATTGTTTCGATAATGACGATGAGGTCGGAGCAGAACATAAGCAGGACGAATTGAACCAAGTGGAAAGTCGGCAAAACGCGCTTGGAGAGCTGCAGAGTATGCCTCGGTCACGAGACGAATTGACGGCCAAAAAACTCGAAGCATTCAACAATATGCGACAGGCTATCAAGACCAGGACTGGAATCTCGGAGGCTAGAGCAGCGAATGACCGATGTAAGCATGAGCTGATTGACTTCGAAAGTAACTGCTTGCGCTTGCTCAACATTTGCGAGGAAGATATCAACAAATGTCTCAGGCGAGCAAGTGCCAGCCGCCCGCTAGATGTGCAATCAGTTGCAGTCAAAGCAACGCAAGCTATGCCGAGTGCAAGCAGGGCAGGTGATATGAATGCACCTAGCTCAAGTCGTATTGCGCAAACACAGGCTCCGACCAACGCATTCGAACATATGAGAGAGATGAGCTACACGCATGCCCCAGCCAGACAACTGACTATGGCTCCGCCACCCCGACCAGAGCGCCTTTCGCCCCCTCGAAAAGAAAAAGCCCGAACACGTTTTGCCCCTTCTGACGAAGTACACATGATAGATGACTTCTCGGAGTGCGAAGAGCAGCTATTCAGCAACAACATGGGCACGCCGCCGGCACCATTCCCAGACCATAACGAGGACTTTGGTGGCGATGATGACGATGACATGCTTGAATTCGCTGACAATATCGAGAATCGAGGACTGCCCAAGAAGCCTATTCGTCCAACGTCAGAGCGCCCGGTATTTGGAGAAACGTCAGCAAATAGTCAAACAGCCATGGCTCCACCGAGCTCGAAGAAGCACAAGAAGTCTCAAGTGATTGAAGCGGATGCTGATCTTGAGGCGCAATTTCAATTTCCGTGGTCCGATGATCTAGTGAAAGCTCTCAAACACCGCTTCAAGCTGCGTGGATTTCGGCAGGGACAGCTCGGCGCCATCAACGCAACGTTGCAAGGGAAAGACGTTTTTGTTCTGATGCCAACGGGAGGCGGAAAGTCGTTATGCTACCAACTGCCGTCTCTGATAAAATCTGGGACTACGCGTGGTGTGACTGTCGTCATTTCGCCACTGCTGAGCTTGATGCAAGATCAGGTTCAGCATCTCCGAGCTTTGAACATACAGGCGTACGTGATCAACAGCGAGACTCAGCAGGATGAGCGTCGTGCTATCTTTGACGCGTTTCAAGAGTCCAATGTTCAGGACTTCATTCAGTTACTTTATGTCACGCCAGAAATGCTGAGCAAAAGCCAAGCGATCGTCAATGCCTTCGGTAGGCTGTACAAACGGGGTCAGCTTGCACGACTGGTGGTCGACGAAGCTCACTGCGTTAGTCAATGGGGACACGACTTTCGTCCGGACTACAAAGCGATTGGCGACGTCAGAAGACAGTTTCCGCAACTTCCAGTCATCGCACTTACTGCGACCGCCACCGAGAACGTCAAGGTTGATGTTATGCATAATCTCGGCATCGATGGATGTGAGGTCTTTGCGAGAAGTTTCAATCGTCCAAACCTCTACTATGAAGTGCGCCAGAAAGGCAAAGGCAAGGAAGATCTGGAAGCTATAGCACAGCTTATTCAGAACAACCACCGTGGTCAGACTGGTATCATCTATTGCTTGTCGCGCAAGAACTGTGAAGACGTCGCGAAAGCCCTGCTGAAGGAATACAAAATTCGTGCCCATCATTTCCATGCTGGCATGGAGTCGGCGGAGAAAGCTAACATCCAAAAGAAATGGCAAGCAGGACAGTACCATGTCATTGTGGCCACCATTGCCTTCGGAATGGGCATCGACAAAGCCAATGTACGCTACGTCATTCACCACAGTATGCCAAAAAGCTTGGAAGGATACTACCAAGAAACAGGACGCGCTGGGAGAGATGGCATGAATTCTAGCTGTTACTTGTTCTACGGCTACCAAGACGCTGGCAAGATGAGACGCATGATCGACGACGGCGATGGTAGCCGAGAGCAGAAAGACCGACAACATCAGATGCTACGAAAGATGACTGCGTATTGTGACAACAGAGCTGTCTGTCGCCGCGTGCAAGTGCTGAATTACTTCAACGAGAGATTCAACTCTGACGATTGCAATGGACAGTGCGACAACTGCAACTCAACCTCATCATTTGAGGAAAGAGATATGACGGATTATGCCGTCAGTGCTATCAACCTTTTGCAGGAGTTGCAAGGAAACAAAGTCACCCTAAACTATTGCATGGACGTCTTTCGAGGCTCGAAGATCAAGAAAATCGTCGACAGTGGTCACGACATGCTGGAAAATCATGGCAAAGGCAAGAGTCTCGATCGTACAGACGTTGAGCGCCTTTTCGCCGAGCTACTCAGTGAGGGCGGCTTGAAGGAATACAACGAGATGAACCGCAGCGGATTTGCGAATCAATACATGGAGGTCGGTCCGAGAGCCAACGACTTTAGACGCGGGAAGCAGCGACTCAAGATCTCATTCTGTATTTCACCTTATGGTAAAGCGAAGGCTACTTCGAAGAAGAACGCAACACGAGATGCAGTCATTAAGAACACGAGAAAATCGGCGGGCTCAAAAGCACGAGCAGAACTTCCAGAGTCAACCTATATCTCCTCGCCGATCCAGGAAGCCATGACGAACCGCAAGCAAGGTCGCCAACCAGCAATCAACAGCCGATTCGGACAATATGCCCACGATGAAGGTTTTGTGGTTGACGATGAGGAAGATGAAGACTACATGGAAGAAGACGATGACGAAGACGATGCATTCGAGCCGGTTCGAGACGGAACACGACCGACTCGCGCACAGGCACCACCGACCAAGCGGATTGGTCATCGCATAACGGGTGACGCAACTATGGACAGCCTCAGTGAGATGCATCGTTTGGTCGTGGAGGGATTCATCCAGAAAGCCAAACCCATCGTCAGGACGCTTCAGAACAACTATTTCCTGCATGGTCCGCCATTCTCAGACACGATGTTGCGGCAGATGGCTATCCGGTTCACCGAGACCGAAGAAGAAATGCTCCAAATTCCGGATGCCAACCCCGACAAAGTGCGCCTATACGGCAAGCACTTCACGAAGCTCGTCAGAGACTGCCATCGTCAGTACAAAGAAATGACCGGTGGCGACGAGGAAGCTCGTGTCCTCGATCCCAATTTGCAGAACGTCATCGATCTGGTCAGTGACGACGATGATGAGAATGACGACTACGGACCCGAATTCGACGGCTCGGACATGGAAGACGATGACGGAGAAGCAAGCAACTACTTCCAACCAGATGCCCGCGTGCAGGCCTTCAACCAAAAGTTCGCAAACTCGCAACTCGCAAATGCAAATTCGTACGCTGGTGCTGCTTCTCAGGCACGGGCTGTGAAGAAGCCGGCTTCGAGACCCAGGAAGCAGAAGTGGAAGGCAAGAGGCAGTACTTCGTATGGAAAGCGCTCAACCTCAGACGGAGCTTCACGTGGCGCTGGATCGAGAGCTTCGGGGAGAGGTGGCTCGAGCAAGAGAGCTCCGAAACGGTCTACCAGTGGAGCTGGTTCGAAACGGGCTGGTGGAGGTGGAGGTGGTGGTGGTGGATTTTCGGCAATGCCGACCTAGTAAGCCTTCATGAGGACGCTTGATGTTTGAAGGTCACGCCTTTGCTTGCGGCTGATAGGACTTTGAGATGGCAATGAATCATGTGCTGTAGAGCACCGCACTCAACAACGTGGCATAAGATGATACCCACTTGCGTAACATATTGCATTAAATGACATTAATGATCAAGACGTTTCGTCCAAATGGCAAATCTGCTCCGGTGCGTGTCGATATTCAGCTTGTACATGTTTCATCGATCGATCGTCAACGTCAATGGGCTTGCTTGTCGACTACCAGACAATCTATCATTGTCCGTGACTTCATACAGTCAGTGCTCGGAAGTATGCGAATCGCCTCTTCCTGGGACTGATAGTATCTGTACATGAATACCTCACGGTAGAAGCATATCGCTAGTATGGTAATAGTCTGTCTTCGGCTTCATCTCAGGGGTCAATACGCTGTATCCGAGAGTACATCGATGATGGTAACAGCGTTGTAATAATAGAGAAGAGTGTCCGCAGACTTTTGATCTAGAACTGTACGATGCCAACACTTCTCAATCGATAAGCCAAATCGGGACAAACGAGTATGTATACAAAAGTTTACTGACTTCGTAAGACCACGAGACATGCTCTCTCTGGTTGTTTGATCATATACAAATCACTCGGGGATACTTGATAGTAGTGGCAGCCTGGTATAGCCAACGGGCGAAGAGACTTGGGGCAATCTCAACGGTCCCGACCCTCACTATGAGACCTACAAAGCATCATCTGAATACAGGTATGTTTAGGTATGGAGTAGACCCCACCTGAAGTTTTGATTCCATGGCGTTCAAAAGCTTGATCATCTAGGTCCGTTCTCGTGCACTGCTGCCAGGACTCGACCCTTATCTCCTCGATCAGCTCGGAAGGTCATACCACGACATAAAGAATACCTCACAAGCATGAGCAAAAGGTTTACTCATCGTAAGATGAGCAGATATGTGGAGAAACCCGGAGTCGAACCGGGAACCTTCTCCACTCAACATGAGCTGCGAAGCTCGATGCTAAGAAGATGTCATACCGCTAGACCATATCCCCTATAATACATTGCTGGATTGATTAGTCATTGCCGGCAATTGACAATATGTTTGCTCATCAATTTGATGGCAGTGAAATTGCTCACCATTCTGCATTCATGAACTTCTTATAGAACTCGCTACATTTCTATACATGGCAAGCAAGCTATATAGGCGATCACAGCCCAATGCTTTAATTGTATAAATATCCTGCTTCACAATAGAACGAATTGATGGATATTTGCACCGCATCGATACTAAGGAGACGGGATTGTGCATATTGTTCTTATCTCTTCGTAGCCAATACCATCGCAAGACTCCACTTGAGCTGCACGGTTCTGCCAGCCATCGCAGCCTCCAGCTTTGATAACTCGACCTGTACGAGCTCTGGAACATCAATCACCGGAATCAGATTGCTGAGGTAACCTTTCAACCAGTTGAAATCCACCTCTCGGCTCAGGAACGCGTCATCTTCCAGTTCCTCAATCCCTTCATCTGGACGAACGCGAGACGCAGCAGCAGGCCACCAGTCGCATGTCATTGTCGCCGCCTTGTTAGCATGGACCCGATGCACGTCTGTCCACACGGATGGATCGAAATCGATGCTGTCCAAGCGCGCGTTGAGTATAGCTGCTGCACCGTTCTCCCGCTGCTTTTCAATCTGTTCCTCGTACGCACGGCCAAATCGATCTATGATCACATCGACAAGGTGACGCACCTGCACTAGATCCGGATCTTGTGGGAGTACCGGCCGACTGCCATAGACCCATGCAGCAAATGTACCATTGGGCTGTAACGTCGAGGCGAGTCGGGGAACACAAACGTCAAGATCCGCCCAATGTAGGCACATGCCAGCCACGATTACATCGACTGGACGACTATCTCGCAGGAGATCGAGCTCAAGTTGCTCGGCAGTGCTGTGGACGAAAGACAGGCGGCTTTGCGGGTGGTGGGAGAACACCTGCCTAGCCTGAGAGATGTACAGTTCCGAAGCATCACTGAGCGTCACATGCTCGAACCTTTCCAGAAGTCTAGCAGTGACTATGCCAATTCCTGCTCCTACATCAAGGGCAGAGCTAAAAGTTCCACCGTGAAGCTCGTGATGGGCGTAGATCTTTCCATACAGGACGTCAGGATACGCTGGCCGAAAGGCGGTGTATGCCACCCAATCCATGTTGGAGAAGTTGAAACCTGCGTTTTTCGGTTCCGGAGGCTCCGAGTTTGTGAATGCAGTAGCGAGAGGCCCATGATACGCTGGCTTGTCTTGATCGGTTTGTGACATGTTTAGATCTGGTAAAGCTATGCAAGAGGACAGACCTTGAAAAGATCCATGCCTTGGTATCTATATATGCCCCAAGAGATACTATTGGATCGTTAGTGCTGTCGTAGGATGCAATAAGGAACCTTTCTAAGGTGTCGAATCAACATCATTGTCGGCCATCTACGAAGATGCGTCGCTAGCTCGCCACTAGCATCGGCAACGTACTGATCGCTTATCGAAGAGCGTAGATCGCTCGCCAAGAAGCCACTCAAGTCAGCGGTGTGTTGTCGTTCACATGGCGTCAATGCTCAAGATGGGGTACGGTGGGTCGTGCCGGCCTGCCTATGCAGATGTCAACGAAGGTTTCGCTTAGTGACGATGAGCCAACGCTAGTAACCACATCACATTTGCCATTTGAGGGCAGCGCAAAAATCCCGAGTGCCTCACGACTTTCAGCAGTATCTATCATTCAACACGGCAATTTCTAGAATACGCTCTGAATCACTGATACAGTGATGGGATGATGACCGTCACAGCCATAACCAACTTTTGCCCTGCTGAGTGAAGATATTGGAAGCGACCTGCATGATGCTCAGATCATACATTATCAACAATATAAGGGTTCAAGCTGACTGCAAGTACTTGGGACTGACCATCACATCCACTCTGCGGGTCTTTTTCACTTCCTCCGTAGCCGCCCCGAAATACCTGTCAGTGCGAAGGCTCCAGTACAAGTTGGCACGGACAGAGTTGCGCACGCCTTCAACGTATTCATCCACAGCGGCCATAGTGGCATTGTCCCAACGTGGCAAACTTGTCGCCAATTCTTCAAAGGTTGCCAGCCGTGTCTCGAGCATTTGTCCGAGATGGTCGAATGCTTCTTGTGCACTCATGCCTTGAAGACGACATGCTGCTACGAGGTTGTGTTTCACGTCCTCTCCCTTTATAATGATCAGCAATGCACTAAGAAGCACGTCTGATTGGGACTAACCTCTTCCTTTCGATACGAGACGATGTCGTTCTGGATTGAGATCAGGTCCACACCCAGGATCTTGATCTGTTTGATCTTTTCGTTCTCGAAGACCGATCTTGGTATATTCAGCTGGTGGCCATATTCGACAAGTGCGAACAGTGGCTGTGCGCCAATCGATGAACGACGAATAATCAGTAGATCCTCAGGGTCCCGGACCTCACCCATAGAGCAGTCTTGCACCTGCCGAAGTGCTCCTTCGCAATAATCCTGCATAGCGTAGATATACCTTTGGCGCACGTCGTGGAGTTCGGTTCCAGACTTGAAGCGCTCCCATATGTCCGAGTGACAGTCAACCAGCCGTTGCTCAGCTTCTGCACAAGCAGGAATTGCCGCCCAATCCTCATCATCTCGCATCGTCGATAGAACCCTCTCAATCAGTATTGTAGCTTGTTCCGCATCGTCGCGCAGAATGCCATCATCGAAAAGGTCGTCAAGAGGGAAAATCCAGTTGCCCCAATCGCAGACTAGGCGGAATCTCTCGTAGTTTGCTTTGGGAGCCAGGATGGCACAAAAGAACGAGAAATCAATGGCGTGTATCTTCTTCTGCGCTCTGGAACCGCATTGCGAAGTGGTAGCGAGCCATCGTTCCGAGTCCTCACGAACCGATTGGTAGTGAGGATTGACCAAAGGAGTCGAGGCGAGGAACGACGTGAACAGATCAGGAATAACCACAATTTCTCGAGACATTGCTGGGCATTGTAGCGCAACCTCATCCTGTTTGTGACTGATTTATATGAGCTTACCAAGACTGAGCCATTACTCGTCTGCACAATGACCTACGCTGTCAGCCTTATGATGATCTTCCTATGGTGACCCACTTGACGTGCATGGTGGACACCACACCCAACAAAAATGTCTCGCGGACACCACTAGGCTGAAGTCAGAACTTGATTGTCTGCGCCCGTACTCCACTTGACTACTCCCATAGAGACGATTCTCACAGGAGCGGTATGACTTTTTACAATCGGCATGCGTAAAGCATCCACCTACGTATCTGCTTGACCTCGACCCCAAACACTCCATCATTAAGTTCTTCAATTGTCTTGCTAGCGTCTCTGATCACCTCAAAATGCATACGCAACACGTCACCCCAACTGTGGGAGAGACCGTTCATCTTCCCCTCTACCGATTCGCTTGGACTCAAGATCATCTTAGCGAGGAGGCACTTCAGAAGCTGCAGCTAGAGTACGATGAGCTTGGAACGAAAGCTTTGGAACAACTCCAAGCCATCCAGCTGAGGACCGGACGTCAGGATCTTTTTGACACCCTACGCGAAAATCATTCGACCAACGAAGTCTTAGCATCTTTCTGGGCTGAGACTCAGACGATACCGAAATGGGTAGACTGGGACCAAATTGCTCGAGGCCAACGCTTCTTCTACAAACACATGGCGGCGAACTTTGTCGGCTTTGCTCTGCAAGGCTTTATGGGCGAGAACACAACCACCGCGAGCACAGCAGAGGTCCTGGTAAGGACAGGCGGGTTCTCCACTCTAGTGCTTCTTCGTCGTCTGCTTGAAACTTTCCAGTGGCTGTTGCAGGTGACGAAGGATATCGAAGCCATCAAGCCAGGAGGTGAAGGGCACATTGCCACGGTCCGCGTTCGCCTTCTACACGCCACCGTCCGCCATCGCATCATCAGATTGACAGAGTCGAAAGCTGGCTACTTTGACGTTCAGAAACATGGCATACCCATCAACACAGCTGATTCGATGCATTCCATCGCCACGTTCGGATGCAACCCCATCTGGCTTCAACTGCCACGTCTCGGTATCAAGCCCACAGCACAAGAAGCGGAAGACTACATGGCTTTGTTCCGGTACGTGGCGTATGTGATCGGGACTCCTCATGAGTACTTCACTTCTGCCGCCAAAGGCAAGGCATGCATGGAATCGATCGAAATGATCCTGAGACCCTCGGAGAAGTCCAAGATCCTCGGACACAACTTCATCGAATGCCTAAAAGACGTGCCTCCTCTGAACTTGTCACGGAGCTTCATCGAAGCCGGTACACGAGTCATCAATGGCGAAGCGCACGGTGATCTGATCGACATTTCGAAGCCTGGGCTTCTGTCATACTGTCAATTCTACGGCTTATGCTTTGTCTTGCGAGGCATGACGATAATGCAACGGCTCTCGCCTAGATTTGAAGATTACTTGGCAGGAGTAAGTGATACGTTTCCCTTGCATGAGTGGGTATATATGCTAACCTCTTCAAAGACCTCAAGGGCCTGGATATACACCACAATCATCGAAAGCCGCTCTCACAAATTCGGGCTCGGTGGAGCCAGCAACTTCTCTTTGAAATGGGAGCCCAAAGCTGGGAACACAACTACCGGCAAAGAAGATGCAGCTCGGCCTGCGGCGGCAAGGAAAGTAATGGTCAGACCCGTGGAAGCATTCTCGATGGCGGTTTTCCTCATGGTCGCTTTGGCAGGACTCAGTCTCGTTACGACTGTGATATTGGCGTTCTGGTATACTTTCCTGCGCTGGTAGGAATACCGAAGGCAAAAACAGATACAAAGGCTGCAATACGCCAGTGGCAGACAGCCACATTTCTCCAAAGTCGTGATCATGCATGCCTTTCGACCTTCATGACTTTTGTGACGGCTGCAGATTCGATATGTACTGCTGTCCATTACATTTTACTTTACACGTATCTTACAGTCCTGGCCACGAGAGTGAGTCATGGCTTATGCTTCACATCGGCCGCAGAACAGGTCGTCACCTGCGTGCTCTTTTACGCCCATGTGCTCCCTCCTAGTTGTGTCTTCGATGTGACTTGAGGCTCAAAGCACAATTGATTCGCTCTTGCACATTGATGTACACGCTCATCGATCATCGTCATCCTCGATATCGTCCTCCTCAAGCATGTCCCTCAAGCGCATCAGCTGCGCATCAATAAAATCATAATGCTTCATCAACGAAGCCTTGGCCTGCTCGAACTCATTTGCCCCCAGCTCTCCGCGTTCCAACAAATCCCTTTTGATTTTCGCCTCAGTCAGCAGAACCGCCAGGCCCTGCTCAAGATTGCTCTCCAAGAACGGCACGCGCGACATAACCACGCGGCCCTCGTCAAGCATAGCGCAGAGGTCCTGGGCATTCCGCACCGCGAGCTCACGCGCCACTCCGCGGCGCGCGACTTGAACTTCGTCTGCAAGCTCAGCGGCTTCCTCTGGCGTGTAAAGGTCGCCTTTTTCGAGAGCTGCTTCAATACGTTCATTCCTGCGGGCTGTGTAGATCAGGTCGGTATATCGCTTGGTATGGGCGGGAGGCTGGGCCAAGTAATCTCCCACCGTGGTTTTCAGAATTTTCTTGGAGATCGGAGGAGAAGCTGGGCCGGAAGAGCTGGAAGAGTAAAATCTACAAGCCGAGCGAGCCCAGATCGACATGGGGCGATTCTGTGTGGTGTTGATACCAGGGAGTCCCCACGCCTTTTCAAAGGTCGGGACACCAGTAGGGCGCCGTGCTGTCGTCGTAGTCTTGGATGTCTGATCGGATGCAGCCGGTGGCGTGGCAGAAGCTTCTGAGGAGTCGCGATAAGCCTCTCTGACTGCTTTCAAGGATTCCGCAAGCATTTGATTCGCGGCAGCTGCCTGAGCGGGTAGACTCTCAGTGTCATAGGATGTTTCGCTAGCCTCAAGCACCTGTTGAAGGGATTCCTGGTCAAGGATAGGCGAAGAAGGGCCTAGGTCTTCGATGGCTCTCGGCGCCGCCTTCTCGTTCGGGTGTGCAGGTGCTTTCTTCCCATTGGATTTTGCAGATGTTGCGGCCTGAACTTGTTCCCTGGCCCGCGCCGAAGCTGGAGCTCCAATTTCCATCGGTTTAATCTCGTCGCCAAGCTGTCTGTAGCCTTGCATGCCATAAGCTAGACCACCAGTATCCCCAAAATCGTCATTACCCGGCAGGCGGACCTTACGCACTTCGGCAACAACGATCATGTGATCACCGACTTGGACGCACTTATCCGGCATGATCCTCGCCGATATATCAGTCTGTACGGCTGCACGCCAGCTGAGCAATGGAGTCGAGCCCTTGTGAATTAACGCATTTGGATGTTTCGAAAGGTGTTCGAAAGGCTCGTGTGGCTCTGCGTAGCGCTGCGTGAAAGCGTGCGCCGCTGCTGCACCTGCGGGTGATGCCTTGAGTAGGTGCACCCGCAACTTCCCAGAGCTAGAGATGGCGTCCCAAGATCGTGACGGAACGCGCAGGTTGAACGAAATCACGGGCACAGGTGACAGTGTGACAGTGCAGAAGGAGGACACTGTGACACCACGGAAATGAGTCATATCCCCGTCCGATTTCAAGATCGCACCCTTCTGCAGGGAAGTCACCAGTGCAACTGGCTGAGAGATGTGTCGAAGAGCAGTGCGCATGTCTTCGGTAAGTTTGGTGTTCTCTTTCGATAATGATTTGCTGACCGCTGCTTTTGCAAGTGGACGCTCGGTCAACAGATCCCCAGCTGTTTCCTTGTGCGGCGTTGCTGGAAGGACACCCTTCTTTGTCCACGGATCATCCGCCGATGCGTCGCGTAATTTCTCAACAATGAGTCGACCATCATTCGCATATTCGATCAAGTCGAACCTGATGAATTTGGCCTGGCCAAGTTCGTTTCCTCGTCTTTGACCATTATCCTGGAGCAGTTCCGAAATTGATTCGACAGCATGGAGCACTTCCAGCCTATATCCCTCCAACTTGATCGCCACTCTGTTTTCGTCGCGCAACACCACTCTGTTGACCCAATCGATTGACACGTTCGTCCTCCTTTCGCACAACGCATGGAGCCTCTTAAGCATTGTACGGTGAAGGCTGGAAGGAATACTCACCCATGCGTAGTATGATTTCGGAAGGTCTGCATCGGGGAGTGCGGCTCTGTAGAGGTCCTGCTGTGGCACTTTTTCGGCTCTGGCGTATTCACCAAGCTCGCTGGCCTTGATCTCGCCTGCATCCAGTACTTCGAGTTTCGCAGTAGGCTCACTCCTTTCGCTTCGAGTCCGGTCGACCACACTTTGCAACCCACCGAGTGCGAGTCTGATCCCTTCATCAGTTCCCACAACTTCCATTGCATCATATTCCTCACTCATACGGCGGAGCTCAGACACTTTGATGTTGCATTCAGAAACGAAAGTTGCACTGCTTGTGCTTATGATGTCACTGTCTTGTCTGGGTATCTTCACGACCGCGAAGTGTGTCGGCTGCATGAGTGCAAAGTTGTGATTGAGCTCGAGCTCCTGGATACTCGCATAATGTGTGCTGTTTTGGTGACTATAACGGTCGATCTCTTGCTGCAACAGTTCTCGCGCCACATCCAAGGCATGAGGTGTCCCTATCGATTGAAGGAATCGTCCAGAGGGCATTTTTCGGTATCGTAGCGCTTTCAGGTTTGCCTTGATCTGGATTTCTGCAAGTAGGTCGTGGCTTTGGGATTGACTTCTTACTCTCGATTTCAAGAAGTCGGGAATTTTGAAATTCTTCACCTCTGCAGACGGATACCAATATTCCGATGCAGCGTCTTTCCTTGCTTGAGATTCTGTTTCAGGTATGTGCGTGCCGGTCTGCGCAGCCCCGAGGCCTGAAACGAGTGTGGACTCGGCTGAGGTGTGATCTGACGCAGCCTCAGCCTCCGTGATTGGTGCTGCAAGCTCTTCCTGATTGGCACCTAGACCAGTCGCAGCAGCATGTATTCTGAGGTACTCGTCGTCCATTTGCACCTGAGGTATGTTGACATTGAATTCCGCAAGCCAGAGTCTTGCCCTGTCTACATCTGCGACGTTGCCGTTCAGACCAATGCATCGCTTCGTGCCATCATGGAACAATCCCAGTTCTTTTGGTATGACCCCAAAAACCAGTCGGAGGTCCTCGACATCGCCATCTTGCTTCATCCTTTGCCACGCCGACTCCGGCAAACAGAATTCCTCTTCAGCTCGACCCGAAAGCTGTTCTCGCCTGACAAACTGCCAGTAATTGAGGTCCTCCGAACGCAGATCATTATGTCTTATGATCTGTGGTCGCTGGGCGAGCTGGCTGGCATCAACTGATGGCTTTTGTGTCCGTGAGAGTTGAGTGCGGATCTCTTCGAGAAATTGTGACACTTCCTGTATCTGCTTCGCATCGCCTTTCAATTGCAGAAAATTATACGTTCCATACCTGTCCAGCTGCTCCGCCTGGACCCCGTATCTTGTCTGGAAATACTCGATAGTACCACTCCTGCCGATAGGCTTGACGAAGGCGTCAGGCAGACTGATGACCTTCTCGGTGAATCCCTTGTCGCTTCCATCGGCGGCGATCTGGTTTCTAATTTGTACTGTGTCCGCCTCGAGTTCCGTCTGCCCAGTTGTATGACCGATCGCATAGAGCTTCCTCCAGATTTCATGCACTTGAACAAAGGTTCCTCTGAGTTGAAGACGTTCCAGCTTGTCATTTTCAAGGCCCTCCTCGTAACCTGGCGTGCGAAACTTCACTTCATGCTCATCGGCCTCCTGTCTGATCTCCTTGTGGCGCAATACCCAGGCCGGGACCGCAATTTCGAGCTTGACCTTATACTTCGACTTTGCACGGACAACATGACCCCAAGCGAGTAGACTGTCGAAAGGTCGATCGACATGCGATTGTGCTTCCTCCGATCGTAGAGACTCTACGGTCCCGAGGAATGCTCCGTCGTTGCTCGGTGCTAAGCTAGATGAGTACGATCTGGTTCCTACCCTGCTATGTGTTACCCGCACCGCATTCTGCTTCCGCCTCGAAACCAAGCTGTTTCCCGTACATCGTGTGGTCGGGTTGGTGGATCGGACGGTCCATTGATAGAATGCTGCGTAGAAGCGGCGCGTGGCGGCGCCGGAACGCTGCATAGAGACCAGCGACCGTCGTGTAAGGAGAGGTCCGGAGCCCAAGGACGTCGAAGGCGTGCAGTCGAGTTTGAATGATACCTTGGATCGCTGGGAGACAGCTACATCATGGAGCTGCTTGAGCCGCGCCCGCCAAATTCGGCGAACGCTCGCTTGACCATCTCCATCTCCGCAGACCCCCGTCCAAAGCCCATTGACACTCGCAGCAGCCATCAATTATCCCCCAGGACGACGACGACAACGACGACATCCTCAAAAATGCCGCCCACACTCCCAAAGTCGCTCCTCAGCACTCCCCTGCGACCGACCTGCCCTTCGTGCCGGCTGGCGACTCAGGTCCGACACGCGACACTCATCCGTCGACCCAGGCGGCCCTACACTTTCACGCAGCTGATCACTCTCTCGGACGGCTCGACCTACTTGCACCGCACAACCTCACCGGCACCAATCTACCGCTCAAATAAGGACACGAAGAACAACCCTCTGTGGAACCCGAGCAGTCAGAAATTGGCGAATGTGGAAGAGGATGAGGCCGGTAGGCTGAAGAGGTTCAGAGGAAGATTCGGCAGAGGGTGGGATGCGGAGGTTGTCACTGGTGCGGAGGAAGTGAGTTTTATTCTTTCCCGATAAATGCGATTGAGGCATTTTTTGGAGAATTCTCGTGCTGACTGTCATTATCACAGGCCCGAGATGGCGAAGAAGGTCTCGCACCCGAAGACGGAGCCGAGTCTCTGCTTGATCTCATTTCAGGCTATGGAAAGGAGGCGCAGAAGAAGGGCGATGCAGCTGGCACCACTGAGGCGAAACAAAAGAGCGGAAAGGGCAAGGGTGGGGAGAAGTGAGCGTGAATACCCACAAGCTGTACGATTGCAGCTTGGAAAGAAGAAAAAATCGCATAGACAGGTCCTCAGTCCCGGCATTGTGAGAGAGCCACTCGCGCATGCAGTGCGGAAAGCACACCACGGAGAACAGCATGAGCAAATGCACAGGGCATGGAGCGGTAGACTATACAGTACGAAAGGTGTCGAGGAAATTTGAAAAGGAGAGGAAGCTCCCAATGTACAATATCAATCCTTTTGCTTTGGCAGAGCGATTTACTTCTGCGCTATGATACACTCACCTTTTCTTCTGGGGGAAACACCCTTTGTGAATCTGAGAATACTTCATCCAGTCTGACCTTGCCAATAACGCCACGCTAGTTTCCAGAACCACCTTGCCACCCAAGCAGCCTCGAATCAATAGTTTTAATTTTTGCCCATGACGGAGACCCATCAGCCTCCATTAAGAGGCATTAAGGCAAGTACGCACCACCAGCGACAACAAGGTTCATGTTGGTAAAACCAACCTTGTACACCGGGCTTTTCTTCGTCGGGAACGCGCTGATCTGATCGGGACTAACGACCACATCTTTCTTCGCTTTGCCCTTGGAATTGGCAGCCGCGCCTCCAGCAACGCCGGAGCCATCGACTTTGTTCCCGGCGCCACCTTCGCCAATGACCTTACCACCGGCATCTTTGTTCGGTGCTACGTCCCAGACTCTCACAGTGCCATCCGCGCCTGCAGATACCAGAACAGTGGACTCTACACTCCAGTCGAGCGACCAAATGCCACCACGTCCATGACCACGCATGCGCTTGGTCAAACGGCCAGTGGCGAGGTCCCAGAGCAAAATTTCACCGCGGTCATCAGCGGAAGCCAGCATCTTGCCGCTCTTTGCGCAAGCAATGGCTGTGCAATTGCCGGTGTGACCTGTGAAGAGACGTACTGCTGTGCCTTGTTGAATGTTCCACATTCTGACTGTGCGGTCAGCGCCTCCTGCGGCTGTGAAGACGTAGGCACCGTTCGGGTGCCAGGCAACGGCCTCGACGTCGGAATCGTGTCCGACGAAGAGTCGCAAAGGCGCAATTTGTGGCGTACTCCACAGGCGTGCTGTACGATCTGAAGAGCATGAGACGAAGTAGTGCCCGAAAGGACCGAAGCGGACGTCCCATACAGGCGATGAGTGTGATTTGTATACGACAACGTTGGACCATGTGTCAAGCGACCAGAGGCGGATGGTCGTGTCTGCTGAGCATGAAAGGAGATAACGGGGTCTCGACTCTGGGCTGCTTGAAGTGCCGTTGGTGTGACCATTGGTCTGTGGTTCGGGAATGGCGACGGAGGGCGCGAAAGAGAGCGCATAGACGGGACCAGAGTGGCCGATTAGGCGGCGTGACGATGATGGCTGAGTGTCCGGAGCGTCTGTTGGCGATGTGAGAGGCTTGTTGTCGAGTGACCAGACGCGAATGTACGACTCTGCTGTGCCGACAGCTGCTAATGAGTTGTCGCCTGAGAACTCGATGCAGTTCACGCTGTCAAATGTATTGTGGAAAGTAAACATGGTAACGCTGAGGCCCGGTCCGACACCACTACTACGTCCATCAATGTGGAAGCGGTCGCGGTTTTCTCGGATCTTCTGCACCTCCATTGCGACGTCTCGAGCAGTTGAGGGTGGTAGTGGCAGTGCGTCTCGCGACGGAACATCGTCCATTGGCTCACGCTTGATTTGATGTTCGAACTCCTCGACCAGTGAATTCTGGCCTGGTGCGGGGGGATTTGATGAGTCTTGATCTTGCAACTCGGCCTTAACGTCGTCCATCAAGTCTTGTTCCATAGGCATTGGGCCGAGCGACAATTTGGAGAGCACAGAGGGAGCATTGCGGTCGAGGTTTGCAGATCCAGGATGGTGCCCAGGGATACCCTCGTCTTCGGCAGGTACGTCCTGATCGCCATTCTGCTTACCCAACAGTCGCGCAAGACTACGCTCGCTGCCTGCCGCAGCACGATCAACATTGCGGATGTCAAGATTGTTACTCATGATGGCGATGATCGTGGCGCCTCCTTCTTTGTCCTTTGACTCCAGGAATTGTGTGAGTGTCATGAACGCCATGTTGCTCATGGTCAGTCGGTATTTGTTATTGCGATAGAGCTGCGCCACAGTGTTCTGCTGAACATGTTCAGGCATACTCATGGGCGCGAGTGCTCTGATGTCGTTCTCGTGCTCTGCTTCAAAGTGGGTTCTGTAGGCATTGAAGAACTCCTGGCTGTCGCGCATGAAATGCTCGCTTAGCATGTCGATGAAAGAGTAAACGAAGAGTGGCCAAAGCAAGCGTTTGAGCTCAGGCTTGTAGATGTCGAGAACATTGTCGATCCACTGCAGAGTAAGGTCGAAGGAAGTGAAATATTTGCGTCCACCAGTGTCCTCAACACGAGAAGGAATAGGGCGGCCATCTGCATCAACATTGGCACTCTCCCTCCGCAGCATAGCCTCCGTGCGACTGTAGCCTTTCTTTGAGAGATACTCGAGGACCTGGAAGTTTACATAATTAGCACTGTACGCGCGCGGAGCCATGTTGGCAAGAATGAAGCGACAAAAAGTGGGTGCGATGTTCGTGTAGCAAGGCGTGGTCGGAATTTGATGAATGGAAGAGTGATGTTCTAGTCCTGTCAAGACGCACTGCCCTACGGTTGCCTTCCTCGAGCGGAAGTCTCCTTGAAGCGGAAGTCTGGACCTGGCGACTCATGGCTGCGTGTGCTTGCACGAAATCGATCGCGCGTTGGGGTGATGGGCTGCTTTCGATGTGGCTGACGTCGCGGATGAGGGAAAGAAGTGTGCAGCAAACGGTCGCCGCCAGCAAAGCAGCAGAAATGATATTTATTAATCAGATTGCTGCTTTGCGCTTGCCACCAAGTCTCTGTCATGCGACTGCCTGTGGTGCGCTGTCTCATGCTACGCAACATCACGTGCAATTGGAAGTGAAAGAGTAACGCGAGGTGCATACATACTATTTGGTTCAGATTTTGCGATTGCTGCCCCGGCGGCGGCGGAGGGGGACCTTGGCCATGCGGCGTATTCATGTTGCCGTTCGGTGGGCCCACGCTGGGCGGGCGAGATTGTGCGGACATGGCAAGAGCTCAGCGCATGCGGTCTGCTTTCTCGTGGTAAATTCTTCTCTATGCAATGAGAAAAGATGGTGGATTTGTGGCAAGGAACTGATGATGTGACAGTGATGGTACAAATGTTCAATACGATCTCGTGTCTCGCCTGCAACGCGCGCGCGGAGAGAGGAAAGTGAGGTGAAGTCGCGCCGTCGACTTCTAGCGCGGCTTCTCCAGATTAGGTCAGCCGTCGCATTGTAACGCATGAACACACCACATATAACACACCAGCTGCACTCATCGACTCGCACCCTTGGACAAATCACCTCGCCATCATGGCTGCCCAGACACTGTCCTCAGCAGACCGCATCCGCGAGCTCACCGAAGTCAACAGCGACGTGGCTTCCATGCTCTCGGCGGCCGGCCAAGCTATAAATGCGCTCACGAATCGCTCGCTCAATGCGACAAATGACGGCGATGACGACGACACAAACATGCATGACGCTCAAGAGACGGCGACACTGGAATCACGTAAACAGGCATTTCAGCAGAACTCAAAAGTCTTTTACACAAACCTCCAAGCTGTTGTCGCGAAGCTACGAAGACAAGCCTATGCGCTGGAAGAAGCAGGCATCATCACACCAGAGGCAGTGACTGTTTCCACGATTGCTGTCCAAGCGCCAAAACAACCTGCAAATCAACCAGGACGACCTCCACAACAGACCGATCAGCAGCCCGAGCGCATTACGAACGGCGGCATGGGCAATCAGGATATCGGGTGGTTGAACAGCAGAGGCAATAGAGTCGGTGCCGACAAAGAGAAGGAGCTCGTGGAGGATTCGAAGAAGCTTCTCGAAGATGTGTTGGAAGGTCGTGATGGCTGAAGTTACGACTTGCTCGTGTGGAACAAGTCCATCTTACCTCGACATAACCTAACATGTGTAAACTCTTTGGCTTGACATTCTCAGTCAGCCAAAGACTCTCCTCCGCCGACGTCCCGCATATATATGCAGACGAAACTCGGACGACCTCATCCCCGTCAAGTTAGACACGCTGGGACCTAACGGATGAAGCTCTCAATGATGCCTCGGGAGATATACCTGCCAAGAGACGCAGTCCCGATCAATTGATCGACGTAGCTGCAAGAGGCCTGCCCTGTGAAGCAACACACAACCTGATGAGTGGTCTCCTCGCATTCAGCTACACCAGGTCTCTGTAGCCTCGACGCAGATCGATAGTGGGCCGCGCCATAATACTTCTGATGCAGGTTCTCGTAATCACTACCTCTTCTATTGTGCTCTTTCGAAAGATCATTGCCATACATTCTTCCACCCTATCTGGTAGCGGGTCACTCAGGATCATCACCGGAAGCCGATCCAGAGCGAGTGTCACCTGGCGGACGCCTTCCTAGTGCTTCCCACATCTCGCCATAGCCACATATACACATCTGGCCATCTATTAATATCAATCAGCAAGCCTGGTCTAACGGTTATGATTTCTGTCTAACACTCTTGGTTACAACATTAGCTCGATTGGCAGCACAGACGGTTCCCGGTTCGATTCCGGGGGTTTGTAACAGATGTTCTTCATTGTTCTTTTTGATTTTTTTCCGCTATATCGGCGTGTCTTCGGCGACGGGCTGTGCAGCGGAACATCTCGAGAAGCACCTTGAATTGGCGATTCTGAACTTTACTGTTCGATGCCAAACGGAAGTTTGCAAGAAATAAACTCTCAATGATTTCTTTCTGTTCCTCTTTGTTGTTGGTCTCAAAAATAAAGGACAACAGAGGCTGCGGTGCTCGAGCAGGCAGGAGAAGCTACTCGATCACTTCACGAATGTATTGAGACGTGGAACAAGTCATACAGTCGTCGGAGAGTCCTCTCAAGGGCCAACATAGCCAATCCCTTGCTCTGTGCAGAAATGCACATGCACGGACCTGAGTGGCAGACGAAAGTGTATACAGGAGTGTCTAAGCGGACATGGGAATCGAATTTTGGACTTTATGGACGTACATTGCTGGTATAATAAGCACTGCTGCATGCAGGGACATGTGCTGATAGGGCCACTCTCTCGAAGCAGGATCCCCTACATACAGTATCGTCCCCTCTCTCCCTCCCTCTCAGACACGAGTCCAGACAAAGGACAGAAAACACGGCATTCTTTGATGTGCATTTGGATGGGCCTGCATTTGACTGAAGAGGGTGAAGTACAAAAACCTTGTAAAATCGAATAGGGCACTGAGGCAGCCCAGGAGACCAGATGCAAGATGTTGAATGAAAATTTTTGGCGTGTTATCTATGTCTCATTCCGTTGCTAGCCTGTCAAGCCTATACACACAACACGCCTCATTATCCATGTCCAGGTATCATACATATCCGGAAACAGGCTCTATGCGTTCGATTTTGAAGCAAAGGGCGACTACAAGAAACCTTTGAGAACAAAGACGCAGGTGATCATTGAAGTTACCCTCTAATATTCTCCTGAGCTAACTCACGTCTATCCCCTCCGCATCGCAAACCGGAAGCGATCGACCCTAGGCATGCGCTCGAGACACAATGTTTTCATCCGCAACACGGTCTCCTTGCAGAAAGCTCGCGTCACAGGATCATAAGAGCACAACAACGCCCTCTGCATGCCCCCTTCTTGTCCACAGATGATGGCAGCCACAGGCACTCGTTCGGCTTGGAACACAGTCGCTGTGAGTGTGAAAGTGTCGATGAGCGTGTAGGTCTGTAACGGGGAAGACCCGCTGCGTTCAGGTTCGATCGGTTTCTGAGATATGAGCTCACCATTAGCAGCAGTGCTTCGAATCGATAGCTTGCTGCCGTGCGTGGACCATTTCAGCCTGTCTTGGTTGAAGCCGAAAATACAGCGCTCGACTTCTGCCAGATCGGGGATTCCAGAGACACCGAAGAAAGCCGCTTGTGTCGCCCAGAGCTTGCCTGCGTACAGGCGGCGGAGGATGTATGGTGACAAGCAAGTCACGATGATGGAAGGAAGGAAGATGATGAGTCCCATGCCCATCAATACGGAGCCCATCACGTTGGGAAGTTTGGGTAGTTTATATTGGTCGTTAGACGGTGTGGTACTGTTCGTGCTCGTGGGATCGGTCGTGTCCGAGGAATTGTCCGGGTTCGACGGAGTGGGCGTGCTCGAGGGGTAGAGCGTGGTTTCGGAACCGTCGGCGTTACGAATGGTTTCGGATCCATCGGGATTGTGAATGACCGTGAACGATTGACGTTTCCCAAGATCGGAGACGTTTGCGTAATCGATCGTGCTCGTAGCTGAGTCTCTGCTTGCGAGTGACCTCCTGCTGTTGGGGTCGGAAAAGCCTGGATGACTGCGAAAGTATGCTCCCACGCTGGTGAGTATGAGTCCGACGACGAGGAAGAATAGCAGCGCGCGAATCGAGCCCCGAACCAGTACATGCATGATCGAGGGTCGATTCAAGTAAGCCACCGGTTCCAGCGACTTCCATCGAATGTGAGCGCCGAATGCGCCATCGAGGACGATGATCTGAGTATCCTCCAGCTTCGAAGTATGGGCCCCTAGTGACTTAGGCCTGGGATCAATGGCGGGCTCCGGATCGACAATGCCAGCCACTTGAGTGCAGGGCTCAATGTCCCAAAGACTCGACTGATAGTCATCGTACAGATCGTACCAGGGCTGAGGCTTGTGCGGATCTGGCTGCAGGCAGATGAGTCGTTCGAGCAGCCTATCGTTATCGTTGAGTAGAGAGAGACGCGCGAATGCTTTGAATGCCGAATCCTGCTTATTCACTCTGGGCCGACGCCTCATCAGACCCATTAGAGCGTATGAGGCGTCGCCTGCACTGTATTCGTTACATGGCCGCGCGAAGAGACATTGGGTTGCGGTGACAGTCAGCTCAAGTGGCGATAGCTGGATCGTACCGGTGTAGTGCTCAACGAGTTCACGGATATTGTTCCCATCTTGCAACATCCTTGCGATGGTATGCTTCGATAGAGTTTCGGGTGGCTGGCCATCTAGCGTGTAAACGGCGATACCATGACTATTGGGACAGATCAAAAGCTCAGGTAAAGTCCACAGCCGGTCTCCCCAGGACGCGAGCCATTCGTTCCTCGAAGCAGGAACACTTCCACGGTCCATTGGGTATCGATGCGGTGGTCCTACCACAATAATCATTTCGGTGGAGGCGCGGAGAAAGTCACAGATGGCATAAGCGTTCAAATCGCTTTTGTCGGAACCTTGTCCACGCTCGGAGCCAGAGTCGAAATCAATCCAGAAGGCGTCTAGACTCCTTTCTCGTGCGACTCTTGCGGCCAGCGAAGTGAGCGCTCTGCGGTTCGTAGCGCTTTTGCGCACGCCATCCTCGAGCACACTTCCAGACAATCCCATGTTTCTGAGAGCCTCTTCCGACTGCGTGACGAAGTGGGAACTAGTGTACGAGAGGAAGAGAAACCTCGGATAGCCGCGTCCATGTCGTTGCTTCAACTAGTCATTCACTTCCAAAGATACATAGTCTCGATTCCCTGTAATTGATTCATCCACGAAACATAGCCTGCTCGGACCAAGAAGTCTCTCTTGCAGATCTGAATTGCTGGTTCTGAGCGATGATGATGTTTCGCCGCGAGGAGGAGATAAGGTCCTCATTTCGTACGTTCTTTCGGTACTTTGCTGGGCTTGGCTATCATATGAACGCCCTTTTGAAACCCCGGGTTGGATTAGCCGTTCGCGGCTGCTCTCAGCTTCCCATTTGTTCTTAGCAACATCCACAGGGAACCAATCTCGATAAAGCACTCGGTCATAGCGACCACCATTGCGTACTCGAGCCTCAAGATGGGTCGGCGTGAAGAGCTATAGCGCATCATGTCAAATTTGGTTTCGCCAGCCATAGCGACAAGTTGAAGAATCATGCATAACTTACGAGGAATGGTATTGCGAAGGCCGCCACCGCATAAGAAGCTGGCCGCAGCTTCAGACCAGTTCCCCCATCGGAATGGTAAGCTGAAGCGGCTGCACGTATAGCCCATGGGACTTTCGATTTTACAGATGTCGATTGCTGGATCTTTCGAAGCTTGCGCAGCTTCGCGTCGTCAGGATCCAGATACCATCCATACTTAGGCTCGTTAGGGTTCGAAACCTTGCTGACTCGTCCAAGAGCATCTCTATGCCGTATAGTGTCACCCAGGGTAGCAGTTGCGGTCCACTCCTGGTCATAACCACTGCTCAAGGATTGCGATTCCAAGTCGTGTTGCACGTTGCTGGTTGTGGCTTCCGCAATGGGCTTGACATTGCTTTCTCTTTGCCGCAATCCACTGTAATTTGCCGACATGGCGGCTGCTTTGAGAGGATGAGTGCGTTAGATCTGCCAATAGGAACGGAAACGACGACAAGCTTCACGGCCATGTGAACGAGCGCGGCTGAGGATATATGTTCCAGACTGCATTACTGCTGTGCGACCAAAGTTCACCGGTCACTGCATGCATACACACCAATCGATAGCGTCTCCTGCAACAGCGTTCCGTGCGTGGCGTCCAGGATCTAGAATATGCAGGGGCCAAATCCGCATTTAGACCTTCAAGTTGCTATAGATACTTCGGTCTTCCCTTTCTTAGGCGACTATAGCTGCTGCTATTGACACCAATTCGATCTGGCATATTTGCGATACTAAACCGGATTTCATGGTCCTATCGATCTGTAATCAAGAATAATCTCAAATGGATCAAGGGTCAAGCGTTTGTCAAATCCAGATGCAAAGCGGCACAGAATCCTGTGAAGTCCTCAGCCTCAGCTTAGTGCAGCTTCCTAGTGCAACCAGAGGCGCCGCTAAACATGTTTGGCGAGATTTGGAGCATTTCCCCAACTCAACCTACTGCATGTCTACCCATCCAAAGTAGAAGCCTACAGATTAGCGTACAGCGATATTACGATAAACCCGGCCCAGATTCGGATTTCGTGATGGGTTGGAAAAGCAGCCAGACAGCCCAGAATTCAGCCTCGGCAACAATACTCTCAAGTGAATTGTGATTTGAACAAAGAATATCACCCTATGGTATATCGCTCGCTAGCAATGATTGATAACATGGGCAGCAAACAAAAGACAACACGACCTGAGCTGAGAGACAGCCCGGTCAGCGAAAAGAGGAACAAGCAGACGACGAGCAAAAGCAAAGCAAGCGATGAACAATAATTTGATTCTCGTCGACTCTGACGTAGCCAAGAAATCATCGTGCCGGAGGATTAAAAGGAAACAGAATTGATGAAAGCAACAAGACAAGATAACGCCCCTGTATCCCGTCCCAAACACACCCCTTGAGGTTTCCGCTAAGAGTACAAAAGAAAAAGAAATGATGATATGGCCAATCAATGCATTACAATCCGATGGTTCAGTTGTGGTCGTGTTGCGTAGGTCTGAGGGCAACAACCCAGTTCTCTCGCGAGGTCCACTAGCCAAAGCGATGTCTGAGCTCCGCCAGCTCGTCGTTCTCCGCTCTCGTCGGCGAGGCGGATAATGTCAATTTGGCCACATTCGGCAGAGAAGGGAGATCCTTGTCTCTGCTCTCCACGCTCAGGCGGCTCTGGGACTCTTGCGATGACCTTCCTCTGTACTTCTCGTCCTTAGGAGGAGTTGGAGGAGGACCGCCGCCCCAGCTCGGTCGACCTTCACGCTCTTCAAAAGCTCCGTCGGGCTTCGGAGGTGTAGGGGGTGGCACTTCTCCGATGCTTTCGGATGGCATGTTTGCGTTGCCGACGATCGGTGGTACGGGTGGAGGAGCCCTGCGTGGGCGACGGAAGCTGTCGTGGCTGGCTTTGGGAGTTGCTTGGGGCGGCGTGCGACCACCTTGACTTGAGCTCTCTGCCGCTTCTCCTATCACCGGTAGGACTGCTCCGTCAGAGTCGTCGCGGCCTACTGCACCAAGGGAACGCTCAGGAACGTCTTTCTCGTTGTGACCACTGCGCATGGACTTCTCGGCTGAGCGTTCCGCTTTTTCGATGACATGGTTGGTACCAGGTGGGTTATTCCTGTCTTGATGCAAGTTGCAACCGCCAAGATGGGGATCGTCTATGGGGGGTTGGACTCCGGGAGGCAGGATGAGTCCGGTCGCCGCTTCTATCGTTTTCGAGAGTCGATCATGCTCCGCGCGTTCCCGAGACATTGTTACACCTGAGATGAATTTGATGAAGCGGTCTCCGTATCTCTCAGGAGGGATGGGAGAGATCTGGGACTCGTTACCACCCATGCCTTTCCAGAAGTGTTCTGCTTTCTTCACAAAGTTGTACTGTAGATAGTCAGCGACGGTCCTTTAGCCACACGTATGTTACGACTTACTCTGGTCAGGCAGTCGATAATACCCAGATAATAGATCTCCTCGCCCGGTAAATCACTCTCGTGAGTTGCCTGGAAACCACCATCATCCGCGTAGAAGTAGAAGTCCTTGCGATGTCCGTCTTCCGGCATCTTGTCCAGCATTTGATCCATAGGCACAGGCTTCTCTTTCTTGACCATCTCTCTCAGCTCCTTTGCTCGCTTTGCGGTCTCAAGCTTACTGGGCGTGCGAGCCAAAGCGCCCATTGCGGGGTGATTCTGGTCTTCCGTGTTGTCACCGCCTGGTTGGAAGACCTTGAGTGTCTTGTCGCGCAGCTGCTCCTCGTTTCCACGGCCTAGGTCGTGAATACCGACAAGCATTGAATAATCCATGATCTTCAGTTTTTGCAAAAGAGCCACATCGCGCTGCATCTGTGTGACAAATGCTTCTTTCTTCGTAGGGCCAAATTCAAGGTGCAGATTCCGTCGCAGCCAGTTCAAGTCCTTGAGTGTTGCACGCGGGTTCTTCTCCAAATCTTCCTCTCTAAAATCTCTGCCAATTGTGCTTCCCTTCAAATCGAATGTTCTGTGAATGTCTCGGTGTGGAGGAAACAGATTATTCATGACGACGAAGTGGATCTTCCTGCCGTAAGGGATCTTGACACGGTGCAAGCCATAAAATTGCGAAAGGAGCGTATTAGGGTTCTCGCAGACATGGTTGTAGTACTGCTTCAGAATCTTGCGAAGGAACTTGTGTTCGCCATGGTGAATAGTCTTGATGATGTACTTGTAGTCTCGTGAGAAATAGAAGAAGGATCCACTCTTGCCGGGAGATCCAAGTTCAGACAGAATGTACTTAGAAGTCAATGACATGAGATACTCGGCCGGGTCCAGTCGGAATTTAGCTCGCAAGTCGCGGAAGACCCAAGGTGCGTAATCCTTGAATTTGAAATCGTATTTGGCGCTAGGTGTGAGTTCGTTTCCTGTAATGTCGAAGCTGAATTTGTGCTTTGCGTCGAAGTCTGCGTCGGTGAGTTGTCGATCCAGTTTTGCGTTCGTTCTGCTGACCGTAAACCGAATTCCCGTGAGCATGTTATAGGCCGTAACCCAGTTGACGTGGTGCTCATCGACTTTCGTGCCCACTACAACCCTATCGTCGTCCGTGTCAACACGAGCCTTTTTGGAGGCCCTTTTAGCCTTGATGTGTTCTGTCCATCGCGTCACATCTTCGTCTTGTGGAACGTCATCAATGTTGTGCATGTCCGAATTTATTGACCTGGTAACTCGGCGAGCCAACTGCAACGAGCCACGTCTTTTCGTGGGTGTGTTGGGTGAGAAGCGCCCAGTCGATGATACAACACCATCAGTAGAGCTGATGGGGTGTTCCTGACTGTCGCGCGAGCTTCGAGAAGTGGCCAGCTTAGGAACTTCTAGAGTGTGTCGTTGCCGAAGCCCGTCGGGACGGACTACAGAAGAAGATCCTTGTGTGTTAGACATCGGTGATGCTGGCGGGTGGAACGCTGGTGGCGAAGAAGCGCGGTGAACAGTGTTCCCAGGCGCTCTGAGTCTGCCATCTGAACCAGTGTTACTGGTAGGTTGAGCCGGGGAGCTCTCCTTTACGGGCGCCAGTGTGGAGCCGGGCGTCATTGGTGTGGTAGTCGTGTTTGATCTTTGTGGTGCATTATTCACGGCAGTCTCTGCGTTGGGAGATGCCAACGTTGACCATGCGCTTCCTGTCTTCACTGGTGCAGTTGGCTTGCCATTGATCACGGCTTGTTGGAAATACCCTTCCTCCGCAACACCTAGCCTCGGTATGCTGTCTTTGATAGTCTCGCCAGACTTCTTCCCGTCTTCCAACTGGCTACTTCTCCGCGAGCGCGAGCTCAGGGCTGTGCTCCTGGCACTGTGTGCGCGCTCTTGTGGTGAAGAGCCATTGGGAACACTCAATACACTGCCATCTTTTCCTCCGATCCCTTCTTTGACATCACTGCTGAGGAAGCCCGAAGGCGTCCGTGGCCATCCTCCAGGGGGAGTCTCTACTGCAGGCGTGGCCGATTCTTCCGCGCCGTATTTCTTTCCACCACCATGTCCGTTCACAAGGCTGCCGCCGCCATAAGAGACACGGCGGCCGGCGTCCGCGTCTCCTCCAGCGGCAGCGGTAGCCGTGGCCATGTCGAAACTGTGCACCATGAAAATGCCTCCGGCATTGAGGTCTGAAGATTTCCTCAGAATGGCATTGTTGTCCCCCTCCTGGGGTGTGGGAGCCGAGGTCGCCAGCGCTGTAATCGTGGGTAGCCGGTCTGTTGTTTCCGGGGCTGTTGCGTTGTTCCTGTTCCGGCAGTGTTCTCGTCGTATGCGTGACGTCTATTGCCCAGCTCGCACTGATGCGAATGTCTCAGACCCGGTTTCCCAGCCACGGACAGCAATCTCTCGTGGCCGCGCGGTCGTGTCTCTGCGGCGGCGGTCGGGTATGTGTACAGCAGATAGCAATCGGAATATGAGCAGCGGTGGGGTATCAAAGGAAGTAGCGGTTACAGCGGCAGTAATGTTCAGCAAACGTGGTCGTGGGCGCAGCAGTGCGATGGAGATTATCGAGGAGCAAGGCGAGCGTTGCTTGGAGGTTGTCAAACACCGCTAGCCGGCGCACGCTGCCAGGGCTTTGGCAGAGGACCGCCGGATTAACAGCCCAGGACAGCGTCATCAGGGCGCTTTGACTGCACCGGCACAGAGATACGAGTGCTCGCATATTCCACCCGGACTATAGGCCTGTCACATGCATACCAACACCTTGTATGCAGTGTCACTGGCGCCTTGAAATGGCGACGACGACACAGCCGGAAATATGGCTCTTTGTGCCTGACAGGAGTCCAGTCCTAGTACTAAACTCTTTTCCCAATCGGACAGGGAACCCAATCCGCGGTCTGCCGTGACACGCGTTAGGCGACACGTCCTTACCTACGAAATCTGCTCCCCGGTCGGGCATAGGCAGATATATCTACAGACACCGCGTGATACAATGCTTCTATCTGCGGCCATCCCTCCTATGCCTGGGTTGTCAACCACCGAAAGTCACGTAGTATTCTGATGAACATTGTGCTCGTGCTATCGCACAGAGACCGAGAGTAAATATCGCAGCAGTCACGGAGAGCGTATGTGCAGACTTATGAGCATCAATTCAATTATGCTCTGCGGAGGCCACAATGAAACCTATGCATAAAGCTCTTGCATTGGCCATTTCCCACCAACAGTGCTGTTCCACCCTATCGCATGCCGTCCCGGCGTCACATGCGCCAAATACTGGCTTATGATACATGCACCTCGCTCGTCTTGATAATAGCTTGCCCTCTGGCACCCGATGGCGTCTGCCAATTGTGCAAAGGAGCCTCGTCGCTTTCGTTGTCGTCCTTGTCCGGCGAATTCCAGTACACATAGCCTGAGTCGTCTGTCCTATACGCCTTCTTTGGCTGATGTACAGAAACGACATGAGCTTTGTACGGTCCTTTCGCTCCACTAAGATTGTCCAGAGAGAGGTCCGAAGGCTCCCGTTGCTCGACGTATCCTGATCGCTCTTGCGAACGCCCAGTACGACCGGCAGTAATGGCACGAGCCTTTTCGAAGAAGGTGATGAACAGCGGCTTGATCGTTGGAAGGCATGCAGCGACTATGCCGGCGTTCATCTCGGCGATTTGCCAAACGTCTGGGTTGGGATTAGCGATGAACAATGGAAGTCCTGGTGTGCAGTGGAAGCATACAATACCATGAGCCTATACCAGTAAAATTGCGCTCTTCGAAAAAGTGGTACTGCATCGGCGTCTTGTAGATTGCAGTGAAGGCTGCGAAGAACCCGAGACTGAGGATGCAGATCAATCCAATTTTGGTACGGAGATTCAGTTGCAACTTCCAAACCAAAGGGATGGGCAGGATCGCGAACAGTAAATCGGTAGCGATGTTGATGGCTATGCTAATCAGCGACTGCGCAGACACATGAATGGCAAAGGGTATCTTGGCTCACAGCTATTGAAGACGCCGACTTTCTTGAAGATATCAGGACTGTAGCATGTAGCTGTCCCAAACGGTGGTCGGAGTGTCAAGTCGTAGCCAGCAGCAACCGGGTTACATTGGAAAATGATTGGCAAGACGGACCCGAACGTGAAGACCACCAGAAATGCTGGCATACTTGTCAGAAAAATGCTCAGGCATAGCGATTGCGATTTATAGAGTAGGCTTACCTAGGATGCCTCGCAGGGCCCATTTGAAGTTTGTTCTCTGTGTCAAACGCAGCAGGAACACCCCAATGGAGAGCTTGATGAAACTGTACGAGAGGATGACGAAGATCGAGAAGAAGTACAGCCAGGCGAAGAGGTCTAGCATCCATCCAGGATGATAGTAAAGGATGTCGATGTGCTTTCCAAGACCAATACGTGTCAGAGACACAATGCATACGAGGCATGCCGTGCTGAGAAGCTGTATGGAAGTTATCAGTTAAGCGGTCTCACGTGATGCTGAGATGCACTGGGAACAGTACCATAGCCACGGTCATGAGCCAGTCATCTAAGCCTGCAAAGTTGGTCAGCATGAAATGCTCTTCGGAAGATGATGGATGTGGCGGACTGTCGTACCAAAAGCTCTCAAGACCCTAGTACGAACGTAGACTCTTAACAATACTGCCAATAGTGCCAGGCCATAGAGAGCTCCGACAATCCCAAGAATCTGCGCTGTATGGTCTGGAATGTCCTTCTCCTGCCTTGACGGCGGCGCTGGACCACCTGGGCCTTGCCTCGCCCTAATGTGAGAAGACGGCGATACCATCTTTCACACGGCTCTCTGATGAGCACAAGAACGTGCTCAGACAAACGAAAGAAGCATGTCCCATCTATAGAGCTACGAAAGTGGCAGCATCACTAATAGTCATTACAATAATGAACGTCCACTATATTCAGTCTCGCTTGGAGCCATTGGACATAAGTAGATATGCATGCCTACGAAAGAGCCCTCGGAGGCTCCAGCCGTCGCTTCGCAGAATCGAAACAAACCTGCCTCCTCCTGCAGCGAATGTTCTAGGATCCCAAGAGCCTGCATTGCATGGTGGCGCGAAGCGAGAACTCCTAGCTCATGGCGGACATCCTTCAAAGTCCCTTTCCTGGTCAATCTATAGTTGTTCGCGTGCTGCGGTTCGTGAAGTTGCAGATTTCATTTGTTACTATGAGTGAAGGCGCCCACTATCTCCCTGTTGATCGCGTGCTCCAAAGGTTCCGCAGTGGATCTGTTCCACGTCGGTGCACTCAACGTTGCCCCGGCGAGCCTGGTGAACCAGGATCACTGCAAGCGAACATGCCGCCGCGCGAGACCATTTCTACCTTGGGTCATTGGAAGCTGGAGCAAGCTCCTCCGAAGCGTCCACCGGCCATGGGAGCTGCATCCCGCAATCAATGGTCTGTGGCGGTACTGTAAAATAGGCGAGCGTAGCAATATATTCGCGAGACGGCTCATGCACGCACGGCATCTTTTCCTTCAATCCTTCTTGGCAGTGTCCTCGGTGGCTGAAAACCACATGGGTTTGTGCACGATCAAAGCGGCGCACCTTGTATCCATTTATTTGTGCTCACAGAAACATGAAACAGCGTCATCAACGTGGATGCATTTATGGGAGCAGAAGAATAGAGGCTGAAGTGAAGATCTGGGGCTCCAGAAGTCAACGGTGCGCCGAACAAAACCCTAAACGGGACAGCTCGCTCTGGGCCGAACACCCGAAGTGGGACGCAGCGGCTCTTCAGCAAGCGATCTGGTGGCCTGGCAAAGAACTGCATGTACATCACAAATAAGGTGTCTTTGCAAGTAATTTTACCACTCAAGAATCAGCGCATACGATTCTGTGATTGCTATGGTTGTCTCTTGTCAGCCTATGCCTGATAGCACCAGCATAGTGCTCATGGGGATACTTATGAGCTCTCAATGGCAACCCCCTTCCATGCAGGCGCTACAGCCGTCGGTACAGGTTGGAAGAAATATAGTAGTTTGTGCAGACTGACGGCCTAGAACTGTACATGCAGGGAATCCAGTGTAGCCCTTGCTCGGACCTATGATCTTTATCAGAGTATCTCCGATGCGGCGGTGCATGTCCAACGCGCTACCAGGGATCGGATCCTTCGAATACTCCCAAGCGAGATTTTTACTCTGCACTTCTACCCCAGGCCCATGTTCTTCAGGGCCAGATGCTAGACGTCCAGGAATATGGACATCCACTCTCACGGGACTGTCATATTTAGCACGTGTCTAACGGCTACGCCGCTGAAAGCCTTAGTTACTGGACATCGCCTATGATCTGGCAATCCTGCTATCTCCTAGGTTGAGAGAGTAGTCGCTCGGCTAATATTGGACCTCATTGTGGTTTAGAACACGGCATATTTGTGTCAGGGTCTGAACTAAATGTAGAGTAGCGTCCTCGGGGGCGCTACTTGCATATAAGACAAAAATGACTTCGCTTCAAGACACAGATATCAGTCGTAGCATTTTATACATTGTTGCCACACTGATCAGTAAGCTATGCATCCCAAAACTCTTCTCGCTTCGGCCGTGGCCATCCTTCCTGTGGCATCAGCTCTTGCAACTCACCCAAAGGGCGCTACCCTTGAGACCGATGCCTACTCAGCTCGCGCAACCATCAATCAACGGAATTACTTGAAGAAACACTCGCCTGAATCCTGGAAAGTCTGCAATGACAAGAACACGATTGTCCGCAAAGAGTGGTATGCAGCTATATCGAGACATAAATGGATATCAGCAGCGCTGACCTGCAAATTTGTGTAGGAGCCAATTGACAAAAACCGAGAGGAAGAAATACATCAAAGCCGTTCAATGCCTGGGCAAACTTGAAGCAAAGACTCCTCTGGCGAAAGCACCTGGTGTCCGCCGTCGTTACGACGACTTTGTGGCAACACACATCAACCAGACCTTCTCTGTGCACAACACTGGCAACTTCCTTGGGTGGCACAGATTCCTTACATGGTCATATGAACAAGTCCTCAGAGAAGAGTGCGGATACGATGGCTATCAGCCTTATTACAATTGGCCAATGTGGGCTGCTGATCCTGCATCATCACCCGCTCTTGATGGAAGTTCTACAAGTATGAGTGGTAATGGCGAGCTGGGTTGCACTGAGCAGGAGGGCTACGGTATACCTACCAACGATCAACCGAACATCCTCATTCCGCACGGTGAAGGCGGCGGCTGTCTCAAAGATGGTCCCTTCAAGGACTTTGGCATGAACTTGGGCCCCGTGTTCAGTGGCCTCACATGCACACCTCCCAACCCTTACAGCAACTTCTCCGATCCTGAGCAAGCGTCATTCCTAGGTCTCGGCTACAACCCTCGCTGTCTGAAGCGCGACATCTCTCCTTGGACTTCGAGCCAGTGGACCAACGACCAGCAAGTTGTCGACTTGCTCGAGTGTAAGGACATTGAGTGTTTTTGGGCCAACATGCAGGGCGGCGTCCCAGCTTTCGAAAACAACTTCATGGGCGTGCACACCGCCGGCCACTTCACCATCGGTGGCGATCCAGGCAGCGACTTCGTTGCTTCCAACGGCGATCCATGGTTCTACCTGCACCACGCTCAGATTGACCGCGTCTGGTGGATGTGGCAGAATCAAAAACCGGCCTCGCGCACCAATGCCATCTACGGCACGATCACACTGGCAAACACTCCTCCTTCTAGAAATGCGTAAGTTACATCACTTGGTGCGATCGAAACGTAAAGCTTGCAGACTAACACAACATCCACAGAACGCTCGACGATGATATGAACTTAGGCTATGCTACAGACATGCACATGACGCTGGGTGAGAGCATGAACACCATGAGCGGACCATTCTGTTACAGATATACATAGATTGTTCTTGCTGAGACTCGAACTGTCGTTTTAGATACGTTTTCAATGGTCGTAGGATCAGATAGACTAAAGCTGTTGGAAAAGACAATGCTTCACCACGGATGGTCTAAATTACTAGTCTGCGCATGGTCACTCCGCCCACTTTATGTGTTTATACATGCAGATCTGACGGTAGGAGTATGCCATCTAGGTGGAGACCAGCGAGTCCTCGGCTTTGTCTCGCTGGCGAACAAGCCGATTCCAGGGGCTACAGCTGCTGGTATAAGCAGTTGATATCAGATGGGTAAGCAGGCTGATGAGCTATAGATACATCTCGTCATTCGAACGTTTGGGGAATGTTTGGAAGTTTGGTACAGGCCGTTCCTGTTCCTGTCGCCCAAGGTCTTCGCGAAATCCGGGGGACATGACGTCGACAACGCGTCCCACTGCGATAAAGTCGCGTCGTGCATTTGGCGTGCATACTAGAAGTATTGACTGTTCTGCCTGGCTTGTCATCTCACCTGCACTCACACCATTCACAATGTCTCTCAAACGCAAGGCAGGCGAGATCGCAGCCGATGCGGCCAAGAAGCCCAAGCAAAACGCTTCCATAACATCCTTCTTCGGTGCACCAAAGCCCAATCCCAACTCTGCCTCGATCTCAAAGCCCGCGTCCGATCCTACCGCTCCAGCCACACAGCCTGTCAAGTTCGACAAAGATGCATGGGTTGCAAAGCTCTCAGACGAGCACAAGGAGCTGCTCAAGCTTGAGATTGACACATTGCATGAGAGCTGGCTTGGAGCTCTCAAGGACGAAGTAACGAGCGAGAGTTTCCTCAACCTGAAGCGCTTCCTCAAGAAAGAGACCGAGACACAGAAGGTCTTCCCTCCGCTGGAAGATGTATACTCATGGTATTCCTCTCGCGCCATGCACATGTGCATCAGCCTACTGACAGTTTCTCAGGTCACGCCATACACCACTCCCCACAGTCAAGGCCGTCATTATCGGCCAAGATCCCTATCACAACGTCAATCAAGCCCATGGCCTTTGCTTCTCCGTCCGCCCACCGACGCCCGCTCCGCCCTCCTTGGCCAACATTTACAGATGCCTCAAAAGAGACTACCCGTCCTTTACACCACCGCCCAAGAACGGCGGTCTGCTCACACCATGGTCCGACCGCGGCGTCCTGCTGCTCAACACATGCTTGACCGTGCGCGCACATGCAGCGAACTCACACGCCAATAAAGGCTGGGAGAAATTTACGCAAAAGGTCATTGATACTGTGGCCGCGAAGCGCACCAAAGGTGTCGTATTCTTGGCCTGGGGCAAGCCCGCAGAGACCAGAGTGAAGGGTATCAACGCCAGCAAGCACTTGGTACTGAAGAGCGCGCATCCTAGCCCGCTTAGCGCTCACAGGGGTTTCTTGGATAATGGACACTTCAAGAAGACGAACGAGTGGCTGAAGGAGCGCTACGGCGAAGACGGCGAGATCGACTGGGATTTGAATGTCGCTCCGGAGAAGGCCGGTGTTTGAGAGTGTGCACATAATCAACATCACGACGGCACGCGGCACCGCATTGCCATGCCAGCCTTGAATGTGGTGTAGCTTAGAGAGAATTGGCTAGTCGTGTAGCGTTTGAGCAGCATTAACGATAAATGTACTTAGGCAAGAGGTCCGGTTCCTCAGTGCAAATTCGTTACGCTGATCAAAATGTTTGGACGCTGCGATGAATCAAGGAACTAGCATGCTACGCTCCCAGCGCAGCCGTCATTGGCGCATCCCTGACAGCATACATGTGCATTACCATGCCGTTTGCCTTCTCTCTGAGATGTGCACCTGTTGCATGTGTGCGTGATCACCACTACCCCAACCTTAATTTGCAGTTCTAACTCATCGGCCTGTGGACACTATTTCGAGGCTTGATCCTATATCAGCAGCTACGAATATTGGATCTGAGTTATCTACCACTGAGATTACACTAAAGCCTAAGCTATTTCCTTATAGACACTATGCTCGTATTATCAGCCATCAATTGACACATGACGATAGTACCCTCAGAGATGCTGTTTGCAAACTTATGAGCATCGACTTGACTCTCCCCACGGCTTTCGACGAGGTCATCGCACTCCTTGCTCTCGTCCATCAACCGAGCAATGTATTTGTGGGGCCACCATGACTTGGCGAAGACCTGACAGCCGTTGGGGCTCGCTTTCGCCTGCTCAGCTGAGGTAGGGATCTTGCAGTTGGCGCAACAATCTGCGGCTGAAAGAAGCGGCTGAAATGGGTCGCATGTCAGGTAGGACTTAAAGAATCTAAGTAACTCGTTTCGAAATTCTTTTTGTGTAAAGGAGGTCTTCAACTATTCCCTCATCCTTCTCAGAGCTACCATGCCGGAGATACTCCACTTCATCAATGTTGTACCAGGAAAGCTTGGTGCTGATGGCAAGACTGCCCGAAAGGCCTTGCGATCCCATGTCATGAAGGACTATCGCCGAAGGCAGCGCCAGGAGGACATGCAACGTCATGCAAGAACGACCAGTATACCATGTAATGGCCCGTCTGGGAAGCCCACGATCGATGTCGACCGTCATATATCAACCGACAACTTCGCGTGTAGCACAAATGATTTGCACTATGAGAGCGAAGCACTGCGAGAAGAATCATGGGCTCACGAGAGGAACTCTACACACGGAAAAACTCTCATCAGACTGGACTCATCAATTATCCTAGCGGAGCACATACTGGCTATCGAAGATCAGTTGTACGGTCCAAGCCATGAGACTCCTTGCATGAAACGTGGCTCTATAGTAGCATTGCCACAGCTACTACGATCCCCATCCGTCTACCGAGCAGCATTACTTCAATCTTTCATCCAAGGCGTCTTCCCTACCCGAGACTGGTCTCGTCCTCCACTAGTTGCAGTGTTCGGTCCATGGCTGACAGAAAAAGGCCCATCGCTAGCACACATCAACGACGCTGTTGGCTTACTGCAGCTTGGAGATACGAACCACGACAAACGACTGACAACAGAGGGCCAAAGACGGCAGGTCATGGCGGTACAGTGTCTTAGAAACGATCTCTGCAAACCTGGCGTGTCTCTCCAAATTGTCTCGATAGTCGCCATCAACCTGTTTCTCAGTGGTCTCTACAGCGCCACGTCTTCTGGTTTGCCTGGATGCGTCAGCCATCTCGCTGGCCTCACGGCGATCCTACAAGCACATGTTCGACGGCCGAATGCCGAGGCCCTGTCACCAATGTTGACGAAGCACTACCACCGGCTGGCCTTGATGCATGCTCTAATACACCGCAAAGCGTTGTTTGTCAGTAGAAAAATCGTAGATGTCCACGGGGAAGTGGTATCAGGGAGCGTAGAAGCATTGATGCAACTTGCCTCGCATCTCACGGGCCTCCTGGGCGCCGTGTCAGTGCGTGACAACAGAATGGAAGGGGAATTACACTTGATGGACGTTGTGACGGTACGAGAGACGGGCTTCGCTCTAGCCAGAGACTTCGATGCATGGTTACAATCATTCGAAGAAAATGGTTATCGACACCAACTCGACCCTCTTGAGTTCAACAGCTTCCTAGACGCCAACATCCTCGGTCTTTACTGGTCATGCCGATTGCTGTTAGCAGAGAGCATGTATAAGCTGCACATCACGCTCCCTCGAACTGGCGCTCACGGCTCGGAGGCATCAAAACGGTACAAAGACGAAGCGGACATGTATGCGAAATGCCTATTCGATACGGCATTGGCAGTCCAGACTTATGACGGTTCAGCTCTCAGTAAAGGATTTGCCACAAGGATGCCTCTCCATCTCGCAAGAGAATGGTGGCAGCTGTCCGGCGATCAAAAACATTTAAAGCCGGTCTTGGAATTTGAGTCAGCTTTGCGGTTGGCTTCGCCTTCTATCGATTGGGATACTCTTCTCTACTGGAGCTTTGTAGCTGTCCTATGGCTTGTATGAGGTCATGCATCTCTACGAGTAGGATGTGATGGGATATGAGATTTTAACCCCCCCCCCCCCTCCCCGGGATTATGTCATAAACAGTGTCGCTTTTCACACAACTGCTCTCTCCGTGTCTATTGTGATCCTGCCCGGATACATACCAGGCGATAGGGTCATATAAGTCACGAGGAGTCTAGCATTTCATAACGATATCTCAGAACCATTATCATCAGTCACTACGATGCTTTAATTTCCTCAGACTCTGTTATACTAGTACCAACGGCGTAGGAGTACTCAACGAACATAAGATATTGTCTAAATCCTCTGCTCAACAGTGCTAATACCTTCAGCTATCAAACCAAGATCGAGCATGGGGTTCCTTGAGAACATAGACAGGTCTCCTATCAATGTATGCTAATGCCTTCAAAAGTTATTCTATATCTTGCCTTCATCCCTACTGAGATACCTCACAAATCTCCAACTTGCAAGTGCTTGTACCTTCGGCTACCCTTCCAAATTCTCCCGTTCATACTATTGAGAGCTTTTGCGAGCCTTGCACTCATTTGTGATCATACCCTCAACTATATACCAGCGGTCGACAAATGTCCCTATTAAACCCCCAAACGACTCTTGCGCCCAGCAGCGCATATGCCTTCAGCTAGGGATCTAGATTTGAGCACATTCGATACAGAAATGCTCGATGTATTCTCTACTCGTATATGCTTATACCTTCGCCACAAATTACGAGTCAACCTATGTCGCCACGATATCGACACACAAATCTCTTCCTCCTGCATGCGTATACCCTGGGTCACCAATCCACAACCCACCTGATTTGCCACAGAGAACTTGAATCACTCTCCTGCTCATGCGAGCTCATACCATCGCTCACCGACCCCGAACCCGGCATTCATTTCCACGGGGCGCCGTGCGGATCGTCTGCTTTCACGTGCGCGTGCATTCAATTACTGATCTGGGTTCGATTATAGTTAGCCACGGAGAGGCTCGTTTAGTCTCCTGCTTATACTCTCCCCTTCCTTCAGTTGCAGATCCAAATTCAATTATAACTATCTGTGAGAAGATGTGCAGCGCTCGCAATCATCAGTGCTTATACCTCAGGTAATCAATCTACCCTCGACCTGATTACCCACGGAGAACCAATACAAGTCTCGAGACCACACATGCTGCTATCTTGAACTATAATCGTAAAATTCATGCTACTGATTACTTAAGGCGACCTCGAGCTCTTGTGAAGATTCAAAGACATACCATTAGCTCTAAATTCAGCATACGTAATTCTAACTGGTGAGAAAGAGAAGGTTGTCGATTAAAATTATGATACCCTACAAACGCACATTTGCTCAGGTTATCTCTAAGAATAACCCCCCAGGTCACTCATTTCTCCTTCCGAGGCAGAAGATTCAGCTTCCCAATCCCTGGCAGCTTGATGTGTCGTTTTGGCGGGCTTTCTGCACCCGTACCCGAGCTCGCTACCCTCTTCTTCTCCTTCTCCGGAGTCATAGGACTCAAAGTCAATTCCTCCTCGCACTCATCTAGAACACCCAAACCAGCAACAGGCACAGCTGGTAGCTGTATCTGCTGCTGCGGTTGGAATGAAGAACCTCCGACCATGTTTGCAAGACTGGCAGCCTTTGCATCGTAAAGGCTCTGAAACTGGGGGGTGGGCGTGCTAATCGCATCGACTGTGCTTTTTTTGATTGCATTTGGTACTTTATCGCTGTCGGAGTCGATGACTGTGAGCTCAGGGACATGACTAACAAAAAGCAAAAGACTGTTAGCAAAGCAAGGAAGTGTCAATAGGAAGATTCTACCCCCACTTGACATCTGGCACTGCCCGCTCTTCATCCCATGCATTGCTGCCGCCTTCTTTCACGAGCTTCGACGGGTGAACGGTGGTGCTTGCATTGCCATTGGCTGGTGCATCGAGCATCTCAAGATCAGGCATTGATGCCTCGGGCTCAAGCTCGGGCTCAGGCTCGGGCTCGGGAGCACGACACACGGCGTGAACATAGTTGTCTTTCAGGTCGTCGCGTACGTAGACTGCGAAAGTTGGTGTGCCATGCTGCCATGTTTGGGCGTAGAATATCTCCTGTAGCTGACTGGAAGGGACCTCTGTCACGCTTTCGTCATTATAGTTGCGCCAGATGTCGTTCTTGAAGTCGTGAATGGAGACCCAGTAGTGGCCTGAAGTGGGTCCGCCACGGTGGAAGAAGACGGCGTAGAGCCTGTACTTCTTCTCCTTGAGATCGTCGAAGGTCCCAGTGAGCTTGTCTTGTAGCGTCTGGACTTCACCTTCCAGTTCTTTCAGCCGCTGCGTTTGGGAAGCAGCATCTGTCGTGAGTGCTATTTGAAGGCTCGAATCACTATCGATTTCTTCTTCACCAAGAGCCCATAGCTCTTTGTTTACGTCGTCGAGGTTTTTCAGGTACTGCGCAGTTTCTAGTACTGCTGTAGGTCCGTCAACATCGAAATTGGTGGAACCCAGTGCTTTCTGCTCTTTCTTGAGCTCTAGCAGGCTTCTACGCCAACCCCAAGCCGACCGCCTCCTGTCAAGAACGTCTGCTACGCCTTCACAGTAACGGTCAAGGTATAGCTCATCCTCGAGGCGAAGAGCTACCTCGGATTTGAAAGCACCCTTTGTCTTGCTGAAGCCGATACGGGGCATATTGATTTGAATTAATGGAGGTAGCTCCACGATGCTCCGGTACTGCTGTTTTTCGGAATCCTCTGTCACAAATTGTGGGTCAAAGTAATCGTCAAGAGCAGAATACAAGGTTGTAGGCTCCGTTGGGACGTTGAGCTGAATGCTGGAGTCCGAGATACGTTCTGGCTTTGACGATGACGCCCCAGAAAGTGTGGTCTGCAACATGCCAATGGCAAAGAGGTCACGGAGGGCGTCGTTCTGCTCTCCTCTGTTGTCTGCGCCCGTGGGCTGCATACCAGCACGCAAGCGCTGAGTGATACTATCATGCACCTCAGTCACGTCCTGCTGCTGTGCTGCTTTTGCCTGCGCCTGACGCAGTGTGTCCGAGGTCGTAGTAGAGAAGCGACGGGCGGGTAGTGGTGGTGGAGCGGGTTCTTTGGATGATTGGTCACCGACAAGCTGCTGTCTGGGCGAAGCTGGAGGGCTGGGAGGCATCTCACTGTCGTTCATTTCGGCATCGTTAGTCGTTGGAGGCTTGTCCGCTGGCAAGGTCTCGCTGCTAGCACGTGATTGGCCTGCAGCAGGGTCTTTCTTTCCAATACCATTCGAAAGCGTGTCCATCTGAACAGCGCTGTCATCGATCGCGCTCTCAGTCGCCTGTCTTTGTTCTTCTAGCTGCGCAAAATCCTTGGGATCGAGGAATGCACGGCAGACTAGATCTTGCTCTGGTTTGACCGCAGGACCACGGTCTTTGGCCATGCGCTCGAACAGGTGGCGCAGTTCGTCCGCAAACTTCTGCCCACCTTGTATTTCCTGCATGGATACTCGACGTTGACCCACACGCTCAAGCTTCTCCTTGCTCTCTGTTGTATCCATCTTATACTGGTTGTAGTCGCTCACAATGTCCCGCAGAGGTCTAAGACTGAAGTAGTACTGCAAAAGGCTGTTGAGGTAGCAGGTGTTGCCGTGGCTCACGAGACCGACAGGCCATGTTTCGGGAGGATGTGCGCCGTTTGCACCTGCAGTGGACGGACCAGAGAGAGCCTTTTGTACTGCGGCGATAGCTTGCTCCGTCTGTTCGCTCGGCTTGCTGTCGCGAGCCATGGAGAAAATCTGCGGCCAAAGGCTTCCCTCCACGGTCTCCAGTGCCGTTTCGATTCCCAGCAGCCTCAGGGCCTCGTCGACGTTCATGGTTGCCACGTTACTGTCGTCACCTGCCAGCCAGCTGTTCAGGTAGTTGCTTTTCCGCTCGCGCGCGATAATGGATACGGCTTTGCGGCCGATTTCTTCCAGGTCTTTGTTGCCGTCGGTCTGGGAGCGGAGTCAGGACGTCAATTTGATGTTATGGCGGTCGCGCGCCAGCGGGGCAAGTGCTCGCGTGATCGCCGCGAACAAGGAAGGAGCAGCGACTTACCCTCAGGGAGAAAATGGTGATGACGAAGCTGTCGTCGGTGTCTGGCCCTAGGCCGCTTCCAAGCCATGCATACGCCTCCTGCGCTGTTTCGATTGTCTGCATCGCTGCGTTGGTTAACAGCTTCGATCCTCTTTTCCGCCCAATGCGACCGAGCATCTCTCGTGCTTGTTCTTGCGCCTGGATGCCAGAGTCTGCGTGGTGAGCTTGGAACAGGTTGAAGATTCTATCATCATCTGCGCCACCGCCGTCTGCTGGTAGGTTGAAGTATCTGTACGCTTCTGAGAGGTCCCGGCGGCTGACCAGCCCTTTGCTTTCCAGCATGGTTGTTTTGATCTGCAGTTCTTCTGAGCTGCGCTGTTTTGCGATTGCTTGAATGCACTCGTAGTAGTACGGCTCATTGAGCACGTCGCATTGCGTTTGCCGATCGTAAGCGAACTCGACGAGGGTGTCTGCGAAGTCTGAGATTGCGCCTAAGCTGGCGTAGTATCTGCGTGTCGTCAGCAATCCAGCTCGTGCAAACAGTCTTGGAGAGCCTCAGGTTACTTACGAATCGAGCTCGTTTGGTCCGTTTGTGCGACGTGTCAAAGGCGATCTCGGGTCTGCAGGGCTCCGTCAGCGGGACGCTCAAACAGTGCAGGCACACTACACTCCTCGAAAGAGGTGAGCCAGTCGTTGCGTGACCGGCTAAGTTTGTAACAAATGAACAGGACGAACTTACAACCGTGTGTCCCTAACAACCTCTCAAGGTCTCGCTGTGCCGAAGGCCAGCCTTCACCTGCCGTAGGGTTCACCACATTCATTTCTGCGGCCGTTCTCCATGTTAGTGCAAGCAGCTCCATCTCCACGTCTTCGAGCTGTTCTCTCAGACTGCCTCCATTTGCATTCACGCGGTCCTCGATCAGCGGTGGGTTGGGCAGCGTCCAAGTTCTTTCTTCTTGCTGTGTCCCGTTAGCCATGACTCCTTCAATGTGGCGTCCAAAGCCTCCGCTTACATTGTATTTGAACCCTAGCTTTTCTAGCAACTCTCGACAGTCTCGCCCTTGTACCCCGTACGCCTCCATGAACCTCTTGTTATTCCCTGGGAACACCCTCTTGTCGTGCTCTGGCTTCAGCGCATCTTTAATGTATCTCCTCAGCCTCGTCAGAGCATCCACTGGTGTTGCTTGCCTGATGCCTTCTCTTTCAGGATCATCCTGCATGACCGCCTCAAATCGACTCTTGAGCTTCGACGTATCCGTGAGGAGATTCTTGTCCGCTGCGCTGAATCTGGGCAGTTTGAAGGTTGTCGTCAACAGAGCTTGACATGTCGCACTCGAGCACTGCCAGCCATATCTTATATGGGAAGTTCCGGTATCGTCCAGTCCATCGGCGCGCTGGAAATGGTGAAGCTTGCTCTCTGAAGTTGGGCAAGGCTCCGTAGCTTGCTGATAGTTTACTCGAATGTCCGCGTGCAATCTACACTTTTTGCAGACAACCGCCAACTTGTACTGTGCGGAGGCATCCGGTCGGGCGTCGAGCGGCGGTGCGACGCTTTGTCCAGTCCTTACGGCGTATTCGTGTTTGCAAGCGTCTCTGTGAGGTGCTGGTGCCTGACCTTCGCCAACCATCGGAGGGTTCGTTGTGAGAATGTTGCCGCCGACATTCTTTTGCGGATCGAACTGTAGGAAGTCGGCGAGGAGTTTCGGTGCGGTTTTGCCGGGACCGTTCACGTGTATGGCGGCCATGGTTTGTGGTGTGTTGCGGGTGGTTCGAACGGAATGATCGCTGCTCTTTTTTAAGCTGTTCAGATGTTGTATGCTGATGTATTATGCTTCGATTCGTCTAGGCGGTTGCTATTTGTGGCGGAGCAAACTGTTTTCGGCGTACGTAATTCATGAATGCGTGAAGACTCCTCAAATATGCACAGTGTGATGACAAGGGACGCGAACACCTGGAATGCGACAGGCGCCTAAGAAACAGCACGAGACAGGACTCGAGATGCATGTGCTTGTCCAGCGCTTCGTCATAACACAAGCCCGCCTGGTCCGTGGGCCGCTGACAGCTCCACTCATCATATCCTTAAGTTGTTTCGCACAAGTCTACGCAAACAATCAGGCTGCCTACCTTGTGCTTCGTCGGTGTTGATCCATTTCCCAGTTTGATCAAAAGCGAGTGTCCGCTCGTACATCTGTGTGATGAGATGTGAAACGAATACCTCAAGCATCGTACGAGTAGCCACTCTACCCAAACATCTCGATTGTGCCTACAATAAAGAGCTCCAAAGATCATGGAGGTCTCTGTCGGCAAGATAGACTGTCAGCGAGCTGGCAATAACCAAGAACTATGTCATCAAGAACGATGCGATGAGCAAGCAAGTCGCTTGCCTTCTGCAATGAAGTTCACATGTCCCGGAAAAGCTCCCTTCATCACGTTATCATAGGTGGTCCAACCAGAGTACCACCCGTAAAAGGACGCTGACACCGCACAATTTAGCTATTCACAACAAGGCAGGTCTCGCGTGGGTCATCATCGTAGTAGGCGTAGGCACTGTTACGGCGCTTGGATCCCCTACCACTCTTGCGCCCCGATTTTGGGGCCGACTTACTTTCAGCTTGCTCTTCCAGAGCAGCAGGCATCTTTTCGGAATTCATGTTGTCACCGTGAGTACTGATCAGATGAATGCTCCGCCCGTGGCTCGCCGACGGAGCTGGCTCACAGTCAACGAGCCCTTCTTGCGCAGGAGGAACTAGTTCGGCAACTCCGTTGTCGCCATCAGGGACTTTACGATACTGCTTGCCCCTTCTGCCCCGTTTGTGGACCGTCTCCTTGATAACGCCACTCTGACGGACGTCAACGCGCGCGGCCAAGCTGGCAGATGCCGCGGAGAGATCGTCTCGAGGCTCGGCTGCGGCAGGGCTCCTCTGCGCAGCCTGGTGCATGTCCAAGACGTTACCTCGGGGCTTACCATTCCCCGTCTTAAGATTCACCTTCGTATTCAGAAGGAATCTCCAGCCTCCATAAGCACGTTCAGTGGCCAGCCGGATACTAAACGCCTTCGCCTCCATGGTAGGGTAGACTTCGAGAGGAGCAAACTTCGCCCACATCTCAGCTTGCGCAGCGACCGGCTTACCATCCTGATACTTGACCCTCCATTTAGTGACCATGTTGCGAGGCGGCTCGACATCACTCAAATCGTAATCGGATGCGTAGATATCCTTACCTGCTTCGCGCGCCTGGCGCACATAGTGCGGGCAGTCTCCATGAGCAAGCACGTTACTCATGTGCATGTACATGTAGTTCACGAAGAAGCGTCGGATGTCCAGACCGGCATCGGTTTCATTCCAAGTGCGAATGACTTGAATGTTGACGGTCGTCAAAAAGCCCCATAAAGCCCAGTCACCAGGCGACAGGACATCCAAGTCACCCTTCTCCTCTGCTAGGTTGCCAGCCGCCAAGATTCCGTCCAACTCTGCTCGGCTGATACCTGTGACCTGGAGCCTAGCAGGCCTGACGGGAGAGTCGTTACTGGAGAAACGCGTTATCGACGACACTGGGATTAAGGGCGCCTGCAGTTCGCAGTCCGAGGACGCGTCCACTGCCGACGAGCAATCGCGAGAGCTCCTAAAGCAAACGCTTCCAGGGCTGCTTTGGAGAGAGCGTGGAACGAGCGATGGGTCTGCGCAGAAAGCGCTCGGGGTGGAAACAGTGTACTGCCTCCGATCGCGTGGTTCGCTGCTGGAGAGAGAAGAGAAAGAGAAGAGCGGAAATGCGACAAACAGAATACGAACAGACTAGTTACTGCACACCCCGCAGTGCACGGTGCGTCACCGCCACACGTACAGAGCAAAGTGAAGGAAGGAGCGACCGGTGAGGTCAATGCTCACCTTCAGTCTACTTTCAACGGCTCAGAAGGTACATACTCATTTTCAGGTCTCTGGCCAGGTGAAAGTAGAGGAGCGATTTCGATCATGTCGTGGCTATGTTCCACAGTCATCTGAATCTATCTCAATGCAATGCACGATCCATCAAATGATCTCGTGCTGCAACATGTCCTCGTCCAAGGAGAGCGTACGCCATGTTGGAGGTCATTCAGATGTAAACGCTGCATGTGAAGTGGCCAACGCTCCAAAAGGACATAGCACTCCACCATCATGCCGTTGCTGGTTGACATATTTCGAGGTGCGTGATGTAGTGATTTCATGAACGTGATTGTACACAGTCTGCGAGTACAGTCGAGTCCCCTCCGGTCTTGTGGACCGATGGACTTGGAAAGTACAGCGTTATGGGAGACCAATGCCAGCAAGGAACGACGTTGTAATGGCAAATCTTCAGTCTAGCTACCTTGAGTCATCTGGGATTGGCATATCCGCCGAAGAGTGATGAGGTGAGGTGGTGTGACCCTTGGACCTGAGGTGAGGTGAGGAAGCGCGGCCCGGGAGCTCTGGTCCGTGCACTCTCTTATGCGCGAACCACAGCTGCTGTAACAATAGATTCACGACTACGAACAGGAGCACGCTGAGTGACCACAACACATACACAACACAGCCATGGCCGAATTACACCACAGCGCAGACGATTATCACCCTAAGGACGCTTTGGGCGGCGCCATCAAGGGCACGCTTGTCACAGGTGGAGCGGGCGCCTTCATTTCCACGATCCAGAATACGCTTACAAAATCTAATGTGGGAGCATGGGGAGTGTTTACTCGCTCGGGAAGCACAATTGGCATTTTTGGTGAGAAGATATGGAGAATGTACAGAGGACAATGGGGCGGAACTGACCGCTTCCGCAGCCGCAATGGGTGGAGCATACATGTTCAGCAAGGACGCCGCCGCAAACCTCAGAAAGAAGGACGACACGTACAACAGCGCGATCGGCGGTGCTGTCGCTGGTTCAATGATGGGCTTGAAGTGTGCGTAGACATCGAACGTGCATGATATGCGCTCGGGAACGCGAAACTGACATACGACCAGTCCGCTCAGCACCCTCAGTCTTGGGCTACGGTGCAGCTCTCAGCATTTTCCTTGCCGCATTCACATACACCGGCGGCAAGATGACCGGCTACGAGAGGGACGCGAACGTCGACGAAGTCTCACGCAAAGAGTTCCTGAGGAAGAACAGGAGGAAACCTGTCGACGAGATCGTCAACGAGCTTGGAGAGGGCAGAGGTAGGCATTGGACAATCAAAGTCGCTTGGCGCGACTCTGGAAACGCAGTTCTGACTTTGGCACAGGTATCACCGCTCCCGGCTACGAGGAGCGCAGGGCACAGCGCATTAAGGCCAACTACGGCATTGACGTCCCGGTCGCTGCTTCATCCTAGACATGTAACATACACACACACACCACAATACCATTTTCCATGTTCATACAAGCTTCAGTACCGACCACTCCGCTGGTGGCTTCTTTCCGCGCCCAATGTGATCGATATGACATTGTCTCCAAAATGGACATTTCAAGTACACAACTGCCACAATTGGCCTGCGGAACGTGTATCCGGCACATTGGTATATTTGCAACATCCCTCACATGCCCTTGCGTTCATTTCATTCATCATCTTCACTTCTGTCGTCTCGGGTAAGTGGTCTGCGAGCACCCTCACTCTGGCCGTTCAATTGGTGAGATGTTCGGCCGGGAACATGTTTACGTTGAACACATGAATTCGGGAGTTTCCATGATCACTATATTGGTCAGCGTATTGTGATCCAAGCCTGCCATCTCTTGTAGAAGATCCGAGGATTCTTGATATCGATAGCCATACAGCTCCCAGCTCCCACGGACTGCTTCTACGCATGTACCATGAGCACGTGACGAACGCTCCCTCAATGATGAACTCTAACCCTATACACCCTACCCTTGACTGTCACAGATTCGTACCATCTTGTAGACTTTGTGACCAGGGCGTTGTTGTCGAATCCTTTCGCTTGTAATGGATAGTGGATATACTGATGATTGATCTTATTGGTATGGCAATCAAAATCACCTTTGCAGTGGCTCTGTACCAACTTTCGCGCTTCGTCGGACCAATAGACAAACAGCTGACGCACGTTAGCGTCTCGGGGCGCGGTAATGTTAACAGACGGCATTCGTAAAACATATCCCGCAGTATCTTTATCATTAATCTTGCTCGCCAAGTGAGACGGAGACCACTATCCGTCACATTGTATTCATAAGAGGCGTAATGTGGACTACCGACTGCTTACTCTCACCACAAGGCGGATGTGCTCCTTCCAAATTCTGACACAGTATGGACGCCATTACACAGCCACAGATGCGAGTATGCAACATGTCTGTGCTGGAATAAAAGCTCCACTGTGTCATGCAGGTTATCATGAGGGTGTTCCCATGAGTTACATTGTGCATGGCTGATGTCACTTTGACATTCCACGTGCAGACTTCGACACACTATGTCTTTACTGCTCGCTAGATGATCAATCGCGAACTGAGAGTCGTGTATGCCTGTCAACAACTACGACAATCATGCCCCTCGAAGCACATCGAAGTGAGATGAAGGACCTGAAGTGCCATGCATCAATCACATGGCTATCCACCCGGCGAAACAATGATCCATCATGGAGAGTGCTCCACCTCCATGGGTCGTCTCCACCACTCCGCGTCAGTACCCTCGTCTTTCGGCGTTCCGATGATCCGGCTTTTGCACATCTTTACTCAACATAGCTGACCTCGGATCATTGTATTTCCTTCGGGACGCTTCTTCTACGGTTGACGTCGCATGCGCCAATCGACAGCCACCCGTTGTCAAGTAAAACTGGAGCCTCCCCGCAAACACGCCTCCCGTCTAACGGGTCGACTTTCCGAACCTCCGCTCATGTCTACTTCCAGGAGGTTGCTGCGAGTGACCAGCATCGATCGACACGCATGTCGGCGACTGAGCAGGACATACAAATGATTGACATGGCTTCGCGAGAGTCGGAGCCCTTGTTGTTCACCGAGGGTAGGTGAGCATTGTTCTATTACTGTCAAGCCACATACTGTCAAAAGCTATCCATTCCCTCCTTCAAATTATCGTTCATAAGCCTCGCGTCGACTAGACGTTATCACGCGTCTGAGTTGTAATATCTCTTTGCCACAGCCGGCTCCTTCAGAGTCCTTTCCCTCTCGCGATGGCGCCCTTGAAAGACGATGACATGGTCGATGCTAAGAAAATCGAAGACATGCACGAGGATGCTTTGCCCACAGATCGATCTCTCTTCGACCCGCCTGAACCATATTGCGCGCCCGGATTCAAGGGTATCTTCGCTTCGTACTATGTCGCGCTCTGCGCCCTGTTCTCCGCTCTCGGTGAGTCCTTCCATCTTCATCATGAAGATCCGCAGCTTTGCAACGGTCACTAACATGGTGAAGGCGGATTACTTTTCGGTTATGATCAGGGTGTCGTCTCGGTCATCCTAGTCATGCCACAATTCCTCGATCGCTTCCCTGAAGTCGCCGATGGAGGAGGCTTCTACAAAGGTCTCATGACCGCGATGATTGAGCTTGGTGCTTTGGTCGGTGCTCTCAACCAGGGTTGGATTGCGGACAAACTGTCTCGCAAGTACTCGATTGTGGTCGCCGTCATAATCTTCATTGTTGGATCGATTCTGCAGACTGCAGCTGTGGACTATGCCATGCTCACGTTCGCACGCTTCGTAGGAGGTCTCGGCGTGGGTATGCTGTCCATGGTCGCACCCTTGTACATCTCTGAGATCTCACCTCCGGAGATCCGTGGTACTTTGCTTGTTCTTGAAGAACTCAGCATCGTCACTGGTATCGTCATCGCCTTCTGGACTACCTATGGAACACTTTACATCCCAAACGAATGGTCGTGGCGCACTCCGTTCGTCATTCAGATCTTCCCTGCCCTCGCCCTCGGCGTCGGAATCATCTTTCTACCCTTCTCACCTAGATGGCTCTGTTCCAAAGATCGCGACGATGATGCGCTCGCTGCTCTCTCCAAGCTGCGCCAGCTTCCTCCTAATGACCACCGAATCCAGCGCGAGTGGTTTGACATCCGTGCTGAGGCTGCGTTGCACGCTGAGATTAGCGCAGAGAGACACCCGCACTTGCAAGAGCGCACAGTCGGCAACAGGATCAAGCTTGAGATCGTAGGCTGGATTGACCTATTCAAAAAAGGATGTTGGCGCAGGACATTTGTTGGTTCGGGACTCATGTTCTTCCAGCAGGTAAGCAGATGCCACATGTTGTCTAGTGGGGAACCTGCTAACATATGCTGTACAGTTTGTTGGAATCAATGCATTGATCTACTATTCACCAACGTTGTTCCGCACCATGGGACTAGAATACAACATGCAGCTTATCATGTCTGGCGTGCTCAACTGCGTGCAGCTCGTTGGTGTTGCTAGCTCTCTTTGGACTATGGACCGCATCGGTCGTCGTCCTCTGCTTCTTTGGGGTAGCTTGGTCATGTTTGTTTCGCATCTGATCATATCCGTCCTGGTAGGCCTGTACTCGCATGACTGGCCTTCCTACCGCCCAGAAGGCTGGGCTAGTGTAGCCATGCTTCTCGTCTACATGCTTGGCTTTGGCGCTTCCTGGGTAAGTTCTTGAACCCCCAAACTTGTGTTTGTCACATCTGAGCTAATGTATGCTTCACAGGGACCCGTGCCATGGGCAATGCCATCGGAGGTCTTCCCGAGTAGCCTTCGCGCTAAGGGTGTTGCGTAAGGCTCACTTGCCCATATATGCTGATTTTCTGAAAAGTGTACTGACAGCCATTCAATAGACTCTCCACCTCCTCCAACTGGCTCTTCAACTTCATCATTGGTCTTATCACACCTCCGCTGGTCGAGAACACAGGCTTTGGTGCATACGTATTCTTTGCCGTGTTCTGTCTACTGTCTCTAGTCTGGGTGTACTTCTTCGTACCCGAGACCGCTGGCAAGACGCTCGAAGAAATGGATCATGTCTTCGGCGACGACAGCGCTGCTGGTGAGGAGGTGAGGCGCGAGAGAATCGAGATGGCGATCGCGGCGAGGATGGGTGCGCATTAAAGCAGTCATTTCATAAGTAGAGTCTACTATACAGTTGGGCATCCTCATCAGAATTATCAGTAGGTGGATGCTCGGCACGATCGTGCCTTCCTGTTAATCTTGCCGTCAACTCAAGCTTAATCCGACCTCACGCGTAATGTTGGACATCCGTCTGTTTGGCCTCGCTTCACTGCTTGAACTTGATACAGAACATGGTTTTGAAGCGCCTCTCTCGCCCGGCTCGTGGTGCCTCCAAGTCGCTTGTCCTGGACTCTGGACGCTGGTGTCGTGCGACCGAGAGGATCTCTTACAGGGTAGAGGTTCGCCGCGCTGAGCGACCTACATGATCGCTGCTTAATCATAACAGCAATATCAAACCTCAAGTCCTTCGCCCAGCGCCCCGTGTTGCAGCTCCATAAAATTGCCTGGCAGGATCTGTTCAGAACACATCAGCAAGACCACTGGCCTTGAGTGCATCACACTTCGCGTCTCCCCGACACGCTGTCAAGCTGATACACGCTGCATGTTTCGAACGCCGGATAGTCGCACAAAGACCAGAGCAGCCGCACCAGATCTTGCAGCACGCATGTATGTATGCAAGCACATTCACGACGTACTTGTGATCTAGCGGATGCCAAGCGGCGGCATGAAGCGATAGCCGCGCACAAGGAGACTCCAGTTCATGCGTATTGGACTTGATTGAGACACAACCTTGCGACGTTGCATCGCATCCGATGTGGCGCGGAAGGACTTGCGTCTCCTGAGATGGGCTGATATACTGGCTCGCGTGCTTACTGGCGCGCAAGGCCGAAGACAGGATCCTTCAGCGCTTCTTGCCAACACGATTGCTTCGCAGGCTAAATGTGAATCAAGCATCTGGCTCTCGAGTGGCTTGAGCTAGGAGACTTCACAGTCGCTGCCGGTGGCGTTTTCCTCGAACGACCTGGTACAATTTAATCGTTTCGAGACGAGACGGCGCCCAGGCGAAGCGGGGAAATTGGGGGCCCCAAGGACCAGGACGGCTCTTCAAGCAATATGCAGGCGAGGCAGGCCAACTATATGATATGAGTCGGGCGGCACTTTCTTTCGACAGATATCGTCGTGTTGCGTCCCACGTGCGTCCCTATCTCCCTGCTAATATACCCAAGCCGCGGGTTTCCCACTTTCATTACGAATCGCTGTCTGGACCCACGGTTATCTGCTCCCAAGCCGGATTCCCCACATAACATTGGTGGCTCGAGCAAGTCCCAGACCCAAAATCCGGCAGCCTTGCCCCGCTGCGACTCTGAAGAGTGGCTCGAGCGTTGAGAAGGGGATTAAGGGTGGGAGAATTTGAAAATGGCGGAGGCAATGATGCTTAGCGGCTGGGGTGGTTCTAGCAGTGTCATCTCGCAAGAACAGATAATAATTCAAAGGCGAGTCCAGCAGCGTCTGCAGGAAAAGCAGCGCGCACGAGAGTTAGAGGCCGAACGACTTGACTGGCTGGAACAAAGTGTGTATCGGACCGCAACTAAGGGCACATTCGGTACCACAACTTCGGCGACAAGCGAGGTTTCACGCGGTTCGACCGAAAGCGCAACCAGCTATTACTTCAGCAGCAATAGTGGTCACGATCACACTCACTTCGATAGCGGTGCCTGGCGCACGGGAAATGTCGCAGGGCAGGTACCGGCGGCAAACTCTACCATGATGCAGACCCCTCGCGCTGTTTCGAACAACACCGTACCGGTCAGTTCCATGATTTATCCAATGCCCAGTGCCAGCACCAGCTCGTCCACACAACAATCACAGCAGTCACAACCTCAACAAGAATCAATGGTGGACCTACTTCGCGACCCCTACGAGCTGCGCCATGGAAGGCGATATTTACGAGACCTCGCCTATCCTTTGCCTGTGGACCTCCCTGAGATTCAAAGGCAGAATCTTCGCACACTACTTGGATGCGCAGTATTCGGTCGCGCAGCATGCGCACCAAAAGTGACGAAGCAAGTGCCCCAGAAAGTGCTCGAGGTTGGATGTGGTAGTGCTTATTGGTCGGCGCGATGTCATGAGTATTTTACTTCGCTGGGTCACCACAACGTGTCTTTTACGGGAATGGACGTAGCACCTCTGGCTCCGGACCTCAAGAAGCAGGGCGTGAATTGGACTTTTGTGCAGCACGACATCAGACGAAACCCCTGGCCCTTTGAGGACGAAACTTTTGACTTTATAATGCTCAAAGATCTAAGTCTCGTCGTACCCCTGGGCAGTGCATATCAGCACTTCCTCGACGAGTGCATACGCATATTACAAGTAGGAGGCACGCTAGAGATCTGGGAGTCCGACAACGTCCTTCGCTCATTATTGCCTCATCCTGCTCCGCCTCCAAATGTCAAACAGCGAGCCGACCACGACATGGCCCTCCAAACAGGCACTTTCCTCATTGGGCCAGGCACGCCTTTCGCACCAGCGCAAAACAAGTACCTCACACACGCCAATGCTTGGATAGGGGAAGCGCTCGACCGCCGAAAACTCCCACCCATGCCATGTGCCCGTGTCGCCAACATTCTGTACCAGGAACCCGAATCTCTCAGCGAAGTCGGCATCCGGCGCGTCGCAATACCTCTAGGAGAACTGCGCTGGGAGCGCGAACGAGACAACCAAGGCCGCGGAGATGAAGTATCGCCGAATGGGATGGGAAAAGGCAAGAACCGTGAGCGCGGAATGTCCGCAGATCAGGTCGCGCTGAGACAGACGGCACTTTTGAGTGTCGTGCAGATGATTGAGAGCTTGGAGCCGTTGTTGCGAGAGGTCAGCGGCAAGAATTCGGAAGAATGGGGCCACTGGTGGGCATCAATGATGGCAGATATGATGGACCCAAGTCGAGGCGCCATCAGTGGCGAATGTCTTGAGATCGGCGCATGGTGGGCGACGAAAATTGAGGAGGAGTAGACACGCGCACACGATGACGATGGCGTTCCTGGGACCTTTGACGGGGTGTTCATGTTGATTGATAGCGCTGTTTCAGAGCACGATACCGTTTGAGATAGTACCTGAGAAGGACGTGGCGTGTCAGCAGGCTTTGACTTGATGGAATGAAAGAGACAGCTGGCAGAGCTCATATCTTTTGCTTCTTCTGGTACATATACTCACAGAGCTTCGATCTCTGTATAAAGAAAAGTTGTCAGCTACCAAGAACATTGACATGAGCATCACTTTGCCATTTTATACCTTTCTTCACGTACTCCGCTTGCTCAATGCCCTTGCGGATCTCTGCTTCGTCTTGAATGTGAGCTTTGGCGGAGAAAGCTTTGTGAAGACGTGGACGGAAGTAGTCGTAGCCTAGTGGATATTCACGGCCCATGTAAAGGAGTTCTGCAATGTCTGGGTTAGCGCGATTCGTTCTTGTTGCTCGGTGATATGGATACGGACGCTTGTATATGCGGATTACTTCGTGGCGAAGAGGATTGGATGGTGCCATATTCGTGTCAGATTGAGCGTGCGTAAGACCTGTCGAGAGGTCTTAGATGTGAGCTTGTAAAGCTGAGCCACGAAAGATTTCTGTTGATGTTGTTTAAGTCGTGTATATCTCCATGTATGCAAAGTGCTGACATCAACCATGGTGAAGCTGAACACCATCATCGCTGGGCGCGGGCCTCGGCAAACGGCAAACAGTTCAGAGTTCCAAAAGCAGCCACCAAGGTGCTTCGTTCCCAGAACCATTGTGTGCCTCACAGTTGGCCGCCATGTTCCTCGCAGCGCGCAGGACATCTGCATTCCGCTCTCTTCCTAGCTATGTCTTCTCTTCTGCTCGTTGCCACCAGTCTGCAGTTTCCAGTGCGCCCGCCGCCAATGCGCAGCTAAGCCCTCGATGGTTGTCCGATGTCAAGACCAGAGTCGGAGCCTGTATCACCTTCGGCCTCACGCCTCCTCAGCTCGCCCTCGCCGGATCCATTCTTGAAGAGATTGCAGAAGACTGGCGCGAGCTGGTAGCCGGCAGCGAAGGCTTCCTCACCTCTCCCACCCGACGGGGTTTGCACCGCTGGCCCGTCGCCTGGGGAGAACAGGATTCAATGGTATGCTCGACCGCATAGTCTGAAGCTCGAGCAAGAGCATTGAATTGACAAGAAGCTAAGGCATCGTTCGGGTGATTTAAGGGCCATGTCAACAATGTCACGTACAACCGCTACGCCGAGTCTGGCCGCATTGCTTGGGTGCAGAATTATGCTAGACATATAGACCCGGAGCATAGAAGTGCTTGGGAGAATTTGGGCACGCCGAAAGGAGAGATAGGCATGATTTTGAGGAAGATTACGACGGAATTCAAGTTGTGAGTATCGGGTTGCCATGTCGTGAGAATTGGATACAAGAACTCTGGCTGACCATATGGTGCTGCGAAGCCCGATGATGTTCCCAGACCACATTTCCGTGTACCACAAACTACACGCTGCGCCAGGTGAGACTGACGCTCTCCTGCTAGATGTGCTCATTCTCTCGGAGCTCCACCAGAGACCCGCCGCCAGGCTGTACGAGGATTGCGCACTCTACGACTACCGGATAGGACGGAAAGCCGCAATGCCGCCTTGGATGGCGAGGGCATTCGAAGAGACGTGGAAGCTGCAAGAGGAGGCGAAGCGAAAGAACAGCGCAAGAGTATGGGGCTTGCTAGATAGGGTGAGATTGCTGGAGACGGAGAGCTGGGATCGTGTGGGAGCTGTTGAGGATATGGGATCGGGAAGATAGTACAGACGAGCGTTCGAGTATACGTCTCACAAGACACATAGAGCTGCTCCGTATCTTACGCTTGGAGTTGAAGCATGCGAACACCGCCGCCCAGTTTATGACAGGCACGGCAGGCGCAAACCAAGCTTACTTCAACGCCACCTCACAGACACAGCCTGCAAAGACAACTTGTATGTGGCCGCGTCTACAGCACTGCGAACCTGTGGAATCCACGCGAGGCCTGCTGGAGAGCTCCGATTGCGCCGTGCCCCCTAATCATTGAATCAGTACCTTCGGTAACGGTATCGAGCGGAGTCTGATGGTGGACGAGCTACTGTTATAATCGGAACTGAATGTCAATCGATGAAAGAGCGAACGTCGACAGCTACAGATATTCAGAGGGCTGCAATCTGTGACTGAGAACAGAAATGTTCAAGACTGGCTGCCTCATGAATTGTGAATCTGGATCTTGAACGGGCAGTCCCTGCAGTGACAAAGACTCTCTTGCAAGACAGACACCTTTTGGTCTATCAAAAGTAGCTGCAATATATTACCCTGGCCCATAATGCGTTGAGCTGTCGCACGACATGCACGATAGACCAGAGCAACGCCTTCAAACGTTACCGCCCTGCAGTCTTATCATGATAGATTATAGCTGCCTTTTCAGTGAAGCATTCCGCGCACAACGCAAGCATATGCATTTGCTTGGCTACGGGGGTAAACAGAGGGCAAACGAATCTGATGGTTGCAGCGTCGGCAGTTCCAATCACCACTCTATGACAGCAACTGTCATATCGAGGTCACGCGCCACACATGGTCTGAACATGGGGAGGTATGGGCTACTGCTGCACGCAATATCAAACATGGCATGACGTGTCACGGACCCCGCCTGCTGTCCATCACTTGACCAAATAGACTTTGACAGAGAGAAAATGCGAGGCCAATCATGCTGCGTGCCGTCAGAACACCGCAAGCAGCTCTCGTATTCGTGGGCATCGACATCCGCCTACCTATCATCTCTTTGACGATGCTTCGACACAGTTCGAACTTGGGCCAGTGTATCGAACACTACTTCGAAAATCTGCACTATTCTAGCAAAACAATAATACCTCCTAGCTCGGGTGTGGCACACCGCCACCAAGCACGTCAAAAAGGCACAGCCGCAGATCATGCCTTCGGCATCGGCAACTCGGCGGCAAATGTTTCAGCCCGTCGAGCTCGATCTGGGGAATAGGGTACCAAAGGATCGATCCACATCGCTGACTGGTCTTGGGCTGACGGCTTGTAAGGCGGAAGGAGCTGAGTCTACCTACAGTAGGGACTCACGGTTATAGTGCTTTGCATATCAGTCCAGAGGTACTGTATCTCGTTTCGTTCCGCTCTGCAACATGCTCACTATAGGCTACTCCTAGCAAAGATCCAACGGCGCCACCTCGACCGTTTTTCCTCTTTGAAATATATCTCATGTAGTCATAGTAATTTGCGACAAGCGTCGGTGCGGCACGGTGATCGCCCGGCCATTTCGAGCCATTCATAAACGCCCGATCGACGCAGCCGTAGTAGCCACACCGCAGGGGAAAGAGTGTAGTGCTGCAAAGACAGACACCGATAGCGGTGGATGAGAGGGCAGGATAGCTTGCACCAGTGAAATTCAGCCATTGCAGCAGTCGAGCGTCAATTGCAGCCACACCTCTGTAATTATTTGCTCTGCCACTGTCGTCACAAATGGTGCTTGGTGGCCCCCGGGTTTGTTTTAGTCAGAGTCTTCGTTTTGCCTTTGAAGTTTATTTGCTTGATTACTCTGAGGGCGCTGCAAGCTGTGCTGTACTGAGGCAGAACGTGTGAGGTAGTGTCCGCTTCTACTTACTTCTCTTGCGCGACATACCTCACCCACACCACCACCACCCCCTCGCCGCCCACCGCCCTGTTTCTCGGCAACCCACGCCGCCGCCCGCTTTATTTCTCCAATCCCGTCTGGCTCGCCGTCTGCGCCAGGACGAGCCGGGAGGGACCGATTGCGCGCCCAGCTTGCCTATGCCTCCCAAAGGCAAGCTCTCCAAGAACGCACCCAATTCGCACGATAGAAGGCACGACCACGGACTCGCCGCGCCCGGCAAACGAGTCACCAAGCAGCGCTCCAACACCCAGCTGAGCGCGCAGCCCAATGGTGCCTCACTGCTGCCGTCGTCCACCGCCGCAGTAACGCCAAACGCCGCCGCCGCCGACTCGACCGAATCTCTGGCCTCGCACGCTCCTGGCAAAAACCATGCTGCGCCCGCCTACGCCGCGCAACACCGAGACAGGACTGCTTCCGACGCTTCGTTCGAAGAGGTGGTAAGCCCGTGCGGCGACATGGCGGACACCCAGCACGACTATGCCTCCCATCCGGAGGCCCAGCCGTCTGCGAACAAGTCGACCTCTCCGCCCGCCGGCAGCACCCTCGCCATCGTATCGACCATCTTGACCTACTACCCACTGCGCGACGCTATCTCCATCCTCATTCTTCTCCTCTCGCTTCCGCCCACCCTGGTCCTCATCATTCAAACTCTCTTCGCGTCCTTGACCTTCGTTCCGCCCACCGCCGGCATCTCGCTCTCGACTCTTCCCAATGTCAAGGACATGTTCAACGCATCCAGTCTCGGCTACCCGGCCCTGGCGACCATACTCCTCGTGGACCTCATCTTCTACCTGTGTTGGCTGCCAGTCTGGAAACCGATGCAGAGCATGTTCTTGGATCTCTCACAAACAGTCATTGCGGTATCGCTCAGCGGAGCCGCTTCGAGCAGCGGAGGGCCCACGTACAGCATACTGACGTGCAGCACTGTCGTTTGTGTTGTTCACGTGCTGCGGTACAAGGCCATACATCTCACCGCTCTTGATTATCTTCGCTCTGTTTTACACAGAATGGATCTTGGCTTTGAAGTCAATGTCCCTTCTGCTGCGTCTTCATTTTTATTTTCTTCCCCGTCCCAGCATGGGTGGTTGTATACCACCGTGCGCACGATGCTTGGGATACATATTGTTTCGCAAGGAGTCACCACTTGCATCCGCCGCTCCCTTGCCCACGCAAACGAAAGAAACTCCAACGCACCCGCAATCGCCAGATCGGATCCCGAAGCGACTGCTGGTGTAGATACAGCCCCTCGAAGCTACTCCGCCGACGATCTCAAGCACCCACCTCAAAGCTCGAACGGTGATGGGCGTCCTCCTGTCCAAACGCCCGCGCATCGCGAGAGTAAAGTGCGAGAGAGTAGCAACAAGAAGAAGCGGAAACAGGCAAATCAAGTGAGGAGCCAGCAACCGCTTTGGGCTGCCATTGCTAGCACAAAAGTTACTTTCGTTAAGGAAATGGAGCAACGGGACGCGGCCGACGACGCAAAGGAGGCTGCTTCTATGGATAATGACACAAACGACACATATACAAGTTCTGCAACTAATTCAAGCGACCGTATCTGGACATGCGAGGTTCGCGACACAGACATCAGGTTTGGAGTCGAATTGACCTCTCAATCTGCATCCGAAAACATCAAGGCCGCCAGCGATATTTCAACCATCAGCGCCGGCATCGACAAATCAAAGCCGTTCTTCATCCGTGTGAACGGCGCGGCATGGAGCTCTACAAGAATCGTTTCTAGCGGCTCAAAGCATGATTCCCCTGGAAAATGGTGGGAAGGCGAGATATTCGGCCTGGCACCATTGAGCAGCTATCATTGCGAAGTTGTTGGCATCGGAAGCCAGCGTGTACTGTGTTCTGCTAACCTGATCACTCTTCCTGCACCCACAGCCGAACAAGCTGCAAGCGCTCCAGTCCAATCTCAGCACCAAGCTCTTCGACCTGCCTCACCCATCACGACGCTCAAACAGTCTATACTGCAAGCCGAAACGAAACTCGCAGAGACACGCAACAAGTCCAAGAAGAGCAAAAAGGACCAGCGCACTTCCCATGCTGACGTGAAGAAGGAGATCAACTCGCTCAAAGGTAAAGTCGATGGGTCGGGTGGAATGGACGAAAAGCAGGTGCGAAGGCAGGCCCAAATCACGCAGCACAAGAACCAAGCGGAAGAAGCCACCTTGGAACTCAAGGCTCAGATTGAGGCACTAGGAGAGATTCCGGCCGCCGAAGTCACAGCCGCTGAGAGCAAACGTCGTGCCTGGAAATCTGCTTTCGATGCGCGAAACAGTGCTCAGCAAGATCTTGAGACAGCTAAATCTGAAGCTGATCGCGCATTGAAAGAGATCAAGTCTGAGATATCTGCCACCGTTTCCAAGCGTGAGAAACTCGCATTGCGCCACCAACAGCGGACTGAGGAACTCGAGCAAGCTATTGCCAAGCAGCAGGCCGATCAATCTGCCCGGTTCAGACACGAGACTGAGCGCACGAACAGGCGACAGGAGAACGAGCGAACGGAGGCGCAGCTCCAGTACCACGTGGCTGCAATGCAGGCTGAGATCGACTCTATCAACCAGAAAGCGGCCGATGCATATCACCAAGGCACTGTTCTCCAGAGTTACGGTGCTGGCGTTCCTCCTGGTTTCATGGGCATTTCGTCCCCGCCCACGCCTGAAAACCACATGCCCAACGCAAATGGCGCTCTCAGCCCGAACAATGCTTTCTCTGCCTACAATGCCATGCAATACGTCAATGGGTTCCAGCCAAACGTTCCAGCCCCTCGTGGCCGAAGCTCGTCGATGCTTAGCCAATACTCTGGTTTCACGGACAATGGCGAAGACTACGTCTTCGAACCGCGCCACCACCAGACTTGGCCCTTGCAGGTGAATGCTGTTGCTGGCGCCGCTGTCTTTGACGAGCGCAATCATAGCGAAGGTTCAGGGTCTGGTACGAACGGCAGTACCGCGTCGAACAGTCCTAGGCCTTCTGCCACCGCGAAGCCTTTCATTCCTGCTGATGCGACTGCGAAACCTTTCGTCCCTGCTGCGTCGCGGCCGAGCTTGGGAGCTGTGGGCAAGAAGTCCTCGCAGAACTCTGGTGCTGTCGGAGGAAAGTAGATAGCCTAGGACGTCTCGCTTGATGAAATGTGGACTTTTGTTTATGTGATTATGCTCTGATGCTTCCAATTGTCATTCCACCTCCAATCCCATCGTCCCCTACATCCTAGATGTTTGGCCCTAGGAATTGATCTGCCTTCGCCAACATCAAATCACAGCCAATAACCTCCGAAACGTGCGCTTTCTGACCTCTGTGCAATTCCCTCGCAGCTTTCCTTCACTCGCGCCAAGTGCATCCTCCTACGTCATTCTTGTCAGCGCTGCATTTTACCGATTTGGCGTTTGGATTTTGAGAATCCAGGGCCCATGAGGTGGCGGAGCCACTAAACCTAAGCCTCCCCACCACGATTGCCCGCTTGCGCCGCTACTACACGTCGTCTAGTGTCGTGTCATTAGATTAATTGCTGTCTGCCCTCGACTCTCGATCCTCCTGGGCTTTTCCTCACCGACAAGTCTTCGGATAATCATACGACATAATCTTGTGACTGCAAGACACACCTGATCTTCCTCACTTTCCTCCACAACCACCTGTCTGCACTTCAGCGCCGACACCCCTCACCACCGCAACAATGGCCGCCCCAAAGATGGAGCTTGATCCCAAGTACGATGCGCACCTCGACTTCCCTACCACCGCGCCTGTCGCCCAGTCTGGCCACCCTGGCCACACCACCAAGGAGCAAGATGCCGCCGTGCACCAGCTGCGCTCGATGCTCGAGGCCGAGGGATACAAGGAGAGGCTGGACACCCTTACCATGCTGAGGTTCTTGAGAGCAAGGAAGTTCGTGGTCGAGGCGAGCAAGCAGATGTGAGTTCTAGCGCCCCAGAATGTTCGGGTTGGAGGCCGTCGGAGGGGAGGTGTGAACACATTGCAACATCCGAATGAGGCGGTGAGACGACGGAAATGTTGAACATGTAATACCTGTACATCAAGGAGATTGTAGGAGGCACATATGATATGCATGATTGGCACTGACAAGGCCTAATGCAGGTTCATCGACTGCGAGAAGTGGCGCGCCTCCTTCGGCGGCGGCCTTGACACCATGGTTCCCAACTTCGACTACAAGGAGAAGCCCCAGGTCTTCGCCTACTACCCTCAGTACTACCACAAGACCGACAAGGATGGCAGACCCGTCTACATCGAGCAGCTCGGCAAGATTAACCTTGACGCCATGCGCAAGATCACCACCGACGAGCGCATGCTGTCCAACCTCGTTGTCGAGTACGAGAAGATGGCCGACCCTCGTCTCCCTGCCTGCTCCCGCAAGTCCGGCCACCTCCTCGAGACCTCATGCTCGATTATGGACTTGAAGGGTGTCGGCTTGGGCATGATGAGCAGCGCCTACGGATACCTCCAGCAGGCTTCCGCCATCTCCCAGAACTACTACCCCGAGAGGCTGGGCAAGCTTTACGTCATCAACGCTCCTTGGGGCTTCGCTGGCGCTTTCAGCGTCGTCAAGAAGTTCCTCGACCCCGTCACCGTCGCCAAGATTCACGTGTTGGGCAGCGGCTACCAGAAGGAGCTGCTCCAGCAGATCCCCAAGGAGAACCTCCCCAAGCAGTTCGGTGGCGAGTGCTCATGCCCTGGCGGCTGTGAGCTGAGCGACGAAGGTCCTTGTAAGTTCATGCGCATGGGAAAAACATTGACCCAAGGCCATACTAATCATTTGTGACAGGGCAAGATCCCCAATGGGCCAAGGAGCCCGCCTGGGCAAAGAAGGCCGACAACTCCATCCCCGCCACCGAGAGCCACGTCGGCGAGGGCCAGCCTACATCCGCAGCCCCTGTCGCCGAGCAGCCCGCTGGCCAGACTGCTCCTGTGCCTGCTGCTGCTCCCGCGCCTCAGTAGATCAATGATCGTCTTGCGTTTGTGTTTCTACCACGTGTATTGGGTCTTTTGCATGGCGGGCCAGAGGGCCATGGTGAAAAAGGTGTTGTGTTGTACGGCCATTGCAGAAGCGTGGGTTTAGATTGAGCTTTGATGAGTACCCTTTTTACTATTACTACTATTACTACTACTACCTAGACAATTTTGCATGCTGCAACTACGATTCAGTCGTTCTGCGGCGACCAGCAACCACATGCGTCTCCTTCGAAGGTGCCAACAGGCTAATGCGCCAGCATTTCAGTAGATGAAGTAAGTTTCAGGTTGGCTGCACGTGCTCACGCGTTCAAAGGGCTCCTTCCTATACTCAACATCACTCGTGGCAGTCGTGGCAGTCACGCCAGCTCACAGCTCCTTCGACTTCCCAGTTTACGATCTCGTCCGCGCACGACAAGATGCCTGCCATAGCACATCACGTCCTCTGCTTGACGGCAACTGCTATGTTCTCATCACTGTTGACATTGACACCCTCCTCTCCACTTCACCCCTCTCATCGCACTGCCACCATCCGCTCTTCTTTACCCGTCAGCTCATTGCTGTCCTTGTCATATTGACACCGTTGGAAAGCTGCTCAGTACCTCTAACATTCTCTTCTTACTCGCTTCTTCCAGGCCGCTGCCGCCGCCTGACCACTGTCGCTCGCTACTCAACACGCTCTGAAGGCGGCACAATGCCTTTCACCGATCCCGTTTCCAGCATTAGCGGCCGCAACAGCAGAGCTAGCAATGTCTCCGCTGCGACTGGTGCTTCTCGCTCCGTTCGCTCTCCTCCACCCATGGGTGCCGGCTCCGACATGTTGGCCAATGCTGGCGTTCTGAGCATGCTCAAGACTTCTACCGATACCGGTGACATTGGGGCGCTGTCTTTCAACAGCTCTCGTCTACCAAGTATGCCGTATCGCTCTGGACAACGCAGACAGCAGCCTCCCAAGACTTCTGGGTCGTCTCATCCGTATCAAGGCGGTCCCAACTCGCACCACTACGCAGCCTCTGTCACTTCAAGGGTCAGCTCTGCCACCCGTGATTGGGAGACTGGTTCAAACGGCCGCCGTGGCTCCATGACGAGCATGCAAACCATGCCGACTTTTATCTCTGACACACAGCCTTCTGGCATGAGCCACCCTGGACGCCCAATGGGTCTTGGCCCTATCCCTTCTTCTGACAACCGTCGAGACAGCCGCTCGTACTCTTTGACCAATGCAATCTCATCCGGACAATTGCCACGCCACAAGTCGGCCAACAGTCTCAAGAGTCAGGGCCATGAACCAAGGCGATACAATGGACAACCTCCGCCGATGCCAGAGATCCGGCCTCCGTACGTATACCCCACCCGTCTCAAGCGGCCAGGTTACCGGTCACCGTCGCCTGCATTGAGCGATACTTACGCGCAGGCACCGATGCCTCTGATGCCTCAACCGCATTCGAATCGTCGTCAGCAGGCTCCTGCTGCTGCAAACATGCCTCGACCGCCCATGCCGACATATCAAAGCGATTATGGTCAAGGCTATCCTGCAGACTCTGCTCATCTGAGTGTGCCGCCACCTCCGCGCTCTATGTCGGTTTCGCCAGTAGCAGACTACGAACAAATTCCTCCCCAACAGCTTGCGTACAACTATCGTCCAGGTTCAGCACGTCAGCCCCCGCCGATGTCGATACAATATGGCGGCCAGCGTCCACCAGTACCGCCGCTGCCTCAGCAGTATCAGCAAAATCAACAACATCAACCGAATCATCACCTCAACCAGCAACAGATGTTTGGGTCTCAGCGCCCAGGATTTGCACCAGGCTCATACCCACTACAGCCACAGCATCGTCGCGCACCTCCTATGAACCCGAATGTGGGCCCTGCGGCTCACCACATCTTCCACAACGCTGCACGTCTTGCAAGGCAGCTGCCACAGCGCACTGATACTCCGATGACTGATGTGGGTATGCCATCGTCTGACCCACCATCGTCGGGCACTGCACCAACTACATCAAGCCCGCCTACACCCAAAGATCATTCGACGATCCACGTAGCGGTCGATCCCGCTTTTATCGATGCGACTCTGACTGATCTGCCGGAGTCGATCAGTGATCCTGTTATTCCGGCGAAGTACTTCGACTACATCGATGGTCTGGAGAAAGCTGCTGAGGACTCGGAAGTTGAGATCCACCATGCTTCTGTTCCGCCATCTGGCTTCGTCCAGCGTGTCAAGGCAATGCTGGAGTCGAGGGCGGCTGCTGATGCTGCTGCGAAACGCGAGGCTGAACGAGAGTACGAGCGTGGGCAAGCTGAGCGCCAGACTGAGGTCTACGAACTTCCTGCTGCCGAACCACCTCGCGTCACGGTTGCCGCAGAGGATCAACTGCCCGCTGAGCTGCCTGCATCGCCGGTGATGATCGCAGAAATGCCGGCATCGCCTGTCAAGTCAATGCACAGATTGACGAGAGATCTGGTCAAGGCTGAATTGGCACCTTCAACGACTGAGGTCGAATCGAGCAGCAAAGTCGTGAGGGTCGAAACTCCTTCGCCACTCAAGCCAAGCGAATTGGTCACTCAGGAAGAACAGGAGACCTTTGAACCAAGCGATCTGAACGAAGAGCAGCCAGTAGAAGATGTGCCTCTTCCATCTTCGCCGCCTGAGATCCAGCACAAAGGATCGGTCACGGGATCCGTTGCGTCCACTGGCGGCCAGTCCAAGGTTTCTGGCATCGACTTCGCGGTCCATTTCTCTCCACCGTCGGAGACAGAAGCTACAGCCACCGACTTGGGAGAGACCGAGACCGAGTCCCGTGATCCCTTCGTCCTGGATGCTGACACGATCACCGCGCAGCACAAGGAAGGCAGAGACCGTACCCCTGATCCCGACTTATTGCCTGATGAACCCGTGAGCCCTTTGCTTCCTGGTGAGACTGTTGACAGGTTCTCCGCAGTTAGCCCAATTCGCGAAGAGACCATGGGAATCGACGAGACGATCATGGGACTGCACAATGGCTCTTCACCAAGCGACAACAGGTCGAAAAGACCTGGAGCAGAGACTCATGGGGACGAGCTCCAGCCACCTCCGACACCACGTACCCCTAGGACCTATTCAAAGTCGGTTCATCTTCGTCCGACAGGCACGCCGACAGACTCGAATGCCAGTAACCGATTGTCGCTGCCAGCAGACCTAAGCCAGATTGGCGACACCACTATCAACACAACCATGGATGCCATGACTGATGTTGCTGTACGCTTCTCCTTGCCACAGAATACAATGACCATTGGCAAGCCTCAAATTGTGCAGATCCCAAGCAGCACTCCGCCAAAAGATGACCATGTTCCACTCAAGTCTGCCATCCAAGCCCCAGAGAGACAACGCCGCCATGGTTCGGTGACGTTCGAGGATGAGATCGCTCCCTTGAAGGTCAACAAGAAGACCGAACAGCACCGTCAAAGCCTGTCCTTGGGTGCAATTGCCGTACGCAATCGATCGCAGCCGACCAGAGGTCCTTCGCCGTTCGAGGAGCAGTCCGATCCCGATCGTGGATCCAGAGACAGTACTACCGACTTGCGCTTTTCTGGTATCAACTTCATCCGCAACAAGTATCCCAGCACACATCTACCTGGACTGAAAGAAGAGTCTTCCGAAGACATGAGCGTGGCCACCTACCGACAGTCCGCAGACATCGCGAGCGGGTTGCAGTTCCAGCTTCCAGCTCGCATTGCTGCCGTCAAGGCCATGCAAGAGCGCCGTCAACAAGAGCTTCAGGACAAGAGCAAAGCACGCGAAGACAGGCAACGTCTTCATCTTGAGGCAGGTCGTCCGCTCGCTGAGACTCGAGACTTGCCTTCACTGAACTTCAGTCGTATGGATCTGATCGACAAGCTCAATGACGCTCTTCAGATCCGCAACACAAAATCGATGGAGGTCGTTGGCCGCCGCGATCTTCCTACAATCTATCATCCATCACCTCAGCGTCCTCAAAGCACGGACCCAAACATCTGGGATCGCTACACGAGCTTCTTCAACAAACCTGAGGACTTCCCTGCCGAGGTCGAGGAACGGGAAGACTCCAGTGACGAAGAGGATGAGGATGTGGGCGAAGACAGCGGAATCGAGTCCATTCGTCACAGTAAAGCAGTCAGTGAGTCCGACTCATCGAAACGACCGCTGTCTCCCGAAGAGCGAATGCTCAATGTCGCAACGCAAGTCAACCGTCTCTCAATTCCTTCGGTCAATGGATTGAGCGAGCGTCTCTCCGAGCTACTTCCCTGCTTGAGAGATCTGAACCTTGACACAATGCTGGCAAATGACAGGATCGCCCACACTCTGGACGACGTCCATCAGCTTGGTCATGTTCACTCTGCTCGCCCAGGCACAGTGATGTCGACTCGAACTTCTGCTGGGTTCCGCACATTGGCTGAGCGTGCTGAGGAGTTCGTCAAAAATGGCACCCACGACTCTGTCATGCCACGCAAGTCACTAGGTCTCAACAAGGAACTTCCACCATTGCCTGGTTCTCTTTCCCTTGACAAGGTCTCAGAACATCGGTCCGCTGATGGCAAAGCATCATACCTCTCTGGATCCATCTCTGCGCCTTCTGACATAACCAATCTGCTGGAGAGGCCGGCTTCTGCCTTGATTCGTGGGAAGTCGCCTATGACTGAAGATGAAGTGCGCCATCTACTTCCGCCAGAGATGAATCCCATTGCCCGCGGCTCGAAACGATCACTCGTAATTTCATCTCTGAGCAGCCGACCCTGGAATCTTAACGAGAATTACCCTTGGGCTCGCAGCAACCTACACATTGATCTCACTGCCCCGGACCAAGTCCATCACCGTGATGATCTAGCTGCAGAGGTGGCTCGTCACCGCGGGACCAGATCGCTCGACTGCACTCTTACTGGAGACCTTCTGGGCAACACCACTTCCGGCATCGACATCGGCTCCATCACCACTGACTTGGATCCCAATGCATCGCTCACCACACTACAGCTTACCGGCGTTTCTACGCAACATGCACGCAAACATTCTAAACGGTCCATGCTGGGATCGCTGAAGCTCAAGATGGGCTTAGGCCACAGCCATCACGAGGACACTACCCGGAGCCTACCAACATCGCCGGGCCTCCGCTCAATTGAGGAGCCCTCGCACAATCCGGGTGACCGTTATCCAACGACCGCTCTGACTCCGCCAGTTGCTTTTAATCTGGATGAAGTCCGGTCCTACTTCTCCGACGATAGCGCCGAGAGCAACAAAGAGCGCAAAACTCCCAAAGGTCGACGCTGGACAGGCCTCAAGTCGAAGAACAAGGCCGCTCATCCCAGTCCCAGCCGTGCTCAGTCACTCGATCATGGTCTAAATGACTCTCACCCGTACGACGCTGGTTCTATGATGGAGCGCACTGGCATCGACAGCTCGGCTGCCTACACCCTAGACGGCATCGGCATGGGCAAGACTGAATTCCGTATCAAGCGCCTCGGCGAAAAGTTGCGATTCTTGTTCGCCAAAGGGGGCGAGCTGATCAGGTCTTTGAGCACGCGCTCCAGGAATAAAAAGTCCGCTCGTGAGCGTGACGAGTGGCTGTCGGACTCATTGTACTCCGGTGTGTGACACCAGAGCTGAGTGAGTGGCTTGGCGTACTTGACCGTTGATCAATTGCTGACTCTTCCGATCGTCATCACAGATGTTCCGCCGTTGTTCATTTGATTGCGCATCAGTATATCGCTGTCTCAGTTGATCATGATATCTTGCTAGGATCATTTGAAAGCATCTTCATCGAAGTTGGTAATCACGTGGTGTGTGGCTCGATCGAGGCAGTTCATTTTGCAGTTTATGTTTCATCCATGCGCTTCTCAACTATGGGATCTCCAAGGGAGCCATCTTAGCTTCGTAGATGTTGTATTCGAGTTGCAGATCATCGGTCGTGTCTCATCCATTCTGCAGTGCTCATAGGTCGTGCCCATCAAAGTCGTCAGCGTGAGCGTGTGCGTGTGCGTTTGAGCTCTTTCGATGTTCTCGCTGCGCAAAGTCAACCATCGCGGCTAGCTGTTGCTCCAGTGTCGACTCAGATATGCTTGCACATTAGTAGGTTGTACCCATGGACACATCCTGTTGAGTATAGGCTCCATGATTGCTCCTCCGATCTCTTCGTCGATGAAGAGAATCGCCGTTTGTGCTGTCATCTTCTCGATGATCTCTCCATGATTCTTTCCCATTCCATCGATCCTCTCAGCTCTTTTCATAAGTTCGGCTCTTTTGATCTCTGTGACTTGTAGATCGCGACCGAGATACTTTGCGATCAACGTGGTAATATCCGATATCGTGATCGTCTCTCCAACCATCTCCATCTCAGCCTCCCATTTCCCTAATTCCAATTCACATGCACCAGCTACAAATTTTCCAACATCCCAGATGTCTGTCAGCGTGATCGATGGACTACTACCGTCATCTTTGACCGGCTCCTCAGCCGTCCCTGCTGATATGTCCCATATGGCGAGAGCATCATCAAAGCCAGCTAACGCTTCGATCTTCCTTTCATCATCGTTGCCAAAGTCGTAGCCCAACGAAAGCCAATTCATAAATCCTCCGCAAACAAAACGACCGACCTCCAGACCGCTATCTAGGCAAGCTTCCCAGACATCTGCTTTGGCGGCGAGGGCCTCAATTCGATCATCAGCTAAAGGTCCCATGCCAAACTCGGACGGTGCGAATCGCTTCACGCCGGCTTCTTGCGCAGCTCGTAACAAGTTCAACTGGCTCGTCAACCATTGCGGTCCAATTGCTGCTATGACCGATATGACCGTATGAACGCCTCGCAGAGCTTCTACGAGTGAAAAGTGGTTGTCATAGTCGACTTGACGGACTGGCGCATTCCATTTTGTTTTCGGAGCTGACTCAGAGCATCGGGTTAGGATGATGGGTGTGTTGATATTGGAGGTTGTTTGGATTGCGCGGATGATGCTGCGGCCGAGAGTGGGCGACGTGCCTCCTGCGATTGCTACTATTGGCATCGTAACTGTGAGATGTTTACAGCATAGATTTGGCAAACAAAATGAGGTCGATGATGGAGGATGGTTATGAGACAACAAGAAAGTGACAGCGAACCTGTCGGGGCTGTCACCGGTTTCATAGAATTGGTGTCATCAAGGTAAGATATACAGCACGTGCGGAGATCTAGCCCGAGGAAGATAAGCCTGTGAAGCTATACGAGTATTGTGGGACGGCCAACGCCACGTGGAGGGGCTTTCAAAAGAGGGTTTCCTGCAATGTCACCCACTGCTCCGAAGCAAAGCCAGACGATCGCCTGCCTTCACCACCTCGCCGGGCTGCACCAGAACGCGCTCCACCTTTGCTTCTGACCACTCTGCCGGTACATCCACGTTGATCTCCATCTTCATGGCTTCGAGAATGGCGATCGTCTGCCCAGCGGAAACAGTCTCACCGGCATCTACGAGGACCTTCCACACGTTAGAGGCTGTAGGGGCGTCGATACTACTGATAGCGGGATCTGGCGATTGGACGTCAGTATAAGTTACGTTTAGAAATGTTGCTTGGTCAAAGTTTAGACTCCGAAGCCGGCGGGAATGGGGAAACGCACCGTTGAGCATCGTCTCGATAGAGCTCACATCCACCTTACTCTGTGCCTTCTCCTCACGCCAACGTGCAAGTGATTCAGCCTCAGCGGCTGTCATCTCTTCTTGCGCTCTAGCTTGCTGCGCGCGTATCTCTTTGACCTCATCTGCCGTATCGACAAGCAGTTTATTATGCTCGGCCATGTCGAACTCGGCCCTCTCCCATTGCCATTCGTACGTACCGGCGCGGAAACGCAACAGCTGCTTGTCTATCTCTTCTTCACTCACGCGTTCGAAATCGATGAGGTCGAAATCTTGGAAGAGCCAGGGCCGCTCGGGCGAGAAGCCGGACTTGTAGCCGAACAGGTCAAAGCACGGGATCGTTTGTCCTAACATCATGTACCCGCCAGGACTATCGCTGGGATAGATACTGAGGCACGATCCACCCCAGCCGGCCGTGCCTTCCGGCGTGAAAGTTCGTGATGGGTTGGCCTTTGGGGAGGACATGCGCTGTCTCGGATCTACGGGCAGGGAGACTGTGTTGCCGGAGAAGAAGCCCATAATGACTGCGATGAAGGTGCCGTTGAGAAAGTTGTGTTTCAGCTGGTCGGATGAGAAGGCGTTGTTCTTTGCGACAAAGTCTAGGTTTGAGGGTAAGTATGGCGCGTGAGGGCGTGTTGTCTCCATGTATCGTTTGGTTGCATCGTCTTGCACCTTACTCTCGAAAGAGAGAGGGAGCTTGAAGCGGCGACACGGCACTTTGATCTTGCTGAGATCACCAATCTGGTCTTCGAGCGTTTGCAAATGCTGCACCAGTTGGTCGCGAGGTAGTTTCGACCCGTCGTAGAACAAAGTCAGCGTTGTACATCCACTGGTCGAAGCATGCAGATTGTCTTTAAGCCATTGCGGAGCTGAGCTTCCTTTGATCTTCCCTTCCAAAGCTGTTGTGCGGCATCGGTGGTTAAGATTGAATTCCTCGTTGCCGTATTCCACGATGATATGGTCGTCGCCACCCTGGCGATAACGGACTAGTGGTTCAGTGCCTTGAGCTTCTCGTTGCCAAATCACTGACTTTCCGAAATTGCCTTTCGGTTCGTATGATGTTTGCAGTGGCTTGACACCGTCAGCGTTGCCGCCGTCGACAATATACTGTATGGCTTCCAGGAAAGCATTCATTCCCTGGCGAAGCTCGAGGGCTTCTTCAAGAGAGACACGCTTGTACTGCAAGGTGTCACCAGCTTTCATCTGACCCATTTTCCACCAGTCCGCCCGAATGACAGTGTTGGAAGATATGAAGCCACCGAAGTTCGGACAGTCATTGGGGAATATGCAAGGATCGTCGCCCGTCCAGTTCAGAGCACCGATCGGATAGCCGTATTCGATCAAATTGCTAGGGTGTGCTCCGCCCTCACCTCCATCTTTGCGAGCCCATTTCGGCACAGGCCCGATGAGACGAATTGCACTTCGACTTGCGTTATGCGAGACCTTCCAGTCGGTACTGTAGAGCATTTCGATGTCTTCGATTGTCAGGTAGCCCTCGTCATGCGGTCCAGGCATTGTCATTATCTCCCAGTGATTAGTGTACTTGGGTCTGAGGCTCTCGGGCACTGTTGGATGACCAGATAGTTTTGCCGGAATCTCCTTGACTACGCTCAACAGATCGCCTGGCGCAATGGCACGACCTTGATAACCCGAGATTCCCACGACTGGTGAAGTTGACTTGCTGCTGAAGTATTCGGCCACGTTTGGAAAACCACCGTATACTGCCAGGTAAGCTCTACAACCTGTGCCAGTAGTTTTGCCAATCTTCAGGCGTTGACCAGCCTTGATATGTTTTCGAGTCCACATTGGGAATTGGTCACCATCGAGAGTCGCTTCCATGGCAGCGCCTGCCAAAGCAACGACCGCCGGTGCAAGGAAACGCAGCTCGGGACCACTCAATGTGATCTCCAAGCCTTCCGTAGTCCTCTCGTTTCCGACCAACATATTTGCAATGCTCAAAGCTATTCCGTCCATTGCACCGCTGTGTGGAATACCTTTACCGACGGTGGGTCTGCCAGGCAGGTCCTGCACCAAGGTATATGCGCCCGGCGAAACGACATCGATGGCTGCAGGTTCAAACTTGAAGTCCTTGAGGAAGTTTGTGATCGTGTGTCCGGACTTGAAGGTTTCGTCTCGCATGATTGAGGCTAGGAATTCCAGATTGGTGGGCGGTCCGCAGATTGTAGATCGCGACAATAGAAGATCCATGCCTTTGATCGCAGCGGCTCTCGTGCGTGCATGAAGCATTACTTTTGCGAGGAGAGGGTCGTAGCTTGGTGTGACTGTCGACCCAGTGAAGACCCATGTATCGATTCGAGAATTGTCAAGCTTCTCCCACTCTACCTTTTGCAGAAGACCAGGCGATGGTGCGTAGTCGCGGACTGGATTCTCTGCGTAGACTCTCGCCTCAATCGCAACACCTCTAGGCTTGGAAGGCTGTAAAGATTGAAGATATGCGTCCGTGAGTCCGCCTTTGCCTGCGAGCTGAGCATCTGCTTGTTGTAGCATTAATTCGACAAGGTCGACATCATAGCACATTTCTGTAATACCATGCTCAACCTGCAAGCGAGTGTTCATCTCCAGGAAGAAAAAGTCACCGCTCTTGTCGTCAACCAAGTATTCGACAGTACCAGCAGAGCCGTACTTGATGGATTCCGCAAGCCCGACGGCAGCAGTGCCCAGCTTTTCCCTCAATCCTGGGTGTGCTTCCACAAATGGCGATGGCGCTTCTTCGATGACCTTTTGGTGTCTGCGTTGAATCGAACACTCTCGTTCGCCGAAGTGAATGGCCTTTCCTTGACCATTTCCGAAGACCTGCACCTCAATGTGATGGCTAGCAGGGTAGTAGCGCTCGATAAAGACCCCAGAATTCTTGAAAAGCGTTTCGCCACGAGACTTGACCATGTTGAAGCCTTTCTTGACCTCGTCAGTATTGTTGCAGGTCACGAGGCCCATGCCGCCGCCGCCACCCGTTGCTATCGTGCGTCAGCCTCTGTGTCAATAAACATCGTCAGACCATTCTCGGGATTCACCTTTGAGCATGACCGGAAACCCGAGTCGATCACTTTCTTTTGCCGCGTCATCTGCACTTTCGACCAAACCTTTAGTTCCGGGAACGATGGGCACGCCAGCCTTCTCAGCAAGGTCTCGTGCGACTAGAGGACGATATCAGTATGCTATAGATTCAGCAGTTGTACTAATCTCTTACCATGCTTGATGCCAAATGCCTGCGATTTCGCACGTCAGTACACCATTCTGATCTCGAACGACAACTTTTTACCTCTATTGCCTCCGGACTTGGCCCAACCCAGACGAGACCCGCCTTGCCAACCTCTCTCGCAAATTCAGCGTTCTCGGATAAGAAGCCATAGCCAGGAATGATGGCTTGAGCCTTCTCTTCTTTGGCTATCTTGATGATGGCATCTCCATCAGTGTAGGCGGAAGCATCTGGTCCAGGAAGCAGTTTTGCCACATCTGCTGTGGAGACGTGCAATGAAGCTACATCTGCCCTTGTGTACACGGATACTGTCTTGATGCCAAGTTGTTTGGCTGTCTTGATGATCCGTACCTACGATGTATGTCAGTGGGTCTGTTCCGTTTGCCCGGCCAATGCGTATCAATGCTATCCTACCGCAATTTCGCCACGGTTAGCGATGAGTATTGTCTTTATGTTGTCCATACTAGTCTGCTTTACAACATTATTGTAAGAGCTTGGAAGAGCATATTGCAACCGATAGTAGCTTATAAGCTACACGACACCTGCCGGCTCAAAGATCGTCGCTGTAGTCCCGCTAAGGCAACTCTTGCCCATGTTGCCGTGATAAGACTCCGCTGCCCCGCTTTGGAGATGTCCCGCACTGTCAGTTGGCGTGCGTCCGTTGACAAACGTCATCTTATCGATGCCATAGTTATTCTTTGGTAATCGCTTTAACTTCTCCTTTGAACCGAATTGAGCTTGTTTGCAGTCATCAAATTCGGACACGTCAAGCAGGACTTTTCAGCACCCCCGACGAACCTCACACCAACCACAATGCCTCCAATCTCTTCCAAAGTCAAAATCAACGTCGACCTTGGAGAAGGCTATGGCAACTTCAAAGCCGGTCCTGATGATGAGCTTATTCCGCTAATAGACTATGCCAACGTCGCTTGCGGTGGCCATGCCGGCGACCCAATGATCATGCACCAGACTGTGAAAGCATGCAAAGCACACAATATTGCCATTGGAGCGCATCCGGGTCTGCCAGACATCCAGGGCTTTGGACGTCGATACATTCGCTATGATCCAGAGGAGTTGACTGCCATTGTCCGGTATCAGATCGGAGCACTGAAAGCATTCCTTGATGCCGAAGGTGTAGAATTGCATCATGTTAAGCCTCATGGCACCTTGTATGGCATGTGCTATCAGGATGTCGAGGTGTGCCGTGCTGTGTACGCTGCTGTGCTGAAAGGAACGCCCGTGTTCGGTCTTGCTGGTACATACCATGAGCAGGTGGCCTCGGAGCTCGGATTGCCCTTCTTTGCTGAAGCTTATGGCGATGTCAAGTATAACAAAGATGGCACGCTGGTGATTGACCGAAAGAAGAAGTGAGTGCTGTAATCATTGCTGTTGCTCGTAAAACTGATGGCTGACATTCCCAACTAGACCATGGACTCTTGACGAGACGAAGAAACATATCACAACACAGCTCGAGAATTCATCGGTGACATCCGTCACAGGCGAAGATGTCACTTTACCATTCAACGATCATCCTGTAACGTTGTGCTGCCACTCTGACAGCCCCAGTGCTGTGCAGATTGTTACGACCGCCAGAAAGATTGTGGACGAGTTCAACAAGAGTCATAGCTACTAATATTGCGATCCCTTATGGCGAGCTTAAATGTGAAGATGGCTTTCGGCTACAACGCCTAGGTATCAGCCGCATATATGTCAAACCTATTGTACGCAATCGGCATGCTACGCAGCCTCTCAGCGACTCCATGCGAATAATGATCTGACTTCAGCTTATATAACGTCATGCGCCATAAATCGCCGCGTAGCTTCTCTGTGGTCAACGTCGTCAACCTTAATTCTATGATTATTGGCCGGAGAAAGTCGCTCGTCAGGAGATTGGCATATCCTCAATGGCATCTGAAACGCATCCCCGGTGAATACATGACAATACTAGCATCCAAACTTCGGGGAGTACACGCGCGGCCATGCGTACCAATTATACACGTGCCTGCATGACATTGAAGAACTTTTCCGGGAAGAGAGTATGAAATCACGGGCATCATTGTTCTATTTGAGTCATAAAGCTCCCCTCTATGCCAATCGCTTATAAAGATCTGCGCATGGAGCTTCCAGATCACTGAGATGTATGTATACTCAACCCCCATAAGTTCCCAGACAGCTTCCTGATAACCCTCAATACTAACCCTGGCAATACTATACATAATTTTTTTGAGGCCTGTCACACGATATACATGGACACTTGAACAGCTGTACACTACAGTATGCAAATGAGCTTATCAGGTAGTTGAGCTAAGCTCGATAAGTCTTTCTATAATTGAGGAACAACTACTCGAATATAACAATTCTTTTCGTGCAGACCGTCAAGGAATGCATGTCCGAGACTCGTAATCAAGACCATGCTGATCGTACACCTGTCTGCACCTATCTGATAGAATCACAAAGTGGGGAAGGTCTTTATATCTCACTAATGGATACTTACTTGCTCGCTGCTGGTCTATCCTCTAGCAGATACTAGGACATACAATCGTTCCTCGACATCCTGCAGACAGCTTCTTGATGGCTGCTGCTCTATTGCGAAAAGAGACCCACAAATGCAACATCGATGTCGAATCCCCTATGTCATCTGCATTCGTTAAAACGATTTCTAGGCCTGACAGCGCATGTTTGCATGGGAATGGGTTGTCGTGGTTCTGGGGCCAAGATTGGGCAGGGAAGATTTGCGTAAGGTATTATATATGCAAATCAATTTCTCAAACCATAATCCGGCATGGTCTAGTGGCTAGGACATCACGCTTTCAATTTTCGCCTTTGATTAATGAACCGTGGGAGCCGGGGTTCAATTCCCCGTACCGGAAATATCATTTGGGCGGTGGTTCGATTACTTCGGCCCGACTTTTTGGAATATCTTTGAACCAACGAAGCTGGGGTTCGATTCCCCGTACCGGAAAGATCGATTAGCCATCGATTATTATTTTTGTCCTTTTGGAGGTTCGCCATGCGCCCCCTTGCTTTCATCGATTCCTTTCATCCTAGCACACTCTATATACGTAGCAATATTTATGATCGACCATGAATGCGCCGAGGAGACCCGGGTTCACCTCCCGGTATCGGAAAAACGAGTGCACAATGGGTGAAGAATCTTCTTGTTCCATACCTGACACCCCTACGCCCTGAAGGCCGAGACTTTTGCCAAAGCTCTATGCGATGAATATTGACAACTACTACTAGTACAGCTGTGTCTTGATACGGCTATGAGAGCACATGATGATACCGTAGTTCAGAAAACTGGTGCCGAATCTGTATGTCAGCCCGGCGGATGCCTCCGGGCCCGTTCCGCTTTCCAGCGATGAACAACGATCAAGACCATAACCTACGTCTATGATATCCTTATTCGTCCATGATACTCTAAAAAGATGGCCTGGGAAGAGCCGGGTTCGATTCCCCGTTCCGAAAATATAGATCGGTCAGCTACGGGTTTCCACTTTTGCATATTGCTAGGAGTTTTGCTATGATACCTTCACCTTTATCGATTCCTTTCATTCAGGCACACTCTAGCAATGCTTGAGTTCCATTGTAGACGTAGAAATTGTTTAGAGAGTTAGGGCATTGTGGCCTCGTTCCATGTTGTCGAATGTGGATTTCTGACGTTTTGGCGCTTGGGATTGTCCGTTGCATCCGAGCAATAGCACACAAAGTGTAAGCCATTTTCTTCACGTTCTTACCCATTAACGATATGGAAAGGCAACAAATATATAGTGAGTTGAGTCCTGTCTGGACTCCTCATTGCTGCTAATGTTTATCCCCTAGCTCATCCTTGGAGGCATCTGTTATGGCTGCACAATCCAGCTTGCACTAGATCGAGTAATTTACTGTTAAGGAATGCATTCTGGGATATAACTCCTTTACAGAAGCTGGTAACTGGCAATAAATTCCGCTGATCCTAGATCACTTATTATCTAGTAACGATTCTGACAACCACCCTTAGCAATCGACATTCCCCTTCCCCTGCTGGTTTGAACCCACGGTTCCTTGAGACAAACATCAAGCATCATATATGTTATATCACAAGCGCCCTTCATCGACCAGGTCTTGTGGTCTAGTGGTTACGATTCTCGCTTAGGGTTCACAGCAGTGATCAATTGCGAGAGGTCCCCGGTTCGAGTCCGGGCAAGACCCTGTTCTTTTGTCTTTTTGCATGTTTGGTAGGAAGAAAACGTTCTGCTCATGCAGGCGGGGACGCAAGTGCACTCAGCTGATTTTGGGAAGAGCGAAACCCACTTTCACAAGCAAGTTACACTAACGTTGAATAGAACTCCGACTCTATAGATTTGCTCCTTCATAAGTTACATGACAAGATTAGACTAATTGGACAGTCTTGTATGATGTTTTCAGCTTTCGGCGAAGTCGCTGATCAACCTAGGCAAGACTTGCATGACGCGTGGAAATCCATTTTGACGCGTGGATTTCCACGCCGAAGGGAAGCTCAAGTAACGTCAAGATTAAAGATCATAAGTTATCCAAAAGACTGGATCATCTCTCGAATATTTGAGCACCCTTATCCATGGCATGCTCACACTGTGAATACAATAGTTTCGAATCTGCCCCCATTTCATTACAAACCCGATGCGGGATCAGAGATCGTGTCGCTCCAAGTACCTTTTCCTTCCCAATTCCAAACAGTGACGTTAACGTTAACTTAGCTTTCAAGTACAGAACCTTCTCATTCAAGCGGCCGATTCGCAAGTGCAGAGGCCACGCAACATTTCCTTCACTTGCGAATCGGCCGCTTGAGTGAGATCTTCTCACTCGATCTATACATGTGCGTGTCAGCTTAGTGAGATCACCATGCATTTTGGACGTCTTTGACTTACTGCTTAGACGGACCCAACTAACTTCAATACAACATCGACTCCCCGCCCTTGACGGGGACAAAGTAAGCCGCTTTTGCCTCATGGTACCACTTCTTGTTGACGAAAGAAGCGTTGCTGACACTGCAGGACAATCTTGCCTAGATCCCGCCCGATTAGCAACCAGCCATGGAAGCTCGAAGTCAGCTCAGACTCACCCAGTTCTCGTCCGTGTAGTACCGCTCCCATTTCTGCCACAAGCAGTCTCCACGTCTACGTGAGACCACCGCTTTGTTCGCATCCGCGACCTTGAAGGCGCTAGAGTCTCGTGGTGTAAATTTGAATGATCGCTGACGGTAGTATGCGGACGTGAAGATCCGATTGCGTAGCTCCCGCGGGACCACCTCGAAGAAAGCCTTGTCCTTGAAGTATTGGCCTGTGTATGGGCGGACAGAATTGCTGTTTTGTATCTGATTCAGGATCCATCGTAGATGTCTTCTCTCAGATCTCTGCTTGGGGGAAAAGTGGCGCATGTATATGATGAGCTCGCGCATCTGCAGGCTTGTGGGATCTATGTCATCCACATCGAACTTGTTGCAGTGTGCCATGTTGTCACTCATCAATGCATAGATTCGCTCAGTTGGCTGCTCGTGGATGGGGATGGTTCTCGGGAACGGGCGCCAGATCTTGACCGGTTGCGCCATGCAAAGATCTTCGTTCGACTTGGGAGGCGGGAGTCCAGTAGCAAATGAGCAAGTGCTGCTCGATTTGAAGCGATTGGCAAGTTCAATTTGGTGGAGTGGCTTGTGTGCAACAGTACGAGAGTCCGTGGATAAACTTTGCAGAAGTTGTTATGGTGGTTTCACAAGCGATTTCAAAGTTGAGCAGTGGGATCAGTGGTTGTTGAGGGAAGGTGCCATGGAGAAGTGAGCGTTGAAGTGAGCAGACCTCTCGAGCCTTTCATGTGATCGCGCATGTGATCGCGCACATCATTCAGTTGTCAAGTGAGGATTTCCTCGTGAACTGCGTATGACTGACCATAGCAATGCTGTATTAGCCAAGGCCAGCCTTTACGGATGGTTCGAACGAGCATGAATTACACTGACACGACCGCAGTAGTTGGTCAAGTTGAAGCTGACTTGATGTTAGATGAAAGATTCCCTTTGCTGCGTGGGAGGTCACAATGTTGCCAGTGACTATGAGGTCGTAATCATCACTAGTCACAAAGCAGATTGTCATTGCATGCTCGCGGCATTTGTGCCGATATCATCTCACCGTAACTTAGCGGTTTTCTGTATCCGCATCCACGAAGAATCGCAAAACCGCATCAATGTTACTGCTGCCCTGCATTGTCTAAGTAGCTCGATATGAACAGTACGGTACGATAAGTTATGATTTCAGATGATCGCGCGCTAGTGCTGTAAGTCACCTACAATCAACCAGCTCGCTTTCGTTTCGACAACCGCTTTCATCCCACTGATCTAACGTAACGTTACCACCAACACTAAAGTTGCCTCCTCTTCACCAGAATTATGAAGCGACTGGGCTCTGCTGAGCTTTGCATGTGACTCCTCATGGAGTCTTCTCATACTTGGGTAATTCGACATGATCGATCCACTATGCGCTCGCGAGCTTGTAAATTTTGAAATGGACGCCAGAATTTTGCAGGAGGCTTGGGTGAATGTGACAGTGCACTGCACGGAGGACAAAGGTCGATGCGACTCCAATTGGTGGGTGGCTAGGCGGATGGCAACTTGAACGTGAGTCCGCGAAGTGTCGGTCGGTTCGAGATCTCGGAGGTGATTGTGGTTGTTCGAGGACTAATCCTGTGGCCGTGGCGGTGATGTTGTGTAGGTGCAGTGGGCGAGGTTGTGTAACCTAACGATAGGGCCAGTGAGTGAAGTTGTGATGACTGAGGTTAGCTCAAGTGGTCGTCGAGGGAAAGTGTAGTAGCGAAAGAGTCTTCACTTCAATTAGCAGCCTTTGCAGGCGTCTCACATGACTTCATCTGTGAACGCATATGCTTTGGAGAACATCTGTCGCATGTTTAGTACCTTCCAATAAAACGATAACGTTACCTGCGTCCGGCATTGATTCATGCAGATCAATTGAGTCTCACTCATTGCAATAGGGTAACGTTAGTGATCTTCTTCGACACTCTCTCTGACATTTCTAGAATTCAAAGTGAGCAGATGCTAACTATTCCCAGTCGCGTGCTGCGAATATTGAGTTCGCGCGCGTATGCGCACAGGTGGGGCCCGCAAACCTAAAAAGTAACTAGTGTGCTGTACGTAGAACAAACAACGACCAACTTACACCCGACCGCTCACTTGTGCTTCGACCTTTGCCGACAATCGCCAATAGCACACTAGCCTAGCAACACAACCGACTCTCCTCAAGAATTTAATCATCTACACGAAAAGCAGTGGTCGCATTCAGAGCGAAAATGCCATCTAATCATGTCTGCCCGCATATGGCGCCTACCCAAGCAACCATTGACTTGCGAAGAGATCTATGCTGTCTTTGATGACAACTTGGCAAACATCAACGGATTCGGCATCGACCCTGAGTGATTCGATGTTGAATGCCTGCGTGGTCTACCCCATGACCGCGGCATTTCTTCTAGGTGCACGAAACGAAATTCACTCTCTTCAAACTATATCGGGATCTGGAGGAAGACTTTAAAATGAGCGATTCCGCTCAAGGGAGGCATCCAACGCCTGCTGCCTTCTTCAATGTTCTCCCCGAGAACGTGCGAAAAGAGATATATGGATACTTGCATGTAGTGATGCATAACCACGGTGTTTTATAATAAAACACGGTGTTTTTGTGATAACTCCTTTATATTTTTCGTGTTTTTCGTGTTTTTCCCTGTTTTTCGTGTTTTTCGTATTTCTTAGTATTTTATATAATAGATTAATCTATATATAGCTCTAAATAAACAGATCTCTAAAGGCATCCCCTTTAGGCTCCTTAGGAGGTATTTCTATACCTATCTTTAATTAGTAAGGATATTATTAATCCTTATCTTTATTATTACCTTTAGAATTATTATTATTATTATATTCCTCTTATTTTCTAAGATTCTAATAAATATAAATTAGCTTATTTATAATATTATAATTAAGCTTATTCCTTTTTAGATTATAGATAAATAAATAACTTAACTAATTATACTCTACTAGTCCTATAGTAGGAGTAATAGCTAATAATAATATAGTAAGCTATATAATCTTAAGATACTCTATACTAAAAAAGGACTCCTACTAAGTAATTAAGATTATATTTTAGCTTATAGCCTAAATTAGATTATTATTAAATAATCCTTAATAATTCTTAAAATTAAATAGCTAACTAAGTAGTATATTAGCTATTACTTAGTTATTATAATAAGTAATAAGAAAGGGAGCTAATATCTTTATTTAATTATAAATAACCTTAATATTTAGCTATATAATATACTTCTAAGAATCTACTAAAAAAGTAATTATTATAAGAAAATAATAAAGCTTTAAGAATTACTACTAAATAATAATAGTAATCTTATTATTTATTATTAATATAGTATTATACTTACTATATCTAAGCTATAATAGATTAATATATATATAACTTAGCTATAGTTAATTAGATTTAAGAATAATAATAATCTTTTAAAAAGGATTAAAGATAGTTATAAGCTACTAGTAATTTAATTAAAAGGAGTAATCTATAATAATAGACTATATAGCCTTCTAAGCTTATTACTTATTAAGTTATAGCTATTTAAAAAATTATAAATCTAAATACTAGCTATTATAAAACTAGCTAGTTCTATAAAATACTTTATATATAGTATAGCTTATTTTACTATTATATATTACTAGATAGCTAAATTACTTTTAATCTATAGCTAAGTTTAAGAGCTTCTTTATATAGTACTACTATTATAAATGTATATACTTTAAAGTACTATACTATAGCTTTTATTTAATTAAAAATAGCTATTAATACTATAGAGCTTTTAAATAGATCTCCTACTAATAAAGTAAGTTAATAAGCTATATAACTAAGTATAATTAGCTAAGGATACTATACTTTAATAATCTATATTACTTTAACTATATTTAAAGTATTATTTATAATTAGATTAATAACTTATTTATTATTAAGCTTTATAATTACTTCTAAGATATCTTATATAAGATAAAGAGCTATATACTAGTTTATAGCTATTTTAATAGAGTATAGGAAATATATCTTTATTAGTATTACTATAAGGTAGTTAATAATCGATTAACTATATAGATTTAACTATCTATCTATAAGAAGCGTAAGGTAGTTGCTTTTATATAGTGCTTGCTAATAGTAGGCTATATAAATAGATTTACCGAGTATAGGAGTAGTAAAGTCGAATTTGCTTATCTTTTATAAGATAGTTAATTTGCTATATATTCCGAAGGATTAAGAGCTACTATCAAGGTTCTAAAGTAGTAGATTAAGCTAATCAATACCTATTTCTATTATATAAATATATAGGTAGTATAATATAGATCCGGAAATATTTAAGAATATAGTTCCGCTTATTTAAGTACTAAATTAAGCTATAGTACTTATATATAATTTTATTATATACTTTTAATATAGATTTATAGAATACTTCCTATTAGTATATATAATTAGGCTTAATTATAATTTATCTTTAGAATATATACTTTTTTATAAATTTAAAAATAAGATAATCTATATAATAGTTATAGAGATATTAATTATTAAAATAATAACTAAGAATAGCTCTAAAGCTAGCTAGTCTCTAAGCTTAGTACTACTATAGATAAATACTACTATTAGGATCCTATATAAGCTATATTAAGACTAGTATTATTCTAACCTATGTTTTTTGTGTTTTATAATTATGAAACATATAGTGTTTTACACAAAACACAGGGTCCAGTGTTTTATGTGTTTTTGTGTATGTACATCCCTACTTGCATGTCGACAACGTGTCTCATGTCAAATTCAATGACCATTCCGTTCGGGACAATCGAAAAAGCTGCTTAGGCCAGGATTGGTGCGCATGCTATGACAAAAAGGGCTGGGCAAGTAGCGATTTGCATAATCTTGTTTGGAAATGAGCTAATCTAAACGTAGCGCTTGCTGTCTGAAAGTCCAATCAACGTCCTGCTCGTCAATCAACAGTGGTGCAAAGAGACGAGGAAGATCTTCCGGGCGCAGTCGTTGCTTGACGTTGCAGGCCTTACCTACAGCCCCGATATTCTATTTGTCCCACGAACACCGAACTACCGTATGGAAAATTTCGGGTGAATTTAAAGTCACTACGCGGATATCAGATCCAGTGTGTCATTCGCCTGGTGGAAGGCTTCGATGAGATCAGTGAGATGAGCATCCAGTGTCGTCCAGAAACAATCAAAGAGCTGCATGCCACCAAGCAATTCTGGAGAGGCACACGCTTGTCAGAATGGGGTGGATCCACCGCATTCGGTAAGGACAGGACAAATTGAAACCTGGGCCTGCCGAAAATCAAAATCAACAACATATATGATGCTTTCTGGGCAACTGTGGACTATATGAAGGTCCAGAGGATCACATTTGAGCCTGTCGTCGCTATCCAAGACTCTGAGTACAAATACATTTGGAAAATGATGCGCTAGTTCAAGAGACATGGTCTTGAGAAAGTCGAGCCTGGTGTAGAGGTACTGCTGTCTGGCAAATGAATCTCAAACTACGATTTTGAAGAGGACGAGGAAATACTGCTGCCGCGAGGTGAGGCTGTGGGAGTGTGATCTGTGGTCATTACAGGGACCAGATTGTGAAGTGAAGCTCATGCGAAGCAGGTCAGCTTCGTCAAGTCTCATTATCAAGTGTCGCAACCAGTGCCGTGGCAAACCCGAAAAGAACCAATTTCGTTATTAAAAAGATCGAATCTGTGAAATCGACGCTCCATCGAATTTATTCAATGAACGCGTCACAAGATTTGCGATGTGCGCATAGTCCAGAGCCGCAAGGAGCTGCTTGAATGCCGGTCATGCTGGCCGAGATTGGTCAAAAGTTGGAGAGACCCAGCCCGAATGGCTTCTGGCATCCCACAGCCCTGTCCTGTCGTCCTTTCACATCGACGCTGCTGGCGCATGCACTGCGACCACTATTTTGATTGGCATAAAAAACTGGCTCGTTCCCAAAGGCGAGCCATCCACGTATCGAGAATACCGCGGCCTACATCAAAGCCATTTCAGCAAGTTTCCTGGCGGCATATGTGCTGTCAAGCTCGAGCCAACAGCTATCCTGTAAGTTCTTCGAGACGCAGCAGCACTTGGGAATTGAGAGCTGACCCAATTAAAGTTAGGATCCAGAGCCCAGGTGATGTTCCTCATGCTGGGTTCACTCCGGGTGACAGCCTCTTAGCAGGGTACTTCTTCTACACTGCAGCAACTTTCGCTACTACGATGGACTGCCTCAGCATGAAGGAAGACGAGAACATAGATGCAACGAACGAGCAAGCCAAGGATGACGAGTGGGAGAGTCTGAGGATGATCGTGGGACGCCTAGATGACGACGAATTCTTCACGGAATTACAGCGCATCGACATACTTGTTGCAATGAAGAGGTTTATTCAATCTCGCGGCGCAACTCTCGTCGCTACAGAACCTAAATACAAGTCCAAGAAAGCACGACCGGAGCCGAAGAGCACGCGACAAGCGTCGAAGAAGAGAAAGACAGCAGCAGTAGGATCAAAAAATCCAGGCGGATCACAGAACATCACAAAAGTTGTACTTGAAAGCAATCTCTCCTCGCAGGTGGTCTGGCAGTGCGAGATCCCTAGCAGTAGAAATGAGAAGAGTAAACAAAGGTATTTAACCAGCCAACTCATCATCTTGTTATACGTGGACACCAGGCTGACTCGCACGTTATAGATCCACGGAGGAAAAGAGATATATCGACGCATGCGTTCTCTGGACTTGTGGGAGATTGAATGGAGGGTTGTAAAACCACTGCTGCGGCTATTTCAGTGTGATGGGTGCATTTTGTGGCAACACCAGGGCCTGAATGCAGTGGAAGACAGTCAGAGGCACTAGGTGGGGCTATGAATATGCAGTGCGAGACTGAGAGTCGCACGATAGCACATGGTAATGCAATGCGAGCCTTGGCTTGGGGTATGCCAGCTATCCGTTTTTTACATGCCCGAACCCAAGCTGAAAGACCATGTATACAGTTCGCCTCCTAGTCATTCCAGGCATTGGAACAATTGACGAAAGACAAGGCAAAGTATTCAAGGCTCTTTGATGTGTCGTCTCAAAACGCCGCCACATTCATATTATTTGTGTTACATCATGTAGCGCCTGCGCAACGCTGCATAGACTCAGTGAGCCTGCCGAAGATTGTGCAAGCAAGACGGTCTCCTCGACGCTGCTACAAACACAATACCCTTGAACCCAAGTCACCTCCACCTCATGGTTAATTTTCATGTCTGGAATTGCGTCACAACCCCGCGTCGAAGCCGACGGTCCCAGGGTCTGGTGGCTGTCAAGAACGTGCCTCCGTCAGAGGAGCATATCCAACCCACAACAGATAACTTGGTCATCTTATCGCCACTCACCGTAGTAGGGTAAAAAGCATCATGCCCTCAGACTCGCGCGCCGCGCTACTCAAAGCTTCAACGCCACCATCAGATATGCTCTTCAGCACGTTGATCACTGCGAATCACATCCTCCATCAGCACGCAGTACTGGATGCCTACGGCCATATCAGTGTTCGCAATCCTCAAAACCCAGCCACGTTCTTCGTTTCTCGCTCACTGGCTCCAGCCCTGGTCACAAGTCGAGATGACATTGAAGAATGTTACGTCGAGGATGCCAGCTCCGTGAACAAGAACACACCTCAAGGTTACGCTGAGCGATTTATCCACAGTGAGATTTACAAGCGCTATGCGGACGTGAACAGTGTCATCCATAGCCACAGTGAGGCTGTCATTCCATTTTCCGTCAGCAGTGTGCCGGTACGCATGATCTGAGCATATCCACGTCGCTGCCAACTAATGCGCCTCTGCAGCTTCGCCCAGTCTACCATATGGCTGGCACACTAGGTTCTCAAATCCCCGTCTACGATATCGCATTGCATTACAAGTCGTCAGACACCAAGCATTCGCTTCTCGTCGACCAGCCTCATCTGGGAGCTGCACTGGCGGCAGGATTCAACCCAGGCACACTGGTCTCTAAGACCACGAATCTGATCAAGAACTACATCACATCATCTCAGCCGCAACCGGTCGCCTTCCCCTCATCTCCCGTGGTGCTCATGCGTGGCCACGGCTTCTCCTGCGTGGCTCATAGCATCGAGGAAGCTGTGTTTCGCGCTATCTACACATGCTCGAACGCCAGAATCCAAACCACGGCACTGCTCATGCAAGGTGGCTATAATGTTGGCTTGCTAGGAGAGCGTTTCGGAGCAGGCGAGAAGGAGACTGGCCCGGCGAAGAGGGAAGAGATCAAATTCTTGAATGAGCGAGAGGTCAAAGACACCTCAACTCGACTCCAGAAAACAATCGATAGGCCATGGGAACTTTGGTGCGCTGAGGTCGCCGACAGCAACCTGTATAGAAATGCTTATCTTGATGACGGGGAGGCGGACAATGAAGGTGAAGATGCGGATGAGGAGGAGCATGAGCGTTGATAAGCTCCCTGGAAAGTTGGTACCGAGACATTGAGAATCTGGGTCAGGCGCAAATATTAACGAGCATAATGTTGCTTCCCACGTGTCAAGTCCTGAATCGTGATGGACTGCAAGCAGCTGCACTTAGTGTTCGTGCAATTCAAGCTTGCTGTTGCTGCAAGCGCCCAGAACTTGAAGCTCGCGAGGGGCGCAATCTCAAGGTTGCGCCTTTGGGGCTGCCCTGCGTTTGCCATCTCACACTACGCAGCTACTCATCCAATCACCTTCTCACATGCAGTGTTGAGCACCAAACTCTGCGGCACTGGAACAGATGCAATTCGATGGACCTGCATGGCCTTGTGTTCTAGTCCTACGGTTGCCGATGCAGAAATCAATATTGACACAGCTTGCTATCATGCATGAGCATATACGAAGCGAGGTCTGCCTTATTTGGCGGCAGGCTAGAGCATACCTTCCGGAGACTCAAAAGACGCGAGCAGAGCGTTAGTCATGCTATTACACTCCCGCACTGTGTCTGAAAGACTTGCCAGTGATACTGTGCACAACTGAGCACAAGCTCCCGCTCACCTGGCGGCCCTCTTCGAAGTATCAAGAGGCGCTACCGCAAGGCACCAGCGATGGCGCGCGCTGACATCCCGAACGGCGTCCTCACTATCATCGCATCATTCTCCAACGGCCTTGAGATCCTGAGGAAGCTGAGAAGCTCAGACAAGAAGCGCCCAAGGCGAAGCAAAGTGTCGAAACAGACCGATGATGACGCCTTACGGTTGTCTCGTAGCTTGCGGCATGGCCCAGAAGAGATTGGGCGTGAGTATCAGGCTGGAAGCATGCGGTGTGACAGTGAGCGATTTGCAGCAGGAGATGGTAGGTCAATCTAGATGACAATTCCACACTGATGACTGAAGCTGCATAGCTACCGCCCAAAACTGTCTGGCTGAGATTCTTCTCAAACTCAATACTGGCCTGGTCGGTATTATCTCTTCGTTCACGAACCGTGGCAAGACTCAACACGACCTCGACTACCGCGCCTTGACAGATCTGTCCGAGCAATCTCGCATACAAACCGTCGATGTTCTGAGACAGCTTTGCCAGCGTCTGATGGTGGCCTGCGTTCCAGCGAATCTACCTCAAGCACGTAGCGACAAGATGAAGTCGAGTAAGCCACGTCACCGCAGTCCAACAAAGCCAAGCAAGAAGAGATATCCCACCCTTGCTCGCGTGTTGATCGAGAATTCCTCTGTGCCCTCACAGATAGCCTTGGTCCGTCAATCCGATACTCGAAAGCAGCGAACTGCACCTCGTCCATCTCCAAGATGTGAGCCACCAAAATACGACAAGGAGAAACGTTTGGCAGCATCGTCCGGAGTGGAACTGCCATCACTGCCGCCGCTGTATTCCTCGTCAGGTCTTGCTCTTGAAGCATCAGCACCATATAGCAAAACGCCCCGCCATCAATGCTCCTGCAATTCGATCCAGAAGTCACGCAACACATCCAAAGACGACATTCCAATTGTTTTCCCTGTCTCAACAACACCTAACGAGGCCAGGATCACCGACCCTGTCCCAACAAGCGCAACTCCACATAACGATCGCATCCCTGTGGATCCCAAGTTCCAAAGAATGCGACCGAACACATTCTACTCCGTTGCTTCTGCTCGAACAGGCAGTACGAAACTTGGTGAGATACCAATGCACAAGTGGGCGGAGCCATGGGACTACAAGGCTGCGGAACAAGCAAACAGAGAGGCTCTCGCAAGTGGCTGGCCAGTCAGCGCCAATACAGGAACGGGAAAGCAGAAGAAAGGAGGGTGGAAACGGTGGTTTGGCAAGAAAGCTGATTCGACCTAGAGGACATGCGGCGACACCTGTGATGCAGGCATGTTTGGGTCCTGAACTTTAAGTGAGCTAGTTTTGTACCACTTCATCTTCGCATCTTCCATACATGTAGCTCAAGCATGAGATCTACATAGGGTTAGTGTTGTTTCGCTCGTTCAGTTCAGTCGAGGGGTCCTCAGTTCGCGAGCTCTCTTGTGAGCTGAGAAGCCTTTCCATCAACACCACGAACATGTAACGCTGTCAGCTCCCTCAGACTTGTGCTTTGCAGACACAAACCACCATTGAAGCTATACACGCACGACCGAGTTGTGATGCGACCACGTTGAGCAACATATAAGGCAGATTACAATGGCGAACTCAGGTCCTCCTTGATGCACTCAACCGAGTCCCTTCCACTTCACCGCTTCGTCCGCACCACATCACTCGAGACACGCAATGTTATGAAGACTCACTATCATGGGCTTGTCTGTATACACTTTCATCTCACGCCTATCTCCATGCCTAGACTGTGCTAGCGCGAATGGGAAGGTCGCAATGTCTCCCTCAGGTGGTGATAGGATGGCCGGTTTGCCACGAGCTGGTAGCCTGCCTATGTCCTTGGTAGTGGTCCTGCCTATCTCTTCTGCTGTATTGAGCTGTACAGTCCTCATAGCGAACCTCGGGCTTAGCAGCGTGATACTCTTGGTCTTAAGTCTTGGAAACACAGCCTCGCTCTGGGCGGTCATTCCCTTTTAGGCAGGTCCGGCTTATCGATGTCTTGACAACTACCGGAATGATCACAATGCCAACGACGATGCCCGCGAAGATGCACAATTGCAGGAGAGGCCTTGATGCGAGGCTGGACGACCTATAAGTACGGCGAGCAAACCTGCTCAATCTTGCTCGTCGATCAGGAATCCTACTCCACCGTACGAGCTAGTATGAAGTACATCTCGCAACTATTGGCCCTCTCGGCCGTGGCTTGCGCCGCTCACTTCTCAAAGGAACAATATGAGTCCGGCGAAGTGCATCAGAGGATCATTGACATGAAAAATGTACGCCGTGGAAAACCCCTGCGCTCATGTGTAGTGTCGGTCGCTAACATATCCGAAAGGCTCAATGGGATGCCCTCGAAGCCGCAGGTGCCCTTGACAGCTCACAATGGCCATCATGGAAGGACTGGGATCAGTTGCCGCAAAGTGTGAAGAAGGACCGCCTGAAATGTCGACGAGGCCTGGCCGTAGCTGAGCAAGGCAACGCCAACCAGACGTTCCGCTGCAACAACGTCCGTTCAATGTCAAGGGACTCTTGTGAATTAACGCTGACCTATCACAGATGGATCTCTACGACTTCTTGAACCACGAGAGCATGGGCGGCGGCGAAGCAGACCCGCGCTACCCTAACAGGCGTGGTTCATCCGTCTGGGGATGGGTCGGGCCCAAGGGTCGCCAGATCGGACTGATCGGACAGCACACCGGCACTGCGTTCGTCGAGATTGACAAGAAGGGCAAGTTGACTTACTTGGGACGCCTGCCAGCACAGGATCCCCTTGGCTCCTCATGGCGTGAAATTCGTGTTCTCAACAACTATGCCATCATCGGATCTGAGGCTGTCGGCCACAACGTTCAGGTCTTTGATCTTAATAAAGTCGCTACCATCGATCCCCGTAAGCCTGTCACCTTTAACAAAGAGACCGATCTTACTGGTCTTTTCGATGACTTGCCGATCGGCCGTGCTCACAACGTAAGCATTTTCGTTTTATCTCCTGTGCTGGATCAGTGCTAAATACGACCAGGTTGTCATCGACTGGGACAACGAGTACGCCATCGCCGTCGGCGCCCAACCTCGCAACCAAACCTGCGCCGCAGGCCTAGAATACATCAACCTCGATGATCCATCCAACCCCTACAAGCCCGGCTGCGCTAGCTCCGACGGCTACACCCACGACGCTCAGTGCGTGACTTACAATGGTCCCGACCGCCGCTACAACGGCCGCAACATCTGCGTCGCCTATAACGAAGACAGCATCACTGTCTGGGATTCGACCGACAAAGCCAACTCGAAAATGCTAGGCCGTCTCGAATACCCTGGCGCAACTTACACGCACCAAGGCTGGTGGACCGAGCGCAACTGGCACCAATTCGTCCTCTTGAACGACGAGCTTGACGAAGTGGAAGGTGTCGTTGCAGACGGCGTCCCAATCACGCATATCATCGACCTCAGTGACCTCACGAAACCCAAGTGGACTGGCACCTTCAAGTCCACCGACCACCGCGCCGTCGACCACAACTTGTATATCGAGGACGGCGTCATGTTCCAATCCAACTACGGAGCTGGAGTCTGGGTCCACGATGTGCGCTCTATCAGCAAGTACCCCGACGGCAGCCGCGTGAAGCCTCTTGCTTTCTTCGACATGCACCCTGAGGATGACGCTGCGGGCGGAAGCAATGAGTTCGTTGGAACTTGGGGCAACTTCCAGTTCCCCTCGGGCTTCATTCTGGCTAACACGTTTGAGCGTGGCGCTTATGTGCTGAGGGTTGCCTCGGGTCGTGGTCGTGATGGTGGTAGAGGATTTGGTGGCAAGTCAAAGTAACTCGCCAGGGTCAGGCTTGGGAGATTGTTAGTCGCTCAGAGGGCGCACTGTAGGAATATGTTACGCCATTGTATCCTACATGGAGAGATGATACTTCACATCGTGCCTAAATAAATCATGACGATTGCCGCAACCGAAGAGATCTGTCTTTCAGTAACACCTGGACCGTCAGTGCAAGGAACAGTGGCGCTTTCATCAGGTCTCTCAGTGGTACGTGGCCTTGTAGATAGACCTGGAGTCACGGGCCGGAGCATAGATTAATGCAAGCAACTGGCGTACTTTGCACAAAGTATCTCAATGGTATGTGATTGCGGTAATGCTAGTAGTCGCTGCCATAAGCACAGACTATACCGCCACATGCGCAGGCGTCTACGCACAAGAGAATTGTGTCTCTGTGGTGAACATGTGATTTCCGCCATACACGGCACAAAATGTGCCGCCCTTGTTGAAGCAGGCGCTCCTGCCTGGTGAAGCATGTGAATGGCAAGTATGGCAAGTCCCGTTCGCGAACATCATTCACCTGCCGACCGAGTGTTGATCGCGGAAAGTCGACTTTCGTCAACAGCAAAGCACAAATCGCAATTACCGCACATTTACCATCGGCAAACAATGATTCGCGGAGCAAACGTATTTTCAAGCAGACAACTGGACTGGACAGACACTACCACAACCCATCAACTAGCACGCTCCATTCCTAGGGCCAATCGCATCGCATCACTCTATTGTAGCAAGCATGGAAAGGCTCAAGGAAGCCTTCAACAAGACCCTCGCCACGAACAAAGACTCCGAAAAGCTTAAGAAGAGGCGAAAGATCCCATACAACAGTCCTCCAGAAGTGCCAAAACCACAAACATATCATCACATCCCCTTGGGCTCCGGCGGTGTGCTTTCGCGCGAACCTTTCGGCAGCATTATCAAGCCTGTGACCTTTGTCGGAACCACAGACACCCTCAACACGGTCGGAGTATTCTTCGAGATATCCGACACAAAGTGCTTCATCGCGCATATCAATGCGTACGTCACTGAATCGGCACCCACCATGCCAGAGCATGAACAGGAGCATTACAACACCAACTTCAAAACCACCGCTCTGCTGCGCGAAGAAGTGTCTGCTCGACTCAGTGCTGCGGTTGCTGGGGAGCGCACGCAGCGAATGCGCGATTCACTGGTCATGACGTGTGGACGTCTGTCGGGCCAGGAGTCCAGAGCGGCGGAGACGGTGGCGAAGGCTGTGCGAGAGTGGTTGGGTGCTGATGTTTCTGGTGGTGTGGGAGTGGCGGCTGCTGGAACGTCTTTTGTTGCTGGGTGGCCTGGTGGAGGGAAGTTGGTCTTTCAGCAGGAGCCGGACGAAGGGTGGCAGGCTATTGAGTGTGGTGTTGGAGAGGGAGAGTGGGATTTTGGGGTTAAGGGCCAGGAGGTGGAGAGAAGTGAGGAGGCTTGGTGACTTTCTTCTTTTCGGGATGGAGTATTGGACCTGGAAATCGAACTGACAATGAGGTACGAGCTGGACGCAAGGCGATTGATCAGAGGATTAATGTCGAATTTTGATTCTGAAAGATCGATTGATCGTTTTCTAGAAGTCCTCCATTTTGTACACTTCGTACACCGGCACCTCGTATGGATGCTTTCTGCGACGAGCTGGTCAGTAATGCTTATCACGACAACGGCACAGCCGCAACGACATTTCGAAGTGTTTTACTCTTTCACGGCAGCGACCGCCCGTTCAGTCATCTCCCTTCCATGACAGACCATCTCGCACTTGACTTCTTCTACCTCCTCCAGTTGACCCGGAGTACCTATGACTGGAGTGGAGTCGCCACTGGGTCTGAATTGGCAGATGCCGGGTGTTGTAAAGCAGACTTCGCTGTACATTGGATAGTTTCCGGCGCCGGTGGCGAAGATGGCTGTCTTAATTTCTGCAAGGTATTTCGGTGGAACAAAAAAGACGAGCTTGTAGCGAGTGACGTCTTGAGTGGCCATGTCCGGTGACTGAGAAGAGAATTGGTGTTTTTGATGTTAAGTGCACGGTGAGAAGATGCTTGTACGAGTACTCGTATGGGGAGGGTCGATTTTGGTTAGTGGCGTCGGCAGAGCAGCGATTGAGGTATTTATGGCCTGGGAGATGAAGGTTATCGACTTACCAATGCGAAAACTTCCCTCCGGTGTCGCAGGCCTTTATCATTCAACGGCTCTATAAATCGTGGAGTTGTGCTTGGGAAGGCGTTGTGAAAGGAACCATCCGGCCGCCTCAGCCGCCAATCAAAACGTGGGCCCAGCTACTTCTCACTTCCCAATCCGGTATCTGCAAGGAGAAAGTATAAAACTCTCGCAACGGCATCTTCGGCGACTTGGCGGCTCCTAGTCCCATCTTTACTGACCTCCACATGCGCACAGGCATGCAAGTCGATATGAGCGTGAGTAAAGGGCCGATGAAATCTCGAGGAAATCATCTTGCCACTCCATCCGACACGGCGCATGACATGACAATGTTGTTTCCAGAAGGACGCTTGCTCTCTGAGCAGTACGAACCTGGGTCTTGTGTCCGATAAGAATTCCAAAATTATTTACATACGAAAGTCACTCCCCGTCCCTACATTCATGTCGTTTACAGCGCATGATCGTTGCCATCCTAAACCTCATCCACAGTATACAAACCCTCCTCCAGACCTTTGATCTGCAACGCAAGCAACCTCGAATAGTACCTACACATCGCAAGATTGCCTCCATGGAACCAGAAGCCCGGGTGTCCACTCCGCTGCCAAATCGTACGCATCTCGCCTTCCTCGTTGAATCCCCAGACATCACCAACCTTGTCAGCAACCTCATCGCCAAAGATCACACGAGTCTGTGTGCGCATGTTCTGGTAGCCAGTAGCGAAAATGATCTCATCAGCTTCGACCTCCGAACCATCAGCGAAGCGCAAACCGTGAGGCAGAACCTCTTCAATCTCTTGTCCTTGCTTGACTTTGATTTGGCCAGAAGCGATGAGCTCGGATGCGCCGACATTGATGTAGTATCCTCCACCGCGCTGGAAGTACTTGATGAAGAGACCTGCGCCATCAGGTCCACTGTCGCATTTGAAGCCCGCCTTCGCCAGACCCTCAAGCATCTCCTTGTCATGCTCGGCTTGCAGAGCGCAGACTTTGACTTGCAGCGCTTTCAGGACGGGTGTTGGGATGCCATGCAGCAAGATGTCTGCTTCGTCGACTTGCGGGCCGTTCTCGCAGAATAGGCCTTTCAGGGAGACTTCTGTGATGGCTTTGGACGAGACGACGTGTGTGGTTGAGCGTTGGACCATGGTGATATCGTACCCTTTCTCAAGGTAGTCTTGTGCGATGTCGTGCGCGGAGTTGCAGGATCCTACGACGATGGCCTTTTTGCCTTGGCTGTTGCTCTGTGCGCCGGGGAACTCGGAGGAGTGACAGAGACGATCTCCGGCGAAGGTCTCCACGCCTTTCATGGTGGGCATGTTCTTCTTGCCCGAGTGGCCTGTGGCCTGGATGACATGTCTGGGGTGGAAAGTCCTGGTCTCGCTGGTACCGTCTGCTTTCGTACGCTTCACGACCGCAGTCCAGTGTTGGTCTTCAGAGTTCCACTGTGCTTCGACAAGCTCAGTACTGGTCCATACATTAAGTTCGAGCAAAGTGGCATAGGACTCGAAAAACTGAGCAAGCTTGTCCTTTGGTGTGAAAATTGGCCACTGTGGGGGGAAGTTCAGATAAGGCAGATGGTCGTACCAGACAGGATCGTGCAGGACGAGCTGATGGTACCGCTTCCTCCAGTTGTCGCCGACTAAAGCGTTCTGGTCGATGACGAGGGTATTCACATTCATAGTCTTCAGACGTGCAGCAGCTGTGAGGCCGGCTTGTCCGCCACCTGTACGAGTTTAGCAATAGGTTTGGTCGTCTCCGCTCGCATGGACCTTACCAATCACAAGCACTGCAGGCTCACTGCCGTCAGTGTAGTCCAACGCTGCTGCTCTCTTGTCGGCCCAATTACTGCGGCCTGGCTTGCCTCCATGCTCTGCGCCAACAGGTCGATTGTCGAAGATGGTTTCTTCGTGTCCCTTGAGCTCTTCCAGCCTCGTGTAGAGAGTGAAGACCTTCCATTGGCCGGCTTCTTCGACAAGGCGTACAAGACCTTGACCAGTGCCATGCACTGTATTGAGAGTAATGAAGAACTGAGTACCAACGACTTCACCATCAGCATCAACAGGCGCAAATTTCGGAGCCCTGACCACATTCGAGGCATCGACATCAATTCGCTCAATCCTAAAGCCATCTCTCGATGTCGCGGCGCCTTTGAGGAAGTCATAGATGCGCGGTGGGCCTTGGACAGTGCGCAGCTCCCACGTCAGAGCGAGATGATCTCTCCAGAAACCGCCATCCAGGAATAGAAGGGACAAGTCAAGGAGAGCTTTGCTTTTCAAGGCACTGTTGAATGCTGTGACGAAATTGGCAGCGATTTCGGCGGGCTGGGTAGGAGTGTCTATCTTGCTCGCACGTGGGAAGCTTGCCGGAGCGATATTGATGGACCCGGGCACGGGGCGCATATGAGAGGGTACGTCGACGGCTACAGCAGCCATCTTGCAGCGATGAAAGTGAAGTGTTTGCTACCGGTATGTCAAAAGCTAGGCGGTATGAGCCTGTGTATTCATCAAGTATCAGTCGTGCTGGAAGGCGGACGAAGTGGTCCACCTTTATACCCAGTTCGTTGCTCGTTCAGTGCCCTCTAGGACAACACGCGCCAAGTCATTCAACGGGGCAATGGAGCCCATGATGCGCGACCGGGCAGGAAGGCGCCACAGCTATGTCGGACCCGCAGAGATGGTCTGCGTCGGCACCGCTATACTTCTGGTCGCAGGCTGCGACGCGGCCGGCCTCGAACTTGTCGTTGTTGAGGTGTTGCCGACATACCATGAGCAATACCGTCATGGCAAACCCCGTTGCTAATGCGGTGACGGGCCTCTGCATGAACCGTTGCACGTGCCTTTTGCGGAAGATCTGTGCCTGAACGCAGACGCATCGTGGTTATCGCGTATGCAAACTATCCACGTCGCTCGCTTCCTCTTGCAGTACCGCATGCAGCTCGCCAGACAGATGCGGAGCCTTGTGAGAAGAGTGCGGTCCGATTCGGTTCCGATTGGTGTCACGTGGGCCTGTGGCATGCGAGGACGGAGGGATAGCCGAGACCGAACACCTCCACCATTCATCCTGGGGAAGTGGGGCAATGACCCTTGATTCCTTGGGGCGCTCTCCCGTCTGATCTACTGTACCTGTGGAGTGTTGTCCTTTCGCGTGCTGCTGAAGACCAACGCATCCTTCGACTCGTTTTCGATGTCCGGACCACCGGAGTCGACCGCTGCGTGAGCCCGACTGACTGGATATACGAGGACAGCAACGACGTTGCGCCGCTCCGTGCTGTGTTCTTTACGCCACAGGAAAATTTGTGTCATTCTGTCCTTTCATGTCTCTGTCAGGCTCGCACCATGTCAGCTCCTCGTGTCCGTCGCCAGAATCACTCCTGTGAGCAGTGTAGGCGCTCGAGGAAAGCATGCGATGGCTATGCCCTAAATCTCAACCGTCCAGACGGCAACAGTGCGCTCCAAGCGTGCTCTTACTGCACCAGGACTCGGAAGCAATGCGGATTCAACGTCTACTGGGGAGAATTCGAGAGTGGAGCGAGGACTCTGTCTGCATCTTCCTGTACATCCGCAACATCTCAGACAGCAGCACCCCAGTCTGTGCTGAACGATAATACCAAACGGCGGAGAGTCGGCACCGCGACCGGAGCCGAAGCAGCTAGCGCCCATGACTCTGTTACGTACGACGTCAACAACGAGGACATTCTGCAGGACATGCTCCAATCCTTGGAGACACCATCTCTGAATGGAAAGAATCTGTATCAAGATCCCGATCTGAGCTTATGCAATACCGTCACTGCATCTTCGAACTGTTCATCCGGCCCGAGATATTCGCAAGCCTTCACGGATCCATCTTACGATCTAGCTAGCCTACCACCAGCCAGTTCAGACCCGCAAGACGTCTTCTACCATGCACCACCACCGCCACCGCCACTCTCTCTGGATAACTTTCCCAACCTTGCCAGCAACAGCAATGTGCAGAATCAAAAGCCGTTTCATGATCCACATGGCTGGCTGACTCCGGATCCAAGCTTCAACATTCAGTATTGGGAAACGAGCGCGGTACCATCGAACACCATGTTCACCGGATCACAGATGAATGATGGTGTCCCGCAGGAAAATGGGAAGGCCACAGCCAATAAAGACACGATCTCGCCATACAACACAGATCATTCAGTTATGACCACGATGAACAACACTCTCATCACCAACAGTCTTCTTGGCATATACCACGATGTGCTCGAGAACAACCTTGCTTGCTGGTTGGCTGAAGACACTTGCCCGTACAGGGGCAAAGCAGGTCAGGATCTTATGAAGATCAACCCGAATGCCGTGATGCCGACCAATAGCCTTCGGAAAGTCTGTGGGTCCACTTGGTCAAACAAAATCTACAGCCGAGTCATCCAGCTTGACAAAGTTGCTCAGAGGACTGGTCAACTAACATTATCGAGGGACGAGAATCGCGCAGCTTCAAAGGCGCTTTCTCTTGCTATCATGGCCTTCGCCACGCAGTGGGCTCAGGGCCAGCGACAAGGTGTGGATATGCTACCAGGCGCCCGAGACAGCTTCACCTCTACCGGGTTCTTCCAGAACGGGTTCAACAATGGCGCTCACGATTTCGAGGAGAATGTCAAGCAATCTACCTGGGAGCAGGCTAGGCAGGCGCTGCAAGAATGCTCAGATCTCGAATCGTATCGCGTGGTGTACGCTGAGCTAATCTTTGGATTGGTCCAAAGACCTATGGCGCCCCAACGTCTGATTGGAGACCGCCAAGGTCGTCTCGCGGGATTTACTCAGCAGAAGCGGGAGGTCATGAAGATGTTGGCGATTCAAAATCAACCTGTGTACGTCGAACGCGCCACCCGAAAGGTCCACAGCATGAAATTCCGCCTCGACGCTGCTGAGAGTGGCTTCAGCATGTTTGGTGAAGCACCAGCTAAGCTCATGGCCGAAGACAGATCAACTATTGGACTCCTATACTGGCTGGCCGTCATGCTGGATACTGTATCCTCATCAATCAGCGAGAAACCTGTCGCACTTGCGGACGAAGATTGTCAACACGAGGCTCTCCCTCAGGAAGATGACAGCACCCGCAAGCCAGTCAACCGTCGATGGGAGGCTCGCTTGTTCGTGCAGGATGATCTCGACAAGCCTTCGCTGTCGCTCCGCTGGCCCTGCAGCTACCACGACGCCGCGGAAGGTGTTGCAAGATCGGCTCCCGTCAAGGTTCTACTCTTCCGCTATATTGCGTATCTTCAGAACGCCTTGCGTAAGCGGGAATCTGGCAAGGCAGTAGAAGACGTCATCGAAGGTGCTTTACTCTTGTATCGCTACTGGAACAACACCTACGGTGCTTTCTTCAAGGGCTTGATCAGAGATTACAACACGATTCCAGCACGAATAAAGACCTGGTTTGTGTGCATCCTGGTCCCTTGGAACCTGGGCGCACTCATGCTGGCTGACCTCATCGAGTTCGTGGACAATAATAGTAAAGGTCTTGAACAAAGTGGCCACGTGCGCATTGCGGAATCTCTCGCCTCGATCATGCGAAAAAAGAGTGCCGACGAACTAGCCGGTATAGCCCAAGTCACGACTCCTGCCTTCGACAGCTCCGGAATGCGACAACTACCGGATTTACACTTTGCTGTGAACCGTGGCTCCCTGCTCACTGAGCCTTGGACAATCCTCCTGGTCAACGCTTTTTCCAAGGCGGCACTGTATCACCTCGAGATTCTGAACAAACTGGAGACACAAACGAATCCAGGAACAGAGTCCGATGGAGTCACCCTCCCAATCGTTGTACAGCAGATCGACTCTTGCGCAAGGTGTCTATGGTTCCTTGGTCGGAAGACTTCCGTCGCAGGCGATATTGCTAGCGTGTTCTTTGAGGCTATTGGTCACCACCAAATGGACTACGTCTGATAACGCACATGGATATGTCACATGAGTCAAAGCTCCACACAGCAGTGCTGGGTCACGAAAGAAGGGCTGATTGGAAATGTGTTCCTGTGTAAAAAGCTACCTGTCTTTGCGACTCAGGATACAGGACGAAACGGTGCGCGAATTTACTTGTCGACTACTATACTGCAGTCCCCCACCCAGCTCGCTCCTCAGTCACCTCAAATGCTTCGCGCGAATCTGTCACGCGAGGTCCAGCCGAAAGCAGGAACGGAGCGCTTGCTCATGACAGCAACACTCTGCGCATAGTCGCTGGTGCCATGAGCCGGATCGGCATCCACAGCCTTGCAAGTGGGCTTGTCGCCATCCTTTCCAAAGCTACCGTTGACGGAGAGGTAGTGCATCTTATCCTTTGTCGCCTCGACCAAGCCCTTTCCTCCTTCTTCGGTCCATCCGTTGATGAAGTCGCCGTGAGAGCTGTATGCGTTACCGCTAGCAAGCTTGATTGGTGCGGTGCCGCTCCAGCCGCCGGGGACGACTTTGCGCAGGTCGTAGCGAATAGAGAAGCGGAGCTGAGGCATGGCCTTCATGCCTTCGGGGCACGCTTTGTAGTTGCCTGGTTGACCGGCCTTGTAACCTGTTTCGAGGGTCTCAGTGTTGACGCCTGTAAGGGTTGTCAGCATGCGTTCAATTCGATCAGTGCATCAGCATGTTGTCGATACTTACAGTTGGGGAAGTAGAGCAGCTGCTGGAGATGTGTAGAGCAACCCTGGCTAGGGAAGCCGTTGGCATCCAGTGGGCTCGCCTCATCGTTCTCGCACCACCATTCGGCATGAGCTTCGGCAGGCATGGTCTCAGGCGTAGTAGCCTTAGCATCACCAGCCAACATCATCAGGTTCTCCGGAATAGGGATCTCGGCCGGCGTGTCTCCCAGACCGTAGTAGGCGCTGAACCTCATGACAGGAACAGGCTCCCATGAGTTGCCAGACTGGTACAGCAGCGTCGGCACCCAGTAAACAGACAGATCGTTAGGGTTCTCAGCATTCGTGCAGCCTGCACGCAGCTCGTCGCTAGTCGACGTGCTGACTGTGACGGCGTCTGAACCGAAGAAGGAGTGGAGGTGAGATTTGTCTTGCTCTCCAGGGAAAACAATCGGATCAATGTTCTTGTACATGAATGGCGAAGGAACGTTGACTTGGGTGTAAGCATATGCCGAACGCACCGCGAGGCCGCTGGTCAACAGGGCGGCGCGGAGCATGGTGCTATGCATGGGCATGTTGTACAGAGTCTGTAAATGAATGTTGTCGTCTTAACGAATGACCAGAATAGAAGCAAAATCTTGTGTGTACAAAGGTATAAGCTGAAAGGAATGAACGTGAAGCTTCAACCACGGGTTCGAGTGCGTTTCAGTGAGACCTTATAGAGCCCTCACCTCCTCCTTTGTCTACTAAAACTGTCTTGTCTGTATGCCTGTGCGAGTGACATGGCCCTAACACACCATGTCTGGTCTAGACAGAACGGCCGTAGGGTTAGGGTCTCTGCCGTCGAGGTTTCAAGTTGAACGATACACACCCCTTTTGGGACATCCCGGCGTCTCATCAACCTCGCGTCGAGGACTTAGCGCTGGCAGTGCCGTCTTCTAGCCCGAAAACGAACGCGCCCGCCTTTGTCAGCGCCTGCTTGTCGTCTCAACTTCCATCGCTTGTCTATATCAGTCTTGCGAGCCCTGTATAGTCGGAGAGCAAAGTCCAGGCCAAGACTGAATCCTTGGGAGGATCATGCTGGACGCGATAAGCATGGACGTACGGCTGAGTCTGGATACAAGCGGTCACGCCCATTTCTGGACACTTCGCCTACTCGAATATAACGGCGAAGAAGTCTTGCGCTTGGGTATGGCGATACCATTTTGCCGGTTCTAGGCAATGCACGACAGGACGGGACTGTAATGGGCGTCTGTGATGAGGTTCAATGGAACGCGAAGAGGCTTCATTCCAGAACTTGGATGCTCGAGGCCTATAAAGGAACAAACCGATGCCGATAAATCAGAACGTTATTCGATTACGACGTATCATGGGACCAAAGAGTGATTATGTGAATATATCGTATCTGGCATCATGCCACTTGTGCTCTATGACGCTCGTCGAGAAGCTTGTGGCACGGCGAGCTATCGGTGGCAGGTTTGCGTCTCTCAAGCAGACAGCGAATCACTTGCACTGCTGTCGTCTCGCTTGCCCTCTTGATGATACTGGGCTTTTGCAGCCTGTCGGTCCGACCTGCGGCGAAGCAACACCACGGCTAGCGCACCGATTGCCAATAGTACTGCCGCGGTCACTGCAGCGCCTATACCTCCCGCAGCAGCGTTGGAAATAGTGGGAGTCTTGGTGTTCGGTCCGTCCTGCTCGGCACTCAATTGCACTGCAGCTGCCTCCATACTGCATATGTAGTTGTCGGCATTGCAGACACTGCACCATTCGGCGAGATTCATGATTGCACTCTCGCTCAAGCGCAACCTGAAATCGCCGTAAGAGTAATCTTCGGGATCTGTCTCACCCCAAAGCGGATACGGGTTGAGATCCTCAGACTCACTCGTTCCGTTTCGGAACAGGAATCGGACGCGCAAGTCCTCCTCAGGTTTAGCAGGGAATGTTTCCTCATTTCCTGGAGTGAAGAGCTCGAACGCCATAGTCGAGGCGTAATCTGGCAGGCCTGTGAAGTTCTCCGACGCTTCTTGGAGACTGGTGAGACCGAAGAAAGACATAAAGGTGTCGTAAGAGCCTGCGAGCAAGGAGAATTTGACCGCAGCCGAAGCAGACACCACAGCATCAAGTTGATTCAGTATCCCTCCTGCAAGAGCCATGCCGCCAATGGAACGACCGGCTTGAGTGCCGTTGAAGTTGTGGTTCCACTCCCACTGGTCAGCCAGGAAGCGCAGTTGGTCGAGATCAGAGGGCTCAATCTCCGGAGCAATAGACTCGTTGTGGATCGAGGCCACGTTGAGCAGGTCGAAGACGTCGTATGCTTTGGCATAAGAGACGTTATCGGTGCCCATGATGTCCGAGAGAAGTGGCTGGAATTTGGAGTAGAAAGGTGCCGTGTCCGCAAGTACTCGCTGATACTCCTCACTCCGTTTGTATGCCGCAGAAGCATCTTCATATGCCGGACAGGAGTCGTCGCCTTTGATCCAGATGGTGTCTGGGCTGTTGGTCGCCTCGCCATGAACCAAAATGAACTGCTGGCCGTTGAGTGGGCCGGAAACTGCAGTACCATTGGCCAAATCCTCGGTCGCAAGTTCTTCATTGATTGTACTCAGGGGTGGATAAAGGCCTTGCAGGAAGTTGGTTGCAGTCTGGAAGAGGACCTGACACAAGAGTCAGCAATTTCGGAAACTACTGGTAATGCAGAACTGGTCGCATGCTGGGGAGATGTTTCCAGAAAATCTGGTGACCAAGGCACGATACTCTACACTTACATGCTGATCCGGCGCACTGGCATAGAGCTGCGAAGACTTCGCAACATTGGAGGAGATGCCTGCAATCTGTTCCTGTGCGCCATCTGCGATGTAGCGCTGGCGATAGAACTCACCAGACTCGTACACTTGGCTTGCGCCCAGATTGGTCATCTCGTAGCCTTTGTACCATTTTGCCGTGCCTACTCAAGAGTTCAGCAATCGTACAGAATGATTTGAACATCGCACACTCACGGTCGCCATGCCGGCTGAAGACCAGCACACTGTGCACAGTACGAGCGTCTGCGAGGACTGCGGCCGTCGCTGCGGACAGCAGGACAGATCTGTACATGCTTGGGCTATGTGTTCGTGATTGTCTAAAGTTATGTCGCACATGTGCATATGTCAACAGCAGAGAGGTTCCATAGATATATATCAACGCTTCATGGTAGCTCTTCGAAGCTCAAATCCATTGGCATTTGCTTCATTATCTGTAGCCAAGCCAACATATTGAACCACTGGTACCATCAAGGCAATTAGCAGCGAGGTATATGTGAATCAAGAGAAACCTACTGGTGCAGTACGTTCCGATGCCGCTGAGATGCATTGTATAGTTAATGCCGAGAGGTTGGCATTGCCTCGGCGGCGGATGACTGGTCAGATCCACAGGAAAGTACCTTGGCATTGCGCGCATCTTGGTTCAAGATTCGAGCATGTGATATAAGTTTTTGTTCTTGCCCAATGACTTCATGTACGTACATCACAAACATTACACAAGAGTATGAGAACTTCGTAGATGTCCAGGCTCATGATCACAGGAAGTTCGCGATACGCTGATGAAAGGATGCTTGCGAAAAGCTGATATTTTGTGGCTAATACGGCAGTAAGAAGAATTGTTAAACGATATAGAACTCCGAACATGGGAAATCTCCTCTTCAAGCATCTGGTCCGACGGGCGGGAGAGTGGCAGCCATGTTACACTGACGGAAGATTCTCACCTCGTCCGGCTCGAAGCTCCCCGTGACACTGTGCAAGACCGCATGGTTGTTAAAGATAGCCAGGTCACCAGCCTCCCAGTCAACGGCATAGACCCTCTCTGGCGCAATACCAGGTCTTTGCATCTTGTACACGATCTCTCTGACTTTCTCCAAATCGTCGATGACTGTACCATCCGCCAAATGCAGCTTCTCGATCGCAGACGGGTGCACCTGCAACGCCAGTTTGCCAGTGATTGGGTTCTTCCAGCACATAGGCAAAACCAAGATCTTGTCCTCTTCGATGGGTGGAAGTTCAGCATCAGATAGCTCGAGGCCGTCTGACACCATACCAAGACCATCGGATTTTGACCTCGCACCAGACATCCAGATGTATGGGTGTGCATGGTACTGAACCTTGGTGCTACGTGCGAACGCTTTGTCTTCCTCGGACAGCAAGTCATATGTTGTCTCCATCGAGGCGAAGCATGTGCTGCCTCGCGGCACAACGAGCTCGTCGCCAGAACCATCATCGTATCGCAGAGTCTGTGATGGTGATTTTGGCACACTGACGGCCATCAGAGTGGTAGCGCGCGGCGGGTTGAGAGCATAGAGGGCGGCATCAATGTGCCAGCGGTAGAAGCGTGTGAAGTCGCGGTCTTCCGATTCGGGGATGCTCGTCTTGTGGAAAGTCTTGTGATGAGGGTGCTTCAGTCGGATATCTTCGAGGCCTTCGTACTCTGCCACAGGACCATTACCGATGACCTGGACTTGCGACTGGTGCGGGATGGTCTTGAGATCCGGGTGAAGGACGCTCTTCTTCGCATCGAGTGTCTTTCCATGGCCGTAATTGGTCGCTTCCGGATCAAACCGTCGAGTGAGCTCATACTGAGCCTTTGGAGTGAGACCTTGCTGACCCTTGAAAACCAAGACTTGGTATGTGTAGAGTGCACGGCGAATGACATCAAAGTCGGTCTGGCTCAAGTTCTCCAGGTCTGCATTGCGTACTTCTGCGCCGAGAGCCTTGTCGGCAAAGGCATGCACTTCGATTAGTGATTTGATGGCCATTGGAGCTGTGTGACAGTGTTCTCGTCCCGGGTAGGTTTATGTGATGAAGCAAATACTTAGCGACTCACGATGACTCAGGACAGTCGGAGTGTGATTATATAGACATCTTATCATGTCGACTACATCCTGTCGACACATAAAGATCTCTAATGGTTGAGCATCTAGACCTGGACGTTATCTGTCCTTATCTCGCTATCGAATTTCCTCTTTTGGCGGTTTATCTCTTCCAGAGCGGAGGGCGGAGCTCACCGATGACCACTCCGAGCACCAACATGCATCTCTAGGCGACATTTCCCAAATTCAAGGTGAGCACGACTCTGTGTGCATTTCAAGACCACAAAGTTATGCTAACCCAGAGGTCAAGAATTGATGTCTTGTAGAGCGTCTGCAGATGTAAACGGTTCACATTGTTTTGAAACGGTTTCTCGGAGATGTTCCGGCATCCTTCGATTCCTTCAGCTGCCCCTGAAGTGAAAATATTGAGGTTGACGTGAATAGTGGTAGTTACACGCCTCAGATCGGAACGTGAGAGGTCGTTGACGCAGACGTCCAGTTCAGTCTATTTCTATACAACATACTCCATACCTCATAGCAGCTAGTGAATTTTACCACGCAAAGCAGCCTCCAGGATGTGGCGCAAGACATCTTGTGCAACACTCGCACTGCTGGGATTTCAAGCTGCTGCAGTTTCTGCTGCAGACAGCTTCCAATCCTCCGGTCCAGCAAGTGCATGTCCTGGCTATCACTTGACGAATTCGACGAAACTCGATCTCTCCATCACTCCCGACAATGGCACAATTTCCATCAATGCCCAAGGCCTCAGCACGACCGCCGCACAAGTGACGCTCGGCCTAGCAATCACTGCAGACGGCACCGAAAAGTACACATCCAACTTCGACCCTTGCCAGTCAACTGCTGGTGCCGAATTGTGCCCAGCAAGTGATGGAGTCGCTAGTTTCAATGCCAGCGTGTCCATTCCAGAAGACCTGAGGGGAACTCTGGGTCTTTCTGAGAATGAAGACGTGAGAGCTCGGCTTTGGGTGAAAGCTGTCAAGGCAGATCCGCAACAGTACATGGCTTGTGTAGAGACTGTGCTGCGCTCTGATGAAAGCACTGCTGGAGCTGGCTCAAGCAATTCTACGAGCGGCGCCAATGACGATAGCTCGGTGAACAGCACATCCGACGGCAACAGTTCTGCCAGTGGAAACGGCACTGATTCTGCCGATTCTACGAAAGACTCCGGTGCGAGCTCGCTGCAAGCAGCTTGGACTGTGGCCATGTAAGTTGATCTTGGTGAGAGAATTGTCAACCCAGTATCTGACTAGATCGCACCGCAGGCTATCGATCACCGTTTGGTTCCTCTAGGTTTGAATGGCAGTGCAATTTTAGGTGGTTTGTCAGAGCACACATCACCGGCATGTCTCAACGTTGACATTCGTCTACCAAAATCGAGACTTGTACCTTATCGTCGAGCCAACATGAGCAGTACACAATCTTATCGAGAAATATTTCTTTAGATTTTCTGTATAACTCTGAAACATACTTTATGCGTCAAGCAAGCCAATCTCATAGCTGGCAAGTGCAAAAGCGCTCGTGCCAATCAGAGAATCTTTCTCCGTGGGCCTTGTGATATAGTATTCGTAGCTGACATCCTGCGGGCTCAAGCTTGCCACACCACTCGTGCCATTCAAGCTCAAGGATCCATTGGTGTACGGTATGAGATACTCGTTGGACACAGACTCGTAGATGTCTTTCGCCAAAGATGCGATGCTGTTAGTGCAATTTGAGTCGCCGGATAGGTCTGATGCCGCGATATTGTCGTCAAGCAAATTCAATCGAAGGCCTCTCAGCAGGGTATACACCGTCATGAAACTGCTGCTCGCTTCCACGAAATTGCCAGCGTCGCCAGGTTTATCAACGACCTGCCAGACACCGGGTATACCAGTGAGAGCCTTACTACGCTCACCCGCCTGCACTTGGGCATTCATCACATCCTGGAATAAGCGCACGATCGCTCTGTATGCTTCCGAATTGCGCTGTCCGTTGTTGCGACCAGCAACTTCAAGTGTGTTCAGAATGCCCAAAGAATACCATGCCAAAGCTCGACACCAAATTTCAGGGCTCGCGCCCGTAGTGGCATTAGCCCATTGGTGAGCTTTCAAAGCATCATAGCCGTGTACCAGAAGGCCTGAAGGTTTGCGGCAGATGTCGTAGAGAATTTGAAGCTGCTGCAATGCCGAGTCCAGGGCCGCTACGGAATCAGAACCGCTATCATTGAGCTGTGATGAGATGGTGATATACGGGGCATATGAGTACATGCCATCCAGATAGCTTAAGTTCTGATAAGCAGTGAGGTTATTCACGTTGTTATAATACCATAGCCCGCCGTTTGCATTTCTTGGTTGAAGCGCAAGAGAGGCGTTGAGAGAATGTATCGTAAGCATGTACTGCGACAAGCGTGAACTGTTGCCTGACTCCAGTGTCCAGGCTACCATATCCGCGCCTAAAGAGAGCCGATCAAGAGGCAACTCGGAATCTGGAGTGACATTGGCAAAAGCTGAGGTGGATGAAGTCAGGCTTTCGTCAAGAAGTGGTCGCAGCCTATCATTTGCTTGCGAGAGCGGAGCCGGCTCTGTGACAACAGCTAGAGCCTGCCAAAAGAGTCCCAGTTGGATGAATCCAGTGCTGGCGCCTGGGTTTAAAGTTGCTTGACCTCTCTGTTTAATGCTCGCAAGCATGCGCAGAGCCAGTTCGCGAGGCGACGGCTCAGCGCTGGCGACCGGAATAGCCCCAAAAGCAACGACGGCGAGATGGTGCAGCCTCATGTTTTCCAATGTGTGCCGAAAATGCTAAGTCGTTTGTATGCTATCAGATATTTCTTGTCAATTGCAGCTCGTATAAAAGCTTGCGCGCGAGAATCATGTAAGATCTGCGTTGCGTGATCGGCATGGAGCCGTTGGGCGCAGGCTAGTGTTGTCATTGCAGCGGAGTTCGGCGGATGTAATACGAACGAACGAAAGAATACTAGAATATATTCACATATATTCACTTTTACAAGTGATCAAGATTCGCTGCCTGGATACAATGCTACTTGGAACCCATGGACCATGAACACGGTTCCGAAAGATCTAGAGCAGTCACCACTGTCGGTTCAATGGCAACCTGCTTTGCATCGCTAAGACCAAGCCAACATTTCCTTTGTTCTAGCGTATACGTACAGATCTGCCTGGGAAGAAGACGGTCATATATCACTCCGTCTCAAAATGCTCCCATCCCAAAATTTTTTGAGTCTTCTCGGTCGACCAGAAACCCTTGTTACCGCTCAGATCCCCTTTTATAGGTACATCTGGGTAGTACTTTTTGATCAATTCCATACTTGGGATGTCCTGTGCTGTAGTTGGGGCGTGTACATTGAACACCTCCATTCCCTCGTAATTGTCCCATCTCTCCAAAGCAGCTACACAAGCCCGAGCTGTGGCTTCAGGCGATACCCATCCCCATAGCTGCTTCACGCCGGCGCCTTCCCAATCGCGTGCGTGATGATCATACACTTGTTGTCGCGTTGATACTTCGTGGAAGCGCATGCATGCGATCTTCATCCCAGGGTACCAGTTCACGAATGCTTTGGCTTGGAGCTCCGCCTCGGCCTTCGCCAGGGCATATGCGTCGGTGGGAGAGAATGTGTACTCCTCGTCAATGGGGCAGTATGGGAATGTCAGAGGCTGATTTGAGTAGGCAAGGCCGATAGCATTAACACTGCTGGCGTAGCAGACACGCTTGATACCAAGCTCAGCTGCGGCGCGGAAGCCATTGAAAGCACTATTAACGTTGTTTGCGTGCACCACAGAATCTTTCCTGTTCACCGGGTTGGGAATTGCGGCAAGATGAATGATAGCATCGCAGCCTCGGAAGGCAGCTACAACAGAGTCGTAGTCTCCAGCAGTGTCCGCCACTCGTGTCTCTGAATTTGGGGTGTTATCATTCTCGAACTCGGTCATGTCAATCTGGACGGTCTGGTAGCCCTTGTCTGCGCAGTATTTGACGATAGCAGAGCCAACATTGCCTTTGGCACCAGTGATAGCAATCTTCATCTTAGGCTGATTGGTGAATGGGATGATAATGCAGTGGCAGATTTCGGGATCTGGTACACTTAGAGAATTTGTATGAAGAGACCACTCAAGTCTACCTTGTTATGCGATCATACTACGCTCACATCTTCCATACTTTCAGGGTAGACGTGACGTCCGAGTCAAAGGCAGAACGAACCTATGAAGCATATGTGACAGGCTGCGCGTAAAAGGCGCGTCATTGCGAAGAAAGCTTTTGTGGGCCACATGGCCGAAGTAGAGTGGGGACACGAGATCCTCGAATCGTCGAAGACAGAGGCGATTCACACGTCTTGTGACAGCCCATCAATCCCTTGTACAGTACCTTTGATATGAGCACAACGAAAAATGAGCTGGGATGTAAACGTGACTGCGGGCGCGCGTGCACTTCTGAAGAGATTGTGCCAAGACGTGGCGGCGGCGTTCAGGTGCCCGATTCTACGTCTCCCTTGTGCCGAGGACTGCATCACAATTATGGATCTGGAATTCGCTTCATACGGCATTCTGTTTGCGATTGATTGTGCGCTGTTCTCATGCGGCTAATGCTGCATTTTTGTTCTCAACACCTCACGAGACTTGCTGCATCCTATCCGCCTTATAAGCTCTACTCCGAGTCTTGCTCTTCTGTGACAACCTTCACCACCGGTCCTTCGTATGCATGTCTCGTGTGGAATACGTACATGAGAGAGGCGAATCCCATGAGACCCACGAAGAGCACACAGGCCCAGTTGAAATTCACAGGTGTGATCTCGTACGCATTCGGGAAGAATGACCATATGAAGCACCAGCACGAGTACACGAGTGCGACAATGTTAACAGGAAGACCAGCTTTGCCGAGACTCCAGCGACACTTTGGAAGCGGTAGGTGGGACATCCGACGGTAGGTGACACAGCCTGTATCTCTGTTAGTCAATTGCATCAAACGTGCTCCTAGAGTGTTCGCGTACCGATGGAGATAAGGTATGTTCCCATCATCTAAGAGGCTGTTAGTATGATACGCCATCACAAAGTTATGGCGATTCCTGGTAAACGTACCGCATTGGAGGCAAGTGACAATACTGCATTGAATGCTACAGTGCTCCCGATATTGATGAGCGAGATAATGCATACGAAAACGGCAGTGGCTACGATGGCATTTGCCGGCACATGGAAGCGCGGATCGACCTGCAAAAATGTTTGATGTTAGCAGCCCGTGAGTAAGTAACCAGGATGATCACTCACGGTACCCAGCCAACTGGAGAAAGGCAAGCCGTCGTCTCGCGCAAATGCAAACATCTGGCGCGAGCTTGAAGCCAGAGCACTGATAGTTATCATGACCAGCAAGATCAGCACAACGCTAACGAAGCCTGTTGTACCACCTACACTTTCCGTAGCGTTCTGGAAGACATAAATAAACGGATAGCCGGTGGTGTGCGACAGTGCCTCTCCGATATCGCCAATGCAGAACGCATAGCTGCACCTGGTCAGCCTGCCCAAGGTTTCCATTGAGCGGAGGACTCACGTTATTAAGAGAAGGAAGGTGAAGGGCATGTTGAACAGGAAAGACACACTGCCCATGGTCAGCAGATTATCCTGAGGCATCCCAATACATCCTCACATCCTCCTGACTTACACCATCGCTTTGGGCACTATGGTTCCTGCGTTTTCGACTTCCTCGGCCATGTGTGCGACAGAATCCTGCCCAAGCACGACGAACATACTCGACACCTTGAATTGGACTGTCAGCTGACTTTCCTGGAGATCTGGCTGAGCATGAACAGCACACCTGTCCGACTAGTACCGTCGCACCCATGTTCGGCCATCCGGCGCCGTTGTCAGTGAATTGCGTGAAGACCGCGGCGGCGCTCTGCTTGGTCGGCGTCATGACCCAGAGACAGACTATCACCGGCACAAAGGCGAAGAAATGCACGCTGCAGAAAATCCCTTCGGCCAGTGGAAGATGCTTTGCAAAGAATATATTGAACGACGCCACGGCAATTACCGCAACCCAGGTCAGGAGAGTACCCTGCCAGCGCTCTGGAGTGTATGTGGCGTCGTTGATCACGATCAGCGCCTGTACAAGGCCGCCTACGATAAAGGAGTCCACGGCAATGATCGAGAGCCAGGAGATAGTTGCGAGCCATCCTTGCAAGATTTCAGTGATGCCTTAAGCAACAAGTAGCGATCACTTACCAGAGAAATAGCTCAATAGACGCTGGGCACCCCTTGGCGCAAATTCGGAAACCCAATGGTATTGCCCTCCGGCCGTCGATTGATTAATCAGCACAAGCAACAGTACCGCTCGATGAGTTGTGATCTACTCACTGGAGCCATCGATGCCATCTCTGCGAGCGACAGAACGATGAAAGACTGGCCAGCATAGCACCACACCAACGACCAGAACAGGCCCGCGAGGCCTCCAGCCGTCAGGCCTTGCGTGTTCGCTCTGCAAGAGCTGAGATCAGCAACACACCTACGACTCCAATGGCGAATATGATGTGCACGTACGTGAGATAGATCTCCCAGGTTCCGTACACGCAAGTTGCGTAGCCGACGGTCGAGATGAAGCGGAAGTTGCGACTGATGATGTTCAGTCATCGATCGTATAAGCCGGGCTACTCTCTGGTCTTACCGAAGCTCCTGCTTCTTCCCCATTCTCCACATGTCTCGACGATCTTGTTCAGTATAGCCCTTGATCGCGCTACCACCCAACTCCTCAGCGACTGTGCCACCCACATGGCGCTCAGTCAGTTCTACTTGCTTAGAACCCATCTCGGGCTGCGAAAACTGAACAATAGGGTATCAAATGACAGAAGACCGCCAGAACTATCACCTGAATCTTTGAGCAACTGTGACCGAGGAAGACTGCAGAAGCTGTCCTAAGCGACGACTAAAAACAATTGCGACGACAAGAACAATTGCAGGCAACCCCTCGTTTACCGGCCGATAACATGCGCAGACCATCATCGGAGATACAAGCGACGGATCAACTCTCGCATGCATTTGCGGCATGGTTGGCGCTTCTGGTGTACCCATGGACCGTCGAGACTGTTTCCAATGCCCGCAATCCTGCACAACACCAGGTCTGCATGTCTCTATGCAGAGCCAATGGGTTGAACAACATGCATACAACCATCAGTACCCCTGTCGGTAAGAGTGCATATCCCTGTTCCCCACGGCTCGCTTCGAGCGGCGAGCTCCTTCCGTCACTCCATCCGCGCCTCGTGGCTGCAGCGGAGAAGGATCCCGTTGTGCCACTGCGTATCGTCTGGGACCCTTGCTTTATGCTTCAATATCACGTCTGAGGTCCCTGCTACTCTCTTTGCCAGAGCTGAACGGTATCCAATCGTGCCAATCTGCAATCTGATGTGATCACTACGCCATCGGTGCAGACGTGCTTAGTGTGCCACGTGGGGGTGTGGGATGAACGTGGCATGGCAGCCAACGACACGAGCACGTCTGCGAGCACGCACTTACGCCACGATGGAAGCACAAGAACAGTCACTATACCAATCCATTGGACTGGGTCACACGGCGCCGTTGTGATATGTCTTGCAGCATATCCCAACCATCTCGAACAGCTGAAGACTTTACAATAGCGACTCGCACGTCCGACTAGGTCTCGATCTAACTGGTTTGCTCGGACACCTTTGTCGTAGGCGAGAAACGTGGCGCCTCCGTCGTCACTACAAGCGAGTCTAGAGAATGAATGATCCTCTGTGCAGCTATCGATGTTTCATCGACTGCCGCACCTGGGCGCCGGGGATCGCGGAAGGATGCTCGGCGCTGCAGCCTCAACACATGGTTTCCTTGTAATTCTAACAACACAAGCAGCGTTGGTCGAGCCTTGCTACGCCACTCAACTTCGAGTATGAGGACAAACCACGCTGAGAGCCCTCGCATAGTCGATATCACGCATCCCCAAGCGGATTGTGAAGACGCAGTCCCCTACAGCAAATCCCACGCCTCTATCAAATTGCGGCCTCGCACATGCGAACTATGCTCTGTTACATCCGGGCCCTGTGCTTGGTGGCATTAGCGATGCTCTGAAAAGGAGATGAACATCCTCACAATACTGCTAGATGTGACCTTGCGAGGAACGCAGTTCATCTTTACCACAGAGAGAGCACTATCATCAACTACGGTCGTGCAACTCTCTGCATCCTCATCATCTCTGATACATTTTGGATGCTTCCACAGCAATTATGGGCCATAGCGATCGCACTACGCCGCTTATCGTGAGCTCAGTGGCCATCGTGGGCATAATCTGGGTCATGATGGTCCTTGCCATCCGGCTGTACCTCCGGTACAAACTCAACGGCCCGGTCGGCAACGATGACTATGCTGCCATTCTGGCTACAACTCTGGGTGTCGCCCAGTCAGCAGTCGTTCTAGTCGGCGTCAATTCGGGTCTCGGTAGCAGTCGAGCCCTGGTCGATGCAACCAATGATCAGACAACAATGAAGGTATTCAGCCTGGTCCTTCTGAGAACAGGCTACGGATCTGGCTAACAATATTGTTCGCGAACAGATCGGCTATGCAGCTACGCTCTTGTATTTGTCAGCAACATACGTCTCAAGGGCTTCAAGCTGCTTATTGTATATCCGCTTGACGTCTACTCGCTCACATCTTGTTGCTGCGTTCGCAGGTCTCGGCATGAGTTTGGTATGGGGGTTGATATGCGTTCTTGCGATCGCATTCCAGTGCGAACTACCGACTCCTTGGAGTGTGCCAGATGGTCAACAATGTATTAACATGGTGAGTCGCACATATGCTAATTCCACGCACCATAATGACTGACCAACTCTAGTGGCGTCTGTGGAAAGGTGTTGAGCTCACCGCCGTCGCACTCGAGGTCTTCATCTTCGGTATCTCGCTATTGCTAGTATGGTCGCTCCGCATGAGACTGAGGCTGAAAGGAATGGTCGTGTTCGCATTCTCCGTGCGCTTACTGTAGGTCAATGCCACGACATGATTCAAAGATTAAACCATCTCATCGTCACATCCACTGACAGGCCTTCATCGCACAGCGTCATAATACCCATCGGTCTCCGCCTAGAGTACATCGCCCACGCCTCCTTCTCCTCGCGCTCAATCTACACAAGCGTAGCCATAACAATCATCACAACAATCTGCACACACCTGGCAATCATGTCCTCCACTCTCCCCTGCCTCAAGCAATTCCTGGCCATGTTCGAAAGCGGCATGATAGGCGAGTATAGTGACTCCAATACTTACACTGGCAGTGGAAAGGGCACACAGACAGACACATCGATAGCGCTCGGTTCTCTTGCGAGTGGATCGGGCACTGTGCGTGGACGGAGGAGAAAGGCTAGTGACGAGCTGGAGTTAAGACCGGTTGAGGTTTGTGGCGAGGCGAGAGCAGAGATTTCGGCTGATGCGATTAGTGCTGTTAGCAGTCATCGGAGCGATGCGGCTATCATAAAGAAGACGCAGAAGTGGGAGATCTCATATGAGAGATGTTGAGAGCTGACTGATGCGTATTCAAATCGTCCGTCTATGGCGAAGTCCACGTTACCACACTTTGTAGAAAGGGCCTCAAAGTGGGTAATAGTCATGTGAAATCATACGAAAACGGCTGGTGTCTTCTCCTATACTCTACTATATTCTATGTTGTGAAGCAATACTGAGAATAATTCATACATGGCTGTAGTAGTGTTGAAATGGTGGCTTTCGCCCAGACTTGCCCGTATGGCCAAAGTGGCAGTTGCAAACCACATGCATCGAGAGGCGGATGGCGTAGATGAGGGGTCCGTCCAGAACATCGACCTCGGACACTATACCAATATCCTTATACATGTGTTGCCTGCGCGACACAAATACAACAAGTTTCCAGCATCATCTTTCCCAATAGTCGTCTCATAAGTCACCAGTATTGTTGGAAGGGATTCATCGCCAACAAGAATGGCTGATTCAGACATCGTTCCGTTCAAAGTCGACATCCCGCAGTCCGAAGTTGATCGCCTCAAGAGAAAGCTACAAGACACTCGACTTCCACCGAAAGAAATTGTTCCTGGTGCTAGTGATAAATATGGTATGGTCGTCATTTGCACATAACGTACAGGTTCCCTGAACACTGTTGATCAGATCTTGCAGGTCCCACCTACGAATGGGCTCAAAACCTCTACAATGCCTGGCTAGACTACGACTGGTACGAAGTGCAAGACAAGATCAACGAGTACCCACACTATACCACGCGCATCGAAGACGTCAAACTCCACTTCGTCCACGCGCGCTCAGACCGCAAAGACGCAATTCCTCTGATCATGTGCCACGGCTGGCCGGGCAGCTTCTGGGAATTCAGCTCAGTCTGGGGCCCTCTATCTCACCCTTCTAATTCCAAAGATCCGGCCTTCCACGTGGTCGTGCCTAGCTTGCCGGGCTTCTGCTTCTCCGACTGGCCGCCTAGGGCAGGGTGGAAACTGCAGGACACTGCGCGACTGTTCGACAAGCTTATGAAGAAGCTTGGGTATGCTAAGTATATGATGCAGGGTGGGGATTGGAGCCATTGGATCGGTCGTGAGATGGGTAGTAAGTATACTGACTCGTGTAAACTGGTGCATTTCAATTTTGCTCCGAGTCCGTTGCCGGAAGGTGTTGAGTATACGACTAGGGAGAAGGAGGTGCAGGGTCGAGTGGATAACTGGCTTGAGAATCATATGGGCTATGCCATTTGCATGCGTACGAGGGTAAGTATCCAGAAGAGTGTTTCAAGGACTTGGAGTGCTGACTTGAGTATCAACACAGCCCCATACGATCGGCTTTGGCTTTAACGACAACCCTATGGGAATCCTGACTTGGGTTGGCGAAAAGTACAATGAGGCAGCCGGACCAGAGAATCAGAAGAAGCCATATTGGACCCGGGTGATTCTCACGACGGCGACGTTGTACTATTTCACGGACTGCATCATGCCGTCAATGCTGTGTTATTACGAGAACGTCCGACATGAGAATTTTGCAAGTTTCGCCATGGAACCCGATAACAGAATCACGATACCATTCGGCTACACCTCTTTCTACTGGGATACAGAGCCTTCGTCCAAGCGAGCGGTTGAGCGGACCGGCAATCTCGTTTACTACAAAGGTCAGTCATTTCTTGTTCTAATGCCGCGATAAAATGGAAAAATGCTAAGTCGGCCAAGAACGTAACGACGGCGGCCACTATGCCGCGATAGAAGACCCTGATGGCATTATGCAAGACGTGAGGGAATTGGCGGCTCAAGAGTGGCAGGGAGAAGCTTAGTGCGTACAACAATACTGTAGGGTAGTAGTCAAGGATTGGCTTATCTGTAAGGCCAAGGCGCTAGCAGCAAGAATACCAGCTTGACCTTCTTAACCGAGCTGAATACCCCTCTGTGCCAAGCGTGACCTTCCCAGCACGACGTAGTCTCCGCCTGCTAAGCTGTCAAAGACATGGAGCATGTACCACCTTGTGCAAGAGCTAGGTCTGATATGGAATCCTCGCCGTTGACCCAATGCAACGACGGCTCCTCCACCGCCGCGGTCGAAGCCAATAATGGCGTCACGCATATTTAATATTTAAATAAGGTAGTATCCCAGTTGTATAGCAAGGCAGGAATCCATTGATCTTCACTGCGTGTCTTTCACTCAGAGCACATCGCACTCAAGATCATGGCCGGTCAAATCGCTGCAGCTGCAGCATTCCTGCTGCCTTTAGTAGCTGCCATTACGCCAGAGTACGTTGAAGCTTTTCGAAGGATATCAAGAAATGATCACAGGAAGCTGACAAAATGACAGGCAAATGCTCTCGGCACCTCGCTACAGCACTGCCTCTTCAAACCCAAGCGGAGACTGGGCAGTTTACACATCTACCAACTACTCTTTCGAGACTTCAGAGGCTTCTACCACCTGGAAGCTTCTCAATATCAAAACGGGCGAGATCTCTGATCTTCCCTTCTCTGACGATGTGTCCGAGATGGTCTGGGTCGGCAGCACAAACACCAGTGTTCTATACCTGAATGGAACCAACGATGATGTGCCCGGTGGTGTTACCCTTTGGACTACAGACCTTGCCGAGTCACCCATTGTTGGGTAGGTCAACACCGCTATACGCATTACTTTCAGCACTAACGCCTTGTAGCACCCAAGTCGCCAGCCTCGCAGCCCCCTTCTCCGGTCTCAAGGCATCAAAGACGTCCGACGGCGGTATCAACTTCGTCGTCAACGCCAAGGCCTACGCCAACAACGGATCTGCCTACAACGAGGAGCTTGCTAGTACTCCTGCCAGCAGCGGTCGTCTTTACGACAGCGCCTGGGTTCGTCACTGGGACACCTACGTTACCCAAGAGCGCTTCTCCGTCTTTGCTGGATCTCTTTCCAAGAACAATGGCACCGGCCTCAGCCTTACTGGCAACATGACCAACCTTCTCCTCGGCATTGACGCCCCCATCACCCGCCCTGAGACCCCCTACCAGCCATTCGGAGGCTCTGGTGACTACGATCTCTCCCCTGATGGTAGCCAGGTTGTTTTCATGACTAAGGCACCTGAGCTTCCCAAGGCCAACTTCACCGCCAGCTACCTCTACGTCGTGCCTCACGATGGTTCCTCTGTCGCGAAGCAACTCAACGGTCCCGGCAGCAAGGCTCCTGAGGAGGCCAAGGGCGCGTCTGCCGCCCCTGTGTGGTCCCCCACTGGCAAGATGATCGCGTACAACCAGATGGACGGCATCGACTACGAGTCCGACAGGGCCAAGCTGTACATTGCTGATGTTGAGAGCGGTGAGATCACTCTTCTTGCTGGAGACTGGGACACCTCCGCTTCTAGCATCAAGTGGAGCTACGACTGCAGCGAGCTTTACATTGCTGGTGACTACATTGGTAGCACCAAGCTCTTCATTGTCCCCACCGACGCCGCGGCCGACTACAAGCCGAAGAACATCACCGACAACACGTCTGTCGTCGACTTCACTGTACTTCCCAACGGAGACGCTCTTGTCTCTTCCAGCGCCATCTGGTCCTCCAGGATGATCTACACCGTCACTCCCGAAGCCGAGACCAACTACCTCTACAAGGCCCACGAGGTCGACGCAGAGCTTGCAGGTCTCGGTCCTGAGGACCAGTCCGACTTCTGGTACGAGGGCTCCACTGGTGACCAGCAACAGGCCTACCTTGTCTTCCCCGAGGGCTTCGACAAGAGCAAGGTCTACGATCTTGCCTTCCTCGTCCACGGTGGTCCTCAAGGTCTCTGGGCCAACTCCTGGTCCACTCGCTGGAACCCCAAGGTCTGGGCTGACCAGGGCTACGTCGTGGTCATGCCCAACCCCACTGGCTCTACTTCCTACGGCCAGGAGCTGACCGACAGAATCGCCAGCAACTGGGAGTCCTACCCATACGAGGATCTCGTCAACGCTTTCAACTACGTCCGTGACAACCTGCCCTACGTCAACACCAGCAACGCCATCGAGGCTGGTGCCTCGTACGGTGGTTACATGACCAACTGGATCCAGGGCCATGATCTCGGCCGCGAGTTCAAGGCTCTCGTCTGCCACGACGGTGTCACCACCACCTACGCAGACTTCGGCACCGAAGAGCTCTTCTTCATGCTCCACGAGCACAACGGCACCATCTGGGACCAGCGCGAGGTCTACGCCAAGTCTGACCCTCTCACCCACGCAAAGAACTTCTCCACTCCCCAGCTCGTCATCCACAATGATCTCGACTACAGACTCCCCGTCAGCGAGGGTATTGCCATGTTCAACGCCCTCCAGCTGCTTGGCGTGGAATCGCGCTTCCTCAACTTCCCTGATGAGAACCACTGGGTCGTCAACAGGGAGAACTCGATGCTTTGGCACAAGACTGTCTTCGACTGGATCAACTACTACACTGGCAAGACTGACACCCTCGACGGCGATGTCATCACTCAGTAATTGCGATAACTTTCATGCTTTCGCCATTGTAATGAAATCATGAGCGGTGGATGATCTGATGAGATCTCAAACACATTGTGCACAACGATGGACACAATATTATGTAGTCAATTATGATAATGTCCAATGAATGAATCAAACACAACACAGCTCTGCCTTCCGAGGCTTTCTCCCTGCAATTCATCTAAAGACAACTTCGATTGTACACATCAACCAGACTGCAATGGCGCTGACAGGCTGGTAGAAACCTTATTAGCTGTCCAGAGAGCTCCCCGCCGTGACCATTTACCGTACCTGCATACAATGTATGCCGTGTGTGGGGCCAAGTGGCAACCATGACACCCACTCTATAGCTATAGCTTACTCAATCGACCTTACATCCAGCAGATATCTTCCGTTATAAGCCACAGGTATAGATTGCGACTTAAGTACTCGAGCACGCTGCCCACATCGAGATCCTTGAACATCTCAACTTCTCACCAAACACCACTCAAATCACCCTCACCATGTCTACAGTCTCAACGACCATCCACAACACCGCAGCCTGGGCTCTCCGACCTAAGACTCGGCCTTTCGTTGTTTCTTCTGCACCCTACCGTCCTCCAGCAGCGGGTTATGTGGCGATCAAGGTCTACTGCGTGGCCATCAATCCGATCGACTGGATTATGCAGGATACGGATATCTTCGGCGCACACTATCCGACTGTCTTTGGTAGCGATTTGGCTGGCGAAGTTGTTGAGGTTGGAAATGGAGTACAAGGCTTGAGAGTTGGTGAGAGGGTGATTGCGTGAGTAATTCCACTCAGTCCATCGGCTTTCGTTGCCTTCGTATGCCAGAGCCAGCTGGCGCACTTTCAGGCTGGCTACGAGCGAGCGAGGGAAGACAGTGACATGTCGTTCATTCCTCTCGTCCGTCGACGGCGTTTCCTGCATCGCCTCACAACCCATCCCATCCCTCAATCACCTCACTAACCAACATTTCCTCCCAGCCACGCCCACAACCTCCTCCCAACCGACCACCCACCCCACGGTGCCTTCCAACAATACGTCCTAGTCCCCTCCATCTCCATCTCCGCAATCCCCCAGTCCATGCCCTTCCAAAACGCCGTGGTCCTCCCCCTCTCAATCTCCACCGCCTCCGCCGGCCTTTTCCAACAACACTACCTCTCGCTCCCCATCCCAACCCTCAATACAAATCCAACCAAACTCTCCCCCAACTCGGACAACAGACCACGTCCTCGCACCCTCATGATCTGGGGCGCCTCCAGCAGCATCGGCTCCACAGCCCTTCAACTCGCCCGCGCCTCCTCCATCTCCTCACAATCATCGCCCCTCACGCTCCTCGCCGTCGCCAGCGCCCACAACTTCCAATACTGCCAATCTCTCGGCGCCTCGCAAGTCTTCGACTACCACTCGCCCACCATCGAAGCCGAACTGCTATCCGCCGTGCAAAACACAACACTAGCCGGAATCTTCCACGCCGCCGGGCCAGAAAGCGCCGTCCGCGCCTGCGCGCACATAGCGTCTCGCAGCGAAGGGAAAGCGCTCGTAGTGACCGTCCGCCCGCCACCGCAAGACAGCATGCCAAGCGACGTGCGGATGCAAGCCATCAAATCGACCGACATCTTCAAAGCAGGGAATGAAGTCGGGTCTAGGATTTGGAGAGATTTCGTTCCCGGCGCTCTGGCTCGGGGTCTCTTGGTTCCTGCGCCGGAAGCGGTGGTCGTTGGATCTGGGTTGAGGTCGATTCAGAAGGGGCTGGATGTGCAGAAGAGAGGGGTTAGTGCGAGGAAAGTTGTCGTTGAAGGGATTGAGAGGGATGCGTCGAAGGAGGATGAGGATGGTTGGGAGGGAAAGAAGGCGGGGAGGGTGAGGTCGGGATTGTATATTTGATCATGCGGGTACCTGTGGCGTGAAAGGGCATGCGTGGTCGGAAAGGGAGTTTCCTTGGATGGTGATGTGTCGGGGCAGTGTACGCAACGACATTTGAGACTGTCGACGGCATCAGTGATAGACCTTCAGGCACACAGTGGAGAGATGTAATGATACACGAGATGAAGTGGAGAATAAGGTACATTGATGCCGAGAGTGATGTGAGAGAAAAAGGAGTTATACAATGAGAACTAGGTTTTAGACGGACTGACTGACTACCTTAATTCCTTCAAAAACAGACAGAAAAAGCAAACAACACCGTATACAGAATGCAAAAAAGATGATGCCAATCCGTTACTGTCGCCCGCGAAAAGGACTTCTTTGACATCCGCCTGCTCAGCGGCACAGGGGAGCATTAGAATGAAAGGGAGGGGAACCAGCGAAGATTCGAAAACTCGAGTCCATTAATCGAATTTGATTATCAATCAGAAACCCCCAAAGTCCTTAATCCTTTGCCGCGCAACCAATAAATATGGGAATGTTTTGTACACAACTTCTTTTCTTTCTTTCGTGAAAAATTTGGGAGCTTCTCCCTTCTATAGGTTTGTTGATGGGGTCGTTTCATGCTTCGTGGAAACAATCTAGTAAGCGAACATCGCCCTGCGAGTGCTGCTGGCAGTCGAGGCGGCGGTCTGAGCCGCCTGGTTGGGCAGACCGCTACCAGTCTTTGAGCTGGTGGTGTCGTTGTTGTTCCAGTTGTCTGGCTGCATGAGGTACATGAGCTTGTCTCCGTAGAGACCCTCGAAAGTACTGTCTAGGAGGCCGAGGTTGCCGACAACAGCCGGAGCGATGAGGATGACCATGAAGATGATGAAGAGGGTGAAGTAGAGAATGGCGTAGCGGACGACGCGACGCTTGCGAAGCTTAGTCTGCTTGAGAGAGTAGATGGGAGGGCGGATCTGGCGACTGTGAAGATTGTTAGTGCAAAACTTTTCACAACAATGAAAAATCGAACGTACCTAGGACGCAGCCAGAAGAGCATGACCGAGTGGAACTTGTCGATGTAAGGAATGCACAGAGCCGGCAGCATGATGAACAGCAGGATGTGACCCAGAACGAAGTCGGCAGAGAAGAAGCCCATCTCCGTGATCTTACAGAGGAACTCACGACCAGGCTGGGACATAGTGTGCCATCCGAGAGAGTACCACTTGCCGGTCCACCATGCTATGTTGGAGGTATCGGCGCGGAATTCTCTGGTCAGAGCCAGGGAGACGATGAGCTTGTAGACGAAGCGCTGGATGGCAATGACAGCGATCATGCCGGAAAGGGTCTTCGCGAAGTTGAAGCCTTCCAAGAAGTACATGACCAAGAAGAAGACCAGGAGCGCAATGACGGAGATCGCGTGCGCAATGGCGGCAAGAACAGCGCCGAACTTCTTGCAGCACATGCTGAACACGGGACCCATACAACAGGCCATGGCGAAGAACATGATGGCGACACCAGCGTTGACAGCAATAGGACCGAATGCCACGACGGCAAGACGGATGATGGAGTTGGTGGCGTGGATGTCTACGTCTTGCATGTCGGGATTTGTCTCACGAACACCAGTGCCTGCGTTCATGAACAGGAACGGCAGAACTGCGACGGCGACGAAGACAAGCGGGCCAACGACTTCAGCAAAGAAGATGTTGGTGAACTTGGCGCGAGGGGTATCGCCAGAGAGCTTGGCAGAGGGTTCACCAAGAGCCTTGCGCTTGAAACCAGTAAGACGAGTACGGGACAGACGAACGAATCCAATCCAGGATGCAGAGTGTGCCTTGGTGTTGCCGCGGGATAGCCAACGAAGGAACTCGCGGTAGTCGATGAAGAAGTCGGACCACGAGAACTGGTGAGGGTTGAAGACGAAGGGAGAAATGCACAAAGCGAGCAGAGAGACCCAGAACCAAAGAAGCCAGTAGCCCCAGACAGTGACGGTTCCGAACAGCAGCATCAGCAGGCAACGGGCACCCCAGTAGATTGAGGGACCAGCGAAACGCGAGTAGAGAACACCGAAAGGCATACGGGCAGTAGCGAAACCACGTCCAGTACCGATGTAGCGGGCACCACCGTATGACAAATCCTGCTGAATCGAGTAGGCGTAGATCTGACAGACGAACACCTCGAAGAGGGGAGACAGCGAGGAGAAGTGCTTGGCCAGACGGGTAGCAGCGCGCCAGAATCCACGCTCAGTAAGTTCCTGGACGGTAAGAGGCACGAAGGAGATGAAGAACACAATGAAGATGGAAACAACGCAACGCTGAACCCAGTCCATGAGGGGTACAGTGTTTGCGCAGCCAGTAGGCATCATAGGATCGGTGATGGGGACGTCGCGGTTGTACCTGCAAGCGATGGTCTCGTGGCGGAGAGCACCCAAGTTCAGCAGACACCACATGAAGCACTGCACAGACAACATGATGAACAAGTTGTTGATGTGGAAGCCAGGGTGGGCGTAGAAGAACGAGAGGAAGCGGTCCAGAGGAAGTTGAGTGCCGAGGTAGTAGTATTCACGAGAGAGCATCTGCTCACCCATACCAGTTCCAATCTTGGTGGTGAAGTTGAGAATGGAGCCGAAGCCCAAATCACGACCCTTACCACACTGGTAGTACTCGCAGTGCTTGATGCGACCGCCACGAAGGAGCGCAGTCATACCAGCGTAAATATCCTCGTTCAGGTGGAGACCCTTTTGAGCCTTGGAGACACCACCACGTGTACACATGAAGATACCGTTGAGGAAATCGGGGTGACCGTAGTGAAGCTTACCACCGATCTGAGCCAGAGTACGAGCGAAGAGAGTACCGAATGTTTGTTCCTTTCCGGCGGCAACATCACCAAGGATACCAATGTTCTCGGAGAAAATGTACTCACGAGCACCGAGAATGGCAACGGGGCTGAAGTTGGTAGGAGGAAGGCCAGGAGTGTAAGGTGAGACGTTGTCGGTGGTCATCTCTTCGAACTCAGCGAGGACAGAACGGATCTTAAGACACTCCTCGAGGTAGTTGTCCTGGTTAGCGTCGATGAGTTGGATGTATTCGCCACGGTAGAAGATGATAGAGTGGTTCTGGTTGTCAGACTTGCCGTCGCCGAGAATGGGGTTGCCGGAAAGCATGACACGGAACTTGGGACGACGCATGCCGTTCTCCATGAGCTCAGAGTGACCGTCGATAAGGGCAGAGTAGATTCTAGGGTCCTCGCCTTCGGCCGCAGGGGGCTCCTCATCCAAGTAAGCGATCTGGAGGTCAGGGTAGGCACGGAGAAGGAACTCAGCGTTCTCACGCTCCTCCTTGGAGAACTTGGCGTAACGCTGCATGGAAACACAGATCTTGAACTTGCGACGAGCCATGCGCTCGAGCTCGCGCTCAAGCTTGTCAGAGTTGCCACCGAACATCTGGACGACCTCAGGGTTCTCGACGCGGTAGAGAAGCTTGATGGCGCGGCTGTAGTTCATGAAACCAGAGATGGTACGGTAGAGAGTCTGTGAGCGGAGCGAGGCCCAGATACGAGTGCGGAGGGTGTACTCGGGAGCGGCAGACTTGAAACCAATGCAGTAGAAGGGCAGGTCATCGATCTTGCTCTTCGCGGTATCCTTCTCGCCCTTCTCGTAGTCGCCATTGAATTGCGAAGTCTCGTCAGCCAGAATCTTGGTGTCCTTAACGAAGCAGTCCCACTCGTGAGGGTGAAGCTGCTTGAGGTACTCCAACATGGTGACACGGGAGTAAGGCTCATCCTCGCGGATGATCTCACGGAGGGACAGAAGAATCTTTTCGCTGTAGTGGGGAATCAGGACAGTGAAAGTAGGCATGTTGTCAACAGGCAGAGGCTCAGGGATGGGTGTAGAGAGCGACTGAGCAAAGAAGGATATACGACGCTCGGCCTCGGAGTGCATGGGGAAGAACTCGGTCTTGAAGGAGTGATCTTCCTGGGACACGAAGAAGGTAGGTGCGCGAAGCGTACGCTTGCCTTCCTGCTCAGAGGGAACCTGGTGGTAGAGCAGCTTCTGGACGTGGTCGATGGCAAGCAAGTGCTCACGGTACATCGAGATGACGATGGCGTTCCAAATCTGTGAGATGAGGACCTTAGGCTTGTATTTGATCTCCATGTCGGTGGTGGCCAAGATCTTGGAGTAGATACGCTTGGGCAGACGGGAGAAGATGTTCCTCCACGGCGTCCAGATAGAAACACCGAGGTAGAAAGAGCGGGCGACGGAGAAGACGCAGTTCCAGATGATGTACCAGAGATAGGTGTCCAAGAAGAAAAGAATCAGGTCGGTGAAGTACATCAGGATGAGAAGCACTGTCGGCTGGTGCTTGCAGAGAATATCGGCCGAAGCGCCGAGGATGTCGTCACCAAGGCATGAGCCAATGTCCAGGCTGGCCAGGATACGGATAGGATCACGCAGAGAGAGCGTCAGGAAGAAGTAAGATTCCGTCAGCTTGGCAGCGAAGACAAGGACCCAGAGACCATAGGACATCCACATGTCATTACCGCGCAGATGAGGCCAGCTGGCGGTGAAGGTCTGGGATGCAACATACTGACGACGTCTGCCCTTGAGGTAGCTTCCGAAGAGAGCACCAATGGGCATGATAGAGAACCAGATGACGGTAGCAAGGGCAATCAGGAATTGCACGACGCCAAGGATAAGACCAGGCTGCTTGGTACCGCTCTCGATAGCCTCACGACCAGGACCGAAGATGTAGACAGAGGGTGCAACGTTGAGCACAAGCACGCCGAGCAGGAAGAACAGGCGCTTGGTCAAGTGCTGAGCACCAGCCCAGCGACGGGGCACGTACATCCACTCGCAGAGAGTTGCGAAGACCATGATCAAGGATGCGACGGTACCACCAAGAGCGACTGCGGACCAGTGAAGAGCTGCAGGCGGCGAGTTGTTAAGTTGCTGCTGGTAGTTCCTCGTGAACAGAATCGGAGAGTTGAAGGCGGTGTAGAACCAGTAGATAGACAGGTGGATGACCCAAATACGGCTGAAGTTGGGAAGCATGTGGAACCAGGAGCGAGTCTCCTTGTAGGTCTTGAAGAACGCCTTCTTCCAGACAACGTCCTTGAGCCTCTCGTAACGCTCAGCTGGAGGTAGATCGACCAACTTGCTCTTATCCTCGAAGGCGATCCGCTCAATACCCTCAGGGTACCAGAAGAGCTGGTTCATGTCATCGTAACCAATAATTTGAGCGTGATCGCGCTCCTTTCGAACGTATTTGCCTTCAAAGATCTCGTAACCCTGGTCTCTGCAGTACTGGTAGAGAGGGGTAATGGCGTTGTTCAGGAAAGTGAACTCTTCGACAGGCTCGACACGGTTCTGGCAAGCGGGCGAGTGAAGGAAGTCGTCGGCGCACTTGTAGATGAAGCACATGATTTCGGGCATGTAACGGACCTGGTTGGCCTCACCCCAGCAGAGGAGGTACAGGGCAACCTGGCGGACCCTGTCGTGCTGGGACATGCGGTTCATGCGAGTCTTCCATCTGTATTGAGCGGCTTCCAGGCTGTCATCGCCCTCGAGGCTCTCAAGAGTCGCGTCCTCGTTTTGAGGGTCCTGTTGCTGGCCCTTCTTTTTCTTTGCGGCGCGCTTTGCCTTGCGGTTCTTTTTGCCGAACTTCATGTTGGAGAAACCAACGGAATCGTCGAGATCGAGGTGAGCGGCAAAGTACCACTTGCGGTAGTTTGCGTTCTCGCCACCGATGTAATCTGCGTGAAGCGAGAGAAGAGCCTGGTTTGGCGACATGCGAGATGCACGAGAGTCGAGCAGAATCATCAGGTGATCGAACATGTTGCGCATGCTGTCACGCTGGAAACCGAACTTGGCGGTCAGATCGAGGAAGATGTCCTCAATCTCCTCCTTGGACAAAGGAATCTGGGCGTCAGAAGTCCAGGCGGGATACGGCTCCCTCGATCGCTGGCCTGCAGGCAATGCATTACCGTATTCCATGCCGTAGACAGGAGTGGATGCTCCAGATGAACGATTGCCACCGTAGGAGACCTGAGACGAAGGAGGACGGTAGCCAGCGCCTTCGCCATATGAGTTGTATCGCTCATCGCCACGTCCATAGTAATCCATCTCGGCAGCACGAGCCATATCGGACCTCATGGTGAAGTCGCTGAAGGTCTCGGAGTCCTCCTCAGAGTCATTGCCGCGACGGCCGCCGCTCTTTCTCTGGCTGTAGCCACGAGCGCCGGCGCGCTGGCCCTGCTGCTGGCCTTGACCTTGGTCGTAGTACTGGTCGTCGTAGTATTGGTCTTGGTAGCCCTGCTGGCCGCTGGCATCGTAGTACCCATCTTGCTGGTAGCCGTCCTGGTGCTGACCCTGGTAGTAACCCTGGTCATCGTAGTAGCCGTCCTGCTGACCGGCGTGGGCGTAGCCCTGCTGATCATAGTAGGTCTGGTCATCGTGGTAGTAGCCGTCGCCCTGCTGGGCGGCGTGCTGCTGGTGCTGTTGCGGGTGGCTGTAGTCATCGTAGCCAGCATCCTGAGCGTGGCCGCCCTGTTGGGGATGCGACGCCATGATGGGGAATGGTGCGATTAGAGATTACTGGCGAACATGCGTCAGCAGTTGATGGGATTGAGTATGCTCGAGGAGCACGGTCGGGGCGGGCAGTGCTGCGGCCAGGGTGGTGGGCGCGACGGGCGTGCCTCAACGGCGATGGCTTGGGGTGGAGCGGAGACTTACGGTTGAGTGGAACACCATGTGTTGGCGGGAGCGGGTGTCGCAGTGAGCGCGAGGGTGTATTACAAAAGGTGTGGCGGATGGCCGGGGGGTCTCAGCTTCAGTGAGCGGTGGTCGCGGTGGTGAAGCGTGGAGGGAGAGGTTTAGTCGGGATGAGCGAGTGGAAGGGGCGCTCTGCACCTGCTGGCGAGGAAGGAAGGGAGTCTCGACAGCACGCAAGACACAAACACGCCTGCGCTGCAAGCGGGGAGTGCGGCGATGTGTGTTGATGGCTGGGCGGGTGATGAAGCGACCGACGGTGGTTGACGACGTGCTGCTGGCGGGCAACGGTGGTGTGGTAGGAGCAGGACCAAGACCGGCAGATCGAGCAGGCGTGTTGCTGTGCGAACGCGCGTTGTGCCCGGGGCGAGCCAATGCACAACCTCCCGTCGACCAAAACCTGATTGGCGGGGCGGGATGGGATTGTGCAGGCAGAGTCCGGAGCGAGTGCCTGGGAGCGCTGCGGGTGGCGGGCGGCGGCGGTGGGTGAGGTGTAGGTGTGTTGCCTGTGGATGTCGCTGCTGCTATCGATCCCCAACGGCGTGCTTCTGGCTGTCGTTGCAGGCAGTGGTGACTGATGGGCAATAAAAAAACCGACGACGACGAGACGGGCGGATGCAATTGCAAAAGGCGCATCTCCTGCTGCAGCCAGCACTCAGGCCCGGCGCGTGAGAAAGGGGCAGCAGCCCCAACCCATCTCGCGTGCCGGCCCTGTGGACGCGCTATCCTGCTCTGGCCTCTAGCGCCCGTCCTGTATCGCCCATCAAACCGGCCCAAGCACCGCAAAGCACCGCAGCCTCCCCCGACCACTCTGCCATCTCGCCCGCCGCTCAATAATAATAATGACATCCTCGACACTCCTGCTCGTCCTCAACATTGCCCCAACCTTGTCTGCGCCTCCCTCCCGCCCGCTGACATTTCCACCAGCCTGCACCCCACCGCCCGCACATCGTACACAGCAACCACCCGCCAGAAAGAAAAAGCCTTCTCGATCTGCCACTCGCCACGCCCGTTGATCTACGTGCTACGCCGATGGCCCGCGACCAAGACTCGTCCCCGGTCGCTGTCGGCGCGCCTTAGCGTACTGTCTCTGCAGCCAGCGTTGTCCCGCTGTGGCGAGCTGTGCTATTTGCAGCGCAGTCCGTCTCTCTAGCACGCGCAATCACTGCATCCGCAGCCTTCCACCAGCATTCCCTACTAATATTACCCTAATGATCTCCCTCTTGCGGCTGGCCTCGCCACGCTCAGACGATGCGAGGCGCCCGTCATGCGCCCAAACCGGATCATCGTGGCAATCATACTCCCTGCACTCCCCTGTCCCAGCACATCGTAGATCGAACAATCGAAGCGTTGGGTGGATCCCGTCGCAGATTTGCTGCAAACCCTCTCGGGCACTTTTGCTTAGCGTCCCCTCTGCCCTTCCACCCATCTTCCGCCACCACGCCTGCTCGACAGCTTTCCGGTCTGCGACTGTTGACTGAGCGCCACCCTGAAACACCGCGTTTCGCTTCTGCCGCGCTGGCTCCATCCACTGACATCTTGAGCCGTTTCTCCTTGTGACACGGTGGCACTATGACACCCGTCCACGGATACCGACGGCAAGCCTCCTATGTCATGCTGGAGTCCTACAGTGGGCTTTTCGATCCACGCGAGATTATCTACAGCTTTGTGTCCTCGAATGCTGACCTGCGCTTGGCGGCTTGCCAGCTTGCGCAATAGTGATTGTGAAGCTCGTGGGGGTGAAAAGCCGACCGAGTACCTGCGCAAGACTCGGTAGCTGACCAATCCCGAGCACTTGTGCATCACCCACGCATACATTAGTACATGCATATGCGGTCATGATAAAGATAAACAGACATGGCTCTCCGAATGCCGGTGATGTTCACGTCTAGCCGAGAAAGGAGTCTAGCAGCCGATACAATGACAAGCGACGGCTTTCACAGTTAGCAGTGCTTAGACGATGGGAAGGAATGCCAATGGCTTTAAATACAGACGGTCGCTCATCCCCAATACGAGCTCACGCGATAGCTTTCAGCTCAATGCGGCACTTAGATTACTTGCATCCTTCAAAACACGCAAGCTGATATCAAAAATAAGCTGTCGGGCCAACCTTGACAAGACTTGACTGACCATCCACGCCGTCTCTTCCGATGACACTACTTTGCGGGAGAGCCGCGAGAAGCGCTTCACGCTCCAATCATGTTGCCACCATCAAGTGGGACTCGGGCACATCGAAGTTGAGTCCGAGAATGGTCTCTCGCAGTCTTGCAGAGCAGCGCAGCTTACATGCGTGAGTGGCATTGCATGGCATGCTGGTGAGCTATCGAGACAACCGCATAATCGACTTGCGACCGGATATGGAGATGTCGCACGTGAAGAGCACTTGGTCGGGACAAGCATGCCGAATTGCCATGATGATGTCGTGGCCGTGGGTCTGTCCGTCTGTTCGACTCGTATTTACAAGACCATCTCAGATGCTCCCAGTGCCAGTAGAGCGGCCCGTCACTCGAAAGGGCCCCTTGCACACATGCCAAATTGAGATTGCCTGCACTGCCCACTGGAGCCTCAGGCCAATGACACAGGATTAGTGAGACAAGCGACGAATGGCAGATTGCGGACAGGACGGATGGCTCGCAAGCGACGCGCAAGCTCATCGCTCGGGTCCCGCCAAGGGCAAACGCCGCGGACCTCAGGAGGCGAGTACAGCGATTAAGCACAACACCAAGCCGCGCGCCCTCCCAACCCGTCCTTGGTCTCTCTTCCACTTCTTGACTGCCGCTTGCCCTCGAGCTTCACCACCGAGTCTTCATTTCTTGTTCTTTCTTGTCCCCATTCTAGCTTTTCCTGGGCACGCGAACCCACTTCCCTCGTTGATCCCCTTCAGCCTTGCAGCCTGCAAGAGCTTTCGCGCCACGCGCCCGACACACCCCTTCAGTTGCTATCTCAGCCATCTGACCCACGACTCCCGCACCAGGGACCTTTACCCAACAGCTTCTTCATACCTTCACACCTTTTTCCAATATGAGAGGATTCGTCGCCGCTGCGGCTGCGGCCACCAGCATGCTCGTCGGCCGCGCCGTCGCTGATGTCGACCCCATTGTTATTAAGGGATCCAAGTTCTTCTACGGCGGCAACGGTACCCAGTTGTAAGTGCTTGCAGAGCAAGGACAAGAGCAAGTAAGAACACAATCACTAATACAACACAGCTACATGAGGGGTGTCGCATACCAGCAGGAGTACTCCACCAACGGTAGCACCGCTGCCTCTGAGGCTGGTGGCCACTACAAGGACCCTCTCGCAGATGTCGCGGGTTGCACCCGTGACATTCCCATTCTTGAGGAGCTCCGCACAAACACCATCCGTGTCTACGCCCTCGACCCCACCGCCGACCACAAGGAGTGCATGTCCATGCTTGCCGATGCTGGCATCTACGTCGTCGCCGATTTGTCTCAGCCCGATGCCTCCATCATCCGCAATGACCCCCAGTGGAACGACGAGCTTTACGCCCGTTACGCCGCAGTCATCGACGAGATGCAGCAGTACAACAACACCCTCGGTTTCTTCGCTGGTAACGAGGTTTCCAACCAGCCCAACAACACCGACGCCAGCGCTTTCGTCAAGGCTGCCGTCCGCGACATGAAGGCATACATCAAGCAGAAGAACTACCGCCAAATTGGTGTTGGTTATGCCACCAACGACGACGGTGACATTCGCGACAACATGGCCGCTTACTTCGACTGCGGTGACCGCACTGATGCCATTGACTTCTGGGGCTACAACATCTACTCGTGGTGCGGTGACTCTTCCTTCGAGAAGTCCGGCTACGATGTCCAGACCAAGAACTTCGAGAACTACGACGTGCCCGTCTTCTTCGCCGAGTACGGTTGCAACCAGGTCCAACCCCGTACTTTCACCGATGTCAGCGTCCTTTACGGCCCCAAGATGAACGACGTCTGGTCCGGCGGAATTGTCTACATGTACTTCCAGGAGGCCAACGACTACGGTCTCGTCTCCGTCGACGGCGACTCCGTCAGCAAGCGTGAGGACTTCTCTTACTACTCCAGCCAGATCGCCACCGTCAGCCCCACCGGCGTCAACATGAACTCCTACTCCGCCTCCAAGACCGCCGCCGCCTGCCCCACTGAGGAGGCCGACTGGAACGCCAAGAGCTCTCCCCTTCCCCCTACCCCCAACAAGCAGCTCTGCGCCTGCATGTACAACTCCCTCACCTGCGCCCCTAACTCTGACCTCGACGACGAGTCCATTGGTAAGCTCTTCGGCACCGTCTGCGGCCTCGGCGACGGCTCCCAGTGCGATGGCATCGCCGGCAACGCCACTACCGGCGACTACGGCGCGTACAGCATGTGCAACACCACCGAGCAACTCGGCTGGGTCATGAACGCCTACTACCAGGCTCAGGACAGCACCAACCAGGCCTCCGCCTGCGACTTCGATGGCTCTGCCGCCACCAAGTCCGCCGTCTCCCCCAGCGGCGTCTGCGGCGACCTCATGAAGGAGGCCGGTTCTGCTGGCACCGGCGTTGTCACCTCCCAGCCCACCGCCACCGGCGCCGGCTCCGCTGCCAACGGCGGCAAGGGCGAGAGCGGCTCTGCTTCCGGCTCCGGCAGCGGTGCTGCCTCCTTCCGCGCTCAGCCCGGCTCTGGCAACTGGCAGGCCGTCTCTCTCCTTGCTCTTGGCCTGCTTTCTGGCTTCGGCATGGTCCTCCTTTAAGCGAGCTGTTTAATCGTAATATGACGATGATTATATCTTCACGATTCCGCCATGGATCGCACGGCATGTACAGAAAAAGAAGCAAAGTCGGGAAGGCGTTTTATTCAATGTTTTTTTCCTCTCTCTGTCATGTTTTGAAGTTTTTCATCATTATTACTCTTTACTTCGAACCCCAACACATGAAGCATTACTGGCGTGAAGAGCTATAAGTAGCTTTTTTCTTGAATACCAACCGCTTTTTTTTCCCATTGAACTCGAAATCTCCCTCCCCCCCCCCCCCCCCCCCCCCCCTGTGCAGATTCTCGCTGAGGTGCACAGTACAATTTCTCCATGATTCCAAAATACCACTGTGCATCCTCAAGAGGCACTGCTTTCCTTCGCTCTGTTTGTCATATGCAATGCAATGCCTAGACAACGCACGAAATCACCGCGTTCAATCAATACCTTCATTCACGTGTCCTTGTTTCAAATAAAGCCTGCTGGTCTCCTCTTAGTACTGGGCCCAGCAGTATCGTCGTGTGTGACTTCCTCCTCGCACATTTCTAGGCGTAAAAGCTGATAGCTCTGATGAGCGCATGTCTTCGTCCCTGCCTTGGGTGCAGGGATCGTCACGTGACTTTTCGAATACCTCGAGCTGCGGTTAGGGTATGGGGTTACGGCTTTCTTCCTTCGGTCTCGATATGTTCGTTCTCATGACTATGAAGTGACCTTTTGTGCTTTGTGGATGATGGCTTGGCTGAATAGCTTCTGGTATGTGATCAAGGGGTTATATGAGGCTGTTCGTGGTCATTTGTGAGCATGATAGGTGGTTGATGTTCAAATCCTGGGATCGACGAGGAAGCGGCGTCAATTGCAATCATATCTACCTTGTTTCGAGATCACACTCAAACTTGCCAATACAAAGTCGAACCGGGAACATGTGTGACTCACGGGTAGCAGGTACAGGAGACAGGAAGACTGTGCCATACATGCGAATCCATCTCGCTGCTTCAAATAGCTTCTCACACAGCCCTTTCACTACGTATTGATGTTGACCAAGCCTCTGTGGCAAGACAGCGGCACCAAGCGATATCAGAATAGGTCTCCTTTCTCGATATTGCACCCCATTCGAGGTCTCGAGTGCCATCACTTCGTCTTCAGTATCCATCGCATTCCGAACAGAGCAATGATAACATCGCGTTTGGATATGTAACAATCGCACAAGAACATAGCTACCAGCGCCAGAGCCGCTGCGTCAAAAGTCCCATTCCGATTTCGAACAGATACACACTACAAAGTAAACTCCAGCCTGTTGCCAGCATAGTCCCTCGCGAAGAAGCGCTGAGGGTATTCGACGCCTTGGTCACCTGTTTCCCGAGTGTCAGCAGCGAAAGGGAATACAACGAGCAGCCTCAAAACCACCCACCTGAATTGGTTGCCCCAGGCCTATCAGCCTCCTTCGGCGCTGCCTCGCCTCCTCTCTCAAAATGCTCCCAGATCCTCTGCCTCAGTTGAACCAACTCCTCAGGCGAGCCGAGCTTGAAGCACGGGTGTCTGGACGATTTGGGCTCTTCGTTGATCCCCGGCGCGATGTGCACTTGCTGGCCTGAAGTTCCGATGTCAAACCATGCTAGATCATGGACGCGGTGGGCTGGCACAGCGCGTGGCGTCAGTCCGAGGGTTTCGCTGTAGAAAGTGGTGGCGTGGGGGAGGGTGCCGGGGGGAACGAGGAGGTTGATGTGGGCTATGCCGGTGATCATTGTGGTGGTGTTATTGTTGTTGGTTGAGTTATTGTGACAAGAAGGCTGCCGGATGTGGTGCTCTGAAATCTTTTTATCTCAATCTGTTTCATGTGAGGATGACTTCGTGTTGATCTATTGATCTGTACGCTTATGACTTGTGAGGAGTAAAGTAAGAGCGGGTCGGCGATAGTCAGCAAACGCCGATGTCGTCCAGAAGTATCTAGGAGCATGACTGGTAATGTCTTTGCCCTACTTCACACTATACTCGTTACGACGTCAATCGCAAGACGACCCGATGGTAGCAAAACGCAGCGACACGATGCATGATGCCTGGCGAATAGTCCTGATGTCAAGCGGAATTCTCCTTCCTCGTTTGGCCCACCGCGCGGTGTTAGTCTAGAGAGGGCATAAGAGCCGTGTGGCTTTGGCGTGCTCAGAGGCTCACTGGTCTATGCGTCAATGGTCACCGTACATGTGTAATAAGTAATCACATTCTTGTTTGGGAACATCTCAATGGTGATGTGATTCTTGCTTAGTGAGAAAGACGACATTGTATATGTATGCATCGGACGAAAGCCGCCGCAAAGTCGGGATCACATCAGCAAGAGGAGTGCCGGTTTACCAATCAATCATCAAACATGACGTATGAGCTCGATGTATATAAATATGCTTCCCTTGCTCAATCGCAACATCATCCCAGATAACTGAAGTACAATTGACTGCTCCGCTGATCCGGAAACATTCGATCCCCCTCTTGGGACACCAGGACACCATATCCGAGCTATTACGAAAACTCAATAAATGCTCACACGAGCTGCCGTCCCCCGCCTCATCTCGAACCCCACTTCTCGCCACGGCTTGAATATATCTTCAATTATTGCAAGACAACCAAAGGTGCAATACGCGAAGATGACGACCGCAACCTTCAAGCACATCGATGTCGCCTCGAGCGTGTCGGCAAAGCCATGGAGCAAAGTCGACGGGCCCGGCATGTCCTTCAAGATGAAAGACTACGAGCGAGGCGTGCACAATATCCGTGAAGACACAGACAGCTTCACCACCGACAATGCCGGCTTCGCAGTCTACAAGTCTCCGGCAAAAGAGAAGCTCTTCACAGACGACGACGCAGTGCGAAGCAGCTACTACAAGGAAGTCGAGGACATGCTTCGCCAACGCCTCCCGGGCATAAAGAAAGTGCACATCTTCGACCACACCATCCGAAGGCGGAACAAGAACTCTCCTCGCCAGCCCGTACAGCAAGTCCATGTCGACCAGACGCCCGGCGCGGCAGAAGTGCGCGTGCGTCGCCACTTGCCTGAAGACGAAGCAGAGCAGCTGCTCAAAGGCCGCTACCAGATCATCAACGTGTGGCGACCGATCGAGAACCCAGCATCCGATACGCCTCTAGCTGTCATTGACTGGCGCTCCACTTCGCCCGAAGACTTCATCCCTGTCGACCTCATGTACCCTACGCGAAGCGACAGCGCAATGGACGATGACGATCGCGGCAAAGAGAAGCTCCCTGAGGAAGAGAAGTGGTTCTCAACGGAAGGCTACGAGGTAAAAGGCGAGACGCTGGGTGTTGCCGCAAGCGACAAGCACAAGTTCTATTACATGAAAGACATGACTCCCGACGAAGTGATGCTGCTGAAGTGCTTCGACTCTTATGGCGAAGGCATGCCGAATGGAAAGAAGGGCCTGGCTGTGCGTACGCCGCACACTGCTTTCATCGACCCTGCTACGCCGGAGGGTGCGCCTGGGAGGCAGAGCATTGAAGTGAGGTGTTTGGTGTTTTACGAGTGATTGAGACAATACCGTGTAGTCTACCACTTTGAACGATTATGATAGGTTTAATACAAGTTTTCTGGCGGATATGAGCAATTGTAGCTATCTCATCACCCTTTCTCACAACTTCAAGCTCTCAAGAATCTCAGCCGAAGTCCACCAGTCCTCACGCTCGAGCTCTGCCCTCTGCGCAACCTCGACCTGTGTACTAGTCGTGGCACTCTTGTTGGCATTACTCTCGAAAGCGAACTGAGGCACAAGGCGGACAGGCGATTCAACGTAATCGCCCAACGCTCCGTAAGACGGCCAAGCTCGTGCAGAGGCTAACTTCTGCGTGTTCGGATTGCCTGTACGGATGAAAGATCCAATGTACGCGCGCCATTCGAGTGCAACAGCTTTCTCGAAAGTCGTCATGATCGATGTGGCGTTCTGAAGGTAAGAGTTGTCTGCGGAGTGGGCGACGTAAGCTAGAGGGTATTCGGAGGAGCTGTAGTTAGTTCCAACGGCTGGAATTTACGTCAGTGTTGTCTTCTCAAAGCTCTTAAGTGACAGCTTGATGATCGTGACTTACTTGGAGCATTGAAGCGGAATGTCCAGACCTGCTCGCAACCGTGCGCGTCGCTCATAGACTTGCCGACTAGACGCTCGGAACCAGTGATTCCTGCCTCTCCGAAAGGATGAAGGGACTGGATGAAAGCCTTGAATTTGGACAAGAAGAAGTTATCGGGGCTGGCGAAGCCGAAGGTTCCGTTGACAGGATAGTAGCTTGCGGCCTCGGCTACTTGAGCGTCGGTCAGGTTCCAGAGAGAATTCGTGGCAGGGCTCAGCTCGGTCGTGTTGCGAGGAACGGCATTGCCTCCTTCATCGTTGACTGTACCTGCGATCGTCGGGACATTGGCTGTTTTGCCGGTCTGGAAGAGACGAGTGATGGTATCCGTCAGAGTTACGCCGTCAATCATGGGTGTGAAAGCTCCCATTCCGCCACCGAATGTCAGGTTTTGGAAGATCCTAGTCTCGTCAGTAACTCTCAAAAATCATGCTTGATCAGATTTCTTGACTCACCCACTGGACGCCGTATACTTGGAGATAGCTGCATACGCATTGACGAGCGCCGGAACAGATGCGCCTTGGAAGCATTCAAGCTGATCTTGTCCAGTAGTGCAGTTCAACAATCTAGCAAACTCTGCATTACGGTCTGCAAGCTCGTCGACACGGAACATTGGTGATCTCTGGATTGACCTGGGAATGGCTTTCTTGAAAAGCCCCTTCGAATCGCCATCATACAGAGCCATCTGAGATACGACGGCGTAGCCACCGCCAGACTGGCCCATGATTGTCACGTCTTCAGGGTTGCCGCCGAATGCTCCGATGTTAGCCTTCACCCATTCCAAGGCAAGGCGCTGGTCCAGGAGTCCTGCATTAGCCGACGGCAAGGACTCATGAGCCATGAACCCAAGAGCTCCTAGACGATAGCCAACATTGACCGCGATGAAGTCTTGACTCTGGCCCACCCAGTCACTGAAATCGTTGTTAGGCGCGGCACTGTATTGCAAACCACCACCCTGTAACGATGATGACAATGTCAGCTTTTGCGCGAATGTTGCGAGTGTTGGTGACCACCTACATGAATGTAAAACATGACTGGTAGCGAAGCTTTCGAGGAAGCGTTTGCTGGCTTCCAAATCCATAGTTTCAGACAATCCTCCTGACCAGGACCAGCTCGTACTCCGACGATGTTACTGTTGATGACACCATAGGGCGCTCCAGCAAATTGTACACAACGCAAAGCATCGGTTGTAGTGTCGACGACCGTCGAAGGCTGCGACCCTAAGGCTTTAGGCGGCATAAAACGTAGTTCTCCGACTGGTGGTTCGGCATAAGGAATGCCCTTCCAAGAGACCACGCTGCGAAACAGCGTAAGTGTCTTTCCCTCATTGGTTGAGCAAATTTGTGAGCCAATGCGTACCTTCCATTATTCTGTATGACACCTTCATAGGATCCTGCAGAGCCCAAATCGACGACAGTGCCTGTAGAGCTGTTGTCTGTGACGTCTCTTCTGGCATGTATCGTTGCAGCAGAGGCAGCAGCTACACCGCCAAGCAGGAACGACAAGAGAACCATGACGTAGGCGAGTCGTTTTCCTTACAATAGAGATAAGACCCAGGTACCCGATGTCTTCACAAGATATCTGGTGCTTGAAACTATACCCACGAACGCCACGCCATGCCACACCTTATATGTGTAACCTAACGTACTGCGGCTCCACCTGGGGAAATAATCTGGAGAATGGAGGACTGCGGGGTATTGGAGATGGGGAGATTGTTCATCAGCTAGAAGGCATATTTTACTCGTGGAAAATGTATCTTCAGTCATAACTATGGACATGACCATTGTCGAACAGGTTTGCGTGCGCTCGGCAAAGGTCTCCTCCGCGTAAACTTTGACAGCCTCACGATCGGCAAAGACAAAAAGCGGATCTACATAAAGATGACCCCAGCATCCTCGGGTCAACAATGAACGAGCTCGGATGCGGGTATTTCTCCTTGTGCACCGACCTGCAATGTACGTGCACGACTGAAGCCTCCTGGTAGATATCGGCAGCTGCTAATAGCCTACCACTCCGGGCCGAATCTAAGTGCAGTCTACCTAGCCATGTATTCGTACTCGACGTACTCCAAAGACATATCTTCGCGGAATATATGCAGGACGCTTCCATTGATGCTGGCAAGGGAGACCATAGTCTTCTTTTCCAGAAGTCACCAAAGTGCAAACCAATTTGCAGAATGCAAGTCTTCAAAAAGTGGATCTGAATTGACTGGTGACGACACGCCATCAGCTTTTCGAGATGCATGAGCGAAGAGTCGCTGATCAAAATCAACATCTCGATACCTTTTGCTCTTCAGGTGCAGTATGAGAACCGTTGGTATGCTTCTCAGACGATTTCGGCTATAGCGAGCGCAGCTACAAGCGCAAAAGCGAGGGGCCAAATGCTTGAGTGTGAATGAGCACTTCCACTGGTGTCGCTGGTGTCTGGGAGTGTACGTGCAGCCTTCTCGCGCTTCTCGGCCGTCCACTGCGAGAAGAAATCCATGAGAACATTGGTTGCGTTCAGCACTTCGCTGTTCGAGCCCGCCGGCCACACATGGCCCATTGTCGGGACATAGTAAGATTGTACCATGCCAGCAGCATCGCCGTCGCCAAATTTGTAATGCACTGCGTTGCCATCGTTGACCTTCGAGGTCTGGTTCGAAGTCGACATGCCATTACGCTCTGCCCAAGAGGTCACGAAGTGTGGGATCGAAGGAAGGCAGGCTCCTCTGCGGTAACCGCCGGCATACTCGATAGTATCATCTCTTCCACCGTGTATGTCAATCAGCGCCACCTTGTTGCCTCCGTTGTTGCAGTCAATCTTGACTGAGTCGGCTTTGCAGGACCTCCGACTGGCATCTCTGAACTGATAGTAGGCCGCAGAAACAGCACCAAACGCTGCAAATCTCTTTGAAGCGTCCGCATCGCAAGCCAGGTGATTTGCGACAAATCCGCCACCATTGCTCATGCCGGATGCATAGATCCTGTTTCTATCAATGGCGTATGTGGCTAACAGGTGGTCGAGCAGTTCAAGCGTGAAAGCAACATCGTCCACGTGAGCATTGGGGTCGCCTTGCCACACGTCTTCTCCGCTTGAATCGATCGTACCCTGAGGGTATACTGCAAGCATGTCTGGATTGTAGCTGGAGCTGGAAAAATGTGAAAACGACTCGGCTTGTGAATTGCTGGTGCCACGGCCAGCATACATGAAGACTAGACCAGCTGGTGTGCTCTCATTGTAGTTTCGCGGTATGTGCAGGAGATAAGTCCGCTTGTCGCCATTTGATAAGTTGATGCTCAAATCACTGCTATTGCCACCTTTCGATACACCATCTGGCAGGTACTGAGCTCGGCTGTACTGAGAGAACGCAAGCAGCGCAACGGCGGTTGATAAAGACAACATGATTATGCAAGTTTGCAGCAATGAGAGCGTCAACGGAGGGCTACATCTGTACTAGTAGTACGTGTATGTTATGTTCCAGATTGATCGTCCATTCAGCCGTTGCGCCGACGCGTTGAGATTGCCCAGAAATTCGGGCCATCAGCCCCGACGTTTTGTCATCGCTTATGACGCAAGTATAATTTCGTGTGTGATGCACATGTGACCTTTGGTGTGAATGTACACTGATCTAAATGATGTGCAACTCGACAGCTTTGACACGAGATTGTAATATGCCGCGTCGAAACTGGGCCACGAGGTGACCGCGAAGCGTTCGGCTAAAGGGGCTTCGTCCAGTCCGTTTCCACCTATACTTCCACCTCCGATAACTTGCAGAACAGATGACGCCGCCGACATAGTTCAGGGAAAAGCGGCTGTAGATATTACTCGAACGGCCGTGATCCATGCTCGTCCTCCTAGACTACAATACTTGTATTTTGCATTTGTTGAACTAGTGAATGTCAATCGGCTACGCCTTCTCCTGCGTCTGCAATGGAACCTCTCGCTGCCGCTGGGGCCGGTAGGCTCTCATAAAGATGTTGTACCAGATATGGCCCATATTGACACTAACTGCCACGGTGCCGCAAAGCTTATAAAGTGCCCACATTAATCCAACACTCTGGTTGGAAGCATATCCCATCAGTTGCATGATATCTCCAGCTGTCACGCTGCGGGTCGACCAGAAACCCAAAAAAGCGATACAAGCATATCTTAGCAGTTCGGACCTTTGCAGCCGCGACTTGACGCCATTAGCCGTCGAAGGAAGTTGATGTATCGAGATGTGGTATGTGACCGCTAAAAGCACTCCGTATGTAGAGGGCGACATCCCATGCGATTTGGAGCTCTGAGACTTTGTCGACGTTGTGAAGCCACTTCGCCATTGACCTCAAGGCGTCGTATAAGTCTGCAGGTCCAGATATGTTGAAGGCCAAGGCCATGACGATGGCACATCTTCAAGCGATCCTTCGAAGAGACAATGGTGTGATTCGGGTGTTGATGAACGGCATATTGCCTGTGTCGGAATTTCGTCGCCATGCTTGGAAGCTTCGGCCATCCCGTATTTTCAAATCAAGGCTTTGGCATGACGGTGATGAGTGAGCTGCGTATAAGTTATTACACGGACACGTTCGTACTGTGAACATATTCAATCAGGCTCTGTCGGGTGTCTGCACTATATATAGTGCCGCCCAGGAGGTGCGCCCTAGTCGTCAGGTGGGCATGGGGATGTACCCTGCCAATCATACATTACTATTCACTACAATATCAATGCTTCAGCTAAAGCTCTCTAAGTCTGGTGACCAACAGAAGATCAATGTAACGCTTCGAGGTAAACCCGTCCAAGTATCGACTAAACACCCGCCATGGAATGCTAGCGTCGGCATTTCGACGGTCCAAGCCTTGGGAGGCAACGTTAATCAAAATCAATCTGAATGAATGGATTTATGGTAATGAAGGTGGTGTTCATCGTGAGAAGATGACATGGTCTCAGCTAAATGAGTGTCATATTCGAATGAACCGCATCGGACCGTTAAACTGATTCTATGAACAACTGACCTCTGGAGCTGTCCAAAGTTCACGATCGTATCAGCGCTTCTCGACAAACTCGTGCTCGTGGTTCTCAGAACCAGAACCGGTCTTGCCGTCGCTGTGGTTGCCGCTCAAGTCGCCGTTGAGAAGAGCAGTGAGACCGATGTCCCTCTCGATCCTCTCCTTGCGAGCAAGATCTTCCGCAGCGAAGCGAGCATCGCCAGAGCCAAACAGCTCGTCCATCTCTTCAAGGGTACGTCCCTTAGTTTCAGGAACCTTTGCAATCCATTAGTATGCCAGCTTTGATGGCGGGAATTCGTTGTTTCTTACATAGAAGTATACCCAAATCACACCGACAGTGGTGACCGCTCCGAAGAAGATCTAAGGAACTGTAAGTATTTGTTGAAGATAAGTCAAATGGTGGACGATTATGCTTACGAAAGCCCCGAACTGGGACACGTCGATGAAGGGCGAAGTCGATATAGCGACGGCGAACTTTTGACGATATTGTCAGTTGATCTGTCTCTAATTGAAGGAGAGTGCAGTGTCATTCCTTACGTTGTTGAGCCAGTTGGAGGAGCCACCAAGCGATACGCCTTTTGCACGCAGACCAAGTGGGAAGACCTCAGAGATAATGATCCAGGCGACAGGACCCCACCTGTTAAGAAAATTAGTTACGCTCCGATCAAACAGGTCTTACGTCAACTTACGAGTAGCCGAAGTGGATGGCATAAAGCCAGATGAAGACGACTGCGGTCCAGGCGGCTCCTTGGTGGTTTTCAAAGTTACCGGCATATGCTCCTGTAATACCAGCAACGATGAAGTGAGAGACGGCCATACCGATTCCGCCTACGATGAGGATCGTCTTACGACCGAAGCGATCGACGTAGAGAACAGCTGGGATAGTGGCGAGGAACATGACAATACCAACTACACCAGTGGCCAGTAGGGACAGGGTTCCGCCAGTTATTCCAACACCATTGAAGATAAATGGAGCATAGTAAAGGATGGCGTTAACGCCGTTCCACTGCTGGAACACCATAGTGAGAATTGCAATCGTAGTACGCTTGAGCATTGAGCGGTTGGTGAAGAGGGATTTGTAGTCGTTCAAGCCGATCATGAAGTTGCTCTTGAAGCTGCCATCTTGATACTGCGGGAAAAGTTCAGCAGAACGTTGCACTTCGAACTCTCGCAGAGCCTTGATTTCGAGAAACTCGATACGGACTCTGATGTCGTCTTTGCTGCAGCTGCGAAGGCGGGCCAGGGTCTCTAGGCATTCTTCCTCGCGACCCTTGTTCATCAAGTGGCGTGGGCTCTGCGGCATGAAGGCGATCATGCCGGTTGCAAGAATAGTCGAAGGGAGCAGTTGGATGCAAATAGGGATCAACCAAGATGAATCTTCCAATTGGCCGCCATTCACATTCTCGGATCCGCCGAGGTAGTTCGTTCCGTAGCCAATGAAGTAGGATACCATGATACCGAATGTGATGGCAAGCTGTTGGAGAGCGACTAGAGCGCCACGGACCTCAGGGGGAGCCTGCATTGTAGAATTAGTACTCATGCCATCTGCAGAGACAAGATATAGTATGGCGACTTACCAGCTCAGCATTGTAAAGCGGTACCAACATGCTGAAAGCTCCAACACCAATACCAGTGACGAAACGTCCGGCAAGAATGTATGCGTAGTTCTTCAATAGAGCCTGGACGATGACACCGACAGTGAACACCACACAGGCAATAACGACAGTCCATCGGCGTCCCGCAGCATCAGCAAGGTATCCGTTGATGAGCGTGCCAACCCAGGCTCCAAGCTCCAAGATGGCAGTGAGCAATCCACGAGTAACGCCATCACCGCCGGCGTTGGTGTACCAGGGCTCCATCTATAGCAACAGTCAGATCTGAGCAGTGCTGATATGCGTAGATATACTTGATACTTACGTGGCGGGTGAAAGCGGTCATGGTCAAGATCTGACCGAACATGCCTTGGTTGTATCCATACACGAAACCTCCAAGAGCAGCGAACAACGCAATAGAAGAAGTCTTGCCGTTAGAGATGATACCCTTCATGCCCGAAGGTCCAGCATACTGGGCTCGCGCGGCCGAAAGGCCTTCTCCGCCAACAGGTGCCATTGTTGGAAGATGTCAGAGATCAAGAAATGACAAGGTCGAAGTGCTAAACTCCAGAAAAGCGACCGTCGCACAGCTCTTCAGCTTATGTACGATCTGGGTTACATTGTATATTAACCCCGGGACGGATCAGCATGGAGCACAAGACGGGATGCCCAGGCGCTTTGGGTCTTAGCATGAGGGGCTCCAGAAGACGTCGCATCCATCGAGCGGCATAGCCACGCGACTGATAGGCAGTACCAAGACAATAGGCTCACGGCACGCGATTTCAGGCTAAATGCCATGCTGATGATGGCCGCTCCTGATCGCAGCCTAATATTTATTGAACGGATCCACCGGCAAGTGCTAGTTGCGCGTTACTTGAATGGCATTGCAATTGCCAGACCGTTCTGGTCCTCATCGGTGTGGATTCGCGAATCGTTCTCGAGATGCTTGTGTTCTGCCTAATACTGGAGGTTTATCAATGGAATTGCGAGATTGCGGGTTAGAATACGAACCGCCGTCTCAAACTCACGACTTGTGAAGTTTGCTGGCGGACTGACTTTCTGCCCTTTCGGAAGCCGGCAAGTCGATGAGGCTGGGACGCCACGCCGATCTCATCTCATCCCCTTGCATCAAAGGCGTCTCAGATTGATGCGGTGGCGTACAAAATACAGCCGCCTGCGTAATTGTCTGGTTGATGAATTGTACAGCACGATTACCATCAAGGCCTTATTGCCGTGAAGAAAGCTTGAATTCGAAACATATTGTGATGATGCCATTTTTGCGGTGCATGCACATTGTAGATAAAACACGAGCGAGCGCAAATAGCCGGGTGGAGACTGTCATATTGGAAACGGGGTCAAAGCGGACATTTAACAGCCAATTGAAACAAGCTACATCAAAAGTCCAATACCAGTCACAGGACCAATAGCAAATGTGCTGTTTGCCGTCTGCGATCCCTGGCATGATGCCCCATCCATTCAAATGCCCACTAGATCGTATAGTCTATTCCCAATATTGCTTCGGAAAGCCTCTCTTCTGGTCGCGCGCGTGTGTGTGGTCCATGCCTCTCTTTCCTTGCTGTCGGGCCCAATAGATGATCATGTGCATGCTGTTCATGCGCTCTTCTTGCTCTGCTTTCCCGGGAAGATCTTGCTGCTCAGATCGAACACAGGAAGCGGGCAAGGGATTTGTACGGTTTCGCAAACCTCAAGGATAGCAAGGTACCTGTGCAATACGTGTAAGCGCGTTGTCAGAACAACAAGATAGGGCCGGCGAGATGACTTACCATCCGCAAACCAAGCCTATGAATCCAAACCCGCCTCCGATTTTCAACAACTTCAGGATGTGCAGGAGATCGGCTTCGTTGGTGGCGGACGGGATCGCGGCATCGGCAGCGGCGATGAAAGAGAAAAGCATGGTGAGGCCGAAGAAGAGAAGCACGAAAAGTAAGTTGACGCGCAGTGTGCCGATCAAGATCACGAAGCTGACCATGGCCCTGTGCACACAACATGGTAAGCCATACGTTAACAAATTTTGAATGGGTCAATAGCATACATCGTTATGTTGTGGAAGCTCTGTGACGAGTTGTACACCGCACCAGTTGCACCACCTTCATTGGTAAATGCCGATGAGATCTGGTGGAGGGGATCTTGGTTGTATGCCAGGGAACCCCAGTGGGTGCCGTAGATGATGAAGACGACAAAGGGGAATGCTGCACACTTATCAGCACCGCGTCGCGATTTGATACCTCTCGATTTGACGACTCACTGTTGCCCAGGATGAACTCTCCAATTCCTGCAATCACCATGGCGATTGATCCGAGGAAGTAGTAGTCGGCCGTGAGACCGACCAAGCTGTAAGGCGGGACAGCGCCCTGGAATTGGCATAGTGTGAGGATCGTAGAGGTGTATGGGATCAGGAAACCGAGGAGGCCGAGTAAACTCGGGTTGGCTTGACTTCTGGTCAGTAATCATATCGCATCGTCGAAGGATCACACGGAGGAGCGTACCGAAGCGTTTGGCAGCATCACCACGCTGGGGCTTCGAAGGCTGGAAGAATAGACGCTCATACTGATCGTTCGAGAGCGTGATGGCAGTGTTTTCGCGAGTCAACGGGGCTCCATCGATGTGCATTCCCCTCTCCAGATCGGGTGACGTTTCGAACTTTTCGGCAGACATGGATGCAAGTGTTCGGATGATTTTTGGGATTAATGATCACAGATGATTATTGATCAGTGCCGAGTAAAAACGGTTTCGCAGCCATGCGGCCCTATACATGTATACTCGCCCATCGAGTACTCCTTCGCACCAAGACCGAGCCGTGGCCAATATTGATTAAACTTTCCCCCGCTTTGCGGAGACTCCAGACTGGAGAACTGGAGAACACGCGAGCGACAAAGGCGTCCACAAAGATCTCAAATCAGTGCAAGAGTGACACGGCACCCTGTACAGGTGTAGCAATGAAAGCGTCACAGCGGCTCTCCTTCCTATTCGGAGCAAGCCTGGAGCACAATACCCTGGTAGGTTCCACGTGGCGCTAGCCAAATGCTGTCAAGCATCCACAAGTATCCTCGGTTATAGCTAAGATTTGAGCCAATTTTTCAGAGATCCCGAGGCACAAGAGTCGAAAGCCAGCGCCAATATTTGCGGCGTGAGCTTGAAGTTGCGTGGTAGACTTGGTGGCTTGCGTTGACTTTACCTGTTGCGTTCCGTAGAGGTCCGTACGTGCTCGATCGGTCACTCTCTTTGTCCGGCCAGGTACGTGACACGAGCCAAGCATGGAATTCATAAGATCCGAAGCCGCGAAAGACTTGGAACCTGAGCCTCATGGAGAGGTGGATAAGCTTCATGAGACTGCAATGATTAATGCATTTGGCGGATGCCGCCATGAAACCAGCCGTGCCTGGGCTGCTTCTGGGAAGGAATTATTTCATTCGCGCTGTGCATGACTTTTGTTGTCAGATACTGACTGTATCGATTTGCGCCGTCCGCATGAGTCGTGATCATATGGCGTGCCGATATTCATGAATGGGCTGTCGACTAGCAAGGCCAGCAGTCCCACGTTGCGTGAAGCCGCGGCAGGTAGGCTTCTTGCAAGCTCTTGGAAACCAATAATCGAATCTTGGCTTGCAGATCATTGTTGGACCAACGGACGAGGAGCCGAGGCAGCCATGTAGCTCGTAGATCGCAAGTTGCCTAGAGAGTGCGTTCAGGTCATCTCAACTTTGCAGGCCTTTACATGAAGACACTGCCAAAGGCATCTCCAAGACCTCTCTCGACCAGCCACGCTTCCAAGGCTTTCATATCACTGCGATTTGCCCGCTCACCCCGGCGTTCACCGACAGTCTCGGTGATCTCTTCCATATCATTGAAAGCCCTCACAAGATCGGCGTCTGTCTGCCTGTAGCGCTCACTCACTTTCTTGTGCTGAGATGGAATTTCAGCCCAGCTTTCCGTCTTGATGAACTTCATGAAATCGTCTATAGCGATTGATCCGCCTTCGAGACACAAGATGCCGGGCTTGCCAGCCATCAAGAACCCTGACAATCCGTATGATGGAGCAAAGTTGACTAGGTCATCTCGTTTGGCGCGGGTGCTGATCGATGGGAAGTAAAACCATGCTCGAACCAGAGGGGCGAATTTGTCGAAGAGGCTGTTCGCTTCTGTTGGAGGCTGATTTGACTGTATTGACAAGTCCAGCGCAGCTTCCTTGGCATGCTCAATGACGGTCAGGACATCTTCGTCGGGGAGATCCATGTTTAGCTGTGCTACTTGAGCCTTGCTCAGCCACGCTGGTTGCTGCAATCTTGCTTTGATCGCTGGAGGATCCATTTGCATTTCTCCCTCGTAGGTCAGAGGTACTGTGAGATTGAGCTGTAGGAGTTTCGACTCGTCTCCATGCACAGTGTCCAGTTCAGAAAGGTCAAGGTTGAGCAGGATGCCGATGTTCGAAACCGCTAGTGCCGGTACAATATCATCGTTGCCATCACACCATGTTCTCAGCTCTTCGACAAGGTTGAGGGAAGACTCGTCTATCGTCACAGCATCGTCGGGCGCATACATGGCTAACAGCAGGTCGATCTGACCCAACTGCATGGCCATCATATCTTTGGGCAAGACATGTTGAGCGCCATCAGTCGTCACCATACCAGCAACTTGCATTTAGAGACGCAGCTGCAGAATTCCCAACTCAGTGGGAGCAAAATTAGATGTCCACTCGGGTCAATATCAATGCACGCAGACTGCTTCTTGCTTAATTAGTGTTGAAGAGCAAGCCAACCGTGGAATTTGTGTTTTCCGAGATCGGCACGAAAACGCGCCGTGTTCGGTGGCCCATGCAAAGTCATCGATCCATGGAGGTATTGATGTCTTTGATAGTGTCTCTGTAACACGGAAAAGCAGGTGTGACATCTCGAATATTTGGTCGACCGTCTTGCGTATCATGCAAATGATTAGTCAAACGAGCTTGTGAGTCTAAATGTGAAGACAGCTGGCTATCTGCACACTGTAAATACAGATACATAGCCGTGTACCGCAATGTTGGCACATTATGTATTCACACAAGATCCATCTAGGTCAATTTCTCTTCGTTCTTGAAGGCGTCTTCTACGAGGTAAAGTATATCATTCTGTCGCATTCAGCCACACGGGAGGCATACCTAGGCATGTCAGAATAGTGGATCGGTGACGAAAGCGGGGTCGCAGCATCACACGTGCATGTGCATACACAAACAAACAATCATCAATCAAGATGTCACTTGGAATTGGAGGTGAAGACATCCGAGGTCTTTAGACTTGCGTCGGGGGAGTCCTCCAAATGAGATTGGGCTGTATGTGCTGTGTATAGTGTAGCTAGGGATGACCTACGGTAAGACAAGCTGGTGGAGTCACCAGAACGATTATTCTCACCAACTTGATATGGGTAGAGCTTGGTAAAGGTGGGAAGACTTGGACATCCTCTTAGCCCGCGTAGATACAACACTCAATAATTACTTTCCACCCACATCACCTATCGACTCATCTTCAGTCTCTCTCACCTTACAAAGCTGCGCCCAAATCAACCTACGACTTGACTACAACCAGACACAAGATTCCGCCACCATGCCTACCACCGAAATAGCAATCATACCTCTCGTCCCGGGGACCGCCATCGGCGACCCATCAAACCAAGGCTCCGCCGTCGTAAAAGACATACTCTCAACCCTCAGCCAACAAGATGGCTACCAAGACACGCACTTCGGCATGCAAATCGAATCGCCCGACAAGCTCCAAATGCTCTTCAGTAGACTACCATGACCCATTCTCACCAGCAGTAATGATAACCCTTTTCTGACCCATCAAATCCAGACTGGACCTCCCTGTCCCACCACCAAGCCTTCCAAGCCTCCGAAGCCTACACGCCCTTCCTCCAACGCTGCGCGACCATCATGTCCGGCCCCGTCGACATCTGCCACGTCGATTTCGAGCCGTCAGGCGCTCTCCTCAAAGCAGTCGGCGCTCCTGTCACCGAGTTCGCAACCTTCTACTGCTCCCCCTCGCCCGCCTCAAGCTGGCTCTCAAACGCCGCCAAAGCAGCCGAGTGGCTGGAGAAAGAAGCTTCGAGCGCCGGGTACGCGGGTATGGCCTATGGAGTTACGCATGAAGAGGTTGAGTTTAAAGGGGTGAAAGGCAAAGCGGGTGTTGTAGTCATCGGGTGGGGGAGTAAGGAGGCGCATATGGAGTTTAGAGAGAAGCAGACGTTCAAGGAGAATATTGGGTTGTTGAGGGGGGAGGCGAAGGCGATTGAGATGTTTCATGCTGTTATGATGAGGGGGTTGGAGTGAGGTGAAAGTGAGTGTATGGATTGCTGTTTGAATACTGATGGTTCTCGACTATTGTGTTATCTCCTCTGGATGGTGCAGTGTTCTTGGGCGAGCCGATCGTTTTGGGGCCTGTTCAGACGCGTTTGCGTTCTGAGTGTGTGGTCGATGACTGTTTGATTTACGTCTGGTGATCATTATCACAGGAATGTTCCTCGGCGTCATTGAACAAGCCAGTATAAGTGGAATGAAGCTTGAGACTAGCCACCCGCGGAGGAGGATCTATGCATTTGCTGCATTACGAGCGTTATATACGCTGCATCAACATGATTTGTCTGAAAGTGCGCCTGCGCCGTTGTCTTCTTACGATGTCGTTTCCATGTACATTGAATCTCGTGGAGCACATTTCTGTGGCGGGAAGAGTGCCCTGAAGTGCCCAAACAAAAGCCAATTCTTGCGAATCAGCCCAGCGAAAAATTGTCGACATGCATCTGTGCTGAAAATTTATGCGTGCATCACCAAAGCTCACCTTCGTCCACCACTGGTGCTTGGGCTGCGGCCCAGATCTATACTGCTGCGCACGCTGTCCATGCTGGGCCGCAGAGAGCTGGAGCTCGAACGTCGTCGCCTTTGACGTTCTTCTTCTGGATCTTTGGGTGAGAGACCGCTTGCACGCGCAAAGAGGTTTAGAACATCAGTCAAACTAATGACGCCGGAAAGACGGCCACTCATGTTCTGACCAGGAAGAGCCGCTGCAGTGACGGCAGCGCCGGGGCCAATGCCCGTGGCTGATGAGCCTGGTGTCATGTGGAGAGGATCATCCACCGCTGGAGGGCGAGAGGGTGTTGTGTGAGATCCATGCGCAGTGGCGTGAGGTGTTGCAGGTTGGAAGCCGGGGCTTGGCGGGACTGAGCCGGCTGGGGATGGAGAGTCAACGATCCACATCCGGTGTGATCGCGTTGCGCAAAGCTTAGCGACAGTGTGTGCGAGTGTGCTGACGGGAGTCACGTGGAATACCGGGTAGGAGTCTTGACCATCGTTGACGCCGCGCTCGGAAAGAATGATAGAGATAAAATGAATGCAAGTGTCGCTAAGAAGTGGAATGGAGGAGCTGTCCGTGAGCAGCTGTATGGAACACGTCAATTATGTCACGTGCAACAGAGTGGCGAGCTAGGCTTACCTTCACGTCCACATGGCTGATGTTACCGACTACATTCTTCTGGTTGTCAAGCACGGGTAAACTAGTGATGCCCTCGTTATGCATAAGTAAGAGAGCCTCCTTGAGTGGCCGGTCGCCATTGATGTACAGGACCTCCTTGGCTCCAGCTCTGAGGTCATGCAGGGTGCGAGCATACAATGCTTCTGTCGCAGCAAAGTTCTGGTGGTTCTCCCAGAAGAATCTGACCAAACGCAGCTGACTCAGAACACCTACAACTTCTGATGTACCTTCCTTACAGATGATCAGTCGGTGTGAGCCACCGCCCAGCACTTCCATTGCCCGAGTGAGGTCAGCCGTGTGAGGGAGGAACGCCGGCATCTCCCGAGCTCCAAGATGGTCGAGTAGGTCGGCCAAGGGGATGGCATCGCCACCACGAGCTCGGTTAGAGAGTTGCTGGGCACTTTCGTCAGGCAGAGCGAGGCCTAGGACTAGCAATAGGTATGCATTGAGGTCGGAGTAGTCGAAGGTACCTACAGCCGTCTTGGTCTTGGTCGACTCGCGCACCAGCACCAGGTTGGGAGCTCCAGACTTGACCAGCAGCTTCGTAGTATCTTCAATGCTTGTGTCCAACTGCACGAAGCGCACCTCGGCGGGGTCTATTATCTCATTGACCTGGATGCTGCGCCAGTCGCGACCCTTGAAGCGAGCATCCACACCGTTGGTCTTGGAGGGGGGATTCATGAGGAGCTCAGTGAGCGCAGAGCCTGAAAACGAGAGGTTCCGCGACACGCGCGGAGAGGGCGGATAGTTGCGCAGGTTGTCGGCGAAGCTAGAGCGATGTGAGACGGCGGGCGAGTGATCGTAGCGAGGTGTGCCGATGGGGGTGGCGGCCGAGCTGGAGATGGCGGAGGAGGAGGCAGTTGATGCCTTCAGCAAGGGCGACGGCCTGCCGCGCGTGGAAGAAGAGGCAGAGGTAGTAGTAGCAGGCTGCTGGTGTTGCGGTTCAGATGACGAGGGCGCTTTCGCGGGCGGCGCGATCGGCTGAGCCATTGGCAACGAGGGCGCGATGCGCGCAGTCTTCGCTCACGTGGTGGGAATGATGTCTTGGATAATGATGCTACGGCACGACGAACAGAGCAGAGCCTCACAGCGTGTCGCGGTGGGCGAGTCTCTCGCGCGAAGCTTTGCTCTCGCATCACATGGCGAGCTATGCTGATGCCCGCCCGCCAAGCGCGGCCTGCCATCCCACCCTCCACCAGGACCAAGGCCCCAAAGCTGCACAGCACCCCACTGTCAACAACAAGTTCTGGCCATCAGCCCTCGCTCGACCAAGAACCCTGCCGGATCAGCTGATTGCGGTGACTCGAAACGGCGATCTGCTGCTGACAAACAACCGCGTCTGCGCGTCCTTCAAGAGTCATCGTTGCCTCGCGGGCCGTAAGCTTAAACACCGCATTGATTAATAAAGCTGAGGCTCATATTATTTCGTCGTCGCATCGTCCCATTGACCTTGCGCGTTGCAAAAACATTGCTGTCGAAGCTGATATTTGGACCGTCTACGTTGACGCACACGTTCAGTCAAGGCATCACCTTCAATCTTGAAGGGCTTACATATAACTCCACTATTGAATCAAGCCTGTCTACATCACCTCAATCCTTCCCTTCCTCTGAACCCATCATGTCCCTCCCAGAAGTCTACCGCCTTGCGCACACCGCCGAGTGTCGCCTCCAGATGTCGGCCAGCGCAAAGAACCGTGATCTGCGCTTCGTGGTCGGCCACCTCATGCACTACGAGTCTCTTCGCCTCCGCATAGTCGAGATCGAGCACGATATCGGTAGATCACAGCGAGCCAAAGCAGTGCAGTTCCAAGGCACCGGAGAACTCAAGAAGAAACCATCGACAGGTCAACTTGGACGCAGATCACCGCCGCCTCCACCCAACAGTCAGATACCTGGCCTTGACAAAGAAGACGAAGACGATCTCTCGGACAGTGCATCTGATGACGAATATGACGATGGAGAGCTTGGCCTCACGCGCTTCCCTTCTGGCAGCGCGAGACCACCGCCTCTCGAGCCAGACACTGGCGATGATGATGATGATGATGATGAGGACGAGTTGGTCTCTCCTACAGAACCTGACGAGGCTTCGCTTGAGCAAGCCATGAAGGGAGAGGACAACAAGCTCCTCGCCTCGTACTACAACAAGACTAAGAACTGTCCGTGCCACGGCAAGACTGATGCAGAAACATTCGAGCGCGTCTGGGAGTTACCGGCCGGCAAGGACGACAAGAAAGGCGTCACCCGAGTTGTTGCGGAAGTGAGAGCGGCGGCTTGAGACTCTTCAAAATGAAGTTTTGATGAACGAAGCACGACGCACACCGTATGCAGCGTGTGCATAGACTGAAAGAAGATACGAGCATGATGAAATCGTACGATAGTCACGACACCTCAGAAGAGGCATAAGCGAAAAGCCGACGAGACATTCTTCGCGGCTTAGAGTACCGGGATGAGATCTAACGTGGCCGTCGCCGTCTAGCTTTGAGACAACAGCATCTGCAGCTAAAGCTACCGGCAGAGGATGGGAAAGGAATGCATTCTGTATCTGCTCACCAAGGATTACGGGCATACCATATACGTCGGACCAGGACGGATGTGCCGGAAAGGATTGAAAGGTATCGAGGGTGTAACAGAACACGAAATAATGGCCGTAGCAGTAGAGCCAGTAATGAAATAAAAAGAAAACCAAAGTCTGGACATTGCTATCCAGACCACAATAGATGCCGATCTATAACTGTTCCCACGGCTCTCCCGCCACCGCAAGCATCCATATAACTTTCTTGAATTCGCACCTAACTAAGCGCCTTCATGGTCAACTCCACCGTCGCAAACGTACCCGCGCTAACCGGCGCAGCCCTCAACAGCGTCGGTCCAATTCCCCTCCAGAACCCAGCCAAACCCTCCTGCCTGAACGTCTGCGCAAAGGCGTCCCTCATGCTCTTATACCTCTGCTTCTCGCCGAAACCATCCGTCTGCATCTTCGACTTGACCACATCGAAAGGATACGAGCTCAACCACAGCGCCTCACCAGCCAGCGCGCCATAGCCCGCAATCTTCCACGTGGGGATCTCAGAGCGCTGCACGTTGTTGCGCGCCGCGTCGGAATTCATCATGTACTCGAAAGCCAGGAACCAAGAACCGTAGGCTTGGGCTTCACGGATCAACGTGACGGATGTTCCGCGGTACAGACCTTTGGCCACGCTGGGAGATTTGGCGAGTTTGGAGATGCAGTCTATGGGTCCGGCGTAGAGGCGTCCGGCGCCGTGAGGTTGGGTCTGCAAACGGATGCGGATGTGCTCGATCGGGCTGGACAGGAAGGTGTTGCTGAGGCCGGCGAAAGCGCCCGCAGCATAGTACTGCGCGTAGCTCATGGGTTTGCCACCGGCCGTTGCATTGCTGGTTTCAAACGCGCGACGGGCATAGTTGTACGCGCCGAATTGGACGGAGACGCAGGCGCCGATTCCTATCAGGGGAGTGAGGGTTCCTTTGTAGAAAGCGGAAGGGCCTTCTTTTTTGAGGATCTGGGTGGCGCAGTCGGCGGCGCCTTTGTAGTCTGAGGTGGTTTGCAGGCGGACTTTGACGATGTCGAAGGGCTGCCCGATCAGGACTTGGGCGATGCCGCCGACGGCGCCCGAGAAGAGGTCTTTGAAGGTCTCGTTGACGCCGACGTTGGCTTCTTCCAGTGCTTGTGACATTTTTTTTTTTTGGGTGATGTCTTGTGAGGAGTGCGGTGTGGTGGAAGTGTCGACGTGCTGCACGGCGTGACTGATCGCGATACCGAGAAGAGAGCGACCTTCTTCTCGCTTCGAGTCTCCTTACTATCCGGCACGAGAATCCGAACAATATGCGCACTTCACAGTCACGATCAGGAGTCCTACAAGCAGCGTGGAGTGAAAACCGGATTACGTGATATGTCGACAGGCCGCCCTGTCCGCCAATGCCTTCCTATCTCGGACAGGCGAGGACAGAGGTGTGGATTCGTGGACTTGCGCGCCCGACAAGTCTCTACTTGGCGGCGCGGCGACTCATGGTATCGATAACGACCCTTACCCTTCGTTTCAAAAAGCCCAAGGGACCTTGCGACGACCGTTGACATCAGCGTGGATGAACTGTATAACTGTATGCCTCCGTGCAAACGCATATGAGACCCTTGGACGCAAATATCCGTAACGTTTTATGGTAAAGGCGGCAGTGTTTGCGATCAGCTGCATGCCATGTTAACGCTGCCAGTGCTCCAGGGTAAGTAACGGGAGCCGGACAGATGCATGAAGCAGAGACAGCAGACCTCATGGCGGATATCATGTCATCGAATCTAAATTAACGTGCATCACAGAATTTCTATGAGAGAGGTCAGCAGTGACGAGAGCGGACCGACAAATGCATACTTCCGAAGCGGTGTACTCTCCACAGCTTCTTGTCAACGGAGGACAGCTCGATATTTGTCTGAGAAAAGAAGCCAGCCACCAGATGCATTTCCCGGAAACGCCAGGGTCCAAGACGGAGTCCACATAGCATATGCATTCCACGTGGTTTGTGTGGCACAGACGCCAATGCTCTAAACCGACAGGAATCACTCACCAAACACGCAACCTAGACACATCAGGCTCCACCAAAGCTACAATGTCAAACGGAGAGTTAATGGCTTGGGCGTCGCAGCCTGCGAACGCGGACCTCGATTCCTGCGAGCTATACACAGTTCCTATTCTCGTAACGGGCACATACTTCCTCAACCATGAGAGTTTTTAAAACGTACATGTAGCAAGAACTCTTCCCGCAAGCCATCAGTGGCATCATTACTGTATAGCGGAGATCACTCAATCTTCCATCGAGGTGTGGCTGTTTGCATCTCGCCTGCAGAAAGCCGGTCCGTCGGTTTCATGCTCTTTCCCGAAAGCGGTGAGGCTAAAGTTGCCCATGAGCGACTGTTCGTTTTTGTGGCATCTCCCGCCGCTCGTCTGTGTTGGCAGTAGTCGCGGATGTGAAGGTGAGTGAGGCAGCAAATAGTGCTATTCGAATGTTCGAAGGCATTTACCGGAGGAGAGGCCTGCGACCGCGCTGGACGTCCTACCAGCCCTGGGCTCTGACGATCGTTGTGCATACGCAGCACAGCTTCAACCATGCCCAGCCCCAGCCCTCAAAGCATCAACCTCCGCCTGCAGCGCAGCGAGATCCGCCATGATATCCCTTTGCGGCTCTTTCGGTGGTGGCGGCGCGTCACCATGCGCCCCCTCATCGATCTGCCGCAAGCTGGAAGTCTCCGACCCGAAGCTCTGCTGGCTTGACCTCCTGTGAGCATTTTCAGCGAGACTCCCTCGGCCAGGAGCCGCGCCGCGACGTGGTGGAGGAGCGGGAGGTGGCGCGCCGCCATCGTGGCGTGGCAAGCTGCGATTTGAAGCATTCGAGGACGAACGGACATGCGACGAGCCACTTTTCGAGGGATTGCGGCGAGGAGGTGGAGGCATTGGTTTGTTCTCGGTGATCGGGCTGCTTGGCTCGGTGGTTGGTGGCGTTTCGACTGCGGGTGAAGGTTGTGATGGAGGGTTGTGCGCCCGTCGTGAAGGAGGTGGAGGTGGGACGGCTTTTGATGCTGGTTTTGGTGTTTCGTGTTCTTCTTGTATGGAGTTCTGTGTGAGGTTGGAGCCGCTTCGGCTGCGGTTTTGGCCTTGGCCTTGTCTACGTGATGTCGGCGGAGGTGGAGGAGGTACTTTCTTCGGCTGTGCTACTTCTGCTTGTGGCGTGGTTTGGGGTACTGTGGGCGCCTCGGTCGCCATTGTCTGGGCTGAGGCTTCAGGGGCAGCTTGCGCCTCGGGAGGTGGCGGAAGTGGTTTATTCAGATCGCTACTGGGTGATCTTGGTGTTGAGGGTCGCAGGATACCTTGCAAAGGACTATTCACGGGAGGTGTCCTGAGTCCCGAGGGTTGTTGCCAGCCTGCTGGAATAGATTCGTTGAAGTCGGCAAAAGAAACAGTCTGCGGTCCTTTGGGACCCAGGGCCTTCCCATGCTTGTGCTTAGGTGGCGGTGGTGGGCCTTCTGCTTCCGGCCTGGAGGTAGTTGGGCCCATCAAAGACACGTGCTCGTTGTCCTCCTCGTCCTCATCTGAGATTGATCGCTGGTCAAAAGATGTTCTTGGGGACTCCATTCGCAAGTCGTGGGCGGGGTCGAACAGGGATTGTCGTGACACAGAAGAGGCGTCCGTGCTGCTGCTGCTCTCCTGCGGTCGCTGTGGCTGTGAAGATTGTGTGACCGGTGGGGAAGGACTGGCACTTCCAGTCATGAGCAGATTCTTGAACATGTCCACGTTCATCTTGGGCGGCCCTCCATGTGACTTGTCGTTTCCTCGCTCTTCAGGGTTCTCTTTCTGAAGTCCAAAAGCCGCCTCCTTCGTTGCCAGGGTTCGCGCGAACGGGTTGTACGGCGCACGCATTGTTCCCATTGGTACTGGCGGCGGTAAGGGCTCAGCACCATCCGAGTTTCGTTGAGTGTTCAGCAATGCGCGCTGGAGATCCGGGTCGGCGGTCGATGTGGCAGTCGTCGCAGCTAGGTCCTCCGGCGTGACGGTGACTGGAGGTGGTGGAGGCGAGCCAGTCTTGCCATCTGAGAGTCTTCTGGGCCGTTCTGGTGATTCGACGGGCGATTGTGGTGGGGATATGATCTGGACGCGCTTCTTGGGTTTCCCATTCTTTGTCTTTGGCGGCGCTGTAGCATTCCTCTGTCTTAGTTTCTTTCCGAATCCGTCTGCACTATCACCGACACTGGCGCATGCTTACACTTTGGCACGACGACGTGGAGGTCATCTCGGTCGTCTATTGCGCTATCGTCTGGCATGCTAGCTTGTGGTCGGCGGAAGGGATTGCCAGACATGATCGAGGGCCTGCGCTCCTCGCGCGAGAGTATGTGATTATTGCAGGCGAGCTCTAAGAGTATGTATATACACAAGCCGGATGCTTGCGGTCCGGCTGGGTCAGAAACATGGGATTTGCTGTGGTAAGAGGAGGATCGCCTGCCTGTCAGCCCTGAAGATCCGTCAAATGCGAGCTGTTCCTTGTCTATCCGTGCCATCCTCCCACGCAAGCTGCCTCCACAACTCCCCGATCAAGCTACAGTACGCCCGCGCCAACACGTCATGCCTCTAGTTTGGTGGAGACTGGAAAGTTCATCTTATCAAATCCTCTTGCTGTGGTGACATGCGTGCAAACATGCTATCCACGAACATGACACTCGGTAATTCATGAAGACACGGCCATTTGAGAAAGTGGTCACCACGTGGCTGAGCTTGGGCCAGGAGATCGTGAGGCCGACTAAATTCGTACAATGCATATATTTTTGGCTTATCGAACATGCTCATCGCTATCATGCGCGGAGACGATACATGTGGTCTCTCATCATAGCTTTGCTTTGACAGGCGCATCGGCTGCGAGTGTGCCATTCGCGATCACAACACTCAGTCCCCTGCCACCCTCGGGCGTGATAACATCAACCTCCTGACAATCCTCAATTCCAACACCATTCGCATACTGCAGCACCACGAACTCGATCGGTCTCTGCCCAAGAACAACCATCGGCGCGTGCCACGTGCCAGGGCCGTATGTGACGGCTTGATCACCTCTCGCAATGAAGGCCTGCAGTTTGCTCAAGTCTGGCAGCCCCGGACCTTTAGGTCTCTGCGAATCAGCCAAGTCAAAAGTGACAGGAGGCGTCGTCGTAGGACTGTAGTCATTTGTGAAAGGATTTGGTCGGCTCCCGAGCAGGCGCTCACGTAAGCTCAGCTTCTTCTTCTGTGGAGGTGAGGGATACGGTGGCACAAGATCTTCCTCGCGAGCTCTTTGGCTGAGAGGTAGGGTCGGCGCAACGATGACCAGATACGCTGTCTCCTTGTCTTTCGCGTCCAGACCCATGGGCACGAAAGTCTGTGGTGTGAAGGGATGGCGCTCGAGGATCTTCACCGGGAAGACGCCTTTGCCATCTTCCTGCTCTAGAGCTCGAGGCTTGCAGACGAACATATTGACGACGGGCGATGCAGCCTTCTTCGACTGCGAAAGCGCATAGTGGTTGATCATATGTGTCACATCCAGCACCTTCCTGGCAGATCCTTGATTGGCTTCAATCGTGTTGAAAGTGAGAGTATCATCGTGTGTCGCCGGGTCTTCTATGACTTCGCCGAACTCTTGGAAAGATGCGCCAGTCAGTGGCTTTACTGACACCTCCCGTGAAGGGGCCATGGTTGAGAGGGGCATGATTATGAAGACGAAAGGGAGGTTGCTATAGTGCGACTAGTAGGTGCTTGGAGCTCTATTCGCATTTGTAGCTTTCTCCAATGCTTATCGTCCAGCGGGAACGTAAGCAAAGTGGGCTGCTGCTGCTACTTTCGCCGATAACATGTGAAGATCGCCGGACTCGAAAGCGGCGGCGGCATCTGCCCGCAACGCTAAACCACGCGAGGCAAAAGCCGAGGCCCACTCTAGCACTTCAAGCTCGCGTCTCCAAGTCGCGTTACTTTCTGCTACACGCGTCAACATTCTTACGGCGACGAGTATCTATACCACAACACCAGCTGATCGCATTCGCAACATGGCAGAGCTTTTCCGAGCCTCAAAGCTATGTGCCAACATATCATCAACACCCATACCCAGCGACAATGCAATCTTCTCAGACGGTCTTATAGCATCCAGCCCGCCATCATCACCACCAGAATTCCCTTGGGAGAGCACCAGTGTCAACAAAGATGACAGACCTTCAAAGTCACAACAGTCGGTCCCCAGCGCCTTCTCCGTGCTGGGCAAGCGAAAAGCTCTCTCGCCGACGAGTGACAATGCACGATTGAACAAGAAATCAACACCAACTTCGACAAGAAAAGACATCAAGCCCCTCACACAAATGCAAATCAGCCTTGGCCAGGAAGTGCAAAAGAAGTGCAAAGCTTGCGGCATGGAATACATTGCATCTTCAGAGGAAGACCGCAGACTACACGACAAATACCACAAGCAAAACGTCGAAGGTTACGATTTGGGGAAGGAGTTCTTGAGCAAAAGCGGTACCGACAGTGTGTTCAAGCCGGCGAAGAAGGGGGACGACATAGTGGCAGTGGATGCTCACGATGCTTCTTGGAAGCGGAAACGTGCTAGGGCAGCGCTTGAAGTGGTGCAGAGGGAGTTGGGTGCTGTTGAGATTCCCGATAAGCAGCTTTGGGAGAAGGAGGAAGGAAAATCTGCGCAACAATCCGCGAGCCGCCACACGATCTACATGTACGTGCGTCAAAGCAGATGCGTCGGACTCCTGCTAGTCGAAAGGATCACAGAAGGCAAGAAAGTCCTTGAGCCTGCCAAATCACCATCCACAAAAGATAGTGCAGCCACGGCGAAGATGTCCGCTCTGGAACGACTTCGTGCGCGGCGAGCTTTGCAAGAGCAAGAAGAAGCGGAAGTCAAAGATCAACCCATTCGACTAGCCACAAAGCCTACGCCTGCCCAATTGGGCGTTTCCCGAATCTGGACCTCACCATCTCAACGAGGCCAGGGCATCGCAAATGCTCTGCTCGACGTGGCCATGCAGCACTTCAATGAACGCATCGATCGACACAACGCTACCCAACTCAGCATCGACGACAATTCACAGGAGTCTGAGCTACACGATACGGCAATCCCACGCAGCCCCGACGCAGGCTCCCTGACCAAAGACCAAATAGCGTTCAGTCAGCCCACAGATGCCGGCACCAAGCTGGCCAGGAAGTGGACTGGGAAGAAATCTGGATGGCTGGTATATATCCAGTGAGCTCAAAATCGTCCAGCCATTTCAAGGGAGACGGGCCAAGGAGGCCAGCACTGGAGAGGACACGATGGGTGTAGGAAGATCATTATTAGCATTGCTTTTTCACAGCGCTTATACCCACAAGACCCGCATCATTAGATCAATCATATACACGTAGCATTCAACATTATCTCTGATTCCCATCCGTGGACCTTCAGGCAGCCAATGATTCAGGCGAAGAATGCGTCCGTCGAAGACTGGTGTGCGCCCCAACCCTGTTTACCCCAACTGAATATCTTCAGTTTCATGTCAAATATGTATCAGACAGCAAATACAAGTGCCGGAGTGTTTTGATCGGACAATAGACCATCAAGGCTTTTAGTTCAAGATTCGCTGATATTGTGGTGCAACCTTGGTGACCACGTCGCAGCGTTGTGATTGACAAGATCGCTGGTTTGGAAAGCCTAGTCCAGAAACCCGTGGGCCCGTGAGGTATAACGACGAGGCCTACTTTCATATTCGCCCATGGAAAAGACATCATTACTTAATTGACTGGTCATCGAATGTTGTCCCCGCCATGACCCGATCTTTGAGACTGAAGTAGTGGAAAGTGACGATGCGGATGTCTGCGTCGAACCGCGATACACATTTTCAGCAACAAGCGCTCGCGAGACTGGACAACAGAGTCGTAAAATAGGCTGGAGTTGCAATGGCGATTGATACCTAGTATATCGATACATCATCGTCCTACATAGTCCCCTTTGCCAATCCTTTGAATCCCACCAAGATCTCCCTATGCATAGTCCGCGAAGTCTGGGACGCGCATCTCTTGCGAGTAGACCTTGTCTCCGTCATTGAGAGAGAGGCATGTCGTCTTTTTGGGCATTGAAACATCTGGCACGGTGTACGTCCTGCACTGTCGCCCGTGCTCTAAGCGAGCAAGCGATCGGTGGCCGATGCATGCCCGACCCTTAGCGCGTAATGGAATTTGGCGGGCGGCATGATTTGGCCTTTTGATTTGTGCCGGGCCTTCCAGGCAGGTGACGTTCTAGCCACGGAGGCCTGCCGTGTGGTTTTGGATTTTGTCGCGGGCATGTTGGAACCCCTCAACCCATAGCTTGCAGGTATGTCTGCAAAGCTTCTCCCTCACTCTGCTTGCCCGCCTTCTGCAATTTAGCAGGGAGTGTTTTGACCTTTTCGTTGCCTCCCCTTGTGTTCTCCAAGTACAAGCGGAGGTACTTCTTGATGCTTGCTTCAAGCACACGAACAACACCCTCGTCCATCTCCTCACTTTGCTTATCAACAATAATGGACAAGAAGTAGACGACCGCATTCTCTGCGAGCTTGGACTGGCCAGCAGGAGCGATCTTGGAAGCTCCCGACTTGATGGTAGAGATGCTTTGACCTAGAGCAGCAGGAAATTCGACAGAGGTCGTTGCAACGCCGAAAGTGTGCATCTTTGCTTCGCAGATGATCTGGTCGGCGGAACCGGGCGCGGTCTCTTGGAGGCGAGCGTAGATGGTGTCGAGGATCATACGAGCCGAGGGAACGGTGTCGAAAGTAGCGACGAGATCGAAGAAGTCGTTGGCGACATCGCTGTCGTTGTTGAACTGTGCCATAGCAGCGTCGAAGATCGCCAGAGGAATTGCGCCAGTGTAAGCTGGTGCGTTGGCCAGACGCTTCAGAGCCTCGACAGTCACTTCCTCGACGCCCTTGTTCGCTTCAGGGTCGAGATCTTCAGCAGAAATCTCGGGCAGCATCATCATGTTGTCGTCCTCTTCATTCGTAGGTTCAGGTTCCTTCTTCTCCTCGTCCAGACCCAGAATCTTCCTCCTCGCCGCCAGCTTAGCCAAGTAGACCATCTCCAACTTCGCATACTCAAGGTACATGCGCCTCTCGTCCTTGCAGAACCTCAAACCCCTCTGCATGTAACTCCTAGCAGTAGTCATATCGCCCTGCTCTTCAGCATAGTGCTTCGCGGCCAAAACCCAAAGTCCCCACTCTCTAGGCTTCAGCCTGAGCATGGAAGTGAAAACCTTCGCCAATTTCTTGCTCGCCTTCTCTTTCTGGCAGAACTGCACATATTGCACCCACAGTCCGAGATCTCCGGGGAACTTTTTCGTCGCGCGATCCAGAATGAAGAAAATTGTCCGTTGCCCGCCATGCGCAGTGGCCTTGACACCCAGACGCTTGCATCTCTTCTTGCGCAGGCTGTCCAGGTTCATCTCGTATGTGGCATAGCGCACGTAGTCGCCGGCTTTTGAGCCGCGGGCATTGAGGATGTGTTCGAAGTCGCTGCGCTTTTTTGCGATGGCCGCGATCTCTTCGCGGGAGAAGATTTGTTTGCGCTCGTATTCTTGGAGCTCGGGTACTTGCTGCTCCAAGTAGAAGCGGGCTTTGTCGCTCGCCATGGTGGTGTGTTTTGGTGTGGTGGCAGAGTGATGCTCTGGCTAGGCGCTCTCGTCTTGCGCGGAAATATTCAAACGTTCGAGATTGGAAAGCGCGCCTCGGTCGCAGATCTCGCCGGGCCGGGGAGCGAAAGCCGGTTGATCACATCCATGAGCACGAACTTTGTCTTGAGATATAAACTGAAAATCAAGGCACACAATCATAAATTCGCCTTGATTCGCCAGCTTCTTTAGCTCAGTGGTAGAGCGTGGGATTGCAGCAGTGCAAGTTATCCTAAGGTCCCTGTTTCGATCACGGGAGGAAGCTGATATTTTGCTTTTGCTTTCGCATTTTTGCTTTGCTTCGAGCTTTCGAGCTGTTGGGTTTTGGGTGGCAGACCTGGCCCGCGAGTCAAACACCCCTGATAGACTTCACCTGCCCAATGTGGTGCAGCTGCCATCTTTTTACATGAACTCTGTATTCTGGAAGAAAGTTACAAAGTACGAAGGCCGCATCTCCGTCTTGGCTCACATGCAGATCGAGGCCTCCAATCATGCTTCATCACGATCATTCCCGGTAGCACTTTCGTCGGGCCACAACAATGATATCAAGCCACAAGCCTTCTATGCCGCAATGATGCTTCCAATCACTCCTGGCGACGATCATTCAAAGCACAGCCATACGTGCCGCAACAAGACTAAGCCGCAATCACGATCATGGCCGTCGATTGTGCCTGATTTGACATACACATCCCGCGTATTATTGCTCAGGATCACGGTATCATCCTCACAACGACACTAGAGACGACAGAGTTTGCATCTGGAATGCGTCTAGTCTACTTGATGCGTCGGCGCAGACGATAGCGAGACAGCAATATCAGGCACGTGGGAGGTGGCTTCTTCGTTCAAGCACAGCCTGTGAGGCTCTGCCAAGACCTCAGGCTTCACTAGCTCGACCTCGGAGAGTTTGAGGATCAGGCACGTTCTGGAGAGCCGGCTGTGATTGGTTTCCCCGTCTGTGCAACTGCAACATCACTTCATCCATGCACCAGCAACCTTCCGCAGCGTCGCCTTCGTTGAGGTTTGTCCACCGAATGTGGCGCCCAGGGCCGGATTACTCGAAATTGCCACTCAGCCTTGTAGCGTATCGCGGCTGTGGCACCCATGTAAGGCCTCGCGAGGCACGCTCACACCAGCGCGGTGCAATAGTGAGATGCGCAGTATCAGCAGGTACAGGAGCCCAGTGGAACGGAGTGATGTTGGGTGGATGATGAACAGTTGAATGATCGAACCAATGGAAAGCCGCCAGCGCCGTTGGTACTATCACGATACTTCAGCCCCAGTCGGATCTCTGTGTACTAGACCCGGGGAGTTGGAGAGGCCCCAGCAATGCTGCCTTGCCACGAGCCAGCACCCCACGGCCCACGCCGCCCACTACTGTACATCTGCACATGCGGAGCTCGTGTGCCATGCTGCTGTCCATCCATTCCAATCCAAGCAGTCGGCGCTATGTTGGCTGCATCGATATTCGGCATGAATGTAGTCATATGCGAACATCAGTGGATTCGCGAGGCTCGGCGATGCCAATTTTCACCCAGCCAAGCTTGACGCGAACAAGCAATGTGAGTACGATCCTGAAGCGAGAGTCTTGATGTCTCTCGGCATGCGCACGTTGCCGCTTGCGATTGGCTGGATGCTGCTGAAGATGCCGTCGCTCGACGTGCTTATAGCGGTTAAGCGTCGTGTGTGCAGCAGCGTGTTCCAGAGCTAAGACGCCTGCGCGCTCACTCCGGCAGGCCGCCAAAAGTAACTATTGGACCCTGCCCTCTTCGCCTAAGCTAACCGCGGTCGAGAACCATCGCAAAAGTAGCAGCACCAACGCCGCAGAGAGTGCCACACCATGCCCTCCTTCATAAAGACCTGCTCGGCGTCCCATGCCTAGTTCTCTCGTCTACCACTCAAGCCTTTTGCCAAGTTCTTGTCCTTGCCTGGCGCTTCTGCCCTCTCTTTGATCCTCTTCATCGACGACAAGGAGCACCTGCACGGGTGTCACAAGCCTCGAGATGGCCACCAGGACCGCAGGAGGCAACGCTGCCTTCCACAACTTCAACAACGACTACGCCCACATCGCCGACCCCAACGAGCGTCGCCGTCTCGCCCTCGCCGAGATCGACAAGGCTCCCTTCGGCTGGTACCATGTGCGCGCCATCTTAGTCGCTGGTATTGGCTTCTTTACTGATGCCTACGATATCTTCGCCATTGGTATCGTGACTACCATGCTTGGTGTGGTCTACTGGCAAGATGCTTCGCTGCCCGCCGCCAAGCGCGGTGTCATCCCCCCCAACTCGGACACTGCTATCAAGGTCGCTACTTCTGGCGGTACCGTCATTGGACAACTCGGTTTCGGTTGGCTCGCCGATATGGTTGGCCGTAAGAAGATGTACGGTCTCGAGCTCATCTTGATCATCTTTGCAACCACCGCTCAGGCTCTCTCTTCTGACTCTCCCTCGATGTCCATCGTTGGAACCATCATCTTCTGGCGTGTGCTCATGGGAGGTGAGTGATGCAATATGCAATTCTACGTTTCGCAGACAAGACTAACAATTCCCAGTTGGCATTGGTGGTGACTACCCTCTTTCTTCCATCATCACCTCCGAGTTCGCTACCACCAAGTGGCGCGGTGCCATGATGGGCTCCGTCTTTGCCATGCAGGGTATGGGCCAGTTTGCTGCCGGTATCATCTCTCTCATCGTCACCGTTGGCTTCAAGGAGTCTCTTCTCTCAGCCGCCAAGGTCAGCGCCTGCAGCGGCGTCTGTGGCGTTGCTGTCGATAAGATGTGGCGTGTTGTCATCGGCTTTGGTGCCGTCCCCGGCTGCATTGCTCTCTACTACCGTCTGACCATTCCCGAGACTCCCCGCTACACCTTTGACGTTGCCCGCGATGTCGTCAAGGCCGGTTCCGATGTCAAGGCCTACCTGTCCTCTGCACCCGAGGGTATTCCCGACGAGATCACCCGTGTCAACCAGATGCGCGATGCTGCTCCTCGCATGGAAATCCCCAAGGCATCCTGGTCTGACTTCGTCCGCCACTACGGCCAGTGGAAGTACGGAAAGGTCCTGCTCGGTACGGCCGGTTCCTGGTTCTTCCTCGATGTCGCCTTCTATGGTGTCGGCCTGAACAACTCCACCATTCTGCAACAGATTGGTTATGCCAAGGGTAACTCTGTCTACGAGATCTTCTACAACATTTCCGTGGGCAATTTGATCTTGGTCTGCGCTGGCGCTATTCCTGGCTACTGGGTCACTGTCGCTACTGTCGATACCATTGGCCGCAAGCCCATCCAGCTTGCCGGTTTCATCATCCTCACCATCATGTTCTGCGTCATGGGTTTCGGTAAGTCCAGGAAAAAGCACCCATCTCCAGCAAAACGTCATTCTAATTCTTTCACAGGTTACCACGCAATCGGCGAGAAGGGTCTCCTCGCTTGCTACGTTATCGCTCAATTCTTCTTCAACTTCGGCCCTAACTCCACCACCTTCATCGTCCCCGGTGAATGTAAGTCTACACCCTCACATCCACCCTCACAACCTATCAACAAAACTAACATACCCTCTCCAGGCTTCCCCACTCGCTACCGTTCCACCTCCCACGGTATCTCCGCCGCCTCTGGCAAGATCGGCTCCATCATTGCACAGGTCCTTATCGGTCCTCTCCGCACCCGTGGCGCAACCCCCACCAACAAGAGCCCCTGGCTCAACCACGTCATGGAGATCTACGCCCTCTTCATGCTCCTCGGCTGCTTCACCACTCTCCTCATCCCCGAGACCAAGCGCAAGACTCTCGAGCAGCTTGCTGGCGAGGTTCCCGGTACTCCCGAGTTCGACCCTGCGCTCGCTGGCCGCATGTCCATCTCTAGGATGGACTCGGCTGATGAGGAGAAGGCTGTTGGCCACAAGGGTCAGGAGCAGCAGGTTTAGACTGCTGTAGATCTTGTTCTTCCCTCTTTTTGATTCCCCCTTATTCTCTAGATTATTCAATCTGTGTATCGATACTTTCGCTTCATCTTTGCTACGCTCGCTCGGCATATTGCGCGCATTAATCTTCCTCTTTTCCTCCCTCGTAGACGCCAAAATAAACATACGCATTATTGAATCTGTATGATCTTTGCCGTATGTCTCGAACGCTTCACAATCACTCCCTTTTTCTCGCATACGGACTGAATCTCATACGAAAATGGTCCTTGCACATTAACAAGTCGCTCGTGATCTCTTGTTTGGCCCGATACATTGGGAGGGCTCAGAGGTAACGGAGTGATGCAGTTACCGTGACGGTATCCTCGAGGTGCCGGTAGTATGTGAGCGCCATCTCAGACGTGAAACCCTGGTGAATGAAGATCACGCGCGGATTCATTCACTTCACTCGGACTTCTCCACTTCGTGATTGGCTCTGGCGTGTTACTGTCGCACTCACCCGTGGGTCCATTCACTTCACTCTGAATGCTTCGCTTTGCGATTGGCTTTCACGTGCGAGCGTCGCGCTTGCCACCAGAATCTCGTCAACAATCACAGCTTTCTTCCCAACCACCCCTCTCTCCTAATTTCCCTTCTCCTACTCTCACAACAGGCTCTGGGGGCATCGTACGAAATATCACCACAAGCCTCGTCGGTCATCTAGAGATGGCGGCAGCAGCGCAGTCAATCAATCCCACGGCGTAAGATCCCGAGACTCAGCAATTCAGTAGCGATGGTGAACTGACTAGTTTCAGGTACGACTTCTCTGGACCCACCTTCAATGTCGTCGTTGGACGTGAGCCGTCAGCCGTTGAGAAATTTACAGTCCACACCAAGGTCGTCACGAAGCGATCGAAGTTTTTACTTGCGGCATGCAAGCCCGAATGGATCGCCGAAGATCCTTCCAAACCCGTTGACCTCACGGACGAGGATCCTTCTGTCTTCCATGCCTATCTTCGCTGTGTGTACTGTGGGACAGAAGCGCTCGAGCTAGATGCCGAGAGCTTCGAATCCGAAGTCCGCAAGGGCAACGACTGGGCCGATCTAGAAGTCTTCAACCTGGGGCCTACTGCCAACAAGAAAGAGCTTAGTAAGGTGTTCGAAGACTTCGGAGATATACTCGAAGTGAATTTCTACACTCTCGAAGAGTTGAGCTGGCCGCAAGAGTTGGGATCGCGGTCTCAGGTCATGGCGACAGTGACCTTCACCACAGCTCATGAGGCCTTCTTAGTCTGGAAGGCTCGCGATCACACTTGGGCTCACGGATATCAACTCAAGATCGAACTCGGGAGAGTTGGCGATGGCAGACCAAGTCAGGAAGAACGTGAACGGCGATCGGAAGTCGCTGACGACAAATACGTTGCCCTGATCAGGCTCTACTTGTTGGCCGAAAAACTGCAAGACGCTGTGACTTCCAACATGGTCGTGGACGGCATCGAAAACTCTTCAGGCTCACCAAGGTCCATCCAGGACCCGAACCAATATCCCTTGTCTACCGCTCGACCATGAAGAGGGATCTATTGCGCGACTTACTCTGCAACCTGTGGGCGGATGAGCCAGACGCAGGCCTATGTGCTGAACGCGTCGAAGCGGGTGATTTCCCGAACGACTTCTTCCGGGATCTGGCCATCTCATGCGTAGAGAATGCTAGTGAGGACAACCATTGGACCTGGGAGCTCAAGGTTATATCCAAAGGTCGTAGCAAAAGGGACATGTGTCGTTATCACCAGCACGACGAAGAGCATCCGCGCTGCTCGCCAGACTGTGGAGCAGACGACCAGATATCGTACTGAACAGCGTGGTGGTGCCGGAAAGCTCAGCGGTGTCACTACGACCTGCATTGAACGATGAGATTTCAATCGGATGCTAAATCGAATTACTATGAATGTGGAAACCTAGGATGGACTGGAATGTTCGTTTCGTCGTCTTTGAATGAGGGACTACCAGAGGGGCACAATTCTATGATAGGACACTACAAGAGGCGTTTATAGCTGAGGTTTCCATAATCTTCTGGGCTCTTAAATAGCGTTTTACCAGTTGAACAAACTCTGTCTCCACATTGAGTGATCGAAATCAAATTGAGTCTGCAGTCGCTCACCGTCATGCAATGTAAGTAGCCTCATACTTTGACTACCAAACTACCAAGCATCTTCTGCATGTCTGATTGGTCGAATAGGTTTAATTGGATGATGTGTAACTCCTATGATAAATACATCGTACACCTGCGATGAGCTCATACTCCGGAACTATGCGTTCTGGGGAGGAGGAGCTTAGCTGGCTGCGAGGTGCTGTGGACTCACAGCCCCATCTGCCCTGCATGAAAAGTGGCTGAGTTATGGGACATGGGATGCTCAGCCTGATCAGCTATAAGCCTGCTCGTCTGCTTGAAAAAGATTACTCTCTCAGCAATAACTTCCGTCATCATCACACTCGGAACATTGCATTTGAGCCCGCACGAACTCCGGAGGGTCTGCGAGAGTACGGTACTTCACATCGCTGGGCATGGCGGAAGCCTTTGGAATCGCCGCAGGAGCTGTCGGCGTTGTGTCTCTAAGCGTCCAGCTCGCTGAGTCGGTCCAAAAAGTCAAAGACTTCTATGAAAGTGCAAAGAATGCACCTCTGCAAGTCGCAGAGCTTATCGAGGAGATCAAACTCATGCAGGATATCCTGACCGACGTGGAGGGAAGCTCTCGAAATGTCGCTCCAAGTGCGAACATGAAGCGATGCATCACAGTCGCTCAGCGAGCTTCCAAAGGTTTTGCTGCATTCGCTGAGGACATTCAAGCGTCCATGAAGAAGCGCAGATATCGAGGTGCCGTTCGATTCGCATTGGGCCGAGACGATATCAAGCGAATGCTGGACCAGCTGGAGCGGACCAAGTCCTCGCTCCTATTGGCGTACAGTCTTTATCAGCAAGCGACGGCAGAGGACCGCTATTCCAGCATGATGCAAGCGGTATCATCAAGTCAAGCTTCAGTGATGCAGACGGCACAAATGACGGCTCAGATCACACCCGGCTCACAAGGTTCATCTGTGCTCGTGAACGGCGATACACAGATGTCTCGGAATTTGGGTGCAGTCGATAAAAGGCTACTCCGCATCAATACTCCATCATGGCTCAGCAACACTATCTGGCAGCTAGAGGTGGAGCGTTCTGTAGCCGGTTTTAACATATTCGTGAAGACTTACGGAATCGTGCCGGAAGATGCGCCTATCTTCGCTGCTTGCAGGAAGGGGGATATCACTGAGATGCAACGACTTTTCGACTGTCGACTCGCGTCACCATACGACAAAGATATGTATGGTCGGACCCTGTGGCTGGTGAGTTGACGTTGGCACACAGCTTCAGAGACAAGTATCGTTAAACGTGGAACAGGAAGCTTACAACTACACACGTATAGAAAGCTTGCGCTTTCTATTCCGACAAAAGGCGTCTGACCAAGCAGTGAGCTCAGAATAATGTGTTTTGGTGAGCACCTTACTGACTAGAGTCTAGTCCTCGTTGTTCCCCTTTCACCATAACGCGACCATCACTTGGCTTAAGGATGAAATGCCGAAAAGGTCAGGCGCTCTTGGTCTGCGAGATGATATCGCCTGGTTACATGAAGTCTGTCTTGCAAATGAGGTGGACGGAATAGACGACGATCCATTCAACTTGGATGCTTTGCGGCTTTTAGCTTCTCCAAGCGAGCAGGCCGAAAATGTCTTGTTTTGGCAGGCTCTTGAAAATTCGGGCAGTGGTATATCTCTACCACCATTCTCGAAGGGATTTGCCAGAGAAATGTTGAGTCACTACGTACCAGGAGATCACGGCGGAAGATCTGCGCTTCAGCTTCTAGCAATGATATATGGAAACCATGTGGCAGCGCAATGGCATTGGGCGGAGTTCAAACACTGTTACGCAGGCGAAGTTAGCGAAAACGATCTGCTAATTGTGGAACATCGGCTTCATTACCTGGAGAAGACCATTGCGATTGCTGTCTCCGATGGTATGAACTACCACGAGACAAATTACCCTTACACTCTCACGCATCTCTTTCTCATCGCGTGTCTCAAAGAAGCAGATTACGAAGATGTAGTTATACAGCCGCGGGTGTTACGAAATTGGTTGATGTTCTGGCTAAAGACCTTGCAAAGGGCCGGCGTGGACCTGAACGCATACGGAGCCGAGGAAAATCGATTTCTCGAGCAGCATCGATCCTCCAAAGAATCGGTTCCAGCTGTAATGGACTGGCGCTACCGAGAGTCACGGCTTAGTAGCAATGGCTCTCGCAGCTTCACATTCTCTTATGGTCCTTCGCCGGAAGATTGGACAGCGGAGCTGGAAATTCCTATGGAACATTACGTGTGTGAATTCTGGCAAATGCCAGGCTTGGACGACGAGTGGCCAGTGAGAGCTATACCTGGCGGTTGGATTGATGGCTAAGTGGCACGGGATTTTGCGGTAATATGACGCGAGCTCTTCACGTGGAGCGGCGAGCAAAGAGCTACGGATACGTGACCCTAGGCGTCCGAACGACGTCGTAACATGCAAAGGTCGGCATACGTTGCAGATATGTTTTGTCTTGTCTCAGGATGTATGATTAGCCAGCTGAACCTGGTATGTTGTCTTCGAAGCCAATCATGGGCCCATTGCGATCGCTCAAATGGCGGTCGAACAGCTGAAACTCAAGTCGCCTCTCCCTCACATGTCTTGGGATGCCGCCAATTTCGCTCCTCTTATCCAGTCATTGAGATTCTGCGACAGTCAACTGGCTCTAACACGGGCGCGACCATTCTGATAGTGATGCTCTCTTGGAACGGGCTTGTCGCACTTTTCTAATCGCTGGCGTCCGTCTCGCGCTTGACTTGGGCTTTTGCGCGAGACCACGGCCTGCCTTTCTCCGAGTTCTTCAGCCGTGTGTGAGTAATTTCCAAGTAGAAGCTTACAATGCTTCTGAGCTCTCCACGAGAGCGAGGACCCGCATGGTTCTCGAGTTCTCATAGTGGCACCAGTCATCCGTTCTGACCAGTCACAGACATCCAGATCTTCGCATTCCCGTCAACGCTCTCTGCCTAGTGCTGACCATCGTATTCTTACTCATGCTGATAAACATCGCCTATACGTCCGCCATCTACGCCATTCTTTCGCTCAATAATCTCGCACTCGCCTCATCGTACCTTCAAGTCGTGGCGTTCTTCTTCATCCATAAGATCCGCGGAGGAGTGCCAGAATGGGGTCCATTCAAGCTCGGTCGATGGGGTTACGCCATTAACATCTACGCCATGTGCTATCTGGCGTTCATCGTTGTCTGGCTGCCGTTTCCACCCTATCTTCCGGTCACTGCAGACAATATGAACTACTCTGGGCCCATATTTCAATTCGTGCTCTGTGCGGCGTTGCTAGATTGGTTCTTCTGGGGCCACAAAAAATTTGTTGTACCCAGCAGTCAGCCAATCGATCCCTGAAGGCTAGACTCGCAACAAATAGCATCAAAGAGCTCCAAGTATGAGTTGTACCACGTCTTCACAACAGGGTCAGGCCATTCGTAATGCGCGTCCCGCCAGGTAGCTACACAGCTTGCTCCAAAATGCCAGGAAAAAAAAGGCCCACTTCTGCGCTTGTCACTTGTCGAATCTTGTTCATGGCTTCAAATCTCACGGAGCCTCACGGTATAGTGACCGCTCTACCTGCACCCCCCAATGTGTTGATGACTCATTATGAGTAATACACGACATCACAGCCAAACTCGTGACGTTCGCCGATGAAGCGTCACCAAGACGAAATAGTAGCATAAATATGATGGCACCTCGAGTAGCATGTTCCATGTTGCTTTGTTACCAGATGCCAGGCGTTGCCTAGACCATTGTCTCTAAACAGGATTAGCAACGCAGCTGCGGCTGAGCCACCGTGCCTTCTTAGAAAGTATCAGCTCGTGGGAACGACTGCCTCGCTCGCTCTCGGCTCAGAATCCATTATTGATGATACGAAACCTAATCCGTGCTTTTCCTCCAAGACATGGACTCTCGACCAGATCTGGGCTCGCGATTCCATGCTTTACCACCCGAGCTACGGGCTCACATCTTCTCCATTCTGCTCGTCGGTCCCGTCAAATGGGAAATGCGACACTCTCTCACATGCGAAATGGCAGAACATAACACGAAAAGCGACTATACCCGGCCATCGCATCTCGATCTCCACGCGCTAGAGAAAAATCCTTATGTCTGTGCAAACTGTGGACCTCACACGCACGAGAAGACATGGCGGCACGCCCTTACTCGAGGCTTCGAGGTCTACGTCTCGCCATGGAGGAGCAAGTGGGCTCCAGAGCAGACCAACCCGTATCTCTGTACCAGTTGTTACGACGAAAGATGGAGGAGTCGACCTTACCCGGAGCCAACGAACCTGCCATGTCTATGTGCGAGACGACGCAATCTTGAGCTGCGCCTAGTCTGTCAACAGTGGAACGACGAGGCCAGCACCGTTTTCTTTTCAGGGAACGTCTTCGCGTTCGACGACTGCATATCGATGCGGGATTTCTTCCACGCAATACCAATGCAATGGAAGCTTCTCATCAAGAAAGTCAGCCTACTCCTGCATTTCTGGCAGAATACCAGTGATTCCGAAAGCTTCGATCGACTAGTCGATTCGCTCTCTCTCTTGGATCAGTTGACTTGGATACGACAGCTCGAGCTTGATGCCAAGTTATTGAATGATGAGAGAACGGCATCGGCTATCATGAAACGCTATAATCCAGGCCTTCGGAAAGTGCAATTCGTTGTCCAACGTCCATGGGACAAGCTGGTGCGGCGTAAAATGACACCGCCAAAGTACATTTGGGGTGAGTTTGGAGATCGAGCGCTGCTCGTTGGAGGTTTCGCCGAAGAGGTTGCAAGGTCCATCAAGGGTAACGGCATCACCACTTCGAATCTCGATATCAAAGTATCGGTGCAAGTTCAGCATCAAAGGCAAGTGTACGAAAGCGCTCAGAATGACCATAAGTTGTGGGCAGCCGAGATGCATGAGAAGCAGGCAATCTACTGCTAATGGCAAGATGTAAGCCAGATTGATCATTCTTCATCTGCGAGCTTTCTTTTGTGAGCATTCGATTCCATCATATCTCCAAATCGGGCCATTTTGCCCCATCAATAGGACCCGCGGAGTGGGGACTGGGCGGCGCTCAAGCTCGGTCGGTGAGAGTCTGCCAACAATATCTAAACAGTATGCTGTGTCGTCTTGATAATGACCTAGCTGCCTCTCCCTTTACATACTCTGGTCACGGAGGACGACATGAAGTACTCTGGACCCATGGCCGAATTAGTCCCTCAGCGCTGGTGGAAATTGGCTGTGCTTCGCAGTAGGCCACTCGTCTTCGAAGGTCAGATTCAAGAGAGTATGTATCGAGGTGGACCCCGCCGGTGGCTCACGAACGAGTCGGATCGCCCGCCATGTATATCTCACCAGAAATCTGTACGGCTTGTCTGAAGAACTCGAGGCACCTCCAATCGTAAGACCCATCGCTTTTTAGCTCGGAAAGTCTTGTCTGAGCCAGTATAGCGCATTCAGCTTCGAAATTTGCCAGATGCATCAGCGATTGCATGTCACTCTTGTCTGCGAAGATGCACGAGGTGAGTGCCCCTTCCTCTTCGTCACGGACTCGACCTCCGAGATCATTCCAGATCCGCCAGCTGGCGCTGACATGTTGAGCAAATGTTTGCGCGAGATACCGTTGCTCCACTCCCCGAAGATATGGCACCTGATTCCTCGCAGAGATCAGGCAGGCTAGAAAAGCGAACTGATACTTGGTCCCGACTGATGTAGCACCTGTGGTATGCAACCACATTCGGAGATTTGCATTACCGCTTGGTGGTCTTTGCTGGCTCCGACGACTTTCCTTGTATGCCGAGCTGTCCGACAATTGTTGCACCATCGCCAGTAAGAGCTGACGCAACTCCGAATTGTACCATCGTTGGTTGTACCTACTAGCTGCTTGTACGGCAGGTTGTTGCAGCAGTCTGATCAGATCGAGCATATCGTGCTTGAGGAAGCTACTGCCGGCGAGATTCCCATCTTCGCTATCTCCGTAGCCAGAATCAAGGACCGAGCAAGAGGATCCAATCGATGCTGAGTTTGGGCCAGTGTTTGTGAAGTGACTTGCTGATTCAAATTGTGCGAAAGCATTGACGACGATGTCCGAGATGCTAGCTAGATCTTCAATAGCATATTGCGATGGCATTGTTTCTAAGAAGTCGTCGAATCTGTAAAGCAAGTGGATGTGCTTAAGGAAGGAGAGAATGTCATCCTCATTCATGTCGAATTGAGAAATATTGTCTGCGAGGCAAACTGTCGCACACGTCATGGGAACCCATTTCGGTCTTCCTTGGCCTCCTGCATGTAAATAGTCAGGCAGCGTAAGGTCAAAGTCGTGTAGTGCGGCAGAGAATGTCTCGATGCTGTGGCTGATCATAGCAAGAAGGGCATCGTTTCCAAGAGTTTCCAAAGACGTGCAGGATCGCAAAACACGAAATGTAGTATTGATCGAGTCAGTATGGTCGTACATGTTGGCTCATCTGAACATGCTCGAAAGTTGATATGTGTTGTTGGAAAGGAGGACGGACTTGATCGTCTTTTGTAACTCTCCAGGGTGCTTTTGTCGTGCGATCGATCGTGTAGTGGTGTTACATACGTTTTCCGGATTCCATCGGCTGCTATGTACAGAAAGCATTTTGCGCAAACCGTTTATGATCTAGCGTCCCATATGCCGCTCACCGCTCTTGATCATGCTATAGCAGACTTGTACTATACCGAGACAATCGCATATTGACATCGATAGTCTTACGACCTCGACGTCGTCTCATGGGCTGGTATTGCGATGCGGGTCTTGCATATAAAGACTGTTTGAGGCAACAGGTACGTTTGAGTCGATAATTCGGTGACGGCTGCTCTGACAGCTTTGTGAGAGCCACTGAGCTGCGAGAGACGCCGCAGCTTATTCGACATCTGAGCACGGCGAGTTCGTACTGGCTCTCGCGGGATGTAAGTTGCGGAAGATCACTCAAATGATCAGCCGAGCTTTGCGGAACATCTCGAAACTCTCCAACCATCCTTCCACCGGATCCCGATCCTCTGCAAACCCGGTGCTCCGAAGTCTTTCCAGACTCAATTGACGGTCAAAGGTCAGCCAGTAGCCTACACTGTCCAGCTGTTGGCTACCCGCTCCGACGCCGCCGCTAAGAGCATTGTCGAGACCGCGCTGCTTGAAGACATCTTTGTGCTTGACGATATAATCTCCCGGCGTCAACAAGGATGTAGTCTGCGGTAGATTGCCAACTCCCAAAGCTTGCTTACCAGCTTCGGTGTCTTTAGGGGGTGCTGTTCCCTTAAGTCCAAACCACGCTGCCAGCTTTGGCCACAGCTCGCCGTTCTTGGAAGGGGTTTTACTGTCAGCAACGTTAAAGAGCCTGCCATCGCCACAAGTATCAGGGTGTAGAGAGGCGTAAATCATGAATCGTGCGATGGTCTTGCTTGATACTGGCGAGAACAAAGCGTTGGCGCCTGCCTCGTTGCCTGGGAATGGAACCTCGACGGTCTTTCCTTCGCCGCTTCCCGTGCCTGGACCAACACCGTGATTGTGAGCGTATAGAGATAGATACTGGGCCCAATGGAGAGCTAAGCTGAATTGAGATCCGTTCGGGGTGAAGCCGATCTTCTGAAGTCAATATTCGCTAAAGGGTCTACAGCATGGGAGAGGCTCACAATCGCGTCGGGACAAACTTCGCACCACGTCCACTTCTTCCCTAGACTTTCTCTCTTGAGAAGCTCGCGGTAGGCTGGATATACAACTGTCTTCGCATAGTCGGGTGAGAGGTGGTTCACCATGTCTTCGCGCAATGGAGGGGTGAATGTGCCACCGGGAGCATAGATGCCATAGCCCTGTTGAATTAGTATGAAACGTATCGCGAGTGTGCTTCGTTCGTGAACTCACTCTCGTACCGCCGGGGAAAGCCACGAACTTCAGATTAGGGCTGGCCAGAGAGTGTGCATCAACGACATTCTGTAGCATGCCCAAATTCGTCTTCACCTCCTCGATATCGTCGTCGATGGCATTGAAGACTACAAACTCAGCGCCGGCTCGAGCAAGACCGTGTGTTCAGTTACCTACCCAAATAGAAGATGTGAGTGACAGTCTCAATGTCTTTCACGGCTTTGGTCAACGACTCTGCCAGCGCAGCGCCGTCGCCACTGCGGAGATCAATGCCAGAGACAAGCTGTAGTTCGGGGCGCTGCGCATCAGACTTTGGCCAATGAGTCTCAGTTGACTTGAGAGGGCGGTTCGTGACAGCCGTGACTTTCTCGAACGAGCTCGCATCGGGGTAGGAGCGCAATAGTTGGTCAACAATGGACCAGCCAATGATGCCGGAAGCGCCGAAGACGATGGCGTGGTTCGAGGGGGCGGTCATATTGGGATCTCAGTATTGAAACTGGGGAGAAAGTTCATGTGTCTATCTTATGCGAAGGCAGGGACGTCCCCGGCTGTCTTATAGTGTTATAGTGCTGGTGATCTGCAGTGCCATCCATGGCCTGAGTTTGGAGTTTCCCTAGTCTGGCACGATGAGCCATCCTGTATCATGCTCGAATCCGGGACACCGCAAGTCAGCTTGTCCCGACTTTCTCAGCCACACTAACTGCACAAACAGAGGATTGTAACGAGAAGGTAGGATGGAACAAGCCACCAGCAGGAATCCTCGAGCGCATTGTTGCCAAAGCGAGATCCACCATGCCGGCTCTTCAGGCCGACGTTGAGATGTCACATCCCGACACATCATCTTTCGGCGCTTTCGGACTTCGGGACCCGAATGTACAGTAGTATCGAGCATCATGTCAGCCTCATGCAGCCTTGGATTGTTTCTGAAACTCCACAGCCTGTTCTATTTCTGTATCTAGCTGCTTATATCTCTTGTAATCATCAACCACAAATCGTCATTCTCACAGATCTTGAATTTCTTCCAAACCGTCCCTTCCACCGCCAGCAAGCGCTCCCCAATCAAGGTCACCCCATCCCAAGATAGCCACCAAAATGGCCCATCCACCCGACAATACCCCAGCCACAGACCCAACCCTCCACTACCCACGCATCCTCTGCCTCCACGGCGGCGGCGTAAACAGCGATGTCTTCCGCATGCAAGCGCGCTCTCTGATCAAGCAGCTCCCCGATTTCCGCCTCGTCTTCGCCGACGGCCCCTTCTACTGCGCGCCAGGCCCCGGAATAGTGCCCGTATACGAAGACTGCGGACCCTTCCGACGCTGGCTGCGCTGGCTGCCCGAGCACGCCGAGATAGACGACGAGAGCGCGGCGGAAGAGGTCATGTACAACATCGAGACGTGCAAGAGAGAGGATGCGGGTGATGGGCCGTGGGTGGGGTTGCTGGGTTTCTCGCAGGGAGCGAAGCTGAGTGCGAGTTTGTTGTATGATCAGCAGATTCGGATGGAGAAGGAGGGGAGAGCGGACACGGATTATAAGTTTGCGGTTCTGTTGGCGGGACGGTCGCCGCTTGTCTCGTTTTGCGAGTATTCGAAGCATCCAGCGCTTGTGCAACCGGGAGCGGTGAGTGAGGGTTTCGATTATCCGCATGCTAGCCCTCATGTGCTACGGCTACCCACTATACATGTACATGGGCTGGCGGATGCTGGGCTGCATTTGCATAGGAAGATGTTGAAGCAATATCATGACGAGAAGACTACGACGTTGATTGAGTGGGATGGGAATCACAGAGTGCCAATTAAGAAAACGGATGTCGAAAAGATTACGAACGAGGTTTACCGCATAGCGCGGGAGCAGGGCGTACAGTTGCCAACAGATGGCAGCGAGGAAGCTAATAAGGAAGGCGGATCTTTTGGGTTTGTTTGGTAAGCATTGGGCAGATTTGATTTATGATACCCACATGAGCACTAGGGATAGACGGCCGGCAGGTGGCAGGTCGCGAATAAAGCTAGGATGTACGACAAATGCAATGAGCTTTTCATGGTGCGTACAACTATCCCTGCAGAGCTTTCAGAACAGTCTCTTCCACGCTCTTGAGCGTCTCAGGCGTGCTAGTCATGGCGCCCATAAGATACAACACATTTCCGAGCACGCGCGAGTGTACGACCGGCTCGCCAGCCTGATTGCCAGCGAACAAACGGTCGCGCAAGCCAGTCGCAGCAGTTGACGCATAGCCAGAGCCCGCAGGGTCTTTCAGCGACATGGCAAACACTGAGCCGATAGCAAAGACGTAGTCAACGTTATGCTCTCGTGAAATGGCATGAACAAAAGACTTGGACCACATACTCCAAGGCGCAGGCGACTCGGATGTGCCTGCTGTCAATGCCGTAGATGTTGCCTTCCAATCCTTTTTGAACCCTTCCCAATCGCGCCCTTTGCTGATGGTGTCCATGGTGCTCAGACTTTCGTTGGCGACCGAACAGCCGATAGCATGCGCAGTATAGCTATGGCCATGCAAGAGAGCATCGCTCTTGTCAGAGCTCAAAAAGGCGTCGAAGATGGACTCACTCGCCGTCGTGGTGCACAGCGGTAGCAGACCCCCAGTGAGCAGTTTAGCGTTGACCACGATATCCGGGTCCGTCCCCAAGAATCCAGCAGCGTCGAAGCGACCCAAACGATAGAGTCCAGTGAATACTTCGTCGAAAATAACAGGCATGCCCTGCCAATCCTTATCCTTGCCTTGCGCATCCATGGCCCTCGCGTTGTCCATGTTGGGGTCGATGCCGCGAACAGCATCGACGAGACAGCGCTGGAACAGTGGATCGGCGAACATCATACCTCCAGCACCAAGAATGACTGGCTCCATGATGAGTGCTCCGAATTTGTGGCCCTGCTGGCGCAAATGCCACAATTCGGCATCAAGGTAAGATCGATAACGACCCCAGTCAGCACGACGAGCTTCCAGATCAAAGATTTCCTCAAGCGAATCGAAAGTGCGAGTCTTGCCAACGGCCTTGCGCATCGATTTCGGAGGCTCGACAATCCACTGGCCATCCCTGAGCCGGACTTGAGGGAAGTCCAGCCAGTGCCCACGGCCTTGGTACCACTCCACCTTCTTGTTGAAGATGCTAGGTTCCGAGCAATCCATCGTGCCCATCGTATCGCCGTGATAGCTACCGATCAAGCCCAGGATCTCGACATTGTCTTCGGGTGCCCAGCCATGACGTTTTGCTGCAGCGCGAAGAGCCATCTTGACCGCAACCTCCATACCCGTACTTCCGTTGTCTGTATAGAAGACTTTGCTCAAGCGTGAGTTGCCCATGCTCTTGATCAGCGTTTGCGCCAGTGTCAGGGCAGGTTCGTGCACGGCGCCGGCGAACATGACGTGGCCGTACTTGCCTGCTGCGTGGGCAGCCGTGAGAGCGAGTTGAGGGTTTCCGTGGCCCAGACCTTGAGTCCACCAGGAAGCCGACGCGTCGAAAGCGGGCTGCAGGAGCGATGTCTCTTGTTCGCCTGAGATGGGGATGGGGTCCTTTTGCTTGGTGTAGGTCTGGAAGTAGTCGCTGTATGCAGACTCCATGGCCACGACATTGTTTTCGTTGCGCTCGCTGTGCTGCATGAAAGGGTGCCAGATGGATTCTGTAGCTTCCTTTGGCATGTTGCGTAGATCCTCGATGCGCTTGTCATGAGCCTGTAGGAATTCGTCGACAAAGATGTCGACCTCTTGGGCGACGCTCGGGTTCTCATAGTACGCAGACATAGCCTTGTAGTCCTCTCCAGCATCTGTGAGAGGATCGGGTGGTGGAGGGATCGAGAAAGATGATATGTTGCGTTCGGCAAAGTAGTTCTTCAAATATGCGGCATTCTCATACCTGTTCTCTGCGAACAGACCGACAGATTGCACATTGTAGCCACGGATATGCAGAGACTCCCAAGCAGAAATCGTAGAACCAATGCCGCCCAGACGATGATCACCAACAAGGAATGTCGGCAGCCGAAGAGGTCTGTAGACATCTGCCTGCATGCTTCCAGAAGGCGCTGGTGAAAGCACACCGCCTGCAGTTTCTACGATGGCGATACCATCATCGCCAGTCGCATACTTGCGCAGTTCGTCGTAAAGAGCAAGGCTTATGTCGTGGTCGGAAACAGCTTGCTATTACAGCATCAGACTCAGCAATTAATCGGGTTCATTGACGTGGCGCATGACTTACAGATGTCCCGCGAGCAGCTATATGTGGGCTAACAGGATCAGCGAACTGGTACAGGGTCTTGGAATGTATACCAGAGCCAAACTTGGCGATGTGGCTATGTTGCAAAAAGTTGTCAGAAGGTTGATACTACTGTATATCATGTTTTGACTTTCGGGAGATTCATCCTTCCCATCCAGATCGACAAAGAAAGCATACCTGTCATCGGCCTCATCCAAGGGTCCAGTAGAGACTGGCTTCACATACTGCACTCTCTGCAGCCTTTTCTGGAAAGCTCGACAAAGCACCGTCGAGAAGATGGTCTTTCCGACACCGGTATTGGCGCCGTAGATCTGCAAAGTCCTCAGTCGAAGCCACAAGGCAGCGCCCGCAACTCGTCTCATTGCGAAGATGGCGTGAGCATGGAAAGCACAAAGATCGAAGCTCGAAGTGTTTGCTGCCCACAGATCATGTGCTACCTGTGCTTACTCTCGGCAAGGCTGCAGATACACGCACTTTAGTCCCGTCATTCATCGGGGTGGCGCCCCAATGCCTCGGTCCTACTTTTGGTTTGTGCCGTGTTGAGCCTCTCCAGATCTCCACCACAATTCTGGGGCAATGCAGGGCAAGCCAATGCAGGATGAAGCACGAGCCATTTCGACTCAATAATAACTCACCTGTTTTTGTGGATCATCATGGAGATCCTCAATAATTTCATTAAACAATGACTGGAGTGAGAGGGCAGCATCTGCATAACGCCCTCGCTGAAGCACTCAACAAGCGGAAAGCACAAGGCACTATTCGCAATCTGACCATACAGCCACCAGAGGCCGTTGACTTCAGCAGCAATGACTTTCTCTCTCTGGCCTCGTCACAGGAATTGAGAGATTTGTACCTTCAGGAATTACGTTCTGGGCCATCAACAGCACATCTTGGAAGCGGTGGCTCTAGACTCCTAGATGGCAACTCCGCATACGCGGAACAACTCGAAGACGACATAGCCAGATTCCATGGGGCCGAGAAAGGTCTTCTTTGCAATTCTGGTTTCGATGCGAATGCCGGTCTCTTCTCCTGTCTGCCACAACCAGGCGATGCCATTGTATACGACGAGTTCATTCACGCCAGCGTACATGATGGAATGCGTCTCTCTCGGGCTGGTAAAAGGTTTCCCTTCGCTCACAATTCACTCAAAGCACTTAGTGAGATTCTGAACCAATTGGTCAACGATGATCAACAGATCAAAGCTGGTTCCCGCAACGTGTTCGTTGCAGTGGAAGCAGTCTACAGCATGGATGGCGACGTCGCTCCTCTTGTTGAGATTGTTCGCATCATGCGTGAATTGCTTCCTCATGGCAACGGGCTCCTCATTGTCGATGAAGCACATTCGAATGGTGTGCTTGGTCCCCAGGGCCGTGGGCTCGTTTGCGAGCTTGGTCTAGAGAAGGATGTTCTGGTACGGCTTCACACTTTTGGGAAAGCTTTGGCTTGCAACGGAGGTATGTGCAATCTCATGGTATCAATGAATCGGGATGCTCGGCTGACTGACGCTGATACATCCAGCAATCTTATTGTGCTCTCCACTAATACGCCAATATCTCATAAACTACGCTCGACCATTAATCTACACAACTTTCCTCTCGTACCCTGCCCTTGCAGCCATCAGAGCTTCATATTCCTATCTACAGAGCGGCAAGACAGAAGCTGTAGGTGCTTGCACTTTCCCATGCATCACTGCCTCCCTACTAACGATGCAATGTAGCTCTCTCGCAATATCACAGCCCTGACATTACACCTACATAACCTGCTTCAAGCTCTTGTTGCAAAGCTACCACCGACATCCGCCGACCAAGACTACACATCTCTGCTCTCAATATCGCCTGAAGCGCCTCCATCACCTATATTTTCTCTCTTAACTCCAGCGCCAAAACAGCTCGCTGCTTATTGCCAGCTTCAAGGCTTTGTCGTCCGCGGCATCGTGCCACCGACAGTGCCAGAAGGTGGCGAGAGGGTCCGAATATGTTTACATGCAGGAAACACGATGGAGGAGATTGAAGGCTTGGTGAAGGTCATAGAGACATGGGCGCAAGAGCGATGCCGAGCGAAGCTGGTCCAGGAAGAGAGGGCAAGGCTGTAGTAGGGCGCACCGTACGATAACGTCAGATGTGGTGGATACGATAGAACAAAATCAGATGACAAGTCTCGCTCAACTGACGGGGAAGGAAAGACAATTGAATACGATGTGACTGAGCTGGCGCCAAGATGTGTACATACATGCCACATCTGCATTGTCCGACTGTAAGCGAGTAAAAAGCGTGACCTATGGAAATGTTTACGTACAATGTACAACCACATGCAAGCATGTGCATGCATGTGCATCGACAAGGACCGCATCCTTGGAGGGTTAGGGTTTCCTCTGAGCTTCGTTCAGGAAAGCTCCAGTCATTGTGTCTGGAACATGCATGCGTATTGTCGGATACATGCACTGTGTGCGTGTATATGTATACACCCCTACCCACCGACAATAAAGCCAAGCACATTTGAGACAGCTGTCGAATACCATAATGCACTAATCACTTGAGCAATATACTGCGGCTAAAGTAGCTATCACCAAGATCTTATCACCATCTCGATGCCGCCTAAAATGGACAGATCGCCGAGATCTGGAGCTCAAAGCAAAGGAAGAGACAGCTGACTCGCTAGACGGAATCCTTGCATGCCGTTCCAGAATTCCCAAGAAAGCGGCCTAATAGCTTCCCGACCATCCGAAAACTATTCTAAGCACTGGAGTGGCACGTTCGTCGCCGCTACCCAAAACATGAATCTTCACGGATGCACTCTGACAGATCACGACATACCTTCATTCCTCCGTCAGGTAGCTCGGCCCCCTATAGTATACACATCTCTTAGTACATGCATCCTGCGACACGGTGTCCACCGCAAGTCAGCCTCATGGTCCTCCACTTCACCCGTCCTGTGGCATGCTATCATTGACAAGCTTCTCGGATCTGGGCGAGCACAGCGCTATCCTATCACTCTGACTTAGTAACTGCTACTTAGGGCAGACTTCATACATACACGAGTCTAGCTATGGCTGCAACGCAAGTTGAGTTCATCAGTGTCGACCCTGGTAGCGTGTTGCAAGCGCGCCAAGATGACCGACGAAGAGTTCGAATCCAAGTGATGAGAGATTTCCGGCGAAAGGAGAGGGAGCGTGAAGGTGAGGAATGCGCTACTGTGTCATCTGCCCCTCTGGAGTCTCAATTTGATCAGCGTAACTCACGAGAATGTAGCCAAATCCAAAATCAAGGAGAAGGCGATTGTACCTACTTCTCCTAGGCGTGTCTTGCACCCACCAGAGCACATACGCAGCCCACAACTCAACCAAATAGCTTTGACCCAGCAGCTACGTGACGGCTGGTATCCGATCGGCTTCGGCTTCTCAACTTTGGTGCCTGCGGTTGTTAGAAGCTGGGAGCCTGTTCTCGCTGTACTCGACTCCATGAAACTTGTACACCTTGGCTCATGTGTACAAAACGAAGGACTTCTGATCGAGGGGCGGAAGAGGTTTCTGGTTGCCATGAACTGCTTGCGAGGTAACCTTGGCAGGGATCCAAGTCTAGCACTCCCTGGCCTAATGTTAGTCTCCATCGGAATCTCCATGACCGAGGTAAGTTCAACAAAGCTCCAAACAAAGCATGAGATTCTTATCTTCTTGCCATCAATGCCGGTGGATGGCCACTTTTTGTGAGCTAACATCCCAAAGGTATACAACGCTATTTCGGAAACTGCAACACCAACATCCTGGCAAAAGCATATCATTGGCATGTCTGCTCTGTTGTTGAAACAGCGACCCATCGACAAGTCCTCACCACTTGAGACATTCATGATCGCACGGCTACGTGGTGCTCAGGTGAGCAGTGTCACAAGGAACAAGGCAAGCGTAGTGTACTGACAGTTCAAGCTCTTATATTCTCTATGTAACCGTGAGCCGTTTCCGAAAGACTATGCAGCTCCACCACTCGTCTCACATTCGCCGGCTCTTGATTTTGTCCTCGACCTGGCTTTTCGCTTGCCACCTCTGCTCTCCTCTGCAGACATGGCCACTATTTCAGAAACGTCGACGAATCTGACACGCGACAAGGTAGTCCGAGATTTTGCTGTTTTGGAAAAGGCATTGAAGAGCTGGCTTGGCTCATTTCGCATGTCCTCAAAACAGCACAACTCGAAAGATGCACCGCTCTCCGTCCGGCAGTCCCCAATGCAAGCCTTACCAGACATGGCATCTGAGTCGCTGTGCCGCATATGTCTTCTACTCATCTACCAGGCTCTTACCAGCTTACATGCCTCGGACGCGTCGAGCGTCTCATCACGAATCCTCGCAGAGCAGCTGGCGGGAACATGTGCGGAGGACCTGTACCGACACACTCTCTTACTCTCACAGGTCGCCGAGAGACCTGTAAGCAAAGCCATGTAAGTGCCAGAACCACTGCCCAGAATCACACAAGCAGGTCTAACTTGTTCATTCTTTCTATACAGTGCCACTCGCGGACCACTGCATTTCCTATGCTGGTACTACCAATCCATCGGCGATTCTTCCAGACTAGAACGATGCTACGATATTGTTGCAAGTATTCGCGTGGCAGCACCTTATCTGAATTGGGAAATGCTTCTGCCTTGGAGTTTACTGCCATTGACCAGCGTTCGGGGTGCCGGTGGCCCTCGTACAGCGCACCTTTCGCCGCCTGCACCACTTGACGATGGATCTAGCGCTGCGTAGCAAGACGGAGAACATCGCAATGGCCTCGCGATATGACTCTCAAACAAGCATTGGATGCCAATGCTAGCGCATGCGATTCTGGGCATTATTGGATGACACAAGCGCTGGAGAAGGTGCGTACAGCTGCTCTTCCGGCAGTCATGGAAGTCGAAAGCAGCTACAGACACCATGTGATGCATCGCATTTCGCTTCCATTCGCCATCTTTACGCCACGAGAAGTCGAGGCCGATCGATGACCTCGGTGGGGAAAACCGGGAAAGTGGGGTTGCGCTCTGAACTCTATTTCTGAGCATCTATTTACCAGGACAAGAGGTCGGCGGTCGTTTGAGAGGAACAAATCCATCGCACTGCATTGCTATACAGTCACGCAGTCACGTCCGCCGACACCATGTCAGACTTACAAGCAGAGACGTACGACCACGCCGGCAAGCCAGTCAAGCACGGCCGAGCTCGCGTAAATGGCATTCGCCTCCACTACATCACAGCCGGCACAGGTCCAGCATTATTACTCCTCCACGGCACACCCAAAGATAGCTTCTACTGGTACAAAGTATTTCCACTGCTCACTGAACACTTCACCATCGTTGCACCCGACCTTCGCGGCTTTGGCTACACTGATAAACCACCCACAACCGACGGCTACGACTCCGTCACCAATGCCGACGATGTAGTAGAATTGATGACCCAACTTGGCCACAAGGAGTTCTACCTGCATGGCGAAGATCGTGGTGCTGACTACGCGTATGCCACAGCAGCCAAGTACCGCGACCGTGTGCTTAAGCTCTCATTCTGCGAAATGCTCGTCTCCGGCTTCGGCTTGGAAGAGAGCTCGTTCTGGACGAAAGAGAATGTTTCCGCACAGTACGAAAAGCGCGGAGTTTGGTGCTGGCATCTGGGCTTCTTCTTCCTGCCTCACGTACCAGAGATGCTGATCACGGGGCGTGAGCGCGAGTTCTGGGAGATGTTCATGAAGCAGGAATGCTACAACCCCACATCCATCGAACCGGTGGCTCTGAACCATTGGGTCGAAGTTGTCAAATCACCAGGATGTCTACGCGGTATTCTGGAGACCTACCGCGCGGGCCTGAAGAACGGCGACCTGCATAGGGACTTGTTGGAGAAAGGAGGCAAGCTCACACTGCCCATCATGACCATCGGTGCTCCTGAGTTCTTCGGACCAACCGTTAAGGATGGTATTCTCAGGCTTGCGGAGTCGGTGGAGAGGTCAGAGATATTCGAGGAATGCGGGCATTCGTTGGCGCTGGAGCAGCCGGCAAGATTGGCACAGGCATTGAAGGAGTTCTTCCTCAGATAGAAGCAAAAAATCATTGAATGTCTGAACATTGAGCGTGATGGGCCTGTGTCTAGATGAAGGCTCGATACGCGCGGCCTGTCGATGTCCACACACGCAGTGGCTTGCATACACGCAAGTCTTCCCTAAGCAATCTCAAATGCCGGATACGAGTATGCGGGTAATGATCGGGCATGCTAACACAAGCTACGCATTCAAGCTCCCATGAAATACCGGTCAGAATGCGGGGTTTGCCGCATCTGGAGAGTGGAGAGAGTTCTTCGATGCATGAGATGGAGGAGGGTGCGGATCGTCAGGTCCACCTCTGGTTGCGATGCGGGGGGCTCAATGCTGTCATTTGTTGACGTGACCATGCATTTTTAACCTTTACAATCGGTCCGGTGTCTTCTTAAAGGTCAAGCCATCATGCATAGCCCAAGTGGAATGCCCATGCGTTGCTGTGGATATTGTGTCGAAGATGAGGGGTAAGGCATAGCATCATGTCGTGCGACTGGTATAAAAAGTCAAGTCGTATCATGTTGACATGCAGCCATAGCAGCTCAATCTCCGCAGCATTCGCATTTAGCAAAGATGTTGTCCCTCACTGACACCTTGGCGATTGCTTGTCTTTTTGGCAATGCCATTGCACAGACAAGCACCTTCTTTTCTCCGGGAGTGCCAACGGATGCACCTATTCCAGGTACAAGATCGTTGGTTCCATTGATGGTCATTTAAAGAGATGTTGACCGAGAATAGGCAGCTACACTGGCCCGCTTCGACCAAGAGTCCACTTCAGCCCGCCGCAGGTATTCAACCAACTCATGAAATTACATGGGAAACTATATATCGCTGATACAACAAGTCTTAGAAATTCATGAATGACCCCAATGGCATGTTCGTCGACGCAAACGGCACCTGGCACCTGTATTATCAGTATGATCCGACAGGTATCGTAGCTGGCAACCAGCACTGGGGTCACGCTGTAGGTATAGCTCACACAAGCTCCACGATATATCATTCTGACAACTATTCGTAGACGTCGAGAGACCTCTACCACTGGGAGAATCAAAAGATCGCACTGTGGACGCCAAACAACTTCACGTTCGTCTTCTCTGGATCTGCTGTGGTGGACAAGAACAACACTTCTGGTTTCTTCCCTGATCAAGACAACGGCGTCGTAGCCATCTACACACTCGCCGAGTATCCGGGAGGTGTTCAAGGCCCACAGCAGCAAGCCATCGCATACAGTAAGGATGGCGGATATACCTTTGAAGCCTACGCCGAAAACCCAGTCATCAAGTCCGAATCCAACCAGTTCAGAGATCCCAAAGTCATCTGGCACGCGCCCACCCAGCGTTGGGTGATGGTCCTCGCATACGCAGCGGACTTAACGTTCGGATTCTTCACTTCTGAGAACCTCAAAGACTGGTCACATGCGTCCAACTTGAGCCATGTGGGACTTCTTGGTCTGCAATATGAATGTCCCAACCTTGTGGAGATGCCGATGGAAGGCTCTGATGATCCCATCTGGCTGCTTGCCCTGTCAATCAATCCCGGTGCTCCACTGGGAGGTAGCATCACCGAGTACTTCCCTGGCGAGTTCAACGGAACTCATTTCGAGCCTTTCGATGGAGCTGCCAGAATTGCGGACTTCAGTAAGGATAACTATGCTGGACAATACTTCAGTGGAGTCCCTGGTGATCAAAAGCAAGTTTCGATTGCTTGGGCCTCGAACTGGCAATAGTAAGTTCTTAGTCATACCATCAGACCTAAGCTTTACTGATCTTCGTAGTACCCAAATGGTTCCCACAGGCGAGTCCGAGGGCTGGCGCAGTCAAATGAGCCTTCCTCGACACAACTACATCAAGAATGCCACTCGCATCGGCTACGTGCTGGTAAGCGAGCCGTACAATATCCAGAGCATTGCCAGTCAGGAGTTGGCCTACAACAGTAGTCTCGGTAACTCTTCTATCCTCCTAGATTACTCCACGGTGGAATCAGGAGCCCTGTACTTTGAAGCAAACATCACCAACCTGAGCCCCTACACTGTCTCCCCCGGCACTCTCAATTTCACTTTCACCTCCTCCGTATCAGGCGAGTACATCACTGGCGGCACAACGATCAACGGCGACACCTGGCTCGATCGCGGCCACACATACGGCTTCGACAACCCGTACTTCACCAACAAGTTCTCCACTTCGGGTTTATATAGCGGCGCCGACAACGGCACTTGGACCATCAGCGGTGTCATCGATCGAACGATCTTTGAGGTCTTCGTCAATGGCGCTGAGCAGAGTGGGACTATGACTTTCTACCCTACGAGACCACTGGATACAATGAGGATTGGCGCTGCTGGAATCGCTTCTAATGCTACGGTCAGTGTGGGAGTGTGGGCTTTGGAGGATGCGTGGGCGGCGCAGGCAGATACTAACGGTACTGTGCTGGGCAATGTTACCACCTCCGGAGGAAGTAGTAATATGTCGGCCATGATGTTCTGATTAATGTAGCTTCAACAACATCACGCTCGGTTGAAAGATCGACGGTTGATCCGAGAGTGCGCAGATAACAAGCCATGACTTAAGAGGTGTATAAAGACCACCACCACCATGCACAAAACAGATGAATATGTGTACGCAAACAGCAACGCACCACTGAAGAAAAGAAAATTCTGTTCTCAAGCAGTAGCAGGCACCTCAGCAACCTGCACCCCAGCGGCCTTAGACTCCAAGTCTTTCAGCCTCTGCAACTCCTGCTCCTTCATCCTATTTTGCCTCCTCAACCTTTCGGGCACAACCTCATCCCTCGTACCCGTCACCTTCCAGCCCTGTAATCTGTCCACACCCAAAGCCCGCAAAGTCTTCTTCTCAACAAGACTGTACTGGTTGTCATCCTCGCGATCGAAGTTCATTGGCTCGCGCAAGCTGACAGGCGGGTTGGTGATGATTCGCACGTTGCGTAGACTATTGCTACTTGCAGCGTGCAGCATGAGCGGGTGCAATAGGAAGACATCGCCCACTTTTCCGGTGACTTCGACGAAAGATTCACGCGGCATCGAAGCGGCGACGTCGTTGAAGAAGTTGAGATTCTTTTCTGGCTCCCACGTCGGATTTTGAGCACGCGGAGTCATGCGCGGGCTCACGCCCTCAGGGTGGTCGCGGAGGTGTCTCGCCATGATCGGGATGGCATCAGGGCAAATCATGGTGCCGCCGCCGCCAGTCTTGATATCTGTGAACAGTGGAATGACAAGCAAGCCTTGCTCCGGCGAGTCGAGAAAGTGGACGAAGAAATCGCCATCGACGTGCCACTCTTTGAGCTCTCGCGGATCCGTCTCCTTGCCCTCGCCTTCCTTTGATCCCAGATTGACGATAAGCCCGTCACCCCATTGCCTGTGCACGTCGGAGATCTTGTCTTCGCCACCAAGTAATTCGCCTATGGCAGCCCAGGCTTTGGGTGCGAACTCTGAAGCTTCGAAGTGGTTGTGAGCAGGCATGTTGGTTCGTAGGGTGTGCCAGGTGGACTTGTCGTTGGGATCCATTCCCAGACGAGTCCATACGTTCGAAGTCACATTGTCTGATTGCTCCTGCGTGAAGCAATTCGATAGCTTGATCCAGCCATGTTCGAGGAAATGGTCGATGTCAGATTGCGCGAGCACTGGTTCCTGTTGAGAAGTCATTGCGGCGTATCGGGTTTCAAGATAGATTACTTAGCACTTTGATTTGAGTAGCGATCCGGCTACATATGTATAGTGACAGGCGGGTCACCGGCAGGGAGATATCCTTCATATCCTTCCCAAACAAGCAATGCGGCGGCTAAGTAGACGCGGGCGACCGGCTAAATGACTTTTGTACACAAGTCGATAGCTACGGACCGCAAAATACACAGATTACAATGCTTCTAACAGGCAGTGATGTCGTCAGTTACGTATCACACATCATTAATGCTGAGTCACAGGTATGACGGTTGGTCAGCAGGCTTGAGAGACACACAACCGCTAGGCACATCAAGTCTTGGCTGGTACTACTCGCACATATATTTGTCCGATAACTTGATCATTCGTAGCCGAATATGTTCGCAGCTCTACGTCTACGCGCCCTCGCTTCCAAACTCCAATGTCCATTCCGCGCTCCGCTTGAGATCCTCTCCGCTGACTGTAGGTCTCGAGCTCTTGATTGCTTTGATGAAGTCCTTGACCTGAAGGGGAGGCTCAAGCAGCTGATCTGTATCAACTTCTGTCCAGCTCATCTCGATTGCACCCGCGTCACCTGGGCTACAAGGCGTGAGCTTTTCCATGCCGTCCACCTCAACCTTTTTGTAGTGCGTGGCCGTTTGGATCTTGCGTACAGGCTGCATGAGCGCATCTTGTACCGCGATTGCAATATCGGAACCAGAGTAGCCCTCGCTAAGCTTTCCAAGAGTCTTGTAATCATCCGCCTTGAGTTCGCAGGGTGTTGTTCCTACTGCAAGCTCAAACATACGCATGCGCGCAGGCTGATCAGGCAGACTGATATGGACACGTCGTTGGAAACGTCTTCGGATAGCAGCGTCGAGTTGCCAAGGGATGTTGGTGGCTCCTAGAATGAGCACACCCTTGCTGTCGTTACCCACACCATCCATTTGAACCAGCAATTCTGTCTTGATGCGACGAGACGCTTCCGACTCGCCTTCACCTCGAGGACCACATAGCGCATCAATCTCATCGATGAAGATGATGCTGGGTCTGTTCTCTCTTGCAAGGTTGAACAGCTGCTTTACCAAGCGCTCTGACTCACCCATCCACTTGCTCACCAAGTCCGAACTGCTGACCGAGAAGAAAGTGCTGTTCGCTTCCGTTGCCACTGCTTTCGCAAGGTACGACTTTCCCGTACCAGGAGGTCCGTAAAGCAAGATTCCCTTCCATGGCTGGCGTTTGCCGGTAAATAGATGAGGGAATTTGATTGGCAGAATGACGGCTTCCTTGAGCGCCTCTTTTGCTCCCTCCAGACCTGCGACATCCTCCCACTTGATATTCGGCTTTTCAGTCAGGATAGCACCCGCAAGTGCGCCTCGCAGTTTCTTGCTATCCGCATCATCCTCGCCTTCTTCTTTGCCTCCACCGTTACTTGCGGTACCGTTATTGCCCATTGCAGCTGGCTTCCGTTTATTGCTTTCCTGCTCTTCGATGTGCTTCTTCAGCTTCTCTGCCCGCTCCATGTATTCGCCGGCCTTTCCTCGAATCATGTCCTTGGATTTCGGGTTCTTCTCCCATTTGAGCGCGAGCATGAACAGCTCGAGCGCGGCATAGTACTGTTGGTAGGCCTTCTCATATTCGCCAGCAGTATCTTGTTCGATAGCCTTCTTCACGGTGTCGATTGCCCGACCGAGGAAGTCGGTGTTTGACATGTCGCCTTATGTAAGTCGGTTGCGTGTAGATAGCAATGGGCCCTCCACAATACGCTGCTAGCTCTGATGCTTTCGCTACGATTCTCGCGGGCGTGTAGTAGCGTGGCAGGCTTATCGTGGTTTGATAGTGGGAAGGACAGCAGGCCAAACAGTGGGGTCCTCGAAGACGTCAGTGCCGATGGGGAGGAGAAGCGTTGTATAGAATGACAGGCAAGGCGTGCGTCAGACGGTGTTGTTTGTGTAAGAGGCGAGGATGGATGGTGGTACGGTGTCGCAGACTTGACGACGTAGAGCGAGGATGTTGTAATGATCGTGTTGACGGCCTGGCCTCGTGCAGTGTGGAGAAGACGTTTGGTGTTTGGCGGGGTGGTGACTGCACGTGAGCGGGCGTTTTGCGCGCAGGAGCCTTGGTGGTTTCACTTCACATCTTCAGAACAGCCACCTGCACGTGGGGAATACTACTCTAGATTCTCGGAAAATATCATTGCGTCGGCTCCCTGCATTCCAGAAGCCACATTTTACAGGCATATTAGCCACAATATTAACGCAAAATGGAGCAACAGAAGCAGCTTCAGTCATTGACCAATGAATACCAATCACTGCAAAATGGTACGTGGTTATGTCTTAGGATTCACGCCTAATAAGGACTGTGTTGACATACTTGATTTGGGTAGATATGAGTGGCCTCGTCACAGCACGTCAAAAGCTCGAAAGCCAGCAGCAAGAAAACAAGGGAGTGCAAAAGGTACTCCAACAGAAATTTGGTATTAACATATGCATCATTGTACTAACAGATCGTCAGGAATTTAATTCACTTGCCGATGGCGCAAACATCTATAAGCTCGTGGGACCAGTGTTGCTCAAGCAAGACACCACCGAAGCGAAGAGCACAGTCGATGGTCGCTTAGAATACATCGGCGGCGAGATGTATGAGATTCGCAGTCATTTGTAGAGAGTTGCAGCGCTAATTGTTGATAGTAAGCGAATTGAGAACAGCATCAAAGAGATCACCGAAAAGAGCGAGACCAAGAAGATGGAAGTGAGTTTCGCCGTTCCTTCAACCTTCTGCGAGAGGTTATGATGTTGACAAATTTCGCAGATTATGCAAATTCAGGGCGCGATGCAACAGCAGCAGCAACAGCAGGCAGCTGCATGAGATTGACGCAACACGCCTTAGCAACACAATGTATGGAGGACGCACTGCTCTCTGGGCCCACGCAGCCTCAGAGATGAGCAGCAAACCTCCGGTCCAACCTTCAGACCGCTGTCATGGTCACCTTGTCCGCATCTGAATGAACTCGCATGTCTGGATTCACGGTCTCCTGCATTGAAGTTTGCAGCAACGAGCCATGGTCATGGTCGGTCCTAATAGAAAGAATTCGACTATGCACACTTAGCAAGCTCGATTGCAGCAAGATTCAATGGCAAACCTCAAGTCTCACAAAACTGCTTCATTTCACGTCGCTGGCGTAGCAATCTGGACAACGCCAGGCTGTCCAAGTCGTAGACATGAAGTGCGTCCATGTAATTTGCTGATCAAATGGACAAAGCAGTTTGTATGCAGACGCCCAGGCTTCCACCCTGAACGGCAGCTTACTGGCGGCATTGTGTTCCAACGACCCTTTCAGAATTGCTTGCTATGTAATGCTTAAACACAATATATTAGAGATATCACAGCTCTCCAACGTCGACAAGACACAACTCAACACACTCACAGCTCGAACCAACTCTCTTCAACTCACGCACTTCGTTTGAAACGCCGAACACCTCGACAGTACAAAAGAAATATCTGCAACCACCAAGCATCGATAACATTCCATCCCTCGCCATGGCACACCCTTTCCTCGGCAGTCCAGCATTCTTCTTCCTGTTGGCCGCGACCTTCCATGTCGTCTATATCATCATCTACTACACCTGCCAACCTATTCTTCTCGCAACAGCCTGCGGCTTGGTGATCTGCGTCTTCATGGTCTGCATCTGTCTACTTTGTTACGTCGTCTCTCTTCACACGAACGAGGTCTTCTCACGGTTCCGATCCTACACAGGCGTAGGGCTAGCTGTCCCCATTTCACTTCTGTTGGGAGCACTCCTCGCCTACCTGGTACCAAACGGATGGGACACTTGGATGTTCCTCCTTCTGGGCTGGGGGATTGCGCTAAGTGTGGTCTTTGTGGTTGACCTGGTATTTACTGGCATACATTTATTCCATCTGCCTGTCTGGCGGTTCATGGAGAGGATCCACTACTAAGTCGATCGGTGTGCGAAAGCAGCTTGGGGCAATCTCATGCCAAGCAGCGTGTCCAGCTTTTCTACTCGCGACTTTGAATAGTCTCTCAGCGAATCACTTGGAATCCTCAATTCAAGGGCTTGTATCAACATGGAAAAGACTGATCATGCGTATAACATTGCCGAACAGTCGAGATGGACTGCGACACCGCGCTTGAAGCTTTCATGTCACCTTTGACGCCCCTCTTTAGCGCTGTATCAGGAGAGCGCCAACACGGGGTATCTACCGCTTGAGCGAATGCGAACATTATCAAGCAATCTCAGCCGGTGGACGTGATGCAAGGGAGAAGCAAGCAGCTTTGGCAGTCATGAGCTTTTCGCTGGATCGAAAGATCGGACGAGCCCATCGCGGCATTTCGGGGACAGCCCTCGCCGCGTGTAAGGCTATATCCATCGTCAGCAGCAGAAACAATGAGGAGAGCCTCCTCGTGACCCAGTCTATGGGACCAAGCATCATCAAATTCTCCGGATTAAGGCGAGTCCATCAATGCATATTTTTGATCAGATTTCTGTAGACGATCAACGAATCCATTACATAGTTACTGTAAGCCTTCACGCAAAGCTTCCAAGTACGATATGACACACCTTTACCGTTGGCCCTTTTTTTTTGTTGTCGATACACTGGGATCATGTGATGGCAACATACACCTCCTTTGTTCTTGTCATTCCTTCAGTGGAATCCGAGCTTTCTAAAGCATTTTGATCGATGTGCAATGTGGGATGTTTTCTCAAGCTAATCGCTCTGTCTGGAACATGATTCTTCGAAATCAACCGGCAAAGACCTCTCACGACTTCACATGCCGGACGTCAATGGATTCCAATACTCATCTCCAAGCGCCCAGGGCTACATCGTTTGATTGTGACGAGTCGAGACCATTTTCCACGTGGGCCTGCTCTCGCCTTTACGGCTCAAGATCCGCCGAAACCAGGAATCTCACGAGGTTGAGTGCTTCTGCCCATTACACTATCGTCAAAAGCGGTACTGATCCCTGAAAGGACGCTCTTGGCCATGTGCCTTGGGTATTAGTTCACTGTAGGGCACCTTGGCGCGATAATCGCAAGGAGCAGCCGCGGGCTTGTCAAGACATTCCATCGGCGACCTCGATGCATCGAAGTCACAAGCTTCACATCCATCTGCAAGAACGCTTGTGTGTCTGCAGCGATCAAGCAGCAAATATTGTCAACGTCACGCCTCGAGCCGTGGCTGCTTGGCATCAAGTTCACAAAGCCGAAGTCGGATGCCTCGCCCAAGTCGCCAAGGTCGCTTGCAAACGGGCGCGCGGATGGAAGAGTTTTTATCTGATCCTCTTCAAGCTCCGCTCTTCGCCGATCAATTTGGTTGATTGGATCTAATCGATCAGTAGCCGAAATCTGATAAGGGCTCGCCCATATTGCCAATACTTCTGTGCTTCCCCAACAGGCATGCTAGCTCTGTTCCAGCAGTAGCAACTCGCTATGATACTACCAAATAGCACGATGCCCACAGTGAACGAGTCCGGCAGCTAGACAGACCCTTTGCTCGCTTCCAGTAGTCATGTTGGCTGCAATGGGAGCGGGTCGCCAAGTCGAACGATGCTGCAGGTGTATATAGAGACCAGGTAACGCCGCCCGCTATGCATCGTAGCAGGAGCTGCAGATCTTCATACAATCTCACGTGGTCCTAGCCACCTTGTTCTCTTCTTACTTCTCGTGCTTCAGATCCCGGTATCATGCCTTTCAAGATGAGGCCAACATTCGGCCGCCAGGACACTACTGATGCATCGTCCTCGGGTGCCCAATCGCAAGTGGTCATGGAGTCCGTCGTGGTAGACGACAAGGGTACTCCTGCCGTGCCGCCTGCTACTGGGGCGTCTACCAGCGGATGGACAGAAGGTCTTGACAATGATGCTCAGCTTGGTGTGAAGAAGGCTCAAGCGACTACTCTGTCGTGGACTAAGACGGCTCTGTACACCACTTTGAGCTGGTATGTGAAAGCTTTCGCAATTGCCAACAACGACTATCGATCTGACAGCTCATGCCTACAGTATCTGGATCTATACCCTTTCGGGAGGCTTCAGAGCCTCGATCAATGCGTCCATGACCGCTTACGCCACGAGCGAGTTTGGCTTGCACTCTCTGCTCACTGTCGTTGACATCGTCTCTGGTGCCATGACAGCTGCATGTTATATTCCGTTGGCAAAAGGCCTTGATCTATGGGGTCGTGCTGAGGGATTCTTGCTCATGGTCGGCATGCTCACATTGGGCATGGTCTTACAAGCTGCTGCTCCGAATCTCCCTGCACTTTGCGCCGGGCGTGTAAGTCATTCAGGATGTTGGGAGATTGTTGAGCTCATCACTGATATATCTTGCAGGTCTTCTCCTCGGTCGGTGCCGCCGGCGCTGTCTATGCCTATGTCATCGTTGCGGTCGATACCACAAGCTTGAAGAATCGTGGTCTAGCTTTCGCCTTCACTTCGTCGCCATACATGATCACCGCTTTTGCAGGACCCAGATCCGCCCAAGCTTTTGAGCAGAATGTCGGCAGCTGGAGGTGGGCTTTCGGCACATTTGCGATCATCACACCGTTCATGGCCGTACCGCTGTTCACCATGTTGAGGGTCAATCTCAACAGGGCCAAGAAGGCAGGACTCATGCCCGATGAGACTATCAGCAGTGGGAGAACATTCATGCAGACCGTGAAGCACATCGCCATCGAATTCGATAGTGAGTCATCCACTAGGATTGTTGCTGTCTTCAACATGAGCTGACATTGCTGCTTTTTTAGTCATTGGCGTTGTCCTTTTCGCAGGTGGCCTTATGGTCTTCCTTCTCCCCTTCAATCTCGCGGCATCCGCAGCCAACGGCTGGGCAACAGGCTGGATCATCGCCATGATCATCATCGGCTTCGCGGCAATGGTCTTGTTCTGCGTTCACGAATACTACTGGGCTCCCTCACCATGGCTTCCCTGGCATTTCTTGACCGACCGATCCATGGTCGGAACATGCGCCCTCAACTTCGTGTACCAGATCTCCTACTACACTTGGAACCTTTACTTCCAATCGTTCTTACAGGTGGTGTTCAACATCTCCATCGCTGAAGCCGGCTACATCAACAATACCTTCTCCGTCGTGTCAGGTGTTCTGCTATTCATCGTTGGCTACGCGATTCGACGGACTGGTCTCTACAGATGGCTCTTCTACATCGCCGTACCACTTTACACCTTCACACTGGGCTTGATGATCCACTTCCGCCAGCCGAACGGCAACATCGGTTACATCATCATGTGTGAAATCTTCATCTCCATCGGCGGTGCGGTCTTCATATTAGTCTGCCAACTTTCAGTCCTCTCCGCCGTCGACCACCAGCACACCTCGTCCGCAATGTCGCTGCTTTACGTTTCTGGCGCATTCGGAGGAGCCATCGGGCCCGCTATTTCAGGAGCAATCTGGACCAACGTATTCCCCGCTGCCCTTGCCCGGTACCTGCCAGCATCAGCGCAGGATCAAGTTGCGCTTATCGCTGCCAGTCTGCCTACACAACTCAGCTATCCGGTTGGTAGCGAGGAGAGACTAGCAATCCAGTTGGCTTACGGTTACGGACACACTAGAATGCTTGCGGCTGGCGTGGCATTCTCCAGCTTGATGTTCATCTGCATGTTCATGATCAAGAACGTGAATGTCAAGGACATTAAGCAGACCAAGGGTGTCATCTTCTAGATTGACAAGAGCGATGATCAGGAAATGACGGATAGATGGCAGGATTGAATGGTCCACAAAAGCAAAAGAGGTTCTTCGCGTGAGCAGACTAATTAGGATGAATTGTACTACTTCCATCTTCATTAGGCCAGAAAGTCGAGAATCATGCATCTCTTCACGACTGAAATCTAAAACTTCGCGTATCCCTCCCCGGCGATGAATGTCGCATGCCACGGAATCTTGCCTTCGTTCCCAATAAGCGAAGCAATAAACGCGCCATGCGCAGGACCATCGATAGCCGTACCCTTCGCCGAGCCATCCGGCTTCCTCTCATCAACATAGAAGAAGCTGTTGCCATCAATATCAGCTCATTGAAAGATCGCGACTGTGAAACAAACAGGAGAGTCGACACTCACCCATATCCGACCTTGCCATAAGCGCCGGAAGCCAGCTCAATGATATGAGCCGAAGCCGTTTTGCCCGCGCCCAGCGTCGTGAAAGCGGGCGACGGCGAGACGTTCAATATGTTGCCTGTATAAGCAAAAGTCTTCGGAGTAGAAGACGGTAGAGCGTCGAAGCTGGCGATAGACTCTTTGACAGCAGCGTACAAGCTGATAGTGTTGATATTCAGATCGTGAGTGAACTCTGCCACAGAAGGCGAAACTGGAGAATCCGGGTTGGTGAAGTGGACTGCCGCAGCTAGACTGGAAGTCAGAGATGTGGTCGAGCCATACGGCGAGGTCACCGGTTGGGATGCACGTACCATTGTAAAATACCACACTCGGTTCACCCCACTGCTTGCGAAGCGAGTCAAAAGCAGGCGCAATCGACTCTGGCTTTGAGAGATCGACGCTCAGAAGGAGAGTCTCGCTCGTACTGTCGTCCTGCTTGAGAGAGCGAGCTGCCAGAGCGACTCTATAGCCCTTGGATTGCAAGGCCTGTGCGGTGCCGGCACCGATGTTCTTGCCGGCGCCGATGATGAAAGCGATGGGTTTGCTCATGTTGACTGGGCAGCTGGCGATGTGTTGAGGAATATGCGATGATGCAATAGTCAAGCTTCGTGAGCACTTGTAGTTGGAGGCAGGAGGACGTGGTAGTCCTTTATGAACAACTACTTATATAGCTAGGACGGCATGTCTTCCTCTGACGTACAAGACTTCGCCGTATTTAACGAGAAATATTTCCATGCATTTCAGCGATAAATGGTCGGTAAGCAGAGCCGACAAATCCTTATTGATGCCAGCGTGTTGAGCAACAATGCCCTAAGGTCCGGAGAAGGATATTGTGAGATACCTCAGCGCTGCCTCGCAGCAGCCACGGCTGGGCACGTGGCTGACAAAGACAACCCAGCGGGGATGCGAGGTTGACAAACCCGGGCCAGAAGTTGGCATTCAAATCCGTTCGTCAACCAGATACCATACAGTACTCTCAGAAAGCGATCAAGTCGCAGCACACTCAAAGGTTGTATGAATTTTCACACCGATTTTCGGGATATGTCGCAACTACATGGAGCATCTGGTCAAGGCATTTCTTGACAGCAGTGTCCTCGGGTATTGACGTAAAATAATACTATCTAATAACTCAGTAGTTTCACATAAGCCACTGTTTCCCGCTCAAGACAGCGTCTCCCACGTTCGCTTCGTTCCTTGCGAGACGAGTCCTTTCTCGTGTCAGTCACATGCCTTTGAAGCATACCTTTCGTCCTCACTGGCGTTCTGTCCCAGTCGGCGCCGAAACGGAGCAATTCGCGGCCAGGCCACATGATAAACCAATATTCTTACAGTAGCGATGTTACGTGCCACCTGTCGTGCAGCTGCATTTTGCCTAACCTTCTCTTCATCATATCGTCGTTTGTGAATTTCCCAAAACCATTACCATCAACCAGTAAAAGCAAATCGTCCAAGATTGAGTTTGGGCAGTGCTTCGCCTTCGCAGCTGTTGCTACGAGGACTTTCTGGCACAAGCATATCCTCGCTTCCCTGTGCCTCAAAATTTGGCTTCTCAATTGTCGTCAAAGGCTCTCCCTCCAAAGCCAACCAGTCCTTGTCACTTAGTATCTGGTCCGCGTCGTCATCACCCACATTGCGTTGAGCAACTGGTGAGGATGCAGGTACGACGTCTTCAACATTCACCGACGTCTCTGTGGCTATACTAGGCTCGAGGTCACCCTTCACGGGCCCCGAAAACTTCGCTGTCACTTCGTGTTGTGCAGGTGTCTTCTGTCGGGGCTTTGCACTAGTACCCTCGGGACTGTAAGCCCACTTGTCTTTCAGGCCATCAAAGCGGGAGCTGATGCCCTTACTAAAGATGCAGGGAGAATCTCCCAAGCTATCAAAAGATGTTTCCGGTGTCTCTGCGTCTTGTGTGTTGTGCGATGTGTTGGAGGCGAAAGATGCGACGGTGTCCTGTGTAAGATCTTGCGAAGTGCTCCCAATCGAACTACGCAGATTGGCTGGCGATGCATCAGAATAGACCGAGATTCTTTTTCGCTTCTTAGGTGACGGAGAGTGAGCAGGTGTATCGGCTAAAGCAGCAATGGCTTCGTGAGCCGAATCATCCGACCACAGTTCAAAGTTGTCCTTCTTCGTTGAAGCTTTGCGCAATGAGGGACTGGCTCCGAAGAACCGGCTGGTGGAATCTTCTTTCGTGCTTGCGCTGTTCACGGGGGGCACTATCATGCTATCTGAGCACAATCGTTGGCGTTTGGGTGGACTGTGACTCGTTTGTAGTTGCGCACTCATCGTTCGTCGTGCAGGCTGCGGAGCTGAGCTTGGCGCAGGCATGCTTGCCACACGACTGATCGCAGGTGGCCGGATGGCTGGGAGCCGTGAAGCAGACCAGGAAGCTCCTGTCTGAGCCTCAAGAAGGAGACGCTGACTTGGCGAAGGTGTGAAAGAGTTCGGATCAAGTTCTGCCAGAGGCGTACGGCGTGCTTTGAAGAACTCCGAGATGGGTTTGCCGGGTTTTTGACTTGGGGTCTGCATACTGATAGGTCGTCTTGATGTGTTGTCTGGTCGTTTAGAGAGTCGCATGGGCAGTTTTGTGTTTGGATCTAGATCCCCCACTGCTACACCAGATGCAACTCCTGGGTCAACATACTTTCCGATGTAGGGCATGCTGGCCACGTCCAAGTCACTGGGCACTTTGGTGAGGTTTATCAAGCCCTTCGCCTCGTCACAGTAGACCCACTGATACAGGAATGTCTGCTCGGCTTTTGTGAATGATTCTTGGTAGTCAGCAGGAACCTTCATCTTTCCTTCAAACTGGACAGCCTTGATGACACGATCGGCAGTCTTGTGTTTTCGAACAAGTCGGTAAGCGGTCTTCAGGCCCATCCTCTCGATGCCCGCGAGATAATCACAACCTGAAAGCATAGCCATCATTCGAAAGTCGCTAAGTTTCCACCCAACAAGGCTCACTTCGCGGCAAGCGGTAAAGTCATCGCGTCTGATCATCACACATTCACCATATTGGTCCAATTTGGTCAACAAGCATCGGACTCCAAATACTAGCAGATCGGAATCTTCACTCAGGACACCCTGGATCGTGCCCTTTTGCTCCAGGTACGCAAGTTGGCTGTCGGCTTCGTACGGCGCGACGACGTAAGGTATCCCAGCAATCTTGAGCTCCTCAATGATCTCGCGGGCCATGAGCGGAGTGACATCTATCGCCTTCTGCAGCTCTTGCAGAGCCAGGGCAGTCTTGCCGGCTTGTAGCAGCTGCAAGCCAGCCCGTCTGCTCTCCTTCCGCCGCGCGGCTCTGTCTTTTTCCGTGTGCCCTTTGCTCGGCAAGTGATCGCCATCGAACACCAGGTATGGCTTTACTCCGAAGTGGATGAGCATCCGCACACGATTCATGAAAAAGTCGACATATTTCCGGGTAGGCTTGTCCTGGGCGAGCTCGAGAGCACAGGTAAATGTAGCACGGTGGAGCCAGCCGTAGGCATCGACGCCAATTGTCTTGCCAGCAAAGTTGCGGAGATGAGTAGGCTTTTGTATGCTCTTGAGCAATGGGAGTAGCCCTGTCAATGTTTAGCAACAGGGTATCATTGTGCATTGGGCGGTACGTACCTTGAATACCCATGTCAGCAGCCTGGATTAGAGCCGGCAACAGTGCCAGTCGTCTGCTCGTCACGTATGTCTGGTGTTCATGTCCAGGTCATCAGCAAGGGTCTGTCCGAGTGGCAGGATAGCCAGCTCGTCCGAACTATGGTCAGACGATCAGGTTCACCCCTCACAACTGTCACTTTCACGTACTCGATGGCAAGACGCGTGAAAGAGCGTTGGACGCGCGCCAGTGAACGTTGGAAGAAGGCTCAAGCTCGGGCGGGGGAACGAGCAAATCCCGACTTTGAGAGACAACTTCTTCGACTTCGAGATTTCTTGCGGGTCGGAAGGATATCCGCGCGGCAAATAGGCAAGTAACGACCAGACTCAGCAACAAAATATCTGGAATTTGCTCGTGAATAACAGAGCAATCCCGCCATCATGCCTTCGAAACTCAACAAAATCCAGAAGCTTGTCACAAAGAAGAAGGGCAGCAATGCAAAAGCTCTTCACGAAAACAGCAGAGATGCCCTGAGAATTCGCAAAGCCAGCGTCCGCGACGACCGAGTGAACAGGAAGCACAAACTTCAAAAATCTGCAAACGACCCATGGTTGAATCGCATTGCTTGGTTCAAGGAACACCTCCCCGACACACTTCACCCATTCGACAAGTCTGAACTCCAAGCGGCTGCCGAGGAGTACCTTACTCACATGGACGAAGAGATCAACCAACTTCAATCCGAGCGCAGAGCTGGAAGACCAGCGACCACCAGGCAGCAACAGCTTGAGATGGCCAAGGACGGCGAGAAGAAGGAGTATGCAAGTGGGCTGTGGATGCCCAACTTGCAAGACGAGCAGACTCTCATCAAACTGGATGCTTGGCAGCACGACTGGCTTAGTCTGAGCAACATGAGCTTCGTCAGAGTCGACTCTGAAGGACTGGTCAAGGAGGCTCAGTTCCCACCGAACAAGGCAGCTTGATTGAGTCAATACCAGCAGCGTTGAAACCAAATAACGCCACTAGACGCTGGGGCTTGATGGCTATTGGCAAGGCAATTATCGTCGCCGGAGACAATCGGGCATCAACATAGTATTCATGTCGCATGTCTCCCGGCCTCCAAGCTACGTTCCATTTTGATGCCAATTCCGTTGCCACGTTGGCAGTAAGGCCATGATACGTCCAATGCTACGCCATGGACCTCACAGATGGAATGCGAGCCTTAAACTACGGGTGATATCCAGGTCCTTGTCGGGGTGGATTCAGAGATTTTCTGGGCGTTTTGAGCGCTTGGTTTGGTGGCCGGAAAAGGGCAAGGGGGAAGGTGTGTCGTATGATAGTTTCGATGTGGCAGACAGGTCGACGGGGACTCGGGTGGGCGCGCTGATCGTACCCCCTCGCAGGAAGCTAAGCTCATGTACAACGACATGAAGATGTCTCAATATTAATAGTGCGACGTGGGTTTTGGGAGAGGCGTAGTCCCGAAGCACAATAGTAGACCTGTAGTCCCGTCAACAGACAACTTTCAACTCGTAATATATGCTGTCGTAAGTCTGCGCGTGACCCCGTTCTGTTTTCAATGCCGATACCAGCAGCTATAGTCCTCACACCCGTGGCATTCACCCTTGAGATGACAATCACAATACATCGACGTCCCTTTGAAATACATTTCTAGCTCAAAAGTCTTTATATACCCCCATGTGGACTTGATGTCCATATTAGCTGCGATGTTTCTTCACTTTTATCTGTATCGTCTGAGGACACCACGAGGATTAAATTGATATTATCATAGATGCTAAGCTGAGACCATCGGTACTAGATCGATAGATAATCGTGAGGGTGGAATGGGATTACTATAGATGCTGCCGATGGTCGCGTCCTTGGCCCAGACCAGACCAAAAGTGAATGGGCCTGCTCTTGACTCGTGATTCTGGGGATGGGGTAAACTCCAGTTGGAGTCGGATGTGGAGATAGACTCTGGGAAGGCGCAACGCCTGCCTCCACCAACCACCATACAACTCACGCTGCCGGGCGCTTCGTACCAGCAACACCACACTCCTGTCGGCACCCAAGGTGTCGGACGCTCCACTCCCTCCATCGCTACCGCCACTTCACACCATCGCTTCCCATTCATATGCGACACAACACAACTGTCCCCGCGGCCAAGCTGTGAGCAGCGTTGCGAACTGCTCGCGCATCTTCGCATTCGTAACACCACACCATGGACACTGCCGCCTCTGCTACCTCGAGCATTTTCGCGGGGCCTTCGACTGAGGTCACTAGCCCTGCGACCTTTGACGACGACTCGAGACACTACGCGACAACCGCCTCGCAGGTTCCCAAGCCCGCTTCCACCAGCACGCTTCCTCCCACCCTCAATCCGACTTCTCCGCCCGACGCAAGCAAAGATGTCAAGAACATCGGCACGCGCTTCCACGAGGACTGCCATGAGACAGACTCGCCGAGCCCACGACTGCGCTCCAGTCGCGCGTGGAAGGGCAAAGGGAAGGAGACCTTGACGGTTGAGCGCGAGCCTAAGAAACCAAAGAGCTTGCTGGATCTACCGGTGGACATCCTGAAGGAGATTGTGCGAGAGGTCACGCATACAAATGACCTCACTTCGCTCGCGCTATGCCACAGTGCTCTCCATCAGCTTACTGTCCCACACATCTACTCTCGCTTCGACATTGTCTGGCCAGACAGCAGCACACATGCAGAGCCACGTTCCGGAGTCGATGCACTTACTTATGGGCTTTCAACTCTGGTCATGGCGCAGGAAGTCTTCGGAGAGGCGCCAGGTCAACGAAGGGAAAGACTAAGCAATCGCTATTCGGTTACTGGTCATGGAAGAGCCAGCGAAAGGGTTGTCAGGCAGAGGAGAGGCAACCACTACGCGCATTTCACGAAAAAGTTCTCGTTGGGAAACGGGCCTGCAGACTGGGTACAAGAATATCTCATCTCGAAAGAGGGTGGGAAAATGCTTGGTACGCTTGTTGCACTGGCTGTTGCGAGGATGCGCTCGCTTGAAACGTTTGTCTGGGACATGCCTACGGGTATCCTACGAGACGTCTGGCTTGCCTTGTCATCTCTGGCGGACCGCGAGGATGGCGAGCCTTGCCGCTTAGATAAAGTATGGGTGCGCTGGCATGACAACTCCTCCGCCGATCACGCTCACGCCATGCCACCTGGATACGTTGCTGCACCTCCTCCTCTTCACTCAGCGATCGGCAATTTTGCTAATCCAGGCTTGCCGCCACATATCAGGTTAGCTGACCTCGATCGTGTCGAACATCCAAGCTTTTCTGTTCTTCCAGCCATGCGCAGCCTAAGCGTACTAGATGTCGACGAGCTTGCATATCTCGACGAAATGGCGGTGTTGATTGGAAGATCTGTGAACAAGTTGCGTGAGCTACGAATAGGTTTAGCAAGGCATGCAATGACACGCGATTGGGTCACTGTTTGGGAAGGCGATAATTTGCACCAGGTAGATCGTGAAAACCCAACAGCCGGGTTCCTCACAATCGGAGAGAAAAGGCTCGGAGGCGTTTTGGGCACTCTCATGGGTTTTGTTCATGACATGAGGCCAAGACGAGCATTACCCATACGTACCCGACGACCATCGCCTCCTCGTCCTGAGCTGAGAGTCGATCATCCATCGCTCGCAGCCGCTTCCGGCATTGATGCCTCTCCGGCTGGTCATGACGACGCGATCGTCACAGAGCCCCTACAGTCGCCACCAACGATACCATCACCACACCTCAGCCCTCCAATTGCCGGTTCTGCATTTGATATCGACCCACTACTTGCAAGCAGTAGGTGCGCCTCACCTCGGCCGTTCTCGTCAGATGGCCTACCTGTGTTATTAGAAACCACGAGCGCCACACCAACGGTAGTGCCAGAGATTTCTTCAGAGATTGGCGATCCTGTCGACGAACATCTTCAGAACGCCCTCCGATTGGAAACATTGGAACTCGAGCGCGTGCCATTGTCCATACCTGTACTTCAGCGGGCTATTGAGTGGTCCACGTTGACATCTCTCACGCTTCTGAATTGCCAAAACCACGAAGCGCTTTGGAAAACTTTACGTCGGAGCTTCGGTCCTACTCCCAAATCACCAGTATATCCAACTCCTCGACGCAGCGCCCATAGCTCTCCCCGGAAATCTGGTAAACATTCGCTCGCTTCATCTGATGTCGAGATGCAATATCATTTGAATCTAAAGCGAGTGCACACTAATACTGTGTCACCTTCTCTGATATCGTTCTTGAAAGAGACTCTTGCGCCCAACAGCCTCGAAGTGTTGTTCCTCCAAGAAGGCCGCACATACACGTCTACAGTGACTGTCGACGCGATATACCGCGGTCCACTACGACGACATCGTCAGAGCCTGCAGAAGGTCCTCATCGACAGCTCCGAGAAAGCTCCTGATGGGCACCCGACAAGCTCAAGCCGCTGGCGGCGCTGGATGCTAACGAGAGATATTCTCTCTTTCGTCTGTAGTGGGAAGATGACCAGCCTCCGTGAGTTGGGCATGGCGCTCGACTATCACGACTGGGTAAGTGGTCTCCACGTTACTTCATACTTCATTGTCACTAATAACATACTCCCAGCATTTCTTCCTTCAGCACCTTCCATCAATACCACATCTCCGCAGTCTGTACATTCCATTCCTTGCGGATCATGTCCATGGTAGCAACACGGATCCTCGCGAACTTGCACTGCAAGTGGTCGACATTGTCGCCTTGCGCCCAGACGTGGAACTCTGTTACATGGGTGTTGGAACCAAATGTTTCGAGATCCTCGAGAGCCGACGAGACTGGGACTCCCGAGCCGATGCAGCGCACCTAGGTTTACCCGCCAGCGGCGGCGCAGTAGTGGGATCAGAGGGCGAAGACGAAGACGACGTCGAGGAAGAAGACGAGGAAGAGCTCGACGGAGAAAGCGAAGCCGACGAAGAAACCGAAAGCGATGCTGAGCACGACGACGACGATGACGATGACGATTTTGACGACGACATAACCGATTCCGACTCCGATTCCGATGACAACGCGCCTCGGAAAGGTGGCAAGAACGGGAGGGCGGCGAAACTGCGCTTGAGAGAGATCCTGTTCTACGATGACAAGGTCGCGGTCTTCAAAGCGCGCCACGGAAAACTTTAGGAGGGTTATAGTTCTGGACATGGAGGTCATGATGTGGCGCCGTATGCATATCCATGGGGTTGGTGGTCGGCTATTGCTTTTTGAGGGTGTCTATGTGAAAGTAACAGATTGATTGATTGATTGGGTTTGGTTTGGGAGAAAGATGGTGGAGCTTGCGAAAAGGAAGGACTGCCTTTGCCAGGTTGGCAGGGCAGAACAATGATATCCCAGCGTTTGCCTTTTTTTTTATCTAGCTTCGATTTGGGTCAGGAGCACGGCTGGGTAATTGGGGCGTTTCTTGGTCGGGGAATGAATGGGTATTATCCCTCAGAATGATTGGGGTTCGGCTTTGGCGATTCGGCTGCTTCTTCCCTCGGCATTATACATACGTTTCTTGAAAATAGGAAGGGAGCTGTTGAACAGAGGCATTTAAGAGTGTTCGACCGCGTCAAAGGAGCGGAAGTCTTCATTAATAAGTATGGTTCGAGTCCTCGCGCAGCTCGCGCAGGTTGCGTGTTATGTACATGTACGTGCTCTAGTATCTTGATATGGCTCGACGATCGCTTGTAATCAAACATAAAAACTTCGAAGTAACCTCAGTATCGCCAAGTTGAGAACCGTTATTGGTGATTTGTCGTACTAGCCCTTAAGTAACACTACGGTTTCGAGCAATCCTTGGCCTGCGTACGTGGGAAACCTGGACTGACGTTCCTGAGTTTCTGCATCAACACATCACCATCAATAATGATCATTCGACCACAGATCCAACAAAGTTGAATCGTCACATCGCCAGACTCTTATCGCACAGACCTTGGAGGATAAAAACATTCACATGCACACATGCATTTGACGTGAGAAACGGGCGCAATGCTGAAAATGTGCTCTTGACCCGATAACCCTACCAACCCCAAGTCTAGAAAAGCACACGCACTGAACATTGCATGCTTAGATGTAAAGTCATTGGCGAAAAGAACATTGAATCACAAGGCAATCGGGGCAGGAGATGATTGATATCGAGCACAACAAAGATACAGGGAGAGCACTTCGGGCGGCAAAAACTTAACAGAAGAAGAGACATTTGTATTCGTTTGACCTTTCGAGCTAACACGTCTGAAAGACGCCAGTCGCCTAGTACACGTATGGCTTTTAGCACAATCGGGCTCGGTTAAATAGATCGATCTCCTTCTGAGGGTTTTGTGTTGCGGTTTTTATCTTTCCACCAGTCAATTCCCACCATCATACAACGCTTGCCATCATTCCAAGGATAGTGCTGAAGTTGCAAGAGTCGCTCGGAGGGGGTAATTGGAAGTTCTCCGTAGCTAAAACAGTTGATGGCGAAGTGTCGAAGGAAAGTGGGGTGACTGGATCTGATCGGGTAGCTTTTTTTTTATCTGGGTGAGTTGAGGTGGACAGCTATGATCAACGCGGTCATTTGAGTATTCTCGTATGAGCTGGGCAAATGGCGCTCTGCATTGCAACGGGGTTGGCTCGATTGCGGTCTGAGCCAGTTTGCGCTTGAAGTTTGACCATGTTGTGTCGGACAAGGTCGAGGACATGTGATATTTTGGTTTTGTCGGATGCTTGTGATGATGGGCTACCAAGCCATGTAGTATGGACCAGGTTTGGCCGCGGGTAAAGATGTGCCTCTCAAGTATGTTTGTATAGGCGACACATGCAGGAGAATGAGTTTGAAGTGTACAGCGGCGTCGGCTGTACACATCAGCCAGAGAATGGCTTGCCAAAAAAACACAGGTCGGAGTAAAAAGACCTGCAATCCAGAGAAGTCCGGGACGAAAGAACCGGAAATTCGTCAGATCGTACAGAGAAACGGTCGTGAGAAAGATCGAAAGAGAAAGAAAACACCTGCCGCTCCACCCAAATGGCACGCCGGCCAGGAAGGGTTACAGTGCAACGCCGAAAAACGCCTTTCAAGAATAGCCAAGCATAAACAGCAACAAATCGCTTAGCACGCAACCAACGCGCTATGCCTGAGCGGCAGATGGAGGCATCTGCTGCTGGGGCTGCTGCTGCCTCTGCTGGAAGCCACCTTGACCGGGAGGACCTCCGAAAGCAGCCTGGTTGCCGCCACGAGGGGGCCCACGGAAGCCACCTCTGCCACCGCGTCCGCCGCGGTAGCCACCTGTCCTGTTCGCGGGGTTCTGGAGGTCAGAACCAGTACCTTGCTGCCTGCCAGCCGGCTGGCCTTGTTGGAGCGCATACTGTTGCTGCGGTGTGGCAGCAATAGGTCTGGGAATGTTCTCAGGAGCGTCATATACATATAACTTCTTGTCAATGTTGCCGGGGATGGGTTGAATCTCAGTACCGAGTTCCTGCTCGATGCGGTAAAGGTTGAAGCGGTCGTCCCAATTAATCAAGTTGATAGCCAGACCAAGGTGACCAAAACGTCCAGAACGACCAATACGGTGAAGGTAAGTTTCAGCGTTCTTGGGGAAATCGAAGTTGATGACAACGTTGACAGCCTGAATGTCAATACCACGGGTCAGAAGATCAGAACAGACAAGGTTGCGCATGGCGCCATTGCGGAAATCGTGAAAGACTCTGTTACGAGCTTGCTGGAGCATCTTTGCATGCGAATAGAAGCACGAGTATCCCAGCTCGGTAATCTTCTTTGCAAGCAACTCAACGCGAGTCGTGCTGTTGCAGAAAATGATGGACTGGTTGATCTGGAGTTTGCTAAAAAGCGTGTTCAAACAGTGAACCTTCTGCTTCTCTTCAACGAATGCGTAGTATTGGGTAATACCGCGAAGGGTCAGTTCGTCCATCAAATTGATCTCATGAGGATCACGCATATGCTTATCCTTGAAAGACTTGACGACGATGGGGAAAGTGGCAGAGAAGAGCATAATCTGTCTGTCCTTGGGGTGGAACTGCAGAAGTTGCTCGATGGTGATGGTAAACTCAGGCGACAGAAGCTTGTCAGCCTCGTCCATGACAAAAGTGTGGGCAGCAGAAAGATCAGCGACGCCCTTGGACGCCAGGTCAAGAATACGGCCAGGAGTACCGACAATCACGTGTACGGTCTCGTTCAATCGGATGATGTCGTCTTTGAGACCAGTGCCACCTGTAGTGACCATAACGTTGATGCCAAGATGCTTGCCGAGCGTCTTGCACACTTGCGAGGTCTGGAGAGCCAATTCTCTGGTGGGAACCAGAAGCAGAGCCTGGGTTTTCTGCAATTTGGGGTTGATACGCTCGAGCGTGGGAATCACGAAAGCAGCGGTCTTGCCAGTACCGTTCTTTGCACGTGCTAGGATATCCCTGCCTGTGATGGCGACAGGGATTGTCTCTTCTTGAATTGGAGAAGGCCTCTCAAAGCCGGCCTCGAAAATGCCCATCATGAGTTCCCGCTTGATGTAAAAGTCCTCGAACTCCAGGCCCTTGGTCTTGGTGACATCCTCCGTCTGTACTCTTCCATCTTTTGCTGGTCTGTTGAGGCCGGCCTTCCAATCATCGTTTGCTGGGGAATCACTGAGTGATGTCGCACCGAGCTGGTTTGCAAGCTCTGAGGACATTATTGTGTTTTTGTGAATATGCGAATGGAGCTAGTGAAGTGGGCCGTATATCAGGCGCGCCCGGTGTGCTTGTGTCGTGTGAAGGCGCTGATGTTGGTAATCGCCAAGAGGCAGCTCGCGTGTGTTGGGAGGTAATCAGGTCAAAGATTCCGGGAGAAGGGATGATGCGTAGCTCGAGCCGGTGTGACGGTTGGCGTGCAATTACGGGCGAGTTGGTGGTATTGCGTGTCGGCTTCTGAGCAATGGTCAGCAAGGCGTGATTTCCTTGTTATCGAGATGGGAGCCTGACAGCCTGACAGCGTGCGGGTAGCGAGGGTGAGCTGTTGTGTTCTTGTGTTTTGGATGGGTGCGATTGGTGGTGTTGTCCTCCTCTGACTTTCAGCGCGGTGGCTCGACTTCGAAGACGGACACGTGATTATCGCCTGAGGCGACCCATCTCCACGCGGTAAACAAAATTGCAAGACTCCAAGCTCGCCACCCAAAGTCTGACATGTGACAATTCGGCGTCCCTGTATATGCATTCACTTACGACTGAATCTTCTGATTTCCTTAGCATCCGTCTGATTTGTTGCTTGTTTATTTGTTTACACATTACATCGACGGCTAGCCAGCCTGTGAGGGACTCTTGACCCTTTCTTGATCGTGCACACAGCTCACGTGACATTTCACCTGCAAGGCGGTAACACGGTCAACACCCCTGCAGAAGCGAGCGGCAGTGGCTCGACAGCACGCGTGGGCAACGTCCCAAACCTGAAGCCATACACAAACATGTCTTCTCTATACCAAGGCCGCGCCATTACGGGACTTCTATCCAAACGTGCGTCTCCGCATCATCAACCAGGCTCGTTGCCAAACGCACGCTTCTTCAACTCGTCGCCACGACCTTTCAGTTCTCCATTACTTGCGCCTAAGAGACCCAGATCTGCTGCAATGGACCGCTACACGATTGCGAGAGTCTCGCATCGCTTCTTTGGTTGGCAACCACACCGCTTCCAGTCAACCCAACGCGTGACCCGCATCATCATGGGGTTGAATGTTGTGGTCTTCGGTGCCTGGGTCTATGCCGACTCATTCAAGGACGTCAAGCTACAGAAGGTCTTGATGAACAACTTTACAGTTTCCTGGTTCAATGTCAGAGCGAACCGTGCCTGGACCACGATCACCTCTGCATTTTCTCACTCGGACTTCACACATCTGCTCTTCAACATGGTTTCGTTCAACACATTCGCAAGCGTTTTGTGCTTTGCTGGAGGTGTTGGAGTGGGTGCTCCACACATCTGGGCTCTGACCATCGGTAGCGCCGTGGTCGGAAGTGTTGCATGGTTGTATCAGAAGAAACCGATGGTACAGAGGGGATTCGGTCCTCGCAGTGAACATGGTCTTGCTGCGATGAACAACGCCAGAGGCGCCAGTGGTGTTGTCTCTGGCTTCGCTGCAGCAGCGGCACTTCTTGCGCCTATGCAGCGAATGCTCATCTTCCCTTTGCCCATACCTATCCCCATGTGGATTCTGGCCGGCGGATATGTCGCGATGGATATGTTCTATCTCAACAAGAACGACAACATAGGTCGCAGTGCTCATCTCGGAGGCACTGTGTTTGGTGCCGTTTACTATTTGTTTGCCCTCAGAGGATACGGTGGAGTGGCGCGACTCCTCTCGAGGCGGTGATCGCATGAACATAGACACAGTCGCTGCATTGGGGGCTCTGTAGGAAGGTGATCGTGTTGAGCAGGCCATGGCATTAAGCTAGCAAAAGGGATGTATGTATACATCAACGCTACACTATATATAGAGTCTTACAAATGGAATGCATCGATCCCGTGAGATAGATTTCCGATGCCGCTGCACACCTAGGCTTAGTCAAGTGGAATACATGTTGCATTAAAGTCGAAGTCCCTTGGTCAAAGCTGCCGATCTGGCGTCATGGCCATGCTTCGCTCCGCCTCCGACGCGGCGACCTTGGACCAGCTGTCCTTGGGATCGTCAACTAAGCACATGAACACCAAACAATCTACAAAGTCGCCCACTCCGACTTCTTCACTGATCGTCGGGCCATGGACGTTCCCGCCAACCTACCCAATCCTCTTTGACACTTTGTCTTCCAACCACACATCACCAGCATCATGCGACTTGCATACTACGCTGGTGCCTCCACCGCGGCGGCGGCGGCATGCCTCCTCAAGGCATTTCACGAGCGACCCAATTTCTACAGCGCCACAGTCTACCTCTCTCAGTCGAACGCATGCCTTTTGATCCTTACCAATCTCCTCTTGGTCGGCGCATGCGCTTTCATGTATGCGCTTCAGCGCCTGCTCTACGGACCCTTAAGGCCAATCGAAGTCGAACACCTAAGCGAAAAAGCCTGGTATGCCGTGCTCGATACATTGTTGGCGATGCCGAGCTTTAGGGAAGATGTGGGTGGCTGGCTCTTGACTATGTTTGTGCTGTTGTTGGCCGGAAAGGTCTGGGGCTGGATCGGAGAGGGAAGAGTAGACATTCTGGAACAACAACCACCTGCGAACCCGAGACTCTTCCACATCAGGCTATCGGCTAGTCTGATTGTCAGCGTGCTCTTCAACATCTGGATGGCATGGTATTGCGTCGATACAGTTCTGGCCGACCCTCGACCTGGAATGATGGTGATCTTTACATTCGAGTTTACGATCCAGATCGTTCTTTCGTCGTTCACACTCTTGAGGTACTGCCTGGCAGCAGCAGAGATTCAGGTTGTCCAGGAGCAGACACGAGAAGCAATTGAGGCGCGGAAAATTGAGATCAGGGCAGAAAGAGCCGAAGCCAGGCAGAACGAGACGGAAGAGGGCAGACCGACACCAGCATCACCTGTCGATGATGAACCAATTGAGGTCGATGAGAATGAAGTGGATGTGCCCGGCTGGGAGGACAAACGACGCTGGCTCTTTGGTCTGGAAGTGACGACGGATTTCATCAAGCTATTGATCTACGTGATCTTCCTTTTCGTCAGCATCACATTCAACGGACTTCCAATGCATATCATGCGCGATGTCTACTTGACGTTTGCCTCGTTCACCAAACGCGTATCAGACTACATGCGTTACCGCAAAGCCACCAGCGACATGAATTCGCGATACCCGGATGCCACGACAGAAGAAATCCGAGGCGATGCCTGCATTGTTTGCAGAGAGAACATGTTTGCATGGGAGCAGCCGCAACCAGACGCGCAAGCGCAACCCGCTGCAAATCAGCCCGCACGTGCGCCGGCACCTGTCCGACGAGACGAAGGCCTACGCGCCAAGAAGCTGCCATGTGGTCATATCCTACACTTGAGGTGCTTGAAGTCATGGCTCGAAAGACAGCAGATGTGTCCCACATGTCGTAGACCTGTCATCGCTACACCGCCACCAAATGCACAAGCACCAGCTGGCGGTGCTCCGGGCAACAACCCTGCTGCACCTGGCGCACAGCCTGGACACCCACAGAACGCCCAAGCTCCTGTCAGAGCTAGATTCTTTAACCTTGGACCAGTCAGAATAGGGTTCGCCAATGGTGCTCCAGGGCAAATGAACGAGATCGTTAACCAGATGCGTAATCCACAGGCGCAGAACAATCAGGCAGCTGCAGCACAGCCAGCTGTCCAACAAGGTCCGAACCATCTTGGTTTGCAAGATCCATATCTTCCACAAGCGGCTGCTCCTGTCATGAATATTCCAATTGGAGGTTTGCCAAATCTGCAAGCTGCAAGACCCATGGTAGGGGCTCAAGCCCAGCTCATGCAGATTGAACAGCGCATTATGCAAGATGCGCAGAATTTGCAGCTTGAGCAGCAGCAGGTCGCTTTATTGAGGGTCATGGAAGCAGAGATGGCCAGGTTGAGAGCTCAGTACGTGCCAACCCAGCAACCTCACATCGCAAGCCATACGCAGTACCAGGCGCCCTTCGTGCAAAGTCAGGAAGTACTGCGTGGTGCAGAAACGATGAACAATGGTCACGCAAACTTGCCGCCGGGAATGGTTCTGCCAGAAGGTTGGACTTTGATGCCCCTTCAGAGGCAAGAAGCCATGAGAGCTACACCGACACCTTCCACCGCCAATCAGCAGATAACTGTGTCGCAACCCAGCAACGTCGAGATGCCAGCGCCACACAGTGCGCAAGTCGGCGACGCCCAGCGAACAGCGCCCGAGAGGCTCACCGAAAGGGTTAACGAGGCGTCTGAGCCGCAACCCACAGCGGAAACGTCTTCAGCCCTGCCTGCAGACTCCACTGTCGGACCAACTGACGAGAGAGGATCGCCACTGTTCGTTCCAAAAGCACCAACAGAGCAGCCTCCATCGCAGCCAGAGATCCAATCCCCAACACCAACACGCGCACAGCAGCCGGAAAACATCGCTTCCACGAACCCATCAGCAACGGCCGCAAATGTCCCATGGACCACAGATAGCTGGGGATTCGGCGACGAGGCTGCCAATGGGACCCCACAGCCCACTAGCGCATCTGCTTCAGAAACGAGCACAGAGCAGCAACCACAAGCTGAAAAGTCAGAAAGCAACGAATCATATGCTGGCAAAGGCAAAGGCAGGGCGGTCGAGGTGGAAGACGCACCTGACCAAGATGCATGATGAAGTTGCGCGTTTCGATTCATAGATACCAATGTTTGTAGCTGTAGCATAGTTCACTTCACGCTTTTATGGAATTCACGAAATCCACGGCATATTGTCCATTGGTCGCTTTTCTCGTGTAGGATCCCAACAATTTCCAATGCCCGGTGTCTATGTGAGATCAGTCTGAAGTATGCTTGCACATGTACCAACGCAGTCCTGTCCGATGACACGGTTGGTCAGAAGGATTGACTATGAGTTCTTCGAAACTTGAAATTCGTCTATTCTAACACAATGCATGCCAATTCATGTCCTACAGGATCTGCCGGCCCGGTGATTGGTACCTTGCTTTGCCTCATATCCAAGTCATACATTGCACTTCATCACCCGTTTACATCTCGACTCATCAAGCCAACGCCTCAGCCATGACCTCCCATCCAACCTTCTCCCAAGGCGCCAACACCATCGCACGCTGCGCATCGCCCACAGTTCCCACGCCCGCGAATGCGTGCGCAAGTTCGACAGCGTCCGCATCACCATTAGGCGGCACAGCTTTTTGTGCAGTCTGCAACGCCATGTCGGCAGCGTAAGCATCACCCGAGAGCTGCACGAGTTGTGTCCACGCATGTGAGCGCTCGGGGTTCAGCAGGGTCGTGGTCTGAGCTGCGGCTAATGTGGCATCTTCTTCGTCAGAGCCTGTGCTAAGAGATGCGAGAGCGATGAGAAGAGATTCGATCTGCGTCTGTTCAGCGGGTTGGAGGCTTGCTTTTGTGCGCAGGGCCAGGAGGTCGTCGTGTACGGCGCTTGCGGTCTCGGCATCGTCATCAAGTGCAGCGATGGCGCCGAGGAGAGTCATCACGCCGGCATGTTCGGGATTCGCTTCGAAGCATTCGAACAATTGTTCGCGCGCAGCGGCCTTCTCATTGCTTCCGCCATGCGCCCAGAGGACTTGCACGAGCAGACACACGACGTCGGGGTTGTCGGAGCTCTCTTCGAGAGCGTTGCGGAACATGGTGATAGCATCGCTATCTTGCCTGAGGTAGTGCGCTGCGAGCCCTGCAGTCAAGTGCGCAGATAGACGGAGCTTTCGCCTAGCTTCTGCATCGAGGCCACTTCCTTCTGTGTCAGCAGAGAGGTCGAGAGCGGTGTTTGCGTCTTCGAGGGCGGCAGTGTGATCGTGAACAGAGAGCTGACAGCGGGCGATGTCTGCTTTGGCATGGGCAAAGCGAGCCAAAGCTGCTTCTGACTCTGAAGACTCGTACTCTGCTTCTGCGCTTGAACAGAGCTCAGTCAGCGTCTCGATTGCATCGCGAATGTTGCCGACACGTTCCAAGAAGAGGGCAGATAGATGCTTGAAAGGAAGATCTTTGGGTGCCTGGGCACGAAGTTGTTCCAACGCGAACAACGGCTGGATGAGTGCAGTAAGATCGTTTGATGTGGTAGGAGATGTCAACAGGTGGTCGAACGTTGACACGGCATATTGCCGCTTCGTTATCGTGGAAGCAGAATCAGAAATCTCGAAGGCATGGGTGAAGTGGTTGAGGGCCTCCTTCGCGTCACCCATCATAAGCGCTATCAAGCCTTCACCGACCCATGCATGGGCGTAATCGGGATCGGTAGACTGTGCTCGACCGAAAGACTGATGTGCCAGCTCATAGTCGTTCTGCAATGTGTATAGAACACCAAGATTGGTCCACACCTTTGCATTGAGCTCATTGAGATGTAACGAACGGACGAAAGAGTGCTGCGCAACCTGAGGGTTCAAGGTAGTAGTGACCACACCCAGAGCATTCCAGAACTCGGCGTTTCCTGCTTCCATCTCGATTGCTCGCTTGAAACAACGGACGGCTGCCTTCAGATACTTCTTCCCCGACTTAGAGTCAACGAGCGAGAAAGCCCTGTGTTCGGCCCATCCGAGATTGTACCAAGCTACAGCCTGAGCGTGGATGTTATCGGCGGACTGGTAGATCGCACGTTTATATGCCAGTACACCGGCAACGAGCGGCAGTGGCAAAGTCGATTCGGACGATTGTCCGCTTTCTTGTTGGGCTGCAAGACTGCCTGGTTGGATGCTGTCGATGTCAGACAGCTGAGAGAGTGCCTCGTCTTGGCCTTCTCCGTCGAGCAAGGAGATCACTTTAGATAGGGGGAAGTTGTCGCTGCCGGACAGGACCCACGAGAATGTCACGCATGCATCGCCGACGGACTTCCACAAATTGAAAGCTTGGGAATTATCCTTTGCGATGGCCACAGCAGTCGTGATAGCTTCGTTGCAATTCACAACGGCTTGACCGAATAACCCAGTCTCCACACATCGCCAGCCACGCTCGACAAAGGTCTGCAAAAGGGAAACCAACACTCCGAACTCGGACGGTCGTTCCTTGAGCACAGCTTGAAGACCATCAACGGCTTCCTCGTATTCGCCTAGCTCTCGGTGCACGTTGGCAAGCATGTACTTTGCAAACCACGTCTCGCCGATCACCTTCATCTTGCCCTCCTCATGAGGCTCGAGAGCATAGTTGAAGGTGCGACTAGCTGAGTTGTAACGACCAGAGTTGTGGTAGCTTTCGCCCAGACCGACGTATGACTGATAGTCATCCGGGCTTATGCGAAGGGCAGCGAGGAAGGATACTATCGCTTGCTGGTACTCCTGCTTGTTTATCTGCACCACGCCGAGTGCAGAGTAAGGCCAGCTCAAACCCTTCCTCTTAGAACCGGGTGGCGGCCTTGCCCTGCCAGAGTCGATGACGCGCTGTGAGATGACTTCGACGATTTCCCACTCGCCGCGGTTGGCAAACGAGTGGGCAAGACGCTCCGCGGCGTCTGTTTCAGCAGGTGAAAGCTCAAAAGCTTTCTGGAAGCACTGCCTCGCACGCTTCTTGTCCTTTGCGTAAAGCTCGTAGTAATGTCCAAGGCTAGTGTATGCTGGTGCAAAGTTGACATTGGTCTTTATGGCGGAGAGGAAGCGAGCGTATGCGCCATTGCGGTCTTTACGGGCAGATTTCGAATCGTCCAAGTTCCAAACACAGATACCAATGCGGTAGAGACATTGCGCGCGAAGGTCTCTCGCACGGGGATCGTCGGTCTTCAGTTTTGGTAGGTAGTTCTCAAGCTCATCTCTTGCTGTGACATTGTCTCCACTCAAAGCCTTGCACCATGCAAGCTCGGTGCCCACTCGAATATTGCTTGGATCCTCACCCAAAGCTTGCTGTAGGAAATTGATGGCAGCCTCATAGTCCTCAGTCTCCTCGAAGATGAGACCGAGACCGATCAATGCGGGTGTAAGCTTGGGTTTGCGCTGAAGTATATCCTCGAACAGACGCCTTGCCTCGGCGTGATTTCTTGGGGCTTGATAGTGGACGAGCGCAGTACCAAGAACGCTGTTGAGGGCATCCTTGGTATTCTGCAAGCTGAGGCTGAGCTTTACGGACTGCGAAGACAGGACCTGCAGGCCTGCGCGTGTTGTTTCGACTACCGTTTCATGCTCCTCGAGGTGTAAATAGTAGTCGCAAGCCAGTCTGTAAGCAAATGGAGAATTTTCAGCCTTGTTCACTCCCTCGGTCATCATGGCTAAACGATCTTCCGCAGTCAGGATTTCAGGAGTCTCATCCTCATCCTCATCCTCGGACTTCTTTGGCGGTGGGAACGGACAGAGCTCACTACTTAGCCATGCTTTCAAGATACGACCAAGCCCACTGTCTGGGAACAAGCTGACGTATTCTCGCAAGATGTTCGCATCTAGGTCTTGCAGGTTGTCGAAATCTCGTGTCTCCAGTACCAAGTCCCATGCCGTCTGGAATGGATGATGAATAACCACCATGCCCTCCGCGATGCTCAGAACATGATCCAACTTGGCGGCTTTCTGGTCCGCAGGAAGTACCAGCAAAACATCATAGGCTCTGAGCAGCAGTTTCTCCTCGTATTCACGACGAACTTCATCATCCGTCGTCCAGTTGATGATTTGCTGGAACAGTTCTTCCAGCTCGCTTTTGGTGAAAACTTCGCGCTTGACTTCAGTTGTTACCTGACCAACACGAGCTCCGATGCGCGTACGGCGGTTGCTGATCTCTGTCTTGATCCGCTGAGCTTCTTCCTCCTCTGTGATCTCGGCAATGCGGGTGTAGCCAAGAGTGGGGTGTGGTAAGCGGCCCTCCAAGAAGTCATACACTGGGCTACCAGGAAGTGTCACTCGTAGTGCTCGCTTCCGCTGTTCAGAAGTGCCATGCTGTTTGACAAACCCAACGAGCTTGTCGATGACCGTCTGACAGCGGTGACCATCATCGGCGTTGGCGTGTATTGTACCGACGCGGACTGCGACATCAATATACTCGTCAACTTTCTTAGATCCCTGGGCTTCAAACACGCTGCAAAGTCCTAGCCATGCCTGTGCCTCGTCGGGTTTAGAATCAGCCGCTTTTTGGTAAGTCTCGGCAGCGCTATCGAGTTTACCTTGCTTCTCAAATGCTCTGCCTAAGAATAATTGTGCAGGGTAATTGCTAGAATCTGAAGCAATGACTATTTGCGACTGCGTGACGGCGGTCTCGTAGTCTTCGGCATCGAGAGCAGACTTCGCTGCTTTCAAGGCAGCTTTATTGGCAGACATATTACTGCATCATTTGTCGTTGTGTTGTTTCGGTATATCCCTGGTTATAGGGGATCGTATTGTTCGAAAAGATAGAATGTATGTGTTGTATTATGGTTCACGAAATGTCCTCACTCATGACGTTTGCTCGCCGCTAGTTGGAGTTGAGACGATGCAACTTACGCCACTGTGATTCGACCGGCAACGCCCGGAGCTAATGGATTGTACACAAACGATGACTTGCATTTTTCCGCCTCCGTTCGTAGCTGGGCAATTGATCTCGAATCGCGCTTAAGAACACAACCGCGCATTCACTCACAGATCTTCGTGCCGTCCTTCCGTCCTCCTCGCGCACGCTTTGGCGGTGGTCGCGACTTCCATTCCGAACTCGAACCCCAACTAGTGTTCTCATAGGTACATCGTTATGCGCCTCCATGAATTCTTTCACATACGCAACTAGTGCTTGCTGAGTTCTGTTCACAATGCGCAAATGGCATGTCATCTTGCAACGGCCTCGCATCTTTGCCAGTGGTTACATAGTTGTAGATCAACGCAGCTGCGATAATGCACGTCGCCTATATTTCAACACATACAGCGCTCCTATCAACTTTCTTCGCAGCGGCCTGTAGTACCCCTGCTGCAATGGTTTGGGCATGGATAGTCGGCCTGGAACTGCCACATGAAATAGGGATCCGTCTCGTTGGTGAGCACTTCAGAAACGAACCTAGTGCCTGTTCCCAGATTCCAGCTCTGTCTGAACACCTCTGAACTCTCAATGTCAATCTGGCCCCACCCTGTCTCGATTAGCCGATCGATGCTCGTTCCATACACATATTCCTTGAAGCCAGCCCATCTGATCGCACTGGCACACATCGGGCAGCTTTCCGCGTTCGTGTATAGAGTAAAGTCGGCCCAGGCCGCAGAAGCTTCGGTGGGAGAAAGTGCATATGGTCCGTTCGGATCTGTGAGGATGGTGGTGCAATTGTTGATGGCGACCATCTCGCCATGCAGAGTCGGGTTGCCAACCTTCGAATTTTGATTCACGCCGGTGCAGATCAGGTCGCCGAGACCATTGGCTGAGGTGTGATTGACGATTGCGGTACCGAATGCTGCAAATGGGCAGGGAGAGCCAGATGCTATGAGGGCATCGTTAGCAGCTCGCATCCAGTGAGTGCGTGTCGAGAACGGGATGCCGTTGACTGTCAATTGCGGGCTGGACATTTGTTGTTGCGATGCTTTTATCGGACTGTCGACTCGATGAGCGATCGTCGAACTTAACAGACCAAGCACGGCGGCCAACAGTATGGCCTGGGCTGCCATCTTTGCGTTATTTCAACAAGACCTCTGACTAGATAGATCAATTGGTCGTTCTGGCTAAAGTATCTTGTTGTTGCACAAATGTATCAGATATAGAATATACAACTGCTCATGAACAAAGACTCGTTAAGAGCTTCACCGCGGGAGAGTGCCGCTTATCTATCATCTGGCCTATCTGTACGGACTTACGACTGGGCCCACCATATCTGCCATATCATTGCACTTGGATCCAATGCGGAAACGAAACCCCGCAAAAGCTGATTTGACTTTGGCAACTGCCAGGTTCGAATACCAAGTTAGGATTGCTTAGCGACATAGTGACGGTCTCCTTGGTCTAACCTTTATGTGACTTTGACACGATAACAACCCACGTGGATTGTGAATGCCCACAATTGTTTCGAGCCATGGAAGCAATAAGACAGTGGATCTGTGGTGGCGCAGCTCAGGCGGGGAAAGCTCTCTGTTCTGTTTTCTTGTCAAGCTCCGTCTTTCTTAAGGAACCGCAGACATCATGAATGACCCCCTGTGTCTTAAGCAAGAATCAATAGACCATCCCTTATCTTGATGCCACATCTCCGGGACAGCGTCGATTTGCCAAACATCAAGGAATAGAGCCTTCATGAGGCGCGATTGCAAGCGCTCAGAGGGCGCATCAGCAGTGCGTTGATTACAGTATGAAATTTATCACACAAAGACTGAGATGCTGTAAAGATGTCTTTCACGTCCTTTGATGCACCGGCAATCACATCGCACCATTTCAGTACTGGTTGTCAAAGGCTCCGTCTCCTGTTCCGAGAGCGCTCGCTTCGAAGCGCGGATGCCTGAACGTCTACAAGGGACAGCGTGCATAGCTACAGCCGTGTAACATGTCTGCCGCGCCGGTAGGGTACAAACGAAACCTTCATGTCCTCTATTCGTGGTCTTCCCTAAAAGTCTGGCTGGTCTCAGTCCCTAGTCTGCTCAAATAACATACAACATCTATTTCCGTCTCGCCTAACCACATGTCTTCTCATGCAGTGCCGCACGTCAATGCGCCCACACAAGCGCAAGTTTTTGCGAGTCTGCATGACAACAGGCATCATGCTCAACATTCATTTCTCCCACGCCATCCGTCGGGCAAGAGCGCTAGATCCTTTTCTGCTCGCAGGCGTCAACATCAGTCGAGTACTTGCTCTCCACAGCCTTCAATTAACGCTTTGCAAATGGTTGACCGGTGAAGAGAGGCTGGAGCCCCTCGAGAACTGGGCAGATGTCGTTCTCATGCGTGTGTCACCCTTCTTGTACAGCTTTTGGCCGCCTTGGGTTCTTGGAGATAAACATCAAGGAAAGCGAGACTGGAGCGCATGTGTGCCGCAAGACTGTCGTATCTTGCGGACTCAGGAGGTTTGTGACATTGGACTGACAGAATGGTACAACGGACCACGGCGCTAACGTCCCAAGGTTCTGCAATCAAACAAGCTTGATATCTCACTCCTCTCCTCGGGCACCCCAAATGATGAATATCGAAAGCAAATGGATAGCTGGCAATTGATATATTCAGCGAGCTTTCTGCGCATAAACAACCTGCAAATCCGCCCTGATATAGACTCTGCCGCCTTGCATTTCCCTCAACGCGGCCTCATGGAGCTTCGCTGCATCTTCAGAAGCCCAGTAACCCGAGCCGCCGTCCATTTTCTTGAACATCTGAGTGATGCCGCCAAGAGCGCCCATGCCGATCTTACTAAACTCGTCGCGCGTATCGCTTACCCTGTCGGAACTGAAGACATCCGTATGCACATCTGCGAATCCGGAGTTGACGACAATTGAAGGCAACCTTGGTACCTCGTCCCAGCCTTGGCCGCGATCCAAGCCGTCTTGGATTATTGTCTTGATCATCTTGTCCAACGCCTCTCGGCTTGCTGCGGGCTCACTCTGGAGGACGCTCATTGCACTAAATAGAGATGTCAGAACATGAGCGACGATCAAGCTTTTGGTAACGACATACGCGAAATTGGCTTCTTCCCACTGCAGCCAGCCACCAGGTTTGAGAAGCTGGAGCATATTTCTGCAAGCAAGCTCCCACGTATTTTTCGGAAGGCCTAGGATGAGGAGTCTCAAGTGGATGACATCAAACGTGCCGACCAGGTGCTGAGGTACGGGATCAAGGATATTCAGAAAAGAGAACGAAACATCTTTTGTTGGCTCTGCTGGGAACTGCGAGGAGCTGATGTCGAAGCCCTCGTAACTGCATCAAAGCAAGCGGTCAGAAACGTGCTGCAGAGCGCAAGTGAATTCGATCTGTCGAAGCAAGTGCCTAATCGCCAAACTGCCTCCTTATACTAGGGCACTCACGAATGCTTAGCCTGCCCATACTCCTTCGCAAGTTCGATCAGCCAAATTCCAGTTCCGGTCCCGACATCGCCAATCCGTGCATCGTCCGGAAGGTCTTTTGCGACTCGAGGATGCAGCAGAAAGCCCATGTTCTGCCTCCAAATAACATGCTGCATGTTCAATCTGGAACTTTCCTTGGCATCGCGAGTGAGTCCATAAGTATCGGCTGCTTTGGCAGTAACATTGGTTTGAGCCATCTTTGCTTGCCCGGCTGCCCAGTAGGTCCTGGAGGCAAGTGCAACAGAAGCAGTGTGTTGAGTATTGAGATAAAGTTGAGTTAGAAGGCCCACGATACGCCATGAAATGATGACTGAGCTGTTTACGAGAGCGGCCTCGGTGGTGGAATGAGACCATCTTAAGCAACCTCAAGGCGCGAATCACATGGTCCAACGCGACGCAAGTGCCTCGATCGACGTACGGAGGTAAACCTAGTTGTCTCCACCATAACGAGAGTCATGGTTGCGTGTGGCGTACGTGAGACAGCTAGAAACGGCATATGCTCGCAGCCCGCGAAACTCAAGAGTCTCGGCTGTTCGCATACCTGAAGAAGGCCTCATTCATGTTTGCGAGAACTGAGCTCATGAAGTTTCTGATTACCACCCGGCGCGTCCTTGACCGTCGAGATCGCCTTACGGTCGAAAGGCATGTTGGTCGGTCCGCATGTCCGCATGTCCGCATGTCCAGGTGAGGAATGCCTGTGCTGCTAAAAGTGCCGAGCTTCCGGTGATCTTCTCCACGACAACGTCGATCAATTGTGTCCCCGTCCGAGTCGCGATCCGGCTCCTGCCAACGGGCAGCGTTTGATGTTTGCACTAGATTATGCGCTTTTGATTATCGGCACGGGATAAACGTCGTAAGGGTTGTATGATGGCCCCGAATAAAAATATCCTAAATTGAAGGCTCAGATCCCGAGTCGAGGCATCGAACTTCAATGGTCAGGCGCGAGTAATGATACAATGTAATTCTATCGCGATTAAATGGTGCATCAAATGTGGGGATCTTTGATTTGATTTGAAGGCGTGGCCGCAGAGCTCAACTCTTTGGCCAAGAGCAATCAATGGTCAGTCGTATCTTGAGTGGAGATTTCTAACTCGCTGTTCATAACCCAGACATAATTCCACGTCGACCCAACTTCCTACCAGGAAACGATTTCTCACTCGCTGTTCCTCCTCTCCTTCGCTAACTGCATCATCAAATACCGGTCCAGAAGCTTCCTCGTCGTCTCCAACTCAACCGCCTCATTCTTCTCCCTCCACAACTCCGAGATCTCAAAGATTCCAAACAAAACCTCAATAGTGATCAACCCAATGATAAGCCACTCCAGTCCAGTCGAGTGCTTCTCACTTAGCCTCTCCCTAAGCACGGCCGCAATTTCGCTTGCGTAGTCCATCTTCTCATTGAGCACTTTAATCCGCACACCTACATCAAGCGCCTTCCCGAGGCTCTCGTAGTAGCTTTCCAAGCCTAGGTTGTGTGGCGAGTCCCAAAATAGATCAGGCAGAGAGTCTGTTAACTCAGAGTAGAGGTTCAGCTGCGCTCGAATGCTGAGGAGTTCGCCTGTTTTGCGAAGGATGAATTGGCGGGTGAATCGTAGGGGCGAGCCGGCAGAGAGGGTTGTGGGAATCTGGCGGGTGCTCTGGAAGTATTTGGCGAGAGCTTCTTCGAGGACGGCGAGTTTGGTTGAGCGGGCTAGGGCGGAGGAGTATGCTATTTTGGCGAGGATAGTGTCGGTCTCATGGGCGGATGGAGTTTCCATCTCAGAGGTCGGTGACGTGTCAAAGTAGTGGTCATAGGACGGTTTGGTGCCGAGGACGATGGTGTCGCCGACGATGACGGACGAGTCCCGAGTGCCATCTTCTAGATATTCAAAGTCCTCTACCTCGATCTGGTGAGGATTCTCTGCAGCTGGACGGATAATGCGAGACACAATATTGTTACCAATGTGCTCTGGGACGTTCCAGGTGACTACGCTACCAGAAGGAAAGACAAAGACATCACCAATGCCCTGCTCTCGCTTCTCTCCAGTCTCATGGTCCTGGGAGATGAAATTGGGTGTCTGGACATGCAGCACTTGCGGGTACAGATCGGTCTTGAGAGGATCAGGACGAAAGCCTTCCTGCATGAGCAGACGTCGGGCAGCTGAGATTTGGTATGTTTCTGCGGCACAATACGCCGTGACTTCTTTTGTCTCTGCTACAGGGTCTACATGTCTGTTGCGGCCTTTTCCTTTGACTAGACCAGCTCTTGACCTTTGCGCCTCAACTGCCACGCGCCGAAGAGAAGTGGATGCTGCTTGAGAGCGAGTGTTCTTGCGCTTTGAATCTTTCTTTGGCAACTCGGGTGTCCCGTCCTGTCGCAAGGCGCGATTTGCCGTGAAATGGTTCTTGGGGATTTTCCGACCCCGTGCTGCCTGCGAGGCTAGGTATGATTGTCCGGGTAGCTTATGGCTCAATAGATGGTGTCGAGGCGATTCGCGTGCTGCGGTTAATGTCGTGAGGCTTCTCCTGCAGATTGTGCCGAACGCGATCCATGTCGCCGCTCTGTGCGACATGGTGATAGTTTAGATTGTTCAGATATGTGTCGTGTATTCAAACTGGTTGCGTGGTACATGGTGCCGCTGACGATCTCCAACGGTCGTCTTCCGCTTTAGCCTGACGTAGGACCACCTCTGTTTCCGCCATAGCTCGAACACTTGCGCATCTTCGCGCATTAACATCCTCACTGCCACCACGGAGCAGCCCTCGATGCCTACAGCATGTCTGTGGACCCTCAGGCAGCAGCCTCAGGACCAGATCTGGACGACGCACCGCAGCAACAACAACACGAGCATGAACATGCCGCCCAGTCCGGAGAGGAAGAGGAGGACGATGAAGAAGAAGACGAGCCCAAGCTGAAATACGCCAAACTCACCGGTAGCCTCACTGGTGTTTACAGGAATGGCGACTTCACAACGGCCTTTTGTGTCGCGGGCGACAAGATGATCATGGGTACTCAAGATGGAAACATTCATGCGCTCTCGCTGCCGACAATGGAGAATATCAGGACATATCATGCGCACTCAGCAAGCATTACAAGTTGCTCTGTATCGCCAGTGCCCCCTCCGCCAACGCTTACTCGTACCCAGGAAGGCAACGCGTTTCTGGCCCAGAGCGCGCCCATCGGGAAGGCCGAGTCAATAAAGTCTAATGTGACCACCAACACAAAGAATGCCAGGACACCACAGCCAGCTGTACCAAACACCCCGACCAATCAGATATACATCGCCACGTCCTCAATAGACGGGCATGTGTGCGTGTCTTCATTAGTAGATCCCAAAGATGTCCAGCTACGAAACTTTGCGCGCCCCGTGCAAGCTGTTGCACTTTCACCGGATTACAAGACCGATCGCACATATTTGTCGGGTGGAAGAGCTGGAAGTCTTATTCTCACGGTGGGAGGAAAGTCAGGCGTCAGCTCAGATGCGAACACGAACAGCACAGCAGCAGCGGCTTCAGGATGGCTCGGAAGCATGGGATTGGGCACTAATAATGGCAGTGATACCATTCTACACCAGGGAGAGGGGACTATTAGCACGATCAAGTGGAGCATGAGCGGCAAGTGGGTGGTTTGGGTCAATGAGGAGGGTATCAAGATCATGCGATCGCACCTGCGACTCGACAGCGAATCGAGTGAAGATGCATGGAAACGTATCGCACACGCCTCGAAACCGAATCGAACGAGTTGGGAGGACATGGCTGGAGTTTGGAAAGCAAGAGCCGAATGGATCGATGACCGATTGTTAGAGAGTGATGACCTAGGGACAGCAACGGAAGCTGATAAGTCGCTAAATGGGGGCTTGAACGGCGCGCCTGCGAGCAAGAAACGTGAAAAGAAGTTCGAAAAGCTTATCGTTGGATGGGGAGATACCACATGGATCATGCACGTTCACGAAGGTGGAAAGGTGCCTTCTGGCAAGAATGCAGGCCAGAGACAGGTCGGTAGCGCAGACATCATTCACAAGCTGCAATTCCGTGACTGCATTGTGTCTGGGTTGTCATTGTACACTCCGACGATGCTGGCTATCCTCGCTTACAGGACCCGGGATGACGACGACAATATCATAGCAACTGCGGAATCCAACAAAGACACCCCAAGGAAGGGCCGCTCACACAAGCACACCAGCCTCGCGCCACAATTGAGGCTTGTCAATGTCAAGGACGGTGAAGAGGTCGATCTCGACGAGCTTAGTGTCAGTCGATTTGAAACTCTGAGCGCTCAGGACTACCATCTCGGGACGTTATTCATCCCTCCGCCTTTACCGGAGAAAGCGACGAAGGAGCAAAGAGGCGCCCTCGAGAACTTGTGGGAAATCACCGGCGGCGGATACGCCACGCGCATGTTCTCATCTGGCGCCAACATGCTTACTCGGACGGACAGCAGCAAAGTAGAAAACGGCCGAGGTGGGTTCTCTTCGCCCAGGAGCGGCAGTATCCACGACGTAACACCTACACCTGTGCGTGCAAGAGCCCTTGACGCACACCCATACACTGCTGAGCCTGGCTTGAAACTCTTCATCCAGAGTCCTTTCGATTGCGTATTGGCAGTCAAGCGCGAGCTGAGCGATCATCTGACATGGCTGCTAGAGCACCATCAGTATGAGCGGTCTTGGCAACTTCTGGACGAGCATCCTGAAATTATCGATTCGTCTACCTCAGATCGCAGGTCTTTAGGTTCAGTGCCTGAGAGCCCATTGAAGACCCAGAAGAACACGCTGGCCGACTTCTTTGCGGATTCTGAATCCACGACCACCATTTCTGCCGCGCGAGCGCATGATAGCGTCTCTGCGAAAGAGAAAAGACGAATTGGTGAACTTTGGCTCAATCAGCTGGTCGCGGCTGGCAATTGGACTGAAGCAGGTCAAGCAGCCAGCAGGGTGCTTGAAGGAAGTGCCAGATGGGAGCACTGGGTCTTCACGTTTGCGCAAGCAGACAAGTTTGACGAGATCACGCCATATGTTCCGACCACCGTATTGAAACCTCCCCTACCCAGTGAGGTGTACGAAATCATCCTAGGACACTATATCGTTAGCAACCCACCACGACTGGGTAGACTTCTCGAAGAATGGGATGCCGACCTCTTTGATGTGCACAGTATTATTACAGCCATCGAGAGCCGGCTGCGCAGCCGCGATGTCAGCGAACAGAGCACCGAGGACGGTGTCCAAGGCCGCGATTGGCGGATATTACTGGATGCATTGGCGAAGCTATACCTCGTCAATGCTCAGCCTAGAGAAGCGCTACGATGCTTCATTCTTACTCAGAACTCAGATGCGGCTATGAGCCTGATCCGTGACGAGAAAATCGCCGAGACCCTAGCAGACGACATCCCAGGCTTCCTGACCTTGAAGGTCAGCAAGGAACAGATGCGATCAGCTCCCCTTAGTGAACTTGAAGAAGCGAGTGCGGAACCTGTCTCTCTGCTCGTTGAAGAGGCATTACGAGGAAGCATATCTCCGCTCACAGTAATTCAGCAACTCCAGGAAAAGGGAGGAAGCATGCAAATATTCCTGTTCTTCTACATGCGTGGGCTGTGGACGGTTGGCTCTAAAGCGAAACCCGCGAAGAGACTTCGTGGCAAATTCCAGATGAACGACATCGACCAAGGGCATGCAATGGTCGAAGACCACGCTGATCTTGCTGTTGAGCTGTTTGCCGAGTACGATCGCGACCTCCTTCTGCAATTCCTGCAAGCCAGCGAAGTGTACAGCTACGACAAAGCTGCCGCCATCTGCGAACAGAGACACTATATCATAGAACTTGTCCACGTTCTTAGCAAGACTGGTCAGCTCAAGCGTGCTCTCTGGCTCATCATCGGCGAACTTGGCGACGTCAAGAAAGCGATCGAGTTCGTCAAAGGTAACCCGGACCTTTGGGAAGATCTGCTCGAATACGGCATGGACAAGCCCGCTTTCATTCGCGGTCTATTAGAAGAAGTCGGCACAGCAGTTGACCCAGCCGAACTCGTCCGCCGCATCCCAGTCGGCCTAGAAATCGAAGGCCTCAAGCAAGGCATAATGCGACTCGTGAAAGAGTACGAGATCCAATACTCCATCTCCGAAGGCGTGGCCAAGGTCCTCGAAGGCGAGGTAGCAATGGGCATGGACACGCTGCGCGCAGGCCAGAAGAAAGCCGTGCGCTTCGAAGTCGTACACGAGTCGCCCTCAGACGTCGACCTCGTTGCACACGACGTCCCAACTAAAGTCGACGGCGAAACTCTCCCCGTGCCAAAGCGAAAAGTCCCCAAACCTAGCGCCGAAGTTAAGCCTGGCCACTGCGTGGGCTGCGGCGAGGCGTTCCACGAAGAAGGTATGTTTTGCAATTCCACACTTCCCTTCTACCAAAATCTTCAAAGACTCCTCAAATCTCAAGACACGAGACTAATACTCATCCAGAAACCGTCCCTCTCCTCGGCTTCGCCTGCGGCCACGTCTACCACCTCCCTTGCCTCCTGCGGGCCAATCCAGACACTTCTGATGACGCTACGGTCGAGCGTCTCATGTCGCAGCTAGGCTACGGCAGCAGCAGTAGCGCTGGTACCGACTCCGACGAGCCTGCATATACGGGTCGGAGCGTCGGAGGTAAAGTTGCACACGCGCACGTCGTGCGGAACGTCGTTCAGGGCGGGTGTAGGTGTTGCGTTGTGCCTGATGGTGCCTAGTCGGGAGATAAAGTGAGGTGAGAGGAGCCGGACAGTGACTTGGTTGCTTGCGCACTGAGCTATTGCAAAAGAGGTGGCCGGCCGACGACACAGCGGAATGAATCGTGGTGTTGTTCTTGATATGTAAGGAAAATCGTGTATACCCACCTTTAGCAGAATTGCTCGAGAGCTTTGAGACAACGCATCACAACAAAGGATAATCATCTACTCTGCATCAGCGACAAGTTCGCGTAGTGTCGAAGAAGCATCGCCTTAAGAACGTCAAGGGAGCAGAGCACCTATCATCGACATGAAAGAATGACAGCCTCGAGGCACATCTGCAGCATATTGTAAATAAGGCTGTAGTACGTATCGATATACTTCATGTAATATATGCAAATTCTGCAACCCCAATCCAGACTGTAGTACATGCAGTGTGTCTACCCACAACATCAGCACCCATCCGTACATGAATTCAATACAAGCGAAGAAAAGATCGCAAGGGGAAGTTCCTGCCTCCCCCCGAGACCCTTCATGTTCCCAATTTCCATCCCGTTTCATTCCATACCGGAGAACCCAAGTCCTGTGATGCCACCCTCGGCATCGACACAATCTACATGAAAACGCCCACCTCGTTCCCTACTTCCCTTGTTCGAAGACCCATATGAATGCCCCACTCCCATGTACAAAGAAAGGAAAATACGAAAAGTAACAGATGGTGTAAGAAGGAAAGGTGCAAAGAAAGGAAGAGAGAGGGAAAATTCAAGCAGAGGAAGAGGGCATAATCAAGCCAAATCTCCATAAGTCATCGCCGCTCTCGGCACCCTCTCTCTCGTCGGCTTATTATTGCTGCTGCTGCCAATATTCGAGCTACTCCCAAAGAAGCGTCGGATACTCAGTCCACGTCCTCTCTTCTTCTCTTCGGGTGGTGAAGAAGTCTTCGCCTTTGCTTGCGGCGGTGGAATGTTGGGTTTACTGCCGTTGGTCATGCCGATGCTGTTGCTGTTGCCGTTGCCATTGACGGGCTTAGGGCTCGGGGCCGGCGTGGCTGCTTTCTCGGTGCTATTTGACTTTGTAGCTGGGGAGAGATTCTCAGTACCGGGCGTCGTGACGGTGAGGCTTGGGCTTTGATTTGTACTGCGGCCGCTATTGCTGGTGATGGAGGGGGTGGAGGGTGGTTTCGGAGAGACTTTTTGTTGCTGAGTGATTGGAGGGGCCAGTGTTGGTGATGTTGTGCGTTTGGTGGCGCGGTCGGTTGTGGTTATTGGTGGGTTTAGAGTTGGAGGCGTGTTGGCTCGTTGGTTTGAAGGCTGGTCGGCGGTGGCGATGGGTGGGATTTGCGGTGCTGAGGAACGGGTGGGTGGAGGACTCTGAGGAACTCTGGTCTTGCTGCTGCTGCGGAATGAGAGGCGGCGCATGAAGCGAGGACTGGGGGGTGTTAGTGGTGGTGCACCTGCTCCGATTTCTGCAAATATGACATACCCAATGGAAGATTCCCTGCGTCCAGACCCTGAAGGCGGTGGTCCGTATTTATTCCTTTCAATACCCTCACGGACATATGGTTCTACACGAGCCGGCTCAGAACCGCGGCGGTGCAATGGAAGAGAAGTCTTGCCATCGGATGTCTGTGGTCGGCTAGTCCTGCCGTTATTGCTGAGTGTCTTTGCGTGCTCAACGACGTCGATCGCGCTTTGCCTTTTGTTATGCTCAGCCCCGTCTGGAGGATGACTGTTCAAAGGCGAGTATGCTCTGGCTTCTCTGAGGAAATCGACAATGTCCCTGGTACTGTCTCGGCCCGTATCACGGGCCTCGCGAGGAGTCATCGCAGACCTTGAAGTCGCTGGACGAGGAGGAACTGAACTCGACCGAGGACCTTTCGCATGCATAGCCGAAAGCGCTCGTGGCTGCTCATACCTCCGCGAGACAGGGATGGAATGCGCCTCCAATTCTACAGGGCCATTGGTGTTGATCGGTTCCTTGGGTAGAGGCTTGTCAACAGACATCGCTCTGGATCGCTGACCATCACTGCTGAACTTCGAGCGCGGAATGGACGACATCGACGGGTGGGCCGCAGACGCTGCTCTCCCATGTGCTCTCGTACGTCTACTAGCAGCTTCTGCCATTCGCGACATTTCTCCTATCACCGCCGAAAGTTTGTCAAGGTCGTCCCTGAGCTCATGAGCTTTGACTTGAAGCTCTCGGAGACAATGCTTCCAGCCCTGCTCGTTTCCGCGCATGGCATTGAAAACAGCTTCAAGATCCTGTTTCTCACTAGGCCACTCGTCGGAGACAGCGTTGAGGTAACGGCCGAGCTCTTTGGTCGCAGTTTTGGCTCTCGACATGTCCAGAAGAGATGCGTTCATAGCTCTCGACGTTCGCTCAATAATGGCCTCGATCTTTTCGTTGCCCTCCATGAGCTGTGTACGGAATTGCTTCTCTTCCAACATCGTTCCAAAGACGTCCGGATGCGACATTGGCAGTCGTAAGTAATGGATGCGCTCTGCGATATCTTTGATCGCGAGCTCGAAATCTTCCGTAGTCCTCTCTAAAAAGTTGTCCACTTCGTCTACGTGTGTCTGCAGGATTCTGACCACCTCTTCGTCGGATTTTGCAGCTTGCTGCTGCAGTAGATGCATACCAAAGACGATCTGAGCCATGAGCTTGGCCAGAGGATGGTGGCGCGCGCCAGGCTTCTGCTTCCATCTCGTCGTCCAGGAATCGTCATAATGTCTAGATTCTAGTACTCTCTGCCGGCGTGCTTCAGCTGTGTTGTCCTTCGACCTCGGCTGCGCATCCGGGTCTGAGGATTCGTATATGGACTCTTCGAACGCGCCCTGCATGGCGGGGACTGGATGTCTCGGTGGCGCCATGCTTGCTGTCTCGGCTGAATCTGCGTCGCTGTCCGATGTGTCTGCTCCGCCATAAGCATGGGCGCCGACGGAGAAGTACTCATCCTCGCTGCTCTCGCTCGCAACTTGGCGGGCGGGCATTGTCACGAGCGCAAAGCTACGAGTGATCTCGCAACGCGGGTGCGGTGCTACGTCTCATGCAGCTCGCCAGCGCAGCAGATGTCTATTCGTTAGGATGATCCGCAAGGCCGTCGGGAGAGGCTGGAGGCTGCAGGGTCGGGAAATTCTAAAGAGCTGGTGACGTCGTGTATGAGGCGAGTGAGGGCAATGGGGTGGATGGATGCGATACGTGCGCGAGATAAGACAGAGATAGAGGCAGCTGTGGCAGTGGAAGGGAAGAGATTGGGTTTTGACTTAGGGTTGAACAATTGCTGCAGGCGAGGATCTGGTGCAAATGCTTGCAGGGCGACGAGGGCGATCATGGTTGATTGAGGGCCACGGTACCTAGCCCGCTTTGGCATCTGCACACAGTGCAGGATGCAGGCAACGCCATCTCTGCGAGCGTGCCGTGGATCGAGCGCTGCAATATTACAGCCTGCTATAGGGCCCCGGCGACACGACTCATCCTTGCCCGCCGCGAAGCGTCTTTCTGCAGAGCCACGTGAGAGCTTGTGTGTCTCTGGTGTCACGTATGCCAGCGAAATGAAGGATGAAGGCGTGCCAGGACACCTCGCCATGCTTACGTACTGTACTGCCTAGAAGGGCAGAGCACATGCAATCGGCTACCCTCCACCGAGCCCTGCCGATGGAGTCCTCTCGACAGGCACGCAACGAGTCATCATCAGATCCGAAGCTCGGACTCTCATGCTGCTGCTGCTGCTCGCGTCTCGACCGTGCCCACCCCTACCCCGACTCCCAGGTGGCCGGGACATCGACGCCGCTTGCGTAGCACAGATGCCCGTCTGGAATCGTCTCGAGTTTGTCTTGTGCTGGCCTCGTAACACGGCACCGTGCGTGTGTTTCATCCACGCCGGGCACTCGCTGGTTAGCAAAAGGCTATCCGCTCGTGCCCGTCTTTCTGCACACTTGCTCGCAAGGGAAGCCGGTCACCCGAGGCATCTGCATGTCTCAGATTCAGAAAAACGATCATGACCTCATGTCCTGGCGAGCGCCGAGCCGTGCGCTGCCATTGGAAAGTCTGCGGCTCAATTTCGCGCAAAGCCCGCCTGGGACGAGTTGCGTGCTCTCTCCACGTTTCTGCAGCTTGACAATCGCCGCTTACCACGCGAGATTGCAACCAACATCGCGGCTAAATAACATCCAGGACCTCATCTGCAGTTTGCGATAACATTGCCCATTCTACACATTGCAAGGCGGTCTGCTCGATGGGGGCCACCAGACTCCTTCCGAGCTCTGTCAGAATAGCAAGCAGCTACGATTCTAGCTCATAAGTCTGTAGACACCGTTCTGAGGCTTGACGCCCATGCCCATGTCAGCAGCTACGCAATTTGCATCCAGGTTATTTTTCATTGGGCTAAACCTAGGGCCTGAACTATGTATGTATGGGCACTCTGCTCGTGCTATCAGGCGTAAATCAACATATGACAACAGCACCCTCGGAGATGCTGTTCACAAACTTGTAAGCATCGCCTGTAGGTGTTACGAATTGGCCAAGATAAGAAACATTTGATCCATGTCTGGAGACGCGCAACAGAACATCTGTATTCGTCATGATGACAACGCTAATATATCAAAATTCACGGACAGTCTGTTGTGTCGCCACCCAGGGCCGACCACGGAACCGTTCACTGCTTACTGTACTCTTCTGTGTAGCTACCACCAGAGAATCACATCTTCAGGTCCTTACCAGCGTGAATCGCTTGCCACTCCTCCACCAGACCAGCAAAGTCCCGAGGCATATAAGGCTCAGTCAGCTCAGCGAACCAGCTCTTTTTGCGATTGTTCTTGAGACCCATGTCTCGCAGCAGCATGTCGATATAAGGAAGTCCTTCAAATACAAAGTCCGGCAGGGTAGCGCCGTAACCGCAAGGATACCTCCACTTGCCCCACTGCGTGTGCAGCATGATCTCTTCGGTGATTTTGTCATTGGTACGGGGCAGGCGGTCGAGGTTGTTTGAGAGGTATGCAGCGGTCCAGTGGCCCTGGATGGTGGCACAAGTTGCTGTAGAGACTGTCGAGACCGCTCCCACCCATGCGATACTGCGTGAGAAGGCATAGCCTGACGGGACGATGAAACGGTATAGGCGGAGTGGGTCGCTGGCTTTGGGCGTGAAGCGAAGTTCGGGCTGATCTTTGAGACGAGGGAACATGTCGAGAACTTCTTTGTCGGCTTTCTGGTTCAGTCTGGTCTTTTCAGCCGCTGAGACGTTCAGACCGAATCCTTGTGGACCAAGACCTCGGAACTCGATGGGGGACTCTTTCTTCCAGCCTGTCGAGCAGATGACAACATCGGCATGCAATCTGGTACCGTCGGCTAGAACCACTGTCTTTTCTTCCATGTGATCAATCTGGCCAATGTGGACTCTAATCTTGCCTTCCTTGACCATGTCGAACAGTGGCGTTTCATAGTTCAAGATACTGAGCCCACTTCCAATCCAGAAAGCAGAGTGCCACGGCTTCAACTTCTTCAACTCCGGGTGCGAATCGTAACCATTGGCAGCAATGACATCGGCAGAGAGCACTTTCCAGAACATGTCGACCAACCAGCGACCGATAAAAGTGCCGTGCAAGAAGCCTCGGATGCCACCGAACCCATCTTCACCACCCCACGGGCATGGCGCCATCCAGGTCATCCAGCGAATAAGAAGCAACTGATCGAGACGCTTCTTGAAAGGCGTAACGAAAGCAGGAGCAATCCACACAGGACCATGGCCATTATCTCTGACAACAAGATCAACAGTCCCACCAGCCTGGACCTGCGCGTACGCCACATCAAACGCAGATTTAGCGCCGCCGACGACGACGGAGTTCTTGACGTCCTTCAGCTCCGATGCGCGAGCGCAGAAATCCTTTGCGTGGAACAAAGGAGCGCCCAGGTTCTCTTGGCCGGCATAAGTAGGCATATTCGGCGTAGAAGTCAGACCCGTAGCCAGGATGAGCTTCTTGGCGACGACCGTCCGCCCGCCAGAAGGACCCGCTACTAAAAGCTTCCACGCATCACCCGCAGGCTCAATTGCATCGACTTTGGTGCGGAATTGGATCTTGTCGAAAAAGCCAAAGTGGTGGGCAAAGTCCGTCAAATACTGGTTGAGCACTCTTCCTGGGATGTGATTGTTGCTCTTGACCCCATACTTCGATTCTAGCATGGGGAAATCCGGAAACTCGTAAGTGCCGACCATGTTGTTGGATTTGAGGCCTGGATATAGACGATCTTTCGACCACGTCCCGCCGGGCGTTTCCGAGCTCTCGAGGACGGCGAGGGTTTCGTTCGGCATGATCTGAGCCGCTGCTTTGGCTGCGGCTAGGCCGTACCAGCCTGACAAGGTATTCCTTTCAGCGAACGCATCCTCTGGCCGTTGCGAGAAGAAGTGCTAGACTTACCGGCGCCGACGACGACGATGTCGTATGTTTCAGCCATGGTCGTTCGCAAAAGGTTTAGATCACTCTTGTGAACGGTGATGTGTATGCACGACTTAGAGGTGTTGTTGGCCTATGAAAGAGAAGAAAGGTGACCACAATGATGGACATACAAAGCCTATATTCTCGAGCGCAGACAGACACTTATAACAACTCGCTGATTACCAGCTATCAAGACCAGCTATGGCTAATGCAAACCTTAGAGCCTCGACCACTTGCGGTTCCCAATGCTGCAAGCGAGAGCCGCCTCATCACACCGCACACACTGGGGGAAGAGGGGGAATGGGCGAAGGGTGAGCGGGCCGCCAGCTCTCCCCAAGCAGCAACTGTACTAGCAGGCGAGACTGGTCTGTCGGCACACGACTGTCGGCTCCTCTTGTGCAAGCCGACAGGTATGTCCCGACAGACAAACAAGACCAAGGCGAGGCTGCTGCACATCCCACTGGTTCCTGCGCAGTACAGCCTATCTCCCTGCGGGGTTGGTATGGGGAACCCCTAAACCTTAAATCGACCTTGGGGCGGCCGAGGGCGATAACAGATGATCCCTCGTGATAATCGGCCAAATGGCCGAGCTACCTCCTAGGGGCTTGAGATAGGCGCCAGGATTGAGAACATACCCGACGCGACAGGTAGGGTCTACGTTGATATGGTTGCCGCCGATGGTGGTATGCCACGTGATCGTCGTGTTTGACCAGTCGCCTCTGCGATGGAAAGTCGGGAAAGGGCTGGCTACATCCGCGAGCGATTACGTGTAGCGACACTGGCACCGAGTTCGGTAGTGAGAATGCTTATCGCTGATGCAGATGATACTGAGATGTCGACGTGTGCTAATACTGAGATTCACGCGTGACGCCTCTGTGGCCGCAGTGAACGAACGAGGGAATCCGGAGACATCTCACTCAGAAAGCAGGAAGCTGCCTACCTAGGTAGAATTCGTGCTTGCTTCAAATGGGTTTCACTGGCTCGTCTTCTACCCGTCACAGTTCCAGCACTGTCCAAAACAACATTGCGCATGACATAGACCTCAATAGCAAGGGTGAAATCTAAACCAATACAGAAATATTCTACTTTTCATACGAAATCAACCCATCAATCGTACCCGCATGCAATCCGCCCGTAATAGCAATATCCGCAGCAGTAGTGTGCACACTCGCGTCGCTCAAGAAATACACCGCCGCGCCCGTCAAGTCGCTCTGCACACTGAGCCTCTGATTCGGCGGCGCAAGCCACATCTGCTCGCCCTCGCGCTTACTCGCCTTCGCCTCGCGGATATCCCTTGTCTGGTCAGAGTCCACGAAGCCAGGCGAGATGGTGTTGACGCGAATGCCGTGAGGGGCGAGTTCGACTCCCAGAACCCGCGAGAGCATCATCACGCCGCCTTTTGAGGCGTTGTAGGCTGCCATGCGGTAGCCGGGCAGGGCTATGTGGGCGGATTGAGAGGCGATGAGCAGGATGCTGCCGGGCTTCTTTTGGGCGATCAGGTGCTTTGCCACGAGTTGGGCGGTGAAGAAGGTGCCGCGGACCTGTTACTGTGTGTGAGCAATCTTTGAAGCTGACCGGTCAAGAAATAGCGATTGCTTCGTTGGGAGAAGGAACCAGACTCACGTTAATCTCTTGGATCCGTGTAAACTCCTCCCACGTCTGCTCGACAAACGGCTTATCAATCGCGATCCCCGCAGAGGGCACGCACCCATCCACCGTCCCAAAGACCTCAATCGTCCTGTCAAAAGCAGCTTGCAAGCTCTCCTGCTTTGTGACATCGGTCTTGACATATAGAGTCTTGGCGCCGAAAGAAGTCCAAGAGTCGAAGTCGGCTTTGTCAACGGGTTGAGACTGGATGTCCCAGATGGCGACGTTGCCGCCCATTTCGCAGATGGCGCGGGCGATGGTGTTGCCGATGCCTTGGGCGCCGCCGGTGACGATGTAGGTGCGGCCTGTGAGCTCGAAGGAGGAGCGGACGCTGGGTTTGGGTTGGGACATGTTTGCTCTCTTCTTGTGTTTCTTTTTGTTCTCTTGTGTAGGATGTACTAGTATGGCAGTCCGTGGTAATGATGCTGTCAATCCTCTGGTTGTGTTCTGGATTGCCTGGAGTCAATTGTAGTCGAAGCTTTAAGGATCCGATATATTATTATTGCTTTAATGCAGGCCACACAGCTCTACATATGCAGGGTCCCAATGGTTGGAGATCTTCCTCTTCCTTGCCCAACTCAGACACGCCAGGACCAATAAACTTTTGGGAGCGGGTCTGTCCCATTGCGGTCGGCGGAGGTCGAAAGCTGCGTGTCGGCTAAGGCTGTTTTGTCAGCGGAGGTGCATTTGCCGCTCGAAGACCCGGGGCGGTTCCGGCTGCCAGCTCAGATTGATCGACACGTATCAGTGCATAAGGTACCAGATAAGCAACGCCATCAATGATGTTTAGATAAAATCGTCAGCTTAATTATTGCTAAAGTGAAGCAGAGCCACTATCATATGCTAATCCTGCTCAAACATCTCATTCCAATCAATACTCAATCATGCCTTACGCCGACATCACAAAGCCTCCAGCGCCACTGCCTTCTGCAAAACTCCAGGTCTTGAAACCTGGTGTTTCGTTACAGCCTCCACTGTCAAGGCTTGGCTCTGGACCTGGTCTGATCATCCTCACAAGTGACGAGATCTATGATGAGCAAGTGGCGCAGCGTGATGATGCTCCTACCGCGGTGTTGAAATGGGCCGAGGAAGGCTACACCGTTGTTCAAATCTCTACCACGGCGACAGAGGCATCAGACATCAAAACGGTCTTTGATGAAGCTCTGAGCGCTCTTGGAAAATGTGATGCCTGTCAACCAAAAGACAAGATTGGTCTGGTTTGTAAGTTGAGCTCGTCCCAAGTCATTGGTTTTTCGGATTGCTGATCTGCCAATTAGGCTACTCAGATAGCTTCTGGGCCAAGGCGAAGCCAGTCCTCTCACACTATGCAAATATCGTTGCCGGAGTTGTCTACGTCGACAGTCAAGAACCAGAAGATTGCGAGGGCGGCAAGTTTTCTCCATTGAAGCATATCGCTGGTCCTCCAAAGAAAACCGGCGTCAAGCCCACCGGTAGCAAGCAATACCATTACCCCCAAGTGAAAGGTCAATGGTTCTCGGCCGGCGGCGAAGATTTCGACTACTCTGCAGACTCAGTCGCACACACACGAAATCTGCAATTCTTGAAGCCCAAGATGGGTGGTCCTTACTTCGACTTGGAAGAAATCTGGGAGGAGCACACCTACTATGAGTTTGCTGACAGGTCTGTCGAGCATACTATGAGCACTATGGTGCAAGAGCCATACGTAAATCACATTCCGACCGTAAGTGCACATGGCTTTGTGGTCAGCAAAGCCACAGCTGCTGACAAGTGAGACCAGTTGACTGGAGGCGTGGGCAGAAACAACTTGTCAGTCTTCTACCGCAACAACTTCATCTTCAACAACTCAGCAGACACCGAGCTGGAGCTCGTCAGTCGAACAATTGGCATCGATCGCGTGATCGACGAGTTCATCTTCAAATTCACACATGACAGGGAACTCGATTGGCTGTGCGTTTACCTCCTGCCTTACCTCCCATAGTCAAGGGCAAAACTAATCTCCTCCAGACTCCCCGGCGTCCCGCCCACATTCCAAAAGGCCGCAGTTCCCTTCACAGCAGTCGTGAACATCCGTGGTGACAGACTCTATCACGAACACATATCGTGGGACCAAGGCACAGCTCTGCGCCAGCTAGGTCTGCTGCCAGATTACCTGCCCTTCCCATACCCTCTGCCCGAGGGGAGTGCAGTGCCACAGGGTGCGAAGGTGGAATATCGTGTGCCTGTGCTTGGTATTGAGACCGCGGACAAGCTGCGCAATAGGAAGGCAGTGCCTTCGAATGGGATGTTTGAGTACACTGTTAGGGAGAAGAAGGAGTAAATATATGGGGTTTGTCAGTATCACACAACCATCTTACATGAATCTTTATGATCTTGTGAATGTCAGGCAGTCGTGTGTATTCAAAGCCAAGCATGTACGGCTTCCTCATAACGTACCTGTATGGCCGAAGCGTTCACGACAACACGGTGATCGGCAAGGTCACTATGCCCGTGCATGACGACCAGTCTTTGATGAAACATGCCCAGCTCGTGATTATGATACTACGAAGGTCCCAAATCATAAGGTTTTGAAGAGGAGATAACTCGCGTACCAGTTGTCAATGCCAACCCCATGGTAATATGGTAATATCATGGTCCAAGCTTGCGGGGTAAGTGCTATCGAAGGTCCGACCACATCCGTTATCGAGTAGCGGCTAAGGGCTGGAGCGCATCAGAGATAACAGTCGAGATGATATGGTGTCGTCTGGAGCTGCACATTGCCACTAGGGACAGGCCAGTGTCCTCTCATGTCATGTGATATATTACTTTCTTGCGTCCATAACCATCACGACCACAGCTAGGTGGGGCGGCAACATGCCACGACCTAAAGTTCACGAGAGTCAACGTCAGAGAGCTGCGGAGGGTGAGTGTATCACACGCAGCACATATAAGCTGTTGGGTCCACTTTACTGATCCATGACTGTAATTCCACAGCCTGTTCTTTCTGCCGAGAGAGCAAGAAAAAATGTAGTGGAACGGCGCCATGCACGCAATGTCTGCGGCGTGGAATGCCCCAGGAGTGCCTCATTACATACCTACCACGTGGTTTCCGTTCGAGGAACAAGCACAACTCTACTGCAGCCGGCCGCCAATCCTGGAATCGGACTTCACAAGCACCAGCCAATTCTTCACAGGACGCGATTGCTGCCACACTACCAAGTCCTTCGGACCCAGCAAGGACCTTGTCGAATAATGACGTTTCTGGCACGACACGGCACAATGGACCATTGTCTCCCTCTGAATCACGAGACGACAACGATGACACCAGAAGCTACCAGACAATGGGTAAAGCCGGAGCATCGAGGCTAGATGACCCTGCAGTGACAGAGAACGCTTCTTTAACTACACTTGGACCTCGTATGCTGCTGAGTTCACATGGAGAAAGAGGTACGTCGCCACACTTGACGATCCCGTCGATCAGTGATGGTATTTACTTATGGTACAGTCTACGTTGGAGCCGCTGCCTCTATAGCATTCCTTGAAACCGTAAGACGAGTGGTAGCCGGGCAGATCGGGCCATCGAACTTTTCACATGGCATGGACAGCGAGAAGATGCTCGAGATCGAGACCCCGCAGTCCACAGACGATACAATGCAAATCACTGTCGAGCAGAAGCTGCATTTCTTGCAATGTTACTTCTCAGTAGTAAGAGTTTCCTCTGCAAAACCAACTTCAGCGACTGTGACTGACTTGATCAGACGGAAGCATTCATCGACATATTTGACCCTCCGGAACTTGTGGCTTATATGACAAACAGCGGTATAGGCTCGTTCCTGGCTGCAACAGGCGTTAACAACGAACCCAGCCCAGGTGCCTTCACAGTCAAGCAATCCAGTCCTCTACGACGAGCCAGTCTTGATCTGGTTCTTGCTATTGGTGCGCAGTGCACAAGCAGACAGGACTCACGAAACATCTCAAGAGCACTTTTTCGTAAAGCTCAACGCCAAGCCTTGTCAGAAATGATTCAGGATCCTGATCTTGACATGGTGAGGACCTATCTTCTGATGGCATTTTATATGCTAGGCGAGTGTCGAAGAAATACAGCATATATGTATCTGTCTGTTGCTGCTCGGGCAGCTATAGCTCTTGGTCTACACAGCCCGAGCTCGTACTCCCGGCAGCAACCACTAGATGCAAATGATAAACTCAGGTAAGCTGCACTCTTTACAGACACCTCTATTCACGACTAATGGCAATGTGTCAAGGCTGCGCGTATGGATGACATGCCGTGTCGGCGACAAGCTTGTCAACTCGATTCTGGGGCGTCCGGCTACTACCATTGGCATCGTAGAAGAGATCGACCCTGTCTATACAGACCTTGTGTCTGGCGACGATCACGGCCTGAGATGTATGGTTGCTGCATACAGGATTGTCTCTATCATCGATGAGATTAACACAAAGCTCTACGGTGAGCAAGACGTTCGGCCCGCAGTAGTCGAGCAACTACTACAAGCTATCGACAACTGGAAGAGAGACTGTCTACCATCACTGCAGCGAAGTGCACCAGAGACCGCCCCTCTGACAGGAGATGCAACAATGGCATCCAAGCAGGGGTCCGTAGGAATGTTCCACGTTTCATGTCTATACTACTTCGCTGTAGTGTTGGCGACCCGTCCTATTTTCATCGCGACTCTTACGTTACAACAGAGTCGAAGCGGTCAGGAATCCCCCATGGGCGAAGCCTGTATCAATGCTGCTGTTTTCCTCGCACAGACGTGTGTCGAAGCACTTGATGCTGGCTTACTGGAAAGCAATATGTGTATCATGAAGTAAGCTTGCGCCTCCCATCGTTTCACATCAATGCTAACATCCCGTCAGAGCTCTCGTCTTCGCCGCTGGCCTAGTGCTCGGTGTTCAGATCTTCGCAAAGCCAGGCGTCGAAGTAGAGACCGAACGCGCATTCGAGGGCGCCAAACGTGTTCTCGGCTTCCTAGCCGCGCGTAGTCCACAAGCAAGCCATTATCTCGACATTCTCAACTCCCTGTCCAACGCCATTGCCGAGCAGCGTTCAAGATCGGAACCGAGTCGAGGCAACCGCTACGTCTCGAGGCTCTTCTCTTTCGGATCTTCTGGGTCCAACGCCGGTACACTCGGTGATCGCATGCAGGACGAAACCTCTACGTTGGGTGCTTTACTAGGAGACTCTGCTTCGGTCGCCATCGATGATCTTCCGTCTCTGGGCGGCAGTCCCTCTCGATGGCCAAGTAATGATCAGATCGACCCGGACCTGTTCATTGACTGGGAGACAGTCAATATCTCCCACTGGGACAATTTTCCTTTCTCGATTTAGTCTGTCGGCAGAATGACCAATGAATCACGATTTATATGTACAGGCAATTGGCACATCTTAGAATGATGATCAAACTTTGTATTTGGGATTTAGACTCGCTACCAAGAAGCGAAGTTGTCATAAATATGGGAATCAAGGCGGGTATGTAAATAAAAAATAATCATGCGCTCGCACCAATAACAATACCGTTCGGAAGCTTCAAACCCACCGGCAGACCGCAAATGTACTTGTCCGCATACTTGATTTGCTTCCTCTCCGCCAGCTTCTCCTCGATGTCACGGTACATGTCGTATCTACAAGATTGGTCAGCGACTTGAACTTCATGGGCAGCGAATCCATTCGACAGGACGAGACTTACGCATTCATCTCCTCGATCGTCAACACCTTGTTGATATCCTCGACCTTATAGAACGGCAAGTCCTTGTTGTTCGAGAAGCCAATACGCTCGTTGATGTTATACGCCGCCTTAGCAGCAGAAGCCTGCACTCTGGTGGCGCGCGGGAGGCGCACTTTGGTGTACGTCGCGAGCGCTTGCTCGACATTGCCGTCAAAGTACTGCGGGCTGAAGAGGATGCCGAGCGCAGCGGCGTCTTCGATCGCCATGCAAGCTCCCTGGCTCTGGTGAGGCATCATGGGGTGTCCAGCGTCGCCAATCAGACACACGCGCTCCTTGTTGAGATACGGGTAAGGCTCGTGGATCCACAGCCTCCAAGGCTGGATCTCCTTGCCGATTCCGAGGTGGCCGAAGACCTGGCGGTCGAGCTCGGGGTAGTGATCCAGCAGCTCGCTGACAGGCCTGTCCTCTGTGCCCCAAGCTTGGAGGGTGTTGTCGCCTGGCTGGCGTTCGAAGAAACAGTAGTAGGACAGGAGCTTGCCGCCGTTGCAAGGCGAGAGGACAATCTTGTCCCACTTGCCTTCTTGGCCGCCCCAGTATTCGAGGGCTTCGTTCTTGGAGTAGTCGACCAGACCGGCTGCGACGGCATCTTCGGTCATGACGTTGCAGTGCAGGCATTGTTGGTCTGCGATTTTGCGCTGTGGGTGCACGCCAATGACGCCGCGGACGACTGAGCCGATGCCGTCTGCGCCGACAATGAGGTCGTGGGTTGCTGTGACGCCGTTTTCGAATGTGATGGTGTTGGTGGAGAGGTCGATGGTTTTGCACTTGAAATGACTGTCAGCGTCTGTTTCATGCATGATTCAATACTATCGACGATGGCAATCTTACCTTGTGGTTAACGACCAGCTTAGCAGGCGCTCCCTCTCCCTTCTCCTCCAACGCAGACTCCTTGAGCATAGCATGCATATACTGTCTGTGGAACATGTTGTAGACATGACCCCATCGCTCCTCGTAGTCGTCCAAGCTATACTCGCTCACAGGCTCGCCAGTCTTCCAATCGCGGTTGATCAACTGCTTGAGAATGACAGGGTCGCCTTTGGCGACGTCGACTCCCCATTCGTGCAGCCACCTTGTGCCGTTTGCAGCACAAGACACCGAAGCGCCAACCTCGCCGGCAAAATCTGAGCGCTCGTAGATGACGACGTCGTGGCCGGCTCGTCGTAGTGCGATAGCACAACACATGCCACCGATGCCGCCACCGATCACGCCGACGTTGAGTTTCCTGTAGCCAACGGCCATGTTGATAGAATGCTTATTGTGAAGAGAAGTATTAGTCTTTTTCGTATGTCAGGAAGGATATGATTGTAGCTATCGATGACAAGTAAAAGCTATGATTCAGTACACTGGTGAATGATCTTATATGATGAAACGAGGTTTGAAGAAAACTCCGACAATGATAGCTACATCGCTTATCTTCGCGCCGCGAGATACGATCCGCACCCCGGTCAGCTAGCTATCTGGTCAAGTGACGGGCCTTGCAAGAGTTACACTGATACCACACGGTCCGATCTATCGTGAGGTGTAGATTCGGGACTGCGTCAAGCGCGGCGGCTATCCACTGCTGTCGGGTCTGGGGGACATATCCGCTCAGCGCGGGTAATGCACCACAGCTGGTCAGAGGGCAATCATGTAGGGTCTCTCAGCTCACAAGCGGATAGCATGCGAATGATACGCCGGGCTTCTGATAGATCATGATTTTTGATAAGCCTGCCGTAGGCGACGGGGTAACCAGCTAGTACAACGAAATTAGGGTTATACACTTGGAAACAAGCTCACTTGTGCTTCAAAAGTCCTTATAGGGTATATATCAATGGACGACTAGATGATTTTGACATCTAGACAAGCGTCTGCAACAGCGAGAGTAACTGAGAGTACTGATGTAGCTGATGTATGGAACGGTATCTTTGGTAGCTACATGACGCATCAACATGCCGATGCAAAGAGCACATGCTGTGGACTTTGATCGATGTTGCCTTGCATCTTTTGGTTATTTCAAATATAGGTATGCTAATCCATGTGCGCACTTATACGCAAGACTCGTCTCACATCACGAAATGCAGTGGAACGACAATCTCTAGTGATGTGTGTGAGCTCGAAATAAATCATTCATTCTATATCTACAACGACGTCTACGCCTTGCTATCCTTGAAGTCTCCAAGCTTAAGCAGCTTAGCAGCATTGTCGCGGCCAATCTTCTTCTTGTCCGACTGGTTCAAGTGGACGCCATCATACCAGTTACAAGCATCACCAAAAGACTCAAATGGATAATCGATCGAGAACAAGATGCGATCAGCACCAACCTCACCAAGACAGAATTGCAAGGTAGAAGTGGAGAAGTGGCCGCTGGTGGTGATCCAGAGGTTCTGCTCAAAGTACTCGCGGATAGTTTTCTTGCAGGAAAGACCGAGAGGCTTCTTGATATCCTCAAACCAGTGGTTGATGCGCCACATATCGAAGGGAATGTGCTCACCCAGGTGACCGAGGATGATCTGGAGTTTAGGGTGGCGATCGAAGACGCCGTTGGTGACCATACCGAGAACGTGAAGGCTGACGCCCTGGGCGAAGCTCAATGGAGGGCCGATCAGCCACGATCGCTTTGCCCACAGCTTCTCGTGGATGGTTCCTGTGGGGTTGCGAGGGTGGAGGTAGAAGGGTACGTCGAGCTCTTCGACAGTAGACCAGAATACGTCCCATTCAGGGCCATCGTAGAAGACCATGTCGTCGCCATCTGCACCAGCTCGTTGGGTGTCGTTGACTAGAGCGCCCTTGAAGCCGTACTCTTTTACTACTCGCTTCAACTCTGCAGCCGCCTCATTAGGGTCGTGCATGGACAGAGTGCTAAGATATAACGTTAGGTCTAGCTGGAATAGCCATCGAGAGATACGAAACTTACGCAAAGGCACTAAAGCGGTCGGGGTGGCCCTTGATGGCGTCCGCAATGTAGTCATTAACTTCGACTGCCAGTGCTTGTGCTTCTTTAGGGTCCCAGAGATCTTGAACACCAGGTGCTGTGTACGACAAGACAGTGTGGCCAACGCCATGCTCGTCCATGTACTTGATGCGTTTGTCGGTGATGTCTGAGATCTCTGCTGCATGCTTTGCGGCATCAATGGCGAACATTGACGCCCACCATTGAGTCTTCTCGTGGAAGCGTGGAAGCGCAAAGGCCTCTTCCAAAGCAACCTTGCCCAACATTGTGATGGTTTGTAATGGATAGTAGCAGAGGGTAAAGAAGGACCGCCTTCGAAAGTAATGGTAAAGTGGTTGGTGATAGATGAAAGTGGATGCGGAGTTGATGAGAGTAGACCTGGCCAGCGAGATGGGATTGTTTTAAAGAACCACACGTACATACCGGACATCTACGCCTGCAGCCATAGCTGACAAGCGAGGTTAGAATCATGTGACAGGCTGCGGAGATACGCAGTCGTGTGGTGTATCATCATGGTAGGAGGTACCGATCCGAGCATTGTAGGACACAGCCGCTGATTGAACGGCACTTGGGTGGAACGCACGGCAACTTTACCTTGGGGACTGAATGCACCGCGGGCGCGCGGCGGACCGTTACGCCAATGCAGGAAATGCCGGTATGCCTCATCAGGCGTTCACGCAGGGTTTGCTTTGGTGTGTCTGGTGCAGTCTTTAGTTGAGCATTTGCTCGTCGGCCGCAGAAGGTGGCAGCCCCGCATTCTCAATGCCTTGGCGGAACAGGGGTGCTGTCTGGGGATTTATCCGCCACCATCTCCACCACCTCGACCACCACTCCTCCTTTGCGGTCCGCTGGCGGGTATCGCACCTTGTCAGGTGTGGTCAGGGCCGTGGTCGCTACACGAGCGCGAGGCGACGACAGCAAGATAAGCAAGAGGGGTCAAGAAGCCACGCTCGGCTGTGCTGTACGAGATGAGCAGGGCGGGGGTATAATCTGGTCAGCATCACGCGGTACAACAACACCATATGATATATCTCACTCTGGCGATCCCATTCTCCCTTCTCTTCAGCTCGAAACTTTCTGCCGTCGTATGCACTTGTATTTCCAGTGAAGCAACATCACATCATTACTATGGGTTCACAAGTCGAGTCTGTGCCTTTGGGCAGTGAGTTCACCAAACAAGTCATCAATGCCATGGGACCCAACACGCCTCCGCGCCTCAGAGAAATCATGTCTTCGTTGATCAGGCATTTGCACGAGTTCACCATTGAAACACAGCTCACGACAGACGAGTGGATGTTGGGCGTCAACACCATCAACTGGGCTGGACAGATGAGCAATGACAAGCGCAACGAGGGACAGCTGATGTGCGATATCCTCGGAATAGAATCATAAGTCATCACCAAGTACCATCTATCAGTGGCTGATTTTGCTGACTCTTCACACATTAGTGGACGACATCACATTCACCGCTGCCACAAAAAGTACGAATGGCCTCACATCCTCTGCCATCCTGGGTCCTTTCTGGAGAGAGGACCACCCAGTACGCCCAAACGGCACCACAATCAGCTTCGATACTCCCAAAGACGCTCAAGTTGCTTTCATGCACGGTCAGGTCACAGACATCACAACAGGCAAGCCCATCGCTGGAGCAACTGTCGATATATGGCAGGCATCTACCAATGGTAATGATCTCACCCTAATGTTCGTGAAACTACGGCTAATCGCTTGTGCAGGCTTGTATGAGCAACAAGATTCCGACCAATGCGACCTGAACCTCCGCGGTCAATTTGTGACAGATGAAGAAGGCAAATACTCGCTCTACTGTTTACGACCAACTCCATACCCCGTAAGTGGAATCTTCCCACCTTACTCAATACTCATCTCCTAATCCATCACAGATCCCCGACGACGGTCCGGCCGGACAGCTGCTGAAAGCGATGGATCGCCACCCCTTCCGTCCTGCACACATCCATCTCGTGGTTCGGCAGAAGGCATACAAGTCTCTGACGACACAAATATTCGACAAAGACTGCAAGTATCTAGCAGATGATAGCGTCTTCGCTGTTAAAGACGAGCTGAGCGTCACTTTCGTGCCACGCAAGGATGATCCGGAGGCAAAGCTGGAGTTACAGTACAACATCAGTCTAGCGCCAATTGCTTGAGGTGGACATGTTTTCAGATTGAAGAAACTGATGAATATATCATGCACCAGATTTTCCAAGAGATTGAGATCTGACGAGTAAACCTGTATCGACTCATGTACGTCTATCAAGAGCAACCATCCTATCCCTGCAATTTCTACCAACCCCTCCACCTCGTCCAAACATCCACAACCGTCTCCCCATCCCCCTCCTCCGAATCCACAACCAAATACCACCCAAAGCTAGGCCCACACATACAAGCATGATTCGGCCAAAGCAACAACTTCTGCCCAACCTCCAACTTCCTCGCTTCCTCAACCGGCCCCTCCCAAGTCAGCACGCCATGCTCCTGACTAATCCTACCAACAATCCACCCCTTCTTCTCGCCCTCAGGATCGTAGAACTTCCCGTCGTTCTCCGGCCAAGCCGTCACAACGCCCCAGCCTGGATAGCTCTTGCACGGCTCGCGGCCCAGCACGATCGAGCCGGCGGCGATCATGGCTTCGGGGCGAGCACGGTCGTGGTAGACGCTTACAACTTCGACAAGAGCTCGCAGGCCTAGGTCTGCGAAAGAGAGGAGGCTTTTGTCGGGGTTGGAAGAGGAGATCGCAGGTCTCGCGCGGGTGGCGAGTTGCTGCATGTCCATGACGGGGTAGACGCCGGCGTGCAATTCAACGGCAAAGCTCTGCCCGATGCGGTCGAGGAGGGCGCGGTACTCTGCGCCGGCGGGGTGATTGTCGGTGATGTTCTGCGTGGCTGTCGTGGTGGGAGTGGCGCCGATGGAGAGCGTGGCTTTGGGGGCGTTGGGATCCGTCGAGGCCGTGGCGCCGGAGCATTTTAGGAATTCGAGAGCTGCCTGCTCGACGCCTTCGAGCTCTTCGGCGAAGAATTTCAGGGCTTCTTGCGGGTCTCCTACGCTGTATGAGTGGCCCATGTGGGCGTAGAAGCCTGTTGTGTGCGTGCGTTGCGATGCTTTGAGGGCGTATGCGAGGTCGCTGAGCTGGGCCTGGCCGACGGCGACGCCGGCACGGTGGTAGCCGATGTCGATTTTGACAAAGACTGGTATTTTGCCGGGCCAGATGTCTTCAGATACATTCTCAAGCGTGCGTACGTGGTCTGTGTGATCGACGAAGAGTGAGATGCTGTTCGGCCCTAGGATGCGAGCGACGGCTCCTAGTCTCGGGATCGCTGACGGTGCTACCGGCAAGCCATAGATGATCTGACATATCATTAGACATTCATTCCAGAAAGATAAGATGGGCGTGTCGGGCTTACGTTGACCTCTTTGCCCTCCCTCTTGCACTCTGCCAACCAGGGCATCAGATTCTCAATCTCCGCCACCGTGCTCGCAATCAACTTGACGCTCTTGGAGTCGTGCCCGACTTGTAGCTTGGTCAACTGCGTAGTCTAATGCCATCAATTAAGACTGAGTCAGCAAAAAGTCACGCCAAACCCACGACGGACCACTATCATTGATAGCCAGCTCAACCATACCTTATGCGTCTTGACATGCGCTCTAAAGCCCACACCCAATTCCTTTGCAGTATCAAGCATAAGCTTACAATTACGCCTCACGACGGCAGCGTCGATGACCACAGCAGGTGCCTGCACATCTTTGAGTTGACGACCGAGGAAGTGGTGTTTGAGAGCGGTGTCGGAAGCCTGGGGGATGAGAGAGGGTGCGTGATATTGTGGTGCTGAGTTCGGAGCGGCCATCTTTACTGTTGCACAGCTTCAGCTTCTAAATACCAGATCGTCCAAACAAATCTTGAGTTAAGGGCTGTTCGATAATATATCGTCGTCGTGGTACAGCGGCTCGGCTTCGCGGCTATTGCTTCTCTGCCAATAAGCAAGTCGAGAACTTTCTTGATCCTTTCTTTGCCGACACGAGTGTCCGAATTTTGCACCGAACACCAGTGTTCAATCAGTCTATATAACTCAAGCAAAATCAACGACACGTGGTGAAGTTGCATCAGTCACGTCCGACGCCCTACGCAAGAGTGGAGCCCCAAAGCTGTCGTCTCATCAGGGCAGCTGGCCTATCTATCCTCCGACGAATTTCCCAGCGAAGCGGCCAGCGGCCAGCGGGCAACATTTGTCCGCCACGACACTATCAGCATATTACTATTACCCCATAACAATTTCAAACCGCAGTAATGGAGCAGGGCGCAAAGCGCAAAGCCGACGAGGGTTTAGGGTCGACGGAGAAGAGGAGTAAGGTAAGTCTCATCGATAAGGTAATGCACATCGCTGCTTGTAGCCGACAAAATTTCACGGACATGGGTCACGTGATTTGGCGATTGTTCTCCTCGAGCATTACCAGCGATCAGGAAGAAAACGGACAGCAAAGCAGAAGGAACAGAAAGGGAGGAGAACAAACGACTAACGCACCTTTACCAGACCAAAAAACAATGGCGCACCCCCCACAAGAACGCCAACCCCTCCGCCGCCCAAGCGCCCCGAGCAATCATGCCAGGCGACAGCGGCATCTTCGCCACTTGCAACAAAGGCCGCGAGCCCAAATGCATCGGCGAGCTTCGCGACTTGTTCTCCGAGTACGCTGAGCAATTGTACGGTAATGGCGAGAACGAAGACGACGAAGACGATGAGGGCGGCGACATCGAACAGAACATCAAAGCCGAGCTGGCGGGGATTCAAAAACCGCCCAAAGCGCAGCTGTTCGTGCCTGTGAAGTTGGACGTGCAGTGTGGTGAGTTCTACCCATCCACATACATACCTACTTACCCGCCCAGCTAGCTAGTGGGACCTTCTGCGATGCGATGCGATGCAATGCAGCGTATTCGCTTGATAGGCGACGAGAAAGCCAAAGAGGCGAGAGAGTGCTGGCTAATGCGCTACCATCGCAGTGGTCTTCTTCAAAACCGTCGCGCCGGTCGAGCCGGTCAGCTTCGTGCATAAGATTTGCGAAGACGCGCTGGCGAACCCGATGCACAAGAGGACGCGGACGGCTAAGCGGCTGGCGCCCATGAGCCTGATGGGGAAAGCTACGATGGAAGGGCTAGAGAGCGTGGCGAGGGAGGTGCTGAAGCCGCATTTCCATACGGCGAACGTGACGCCGAAGAAGGTGAGTGCAGCGGCATTTTGTATTGATGCCGACTCTGTTGGGAGATTGGCTGACTTTGGCTGCAGTTCTGCGTGCGACCCAACATGCGAAATCACAACACGATGAAGCGCGATGCTATTATCAAGATGATCGCCGGCCTCGTCGGGCAACCTCACAAAGTGGATTTGAAGAGCTACGACCTGCTGATCACAGTGGAGATATATCAGGTGAGTGGTAATAATGCATTTTGTATTGGAATCTGATGCACGAGAAATTATCGTTGCATTATTGTTGGGGTCCGGCGGCGTGCTGACTACGAGACCATAGAACATATGTGGCGTTAGTGTAGTGGATCATCGCTTCGAGGAGCTTAAGCGATACAACATCTCTGAGATTTTCGACCCGACGCCGAAAGAAGCGGTGAAGCAGGAGGAGCAGCAGCAGGTCAAGGCCGAAGAAGTCACAGCTGAAGTCGTCCCCACAGCGATCGTGGACGACAACACCGGCAAGGCCGAAACAGAAACCGCCCAAGATGTAGTGGCCGAGGGCGATGGCGGTGTTTCGGTGAGCGCTGGAGTCGATGTTGATGTAACAGACAAAGGCAAGGTGCAGACGGAGGTACCCGCCGAGTGAGGGCTCGGGCGGGGCTCCGCAAGCATGCATCTGATGATGACTAGTTACGCGAAAGAGAGAGATACCGTCTCTGTCTTAGTGCCAAGCCAAAATGTCAGTGACGGAAGTGTTGAGCTTGTAAATGATGCATCACGATCGCGATCTTAGGCGAGAATGCATGGTATTGCAATATTTATCCAGGCATGTGCTTCATGCATTCTCGATGTTTCGGTGAAGAAGTTGATGATGATGATAATACGTATCGCTTGCGAGTCGAATCCTCGAGGGGTTGAGCGAGCAATACGCAAGCTACCGAGCCTGCGGGCCATGTTATCTGCATGCATGAGTTCTGTGTGAAGACACGCTACACCACTGCGACGTGACCTGGGGTCTGTAGGTTTGCGACGGCATGTGCGTGTTTCAAGACGCGTGTGGACCCGGCGTCATGTTCGACGACAATCATTTAGCGTTCACCCGATCGGTCAAATAAGCGAAAAGGCAATCCCGTAGGCTTGCAGCCCTTCCAAGGCGACAGTGGCAGCCGGCGTTCTAGAAACGGGCATGTATCCGGCAGCTCTCCGAATGGCTGGGCGGGACAGGCGTGCGTGCCGTGGGAGTGGGAAGGACTCGAGACGAGACGAGACGAGGCGTGCCGCAGGCCGTATTCTTGACCAAGTATGGAGGAGTGAGCACCGCGCGGCGTCGCATTCTATACGGAGATGTGAAGCCAGTCAGCCGTGCGATCTAATCTAGGATCTGGCGTCGGAGAATTTCGGTTGGTAGAGAAGCGAGGACGCCAGCCGATAGCAGAGCAGGCGATATGATGGGCATGGCAGTGGTAATATGAAAGTGGTGCCTTCGGAGATGGCTCGCAAGTGAGCCGTTGGGCTGGGCTGACAGCGCAAGGAACAAGAGAAGCGAGCGACCCGGCTGGACGGCCCTCGAGGATCTCCCGCCAGCTCGCTTGATGCGACGCCGTTGGAAGGCTATCTGCTGCATGCCGGCAACGGTACCTAGGGATGTGCAGGAGCTGCATACCGCTCGTCACAGCGCCGTCTCGACCACAGTACGACGTACTGTACGGTGCGCCTGAGGGCACTGCGGCCTGGCGTCGTTGATCTGGGTGTCGCACACGACCACGGCACCCGTCGCTGCACGTAAGCGAGGCTGCGGCAGCCCGCCGCCTCGTGAGCGCCGTGTGCATGTGCGCGCCATGTGCCTGCGATACGTGCGCGTCGAGACACGACGGGCGTGGCAAGAATGACAACGGCCATGTGCATGCGTGCGAAGGATGGCATGGCAGGGCATGGCATGGCGTGGGCGCACGCGCAAACAAGCGAGTCGGCAGCCAATGGCGGGCGCTGGCAGCGCACGAAGCGAGGCGGCCGTCAGCCCTCTCTCGCCTACCTGGGCCGCTACCGACGCTCGGTCGCCTGCTCGGTTTGCATTCTTACGCGAAAGGAAGTCGACTTCTCTAACCAGGCCCGACGTGCTCTCCAGCCCTGCCTGGCTCGCGGGCTCCGCCGTCGCCAATGGAGCCATTATCCGCTGCTGGCTCTGCTCCCACCAAGCCCACCGCCCAAACTGCTGCCCCGTGCCTGCCAAAGCGCAGCCCCGTACGCGAGTGCAGACGCGATTAGAGAGCGATGGCGTCTCCAGTAAGCGAATCTTGATCCATATCCCCAACTGCCCTCTGCGTTGCCTGCTGCGTCAGAGGCGGCATTGTTATTACTACCACCGCTGCTTCGTTACCGCTGTCGAGGCAAGTTGGCACCCAGCCTTGTACCTGTGCTATACGCTTTCTCTTTGCCGTCGATCCATCCATCTATCTCTTTCTCTCGCTCGCTCGCTTGTCACCCAAGCCCTGTCTTGGTCTTCACCTCGCGAAACATGTCCCTTGCTGCTACATGCGTGAGCATATCTACACCGTCCTTTCCGGCTCTCTCTGTCGTTGGTACCCGCCACTCGTCGCTCACAAGCAGCACAACGTCTCAAGTCCCAGCATCAACACCACATATGACTGCAAAGCCCGCGCCTCGCTCTCCTGACCGAACAGCCATTCTCAGGACTGCCAGCATCGCTTTGAGGAGCAACTCCGTTGAGATCCACAGACTTGACGACCACCTGTACCGATTCTACCGCCTTTCGGATCCAGCCAACCCAGACGCATTTTGCATCTATAAATGCCCTCCGGCAACAAACACACGCCTTCTCCGCCACGAGCATGACCACCTGTCGACAGAATCACATGCCTTGCAACTGCTTGGCAGACGCAAAACGTTACCGGCCACCCAACAGCCATCGCTCTTGGATCACCAGGCTCTCGTGTTCACTCTTGCCGGACCATTCAATGGCATCTTGCTCTCCGACCTTGACACTCCACTCACATCGTCTCGACGCAGAACGTTAGATCGAAACCTAGGTCAACACATCCGACGACTCAATGCCATCGCATGTCCGACCTTTGGCTCACTTCAACGGCCACAGCATCACTCATGGGCACGATGCTATGCATCGATGCTGCTGGAAGTTATTCGGGATGCGGAAGACGGACTCGTCAGCGTACCTTACAGCGAGGTCAGAGCACAATTGAAACGCCACTGGGATTGCCTGGAAGCTGTGTCAGATGCGAGGCTAACAATCGTCGAGCTACCCATGGATGGTGTTGTCTTCGACGAGCGAACCGGGGAGGTCAAAGGGCTGGTAGACTATGGAACTGCGATGTGGGCGGATCCGTTGTTTGGCGATTATTTTGTGCGAGCGTCAGACGGTTTCTTGGAGGGCTATGGCGAGGTTGAGGGTGAATATCAGAAAGTCAGACGGTTGCTGTAAGTCGACTGACAAGCCCAAACTCTATCGGTGTGGGCTTTTGAGCAAACGACTGACGTTTTGCTAGATACATCGTCTACCACTCGCTTGCGGCTGTAGTACGACAGTGCTTCCGACCTGGACCAGGTGGCTCGGAATTTGAGGCTCGACGAGCGCTCACGACCGCGCTGCAATTCTTGAACACCATCGATGCATCATGAGACTTGATGGCCCTTTGCCAATTACATCGACTCGACCAGCACAACTTCCATCGTCGTCACGGAGTGGGGATGGATATGCCGAGTTCAGACCCTTGCCGCACCGTCGTTGCATCTACAGACGCTAATCTCTTCGGGAAGACGACCGATGGCCACTACTGCCACTACTTCCATCACGTTCCACTCTTGCCAGCACCCGTCTACAAGCAATGGGCTTACATTTCGCCCCGAACAAGTACAGCAACGTTTCATATCAATACACATGGCGAAAATCAGCACTACAAGTCACACGGATGCGTCCCAACAAGGGACGACAGCGACTCGAGAGTCCATTCCGCATGGCAGATGCCTGTATTGAGTTCTCGTGTCAGCATCTCTTTCGACATCATCGACCTCGGATCCAGCGGGTAACAGAGGCCTTACGCCTTTCGACACGCGATGGCATATCTTTCTGCTCTTCCGATCTGCAGCAGATCTACACCTTGGGCTAATGGCTCATCGGTTTAACCTAACAAAACATTTAATTCCCACGGCCATTATCTGGACTTATAACGAGATACTACGTGGAAAGCTACAAGCAACACACATGTATATAATGAAATCATCCATGACCAACATAGACTACACATGGCCCATCGACACTGCGTTGGATTATATGTTCGCTTCATCTGTGACCCACCCATTCGATCCGTGTGTAGACCAAGCTCTTTTACTCTCACCTCGCATGATCCCCACGATGCAGCAGCGAAAGCAGTTATCGTCATGTAGCACAAACAAGACGGAGAACTAACCGACTGACTGCCTAGCTCATGATATCGCATAGTGAACAACAATAAGGAAATCCAACCTCGGGATCTTTGGCACGACCGGTAGGTTCCAGGATCCACGACGCCACAAGACACGCCACCGACGCGCCACAGCGAGCCGCAATCCTCGATTTCTGAAATCATGAGGCGTAATTTGCTCACTGTGGCTTCGGTGAATTGGAGATGTCTGCTCAACGGGGTGATTCAAAGCACACTACTGTACGATGTATACGAGCTGCTTCCACTGCTGCCGGCTGGGTGTCATAGTTCGCGATTGTACGAAAGGTATCGTGATTATCACGTGATTTGCCGCACGGTGTCCTCAGGGTTAGTACTTGGGGTAGGTGTCTCGAGACGTCTTCGTGTCGGACTGGCGACGACGAGATGAATTGGACAATCATTGCGTGTGGTAGTGCTGTAAACTATCTATTGGTCTTTGGTGAATTCCCTCTTGCCGCTCCGTTGTCTCGGTGCCGAATCGCCACACATATCACCAATATATCGTCCTTTACATCAATTGTGCTTATACATCTGCTGCAACTTCACCACATGTTCTTTCCAACAAGCGACCAAAACACAAAACCCCACCGGAAACGACACATTTCACCACGCAGATGTCTAGATCTCTCTGTCGGACACAATAGAATCACCACCGCAAACGCCTAGCTCAATATTTCCAACACCCGTTCCAATATCATCCTCACCACAGATATACAGCAACCCTATCAACCCCAACCACTTCGGCCAGTGTCCGAAGCGGAACCTCTTCGGTCTGTCGCCGACCGCGGGCCCGAGGAAGCCGCGGCAAGAACTTATGTAATACGAGAATTGGCCGGAATAGCTGACCTCACATACAGGGTGCATCCGACGTGCACGGTTTGCAGCTGTGGCAGGCCGAGGGCAACCGAGCAGAAGCAGATAGGAGGTAGCAATTACGCATGGTGCATGTGGCCGTCGATGGTCAAGCTATCAGGAGAGCTGTATGTTGCGAAGTGATGGATAAAGATGAGATCCGAACAATTGGGAGAGATGCAGGTCAGAAGAACAAAAGAACATGTAGATTTTTGTAATTTTCACAATGCAGTTAACGGTACCCTGGGGGGTTTGTTTGTACAAGATCATTCGCCCTTCACATCCATCAAAATTACTGCCTTTCCCACCTCTGCCACATCAATCCATCTATGCAAGGAGCATCTTCCTGGGGTCCTCGATCATCTCCTTGATGCGGACGAGGAAAGTGACGGCCTCGCGACCGTCGAGGATGCGGTGGTCGTAGGTGAGGGCGAGGTACATCATGGGGCGGATCTCGACCTTGCCGTTGATGGCAACGGGCTTGTCCTTGATGGCGTGCAGGCCGAGGACGGCAGTCTGGGGCAGGTTGATGATGGGAGTGCCCATGAGGGAGCCGAAGACGCCGCCGTTGGAAATGGTGAAGGTGCCGCCGGCCATGTCTTCGATAGTGAGCTTGTTGTCACGGGCCTAGGAATTTCATTGTTAGCTTAATTCATATTGATTGCCATGGAGAGCGAAGTGTGAACTTACCTTCTTGCCAAGGTTGGAGATCTCCTGCTCGATGCCGATCATGTCAAGGGACTCAGCGTTCCTGACGACGGGAGTAACGAGACCCTTGGGAGTGGCAACGGCGACAGAGATGTCGACGAAGTCCCTGTAGACGATGGTGTCACCGCCGTTGGGGCCCTCGATGGAGGCGTTGACAGCAGGGATCTCCTTCATGGCGAGGGAGGCAGCCTTGGAGAAAGCGCCCATGAAGCCGAGCTTGGTGCCGGTCTTCTTGAGGATCTCATCCTTGTAAAGCTTGCGCATCTCCATGAGGGCGGACATGTCGACCTCGTTGAAGGTGGTGAGAGAGGCAGCGGTGTTCTGAGACTGCTTCAGGCGCTCGGCGATCCTGAGACGCATACGGTTCATCTTGACGCGACGCTCCTCACGGGCACCAGGAGCGACGGATTTTGACTCCTCCGCAGGCTCGGGCTTCTTCTCAGTCTTCTTCTCCTGCTTGGGTTCAGGAGCGGGCTTGGACTCCTGCTTGGGCTGTTCGGGCTTCTTCTCCTCCTGCTTGGGCTTGGCCTCCTCCTTCTGGCCCTCGGGCTGAGAGCTGGTCTGCTGAGACTCAGAGGCAGGTGCCTTGGGCTCCTCCTTGGCCTTCTCTGCGCCGCCTTCAGGTGCGGATGCGCCAGCATCGATCTTGACAAGGTCCTGACCAACAACAACAGTGTCCTCCTCGTTGGCCAAGAATTCCAGAATCACACCGGCCTGGGGGGCGTTGACTGCGACATCGATCTTGTCGGTTTCGATAGTGGCGATCTCCTCATCCAACTCGACGTAGTCGCCGACCTGCTTGCTGAACTGCTTGAGAGTGCCCTCGGAGATGGACTCGGCCATTTCGGGGACCTTGATGATCTCCTCTCCTGTTTCATGTGTCAGTCGTTGCGCCTACATTGCTAGAGGGCTTTGTTGTCGCATACCCTTGAGGCTACGGGTCATGCTGAACTGGCGCGACTGGTAGCTAGGGAGAGATTGTCTGATGCAAATTTAGAGTTCATCCTGCGGTAATTATTGGCATGTCGCAAACATACTGTGACTGCAGAGCCTGGTATGAGGTCCATGAGGGCTTGGCAGCGTATGAGAGCGAGCGCGCAGCAGCGGGAGCACGCATCAGACTCCTGGCGGTTTTTGAGCTCTGGTTAAGGAGGGAGGCAGGGCGCTGGACGGCCAGACGGCGCAGACATTGTGAGCTCGACATGGTTCTAACAAACGGCAGCGAGCCTTGTGGAGGATCCCGTTGGAGGTATAGGATGTGCGTGGAGGAGTGGAGAGTGCAGCAAGTCCAGCAAGACGGCGCGTGGACAGGGATGGAATGCGGACGGGGGGTATAGTGAAGATGAAATGATGTAGCTATGCAAGCCAGCAAGTTGGAGGGAGATCTTCAGCGCGAAACGCTGCCAGCCAAACCGACGCAATCAGTCCGAGCTCCTCCGTAAGTAGCCGCGTCCTCATTGGTGCTGCTCGACGGCGGTTACAGCCGCACGGCAACAGCACCTCAGTTCACAATCATCGCAGCCGTATTGCGCCGTAGCTCGTGGACGATACCAGCGCATCCACTGTGAGTATTCAGCACGTGCCCGAAGCAGCAGAGGAGCCTGGCAGCATAGCAGCATACTGACGCATGGCCCAGTCTCCCCTCTAAAAACCTGTTGGCAGGCCGCGACGGCCACCACCTCTTCACAATGGCCACCAAACCCCAGATCCTGTGAGCAACGACCGACCCGGTGCGCGCATGCGACGAAGAAACAACTCTGACCGTTTGCTCAGCTCCCTCTACCGCCGCTCCTTGAAGCTCGCCCTCGACTGGGCTGTCCACCGCTACATCTGGCGCGGCCAGGCCATGTACATCCGCGGACTTTTCGAGGCCAACAAGCACGTCACAGAGCCTAGACAGCAAAGGGTACGCGAAGAATGAACCGCAAAATGTGCAGAACGATATGGGAAGGAGGGACAGTTGCACTGGAAAGATGTCAAGGATTGGCATTTGGGGAGATGCGAGCACACAAGACCAGAATGCTGACCGCACCATCTCTCACACAGTTAATCATTGAAGAGACCGAGAGCCTTCTCGAGAAGTGGAAGCACCCCGACCCCTACAGAGCACCCACCGCACCGGGTGGAAGCAAGTACGAGCGCAACTTGCCTGTTCCCTCCACAGAGGGTAAGTACTTGGTTTTCTGTCCCGCAGGCACAACCTCTTGCAAACAAGAAACAACTTGTACTAACACGCCTCCCAGCGCCGCCACACATGCATCTCTAAGCTAGAGCAGCGCTTGAAAGAGATTGACGGCGTCGACTTTTGCTTTGTGTCTTTATTATCATCATGTCTAAGAAATCCCGGGATGTACAAACTTTGCTAGCAATCGAGTTGAAAGCAGCGTAGGGGACGAAATCTGAATATATCCAAAACACACGAGAGTCACTCAAAACGCCTGAAAGATCACGCCTCCCTCATCTTACCTGATTCTGCATCTGCTCGTGCCGTGTGTTGGCCAACTGCCACTGGCATGAGCTTGACGAGGGATCAAAGGAAACACGTGGGTAAATGAAATCCTGTGGCATGCCAGCAGACTGAGTGCACATGTATCTTACGCCGTTCACTTCTATCAAGCACAGAGTGGAGCAGTATCAAAACCGTGAAATCCCGTCAGACGTACTTTTGAGCACCACAGCTGCATACCTCACTCATGAATGCTCCAAGATCTTGGCGATCTGGGCATCTCGCGTCTCAATCCGTCCAGAATAATTGGTTGCAGCCAATTTTCGTAGTTATGTCTTAATCACGATTGTCGCAAATATCGCGGCAACTGATATCTAGATATTTCGCAAGACCAGGATCTGCGTGTTTTCGTCGTTTGTCGTTGTGATCTGCTTTCCATCTGCGCTGGAGCTGGATGTTTCGCATGCTCAAGTGAATGCCTGCAAGCCACTTGACAAGGCAAAGAAATCCAAGTCGAATTCGAGAGATTGCGGCAGCCAAAGTGATGAAGATGTGATCAAGGCAAAAGGTTTGGATTGTTAAGGAGGTATCATTTCGTTATGCTCGCTATCACCTTCTCTGCCTGTCCTCTGCGGGCGTAATGTACAGCCATCGCATTGCATGTTGATTCTCCTCGTACTGACCATCGCATAAAATACGGCCCGAGGAGTCAATCTCAAAAACTTAACTGTAAAAGGAAAAAGTGGTAATCTCAATCAATAAGCACCCAGAAACCCTGTGCTTCTTGCCCATGATGAACCCGGTGTCATCATGCAACCCCGATTTGCGCCAGAACCCATTGTGTTTGTGAAGATGTTGGAAGCTTTGGAACGCACGCGCTTAAAGCTCTTGGCTGGCCTTGCCGCCCTTGACAGTGCCGGCAGTCTTCTTGGGGAGAAGGTCTGAAAGTGAATGTTAGTGATTGATCGAAGCAGATGCGAGATGCGGTGATGCTTACTCTGGTGGATGTTGGGGAGAACACCACCCTGGGCGATGGTGACGTGGCCGAGAAGCTTGTTCAACTCCTCATCGTTGCGGATGGCGAGCTGGAGGTGACGGGGGATGATACGGGTCTTCTTGTTGTCACGGGCGGCGTTGCCAGCAAGCTCGAGGATTTCGGCAGCGAGGTACTCGAGGACAGCGGCGAGGTAGACGGGAGCGCCGGCACCGACACGCTGAGCGTAGTTGCCCTTGCGGAGGAGACGGTGGACACGACCAACGGGGAACGCGAGACCGGCCTTGGAGGAACGCCTGATCGATGATGTCAGTTTGCGCCGATGGAAGTTTGAGATGCAAAACGCGTCATTTTGAAGCCAGAAATGGCTCAAAGGTGATGGAAGAGATGCGATCTCGGTGATGGAAGAGGCGAACTCACGATTGCGCGTTGGACTTGGTGCCAGAGGCCTTTCCGCCAGACTTGCCGCCAGTCATTTTGATGGATGTGGTTGGGGTGGTGGTTTTGGGTGGTGAAGTTGGTGTTGGTTGGAAGTGATGAAGGCGATTGATCGATGTGTCGTGATGGGTGAGTGGCGTGAAGATGGAGAGAAAGCAGCAAGGTCGTCGTGTTTGGGGCGGGCAGCTGGCTTAAGAAGTCGCGGGGCGCGACGCAGCAGCAGCGGGTTTGATTGTGAGCCTTGGCGACGCGCGATGTTGATTCGGCCGGATTGGGCTTAGCGTGGGCCAGCTTCGCGCCTGCGCCCGCAATCACAGCTGCGACCGCCTTCGCTGCCCGCTCGTACAAGAACGTCGCCGTGCCCCGAATCTCGTCGCCTCTGACCTTCTCTTCCTCCCACAACCACATCACCAGCATCCATCGACGCCCATCAACACCAAGTACCAACCTCACCCACCACTTCTAACTCACCGAAAAACCCCACCAAAAACCACCCACATCTTTCGAAATGGCCCCCAAGACCGCCCAGGTATGCAAACACCACCGCAAACACGCGTTTCGACGCGATTTTCCACGCGCACCTGGCTGACATCCACCACAGAAGACCCCCACCACCGCCGGCAAGGCCCCTGCTGGCAAGGCTCCTGCTGAGAAGAAGGAGGCCGGCAAGAAGACCGCCGCCGTCTCTGGCGACAAGAAGAAGCGCACCAAGACCCGCAAGGAGACCTACTCTTCCTACATCTACAAGGTCCTCAAGCAGGTCCACCCCGACACCGGTATCTCCAACCGTGCCATGTCCATCCTGAACTCTTTCGTCAACGGTAAGCCCAATCCGATCTCAACTCACAATCGCATTCCAATTCTGACATTCACTCTCAGACATCTTCGAGCGCGTCGCAACTGAGGCCTCCAAGCTTGCCGCCTACAACAAGAAGTCCACCATCTCTTCCCGCGAGATCCAGACCTCCGTCCGCCTCATCCTCCCCGGTGAGCTTGCCAAGCACGCCGTCTCTGAGGGCACCAAGGCCGTCACCAAGTACTCCTCTTCCTCCAAGTAAGCGCATCATCAACACGATGATGTCTTTGCTTTTTGGGTAGTACTTCATTCACAACCACATGATGAAGGGCGGGGTTTCAAACGGGCGTTGCGCGCAATAATGCGAATCACACGGGGTGTTCATGTTTTTGGGTTTCCACACACCATGGGGCTATGTTTTCAAGCCCACATTTCCTTTTACTTTTTATACCATGGCTAGTGCTGCAGCGAAGGGAAAGGAGGGCAAAGCGCGCCCATCTTCATTCCGATAACACGAATGGTGCTGTACAGTAGCAGCGGGTGGGAGCAGCAGCTAGAAAGGCAGATGAAATGCACGATCAATAACTCCATCATCTTTTCGGTTCACTTTTCAGATCAGAGCTTCACCCATTTCTACCATCGACATTGCTTCGAAACCGGTTTGCAAGATCGAGCATTTGGCTCTACATTGACCCATACAGGATCGCAAGCAGGACCAGATAAAAACGAGCATCACAGCGACAAAATTACTAAATCGCGCAAAACGAGGAAATGGCGCCTACTCGAAACATCTCAAACATCGCTTGGGAAACGACAAAATGACGATTTCAAGTATCGATAATCGTCACTCAAGCAACGAAGTGAGGGCCAAAAAAAATAACAAGCGCGCAACTTTCGCGTTTCTTCCCAGCCTTCCATCCAGCAAGCGCAAAAGAAGCAAGACGAGGGAGCGATCCGTGCTTTTTGAGCTTGGAGGTTGGGAAGACGTTGTCGAGGTGATATGCTCTGTTTTCTAGAAAGAAAATGGAAAGGAGATGAGATGTATTGGTTCGCATGCTGTGCGTGTGTTCGCTAAGATACCTGACCTGACTTGAGTGGCTCTTCGCTTTTCAGGTTGTCTGACTACATGCGGTGTTGTTGGTACCCTTGAGCGCCTGTGATGGCAAAAACAAGCCAAGGCCAAAGACAAAACAATATGTGTTGAAGAAAACTTCAAGTCGCTTCCGCCCGAGTGCGTTTATTGCCTGCCTCCTTCAATGCATACAAGCAAGATCGCATTTGTCCCGTAAAAATGTGGGCGTGAAACACGCTCTGTGAAAGTGTAGCCCAAATAAATCATATCAATCCGCTTGCGCCAACTAAGATTCCTCATCCCCAGTCTCCCACGCCTCGACTTCGTCCACCGCGCCTGGTCGCTCCGGCCCAGTGGCGTATTTCGACTCCGTATCGTGGACATGGATGATCGGCTTTCCTGGCACGGCTGTCACGGCCTTTCGCCACTCTTCGAATTCTTCTTGCGAGCGCACGAGGAACCCTAACAGCATGCTTGGATCCAGCTCTGCAATTCCGAGTCTGCGCACGCGGCGCGTGTGGCATGAGGCGATGTCGTCCGCTGATGGGTCAAGTGGTAGGGCGGCGCGTGTGGAGTGTGGGTCGAGGTAGAAGAAGGACTGTCCGCCTTGGTGGCCGAGGAAGTAATGCGAGCTCGCAGGTCGGCCACCGGCGATGCCGACGCAGTGAGGAAGCTCGAGAGTGGAAGCCAGGGCGGCGTGGTAGACTGGTGTGATGCGGTCGATTCCTAGGCGGACACCGAGAAGGATGAGAGTTGGCTGGAAGGGTTCGGACGAATCGGAAGTTGCGGTTGCGAGGAGGGAGTCGGCGTAAATGTCGCTGTCGTTAGGGCGGACGTAGACGCGAAGGTTTGATGTGGGAGTCTTGAGGGCGAGAGCTCTGCGGGAGTGGTTAGCGTTTTTCTCGTGAAAGCAAATGTGGCGAATTCACTGGATGCAGTTGGCTGTAGCACTGGGCCCGAACCACTCGCCGGGATGCTTGCCACAGGCTTCAGCACCGTGTTCGACAAACTTGTGTATCGAGAATGGAGCTTCTGGTGCGTCGGCGAATAGTGCGACTAAAGCTTTATGTTCTTGCTCTCGCTGACCAAGACGCCAGTCCCGCCCAAGCTGCAGGACGGCGAATGTGTTGGCAAGCATGGATTGACCACTGCGAATCATGCAGCCCCAGCCAGTGTCACTGGTGAATCCTCCCTGCGTGGCCAGACTCCGTAGCTTGGTTGAAAAGGACATGGCCAATGATGCTGCAGGATCACTGGATTTGGGTATAGGTGGGAAGTTGCTGCGGTAGGTGAGCCATATGCGAGACTCTAGATCATCAAGAAACTCATTAGGCCAGCCAAGCGCTTCTTCTTCAGCTCGCGAGAGATCTGCCTGGCTCTTTGCCGTAAGTTCCTCGCTAGGCTGGACAGGCTCTACAGTGCGGTCATGTGATGCAGTGACGACTCCAGAGTCAGCCTGAGATGTGCCAGAGTCAGAGTGCGCGGAGGGCGAAGTGCCACTTGGCTTGGAGGGTCGAGGATGCTGGTAGCGTGAGTCGTATGAGCGGCCCAGGCACCAAATCTGGGATGGATCCTCGTTCTTGGGCAAGGGGTCCCAGAAGTACTGCACAACCTTCTTGCTGAAGCGGGTGAAGTCGTTGTTTGCCATGATTGAGCAACGGCCCAGCAGGAGCCGCGCGGTATGGAAGGGATAGGATAGAGAAGTGGCCACGACAGTGAGAGAGGTAAGTGGTAGGTGGGCACAGGTCACAGGATGCGGGACTAGTATTGAATGGGCATGCGGCGTGATCAGAGCTCAAAGCAGGTGGCGTAGCGTCGATAAGACGAGAGTGAGAGGGCGCGGGGCAGAGGGCGGAGCGGAGAGAGGCAGTGAGAGTGCTATCGCGAGGGATACCAGACAAGCCCTCCGCGCAAGCAGCAAGCAAGAGGAGTGTGCGGTGCGGGCAAACAACAAGGGGTAACGGAACGGCTTGGAGGCAAGTCAGATGTAAGTCTCGCAGCACAGCAGCAGCGGCAGCGGTGGTGTCCACAGGTGCCTGGAGTCAGATGGCAGATGGCATCACAGCGCGCGAGCCAGCCAGCCGTCAGTCAGATCCCCCGCCGCGTATGCAGGGTCGTGCGGCTACATATCGATTGCGCGGAGATCCACCTTTCAGCGCAGAGGCGTCATACTCGCTCACGAATCGCAGACAGGGCTCGCCTCACGCCTGTGAGCTACGCCCGAGACTTTCTCGCCGCCTGCACTCACGACCACACTCTCCCCTGTGCCACCATCTCTCTTTGTCTGTATCCATTGTGCGTTTGCAGCTGCTGCATCGCGTTCCAATCGTCGCTCTCCACGCCGCGACAATCACGCGCCCGTCGCATTCGACTTTTCTTACATCCCCCCACACGCATTCGCCACAGATAGAAGAATGGCCAAGAAGAAGGGCGGCAAGGTGCAAGGCAGGGCCAAGCAGAAGGTCAAGGCCCAGAATGCGTCTGCTGGCGGCAAGCCAGCGTGGATGAAGAAGTTCGCTCAAAGCTTCGACGACGGTCGGTCGCTCCTGCCATCCTGTCATCACATGCCAATCCGGCACCGCCCCGCTCTTGCCCTCGCCTTGCTGCCACATGACATTTGTTGACGCTCTCCTCGCTCGCAGATGACGATGACAACAACGGTCCCCAGTTCCGTGGCTTCGCACAGCGCTCCGGCCAGTCAACACCGCGCGATTCTGGTTTGAAGCTCCGCCACCAAGCCATCGCCTTTGTCAGCGCCGGCACCAACACCCCGACCGAGAAGAAGGAGGACAAGATCGAAGACGCGCACATTGTCGCGGCTCTGGTAGACGAAGACGAAGACGACGAGATCGACATGGAGGACGACGCAATGGAGGACACCATGGTCGATGACCTCGACAACTCAGCTTTGGACAACACAATGGTCACAGATACCGACGTGGAGATCGCTCGCGATACCAACGCCATGCACATCCACGAGCACGTTGTGGCGCCTATAGCCGCCCTTGACGGCGCCATGGATACTCTACCCGAGACCACTCCAGCTTCCACCAGCAAGCCTCCCACCCCGCCGCAGGAAGAGACATTGTCTTTTGTTATTGACACAGAGGGTGATCCTTCACTCAGCCGTCCCCAACGTTCCCAGGCCAGGGTTCCCGTGCGTCCTTCTTCACCAACCCCTTCGGATTCCAGCGAGGAGGTCATTCTGTTCCACGGTCGCAACAGGCCAAAGGTCCTAGATGACCCTGTGACATCCTCTCGCGACACTTCCACTCGCCGTCAGCCGCCCCAGGCACCCAAACCTCAGGTCGCCCCACAGCAGGCTCCACCGAAGTTGCCAACACCTCAATCACAAGCCGGCCAAGCACATATGACAGATGCCCTGCTTGCTGCGCTCGGACAGCCAGCATCAAGCACACCGGAGGCGAAGGGCTGGGGGAGAAAGGAACCGAAGTGGAATCAGCAAATTCAGGCCACACCTTCAGAATTCACACCAGCGCCTCCTGGATCTTGGTGGAAGAACAAGGGTGTGCCAAGACCTGACCTGGGCCCATCATCAGAAGAAAGGAGGGCCTTTGAAGGCGCTGCTCCCCAGATGTCGAAGGTCGGCTTCGCTCCCGACGTGGAAGAAGACAAGGGCGCAAGTGATGATATTGCCGCTCTGCAAGCCGAATGGGACCGCACACGACGTGAGAAGAAGCGTGCCAAGCAGGCGGTGCAGGACCTCGATGACGGGTTTGAGACTGTGGAGGACGAGGAAGGTACTATTCCCCCAAAAGTGGTCAATCGGGCTGTTGCACATGATCTCGGGGCGAAGACCAGCAGACGCGGCAAACGAGGTCGCAAGAGGTCCAACAAACTTCTCAGGAATCTACAGTCTGACCAGGACGACGCTGAAGAAGCTGCATACAATGATTACATGGAGAACTTGAAAGCACAGCTCGAGGCCGACGAGAAGGTAGAGGGCATACGCTCAGCCGAGAGTGGACCGTCCCTTTTCGTAGATGGCCAGGTCGTTGGCGAGAACGAGCTCCTAGACCGAAGCACGCGTGATGTAAACTTCGAGGAGCTACGCATGATGGACACAGAGTCAGGTTCTGACGAGGAAGAGATTGGTCTGGATATCGATGATCTCGACGAAGATGACGACGAAGATCCCTCTGAGTTTGACTCATCCGACCTTGAAAGCGACCTAGAGTACGACGAGAGGGAACAGTGGGAAGACGAGGAAGACCTTCGCCAGCGCCGCATAGCTGCAATGGATGACGAGACACTTGCTCGTCTCTACGCGAAACAGGCTGAGCTGGGCATCAGTGATGAAGACCTCGTGATAGACGATGGTAGGTTCATTGAAGACCTCGACGAATTCGGGGATGTTGATGAAGCAAGAGCTGGCCTTGAAGATCTTGCCAAGTCATCATTCGGCCGCTCAACCACTAAGAGCAGTAACAAGAAGCGAGGTGGCATGAACTTCCCCAACGCCTCTGCCATGGCCGATACACTTGATCAGTATGGCGACGCTGGGTTTGACATTATGGACTTCGAGCGTCCTTCGCTCCGAGTCAAACGCGGACGCAAGGGCAAGATGCCGCCAGAGCTGGACGCACTTTCCGACGACGATCTTAAGAACGAAATGCTCGGCCACTGGTCCAATGATCGTGAGAAGAAACGTCTAAAGAAGGCCGAGCGCGAAGAGTTGCGCATGCAGGGCCTCCTCGGTGCCGGCGTGGCAAAGAAGGGCAAAGCCGATCTCAGCCAAAAATACCTGCAAGGCATGACCGTGCCGCAGATCCACGATGAGATCCGCATTTTCCTGCAAGACGTCACAAAGACCACCCGCTCCTTCCCTCCCATGGACAAGCACGACCGCAAGAGTCTGCACGAGATCGCAAACGTCTTGAATTTGAAGTCCAAGAGCGTAGGTGCTGGCAAGAACCGCCAGCCCATCCTCTACAAAACAAACCGCACCGCCGAGTACTCGGACGCAACCTTCAACCGCATCATCACAGCCGCCAACAGGGGTTTCCTCAAAAACTCCGCTTTCAAAGGCAAGAAACCCAAGGGCGGCGCGATGCCAAAGGCGCAGAGGGGCGGCCGCGGTCGCGGTGCCGACACTGGTTCCACCGGTCTCAAGCACGGCGATGTCGTTGGTCAAGGCGCCAAGGAGATTGGAAGAGAGAACTTCGGCCACAGGCTCATGGAGAAGATGGGCTGGCAGACTGGCACAGCGCTCGGTAAGGATGGCAGCGGTATGCTTACGCCTGTTGAGCAGATTATGAGGACTGGTAGGAGTGGTTTGGGATAAGGAGTCTTGTCCCTTGACTTGTCTAAATTTCAGGCAAGCCCACTTTGGTGTTGGTTTTCCATTTTGGTTTCTAGCATGGCGTGCGCTTCATCTCCTCGCCTTGAATCGCGCATTCGGGTTGGTGCATAGATGAGCATTTGAGGGCAAGGGACTTGAAACAGAGATGACGACGAACAGGCTCCGTCTTGGCGCCGACATGATAGATTCCTCGATTAGCATTGTAGCATACCCGAACATCAAAAATTTTCTCAACGTCCCATCTCAGACCACGACTTTACGGCCCTTTCTGCCACTCTGGATTACGTTTCTCGTGAGATGAGCTACATGTAATCAGAAGCAACGAGTGGGCCGCTCGCTGGAGTTCAGGCGAATGCACAAGTAGCCACGGTCACGTGCAGCGGTTTTGATATATAGTAGGGTTAGGGTATTTGATCAATTGTCCGATGATGTGTTGAAGATACATGAAGGTCATGGCCTGACCTCTACATGTAGATATATTTCATACTTGCTAGAGCTGGTTTGGAATTGCAGGTCGCGAGTGGTAGCCTCTTGCATGAAGATTTCGCATCATGAGCATAGGGCGTACGAGTTTGGTGTTGCTAGGGTTAGAGCTTGTCATCGACGACAAGACGAATATCGTGGTTTTGGATGTCTTTATGTTTCGAACGATGTCCAGTCGCGTATATTGAGATTATTAGACTATTTGAGTGCCGTTTTTAAGCCGTTACTATTGTTATGGGCTGAGATGTCGTGGTCGTGGGCTTTGAAGCTTACAGGCTGATCGAATCATTCAGCGACGAGCACAAATCATATTAGAGCGTACGCACCTCCCAGCCATGTCATGGTTGTAAGACTACATTGGCGTCATTGGAACGTATGGAAGGCTACTGAGCAGACCGCATTTGTCGCTCAACAAGGTGCCTTATGCATCTTGCGTCAACCAAAAACCACAGGGACGGAGAGCCAAAGAGAGGTGATGCGTGAGATGCTCTGATCGATCTAATCTAATCTGATACTAGGATATACGAGATCGACTTTCTGGAGTCAGCAGATCGAGGTTCGCGTGTTGAACAACATGTGTAGGGTAAACGGCCATTGAGCTCCAATGGAACATTACGCGACATGATGTACCTTCCTGATCGGATCTCCTAAGTCATGTGATATCATGTCAAGACTCCAATCGGCGCGTCATGCCCGTGTAGGTGTGGCCGAACCATATAAGGGAGAGAGATACACGAGAGAGATACACGAGACCAAATAACACCAGTAGAAGACATATCGATCTCGCGGCTAGTGGAATCACTCCTTTAGCACGCAAAATTGGGTGTCTCCCTGGATGTATCTCCAAAGGCATCCAAATGAGGTCTGACAACCGCCTCCCTTGATCGGACTTGAGTGCAAAGCGAGCTCCGCAACGTCGGAGTAAATGCTAGTATGCCCACTTTGACTCGGTAGGAGGCAACGTGAATTGCAGCGGCACAGTAGACTTCGAGCAAATTATAGGACACTGACTCTGATCTCAGCTTCGCTCCTAGAAGTTCAGACCAAAGAATGTCGGACCAAATACTGTGACACCGACACCGAGTCGGCGAGACTCAACCCTGCCGACAGCTTTACAAAGTGGAGTGATCTCGGAAGGGCATATCTATAAGAGACGGAGCGACACGGCATTGAAACAAGACCCATGCGCACTTCAGAACTTTGCTCATGGCAGACATTGACCTCGAGAGCACCCAAGATCACCAGAGTTCGCAGGAATGCCTTCATACTGACACCGGTGCGCCCGACAAAACGAATGCAAGCACCGCCAATGATGGCTACCCTTGCGGATTGCCTCTGTTCCTCAACATTCTCGCCGTCGGGCTTGCGACAATCCTTGTTGGCTATGTCGGTCTTTGTAAAGCACACTGGCATCGAGCACGCGCTGAATATGTACAGGATGCCAACTGCGTGGCGACCATCATTCCCCTGGTCACCGATACATACAACTCTCTCGGCGACGTGGGATGGTATGGGGCAGCTTTTCTCCTCGCCTCGGCGGCCTCGCAACTATTCTATGGCAAGATATATCGCTTCTGGCACGCCAGAATTGTCTTCTCGCTCGTTGTTCTTGTCTTCGCTCTGGGAAATTTGATATGTGCCCTCTCGCGGTCCAGCGCTGCTTTCACAGTTGGTCGCGCGATGTCAGGCCTGGGCAGCGCGGGTGTGGTGTCCGGAACAAACATCATCATCCCTCGTGTGGTGCCTTTGCGGCAGCGCCCAATATATCTTGGAGCCATTGGGGCGCTCGAGAGTCTGGCCATCGCTGTCGGGCCTCTTCTGGGCGGACTCATTGCCGACACGATCGGATGGCGGTGGTGTTTCTGGCTCTGCCTGCCTCTTGCAGGGATCACCATTGTAATCACAATGTTGTTCCTCCGAGACAAGAATGTCCTCGAAGAAACCACCATACCACTCTCTAGCAAGCTTGGCCAGCTTGATATCGGAAGTATGGCGCTCTTTGTGCCGTCGATTGTATGTCTGATCCTTGCCCTTCAATGGGGCGGCTCGCAGTACCCATGGAGCAGCTGGAGGATCATCCTCCTATTGGTCATCTCATTATGCCTGCTGGTTACTTTTGCTGCTCTGCAGTGGCGAAAAGGCAGCGCGGCGACTGTGCCACCAGACATCTTTCTCACCAGAACTGTGTGCTTCGGTGGCCTATACTCATTCTGCACGTCCGGATCGCTGACTATTATCTGCTACTATGTAAGTCATTCCTAATCTGTCAAGGACGCTTCACTAATAAGACGCAGCTACCCATCTGGTTCCAGGCCATAAAAGGAGCATCTGCTCTTGTCTCGGGCGTCTGGGGCCTGCCGCTGGTCATATCGCTTGCAATTGCAGTCCTAGCATCAGGCACCATCACAACTTCCATCGGCTACTACAACCCAACAATGTACATTGGCACAACCCTTATGTGCGCCGGTGCTGGGATGATGAGCATCCTCAGAAGCCACAACCAGGAAGCCCTTTGGATATCGTGTCAGATCGTATACGCTCTCGGCGCCGGTTCCGGGTTTCAGCAGCCCATCATCGCCGCACAAACAAACTTTCCCGGGACAGATCTACCGACCGCCCTCGTTCTGATAAGTTTCATCCAAACCATCGGGGGTGTTGTTGCAGTGTCAGCCGCGCAGAGTGTTTTCAGTAACCGCCTCTCCGCCAATCTGCCTTCATCCATCTCGAACGTCGACACAAGCATTGTCCTGAACACGGGGATACCGAGCTTGAAGACCAGTTTTGAAGATGAAGATTTGGTGGAGATACTGTCAGCTTACAACCTCGCGATTACGAGGGTGTTTCTTGTGGCCATGGTTATGAGCGCGATTACCGCGATTGGTGCCTTCGGCATGCCATGGCGGTCTGTGAGAGTGGAGAAGGTGATCGAAGAAACTGTAGAACCATGACACACATTACGAGGGCGATGCTGTCGTTTGAGCGATGCTGGATTCGAAGCAAATCGGCGCAGACTTGGGTGCCGGCCGCGCGGATAGAGCTTGGGCAGTAGCTTGTCAGCGTCGTCATACAAGGATACTTTGTACGACATCAATAGGGCGGTCATGGACACGGAAGCTCAATGCCATTTTGTAGAAGAGGCTCGACTCCGCTCATAGCCGAGCTTCTCGCGCCAGCAATCGCTCGCCATCTCGTATCCGCCACTCTAATAGCGGCCCTGTCAGAATCCGTTCCATGATGACAAAAATTTCGTCCAAATCATTGCCTCCCCTCTCCTCCGCTGATCGTACAGCATCAATTCCCCCATCCGCCATCAAATTCTCACGAGCACGTCGTTCGCCGGCAATATTCCATCCCCAATGGATATACTTCGACATCAGCTCCTCCTGACTTGGTCCAGGTCTGACGTTGCAACGAAGCCTTGCCACAGGATGGGATTGATCTTTGGCCGACTGTAGGTTCTTGAGCAGAAATCTATCATAGCCTAAGAACGTGTGGAGCATGAGACTTCCTCGCTGCTCCCCGCGCACTTCGGGGATGTGATACATCGTCGCTATGCTGTACCGCTGCTCATCACAATCTGGTCGATTGGGCGGTATCCGCAAGCCAGGCGACGGTGGAAATCGGTCCTGCGGCTGAGGGCCAGCGAGGACGAGCATGCCGAGGAGCGTGCCGTGCTGGAGGATCAGATCTTGTCTTTGACTGCTATCTGCCTCGGCGATTGTGGCTGACTGTGATCTTTGCACCGCGATAGTGATCTGCATTAAGCCGTGGTGATTCCGGACGAGAGCTTGCCATTCTGCGTCTGATCTTGCGGATGCTTCTTCGTATGTCTCGAAGTAGACTTGCGGACTTTCACGGAGGGAAGTCAGGCGCAGCTCGCGGAAGGCTTGCGTGTACGCTGGTATTTGGGCAGGGTTGGTCGGTGGTCGAAGCACATGTATATCATGGTCGCAGATTGGACCGGCCATTGGTGGAAGCAGGGATGTTTACTGGTGCCGTTCTATCGATTGTTATCGGCATCTTTGCGAGAGCAAAAGACGCTCGGAATATCAGACAGGCCAAGTTGCGAGTCAAGAAACAAGGTAATTTGATCTACGATCAGACCTGCTTATTGAGGGTTGTGCATATCCAGTGCGTAGTAAGCTTGATATGGCGATCAGCCGTTTGACAAGGCCCAACGGTCGAACTTACCAGGTGGGCGGACGTGCTCGTCTGTTACACCGAAATTAGCTCGACTCGTCGACTGACAGCACGAGCACCGAAGTGTACGGAGGGCGGATGTTATGTGGTCTCCGCAATGCTGTCTTGGAGAGTTTAGATCTCTCAACGTCGATGGGGTATCTTGAGCTCACACCGCTCTCTCGCTCTCGCACATATCTCGCTCAACGAATGACTTCCTTCGTAGCCTCCACCGGGATCGACAATACACCGGAGGCACGGAATGGATACGCATGCATTGAGCGAAATGTTCGTTCGCCTGCCCACCGCCAGACAGCTGGGTTGCAATGTAGGAATCATTACTCAGACTTTACTCTCCATCGTCACCCCATTGAACTTGCAACTTCTCCATCAGTCGTCCAACTCGCCAGCCTACGACACTTTCCATTCTGAGCAGGAAATCGAGACAAGCTTGCTGGTCGCCCTGTTTTCGCAAGGATCCGCCCCAAACATCCAGACAATGATGAGCCGTAAACCAAGTGTTCTGCGCGCGAGGGTTCGAGCACGCAATGCCCACCACGTGCAATAGGTGATATCGCACCTGCTGCTCCATAGCCTGATGGTTGCGAGAGTACTCGAGGAAGTTGGCAGACGGCGCTCGCGTTGAAATTGCGAATACCAACTGCGCGATATGGTAGTACTGTAGCGCCACTGCGTGGAAAGAGGCTAGCATCCAGATCTCTGGCAGGTAGCGGTGGGCACTTGGGCTTCGGGCGAGGTAACGAATCGGTCTCAAAGATTCTGGCTTAAGGAGATGCCAGTCTGAGATTTTCGACTTCATTTCCTCCATTGCAGATGCGTCTATCGCGTCTACGAAGGCGTGAGTCAATAGTTCGGCCAGCAGAAGTACCATGCGGTTTGCCCACGCCGCGTCACCATCGCCTTGGATCCATTTCGCATGCTCGAACATGGCAACGCTGGATCGTATAGATGTTTGGGTCGTCAACGATATGTAGATCTCCTCACGCAAGCAGAGCCAGGCTGTGGCTTCTCCGAGGCCACCAGAATTTATGAAGTCAGGGACGTTGTCGAGAATGCGAGTCACGCCTTCAAGATGAAAACGCTTGTCTTCTTCTGTGGAAGGCATTAGAGAGGCGCGGACTGAAAAGAGCACATAAGACTTACCGTCCATCTCCTCGTTCTGTCTCAAGATCGCCACGGCAGCCAGCACAGATTCGTCCACTGGCTGAGGCCCAGAGATGGCAGGTATAAGCAGTTGCAGGCACAGACTCTGATACTCCAGCGCCACATGATCCTGATCCGGTCGCTGTCGATTCATATGTCGTGATGAGAAGGCGCAGATAGCATAGAGCAAGACCGGCTCAGAGAGTGCACGTCTCGACGCTTCAAGCTCGAACGTACGGCCAGGATCAGTGTCGTCTGCCCAGAGGGCCATGTGCTCTGTGTAATTCCGTAGCAGCATGGCTTCGGTCTCAGATAACGGACGTGTGAGCTCGAGACGAGATCCCGCAGGGTGGTCGGAGTCTATCGATTGAGCCCATGGGGATATGTGAGTTGATGGAGCAGTCGCAGGAGATGCTGCTGGAGGAGCATCTGCATGAGCCACCAGTACTCCAGGCGAGTCGTGCTGGGAGGACGAGCTCCTGATAGCTGTCAGACCCGTCCCACTTGTTCCGGTCAGGCGTCGCGGCTGTGCGAGATCGTCATGCATTCCCGGGTCATTGCCTGCACTCTCCATTGCATTGTTGTTCTCGTCCTTCAGTTGAGGTAGCATACCGGATGGAGGATCTGCGCTGTACATGTCAACGATCCCGGGGGTCTCATCGTGATACCGCAAAGTCGTCTTTGGCAGAGTCCATACTTGACGAGGTGGGAAAGCCTGCGGATCTCTCGACTTGAAGCCTGCGTGGTGTTTGAAGATGATCGATGGCGTTCGCACGCACTCCATGCCGATCTTGAGGCATTCCCCACATACGTCTTGGTAGAAGTCACATCGGATCTTACGAGCACGACATCCTTCGCAGACTGGTAGCGGCTTCGGGACGGTGCCGCTCATCACCAGTGTCCCGTCTGATGGTGTTGATGGAGCATTGGTGTTGGGTCGATCCGCTGACTTGAGGTAGTTCCGTAATGACTACTTGTGGACGTTTGTGAATGAAAGTCGAAGAGGGGTTTTAAGTTAGGGCACAACAAGTGAGCACTTGGCAAAGGATTTATGACAACACTAACCCTACCTTCGATGGGTACATGTATGTGAACAAACCGGTTATACATGTAGTGCAGGTATCTCGTCTATTTTGGCAGGTTACGTATCTTATTGTTATCGGAACGGAGATATGTGCCGCACAACAAAGAAGATACACATGACGAAAGATTGAGGATTGCGACGGCAGCATACAAATCCATAGCTGAACATATTTCGGGAGATGCCATGATTGCGCACCTTCCTTGATTACCTTCTATGCCTTGGTTGCACGATCTGTGGGTCCTCTGGCCTTCTCGCCTCGCTTATACTCCTTCCTCCATTCTTCCGCATATTTCACACCAAAGCCATGCTCGAAGACCCGCCTGACTTCTTCGAGCGTCATCTGCGATGCCTCAGGGAAGCAGAAGAAGACAAACAACCAGCCGAGGGTGCAAAGACCAGCGTAGAAGCCTGTGTGCGAATGAGCGAATGCTGAATGGCAGATTGAACCCTGCGACAGATGGTTCAGAACTTACCAAACGTTCCAGATGGTGTCATGTGCTTCATCATGGTGAGGAATGTCGCCGATACCACGATATTGGGTCCCCAGTTGAATACATTGATCATCATAGTGCCCATCGCGCGGACCTCCATAGGTAAGAACTCGTTCGCCTGCCAGGGAACGCACCCAAGACCTGCAGCGTAGAAGGCCACGAAGAGAATCATCGCTACAAGAACGAGGTATGCAGGCCAGCCGACGACATCAGATGTCAATTCAAGGGTCTTGTGATCGATAGGAACCCAGATGAAGGCAATTGCTGCGAGCAGAAGGCAGACCGGCATTCCCCACATTGTCCACAGGAGGAGCCGGCGACGGCCAACGCGATCGATGATGAATATGCTCAGGACGGTGAAGATCCAATTAACAATAGCGACAACGCTACCGACAGCGATGGGGTTGGAGAAGCCGACGATATCGAAGAGGGTGGAGGAGTAGTACATCTGTAGGGAGAGTAAGCAATTGAAGGCTCGAGATGATGTGTTGACAGCCGATATCTAGCATAGGAACTCCTTACCAAGGTGTTGAACCCACAGAACTGTTGGAAGAACATGAGGCCACATGCCGCAATTGCCGCCCTTCGGTTTGCGGGAATAGTGAAGAGCATCTTCATCGATTTGCGCAAGGAGATCTCCTCATTGAGGCTCTTCGCAGCATTGACACCATGCTCGATTGATATAAGCTTCTCTTGAATCTGTTGCTCAGACGCATTGGAGTAGATGCGACGAATGACGCGCTCGCATTGTTCCCGGCGTCCATGGTACATGAGCTGTCTTGGTGATTCTGGACACCAAAAGAGTAGAATACCGAGGATTATGGATGGGATAGCTCCAATGCCGATCATGTATCGCCAGCCGTGCGGGACTTTGTAGAATGCTGCATCGAATGCATAAGCAAGAACAGAACCCGTGCCGAGGAAGATCATGTCGACGGAAATCATGCGGCCTCTGAAGCGTGCAGGAGAGATCTCGGCAATGTAGAGTGGTACTATCATGCTGGCGGATCCAACTCCAAGACCGATACAGAAGCGACCAGCACACATTTGGATGATCTCGAAGGATGTCGCTTGGATGATGGCACCGATGGTCTGTTCGGGAGATCATTGTCAGCCGTGATCACTGTCTTCAACCCAACGTAAAGCTCGTGCACATACGAAGAGGATGCTTGAGAACCAAATAGCAGGCTTCCGACCGTACTTGTCGGAAGTGATACCGGCGAAGATGGCTCCAACAAGTGCACCTGCGGCGCAGAGTGCAGTGATGGCTTCCTTCTCGGAGTCTGTAACCTCTCTGCCGCCAAGGTCTGTTCCAAGTACGACGAGTACGCCAGAGATGACGCCAGTGTCGTCTGTGATTGTGTCAGTGATGCTGATGGAGAGCTGACACTGATATCGCACTTACAGCCGAATAGCATTCCTCCAATGGCGGTCGCTGCCGCGCAAAGCCAAACGAAGGCACCAGGTTTGGTGTCTTCGATCGTATCCAAGCCATCGATGTCCCCAACATCCTCCATCACTTTGATATCGCTCTTCTCTACGTGCAAGTCCTCGCTGTCGTTACGCTTAATGGTAGCCATGCTGAATTGGGTATGCTCGGCTCAAGTCGAATGGGTCGATGAAGGTCAAAGGATATTTGAAGCCAAGTACACAATCGCTGCTAAGTATGCAGACAGTGATGCCTTGTGATGATCAGTGTTCATCAAGACAGCGCACAGCGAAGACTTTATACATGCTGAGAGACATCACGGCAACTGCCCTGCGATATCAGTACCCAGGCCTACGATCTGGCCTCAAACGGACATGACCACACAGGCTGGGGCCCCGCGTGGAGGAAGGCAATCGTCGCAAAGCTAATATTGGGCGCAGAAGGCCTACGACCGGGACGCCTGCAGTACATTCTGTGCACTGCGGCCGAGGAATCCAGGGCTGTCGGGCCATCTGGCAAGCTGTGGCGTGAAAGGACCGGGCATTTCACTTCTGGGGTGTCACGAATCCGGAAGACCCGCTTTTCAAATTCCATCAAAGGGGAAATTGTCGCCGGTGAGAAGGCAATAGCCACCGAAATCCTGGCTGTCGTGAGCGTGCGGTTCCCAAGGTTGCTTACAACCACACACCGCGACGTGTCCACAATGGACGATTGTATGACCGAAACACTTGCTTGTACGAGATCCATGAATTACTGATATGGCAGATCTGGCCGTGCGATCCACCATGGCTGCACGACGGGGTTACCGCACAAGAGATCATTCCTAGTATAAGTTGTAAGGACCTCGTCTTGAGTCTCGTGCATTCACTCTTCATCAGAAAGCCATTTTCCTCAATAACAGGAAACGCATTCTTAAGCCCTTGTTCTTTGACATTGTCCAGCACAGTAGCATCATCATGGTCCGCACTCTCAAAGTCGCCGTCAGCGGCCTTGGTCGCATGGGTGCTCGTCATGCCATCAACTATCTCGAAAAGACTCCAAGAGCCGAACTTGTGGCAGTCTGCGACCCAAATCCTGAGACAATAGCATGGGCGAAGGGCCGCCTTGAACCATCCGGCGTCACAATTTACGCTGATTTCGACGAAATGCTGGCACACCCGGGTATTGAAGCTGTCATTGTCTCTGGCATCACAACCGAACATGCCCCACAATCCATCCGGGCTATCAAGGCAGGAAAACACGTCTTGTGCGAGAAGCCTCTGTCAACGGACGTCGCGATCAGCCAAGGAGTGCTTGACGTAGCAAAGCAATACCCACACCTGAAGGTCATGACTGGCTTCTCCCGCCGCTTCGACCAAAGCTACCGCAATGCCTGGAGGAAAGCCGATGCAGGAGACATTGGACGTCCTGTCGTCTTCAGATCTCAGACTTGCGACAAGTACCGAGACGACGACTATTTCATCGGCTACTCGAAGACGTCAGGCTCAATCTTTGTCGATGCATCTGTTCACGACATCGACCTAGCCCTCTGGTTCTTCGGATCGGACAGCATTGTCAAGAGCGTGTCAGCAGTCGGTACCTGCGCTCGCTACCAGGGCCTGAAGCAGTACGGCGACGTCGATAACGGTGTGGGGGTTGTCGAATTCTGGTCTGGCAAAATTGCGTACTTCTATGCTTGTCGCATGATGGCGGTTGGCCAACATGATATGACTGAAGTCATCGGCACGCATGGAAAATTGACCATTAACGCCAACCCCGTCCACGATCTTGTCGAACACCATGAATCGACGGGCATTCGGAGGGAGATTGCGCAAACTTATTGGGACCGATTCGAGCCCGCGTTCATTCGCGAGAGCAATGAGTTCACAGAGGCTATCCTGGACGATAAGCCTCTTCCGTTCAAACTGTCGGGCGCTGTGCAGTCGCTGCAGATCGGCGCATACTTGCAGGAGGCTCTTCGGACAGGTAAGAAGTTGAACTTTGACGAAGTTGGCAACCGTATCCATGAGAATACATCCAAGCTGTAGGATCTTACTTAGCCTTGTACGTTGGTCAATAATGTTTGCCAAGCTGGAAAGGCGGTTGATGGGTCGCAATGGGAAAAGAGGATAGACATAGATAGATAAGAGAGTTTTAGCTTCTCACAGGGCAATGTTAGACATGTGTTGACAGCGAAGCGCCTTCTGTGGGAATTTCCGTGTGCAATGTGGTAACGCCGTGGTATAGTTGTCATGACTGAGGAACTCTCGTGAGTATTAACACCCCTAGCATCAGCAGAATTGTACAACCTCCAACACCTCAATTGCACTTGGAGAGCGAGGACTTCCCATGACACGAGAAGCATATTTTCCAGCGATCATCATGAACTCCAAGACCCACCGTGCGGCGACGACGCTGCATTTATTCCGCGAACTCGTACGGTAAGTGAGACAGCCGGAGCTTAGAGCGTCAAAGATCAAAGTTAACAATATTTTAAATCTTCCCTTTTTCTATCGAAACATCTGTAGCATAGCTACCAAAGAAGAGGCGCATAACCCAGGCGCCTTGTAGCACAGTTACAGCCAGCCATATCCGTCTTTCGCCTCGAACGCCGTTGCCAATGCATCATATTCGTCCGCTTCCAGCTGGTGAGGACGCGAAGCAGTCTAGTAACCACCGCGGCCACGGCCCCTGGGAGCACCGCCACGGCCACGAGGAGTGAATCCACCCCTTCCACCACCGCGACCACCGAACGAAGAACCGCCACGGCCACCGCTGGCGCCGAAACCACCACGGCCCCGGGGAGCACCACGACCTCTGGGGGCGCCACGGCCACGGGGACCACCGGCACCAGCACCTCTCGGCTTCTTGACCTTGGCCGCACCGGGGTGGGGCTTGGGCTTGGGCAGGAACTTCTCGAGGGGAAGGAGCTTGTCGCCGCCAATGTAGACCTTGTCGCCAGCCTTGAAGCTGGTAGCGTGGATGCCGTCACCGGGCTTGACGGTGAAGTATACCTGGTTCAGCGGGCCGAGGATCTCGTCGACCTTGCCGATCTGCGACTTGTTCTCGAGGAAAATCGGGGCGTTGAAGTAGGGGATCTTGGGGTTGATGGACTCGCAGACCATCTCGCCCTCGGTGGCGTGCATGAAAGTGCCCATCTCTGAAGAGGTTATATCGTTAGTGTACTTTGACTTCCTGGCGGAGCTTTCAATGCTCATATTGCGATTTCTGCAGGCGCATACCGAGCACAGTCGCAGGCGGGCCATAAGACTGGAAACCACCACGTCCACCACCGCGTCCTCCACCACCGCGATCACCCCTGAAGCCGCCGCGTCCACCGCCACGGAAAGACATTTTGTCTGGTTGTTCTGGGCTTTTTCTTCCGAGGATCGGGGTCCAGAAGGCTCAGTCGGATGTATTACCGCCGAGCTTGTCGTGCAATAAACGTTCGCTTCGCGCGACCGTAGGAAGAATCGATTGAGAGTGGCAGCTTCGATATGCTGCGTTGGCGGTAGCTGTTCGGTGGATTCTGCGCAGCGCAATGCAACCTCAGTTCGAAGTTCAGAATTTCCTGCTTCGCAGAAGCTCTGCTTCCAGCTTCAGGACCCGCGGCGCCTTGGCGGGCGGAAAGCTGACCGCAGTCGGCTGCGGAGGTGCCATCGGGGGTGCCTCTATCTGTATGACCATAGGTCACCCAACAATCGCCCTGCAAATCGTTAACACTAGGAACAGCTTTGGTCTCCGTGATAGTCGCTGCACAGCACTCTGCAAGCGGAGGCCGAATCAAAGCATCTGTAGGCGTGACGTATGTAACGCGTTTCACATGAGTCTCTAGCTTACCCGCGACAACAGTAAGTAGATCGCAGCCTAGAGTAGACTCCATGCTCCTGCAACTCTTTGTCCTCCTCATTTCGTCCACTGTATGCAATTGCAGCAATACTTTCGAGCTCAACCAGCAAGTCTTCACCGTGAACATGACCGAGATCGAGCCTCAGCGCCGCCAGGTTGCCCTCTACAATCGTTATGCGCCACTGAAGGACTTCCACCATGTTGTTGGATCACCCGACTCTCTTGAGCGTGTCCACTTCCCTTCGGCTGAGGGCGACATCCAAGCCGACAACCTCCTCTGTTTCGTTCGCAAGCAGAATCCCAAGTCGGATGCAGCACCCGCAGAGCAAGCATCGAACGGCCTCCTTACACATCTCAACATCGATGCTGCTTCCGTCCTCGCAACCCACATACTACAAGTAGTGCCTGGCGACAACGTCCTCGACCTTTGCGCCTCCCAAGGTGCCGACTCTGTAGTGCTCGCGCAGTCAGTCTGGCCGTATCTGCAGCCCGACTCGCCAACGCCACCCCTGATCGGCGCAAAGAAGGGTGTCTTGCATTCAATCGGGGCAGGATCATTTGAGGGCAGTCGCCGCCTCGAAGACACGCTTGCACAGTATTTGCCAGCTAGTGTTGCTACGTCAGGCCAGTTGAAAGTCATCCGTGTAGACGGTGTCAGCGGCGAGAGCGACCTTCCCCTCGGCTTTGGCGGCTACGACAAAGTGTTAGTCAATGCAGGTGAGGATCCAGTGGAACTCTTGATGTCAGCTCTGAACGCTGTGCGGATTGGAGGGAGGGTAGTGTACTCTGCTCGTTCGAGGTCCACGGACGAGAACGATGTTGTTGTTGAGCGAGCCATATCGCAGTCTGGGAAGGAGGCGAACAGCGGTGCTTTGTCATGGAATGCTAATGTCGAGCGTCTGAACGCCGAATTGGAGCAAGAATTGGGGACTGACTGGGCGGAGCAGACCAAGAAAGGTTGGGTGGTGTCGCCGGATCGTGCGAAAGCTGGATGTGGACCACTATACTTCAGTATTCTGACGAAGAAGGAAATGAAATGACCAATGTATTGACAAGCTGAGAAAGAAATATCAATGGGTATAAATTGTGTATTATAAACATTAAGTCTGAACGACAAATCTCCCAATGCGCGAGCTCCTGACATGCTCATCACCCATGTTATCCTCCTTGCGTGATTGCTCTTTATTAGAGCGTAATTTGGGCGTGAAGTCATTAAATCGTCAAATTCCATTCGGCCTAGACAGGGCCCCTCCCGCCTTGCACATGCATGATGATGCATTAGTCAAGGTCACAGTGACCAGCACCGTCGGCACTTCGAAAAGAAGTACTAGTGTGAAGCTGTGATGCCTTCCTCGTCTTGCGGTCTCCTAGAAAAATGGCATCGATCCGGTTGTAGTGTTGGTTCCTGGAGCAAGACTAGCGACATGATCGCCAACTATGGCTTCGTGCAATATCGTCTTCCGGACTTCAATTTGTTGCCCGCTGCCGTGGATGATATTGCCGACGGTGCTCGCCACACTGCGTAAGCCCTGGACGACGAAACCTGGCGTGCAATAATATATAGCACTGAACAATAGCATGACGACGGCCAAGTTGAAAAGATTGAAGGCCAGCTTCTCTCCGGGAGACATGACGTATTGACCGGTGTTGATCTCGTAGCGGTAGTGTAGGAGTTGTGCTTGGTAATGGATACTATTGAAGAGAGTTGGATTCTTCGCTCGGCGTGGAAATGGCAGAGGATTGTAGGTTGCCATGCTGGTGTAAAACAGCTTCTTGTGAAGAAGTTGGAGAGGTCGCAGGGAACGGTATTAGTATTGCCAATATCGACCTGGCGATGCTGGAGCGCAGTAGCAGTTTTATCTGGCCTGCGAAACAGGGTGAATGATTGTGCAAAAGTCAAGGTAGGACCAGCGCTCTTGAGTGCACACTACAGATTTTAAAGAAAGCCATCGGAGTAGCGATGACATGAACATGAGTTCACAAGGAACAGGCTTCGTCGACATGTGCCGACAAATCCGTTAGTACACCGTCCAACGTGCGACCAGATCTGGATTGACCGCAAGAATCTTAGTCAACCAGCCAGCATGATCTCACGATCATCGCAAGTCGAGCATACACCGTTGAGATATGCGCACTGGCGCTTCGTCGGGCATTGATCTCAGGCCAAGCTTGTCATTCCGCGGCGTGCCGGATCTCGTCAGCCTTAGCGGGTTTAAGTCAGCCACTTGCTTGCCAACGGTATGGCCGTGCACTGTTCATCCCATATAGTGTCGTCAGCCTATGAGTGAACAATCACTTGTAAGCCTGCATTATGCTTTCGTCAGACTGCGCAGAGGCATCTTTGCAATCTGAACATCAAGACCGAGCGTTGCGATGCAGAGAGAAGCTAAATGGCTGGTGACATAGTAGTGTTGTAGGTCTGGATAGACTTCGCCTTGAAGATCCGGCGGCAGGATCGCGGCGCCCTGTTCGGGTCAAGCGGAAAGGATAACATCAATTTTGATCTGTCACGTGGAGGCCAGCAAGCCAGAATGGCGGGGAGAAGGAGCGGCAAACGTTCGGGAGTAAGCTCGCGAAGCTCGGCTTACCTTCACTTCTTTGGGCTCCTGTTACGTCGAAACAGGCTTAGCGTGTTTGCCCGCGTAAACATTGGATCAGTGTTGTTTGGAATAAACGATGAAGGCAACAACGTCGACGACATACTGACAATAGCAGCGTGTGATCCACGAAATAACGGTCGCAATGTCTGCAGCATCACCCGAACGACCATCGCGCCGGGTGGCTTCCCGGAGGAAGGTGGTAGTCGACGAAGATGACAGCTCGGATATTGAAAACAGCACAATGAGCCGCAAAGACGAAAGCGAGGGAGAGGAGTTTACACCGGCACCGAAGAACACACGCGCATCGCCAAGGCGTAGGACCGTGGCTGCGACACCAAGGACGAGCACCGCCAGACAATCCAGAGCAAGCGAGTCAGTAGAGCCATCACAAGTCTTCAGCCCACCAGAGAGCGTAGCACCGGAGCCATTGTCGCCTTCGAAGAAAGCTGCACCAAAAAGGCGATCAGTGAAGGATGCAAGGGCAGCGCGTAAGAGCAGAGTGTCAATAATGCCCGACACGCCAGAGCTGGAACCTCCACTTCCAACTCCACAGCCCTCGGAATCACCAGAACCTAGGTCACGACAGGGAACGCCTTTGACAGATATCACTGATAACACAATCAACGAACAGACGCCGCGCCCAGCCTCGCGCCATACACCGCAAATTGACGAGAATGCTTCAACGTTAGAGGACGAGACTCAGGCTACTGTTACAGCAACACCGAAACCGGCGACGAAGACAGAAGTGAAAAAGGTGGACGCCCAGATTACCCACCTGGAGAAGCCTATGGATATCGTTGTACGAACAAGAGCGCTGGGTGTACCTCAGTCGCAAGAGCCCGCAGAACCAAAGTCGCGCATGACCATCACTTATCTAACATTGACGAACTTCAAATCATACGCTGGCAAGCAGATGGTCGGGCCTTTCCATTCGTCTTTCTCGTCGGTCGTGGGACCGAACGGATCGGGCAAGTCAAATGTGATCGACTCCCTACTCTTCGTGTTCGGTTTCCGCGCCAGCAAAATGCGCCAGGGCAAAATCTCCGCTCTCATTCACAACAGCGCTCAATATCCGGATCTGGAGTTCTGCGAGGTTGAAGTGCACTTCAATGAAGTCATGGACCAGCCTGATGGTGGCTCAACGGTTGTTCCGGATTCGCAACTGGTCATCGCGCGTCGTGTATTCAAGAACAACTCGAGCAAATACTACATCAATGGCCGTACTTCTGACTTCACGACTGTCACAACCCTGCTCAAGGGCAAGGGTGTTGATCTTGACCACAAGCGCTTCCTCATCTTGCAAGGTGAAGTCGAATCGATCGCACAAATGAAGCCGAAGGCAACAGGTGAGCACGATGATGGTCTTCTGGAATATCTTGAGGACATTATCGGCACATCCAAATACAAGACGCCCATCGACGAAGCCGCTGCTGAGACCGAGCAGTTGAACGAGGTGTGCCTGGAGAAAAGTACACGCGTTCAGCACGTGGAGAAGGAGAGGGACAGCCTTGAGGACAAGAAAAACAAAGCTCTGGCATTCATCAGGGACGAGAACGAGCTCGCCTCGAAACAATCCGCGTTGTACCAGATCTATATTTCAGAATGCGGCGATAATCTGCAGGTCACCAACGAAGCAATTGCGCAGATCAAAGAGCAACTTGATGGTGAGCTGCAGAGGCACCAAGGTAGCGAAGAAGAAATTGAGAAAATGAAGAAGCAATACAAAAGCGACGCTCGTGAACTGGAGAAACACGAAAAGAGCACGCAAGGCATCTTGAAGGAGATGGCACAGCTGGACAAGGAGACCGTCAAAATCGACGAGAAGAAGAAATTCCTTGCCAATAAGGCCAAGAAGTTGGAGAAGACCTTTGAAAGCTCAAGGCTGGCTGTACAAGACTCTGCAACACAGGCGAAGAATGCCGAAGACGACATCGCTCGCATCAGTGGCGAGATCGAAGAGCTCGAACAAGAGATGCAAGCTGAAGACGAAGAGCTTGCAAACATTCGCGAGAGCCTCAAGGGAAAGACACAGGGCTTGAGTGATCAAATAGCGGCCAAACAGAAACAGCTGGAACCATGGAGTGCAAAGATCAACGAGAAGCAGTCCTCTATGGCGGTCGCGCAGAGCGAGCTTGACATCCTCCACGAGAAGGAAAGCGCTGGTGCGACGGCTATTGCTGAGACAGAGGCCAAGATCGTTAGTCTGCAGGAGCAACAAGAAACCAAGACCACCGAGCTCGAAGAATGCAAGCAACGTCGTAAAAGCGCTGACAAGGAAGCCCAACGCCTCCAGAAGCAAGTTGATCAGCTTGGCGCTCAGGAACCACTCCTGAAATCGAAGCTCTCCGGCGCACGCCAGAAGGCCGATGAGGCACGCGCGAGCCTGTCAGCGACACAAAGTCAGGGCAATGTGCTTGCTGGTCTTACAAGGTTGAAGGAGTCTGGCCGTATTGATGGTTTCCACGGACGACTGGGTAATTTGGGAGCTATCGACCAGAGATTCGATGTTGCGATTTCCACAGCGTGCCCATCACTCGACAACCTCGTCGTTGATACTGTCGAGGTTGGCCAGCAGTGCATTGACTACCTTCGCAAGAACAACCTTGGCCGTGCAAACTTCATCCTACTTGACCGCCTGCCGCAACGCGATCTGTCACCTGTCCAAACACCAGAAAACGTCCCGCGCCTGTTCGACCTTGTGAAGAGCAAACACCAGCGCTTCTTACCGGCGTTTTACAGTGTGTTGCAAAACACTCTGGTCGCCAAAGACCTTGATCAAGCCAACCGCATTGCGTACGGGGCGAAGCGCTGGCGTGTGGTCACTCTGGATGGTCAGCTTATCGACAAATCTGGTACGATGAGTGGTGGTGGCACACGTGTAGCTAAGGGCGGCATGTCTTCCAAGCTCGCTGCAGATGTTTCGAAAGAACAGGTCACCAAACTTGAAGTGGATCGTGATGCAGTCGAGAGAGAATACGCTGAGATGCAAGAAGGCTACAGGGAGCTCGAGGCTCAGCTTCATGACCTTCAGAATCAGCTTCCACGTCTTGACACACAAGCTCAGAAGCTGGGCCTCGAATTGGACAGCATCGAGCGTAACATTGCAGACGCGCAGAAGCGTATTCAGGAGATCGCCGCAGAACAGCAGTTTTCCAAAGCCGACAAGCAGCAAGTCGCTGGCCTGGAAAAGACAATCATGTCTTTGCAGAAGGAGATCGAGAAGATTCAGTCGCAGTCTGCAAGCATTGAAGAGGAGATCCAGGAGCTTCAAGACAAGATCATGGAGGTTGGCGGTATTAAGCTTCGTAGCCAGAAGGCTAAGGTCGACGGCCTGAAAGAGGAAATTGACACCCGTAACGAAGGCCTCAGCTCTGCGGAAGTTGCTAAATCAAAGGCAGAGAAGCAGGGCAAGAAGCAAGAGAAGGTCAACGCCGACACAAGTGCCGAGCTTGAGAAGATCTCTGGAGAGCTTGAACAAGTCGAGGAAGACATTCGCACACAGAAGAGAGGCACCTCAGACTTCCGCCAACAAGCTGAAAGTGCACAGCAAGCGCTTGATGACCGCCGTGAAGAGCTGCAAGCGCTCAAGTCGCAGCTCGACGAGCACGAAGCCGAGCTCAGAGAGACTCGAGGCGCCGAAGTCGAGATGCGCAATAAACTTGAAGAGAACCAGAAGATCCTGCTCGACAACGAGAAGCGTCTTAGATACTGGGAAGAGAAGCATTCCAAGCTTGCCCTGCAGAATGTCACCGAGGAGGGCGAAGAGCAGGAGCCTGAACCCATGCCTCAACTTTCTCGTGACGAGCTTGAAGATCTTGACAAGCAATCACTGAAAGCAGCGATTGCTGGACTCGAAGAACGCACAAGCTCGCATGTCGAACTGACAGTACTGGCCGAATATCGCCGCCGTGTGGAAGAACATACCACCCGCCTCACCGATCTCAACACAGCGCTCGTGGCGCGTGATACAGCCAAGAAGCGTACCGACGACCTACGCCGTCTGCGTCTCGAAGGCTTCATGGAAGGCTTCTCTCTCATTTCCATGCGTCTCAAGGAAATGTACCAGATGATCACGATGGGTGGCAACGCAGAGCTCGAACTCGTGGACTCCCTCGATCCCTTCGCCGAAGGCATCCTCTTCAGCGTCATGCCACCCAAAAAGAGCTGGAAGAACATCAGCAACCTGTCCGGTGGCGAGAAGACGCTCAGCTCGCTGGCGCTGGTATTTGCGCTGCATCACTACAAGCCTACACCGTTGTATGTGATGGACGAGATTGATGCTGCGCTGGATTTCAAGAATGTGAGCTTACCAAAAGTACCAACCCTGAGGAAACGAACATGAAGCTAACTATGATGTCTCTCGCATAGGTCTCTATCGTCGCTGCTTACATCAAAGAGCGTACCAAGAACGCTCAATTCATCGTCATTTCGCTGCGCAACAACATGTTCGAGCTCGCCTCGAGATTGGTTGGCGTTTACAAGGTCAACCACATGGTATGTCGGATTCCTTTTTCCAAAATAAACAACTTTTTCCGAGGACGTGACTGACAAGCCGCCCTGCACAGACCAAGAGTGTTACAGTCGAGAACAAAGACTACATCACCGCACGTTAAAGCAAGTTTTGTCGTTGGTTGAAATCGGATTTTATGTTGTCTGGATGAAAGGATGATTGTGCATGATACCTGGATATGGATAATGAGGCGTTGGAGTGTATAGGGCTGCCGGGATGGCGGTACGTGAGGGACATAATCACGTCGAATGGATTGGGTTGCGGCACAGCATAGACTCTTGGTTCGCGGCTGGTTTTTCGTCCGTCGATCTTACATATCTCGTATTTCGTTCTTTTAGGTCATGTGAGACCAATTACACGTACGTCAAGTTTTGGCTAGTGGCAACATATCGAACTGTGGAGGTCATGGCCAAGTAGCCAAAATCGATTTTCCCTTCTTGAGAAGATCTACACTAAAGTGTTCACAACGAGATCTACTATCATCAACGTCCGCCATTAACTTGCGCAGCTGTAGGCGGGTGTCTCAATCTCCACACCGCGCCCTCAATCCCCACCATCTCCTTCTTAGCCACCCAAGGCCTGTTCGTCGTCTCGCCGTCTGCATCGGCCTTGTTGCCGCTCGCGTACAGATCTTCCAGATACGCCCACTCAGGCGCGTCGAAGCCACCACGCACCAGCAGTACTTTCTTGCTCGTCAAAACCTGGACTTGCGCTTCGGCGAGCGGCGTCAGAAGATGGAGTTCCTGTTTTTCTGCATCGATACCGCGGACGAGTGCTAGGCCGGCACAATTGGTGAAGCGTGGATCGAGAGCGCGCAGAAAGCCTGCGGGTGGCGGGGCGATGTATGGTAGAGAGTGAGGTGCTGGGGTATAAGAGGGTTCAGGCGGGGACGACAGAGAGGTGGCGAAAGCTTGTTGTAGGTCCTCAGTATTCTCTGCTGTGACGATGGCGACAATGGAGCCGTCGAGAATTTCAGGAAGGAAGTCTGCGGGGACAGTTTGGCCGTATGATACTGTGGCAAAGATGCCGGGATCAGCGCCGGAATAGCGCACGATCCAGGGTCGGAGGGTATTGAGGGGTTTGCTGGACCATTGGACCGGCTTGGTGGCGGAGGCTTTAGTGGGTGATTTTGAGTGGAAATAGGCCATAGTCTGCATGGCGCGAAGCTCGGCTGGAGAGCGGATGGTTGAACGAGGAGGTGCGCGGGAGAGAGTGAAGGAGTTTTGACTACGAGCCTGGGCAGTTTGCTGAAGTGTTGCATCGACACCTTCGATGCAGATCGTATCGGTTATGGGTAGTATGTCGTAGAGGTCTGTCAGGACTGCAGCACCGAGGCCTGTGGTCCAGCCGCAAGCATTAATTATAATGGGTGCCACGCCCTTCTCTCGTTTCCACGACTCAAGAGTCACTGCGAGCTCGCGAATGCAAGCAAGGTAGTGATCTGGGTCATCCTTGAAAGTGGTCGCTGCTAGGGTGTGGTGAGATAGGAGCTTGGTCGTTGCCGAAGCGTTCGAAGCCTGGTTTGTGAACGATGGGCCGAGCAATGGCTTGAAGACTTCCACAAGTGATATTTGTCCTGGAGGTCCAAATTCAGGTTGACCAGGATCCAGATCAAGGTAGAGGCATCTTTTACTTGGCAGCTTTGTTGTGAGTAAAGCATTACACAACTGTCGATTGAACGTTGATTTGCCAGACGATTTAGGTCCGATTGTTATGGCACAAAGTAAACCCTTCTTCTCTTCTACTTTGCCAGTGAGCTGCGTGAGAACTTTCTGAGTGATTGAGTCTGTCTCGAGAATGTTGAGTGAGCGTTGCAGGGGGTCGCCTGAGCTGGTCTCAAGGAATGCGAATGAGCGATCCTTCGAGTCTGTGGTCCATATGTTGCGGAACAGTGGTGATAGCTTTTCCACACGCTTCATTGTTGATTTAGTCGAAGACACACGGATGACAGTAGGACTCCTGCGAGCGACTATGGGTGGTAGAGCTGAGACAGTAGGCGCATATACCCTTTGAGGACCAGATGAACCATGAAATGCGCCACCATAAATAGTAGCAGTGCCTTTGAGGACCTCGAGTACGTATTCACCAGCGAGAACGGCTATCTCACCAGCGGACATCGATATTTCCAGAGTGCTCTCGTTGTCTTGTAAGATACGCCGTGATTCCAGGGCAAACGAGGACAACTTCCGGGATATGACTAGAGTGGGTGGTGTAACAGCAGGTGTCGCCACTCCACTGGGTACAGCCGAGGAGATATCATCACTATGATGACCATCGTATGGTACAGCGCCCACGGCAACAGCTAACGCAGCTGGATCTGCTGCATTATCTCCTGCAGGCAGAGTTCCAACTACAGGGACTGGCTTGTTCTGCTTTGCAAGTCGGGCAGCAGCGAATGCGCTGAGTTGACCTTTGACATGTCAATAAATCGTTCCATCAATGCGTATTGAGCCACATACCCCCGGGCTTGCCAAAAGCATCTTGAACTTTTCGTTTTTGTGCCATTATATTGGTTTTGATATCTCTCTCGACAGAAGTGAATGGCCGAATTAGGAAAGCTGCGAGCCGGGAAAATTCCAGCTCACCGCCCGGTTTTCTGCCGCTTCAAGCTTCGGCGTGGAGAGCCAAAGATTTCATGTGAACTTCGATTGCCATTGCCCGCTCGATTGGGAGTTCAGCGACAACAAAAAATATGGCCAAATCAAAAGTGAAAGAGCCCAAGGTGGCTTTGAAGGGCGAGAAAAAGAGCAAGGCGCCTAAGGCTTCGGTGACCGCCCGTGCGAAGCCCTCGCAATTGAGCGAGGAAGCCGTGCTGGAGTCTGGAAGCGAGTCCGAGTCTGGAAGCAGTGGAAGCGGCAGCGACTCTGAGAGTGAAGCAGAGAAGAGGCAAAACACAAAGAAGCCAAACGCAAAGAAGGTCAAGGCTACAGAGCCTGTCGACGTGCCCGTGCCTTCAGACGAGAGCAGCGAAAGCAGCATCGAGGAAGAGGAGAAGAAGAAGTCGAACAAGGCCTCTAAGGGCTCCAAAAAAGAAGCGTCGAAGGTCAATGGCGTGAAGAGGAAATCAGATGAAAGTTCCAGCGAGGATAGCGACGAGGAGTTACCCGATGCGCCAGAAAGCAAGAAGGCAAAGACAGACTCCGAGTCGTCTGAGGAGGAATCGGAAGACGAGCCAGAATCAGACAAGATGGACGTCGATAAGCCTGCACCTGTACCTGCAGGTATGGTGAGCTCGGTTGTCGCTAAGCCTTTCGATGCGCCACTTGGATACACATCATTAAACACATCTTCTCGGACCGCATTGTCAGATGCAGACTTGCAAGGCAAGCAGGTCTGGCACATTACCGCACCTGCCAATCTCCCCATATCAGCCCTGACCGAGGTGGCACTCGACTCGATACAGAGCGGTCAACCAGTGATGTCGCACAAAGGCATTGACTACGTTATGAGCGAAGACAAGGGCGCACAGAACGGCAACGCAACACTGGTACTACTTCCGGAGAAGGACGGCTACAAGCCCATATCACAACCTGTCTCCAAAACCTTCCACCTTCGCCAACATATTGTTCTCCCCAATCTCAGCGAGAAGCAAACATCCAGCAAGGCTGGCAGCAACGCCGCGGGCGACGTCGCAAGGTCAGCAGTGAACGTGATCCGACCACAGCCTAAAGGTATGAAAATGCGCTACAGGCCTCCCGGATTCGGCAGTGGAGACCCCGGTCCTATCGGATCGGACTCTGAGAGCGACGCAGAGCCTGTGGGCAAGGAAACGACGTTCCAGTTTCCCAAGGCGCTGGTGGCGAGCGGACACAGCAAGAAGGACAAGAAAGAGAAGAAGGAGAAGAAAGACAAGAAGGAAAAGAAGAGCAAGTCCAAGGACTAGTGTATGAGAATGTAAAGTATTGAATCGAATACCCAAACGGTGTCCAAGCTGTTACATACAAGCTATTCACAGGCCACAGCATCAGGATGCCAGCTTATTTATGTATCACGCCGGCGCATTTGAAACGTTCATTGGATTCTGTGGAGCACCGGGAGCGATCCGTCATCCAGTATCGTAACGGAAGGAACGTGTTCACAACGATGTATCATGAAGGCATCTTCAAACACGTATCTGAAGCGTTAATCCGTCATCGTTCGTCCAACATCACATCTCACGGGCCATTCCCAACACCAGACTTCGCGGTCCCAACCATCAAACCCTTCATCTCACTGCGAGTCCTGACAGTACCTCTTACCTCTCAGTAGAATCAGTATACCTCTCCCCATCCTCCTCCGAAAGATCGACCGCCAATGACTTCCGCTTGCGAACAAGTCGCGCGGCCACAATGAAAGCGCCAATGATCAGCGCCATGCCCGCCACCGAACCAACAACCACGCCCGCGATCTCTTTAGGATATAGCGTAGGACCACCAATAATCTCAAAATGGCTGTTGATAGCGGCGTAGACAGTCCTGTTCTCAGGAATATTGGGAATGCTGCCGTCGACGAGTTCCTCACCGCACGTCCAGAGGCGGTACCACCTGCGCAGATTTGATCGTCAGTACAGGCAAAGGTGTGGTATGTAATGATCTAAAGATTGGAGAAATGTTTCAGAAACGTACCCTTGATCTTTAAGCGCAGGCACCTTCCATTCAATACTGTGGTTGCCAGCAGGCGTGTAGAGCACATGGTCGACCACTTGCACTTGGCTCCACCCATCGGCGTTTAAGTGGGGTGTGTGGACGAGGTAGAAGTCCCAGAGTTGCTGGTGACCACTTGTTAGAGATCTGACGCTATCTGTGTGTGAGACTCTTGTATCCCGTGGTGTTTCCACATACATAGTCGCGGTCATTGCTGAATTTGATCAGCTGGGTTGACCCGGCTCTGACTTCTCTTGGAAGGTCTTCGAGCGTGATGGTGGCTTGGCTGCCGGCCCAGAAGACAGAGGTGAGAGCGAGGATGTTGGAGAGCTTCATCTTGATGAGATGCACGGAAGGTATGAACTGGATACTATTGAGAATCGTGATTTTCAACGTGTATTGAATGCTCAGTTGACGATAAGCTTGAAATTCTTGATAGAGTTTTAGATGTACGTATATTGCGTCAGCCATGAAAGTAGCATGTTTTATACAATGACAGAATTCTGTCGCCTACAACGCTGCTGCTAAATCTTGGCATATCACGAAGGATTGGTTCCAGTGGGGCTGAATCGTATATACTTAGCGCATCTCTGTTTCGTTATGAGTTGATAGGTACTTCTTTCTGTAGCCTATCACGATGAGAAAGTCGGCTACTAGTAGCTAGTGTGGTGTAGTGCCAAATCCTGAATAATATAAACGAGTTCGATGGCGCTTTGCAGCTACTGTGGACTTACGGACATGAGAAGAACGACATGTTTACCGGTTGTCGACACTCCTGGCTTTTGACGTGCTGTGCAACGGGTCCATGAGATCTAGGTCCTGTCATGTCGACAATAGACGAGTAGAGGCATGGCTACAGAGTGCTTTCGTATGCACCTCATACATACACCATCTCGCTGACTCGTGTACTGCGTGAATAGTTACAATATCTCTCCTCAGCTGACGATGCCATTTTCGGTGTGTCGAGGCACCTATCGTATTGTCACTTTAGGGTTGGGAATCCTGTTGCCTGTTGCCAGAGTGTGTAGGAAGGAAGCGGGACTTTAGCGCTTGAGCCCGTATCGCATCCAAACAAAGAAGTAGCGACAGGCATGTCAGACGCTACAGCATGGTGCACCGTCAGGGTTTCCGTGTGAAATCACCTGGTGGTCCATTGGTGGGTGGCACAGTGACGCCGGTCAAAATCCTGTTGCTTGGCCACATCGACAGAAGAGCACTTGCAGTCCGCTCTATCGTATATTCAACCACATAACGGAGGCCCCGGTCAAGCATTGGAGAGCTGACGGCCGGCGTATGAACAACATCTATGAGGATGTTCAGACCTGATGTTTATGCTGAAGTGGATGGATGCATCAGGATGGCTTCAGACAAGCGGTTACTGCCAGGCGTTGTGAAACATGGCACGCGAAACAGAGTACGGCAGGCGCGGGCCGAGCTAAGCTTATGCTAATTCTGTCCAATTGACGTAAGGCCCTGTCTGACTGAAAATCGCACGTTCAAGTTGACAACACCAGACGCGCGACACTTCTTCCATACTCCACGCCACTACCATCCGCAACTCCCTGCGCGCTCCAGCTGCCTGCCTTTTGCTGCCAATCCGTATTCGCCGTCGATTTGACTATCTGACGGTTCACGAGCGAAATCAGCCACCTGCCTGGTCTTCCCATTAATTACCCCATCCAGTCACCCCCAAGCGCGCACCGCCTTTATCCCGCAGATCGCTATTGTCACCCCGTCGCCGAGAAGCACGTTGCGTTGCCAAACACTGCAAAGTTCAAACACGTCCAACAATACCGCAATCATGGCCCAGCCTACTCAGCTTGCCTGTAAGCATGCTCCAATCCCTTTCACGACCACTTTTGCTGACAGCTCCTGCAGACCGCACTTCCAAGCACATTGGACTCCTCGACACTGCGCCTCTGTACCAGAACGTCCCCGCTTTCCAGCGTCCTGAAGGCAACCTCCGATGCTGCAAGTACTCGCCCGATGGCCGGTTCTTTGCGTACGCTGAGATCGAGAACGTGACCGTCGTTGATGCTTCCACCGGCCACGTGGTCACCACTCTGCCTACCGACAATGTTTACGAGATCGGTTTCTCACCTGCCGGCACATATGTTATTACCTGGCAGAGGCCGACCAAGGACGAGAATGGAGATGCAACCAAGAACTTGAAGGTGTGGCGTACTATTGACGAGGCCGCGGACGGTGAGCGACAAGTTGTCGGCAAGTTTGTCCAGAAGAACCAGACTGGCTGGAACTTGCAGTACACCCACGACGAGCAGTACTGCGCTCGCTCTGTGACCAACGAGGTTCAATTTTACAAGAGCGATGATCTGGGAACTGTCTGGAACAAGCTTCGTGTTGAGGGCGTTGCAGACTTCGCACTGTCCCCGAGCAATAATGCTAGCGTGGCAGTCTTCATTCCTGAGCGCAAGGGCCAGCCCGCCGCGGTAAAGGTCTTCAACGTGCCGATGTTCAACTCGCCTATCTCTCAGAAGACATTCTTCAAGGGTGACAAGGTCCAGCTCAACTGGAACAACCAGGGCACGAGCTTGATCGTTCTTGCTCAGACTGAGGTCGACAAGAGCAACAAGAGTTACTACGGCGAGACTAACCTTTACATCCTGAGCGCCAACGGTGGTTTCGACTCGAGGATCCAGCTCGATAAGGAGGGCCCCATCCATGACGTTACATGGTCCCCGAACGGCAAGGAGTTCGGTGTCGTGTACGGTTACATGCCGGCGAAGACGACCATCTTCAACCAGCGTGCCGTCGCACAGCACAGCTTCAACCTTGCACCTCGCAACACCATTATTTTCTCCCCTCATGGACGATTCGTTATTGTTGCCGGCTTTGGAAACTTGGCTGGCCAGATGGATATCTATGACTTGGAGAAGAACTACAACAAGATTACCACGATCGAGGCAAGCAACACTAGTGTCTGCGAGTGGAGCCCTGATGGCAAGCACATTCTCACCGCCACCACAAGCCCTCGCCTCCGTGTCGACAATGGTCTGAAGATCTACCACGTTCTTGGTGGTATCATGTACGCCGAGGAGATGCATGAGCTCTACCAGGTTACCTGGCGCCCGCAGTCGACGACTCAGCACCCGCTTGAGTCTCCAATTAACCCAGCCCCCGCACCTCATGCATCTGCGCTGGAATACCTTGGTAGGGTTAAGACTCCTTCCAAGCCTGCCGGCGCATACCGTCCGCCAGGCGCTCGTGGCGCTGCCACTCCTCTCGCATTCAAGCGTGAAGATCAAGGCGGTGCTGCGTTCATCCGTGAGGCCATGTCTGGCCAACAGGAGATGCCCACCAACGGCTTCGGCAAGCCCAGGAGACGTGAAGTCCCCGGCGCTGAGACCAACGATGGCCCTGCACCTCCTGGCGCCGCTCCTGGCGGTGGCGTGAGCCTTGATGACGAGAACTTGAGCAAGGCTGCTTTGAAGAACAAGAAGAAGAGGGAGGCCAAGAAGGCCAAGGAGGCTGAGGCAAAGACCGGCGGACTCACTGCACCCGCGACGAACGGCAACGGCGCCCAGTCTCCTCGCACCGATCGCCCACGCAGCCGCTCCAAGGCCGGCCAAGATGCCCCTCGTGCTCCTTCACGAAGGAGAGACGGCGAGCGTCCTCGTGGCCCAGCCGTGAACACCAACTCCTCCGCCGCTCCCAAGGCCGCCGCTGCGCCTGCAGCTCCCGCACCCGAGCTCACCATTACCAGCCCCATCGCTGGCTCGCCACAGGAGAAGAAGGTGCGCTCGCTTCTCAAGAAGCTGCGTGCCATCGACGACCTGAAGATGCGTCAAGCCGGTGGTGAGAAGCTTGAGGGTACCCAGGTCCTCAAGATAGGCACCGAAGAGCAGGTCCGCAAGGAGCTGGCCAGCAATGGCTACACTGAGTAGATGCTCAAATTGTGATTTGAAACTGTATTAAGTAAGACCCCGAAAAAGAATCAAATTGAGTTTAGCCGTCCTTCAATATCTGTCGCTTCGATTTGTTCCAAGATCGTGAAGTGCCTGAGGCCAGGCCGTATGCTGTATATTGTACCTTCCACATGAGATGACCAGAACATGCGGCGGATAAAGCCGGAGAATCAAGAGGACAAGTCGGCTTTCGGAGAACAATCACGACCGACGAAAGCATCTTGGCAGATCTCGCTTCGCCGTCACGCTCCGTGAATGCGGCTCGTCGACGACAAGCAATGGAATCATCGTTATTCGACCACTAATGATGCTTGCTGAAGGATTCAGCCTCACATAGCGCCGTAGCGTGACCCTTTTACTGAATAAAGCATTCCGCCTACTGGCTTACCTGATGAAATATGCTCCTCCATACTTCTCCGAGCATATTTAGCAGCCTGCTGTACCACAAGAACACGAGATTGTGATGTCGATCGGCTGCCTATATCATACATGAGACTCATGATTCTACATTTTTCTCCGACTCTCAGCTGCTTATCACCACATTCTGCCTACCGACACACTTAATTTGCAGGCCGATCTACTACCGCCTACAATGTTCAGCATTCTGGCCTCACCATTATTTCCATCTCTGAAGGCAATTCTCTATATTTGTGCCGGTGGTATTGCTGGCATATGTGCGACGGCTTTGGCAGTGATCGCATTGCCTCTCATCTTGACGGTTCCAGTCCAGCTTCACCGGATATCATTTGCTCCAGAAGGTATCCCTTGGGTCGGTCAGAAAGACTACACTTGGCTCTCAAAGTTGAGATCAACGCTTCTGGCTTTGAAATATGAGCGCGTAAACCTCGAGGAAGGGTGGGAGAAGGTATGTTGCCAGAAGATCGCTTGATATCTCGTAATGAGCTAAGTTGGATCTATTAGTACAGCAGTAAGGGAAAGCCATTCGTGAGACCATCGCTTCATTGGCCATCCGTTGTCCTTCCCCCTAGCGATGCAGAGTGGCTTGCGCAGCAGCCCGAGCATATCATAGCAGATACCAAAGTTCAGGATGAGATTCTAGGTCTCGAATGGCTCGCATCTGGACCAAGCAACGCCTTCATTCACGACTTCACTGTCATTCGCAGAGACTTGACCAGACAGATCAACGCTTGCATACCCGAAGTCCTGGATGAAATCAAGTATAGTTTTGACAAGCATTTCACCAAAGGCGAGGATGCTGGCGATGGCTGGAAGAACGTCTCACTCAACGATGCTATCCGGAGGACTGTCTGTGGCGTGGCAAATCGCATCATACTTGGTTTGCCTGTATGTCGAAGTGAAGAATATTTCGACGCAGTGCAGAACTGGTGGATATGCTTTGGGCTTACGGGTCTCGTCTTCCGATCTTTCGTTCCGAGGCCCCTTCAGAAACTGATCATGCCGATATTGAGCCTTCCGACTTGGTACTGGCGAAGGAGGATTGTAATGATGTTCGAGCCAGAAGTAGCAAGGCGAGTACAGCTCATACATAATGCGAAGGCTACCGGCAAGTCGGATTCCAGCACAGATGCCGACCGTTCGAATGATCTCATGCAATGGCTTATTGAGCATGCCGCACGTAGCGATGATCCTGCTGAAATGTTGCCCCGAAATATATCTAACAAGTTGGTTCTCTTCAACCTCTTCGGTTAGTACGGACCTCTCCAGCCTCGCAAGTGCAAGATCTGACTACATATCCAGCAACCCACACCCTGACAACCACCTTCACAAGCATCATAACAACTCTTCTCACGCACAGCTCCTGCTTGGAAGCGCTTTCGGCGCTTCGTGAAGAAGCCGTACGAGTTCTCCCACACGTTGCTTCGGATCCAGCCATTACGAAGCAGATGTCACTTCACGATTCTGTGCTCCGCGAGACACTCCGCCTGAACCCCTCCTTCGACGACTCCATGCTCCGTGAAGTCGTTGCACCTGCTGGCGTGTGCACACCTGGAGGCACCTATCTTCCGCAAGGCTCGCACGTTGCGATGCACACGCGGCTCATGCAGCGGTCAGAGTGGTCTGGCGAAGGCCAGGATTGGGCATCCTTTCAACCATTTAGATATCGTCAGATGGCAACTGAGGCGAAGAGGAAGGTGGCTGAGATTGATGGAAATGACGGTGCAACAGATAAACACAATGCAATGGCTGCGAAAGGCCAGATCAGTGCGGTACAGATCTCGGATCGATATATGGTATTCGGACTGGGAAAGCATGCCTGGTACGTGAAAACGACTTCATGTCTGTGAATGTGATGATGCACGTGTACATATACTAACATGTCTTCTATTCACAGTCCCGGGCGATTCTTTGCGGCCAGCACCCTGAAGCTGATGCTGGCTTGTCTGCTGCTTGAGTTCAATATGAAACCTTTTTCTGAGGATCGACAGCCAGAATGGATCGAGTTTGGAGGTGTCAGTCTGCTGAAGGAGGATACCTATGTCACGATGAAGAAAAGAATCTGAACCGAACGCCAGATTTTCGCCTAGGTAGCCACGAAATGATCAATCTCTACTTTCGTTTTTACTCAGCCTCTGCAGTCTGAATCGCTTCACGACTGTGACTACAGCAGTTCATGCAGTATTAGAAGCATCGGTCACCAATTGTCTCCACAAGAAGTAACTACCGCCTCATGTGCTACGGGGAGTCTTATAGACATGCCTCGGATGTCCGTCTTCTTCGTCACCACTTTCGCCGCCCTTCTCTCCGAATTGCTCATCGATCACTTATTGCAGTTCAGTCGTGAAATCCATTGATCACGGTAGCGCTGCAAAATCCGAACAAGGTCGGCATGATTGTGTGAAGTTTTGGCCGAAGTCTTCGTCCCAACAATTTCAACGATTAGTCTGCGATCAACTTCCAGGTTCGAGCATGAATCCACCTCGCGCCTTCACGGTGGAACAGCGACGTCCGCTCCTCCGAGCCCCGACTCCTTCGTGCCGTCAGCCTCAATAATGCATATATATATGTAGGCAAACATGTTGCGATTGGACTCAGGTGTCCATTCTCATGCACAGCTCATCACACCCTCGATCCCGTCGACAAATTTGCTTGACCCGTCGCAACATGGCCACTCGCTCATAGCAACAAGCACACCGTCAATTCCAGTGTGAAGCAGCAAAGCAACGGCCCCTCTGTCATTATGATGACTGTGGCAAGAATCTCGGACTTGCCGTTTTGGTGCTTTAAGCTGATCTACCTCGTACGCTGCGACTGGGCAGCACTTCGCGGCACACCTCCAAGTACATGCTGAAGTGTCTGTTCGGTATCAAAATTCATAGCTGCGCGCCATTTGGGAACATACAGCATTGGAAACAAACGAACAGGATCATATCACATCGTACCGACCGTTAACGCTGATCTGATGCGACATCTCGAATTCATTGCCGCGCGTCTTCGGACGTGGTCAGCTCGAAATCGCGCAAATGTACGGGACGCAAGTGATGGCTGGCGATTGCGATGGCTGTGACGACTGACAACACCGTAGGCCATCAAGCTGTCACGTCTCGGACATGGGTGGCGCTGACACCTTCCGACTTTGGATGCACAAATCTGCGTCCAGCCACCGAAAGCCAATTAGGATCCCTTGTTCACACAGAGTCGTATTGTTGCAAGCGAAGCAGGTCTCAAGGCAGCTCGCAGATGCGATGGCGCAAGTCCGAGCTATTCGTCTCCTTGGCTAGCATCTCGTCATACGAGAAATCAGCCTTGGATGGCCGCGAGTGCTACTGACCGGAACTGAGATACGACATGCAGACTTGTGATTGTTGACAGGCCTATGGGGATGATGTGCTACGGGCCGAGCATCCTGCGGTGAATCCTGTCGAATCCCAACGGTGCGTGCCGCGCCACCGCATCCACCGTGGCATCCACCGTGGCCCTGCCGCAGAAGGCTTGGTGATGAGACCATCGGCCAACATCGCTTCTTCTTCATGTAAGAGGCAGGTCGTAGGCCCTAGGTTTGCGTTATCGCCTGCATGTGCTTGTTCATCGCCCAGTCCGCCGTCTGTAACGACGATCATTCCGTTTCAGTCGCCGGGCAATTTACCTCCTCGGCAACTTCGCCAGCTGTCTGCCTATCAATCTCCGTACGCTAGAGGCCAGATGCAAGCTAATCAAGGAGGCTAACTCTGATCAAGTAGGTGCTCGGCTCGCAGACAGGGCTCATGCGTTCCTGAACTCTCCGGAATGCCACAGAAGGGTCTTGGGCTCGAATGCTGCAAGGCACCAGCCTTGACATGCCTGTTTAAAGAGTGATTAAGCTTTAATAAGCTCAGAGCGAAGCTTCTCCAGAAATCCCCGAACATTTGCGCCGCCACTTTGTTTCGCCCTGCCTGCCAAAGTCTGTGCGGGCAGCGCGACGATCACCAGTATCATGGGACGGAAGTCATCAGGTATTGGTCACACTCGCCCGTCGGTATCTCCGTTGCTGGAGACATGGCTGCTTCGAATGGCCGCATCACCAGAGACCGCTTTGTAGAGAGTTTCGACCAATCCGCCTTCGCGCACCAGCATCTCCATCGCTCACAAGTGCGTCTTCGATAGCGCATTGCGCCAAAGATGCACGGAAGACCATCTCGAAGCGGCAGGTGACATCCTTGCTAACCTGGCGATCACTACACCATGCCCAATCAGACGTGGAGCGATAACACTACACTATACACCGAGCACTAAGACATCCTGTCTATCGAACCTAATAGGCTCGCGCACCGATATTGGGGCGACTGGGAGTACATCTCGCCACTCGTGACCATTGTGGTATCATTCGCTTGCGCAGAAACAAGCATGCGTCAACCAAAGCTAAGCCCTGAGGAGCACTTGGCTTATGCTTGGCCTTCGTGGATCATGTTCTGGCACTAGTATACAAGCGCTTGTTCGCAGTGCGGCTTCTGGAACATATAAAGGTAGACCGTTTCCTCAGCAGTTTGAAGATCAGACAATCCAGCATCATCTTCCAGATCTCCCAGGGCCTCCAGACCTTCTACAAACATGTTCTTCAAGACTCCCCTTCTCGTGGCAGCAGCGGCAGCAGCTGTCTCGGCCTCGCCCATCAAGCCTCGCGATCAGACAACCGTCCTCCCGGTCAAGCAGGTCAACAGCGTCACCTCAGTGAAGAACCTCGTTGCCAAGGGCCACGAAAGGATCCAGAAGATCAACAGTGGCAAGTCGGATGGCAACCGCCTCGTCAGCTCCGGCACTGTGACCAACGAGGATGTCACATATGTCGCTCCCGTCTCCATTGGTGGAAAGACCTGGCAGTTGATCGTCGACACTGGCTGTAAGTTGCAGCAGTCTTGATTATCTTTGAGTCCAGCATACTGACGTGAGCAGCTTCGAACACCTGGTGTGGTGCCCAAAGCGCTTGCGAGAAGACCTCGACCGGCAAGTCTACCGGCGGCAGCATCTCCGTCAGCTACGGTAGCGGTTCATTCTCTGGAACCGAGTACACCGACAAGGTCAGCTTCGGTGGCTTGACCGTCTCATCCCAGTCGATTGGCGCCGCATCGTCCGCATCAGGCTTCAGCGGCGTCGACGGTATCATTGGCTTCGGTCCCGTCGACCTCACTCAGAACACCGTCTCCAACGCCAACACTGTCCCCACTTTCATGGACAACCTGTACTCGCAGGGCTCCATCTCTAGCGAGGTGCTTGGTGTCTACTTCGCCCCCGAGTCTGGCAGCGATCAAAACGACGCCAACGGCGAGTTGACCCTCGGCGGCACCGACAGCTCCAAGTACACTGGCGCTCTCACCTACTTCCCTACCCTGAAGAGTGGCACCGCCGCTGCCTACTGGGGTATCTCTATCGCCAGCTTCAGTTACGGCTCCACCACTCTCGCCTCAGGCGCCACCGGTATCGTCGACACCGGCACCACCCTCATCTACATCCCCACCTCCGCCTACAACAAGTTCCTCAGCGCCGCCGGCGGCCAGACCGACAACAACTCCGGCCTTGCTTCCTTCAGCAGCAAGCCCACCGCCAACTTCAACATCAAGTTCGGCTCCACCACCTACACCCTGACCCCTGCCCAGTACCTCGTTCCCACCTCTCAATACGGCGCCTTCGGCCTCAGCCAGGGCCAGTACTACTCCTGGATCACCGACGGCGGCAGCTCCGGCGTCAACACCATCATCGGCCAGAAGTTCCTGGAGAACTACTACTCCGTTTACGACACCACCAACCAGCGCATCGGTTTCGCCAAGCGCGCTTAGATTGATTGATAGTTTGAGACTTTTGATGATTGCGAGTTCTTCGAGGAGTGGAGCATTGTCCTGGTGATGGTGCCGCATTCAACATCGGAATTGTCGGCAGCGAAATTGCTTCGATTTGGTGGATTTAGCAGAGCATCTAGTTAGCGAATGATGAAATGTCACGACGAATTTTTCGAATCACTAGTCGCATTTCTTGCACATTGTGGACAAGGTGAAGTCAAGCACCCGATTCGCTTATGCAACGGCGATCTTCGAGCAAGCAATATCCAATGGCAACTTGATTGATTAATATCCTAGCGACCCATTACTTCTATCGTTTCCATAAATCATTACAGCGCTAGCGCCACTCTGAGATGCAGTGCATCGCAAGAGGGGTATAAGGCGCCTGGGAGAATCGAACCATATCCAAGTATAACATATGCTGTCGTTTAATCATTCTCTTTCATCCTTCGCGCATGTCCAGAGTCTCCTAGTCGTAAAATTTCTCTTGGCTGTGTTGTCTGCCCAAGTGGCGGACTTTATCAAGCATGGCTCTTTCGCTGTTGGTCCCTGACAGCCCAAACCTTGAGAGTGTAGCACACCAGCTCCCACGCCATGATGATGCCCGTCAACCCAATCGTCAGCGTGAAAATAGTCATGGCATCCAGACCATTACCCTCGATGGCTTTGACGCTATCGTGGGCGCTGTTCATGAACATGATGCCGCCAGCCGTCAAGCAGAATGCTGCTACTAACTCGCTGGGCGGGCGAGAAGGGTACTGCGACGTGGGCGGTTTGATGTAAAGCATTAGGTAGGTCACGGCACGTGCCATGGCGAAGCCGGTAAAGAGCATTCCCCATTGCGCGTGCATCATGGTGCTCACCATGCTGGCTTGGTGATGGCCGGACATCATCATGCCGAGGAACATGATTGTTAGGGCGGGCATGGGGTTGAGTGAAATTGTTTGAGCGTTTGATCTTTGCTGGCGAGCGTGGTAGGTTGAATCTTGGCTGATGAGCTTGAAGCCGGAGTTGTGGGACTGATCGTCTTCTTCCATCATGGCGTGACGGGCGTTTGCAGGCGCGCTCGACAAGTTTCGTAGCGCTTTTGATTCAATCATCATGCCGAACAGCCCTCCTCCGAAGAACAAAATAGTGATGCTGACGTGCTCGAAGTCCGAAGGACTCCATGTTCCTCCCCAATTGTTGAGGTGCTCTAGGAAAACATTGCTCGCGCCGTAGAGCCAGATCACAAACGATTCCGTGAACTCGGCGGACGGTACTCGTGACTTCCAACTTGAGATTTGCGAGGCCTTGGGATGGACGTTCCACGCCCAGCCGAATTCGGCAAAAGCACCCATCCATCGACCCAATGTTAGCAGACCATACCAAAAGAATATGCCGCCTTTTATATAATGTGCCAGACCGGAGTATATCTCGCGCTCCTGGAAAAGACCTCCATACACCACGAATCCACTGGTGATGGCAAGGAAGCCAAGCAGTAAGAGGAACTTCTCCAGAACAATTTGGCTGATGCGCAGGACTGTAGAGATGCGTCCGTTGGGGGCAAATCGCGTAATACGTGTAAGCATGCCTCCCGCCTTCTTGCGTCCCAGGAAACCGCTGTCTTCTGAGGAGATGTTGTGTTCGTCGTCCCCATGCTCTTGGTCATCGCTAAGCGGTTCGCATTCCTTCTTCTGGAACACCGAATCCGAACTATTGGATCGCGAGCCGCCAGAAAAGTTTCCAGAGTCGTAGGAATAGCGATATGAAGAAGGACTGTCGACGTACTGTTGAAAGTCAAAATCCCCCGCCTGTTCGTGCCGAGACGTCGGTAAAGTGGCCAATTCGGGCCTTTGCCTTTTACTGGCATTCGAGTAGGCGGTAGACAGTGAGATGAGAGTCCAAGTGACAGTGAGAGAGGTGACGATCCATCCGATCGGGTGGTGAGAGTTCGTAATATACAAGTCTGGTGTCGAATGATTGTAAACAAACCCGGCGAACAAAGCCAATCCGTTGATAGAGTGGAAGACCAGCTGAGCTGGCAGATGGTATCGCGATCGAGCCACACTAAGCATGAGAGCGGGTGGAAGCACCACGACCCATCCCAGGATCATGAGCGCGATATGCGTGTACATCCATCCCGCATGGTCGGGATGGCGGAAGTAGTTTGGTGTAGTGCCCAGGGAATTTGAAGTCGCGGCAAGCTCATGCTCATGCTCCATCTGCATATGCTCGTCGCCATGAGCTGCGATCAGTGGCAGCGCTCCCAACAGGAGCGCCGCAGAGGCGGTGGCTGTAACTCTGCTTAGCTGCATAGGTCGGTGGAAGATTCGTTTGGTTTGCGCAGAGATCAGCGTATGCTGTGCTTGCAATGCTCTTAGGCGCTCTGTGTTCGCAAGAAGCAGATGAGAATGGAGATGAGCAGCTCAGTCAGCAGAAGAGACTACAAGATAGCAAACCGTTGTCAGCAGGAAACGAAGGCGAAGACACCCAACGCCGGTTCGCTTGCTTATGAATCGATCTGTCACGCAGAAAGATCCTTTGCGCCTTACGTCGTTCGACAGCGATGGATTTAGTCATACGGCAATCGCGAACAAGGCATGGTCGCAGTCAGCAAGATCGGAGAGCAGCGGCAGCATCACGGTGCCGGTGGGCATAAAGTCCGAGGATGGGTACGAATATGGCAATCTGACGTAATGCAGGACAAGCTCTAGCTACGATGTCAAAGAAAGTCGTCCTTCACATGCAAGGATCGTCCACAGGGGAGCTTTAGCGCCGCGGCCCGTTTGTCTGACAGCATCCGTTGAGTGCCGGGAGTTAGCACAAGCAGGAGTGGTCATGGTCACAAGGCTGATCGCTAGCGTGACAGCCATGAGGAAGGATTCCTGCCGTCCAACCACATCCGTGGGACGGTCGTGGAGCACAGCATCGCAAACACTCAGACTTGCAAGTCTCTTCGTGCTGCAGCCGCGTGCGTTGATCGGTCTCGTAAGCTTTTGCGATATCCGTCGCATTCGCAGTAGGAGGCTCTGCATCTGGGAGTCACTGTCGTTCGCCTCAAGGTCTTCTCTTGCCAACCATCTTTTGTTGAATGGTTCCTAGGCACCCCCTGCCGAGTCGTTGAAGGAAGAATTCTCTGAGGTCGATGTTCCGGCACTCACTGCCGCCCATGCCTCTCGACTTCCGCTTCGCCTCCGCATCCCGCAAAGTGTTCGATGCGGAATGACGATCTGGTTTGCTTTCGACCGCATCGATGCGCGGTCGAAGAGACATCAACGCTGCGATGCGAAAGCGGACCTAGCCACACCACCTCTGTGCACCTTGATGCAGGTCTCTTGGCGATGATTCCGCCCAAGCCGATAGGTCGTTGTCATCACGCGGGCGCCGACTTTCTGCGGATTCGTGGTTTTGTTATACCGCTATATTAGCAAGGAAGCCGGCCGCTCACCAGGCTTCAGTTTATGCATACATGCTCTCGAGGATTTGCAAACTCCATTTTCTACTGCATGTCATGCGTGGATGCCTCTCATTCGTGAATGTGCTGTCAGCTGTCTGCCTTGACAGTGCATGCGACACCGCCTTCGGCTTCTTCGGAACACGTTAATTCCGAATATCCGGTCTTGGAGGCTGGGTTTTGTGAAACCCTAGATACGGAGCACAGGTATCATTATGATTCATCGACTGATCAAGGCAGTCCTGGAAAGCGACAGTGTCTTCGATTGTGAAGGCAGGCTCCCAAAAAGCCTAAAATCTTGGCCTTCGTCAACAATGACCCGGGCAACAGCGACATGTCCTCGGTTGATGTGACTACATGCGTGTCTGCTCATCAACGGATAATTGCATGTAAGCTTATTGTCACTGTGTCGGATGGCAAAACCGCCAACCTCACATCTATATACTTGGATCATGTGCTCACTCGATGGCGCCTTCGGCTCTCTTGGGAGCGCTCGAAAGTGCAACCCGTTGCTAAAATTCTGCAAACCACCGATAAAGCTCAAATCAAGGCAGAGCCTTGATCGATGAGTCTGGGTTCTCATCGACGGCAGTATACTGAAGCGTTACTCCCACAAGCATGTCGGAAGGACCTTTGTATAAGCCACGTTGAAAAACGCAGTAGTAAGCCGCGCCACAGATGACCCATCCGAACATCACGACAGAAGAATAGTTCATATTCTGAGCAGTCACCGGCTGGAACGATGGAAACATGCTGAACAACATCGCCAGCACGGCCCAAAGCAAAGCAATAACGTTGATAGCAACGCCAAATTTGCCAAGCTTGAATGGCCCAAAGCGTACGGCGTGGTGCGCACTAGGAGTACGACCATAGACCAGCATGTATGCAATTGGCAGCGCGTAGCTTGCATAGCTTCCCAATACGGACATCGACAGTACGGCGTTGAAAGCGGTTGAGTTGCCGACATAGATCAGGCCTAATACAGCCTGGAGTACGGTGAGCAACGCGCACATCCGGACCGGAACTTGGCGCCGAGTGTCCAAATGCGCGAAATAATTGCTGTATGGCATGCCATCATCACGAGCGAATGCCCATGCAGTGCGACTCGTCGAAGTCAGACCAGCGGAAGCACCCGCCACTGCCATGAGCGAGACGATGAGCGATAGTACTGATGCTCCAGCCCTGCTCTTCGTAACATTGAGGAACAGCTGAATGAACGGGAAGCCGGTGGTGGTGGCTAGAAGCTCATTCAGATCGCCAAGGCAGAAGAGCAAAACGACGCAGTAGATAAAACCCAGTAAGCCGTTCACCACAACTGAGCCGACCATTGCGATGGGAACGTAGCGAGCAGGGTTCTGTAGTTCTTCTGACATGTGGGCAGCGGCATCATATCTACATCGAGTCAGTGAGCATGCCACGTTTGAGGTGCAAGTTCTTGCAGCATAATACTCACCCGAGGAATGGGTAGACAGTGGATAAGAGGCCCACCAACCAGGATATCGCATCCGACTTCCACCCACTCGTATTCGACACGCGAGTGAAAACGTACTCCGCAGTGTGCTTATCCTCAGTCATTGCCCCGAGCACAACGACAATCACCACAAAGCCTATGACATGCAGTATGCCGGCCACCATGTTCGCATGTGGCAATATTCGAGCGCCCCAGACATTGAGAGCGAAGACATAGGCGAGGATAAACCAGTAGAACAACATGCCCTGCCATCGCTGTGCCACGAAGTCGGGATTGTTCAAGTTGACGAGGCTCAAGAGCTGCAGGCCTGCTGCGAAAGCAGCTGATGCTGTCAACACTATCTGCCCGCCTATGGAGATCCAGCCGGTGAACCAGGACGCTGTGGCTCGTGTCGATGGCGGCGAAAGGCAGGCGACCCAATGATATTGACCTGAATCGCATGATCACATCAGCCGTGCTCTTTGCACAGATTGAATTGGTGAAGCTACGAACCTCCGGCCGTAGGGTAAATCGAAGCGATCTCAGCCATCGAAGTCGCTAATGCCAACGTTCCCAGGAACGATACGATACTGTGCAATATCGGTCAACCATCTTTCAGAGCATGCAAGAACAGGTAGAGGAGACATTTTCTTACTAGTTGTAAAACAGACAAGGTGCTCCGCCATTGATCAGTGCTTGGGCTACGACAGTACTCAAGGCTTCCCATGTCGCCATGAGACAGACGAGGAGTGCACCGAGCGACCAGACAGAGAACTCGCGAGGGAGATTTTGCACTTGTCCGGCCATTGCTGTAGAGTCGGACATTGATGTTGTGATTTCTCCAGACTTGTGCGTTTGATGTTCCGTGCTTTGCGGCTTTGTGTCGCTGGCAGTGTCCAGAGAATACTCCATTACTGACACGTGAAAAGCGGAAGACCACGAGATGTAGGAGCGATGAGGCAAGGCTCTGTTAGTGAGGTTCAGTGGGCTTGACGTCCAAGACCCAGGGCGTCCCCTTAAAGCATCTTGTGCTTTGCTTTCTCGACTGCCTATCTCTTGACAAGTCGATAGCTCGCAACAGGCGACGCGATACACCTGGTGGAGATGTTGATTGACGACGTCGGGCGTTCTGGCATGATATCGATTACGAGTATGGCACTGTCCAATGAGGTGACACGGTGGGTGTAGATATACTTATCTTATACTTATCTTTCACCTAGATCACTCGTCTGTCTATCTACAGATTGGCTTCTGATGGCTGCACTATCAACAAATGCTGAGGTTCTCACTTTCATTACCGTATTGGGTCTGCAAAGTGAGAAGCAGGGCGTATCGTAGTCCCGTGTGAGCTGCAACCTCGAAACCTAATATTCTCACTTTCGTTACCATATCGGGTTAGCTACCTCAGAACCCTTGTAAGTGAGCTCAGCCTTAGATTTGTCGCGAAGCTCCAATTGGACGGTCGTTTGAGAGCGGGGATGCTGGTCCAGGCACCAGGCACACTTGACTTTTCGGGAGCGCTCCCGCGGTAATGTTGCATCCATCGACACAGCTCCGCAAAAGGTCACGATGTGTTTGTGAAGACAGCAAGTCTCGACCAATCAGAAGAAATGACTGCGGAGCTCACGATTGATCGAGTCGACTGCCGTTACGGTCATGATTTCTATTATGTCAAGCTTTGATGAGCGAACACTCCGCGTGCCGTGTATGCAGTCTCATAGCGCGGTGGCTACCTCGACAGACATGTATAAATGACCGGACCTGACTCTCCTCGGTACAATCGCTTTGATCCCTAAGTCCTCTTCCAGGTACCGACGATACAGCATGTCGTTCATCCACCCACTTCAAAACATCTCTGCTGTTGAGATCCAACGAGCAAGGGACATTATCCTTGAATATCACAGCGGCGATGTCATCAGCTTCCGGGAGATCTTTATACAGGAGCCACGAAAGTCAGATCTGAGCCGTTACCTCGAGGCAGAGCACCGTGGCCAGCGCTTGTCCGGCTCAGAGGCACCCTGTCGCATGGCCAAGTGCCAATACGACGTGGTTGGCACAGACAAGATACCATACTATCATGAAGCTGTCGTTGATCTCAGCGAAAGCCAAGTTGCAGAGCACGAGATCATTGGAAAGGGGTCACAAGCCGCACTCACTCTGTACGTTCTATGCCAGCAGCAGTCAATATGTTTCGCAGCTAATGGATACAAGTGACGAATTTGACGTTCTGGTAGGGGTATGCAATCAGTCAGAGCTTTTCCAGAATGCTTTAAAAGAATTCGTCTTGCCCGATGGCTTTGAAGTGGTAATTGAGCCATGGCCGTATGGCGGTCTGGATGTCACTGACGAAGACCGCCGATACTTCCAAGGCCTCATATTCGCCCAGAACACGCGCAACGGAAATGCGGATGCCAACTTCTACGCATATCCTCTGCCTCTCATTCCTATCATGGACGCACACAAGCGTGAAATTATTCGTGTGGAGCGTCTAGCTACAGGCGGCAAGGGCGATAGCCTTGATGGGAAGACACATGATGAGACGAAGATTCTGGAACACTGCGCCGATGCAGAATATGTGCCTGAACTTTTACCCAACGGTACAAGGAAAGACTTGAAGAGACTCGACGTATTACAACCGGATGGACCGTCCTTCAAAGTCACCGACAATTCTCTAGTCGAATGGCAGAAATGGAGATTCAGGGTTTCCTTCAATCCACGAGAAGGAGCAGTCATACATGATGTACACTATGACGGACGAAGCGTGATGTACCGTCTATCCATCAGCGAGATGACGGTACCTTATGCTGATGCCCGCGCACCTTTCAATCGGAAGCAGGCATTTGACTTCGGCGACGGAGGCGCAGGCAATTGCGCCAACAACCTTTCGCTAGGCTGTGACTGTCTTGGAGTCATCAAGTATTTCGATGCTCACACCATTAACTCGAAGGGTGAGATATCGAAGCAAGCTAATGTCATCTGCTTGCATGAGCAGGACAACGGCATTGGCTGGAAGCACACCAACTGGCGTACAGGCCGCGCAGTGGTCACACGCAGCCGCGAGTTGGTCGTGCAATTCATCATCACCCTGGCCAACTACGAATACATATTCGCCTACAAGTTCGATCAGTCCGGCGGGATTGACATCGAGACACGCGCTACCGGCATCGTCAGCTGCGTTAACATCGATCCTGGTAAGACCAGCGACTACGGCAACGTGGTCGGTCCTGGCGTTCTGGCGCAGAACCATCAGCACATCTTTGCTTTCCGCATCGACCCAGCTATTGATGGTCATTCCAACACCGTCATCCAGGAGGAGTCTCACCCAGTGCCTCTCAACGCGGTCACCAACCCCAGAGGTAATTACTATGAAGTGCGCAAGACGCCGTTCAAGACTTCTGGCTGGGCCGATGCGGCACCTCAACACAATCGCATCTTCAAAATGGTCAACGCATCGCGCAAGAATCGCATCAGTGGTAACCCAGTGGGCTACAAGCTTACGCCCCCTGCGACGCAATTGTTGCTAGCAGACCCTGGATGTATTCAACACAAACGTGCTTCCTTCGCGCAGCATCATCTGTGGGTTACCAAGTACAAAGACGACGAGCTTTATGCGGGAGGGCGGTTCACGCTGCAATCGACGAAAGAAGTTGGAGGCGTTGCGGATGCCGTAGCTCGAGGTGACAGTGTCGAAGACGAAGATGTGGTCGTGTGGTCCGTGTTTGGGCTCACTCACAACCCTCGTGTGGAGGTAAGACTACGTTGATTGACTTTACATGAATGCAGCCGCTGACGCAGATCGCTCATAGGACTGGCCAGTAATGCCCGTAGAGACTCACTCCGTCCATCTGCGGCCGGCTGACTTCTTCGATGCTAATCCCTCAATCGACGTGCCCAGCAACAAAAACTTGAGTAGCCAAGAGGTGTATAAGAACAAGCCAGACTGTTGCGCCCCGGTAGACGAATTGAGCAGTGCCAAATTGTGATTCAAGATCGCAAGAGGTAGAATCAATATCATTGCGCGATTGTCTATCGCGCCTAGCATACAGATTTATTGTTTCTTGTATTCCTACAGCATATTTCGTTGGACGGCCGGAGTGTGAAGACGATAACGGATTAGAGGGGCTTAGTAACCATTACCGTTGTGCAAAAATGAACCCCTCAATGCAATAAATTCGTTTGACTAGCGTGACATCAAGGATCTCAAAAGTCACTGATAATTTCCAATCACTAGAATGAAATATGATAGTGCAATCAAAAGTGCCATGCTGGGTTCGCCATCAGCTCGGCTTGTGGAGTCCGGTCGACACGGTGAAGGTCGCCACGTTCCCCATCTTCATGAACTTTCCTCTCCACTTACTACTTTCTTCATTCGAGCCCTTCCTTCAACTCAACCGCTCGATGCTATGAATGTCTGGAATCTCTGAGAGACCTACGCTGTTGACGTTGACCGCGAAGGGGAGCGATGCGCTATGACAGTTGCCGGCAATGTACGAAACGGCGGATTAAGTGCGATAAGGCCACGCCTCAATGCTTGAAATGCGTCAAAAAGGGCATTGAGTGTTCTGGTGTTGGCAAGACCTACAAATTCGCCAAGAACCTGACACCGGATACAGTCGGAACATCTTTCCACGCAACAGACCGCGTTGAAGAGCTGCAGCAAGATGAGCTTAACGTGCCATGCGATGCGACAAGTACCACGGCGACTACGAGCTTGGTGTCACTTGACACCAAATCTATCAATAACGACAGCACAGGAAGTTTTGACGACGATGAAATCGAGGTCGCTCAGTCTACGGAAGTGGAACTGTATAACAATCATACTGGTCTGGGTCAACAGCCGCATCATCAATCTCTATCTGCTCTAGTCCCTGGAAACAATGGTTATCAAATCGGACAATCGCTTGAGATGCATAAGCCAGAGCAGATCATACTTCTCAATCACTGTAAGTTCTCGATCCTAGCCTGATGTTTGATGCGTCCTTCTTCGAATATGACGGCTGATGTCCAGCTGTAGTTGCCAATGTCATCGCGCCGTACATGACTGTCACATATGACGCACGCAGCAATGGGTACCGCGATCTGATATTACCCCTCGCTCATCAGGATGCGTTGGTGCAACGGTCTGTCATGGTCGTGTCGGCGCTCCATCTCGGTAGCCAGCAAACCACGCTTCGCCATCATGCAGAAGTAGGCCGCGCCGCCATTCTTGCTCGCCTGCTTCAAGATGTCGCGAAGGGGAGACTCGAAGATGTCTTGAATGTGTCAACTTGGGCTACGCTTCTTATCCTGCTTGTGGGCGAGACGGTGACAGGCACATCGGACTTTGTTCAACTTTTCAGCATGCTGTGTTCTCTCATGACTCTGCAAGAGCGAAGCATATCGGGCTCACAGGACATGTCAACTTTCCTCGATTATCAAAGAAGAATGTATGTTACCTTGATATCCTATGCTGTGTTCTCAAAAGCATCAACAGGGAGGCGATAGTGCTCACCAATTCTGTATGTCGATGACTACAAACACTGACATCGCTTCGTTCCACAGGTTTCTCTTCATGACTCCACCACTGATAGGTGCGACCGAACCCTTGGAGCCATGGTCAGCTTCAGAAGAGATATTCTTTGAGTTCTTTGGCCTATCGCCTACTATGGAAAGCTCTCGTTGTCACAGTATCTCGATCATCAGAGATGCATTCAAATTGATGCATACCCTGACTATGCGACAAAACAAATCTTTGCTCCCCGAAGCCGTCGTCAATCTCACACTAGAGCAACTATGCACGCTGGTCACTCCTGTCACCAAAAGTACGACAGGCGCCCATACGCTCGTGTGGGTGTACTTTATTGCAGCAGCGGAGAGCCGGACGTCTGCTCATCGTGCTTTCTTCAGTCACCGTCTGGGTGAACTGTACGATATCGCTAAATTCGGCAACATCCCGGTGGCATTGGCCACGCTCGAGAAGATCTGGGCGCTGGACACATCGAGGCGGTGGACTCGTGAGACCAACCTGATTATACCGGTCTTGGTCATATGACGAGCGCAATCGTACTTCTACCTCTGATCCTTTCTGGCATCGCGGTCTAAAACCAGAATTGAAATATTTCGAGCCAGACCCAATGACAACACTGTGCATGGCGCTGCGCTATCAGTGGCAGTAACACGAGCAATACAGAGGACTATGATAAGTGGTAAATTGGGTCAGCTTCATTACCTACAGACAGTGCTCATGAACTTACAAATAGCATCTCTGAGGCTGCTATCGTCACGTCTCAATTAATCGAAACCTGATAGTAAGAGCATAGTGTTCATTGGGACACGGCTGAAGCCTCCGTAATATCGTAATGATAAATAACCCAAGATCAAGGGTTATAGCTGCTGTTACAAGCTTCAGAGCCTGACTGTAATATTTTCAGACATATGAGCTAGAACTGTAGTTAGGAGATAGGACGTATTCTAATAGGGTGGGAGGTACATGTAGTGAATGCTGAGTGGGGTCCTCGAACCGAGTGCTTCACTTGTTCGCTAGCTCTCCATTCGGCTTAGCGCGAAACGCGTCCTCGGTCGCGTCTCCCAAAGTGAGACTGAGACTCTACGACACGACCCCGCGGCAGACAGACTCGACGGGACTACCTGCATTGAGTGACAGGCGTGCCCGAGGAACGATATGGCCTCCTCGCGCAAGCGTCCAAGGCGTGATGAGGACGGGGGCAGCGAGCAGGAAAACGACACCGAAGCTGCGACATCCAGCTTCCGCCAAAATGCCAAACGCTCACGCGTTACCATTGCCCAAGAACGAGGTGGCGCGACTGTTTCCGACGAAGAAAGCGAAGCCGATATCGAACGACTAGCCAACGGACTCGATGACGAAGAGGCAGAAGACGACGACGACAACGATACGGATGAAGCACGGGAGGACGAGGATGAGGAGATCAACGAAGGTCGTGCGAGCCAGTTTGTGCAAAAGGGAATCCGTAACCAGCGACAGAACGTGGCGTCGGAATATGGTGTCATTGAAGAGGTGCGATGTCGCAACTTCATGTGCCATGGGAACTTGAGAATCAAGCTTGGTCCGTTGATCAACTTCATTATTGGTCACAACGGCAGCGGCAAAAGTGCAGTTCTCACGGCACTGACGATGTGTCTGGGCGGCAAGGCGACTGCGACCAACCGCGCTACTAGCATGAAGAGCTTGATCAAGGAAGGACAAGAAAGTGCCACGCTCGCTGTGAAGATCAAGAACAGAGGCGAAGGAGCGTATAAGCCGGACTTGTATGGCACCAGCATCACGGTGGAAAGGCACTTCTCCAGAAGTGGCACAAGTGGTTTCAAGATCAAGAACGCTGAAGAGAAGCTCATCACCTCGAGGAAGAGTGATCTTGACGACATTCTGGACTACTTCGCATTTCAGCTCGATAACCCGATCAACGTTTTGACACAGGATATGGCAAGACAGTTTCTGTCGAACAGTACACCAGAAGACAAGTACAAATTCTTCATCAAAGGCACTCAACTCGAAACACTCGACGCTGATTACAAGCTTCTGGAAGAACATCTCGACAGTATGGATGCCAAGTTGCGCAGCAGGACCGAGGATATGGCTGGTCTGAAACAGAAAGCTGAAGATGCCAAGAAGAGAAAACAACGACTCGACGCCAGCCAAGCCATTCATGACAACATCACAAGGACAAAGAGAATGCACGCGTGGGCCCAAGTTGAAGAACAGGAACGCTCTCTCGAGGCATATGAGCGCGACGTCGTCCTGCAACAACAGAAGATTGAGGAAGCTACTGCGCTCGCAGAAGATGCTTCTGGCGTCTATGAGGGCCACAACCAGTCGTTTGAAGTTGCCACAAACCACTTGAATACTCTCAAAGAAGGCCTTGATGACGTCGAGTCTCATTGGAAGGAAGAGAAGGCTAATTTTGATGCGAACACCAAAGAGCTCTTAGATCAAAGAGCGCAAGAGCGCCGGATCAAGGACGATTTGAAGACCCACAAAGCCAACAAGACGCGTCTTGAAAAGGAGATAGAAGAAGAGCAAAGCCGCCTCGATGGCGCGGAAGGTCCCCAACAGGCGGAACGAGTTCGAAAACTCGGACAACGGCAGCAAGCAGTCGTAGAAGTTGAGCAGAGAGTGCAAGACCACCTTGCTGAACAGCCTGCGCTCATAAATGCTCGAGAGCAAGCATCGGCAAAGTTCGAAGAGGCTAAAGGACCTGTCCTAGAGCAAAGTAGGGAGCTTGAGAGGATTGCAGGCCTCATCACACGACTACAAAGAGACGCTGGCAACAAGTTCGCGCCATTTCGTCAGAACATGGCCCAGCTGGTGAGAGCTGTCGACAATGAGACCAGATGGCGGAAGAAGCCTGTAGGCCCAATGGGCTTGCACGTGAAGCTCAGAAACCAAGAGTGGTCTTCTCAAATTGAGACGACTTTTGGTGGCGTGCTCGATTCATTCGTCTGCACCAACAAAGAAGACCAGATTCTCTTGAGTCAGATCATGAAAAGAGTATCATGTCAGGTGAACATTTTCATCGGACCTGATCGTCCGTTGGACACGACTGGCAAGGAACCTGACGAGGGCGTTTTGACAATGTTACGCGCACTTGACATCGACAACGACATGGTGCGGAATCAGCTTATTATCAATCAAGCCATTGAACAGACTGTCCTCATCCCAGACAGCGAACAAGCTAATGATTTCATGTATGGAGGCTCAAAACCCCATAATGTCAAGATCGCTGTTGCTTTCAACGCAGAAAGAGGCGGTGGCTTGCGCTACGACTTCTCCCGTGGTGGCCAACCAAAGGTGACTCCAATGAAGCCATGGCAGGGAGCGACACGTATGCAATCCGACCGCGCTGAGCAGATCAGAAGGGCCAAGGAGAACGAAGATCACGCTAAGCGCGAGCAGGCCCAGCTGCAACAGAGGTCCAGAGAACTTCAAAATACTCTGAAGCTCGCTGGGGAGGCCCTTGTACGTTGGGAAAGAACTAACAAGGATTTGCGCCGGGAGAAACAGCAAGCCGACGACCAGGTGGAGGCGATGCAGAGCGAAATCGAAAACAATCGTCCTCAAGATGGCAAGATCCAGGAACTAAAAAGTCAACTTCAGAATGTGATCGCAGATGTGAACGCTACCCAAAGTTCATATCAAGACGGAGTTGACTGGAAGGATCGCCTCAACGAGAAGGCTAATGGACCAGAAGGACTGAAAGCTAAGGCCGATGCAGCACTTCGCGAGTTCCAGACGGCTAAGATGCAGATCGAGAAAGCCGAGAACAGAAAGGCGCAATATGAAAATGACCGCGTTCATGCTCTCAGAAGTAAGAACCTTGCGCTCGAAGAGATCGATCAAGCAAAAGAAAGACTTCGCCGTGCTGAGGAGGCGAGAGATGATTATCAGCAGAGGGTTGAAGAGTTCATCAGAGAAGCACAGGAGATTTGCAGACGAGTCCCGGTGGAGGAAGGAGTCACCACAGCTATTCTTGACAAGCGACTTGACCAATTCATCGCCGAATACCAACGCGTGGAGCAAGAGGTCGGTGGCAGTAGAGAGGCTCTTACAAATGCTTGGACAGCAGCGCAGAAGGAGTATCGCCACGCTAAAAGCCAGCTATCCGGAATGCTCGATGCTGCAAAGGTAAGTCTCTTCTGCCATGCATTCCAATCGAGCACATGACTAACACCCTTGCAGCACCTCAAGAAATCCCTCGACCAGCGCCAATACCGCTGGAAGATGTTCCGCAAGTACATCTCTGCCCGCGCGCGCATCATGTTCGGCTACCTCCTATCCGAGCGCCAATTCCGGGGCCGCGTTGTCATCGACCACAACGGCAAGAGACTCGATATCAAAGTCGAGCCGGACATGACCAAACAGTCTGACTCCGGCCGCAAGACGCAGACCCTCTCCGGCGGTGAGAAATCGTTCTCCACCATCTGCCTGCTGCTCGCTATCTGGGAAGCCATGGGCAGTCCGATTCGCTGTCTGGACGAGTTCGACGTCTTCATGGACTCGGTCAACCGCGCTTCGAGCATGAGCATGATGATTCAAGCTGCCAGGAGGTCTGTGGGTAGGCAATTTATTCTGATTACGCCGCAAAGCATGAGCAATGTGCAGCTGGGCGAGGATGTTAGTATCCACAAGATGAGCGATCCCGAGAGAGGACAGACGACTCTGCCTTTTGCTGGTTGAGGTCGCAGGAGTGAAGTTGAGATTCAGCATTGTGCATGAAAGATTGACAGCGGAATGATTTGCATGTTTAAAGAAGCATTAAGATACCCAACTGGAATGGAATGGAGTTATGGCTTTGACGGTATTTCGGACAAGAAAGTGTATACCACGACGCTCAATGAAAACACATTGTACTACTGTCGTTCATTACATGCTTACTGATCCTTAGCAATCGCAGCAAGCGCATACTCAAACAAGCCCTTCAGCGCCTCTGTCTCTTCCAACCCAATACTAAACCTCACCAAGCTCGCCTCACACCCATACTTTGCCGCCCAGTCAAGCTCAGTGAAATGCGCCAGGATGACAAAAGGCGAGCTGAGGGTGAAATTGGTTCCAAGACTTGGTCCTTTTTGCGTGTTTAGGTGATCGTAAAACGTCGCTGCGTCTTCCATGCTGTGGAAAGTACAACTGAGCAACCCACCATAGCCACCATCAGGCATCTTGCAAGCGTCGTAGTAATCCTTCGTATCGCCGAATTTCGGGTAGTTGACTTGTTTAATTCGCGGGTGGGCACGGAGGGTGTCGGCGATGACTTCGGCATTGTGGTTGATGCGATTGAGGCGAGAGACGAAGTCGCGCGAATTTCGCTCAAGGTACACGCTGTCTTCCTCGAATTGATTGTCTTCGTATTCTTCTGCAAGGACTGCTTTCAAGCTGTTGTAGTAGCGGCCCTGCGGGTTGAGGATCATGGCGCCGCCCATGACGTTGCTGGCGCCGCTGAAGATTTTGGTCAAACTGCTGACGACGATGTCGGCGTAGGGGAGGACATGAATATTGAGGAAGTTGCCGATCGTTTCATCGACAACGATGCCGAAGTCGTATTTGTCTGCTAACTCGCGGATGCGCTTGAGATTGGGGCTGCGGAGGAGAGGGTTGCCGGGGAATTCGCAGAAGACGGCCAGGTAGCGTTCGCCGGATTCGAGGCGTTTCTCGAGGTCGTCAAGCTCTTCTTGCGATGCTAGGCCGTAAAAAAGGGCTCCCGGGCCCCATTTTTCGAGGATCTTGAGGGTGTCGACGTAGGGGAAGCCGTACATGATGCTCTTCATCTCGCCTCTTGCCAGACGCATAGTTCTGTGTGCGGTGAAGATGGCGTTCATACCACAAGAGTGGAGGTAGACGTCGTCGACAGAGAAGCCAGGAACGTCTCGTGAGCGCTCGCGTGCCGGGTCGGCGGGTTGCTCAAGTGACTCAGGGATGTCGATGTCAAGTGTCAGTGAGCCAGCGATCCTCTTGCGGACAGCAAGCTTAGCTTGAGAGGCGAATTCCATGTTCAGATTACGACCAAATCTTTCCTCGACGAATTGGGCCAGATCCTGGATGCCTGCTTCAGGGGCAATCTCGCCATCAGCGGCTGGTTTCTCAATGTTGGCGTGATTTTTGGTCACATCGACTGACGTGGTGCGTTGATAGCGACGTGGGCCTTTGGTCACACGAGGTGGCGATTCGCGAGCGGCACTACGCTCGACCATGAAGTCTTCGTCGAAAGCCTTTTGGCAGAAGTCAGCACGACGGCTTGAGATGCCGTCGCCGACGTGTTGCCAGTAAGTCTTTGCCGTAGGCCAGAGTTCGCTCGGATAGATGACGGCTGACAGCCTGGGTAGAATCTTCTGGGAATCTTCGCTCGACATCTTGCTCGGTTGCGGGATGAAATCAAGCTCGCGGATTCTGCCATGGTCGGCGTCGGGGTTCTGTTCGCGAAGGAACTCGATGCACCTCATCGCACACCTTCTGGAAGGAAACAGCATTGCTTTGTCGACATCAGGGGAGGCATGTTTGTTGACGATACAGCCAGCCAGCTTTTGAATCGAAGGGTGAATGAAGAATCTGGGTATCGATCAGCATGATAGGTTCAGTCGTGGGATATATTATTGCACCTACCTGGGGTAGCCACATTGCATCTTGTCGACAACCCAGCTCTCACCCTTCTCGTATCCGACGTTGGCATCCCATGTTGGTAAGGAAACACTGACGGCCTGTGGCGAAGTTAGCGTTATGCGGGCAAAGATGTTACATCGGAGACAGACGATCACTTACATGCGGCGTGTCTGGCGGAATGGTATTGCCGACCGTCTCATTGAACGGCAGAAGAACACCTGGCATTGTTTCGGATGCCACTAATGTTATTTTGGGTTATGTATATCACTTGTGTATCAATGGTAGCAGGAGTCGCCTCCAGTAATGAGTCTCGCGACAAGAAATCATGTGTCAGCGACTTCGGAGTGTGTCATTGCAGCGGGATTGACTTTTAGCGGCTTCTTTAGTGACTCGCTAAGGGTCCGCTAGCCGAAAGCGAGTCTACAATCTTTTTGCGATAGCTGCTGCATAGCTGCAGCGCAGACGGTTGCGTCCACAACAACTAAAAATGGCTGTTTCTGGAAATAAGAGGAGGAAGATCGACCATGTGTCGTCTGGATCTGAAGAGGAGGATGCTGCTTCATTCGCATCTTTCAGCAATTCTGGAAATGCCGAGGAAGAGGAAGACGACTTGAGCAATGATGAGGACCAAGAAATGCAAGAAGGAACCGATGCAGAGGAGGAAGAGGAGGAGGATGGCGCAGGGGATGAGGACAAGGCACCTGCTACCAAGGACACAACGGCCACGACGGAAAGCGTCAAGCCTACGAAACAGCAGCTCGCTGCTCAGATCGGACGGCAGACTGGACGGGACTCTGCGAAAGATGCGCTGGCTTCTGGCGCAAGCGCATTCACATCTGGCACCTTCAAGAGCAATATGTTCAAAATGCAAGTGGACGAGCTTCTGGAACAGCTCCGGCCGAGACAGGGCAAGCGCGAGAAGAATGCGGAAGAGGCGTTACACACCTTGAAGAAGACCATCGAGCAGATCCCCGCTCGCGCACCACTGGAGATCGAGCAAGCTGAACGCAAGTTGACCAAGGAGAAAATTGCCGTCCCATTTCCGGATCCTCGTCCCCCCAAAGATGCGAAGTACAAGCTCGAATACGCTGCTCCTTCACACATCAACGTTGTCGGCAGCCATGCGCTCAAGACTGCGAACAGAGTCTTCGGCTGTGCCGAGCTGGACATGGTCATCCAAATGCCTTCTTCGCTTTTCCAGGATAAGGACTACCTGAACCACCGCTTCTTCTACAAGCGCGCCTATTACCTCGCATGTCTCTCGGCTGGCCTGAAGAAGTCTCACGCAAAGGAGTTCAGTATCCAATTCCAGGAAATGCACGGCAACCCATTGAATCCCACTATTGTAGTTGCACCTAAACTATCCTCTGGCGATGTCAAGCCCGTGCCTAAGTGGAAAATTCACATTGTTCTTGCTATCGCACAGGACGTGTTCACAGTAGAGAAACTTGGCCTGGACAAGAACTGTGTGAGAGCTGATGACGGTGCGAACACTCCCACACCGTTCTACAACTCTACTATCCGGTCCAACATGCTGGTCACCCAATACCTGAAGATCCAACACAAGGCTGCCACCAGCTGTTCTTCGTATCGCGACGCTTGCCTTCTTGGATCATCCTGGCTCCGACAACGCGGTTTCGCTTCCAACGTTGCCACCGGTGGCTTTGGCAACTTTGAGTTCAGTGCTCTCATGGCAGCAATGCTGGCAGGTGGTGGCCCCGGCGGTAAGCCCATCTTGAGCGGTGGGTACAGCAGCTATCAATTACTCAAGGCTACCCTTCAATTGCTTGCTATCAAGGACCTCAGTCGCCAGCCCTTCATGATCGGAACTGCAAGTGCCAGCTCAATACCCACCCTTCAGGACGGCTCGCCCGTAGTCTGGGATGAAGCTAGGCAACACAACATCCTATACAAGATGACCCCTTGGTCGTACAAATTGCTACAGTCTGCAGCAAAGACAACACTCGCCATGCTCGCTGATCCGAAGTTCGACGGATTCGAATCGACCTTCATCCTCCGTACAGACAACACTATGATGCGATTTGACGTGTCTCTTGATCTTGATCAATCTACTCTAGTAAAGACAAGCTCCAAGCAGACCTCGGGTATCCAAGAATCACTCCGAAAATTGTACCAGACCCTGCTACGTGGTCTCGGTGACAGGGTGTCACTTATTCACATTCGTCAACCAGCTTCTGGATCATGGGATGTGAGTACTGCAAGGCCTAACCAGCACACAAAAGGAAACGTGACCGTCGGAATTGTGATCAACTCAGAGAACGTGAACCGCCTCGTCGATCACGGTCCTTCAGCAGAGAACAAAGCAGATGCTGCAGCCTTCCGCAAGTTCTGGGGCGAGAAGGCCGAACTACGCCGTTTCAAGGATGGTAGTATTCTGGAGAGCTTGATCTGGCAATCTGGCGACAGTGGCCAATCTGTGTTGGAACAGATCGTTCGCTACCTGCTCCAGCGCCACTTCAACTCTGCCGTTGAGCAGAGCGCGAAGTTTGCTGGCGATGAGTACTCTCGTATGATCCGCAATTCCAACTCGACTGAGCCGTTCAAGCCTTTGATGGAAGCATACAAGAAGCTCGAGCGTGATCTGAGAGACCTGGATGAGGTACCTCTTACAATCCGCCAGCTTATGCCCGCCGACGCCCAGCTCCGATTTGCTTCAATCGATGCACCTATGTCTGGACGTGCTTCCCAGCAGTCCAAGCCGGCTGACGTGACCATGCAATTCGAGGGCTCCAATCGCTGGCCAGATGATCTTGTTGCAATCCAGAGAACCAAGATTGCGTTCCTGCTGAAGTTCGGTGAGCTCTTGGAAGAGAACGTCGAAGGCGTCACCACTCGCGTTGGTCTCGAGAACGAAGACACAGATGTCTTCAATCAAGGTTTCCTTGATGTCACATATGATTCTGGTGCGGCATTCAGACTACGCATTCATCACGAACGTGAACAGAGCTTCCTCGAGCGCCAACTTCGAGAAAAGAGCACCGACCCCAAGACGCGAGAGCTTGCAGCCATGGCGCTGGCTAAGTACAAGTGTGACTCTCTCAAAGCACCAGCACACACTCAAGCCATCGCACAGTTCTGCAACCGCTTCCCAGCGCTAAGCGGAACCATGCGTTTGACCAAGAAATGGTTCGCCTCCCACCTCCTCTCAAATCACATCGCGGACGAAGTCATCGAGCTCCTCGTCGCCCGTACGTTCGTCCAATCATGGCCCTGGACTGCCCCTTCAAGCGTTCAAACCGGCTTCCTGCGCACCCTCTTCTGGATCTCACGCTGGGATTGGCGCGCGGACCCTCTGATCGTCGACCTTAGCGGCAGTAACGAGCTCACCCAAGCCTCCATGCAAGCCATCACAACCCGGTTCGAAGCCTGGCGCAAACTCGACCCTTCGCTCAACCGCGTGGTCTTCTTCGCCGCCAGCAATGTCGACCAGGACGGCGTCACATGGACCGACGGCAACAACCCCTCGAAGGTTGCTGCTGGCCGTCTGACCGCTCTCGCACGCGCAGCCATATCCGCTCTTGAGCAGAAACAAGTCGATCTCGAGCCTGCCTCGCTGTTCGTCTCGCCTGTCGCAGATTATGACTTCGTCTTGCACCTCAGCGCCAGCGCCACGGGCCGCAAGAGGAGAGCCAGCAAATCCGCTCCAGCATTTAAGAACCTCGAGCTGGAGACGCTGAACGACTCGTCACTCGCTGGATACGATGCCGTTGACAGCCTCCTGACAGAGCTCGACGAATTGTACGGCTCTGCGATCTTATTCTTCGCCAATGGCACTGACAAGCCTGTCATCGCCGGTCTGTGGAACCCTCAGACTGCACCGCGTAGCTGGAAGGTCAATCTGTCGTACTCTACTGTGCCTGTGAAGGCTGGTGAAGAAGGTCAGGTCAATGCTGAGATTAACAAGGAGGCAATTCTCGGTGAGATTGCTAGGCTGGGTGGCGATCTGATCTCGAAGATCGAGGTGAATAAATAGATGGGATGATCTATGGTGTAAATGTATCCATGAAAACTGTGCAATTCTTTGCACATGTACAAAGTCACTTCTCCGTACTCGTACATAATCAATTCCTGTTCCCCTGCCACTTCCATGTGGACAAACTCCAGATACGCCCCGCAGACACGATCACAGTTTCAGAGCCTTCCTGTCTCTTGCGCTTTCTAAGCCTCCTCTTGCCATGAACAGCCTCAAATCTTCAACTCTCGCCATCACATCACGGCTACTTCGCCTCCTCTCCTCTCCTGTCCAGGATCTTGTCAACAATCCCCCACTCCTTCGCCTCCTCAGCACCCATGAAGAAATCCCGCTCCATGACTCTTCCAATCTCCTCCAGACTATGATCCTTGGTCAAATGCCTCTTGTAAATCATATTCAACTGCTCTCTCACTCTCAAAATCTCCTTTGCGTGAATCGCAATATCGCTAGCCTGTCCGCTGTACCCGCCCGAAACCTGATGCACCATGATTCGACTATGAGGCAGCACAAACCTCTGACCCGGTGCGCCTCCACAGAGGAGTAAAGAGCCCATGGAGGCCGCTTGGCCCAGACAGATGGTCGTGACTGGCGAGCGGATATATTGCATTGTGTCGTAGATTGCCAATCCAGCTGTCACGGAGCCGCCGGGGGAGTTGATGTATAGCGAAATGGGTTTTGAGGGGTTGTCGGCTTCGAGGAAGAGGAGTTGCGCCACGATGGAAGCGGATAGCACTTCTTCGACTTCGCCGTTGAGGCAGATGATGCGCTCCTTTAGCAGACGAGAGAAGATGTCGGAGGTTTGGATGCCGCCGGAGACGGTTTCGGTTACGAAGGGCATGGGTAATGCGCCCGTGGGTGGGCGAGAGGGCTGCGCATTGTGGGTTACTGGGTAGGGTTGGAAGGCTGTTGTTGTTATGCTGCGTGTTGCATTTGAGGGTGTGCTGGTTGTCCTTGCTGTTGCGCGCAGTCCGCGGAGAAGTGTCCTGCTAAAGGGTTGCATTGCGTTGCGGTATATGTGTGTTGTGAATGATGCACAGGAACCTTGATGGGCGGCGTTGGAGCTGGCAAAGCATGTGCAAGGTGCCTGCCACTTTCGGTGGTGACGCGCGGGAAGATTGGAGAAGTTGTATAATCAGGAGCTTTTTATTCTCGCTATCGCGACTACCTCACTGAATAAAGCATGAATCCTCCGGTGCGAGATCTCAGCGACAATTGCTGCACACAGCTCTCAGCACACAGTCGTTTGGAAAATGGAAATGGTGGCAGTAGAAGGACAGCGTAAGGCATAGATTGTTTCGTCTGATCTGATCATCACCTCAATCTTATCAGATTACACCTGATCAACCTGCCGTGAAATCCTTGGATACATCAACGGTTTGATTCTTCCATAATTGTATCTCAATCAATGCGTTTCCTTCCCAGAACTGCTTGCGATGGAGTCATCAGCTCGTCTGAAGAAACAATGCGGATTTTGACTCATGTGTTGGCCACAGCAACCATCTAAAAGTATTGCCCTAAGCTCTGGACAAAAGGTTGAGGCTTGCGACGGCATAGTCGTCTGTGCTGGCGTTCCTCCCGAACACCCACACGATTGGACAACTAAGCCCTGTGCTCTTACTACACATCTTTTGTCAAGCCAGAAACGCGTCATGTTGCTTCCAAGTGCATACGAGAAACGAATGTTGTACGACGCAATGCGGCATTTGCAGGGAGCGATTGGACCCAAACTACACACGCTCATCAACCTCCAAAACGACAATGCAACGCGGCAGACATCGATCTTGAGGTGGCGATTCCCTATAGGAAACATCTGCACCTTGATGTTCATCATCCCTCAAGACATTAGAGGATATGCTCATGTGGGTCGCGAGGATTTCTCGAGCCTGTGATTCGCCCTCCCTCAGCCACTACGGGACTGTGGTTCGAACAACAGCTCAGGGCTGAAAGTCAGTTGGAAGGGTTTTCTCCTCTTGGTCAGTTCTAGCATATTTTTTGTGCTCGTCCGGTCCTTGTAATGACGACCACCACTCGCCACCACGTTTGCAGCCAATCCAAGCATATGGCGAGTGGCGGGGTAGATGTAAAATGTTGGACGAGTAATCCTCGGTGGAATTATGGGCGATTTATGGGTTGTCTGTGCACTGCGGAATCGGAGAGCGAAGCAGACCCTTGTTCCCTTGTTTCGTGGTCCAATGCGCTGCGGTTGGATCGCCGAGAGGATCGGCCACATTTTTTTACGTGGGGGAGTGACTGGCGGCGGGTGACTGGCTGCTGTTGTATGTGTATACTAGACATACATCTTCTCCCAGGAACCGTCTTCCTCTCTTCCCACCTCACTCCCTCCATACAACCCCTCCCCTACACTTGTCCCCCTCTCTCATCACACCCACCCACACATATACCCACAGCCATGTCTTCCTACGCGCTGTCCCAGTCCCACAAGGACCTCATGGAGAAGTCTCTCATCGAGACCGATACCGAGATCGCCGACATCATGAAGGATGAGATCAAGCGCCAGCGCGAGTCCATTCTCCTCATTGCCTCCGAGAACGTTACCTCGCGCGCTGTCTTCGACGCTCTTGGAAGCGCCATGTGCAACAAGTACTCCGAGGGATACCCTGGTGCTCGCTACTACGGTGGTAACGAGCACATCGACCGCATTGAGCTCACTTGCCAGCGCCGTGCTCTCGAGACCTTCAGGCTCGACTCCGAGAAATGGGGTGTCAATGTCCAGCCCTTGTCCGGCTCCCCTGCCAACCTCCAGGTCTACCAGGCCGTCATGCGCCCTCACGAGCGCATCATGGGTCTTGACCTCCCCCACGGTGGTCACTTGTCCCACGGCTACCAGACTCCCACCAAGAAGATCTCCGCCGTCTCGACCTACTTCGAGACCTTCCCCTACCGCTGCAACCTCGAGACTGGCATCATCGACTACGACCAGCTCGAGCAGAACGCCCTCATGTACCGCCCCAAGGTCCTTGTCGCCGGTACCTCTGCCTACTGCCGTGAGATCGACTACGCTCGCATGCGCAAGATCGCTGACGCCGTCGGCTGCTACCTCATGGTCGACATGGCCCACATCTCCGGTCTGGTCGCCGCTGGCGTCAACAAGTCTCCCTTCGAGTACGCCGACCTCGTCACCACCACCACTCACAAGTCTCTCCGCGGTCCCCGTGGTGCCATGATTTTCTTCCGCAAGGGCGTCCGCAAGACCGAGATGAAGCAGGGCAAGGAGGTCCAGACCCTCTACGACCTTGAGGGCCCCATCAACTTCTCCGTCTTCCCCGGCCACCAGGGTGGTCCCCACAACCACACCATCACCGCTCTTGCCGTCGCCCTCAAGCAGGCCCAGAGCCCCGAGTTCCTCGCCTACCAGCAGCAAGTCATCAAGAACGCCAAGCAGTTGGAGAACAGCTTCAAGGAGAAGGGATACCGCCTCGTCACCGACGGCACCGACAACCACATGGTCCTCCTCGACCTTAAGCCCCTCCAGGGCCCTCTCCTCGACGGTGCTCGCGTTGAGTTCGTCCTGGAGAACGTCAACATTGCTTGCAACAAGAACACCACCCCCGGCGACAAGAGCGCTCTTACCCCCATGGGTATCCGCATCGGTGCCCCCGCCATGACCTCCCGTGGCCTCGGAGAGAAGGACTTCGCTCAGATCGCTTCCTACATCGACCAGTGCATCAAGATCGCCCAGAAGGTCCAGGGCGAGCTCCCCAAGGAGGCCAACAAGCAGAAGGACTTCAAGGCTAAGATCGCCTCCGGCGAGGTCGAGGAGATCAAGGCCCTCAAGGCTGAGATCGCCGCCTGGGCTGGCTCCTTCCCTCTCCCCATCTAAGCGTCTCGCTTATATCTGGGATCTAGGGGAATTGATTAAGAGGTGTAGAGCATTTTATTAAGGCGTTATAAACAGGGAAACGATGATGGGAAAAAGTCATTCAACAAGGACATGTTTGCAGCGATGGTGTTGGGATTTTCGATTTTGAAAAAGAAATAGTATCATTGAGTCACGACCAAAGAAGAAGACGGAAAGGAGGGAAGGAAGGCCTTTCCTCGTAGTGTATCAAGAGAGAGATTGCCACCGGCGTCAACCTGCCGGCATTCTTTATCTCATTTCTTAGTATGAAAAAGAATTCTTGAAACTTATCTGAACTGTCCGGTTCCAACATCAGTGATGTATTACCTCGCTATCGTGCTCATGTGCTGATTTCTCAAAATAATACGAGCCGGCTTTCACAATTGCGTTCCAGTGTAGACGGGCACGTGACCTTAACAGACGTCATCCCTCCGGCTTTCACATGTCCGAAAGCTGAACCTACCTGTGTGTGCATACCAGTGATCCAAACATTACATATCATGCAACGTCCTGCTTTACAGCGACTGGTCGTACAGACTAAGGTCGCTCCGTCTGTCTCACAGCAATATGCACGAGCATTCGCTTCAAAACGCGGACCCGCAGAGTATTCGGAAGAAGAACTCTCAGCAGCGCGCAAATGGCTCGCAGACTTAAATCCAGACACCATTCCACGCAACTTGTCTGAGATCACGTTTTCGCGATCTTCGGGTCCTGGGGGCCAGAATGTAAATAAGTGAGCTCTGCTGCAGATCTGACTGCTATACATCTTCACATTCATTCATTCACTAAATCACCCTCCCAGAGTCTCCTCAAAAGCCACCCTCCGTCTGCCCACATCCTCCATCCTGCCCCTCCTGCCTCCTATCCTGCGTCAACCACTCCTCTCCTCCCGCTATCATGCGCCTAAATCAGACTCTCTGATCATACAAGCGGACGATTCGCGAAAGCAAGCCGACAATGCCAACGCCTGCTTCCGGAGGTTACACACCTTGATCCAAGAGATCGGGAGAGGCTGCGTGCCAAATGAGACGGCAGCCGGGCAGTCGGAGCGAGTCGAAAGGTTACAAAAGGCTGAAGCGGCGCAACGGAGGAAGATGAAGGAGAAGCAGAGCTCGAAGAAGGCTGCTAGGAGGGGTGGGAGGGGCGATGATTGAGGGAGATTGGCGTGTATGATCTTCTCTGGATATCATGCAGATCTAGTCAACCCTACCGTGCTGACGTTGCGGTCACGACTCTGTCCGACATTTGCGGGCAAGAAATGACAAAGCCGCACTGTTCAAGCCAAAGAAGCCGTTGCGGATCGGATCAGTCTGATTGGCGATGCAGCTGCAAGCACCTCTCAAACGGCAGCGCCCTCACCAGCTCCCAGGATGTCTTCCACAAAAGGATCTTTGGTCGAATTTGCTCGACGCCTTACGTTCGTCGACGCCTTACGTGCGACTAAACTAACTACTGATGATCCCCGATATCCTACTGCCGCCTTGAGACACTTTGGGGACTCTGATATCTTGGGCACACAATGTTATCGTTTCAACAAATGTTTCGCCTCCCATTTCTCTTCCTTTTCTGCGCACTTCATGCCATTGAATCTAGCACCTTCGGTCCCACCTTCGGATGAACCACTCGCATTTCTGTCTAACACTCTTGATACAATATGAGCTCGATTGGCATCACAGAAGGTTCCCACTTCGATTTCGGGGGTTTGCAAGAGACGATCATCGATCACTCTTTTGCCTTTTTCATCGATCTTTTGAATCTTCGGACTATGTGTGAGTCTTGTGCAGACACTTCAGTTGCTTGATAGACTTATGGTGCCAGGACGGCACTGCACAATCGAAGCGGCGATCCTGTTGAAAATAAAAATGTACGATAAACAGGTCTGTCTGTCTCATAAAATTCCAATTTCAGACTGGAAAAAAACGCAACGATCAAATGACTAAGTGAATGTCAGATTGCGAAGGATCAGCCCATGGAAGTACTTCATGGGGATCGATGCACAAGACAGCGTCTTCTCCTATTCAAACATATACATACTCTTTCAAGTTTCCTGAGCGATACTATGCGCCGTTGGTATTCGGTCTTCGGCCTCGGGACTGCTAGTCACTGAGCCAACATTTTCGTGACCCCACGCTTCTTCGTCATGTGAAGAAGATCCCAGCCCGACAGCTTCTATCTAGATGAAGATCCCTGTCCGAAATCCTGCCCCGGATAATCACTATCAGACGGGCCGAACTGCACACAGCCTCGCGAGCTCATATCACAAAGCTTATTGGCAGAAACATCGGCACCTGTCTTTGCGGAAGACAAGCGCGTCGAGGAGCTATCACCGCGGGTTGGCAATGTTGCTGGCTCATGTTTGCGGGACAGTCGCCTCTCTTGCCATCTCGACAGTGGCAACTCGGACACGTCCAGGTTCAGCCCTTCTTTCGCATGCTCGACCCTTTTCTCGATTGTCTTCGGGGACGAGGCGCTGCTTTCTATCGTTGTGCCAAATATGGATCTCAGCTCGTCTGCGAGGTAGAGCACATCAGTGTAGATGGAGTGAGACTGATGTGCTCGATCGCATTTGCTATTCCAGTAGACATCTGTTTGCAGCAGGATCAAGGTCAACGCGAAGAGAATTGTGTAGAGGCAAAACGTGAATAAGAGCATAGACGAGAAGCCCCACGAATAAGCGTCTTCGGCGACGCAGCGACCCGTTTGTCGAACAGTCGTCTCGTTGAAACCAGTGCCGTTGTGTATGTAAGCTCGAGAGTCAGATCCGACCAGCAAGTCTGGTCGCAAGACAGCAAGCTCGTGGCCGGACCAGAAATCGCTTGCGTTCTGTAAGGCGTGATTATTGTCTTGAGACCGCACCTTCCCTCTGGAGATTGATGTGGTCATCTCAATGTCCAAAGGCGGCGAAAGCTCCCGCGGAGAACCGTCTATGACCACGGTGCTTGTCATGATATCCGAGATTGCCTTTCGCGTGCATGGAGTAGACACAAAATAAGATTCTTCGTTACACGGCATCGGTTCTGCATCGGCAGGTATAGAACATGAGCAGTTGTGAAAAGCGCACCCGACGTCGTACGAGACATTGCTTCCTTTCGTCGGGGAAGTCATATCATAAGGTCTCATCATGCGTACAGCCAAGCAAGTGAGGTAATCTAGCTTTGATCAGTAGGCGTGTTTGCAACCAAGGTGCCATACGGCTCCTCGAACTGGCGAGAGCTTGCTAACAGACTGTCGGCATCAAAAACCGACTCATAGATTCGTGTTTCGGAGCTTTGTGACGGAAAGATGACTTCATCGTTTGCCACGAGAAGCTCATCTGGGAGACCGATTCTGGCCGCGTCGAAGACAGCCAGACGAGGTATCACTAGTTCGCTAGTTGGCAGCAGCTCGCTGGGCTGATGTGCATTATAGCCAAAGTAGCCCGTCAACAAGGGACGATACCCTGTCGTTACAGACACCAGAGTGGCAAAAGAAAGTACATAGACGCATACGAACAACTGGGTCGCTAAACGGAGCCTTCCAAGATGCGATGGCTGTCTCCATTTCGATCGATGAGAGTGCCGATGCCAGAATGAGTTATATGCCAGCCGGATCACAGGCACGATCTGTATCTGCTGACAGTACAACGAAGCGACAGTTGGCACTGTTAAAGATTGCCGTTCCATAGTGAGCGTGAGCGATCGTCGTAGTATGCGATATGCGATCAATGCTGCTAGCATTTGACCACCTCTGCCAATGACTACGTCCCAGACCGCGTCGATGACTTTGGCAGATGAGAAAGCGAGCTGGCCGAATGCAATGTTGACCGTGAAGTAGAGCTGCAGGTCCCACAAAGGACTGTAGTGCAGGGTTTGTTTCTCGACATTGCCGTCGGCGTTGCAGAAGAAAAAGTCGTTAGGCACAAGCGACGCAGATGGGCTGTAGCTGGCATAGAAGCCGGCCGTGAAGGCGACAGTAAGTATCAACAGCGTGAGTGGCTGCCACAAGTCATAGATATACCTGCGTACAAGTCATAGATATACCTGCGGCTGCCACAAGTCATAGATATACCTGCAGTGGAACTGGTCGACTCCACAGTGCTTCCCAGCTGCGCAACAAAGTGTTTGTATTTGGAGCGCGCTTCTTCATTTTGCAATTAGTCCTTATGTGGTGTACAGAAGGAAGAAGGGTCACGCTCAGAATGATTCTACGCGCGATACACAACACGGCGGCGGTTCACAGCCGACTTTGCTGCTCAGCCGCAAATGCAGGACGGCGGCTAGCGTGCATGCATACAACATGGCGTAGCTTAAGAAAGCTTCCCTAATACTTCTGGTACAAGGCGAACAGCACTCGCACATATGTACTGTAGTCATTTGGAAAGCACTAATATAGATTACGATGGTCAGTAAAGGACAATGAGGTGTGAAATATCCATGCATCGCCGATCAAGCTCATTTCGTGAGTCGGCGGAGTTGTGGAATGTTCATACGTGCAGAGGACCACAATCCTTTGAAATAGACAATGAACACCTGTCGGTAGTCGCTGAGTGTTAGCCTCACAACTGCGGTCCTTTGGCTCGCAAGTATCCGAAGTCCGAAACGGCGTCAAAATATTGCAAACCCCAAGCAAGTGGGCGATGGGATTTATGTCGGACTCGTCGCGCCGAGAAAGGCCTTACCCCTGAATTTCTGATGTGAAGTGATTACAAGCCAACTATCAATACCGTTGTCTGTGCCACCTAGGCGCTATCTTCGCTCGCGACTGCAAAGCCACGGTCCCTCGGCAGCCAAGAGGAGGGCAAGGTGTGCCGCGAGGCCGCACGTGTGGACAGTGTAAAGAGGACGCTGGAGCCTCGCAGTCTAGTCGGACGGTAGTGTCTACGTACGTCCCTGGGAAGAGTGAGACTAGTCCCAGTCAGGTGATCGCTCGAGGGCTGCAGTGAGGTTGAGGACATGCCGGATGCGCGGCGCTGGTGTCGTCGTCACTGTTGCGGGGAGGCTTTAATTGTTGGCGTTGTGCCTCTCGCCGGCGCAGGAGCATCCTCCAGAGCATCTCCGAACTCAGCCTCATCACGGACCCTGGTTTACTATTGGCGATAATAATAATCATAATACACGGTCGCGCCGCCGTCCCCGAGTCCTGTCCTGTAGTCTGCCCTCACGCATCCATGTCATTTGATCGCGTCATGTCTCAGTAAGCAGCTAAGTACAAGACAAGACACCTCCAGGAAACACCCCCACCAGCTGTACTTAGCAAACATATATCGACATCGGCCAAGCCTCCCACTCAGCCTCCTGCTCGTATTGTTCAATCCTCACACACCTGCGGCCAGGAGTTCTCAGCTGGCAAAATGGCTAGCCACGGACGAGGAATGAGCGCGACCTTCATACCGGGTGGGAGCGACGACTATTATCAGCCTGCGCCTCCAGAGCTGGTTGCACCCGAGCCGCAAAGGTAAACATAAGCACCGCTCGGAGAGGTGGACAATATGACATACTATATCTCTCAGCAAGTAGCCCTCTGCTGACAGACACTCTCAAACAGACACATGCCCGAGATGTCCAACCAAATACAACATGGCCTCCAGAACATGAACCTCGGTGGTCGCGACTCCTTCAACTCGATCGCATCGTCCAACTCTTCACAAAGGACGCACGACTACACCCAATTCGGCAGTCAGAATGATATTCCACATCTCTCACCGTTCCCGAAGCTCTTCAACCCTCCGCCAAATGTCCCGCCCTCGGACGAGGAGCTAGAAGCTACCCTCGAGAACGCACGTGCTCTGGTGCTGGCTGCCAACGATCCGGAGATGCAACTGGCATGGGCGGCAGATGCCTTGATTTATGTAGGGGTTTGTGCGGACAATGAAGATCGCCTGGCGGCCATTAAACCTCAGACCGCCAGATCCTCTACTCCCAGGATAGAGCACCAACTCAAGACCGATGCCATGAACATAGTCACTTTCCTCGCGGATCAACACCACCCCAAAGCAGAATTCTTGCGAGGCATGTGGCTGGAATGGGGAAGATTTGGGCAAAGAGAAGACAAGAAAGAGGCTTTTAGGTGTTACTCAAGAGCAGCGGACAGAGGATACGCTAGGGCGGAATACCGGATTGGTATGCTTTACGAGTCGTACAACGATCCTATCAAGGCCCTGAGGCATTACCACAGAGGTGTGGACGCTGGAGACGCTGCCTCATGCTACAGACTGGGCATGATGACTCTAAGAGGACAGCATGGACAACAGCAGGATTATTCAAAGGCAATCGATTTGATCAAGCACTCCGCTCAAGCTGCAGACGAGAATGCAGCTCAGGGAGCGTATGTGTATGGTATGCTTCTCGCTAGACAACTGCCGCAAGTCGACATTCCAGACAACTATCTTCCATTCGACGAACGACAGGCGAGAATCAATATCGAGAAAGCTGCATATTTGAAATTCGCAAAAGCACAATTAAAAATGGGCTCCGCTTATGAACTGGGATCGCTTGGGTGCGAGTTCAATCCAGCACTATCGGTACACTACAATGCCTTGGCTTCAAAGCAAGGTGAGGCCGAGGCTGACATGGCACTATCCAAGTGGTTCTTGGTCGGATCAGAGGGAGTGATTGCTAAGAACGAAGAGCTGAGTTATACTTATGCCCAACGAGCTGCTCACAGTGGCCTCGCCACTGCAGAGTTCGCACTCGGATACTTCCATGAAATTGGCATGTACGTATCGGTGGACCTCGAAAAGTCACGAGAATGGTACGAGAAGGCTTCAAGCCACGGCAACGAAGATGCCAAAGGTCGCATCGAAGCTCTGTCCCGCAAGCAAGTTCTCTCTCGCAAGGACCACGAAAACATCACTGTCAAGAGAATCACATCAATGTACGGGTCGAAGAGAGGCGGTCGGCCCGAACGGTTCCAGCAGCCACAACCCTCTTCGCATCTGGCTCAGTATTCGCCAGCTACCAATTCACCGCTCGACGATGCATCTGTGTACAGTCAAAGCCCAGGTACACCTGTGGCACCTCCTACACAGCGCATGCCATCTGCACCGAACCTTACAACGCCCTACCCTATCGAGGACGGACCTCCATCTGCTGGCAGAGCACCCTCGGTAGCACCCTATCCGCTCGAAGATGGGCCTCCCAAACAGCGCTTGGGTCCAGCAAGCGCCTTCTACAATGCGCCATACCTACAAAGACCAGCCACAACTATCAACGCAGACATGAGACCTAGTAGCGCATTCCAGATCAACCCTGACCTCCGCCCACAGTCGACAGCTACTGTTCCTTCGATTCAACCGCCTCCTCCACAAAACTATCAGACTGGACGCCCTTACCCGCCTCAAGGTTACCCGCCGAACGGCAATCCTCAGCAACGCCCAACCACACTACCTCCCGCCGATCCTCGCAACCGATACGGTCCCTCCCCCGGACCAGTACAGCGAATTATGTCTGGTCCACCTGGAGGCAACATGCAACCGTTGCGCCCAGGTCCATCGGCCTCCGTACCACCACCGCAATCACAACCTCAAGGTGTCGACATAGGCTTCTCCGCTCCGCAAGATGACCGTCAAAGACGTCAATACGGCCCTCGCCCACCTTCACACGCGGTTGGAGGGTCAAAAGCCCCCGGTTCACCAGGCTACAACAGCGCGGCCTCAACGCCTGCTCCAGGTAGACAACCAGGTCGCACTTCTGCTCCCTCTTCTCGTCCTGGTTCAAGGCCACCACCCACAGCAAGTGAGGTTCCTGGCAGAAAGCCAGTCACTCTCACCGACGGACCCGCACTCCCTTCGCCTGCGACCACGCCGAAGCCTACGGGTGCTGCTGCGAAGCCTCCAGCCAAGCCGCCTGGCAAGGGACCGAAAACTTTTGAGGAAATGGGCGTGCCGCAGCACAAGCAGGAAGGTGAATGCACTGTCATGTGATGGAAATTGTTGCATTTGGATTCCGTTCTTGCTTCGGTTTTGCCAGAATTTGTGCAAGAGGGTTTTGTTCGCATTTAGCAAGCATCAGGATTCTGGGAATTTGGCATTGTGCATTTGCATGGTCAGCTATACGTACGCAGTGGACGATGTTTTGTAGCGACGGCGTTTTTTGTTCCCGGTGGGATGAGGGCGGATTGAAGCCGTCTCGTTCAAGATGGCAGACCAATTCTTTTATGAATACAAAAAGTTCTTTCCCAGCAGTATTCAAACCCTCCTCTTATTGCGCTTGATAGTGCTGTGCCTCATCCTCTACCTCCGCATTCTCATTTTCGTTGCTACCGCCCCCTTCCCTCCCCAACTTGCCCTTCAACCTCCTCGGAACCTTAGCACTAACCCCCGCGTGCTTGTTCTTCCACATCCCGCCATACCGATAACCTTCTCTCCCTTCCTTCAGATCCCCATCGATAACGCCACCGCTCACGCGCCGCCAGCACGAACCGGGGCAGACGAAGTGCCAAGCTCCGGGTTTTAAGACTGGCAGTGATATTTCTGTGGGCTGGTGGGTGTCCGAGTGAGGGTTATCTTCTGTTTCACATGTCGACGGCGATGGCAAAGATGGCTGGATTGGCTGGATGACGGTCTTCTCATCGATTTGACAGCGTACGAGGACGTCTCTGGGTTTATTGCAGAAGGTGCAGTTTTTGCGATAGGACTCGGCAGGTTTGGGTTGAGGCATAGTTCTGGTTCTGGTTTGTTGCTTGTTTTTTTTGGTTCTGATGTGACACTTGAGGGTTTTCTTTCCGCGCTCTGATGTATTTTGATTCCAGACGATGAGCCAGCGGCCCTTTGCTGTTCGATTTTCTCTTTTTCGATGTCACAATGTCTCCTCTGAGGAAGTACCCTGGCAGTTCAAAGAGACCTTTTATCAACCAAAGTGAGTCTATGGTCTAGTCTATATGCCTTTGAGATATGTGTACGTGATGTTATTGATTTACAGAAACAATTGACATCAACGATGGAGTGGTACAAAATTGATGATGTCATGGCATACCATTCACATCCGCCATGGAGCTTGAGATCAACATTGAACATGATACAATTCAAGATAATTAAGGCATACAACACTACGGATACAGAAATGCACGCAGCCTGCCGTACGAATTGCAGAGATCTCAATACTACACAGGTAAAACTTACAACCTGACACATCAAGTTGTAAGTCGGTTTCGCATACAGGTACCAAGCGAAAAAAAGATCCCAAAAACGAAGAAAGTTATAAAAACACAATGCAAAAGAAAGAAAGCGGCACTCCAGCCCAACAACAGCATATACCACCCTTCGACCCGACACTCCAGCCATTCAATAAGAATTGCTTACCGTCCATTGCCCGGCCGCCACAAGATCAAAATCCGTGCTAAACGCCATATCACATTCCATCCCACTACCTAACGACAGCAGAGTCAAGAGAACACCGACTGTCTCTCCGAGCACCGTAATTCCTTTCCTGCCCATTCGCCAGATTGTTTCCTTGTTCTTCCCTCCAATTTTCCGCCTAATGCATCGTCATTTAGATAGCCAGTTAGCACCAGCGAGCGCCCTGGTGAAGTCCGGCAAGTCCAGTTGATATCTGGTTAGTTTTCAACAAAGCGCCTCTTTCCCTTCTTCGTCTAATCGCCCAAGCAAGCTCCAATGGCAGCACTGACCTGACTCCATAAATCAAAGACGTCGTTGATGTTTAGTCGGGGGCAGAGCTAGTAAGAACAACTTCGTTTGTGGTGTCGGCATTGCCAGAAAGAGAGGGAGAAGAGGAGGAGGGAGAAAAAAAGACATCGAAAACTGTACACTAGCGCAAACCAGGCAAGACAGATTTCCCTTGCAGAATAACAAGAAAGGATGGAAAGACACGTGATAGTTAATAAAAGCACAACAAGAACCAAAAGCCAACCGCATGCTCCCGCTCATTCCCTTCCTCCATTCCGAAGTCCCTTCAACGCCTTATTGCCTGTTGCTGCTACCCTTGCGGCCCTGACCAAAGTCCGCCTCGACCTGCTTTCGTTCCTTCTTGCCCTTGACAACAAATTCAACCCAAAGCGCCAAGTGATCCGAAGGGAAGTGGTAATTGGGGAAACCAGGAACACGCTTCATGTAATCCGTGTCCACTTCGCCGAGTAGACCGGCGACTGAAAGCGAGTTGGAAGAGAACCAGATGTAGTCGATCACTTCCTTAAAGTCGGGCGTGTAGTTCGTGAAAGGCAGCTCGCCGATGGTGCTGTAAGAGGACTTCAGACTGAAGGGGTGACTCATCCCATTGCGGGTGAAGTCGCCGTACTGGTGGTTACCCAGATCAGGGTGAGAGTTTGAAAGAGAGCCTTGGGTGACGAGATCGTAGACACCAGAGTCGCGCGTGGAGTTCATGTCTGAGCAGATGATCATAGGAATCGACGTACCGTCGTCGTATTTGATTGAGGGTCCACACTTGGGAAGCTCGCGTTCGACGCCATCGGCGCTGTCCTCGTTAGCAAAGCGGAAGACTTCCTTGTCTTTGCAAGCGGGCCACTTGGCATAGTTATCGGCAAGTTTCTTGAGCTGCTCCATCAGGATCGCAACCTGGATCACCTTGACGTCGCTGTACCAAGGCTCCCACGCAAGATGCACGTTAGTTGAGATAAGCCTTGAGCCAGTCTGCCTGTTCTCCAAGAAGAGTACCACTGCAATGTGATCTCTGGGCATGACTCTGTTGTAGACATCATGCTCTCCCTTCATGTCAGGTCGGTTGATCGCTTCTCTTGAGAAGATTATAAGCTGCTTATCCAGAAGAATGTACTTGCTGTTCTTGTAGAATGTGGCGCAACCATCGACGCGTTTCGCCTCCTTGTCGGCCATGGTCTGGGCACGTGACTTTGGCCAGAAGACTCCCTTGTAATCCTCGGCGGCCAAGTTGGGTCTGAAATACTCGTTGTAACTCTCTATGTCCACCTCTTGCAAAGCCACAATGTCGGAGTTTCTGGCGCGCACCTCATCCAAGATAATGCCGCGTCTATGCTCCCAAGAAAGAGCCTCAGAGGGAGTGTAGCCATACGCCGCCTGAGTCGCAGCCCTGTCGCAGAGAATATTCCAGCTGAGTACGTTGAACTTGTCCGCGTCGGGTGCATCCATATCGTTGATTGAGATCCACACTCTGTCTTCTGGCGGCGTCGGTTGGTCTGCTTGTTCTCGCAAATATCTCACAAGTTCCTGGGTTCCACTTTCGGCAAGTCGCTCGACGTAATCGGTTCGCATAGGATTTCCTTCAATTCCGAGAAGTTCGAGCTGGTAAAGAGACCCAAGTTCAAAGGGCAGGTCCGAAAGCTTGTTTTCGAATAGCAGCAACCGCTTCAAATTAGTAAGCATGCCAATCTCTGGTGGTAGCCTGTACAGCTCGTTGAACGAGAGGTCTAGCACGGTTAGATTTCGCATCTCGCCAATCTGCTCGGGCAGCCAGGATAGCTTGTTGTGATTGAAGTAAATCTTCTTAAGAAAATTGTACCGGAAGAGCGAAGCTCCCATGCACTTCAGCCCTTGTCCACCAAAATCTATTGCCTGCCACACGTTCTCCTCTTCTGGCTCGTCGGCAGCTCTTCGCCTTTCAATTCGGTCATCGCCGTCTCGTGCGTTATTTGATGGCGCACTTCCCGGCGTCCTACTAACGTGCGGCGTAGTCCTGGCGTAATAATGAGGCCTCTCGGCTGCTGTCTTGAGCTTCTCGTATTCGCTGATCTGCTCGTTCCAATGTGCGGTCGAAGGTTTGGTAAGTGCACCGCCATTTGTCGGAGTACCGTTCTGCAGGTGCGCGGGTGTGAAGTGGGGTGTGGTGTTTGATAAGGTGCTGGTAGAAATGGTGTGCTGGTGGTTAGCGAAGTTGGCACCATGACCGATTCCTGGGTGATCTGGATGTTGATTGTTCAGATGGTGTCCTCCGTGCGCGCTTGCGTGGGTTTGGAAGTGCTTTGCGAGGTTCATCGGAGGTTGGTATGTCTGGTGTCCCGCGTTGCCGTTGAGCAATCCATGGTTTTGCCGGTGGTTGCCATGGTTAAACATGCTGTAAGGATTGTGTGCTGGCGAATTGGTGCCAGGTGATCTGTTGGGAGAGGGTGTGTCGAGATTCGGTTGGAAAAGACCGCGAGTGTTGCTTATGGGCGAGCCGTTGCGATGGGAGTGGAGATTCCTGGCGTGCTGGTTCTGGTAAAGATACTGGCCGCCGGTATGGAACCGGTTGAAACCATCTGCCATCACCGGGCAGCAAAAGACTAGAGGGAGCGATTGTCCTCGGTGGGCGCGCGCGGTTTGCTGCGGGAGTGGGATGGATGGGTGGTGCGGATCTCAGGTAGGAGGAGGTTCTGGCCGGCGAAGTCTTCTTCTCATGTACATGAGCCCCAGCCGCGCTCGGCATGTACGGTGCTCGTTTTGTGCCGCAGTCTCAGACGGAAGTTTGCCAACAATCACGCGAGGGTGGAGGGCAAATGCGCGTCTTGCAGCACCAGCGGCGGCGGCGCGGTGGACGCGGAGAGGTAGACGGTGCTCGCGGGCAGAGGTGGTGCCGGTGGACGGGGTGGGCGGCGGTGGAGCGGATCAATGCTTGGATGGCAGCCAGTACCACAAGAATAGTGAGCGGGTAGGTCGATGCTGGTGAAGCAGCTGGCGCGGTGATGGGGATGGCGGCGGTGGTGCTACTGCTGCTGTTCGTCTTGGTCGGGCTGGCGAGCTCGAAGCACGGCCGGTGTTGCTGGAACAAGCCCGGGCTAGCGCAAAAACACACGTGACTGGCTGCACCTGCGATGCCACTTGGCACATCAAGGATGAGCAATCCTTTCCGCCTTAAGTGAAGCGTCTATAGCATGATCGTGGGGTCACTCGCGATTCGTCCGCATGGCAACGTGACTACATGTCTCGGCTTGACGTGCTTTGTGCATGGATTACAGCATACCACATGCGGGTGCAATACTGGTCTTACATGCCGCTTGTACCTGCCTGTGTCTCCTCCATAATGGGTCAGCTCGGGTTGACCAACGAGTCACCGTCATCCGAAAGTCGAAGAATGGGAAGCTTCCCCCGAAAGAGTTAGTTACATGTCAGCCAAACGGACGACCGAGTGGATTCAGTACTACAGCCTCGATACTCGAGTATCCCTATTGCTCAGCATATCGATAATACAGCGTCTTCGATGCATTTCGACCTTGCGACAGCTTAACGAACACGAAGCGTTCCTGTAATCATTCATACCCTAGCAGACAGGGAGAGGGAAGCAGGGAAGTTCCAGTGAATTCTACATATTGGAGTCGAAGCATTTCTTCCATGCTTACCTCCTCTGAACCTGACTGTTGTGGTGTGGAGGTCCAGTGATGTCGACTCAACCGAGCATCACGTCGAATCCATCATTCTACCTCACCCCTGACCTCCTCAACCTCTCCTCCAATTCCTCCATTCTCCTCGCGACGTTCTCCCCATCCTCTTCAACTCCAAACCTCTCCCTCACCCACTGCAGATCCCGTTCATGCTGTGTGCCCGCATAATACTTCCAACACCCCTCCTCCCGACTCCACTTGCGATTTGGCACGTAGGCCTCCAGATTATAGTAATTGTCCCTATGAAACGGGAACTCGTACGAAGGCGGGCCTTTGCGCTCCAAGTAAGAGTCGCATTCCTGTGCTGCTTCTGCGAGCGACAGCTGATACGGTCTGTGCTCGGGAAGGACGGGGCGAGCTTTGATGTATTTTGAGCGACGGAGGATGGTGCGTGTTGTGGTGTCGAGGTGGAGGCCCAGGAGCGCGGCGTAGGCTAGTGGACTGGCCATGGCGGCGCGCACAATACTGGCGTTCCGATGCACGAGTGTTGTATTCCAAGGCGGTGTCTGGCCGCGTGGAATCATTGGTATTGGTTCACGATTGTCGAGCGCCGATTGCCAGTTGGCGAGGTCGACGATGGTATTGAGGTTGTTCCAGGCGAACACGCAGGTCATACATGTGCAGATCTCCGTAGGGTCGAGAGGCTGGACGTGTTGGTAAGGCTTTTTGTGAATCGTTAGGAGGTCTTGTCGTTTTGGGGAGAGGAGGGCGGAATGGTATTTCGGGTCAAGAGTCGTGAAGGAGACCGGGAGGGGAAAGCATTTGGAGAGGATAGAGTAGCGAGCGCGGATGATTTCTCTTGATATCGTAACTTCGTTTTCTTGAATGAAAGATCTTGTCGAATGATTAAGACGGTTGAATCTGAAGAGGTCGCTTGGAAGAAGATATGTGAGCACATCGAGCAAGAGCTCGGAGGGCAGGTCCAAGAATGACTGTGGCCTGGGAAGAGGCTTCTTCCTGGACTTCTTCTCTAATCGTTTCTGCATGCGTTCGGTCTTCTTGGAGTGGAGTGGCAAAGCTGCCGTTGTGTCCACGAGAGGCTCATCATCGTCTTCGATGATGATCTGTGTCCTCTTCGTCGCCCGTTTCTTCCCTGCATGGGATGTCACAATGTGATGTACCGTCTCGTCTGTGACCAGAGTGTTCGAGGAGAATTGCGATTCAACAGTGGCTGACGCTTGTGGTTCTGGGCTGATGTTGTTAGATGCCCGGACGTGGCGAGAACCATCTTGTTGCTGCATGATGTTGTGGTATGGCATATAGATGCGGCTTCCAAGACAGCCTGCTCACAAACGAGCAGCTGCATATGGCGCAGGTAGGCTTGATCGATATTGTTAATCTTGGTTCACAGTCTCACTCATCGATGAACTTACCCACAGGGTTAGGGTCGGTGAAAGTGAGTTGTGGCTTCCGCTACATGTACGTCATACCACGGCTGCCACCACATGCAATGAGGAAAGTTGACGGACTGGACAGGAGGAGAGCAGCCCATTGAAGAGAAGGAGCAACGAAGGGTGCGCATCATGTGTGAACGTAGCCTTATAGCAAACCTGTGCCTACCCTGTGTGCTTATCGGGGGTTTCACATAGTTGACAGCAAGATTGCTGCACAACACTACATGTAGTTGGTGTATGTGTGTAAGGTAATATTCCGAATGATCTTCTGCACGATCTTATCGCATAATAGCTCGTAAGAAGAGCGTGGCGCTGAAATGAACCTAAATCATATGATCATGGCAAACGATTCGCAAAGGTCTTCCCGTGGTACAATGGCCCTACATACTTGATGCATGACTAGCTTGTGGTCCTCCTAGGCAACCAGGTTACACTCACATAAACGGTCCAACCCGGTCGCCATCTGCGAGCATGGCACCAAAAATGTCCGAGACGCAGTCAATATCAGCAACCCAATCACGAGCTGTCGGCTTGACCATCGCAGTCTTCGTCTCAGTAGCAACTCCAGAGCGAAGAACACTTGTAATGATTTGCATGTCGACCTTCCTGCTAACAGGCGATAGATCGGCAGGCTTCTGAGGAGCCGAAAAAGCGCGATGACGATGAGCTGTGGTTTTCTCGCCACTGTATGGCCTGTCAAGACTATTATAGCGATCACTACCGTTCATCTCCAAATCAAGCTCGGCCTTGAATGACTCCTCTGCCGACATAGAAGCAACGCGAGTTATCGGTTCGGAGTCAAGGTGGGCGAAGTCTGCGCCATAGTAAAAAAGTGCGGTTTCGTCCAGTGTGTAGAATGACTTCGAGAACGAGGGTGGTTGGAGCGTCCGACGAATGCTGATCTCATCTGATACACATGCCGAGGCGTCTTGCTTTGGTTGTTCGGAAGCAAGCGTTTTGTGCTCGCTCTCCAATCGACTTGCGAGCTGTGCGATATCGATGTTTATAGAGGCATCAGGAGGGCCAATAGAAGGGTTGGCCGCAGGCGATGGAGTAGACAGAGTAGAGATGGATGGCGATAGGGCTGTCATGGCGCTGGGGGTTGTCGACTTTGATGGCTACTGATCCGATTCGTTGCTCGTTGGGGCCAGGTTGTGGTAGCCAAAGGATATGCAGGAACAGCAAACTCGACCTGCTTTTGTGTCCATTGCTCAAGCTGCATGCAATGCGTACTCGGAGTAGGGAATGCAGCAATTGTTTGTCGTTCCAACTTTGCATCGCTCCGGCGACTATCATCCCAGAGCGCAAGCAAGATATGCCGGATGCCGGATCGTCTACGACAGCTTACTGGAACCTGACGATGTTCTTCATCCTCTTGATCCAGCCAGCGAACCAGGTCCTGTTGGGAGCCTCATCCAGCTCTTGCTCCAGGGCAGTGTAGTGATCAGGCTTACTGGCCGGGTGCATGAAAGACTCGGAAAGCGGGTTGCGCTTGCGCAAAGCATTGTCCAAAAGCAAATATGCTGCATTGACCTCGCGAGACTCGTCTCTTGGGCCAGCGGGCGCGGTCTGAATGCGCTGCTGAAGGATACGCTGGAAGTGTCGCTCTGCTGGGCGCAGTCGGTCGGCAGGCCAGCGCGTGAGGAGGCGCGCGTAGTGCTGGGAGATTTGCTTCGAGGTGTTAGCAGATGGGATGGGATGAGTGATCGAGCTTGAGCACGCTTACCTGGCGAGACATGGCTGTTCGTAGGCGAGTAGTTGGAGATCTGATGAGATGACTGAATGGGAGGAGAATATGTTGAAGCAGTTCGGCTAGAATCAGCGCAATGATGGTTTTATTCTACCTTATGGTCGCGTCATGGAGAAAGTGGTGCTCTCAGGGTCGAGTCGGCTGGCTCTCCCGAAACCAAATTGCGGCCAACTCCACCTGAAAGGGAAATGTTCATGCTCTCGTGACGAGGGCCAGATCGCGTTGTACATATCATTTCTTTTTGGTACCAATGAGGTCGCAGAGGCTGCTGAGGGTATGCTGGAATCCTCACGTGCACCAAATCATCTGCTAATCCATCTAGACTTCCTCGGCGCAGAGCATATGCGCTTTCTGTGCATGTCGACTTTCCAGTGAACTGCCCGTTTCGATCACAAGAGCTCCTATAACGCTGCAACACAGGGGATTCGCTTCCTCGAGCGCGCTCAATCAAGATGCGAACTCGGCCACCCCACCACCTAAAGCATCATGGGGCGGCTTCGATGCCGATTCCAGTTCTTCTGGATTGACCCTCTCGGAGCAAAGAGAAAAGGCAGCACGTCTCGCTCGTCGCCAAGAAGCGGAGCGACAGCAACAAGAGCTACAGCAACGCCAAGATGAAGAGACCGCCGCAAGAGCACGGCAGGAAAAAGAGAGGCGAGTGCAACAGGGCCAGCAAAGGAGAGCACAGCAAGGTCAGCATCGGGGCGCGCAGCAGCAGGGACGCAACCAGCAGGGACGCGACCAGCAGGGACGCAATCAGCAGAACAGGAGGCCAGGTCAAACACAAGGAAGCACAAGAGCTGGACAGCCAGCGGATCGGCAAAGAGGCGGGCCAACGATCCATAAGACCGATGCTCAGCAAGGTAATCCTAGACAGCAATTGGTGCAAGGCCGTGCGCGGGGAGACAACAACAGACACAACACACGAGATTTGAATCAACAATCGAAAGGCATGAACAGCGGCCGCAATTCCGAACGTTCAACCAAAGAACCGAAGGGGTCGACCAGAAGCAGCTACAGCCTCTCCAGGGGATCTCCAGAGGATGTGCGTAAAGAGGCACCTAAACCACAGGCAACAGTTGCCATGCCGAGTTTCCTCAAAGCGGCCACGAGCGTGCCGAAACAAGACGTTGATTCTGATGGATTTGGTACTGGTTTTGCAGAACGAAAGACGTTGGTATATGGAGAGAGATATGAGCCGGAACCCGAATTCGCCAAACGATCTGAGCATCATGTCAGGGAATTTGAGCCTTTTGTCGCTGAGGACAGGCCTCTTGCGAAGGATCTTGAACCTCATGTTGAGGAAGCTGAGCCTCTAAAGTCTGATGGATGGGGAACTGGGTATTCGCAACGAAAGACACTGGAGCATTTCGAAAAATCTCAGCCTCCCGTCAAGGGGCCCGAAACTGGAACGAAAGAGATTGCACCGAAGGACGTACCGAAAGCAAGTAAAGCGCCTGGCTTTGGCATGGATGAAGACATAGAACCATACAAGCCTGCGAAACCATTACCGGCCTTTGGCATGGCGGGAGACACCGAGTCATACAAGCCCGCGAAGGCACGTACCGAGTCTATACATGATATCCTGGATGTGGACTCGGGGTCGGTATCATCACCATCTCTCATGGCGTACAAGCCTGATTTCGAACCAGTAAATCGAGAATATTCGCAACCTCCCTCTCCCCTCACACGAGCGCAACAACGTGCGCAGATGATTGAAGCGGCCGAATTCCGTTTCACCCCAACGCAAGGTGATTCTCACACACAGGACAATTGGAGCAATCTTCGTCGACGTCAATCTGAGCCTGCACCACCTTTGACTGAAGACTTCGGAGTAGCTGCCGAAGAGGCGGACGATTCATGGATCGATCGCCGGTTCGCTGAGCATCAGCAAGAGCGGGAGACTAGAGCTCGCGCAATCTCAACAGCTCCTCGTGTCTCGCGTGTGCAGCAACGTCGTGCACAGCCGGAGCCTCAAGAGCCCGACGTGTTCGCCGAAGAAGACAACACCGCTCGCACTTGTGGTCGATGCGGCCAGAAAGGTCATGTTGCCCGGGAGTGCACAGTTCCATCGAAATACACAAAGTGCAGCAACTGTGGTGGAATGGGTCATATCTCATATCACTGCCCGTCGAAGAACCGAAACCAGTATAGCAACAGCAACAGACATGCAGCTCGTTGGGAACGTTACGACCGGGACGACGTCATAGACCCGCGACAGGAGATGATGTCTAGGATGCAGTCAAGGGCCACCGAGCAGGAAAATGAGGAAGAAGAGCAGCCCACCGAGCGCATACTCAAATCGCGCAAGTTCCGCGACGATGAGCCCAGGAAAGAGAAGCCGTCTCGCCGTGGTCGCAGGGACGACGACGAGGAATACGATGGCCGACGCTCACGCCGCGATCGCGGATTTGAAGAGGACGAAGAAGATGACCATCGTAGCCGCAAAGCCAGCAAAAAGGAGGCTAAGGACGCAGAACGCAAGGCACAGCGTGCTGCTGGAAGAGCGGCTCAACAAGCCGAGCAAAAGAACCAGATCAAGCTTCCAGAGTTCATCTCTGTGCAAAACCTGGCGCAGGCGCTCGGTGTGCGCTACGAGCAATTCGTCAACCGTCTCGAGGATCTCGGCTATGAAGACATCTTCCCTGGCAAGATTTTCAACACTGAGACCAGCGGCATGATTGCTATGGAATACGATATGGAGCCTGTGTTCGACTCAAGCATCCGTGAGGAAGAAGAGCGCGACCTGAAGGCAAGACCTGAGGTTGACGAGCAAGATAAGGACTTGCTCCCCACTCGCCCACCTGTTGTCACTATCATGGGCCACGTCGATCACGGCAAGACTACTATTCTGGACTACCTGCGCAAGTCTAGTGTGGCTGCTGGTGAAGCAGGTGGCATCACACAGCACATCGGAGCTTTCAGCGTTCCACTCACAGCTTCTGGCAAGACTGTCACGTTCCTCGATACACCTGGTCACGCTGCTTTCCTCGCTATGCGCCAGCGTGGTGCCAACGTCACTGACATCGTCATTCTCGTCGTTGCTGCTGACGACTCCGTCAAGCCGCAGACCCTCGAAGCTATCAAGCATGCCAAGGGCGCAGGCGTACCAATGCTCGTCGCTATCAATAAGTGCGACAAAGACTCCGCCGACGTGCAGCGTGTTAAGCAAGATCTTGCCCGTCACGGTGTCGAGATCGAAGACTTTGGCGGTGACACCCAGGTTGTGGAGGTCTCGGGAAAGACTGGACAGGGCATGGACGAGCTCGAAGAGGCAGCTGTGACTCTCAGCGAAATTCTCGACCACCGTGCTGATACCGACGGCGCTGTCGAGGGCTGGGTCTTGGAGGCCACCACCAAAAAGGCAGGCCGCGTTGCTACCGTTCTTGTCAGAAGAGGTACGCTGAGGCAAGGTGCTGTCATTGTGGCGGGTAATACCTGGGCTCGCGTGCGCGCTCTCCGCAACGAAGCTGGCGTCGCTATCCACGAGGCTGGTCCTGGTATGCCTGTCGAAGTCGACGGATGGCGTGACCAGCCTGCCGCTGGTGACGAGGTCCTGCAAGCACCCACTGAACAGAAGGCCACTTCAGTTGTCGAGTACCGTCTCGAGAAGATCGAGCGTGAGAAGACCGCCGAGGACATGGAAGTCATCAATGAGAACCGCCGTGTGGAGGCCGAGAAACGTGTGCGCGAGAAGGCGGCTGCCCAACAAGCCAAACAGCGCGAGAACAGCGAAGACGGAGCAGCTGCCGAACGCGAAGCCACACCAGCCCAGCCCACAGCAACCACAGGCGGCCGCATGGAAATCCCCTTCCTCATCAAAGCCGACGTCTCCGGCTCCGCCGAGGCCGTCGAAGCATACATCATGAGCGTCTCCTCGCCCATGATCGCGCCTCGAATCCTTTCCTCCAGCGTCGGTCCCGTGCACGAGTCCGATGTCGAGCTCGCCGCTACCACTCAAGGCCACATCATCGCTTTCAACCTGCCCTCGAACGAAGGCTTAAATGCTATGGCGACTAGCAAGGGCGTCAAAGTCCTCGAGAACAACATCATCTACCGCGTCCTCGACGACGTCAAGAGCGTGCTCGAAGAGAAACTGCCGCCCATCATCACTCAGCGCGTGCTGGGTGAAGCGGAAATCAGCGCTGCATTTGAGATTGGCTTGGGTGGCAGGAAGAAAGTCAAGATCGCGGGTTGCAAGGTTCGCAATGGTGTTGTGGGTAACGGAACGAAGGTCAGGGTTATGAGAGGAGAGGAGAAGGTCTACGACGGTACGATCTCGTCTCTCAAGAACGTCAAGAAGGACGTACAGGAGATGCGCAAGGGTAGCGAGTGTGGTATGGGCTTTGATGGTTGGGAGGGCTTCGAGGTCGGGGATCAGATTCAGACTTATGAGGAGAAGAGCGAGAAGAGGACTTTGTAGGTATAGTCTTGAGGCGATGCGGGATGCTATTTATAGAGGCATGGAGATTCGTGCGTGCTTGTAGCACACTTGTATGATATGTTCGAACATTCAAGCTACACGGGATGCGTGATCAGTATGTGGTTTGCGTATTTTTGATATCCGCCGTTTCATCTCCGTCCCCGACATGCTTGTTCTTACTTATGTGATCAACGTACTCATGAACCACAGCCAAACTCTGTCTGGACTTTCTCTGCATGCTTACGACCGGAAGAATATGTGAGCTATGCACCATACGCTCAGTATGACTCCACTTGAGCCGTCTTTCAACACCAGAGGGCCGTACAACAGAATTGTCATGTCTGTTAAGCACCATAGCTTCCTAGGGCTCTGACCCAATTCGCATACGATTCGCTCGTTACTTTAACATTAAAACAAGTCAGTTATTACTCAAGTCAGCTGTGTCCCTACGGGGACTTCGATGATGGAAACCATCACTGAGCTCGGCTGCTACTGCAAATGCCCTAGTCGAATTTGGATGCTGAAGGATAGAGCCACTGCGTAGAACAGTGCTACCTCCCACCAACATCACTGCCAACAAGAAGCACAGAATCAGACAAGAATGGCCAGGGGTCCAAGCATTCCGGCAAGCTGGACCCTGTCGTTTGATTGTCTGCGAGTTTGCGCAATCAGAAAGTGTAAAATGAATCATGAACGACCGCATTTCATCATCTTCGATCCTATGTCATAGCAGGATGATCAGTCCCTGTGCATCGCTTTCAAACTTTTGCAGGCACGGCATTGATCGCCATTATTGAGCTGCTTTCGAAGGAAAACCCTATGAGGTCGGTCTTGGCATGATACAGCAGCCGACTACATTCGTTCCCCGAGCGTGGTCGTGGCAACATTGCCATATGTCTGCGTCTCATTCTATAGCCACCCGCAACGCTCGACGAGCCGATAGCTCGGCTGGACCGCTAGGCTTCTTGAACTCTTCAGTCAAGCATGTACCGAAGGCTATCTCATCGGGTGCCAGCTAGACGGAAAGCCCTGCAACTTGAGATCGGCCCTGCAGCACCGTACTTGCTACGAGCACGATAACAGGTCGAATACGATAATTTATCTTTCCTGGCGTACTTCATACCCCAATCATTGCTCAGGCTCGCATGCCGGACACGTGCGGGTCGCGGGGCCCTTCGGCCCTGTGCAGTAGCCACTTGAGATCGAAATCTACGGAGGTGGCTCCGTCGTAACAAGCACTACCCTGAACGTCTATCAAAGCAAAATCGTCGATTCAGCCAGCTGGCGGTCTGGGGTCGCGGTCGTGTTGGGGTCGCCTCTATAGATCTTGCAGGGTGGCTTCTTATTCAGACTCGCCCAGGAACATCTCGTTCAACAGAGTAGTACCGTCAGTAGTGCCATTGCGAGCAAATCTCGATGCCCTACACGTTCTACGATCACGGCGCCTTTTTTTACAAGCGTGGGCCACAATCTGTTTGGGCAGTCGCACTGATTGCTCGATTTCCAAGCAGACGCCGCCGCATGCGGCTTTTGACGAAACGTCTCACCTGAACAGTGTCGACCGACGAGAGTACCCTCTCAGACAGCGTGCCGAGCCAACTAGCCTCACGGAACACTTAACGCCTCATAGAGGCCACGGCCACGTATCTGTCATTCCCCGTGTGCAGAGACGACGTGCCTAAGCCACCCGATCGCGATCAAGCGGCTGAACAATGTGCTCCTAGTGATGCCGAAGCGAGGGTCGATTGCCAGGTAAACGCGAAGCCGTGCAACCCTTCAGACCTGCTGGCGATATATGCTTACAAACGCCTCTGGGAGTTCAGTTGCGCATGTGCGCCTTGCCGGAAACGAAAAACCAGAGTGCGTCTTTTCCTTCGAAGCCGTGACGGACGCTTCTTCGCGCAGAACCAGACATTTAACAGCAACGGCAGTGCGATGGATCCCGGCCGACGTGTAAAGCCTGCGAGCAACGACGCGTGGAGTGCAGATACGATGTCGAAGAAGGCGTTACTCGCACCGCCGCCTTGAAGAGTAAGCTGGAGCAACTCGAGCTTGATTACGGAAGCATTGTCGAACTTCATTCTCAGCTGAAGCATGGCCAGCCCGAAGAAGTAGCGGCCTTGGTCAACCGCATCAGAGCCGAGGACCCTCTGGAATCGCGAGCCCCTTTGGATCCCGCCAGCATCACGAGCGATACACATAGCCATGCGGACGGAGCGGAATCAAACCAGGACGTGGCCAGCGAAGCCAATTGGGAGTCGTTCAACACACCTTCGTCAGCATTTGGAGAGATGCCACGCACCCCTTTCACACAGAATCCCTTCTACACCGGGATGCCCGATGACATACCCATCGACCCTGCACTGGCTGGGCTAGATCCGCAACTGGACCGGTATGACCAGCATGCCCCGTCTGCTTTTGGCGCTCCATCCGTCGTGGTACCTCCGCTCTACAACCAGGATCCAACTTGCACTGTCTACACTGAGACAGGCGCACCAATAGCAGCAAGACACCTTTTCCAAGTCCACACTCCAAGCATGCTTCGTTCTAACATCTCGAACGTACGGCAAGGCATGGCAATACAAAGTCGATCTATGCCCGAGGGAAGCTCTGCGTACAGCGAGTCGCAAGTCGAGAACCTGATCTCGGCCGTCGAGATGCATGCGGATCATGAGATTCCCAAAGCGAGTCTGTGCGAGCTTTGCAGCATTGCGGCTGTTGCTGCTCAAAACATTCGTGGACACTTGCAGCCTGGAGTTTTCGAGTTCTTTTATGGTGAATCATCTTGTTTGAGCCCATCCCAAGCGTGCAGCAGTTGACAAAAGACGCAGACGCCGCAAAACACTACTTCGAAGACTGCATGCAGTCCCCACTACCACATTTGGTGCCTCTGAAAGTCTGTGCAATGCTGGCACTTGTGAACATTCTCAACAAATCATTCCTAGCATTCGTGTATATCGGTAAGATCTCAACGGGATTTCTTTCAGAGAGGAAACAGCAAGTTGCTGACCTATTGAACAGATCTAGGACTCTTTTTGGCGCGAAGTCTCGATGATCCAGTAGTATCGACACCACAAAATCAGCAACGGCCAGATTTCTTGGAAGCGAAGCGCGTGCGCGTAACACTGTTGTCTTTACGAAGTTATGCCCAGGAATACAGCCAGTCCGACGGCGCTGGCAGCGGCAGGGCTAGCAGCAGGCAACAACATCAGAATATATGGGCTCCATGAAAGAACGTGGATGTGCAAGAGCTTGGGTAATTCGCGATGTGCATGGTTCACAGAAAGCACTGGGAAGATACAAACCTGTGAAGTTTTTGGAAATACGAATATGGGAAACTCTATGAGTTTGGGCAACGGCGCTCTCCATGTTACCAAGCAACAGGATGCTAGAGACGAGGCAAAGGAATAACTTCAATGCTTGGGAAAGGTTGTGCGGAAGGAAAGCATTCACAAGCAGCATCTGTTCGCATTGAAGAATGAGACTTGCGATTTCGGCTTATGGAATCGAGACCGCTCAGGCTTGACTTTACATACCCTCTGGTGGCTTTGCGAGCATGACTGCAGATCATGCCTATCATATCTAGGTTGCATCAATCATGCCACCAAATGCAACATATTTTGTCATTTGCAAAGCGCAAAAAGTCACACGTGCAATGGTGCATCACAGTTTTGATACGACTCTCGTACAAAGTCGAGCCTTGTGAAATGAGAACTGTGCCAATGATTTGACGCAAATTAACACACTTAAGTGACACTACACCTTCGAGAACTTACAAAGCAAACGCCCCCTCTGCAGTGGAACGTTCCATGGAAGCATCCTTTCCAAGAACGTGGCGCAAAGCCGCATCTCTTGGACGCCCGAATCTGTGTTAGGGAGCACAAAAAGCATAAAAGCCGCCCTGGCGGCGTGTGGTGCGTGAAGTAAACGGCGATGGAATGAGAGTTGAGGCGCAGAGAAAGCATACCACACGTTCGGTAGCTTTCATCGTGAGAATGTCATTTGCAGCCCAAAACTCACACCAGCCACAAAAGGTAGTTTTATCTTTCCAGTCGTCCGTGGCTGCGTGTGGCACAGGCTACGCCACGATCTGAGGCGTCTGCCAGTCGCACGTGCTCCGAGCCAAACGGTTACGCCACAGATATTTATCACTCCATCGGGCTCGCTGGCAAGCTGCATATGCACGACCGAGCTCTCCTGCCACCACCGCCACATTAGCCGACGAGAATAGCAATCCCGCCGCGTTGGATCGGGGATCGATGGGAGCCAGGCAGGGCGATCAGCAGCAAAGGCAGACTCGACCCGCCAGCACGGGCGTGCAGAGCGCGATCTTATGCAGTAGCAATCATAATAGAACGAGCAGCAGCGTGCGATTCGCAGGGCCAGTAGCATGGCGGGAACAACGTGCGACCAGGATGCAGAGGACTTGCTACAGTACCAAGACTGCAAGGCTGAAACTCACGGGACTTCCGGACGTCACAGATGGCACGAGGGAGAAGCTCCCACGGGGAAAAGAAAGCAATAATGTAGGGCCGCACGAGTGGACGTCGCAGCCCAGCCACGCCAGCGCAGCAGGATGACGGAGTGACTGTGCGATCGTAGCAGTAGTAGGCAGCAGCATACGACGACTATACGTGACTGAATGATGTAGCGTACGTCGATCGTTGCATCTGCGTTGCAGGACGTCGTGTTTCAGAGGAGCGGGGTGCGGTTTGCGTTTGCCCGGTCAATTGGGCAGAGGCGACGTGATCAGGACGTGGCTGTGCTGCAGACGAGGAGTGGATGGCGATCCCGGCGACTCGAGGTACATGTGGTGGGTACATAACCGCTGGCATGCATGGGAAGTCACGGGGGCAAGAGGCTGGGTGGATGGTGTGGCGGTCAAAGTCTGGATGCGTTGGCGTTTGGCGTTGCGACGACGCCCAGGTCTTGTGCCTGTGAGGAATACGGTTGGCCCGCGGAGGATGGTTCAGATACGACGAATAGAAAGAGGGCGTGGAGAATTCATTCTGAGACGAGGGAGATTTGGCAGGAACAGCAATGAGATGTTGATTTGGGGTATCTTCGCAACTAGGTGAATTAAAGAAATGTCCGCCATGTGGCGTGTTATCCATCTGTTGCAGCTTTGAAAACCCATGACGTAAAATCATCAAGGTGTCCGCAAAACCAGCTCGTCGCCAGATATAACTCAATAGAAATAATTAGGACCGTGATAGTATATATTAGTTTGAAACCCCCTCCACAAGTATCTTTCCCAAAAGAAAAACGGTATCAGTGTGTGCAAAGTGGGTATCATCCAAGAAAAAGTAAACAGGAGCAGGCGCTGAGCAATTTGTGCGAGTGGTGGTAAAGTGATCCGACGATCAGGATGCGTGAAGTGCCGGGTCGCTGAATGCTAGCCCTTCCGCCGTGGATGGAAGTTGTGCATCGTTGGACTCGTGATGTTCGTTACAAGCAGATTGTGCTGCTTGGTGACTTTCGAGGTTCATGTCTGGAATCGTACGGCCAGCGCGTGATCGATCAGAAGAGAAGTCGAAGCTCGTAGCCAGAAGTGGCGATGTTGTGTAAAGTGGTGATGTCGCCGTCGCATTGCAAATCAACGTCGTTCCATGCATCGCCAACCAATCCTGGTGATTCTGCGGTTTCTACAAACTCCGCAGTCATGTCTTGACCCTCGGGGAGCTCGCGAACGCAGTCGTCATCGAAGAGTACTTGCAGTCCGTTGCGGCTTACGCGCACGGTACGTATGACGTTGGTAGGCTCAATATCGCATTTGAGCGCAACGGCGTTGACGAAGTCTTTGTAGGTGCGGCTCATCAAGTAGATCGCACGGTAGTAGGTGTCTGGAGCAGGCTTGCCAGGAATGCGAGGCTGTACGTAAATGCAAGCTATAGGTTTTATAGCACGCTCTGGAGGTGGTTGGTAGTTGCGGTCAACTCCGACAGCTTCGACCCATCCAGAGACAGTCCCACTCTCTGGGGAGATGGTTTGAATTTTCACAGGCTGATTATCCGGCGGGCTTGCAAGTTGTTGCAGGTTCGCTGTCTTGATGTCACCAATGGCTGTCTGTGGCGACGGGCGCCATTCACCAGAGTCCGTTCTGGATACGCTAGTGTAAGGAGTCGGCAATGTTGAATCTCGACGTGTTTCAGTGAGCGACTTGTTACTCGGGGTTGGAGAAACCAGGGACAAATCTTCGCCACTTTGTTCCCAGTTGGCATTCTCCCCAACTTCAGGCTTGACCTGTTCGCTATCTCCGGGTATCTTGACAGGGTGAAGATCTGGATCGTCCTCCTCAGCGCCACGTAGGTAGAGAACTGAAGCAGGCCTGGTTGAGCTGAACATATCTTGCAGAGTCATGAGCTTCATGTGCAAATCATCCTCGGCTGAGCTACCACGACCGGCATTGGCGGTGGCTGAAGAATCTACCGACCAGGTTCGTCGATGTTTCGCTGCCTTACCTGGTCTGTCCAAGAGCCCAGCCTTTGCGACAAACGATCCGCTTCTTTTACGTTTGCTGTTGTCACGCATTCCAGACTCAATTTGTGCGATCTGCTGATTCATCTTGTCCATGGTCTTCTTGACGTGCGCAACGTCGTTTGAAAGCTTGCGCTCCGCTCCATGGTCGCGGAAAAGCTTGACTTTGCAGAAACAGACCTCAGAGCTTGGGGTTGGCTTCGTGCTTGACGATAGGTCACCGATAATCTCAGTCTTCGCGCAAAGCCTGACGGGGATGCCTTTGACGCCCTTGGAGTGGCTGAAGTCCGTAGAGAGGAAGTTGAAGCGCACAGCGATGGGACACTCGGACGCGCCTGCTGGTGGAGTCCAAGTCACGCAAAAGCCGTCGAAAGAGGCGCTTTCAAGTTCCACGTGCGGCTTGCTTGGATCTTCTGTGCCATTCCCCGGAGATGAGTCAACGTATTCGACAGCCTGTAGTCGCCCACCTCGCTGATGCGCTTCGTTGATTCCGCGGCCTTCTTTCCAAAGTTGCCAGCAAGCGGCAGGCTTTGAACGCTGTTGCTCATCCTCGAACGAAACGCGCACAAAGGTGCGGTATTTCAACGGAGCCACAGGGCGGGTCATTTGTGTGTCGATGACATTGAGCGTGTACGCCTGGCCTTTGTTGAGATATGTGATGGGAATTTCATCCGCGTGTTTGATCATGGCAGTGGGCGCGTTCAAGGTGGCATGGAAGCGGAACTTCTCGCCATTGGAAGGATAAGATGGAGGAGGCATCGATTGGTGGAAGCTCTGCGGATGCATGAGTAGTTCAGGTGATTGATGTTGCGAATGCTGGGCAGTGTCCAGATCCAGGCTCACGTTCCCAATAGGGGAATCTTCCATACGTCCTTGGTCAAAGCTTGGCTGATGTGTCAATTGATGAGGAGCAAACGTCTGCTGCTGAGGTTGAGCTTGGAGATGATGCATCTGGAAAGGATTCATGTGCTGAAAATGGGGTTGCTGTGATTGGAAATGATGCTGCATCTGCGGCTGAAAGGGATTGAAACCGACGGCTGGGTGTCCAGCATGCAGACCGCCATGTAACGTGCCTTCCGATGTAGGCATAGACAGCGGTGTGCCCAAACCCATGTGGAAAGGCGTGTGCAGGTCTCCTGCCTGAGGGTGGAATATCGTATTAGTGCCACCAGGTGTAGGCGTGTAATAGCCCGTCAAGTGGTTGCTGAAGCTGAAGCCTTGGTTGCTTGGGTCCATAAAGGAAGGCGTCAGTCCCGAAGCAAAGCTCCAGGGCTCGTTCGAAGATCGAAGAACTGGAGCTAGGCTTTGCGAGTCCGATGGATTCATGGTCTTCGCGTCTGGTTGGACGGCGCCAGTATTGAATCTAGGAGCACGTCAGCATATTGTCAACATGTATGTAGCTTCAAGCACGTGCGCGCATGTTTATATGTGCACCGCGGTCAGGTTGAACATACTCTTGGAGGTCAGACGGCGCAGGCGCGTCATCCAGCGCCGTTGCGCCAGGCTGCGCTGGTTGTGCCTCAGCAGATGAGGCATTTTGAGTCAACCCAGAGAATCTCGACTTGAAGCTCTCGTATAGCTCGGCGGGCGGTTTCTGCGATGTCCGTCTATGTATATGGTCAGCTTTGTTATCCTTCGAACGCCTGTCGTGAGCAGAGGTATAGGGATCGCTGATCGGTGTGGCCGTGGAGGCTTTGCACCGCGCAGCTCTCGGCACGCGCAGCTTACCTGGTGAACATCTTCGCACTTGACCGGTCAACAGGGCATTTGAAAGACAGAGAAAAGCTGAAGAAGTCTTTTTTGAGGGCAGGCAAGGTCGTCAGGCCTTACTACTGGGGCACGTTAGGCAGGGTGAAACAAGAGATGAAGGCACAGAGGAGACCGGACGAGCAGCCACTTTCAAATGACCGCCACAGCCGCTAATGCAAGGCTACTGGGACGCGATGAGGGTCCGAGCAGCGCATGGCGCACCGCCCTGGCTCTGCGTGCAGACGCCCAGCAATCCCGGCCCTCCGCCCAAAGCCTTCAGTTTTGCCGCGTGTCAGCTAGGCCTAGAATGTCCCGTCTCCTCTTCGCTGGCGTCAGAACGCCTGACGAGGCGGTGCAAGTGTGGCGCGTGGGGATCGATCGAGTGGCTCATTGGCCTCTTGGCCGAGGCTGGCATGTGCAATGATGTGACGCGAACCTGTGACCCGAAAGATACATCCATGATCCCAGCAAGAGAGCCACAGATGGTCTGTGGCTCAGCAGTTCGCTCTCCACCCCTCTGAGCCGACATGTTTACCATCCTTTTGTGGAGCGAAACAAATGCCCAACCAGCCAATGACCCAAGTCACGATCTCCGACGTCGAAATGACGCCTGCCTCTTCGGAGTCGCAAGCATCAGCCTTGTGCGAGCTCTGCCTGTCTCCCCACTAGTTAAGGTCATGTATGTATAAACCCCCAGTATCACAATTTCCAGCATGGCCCGGTGGGACCCTGTCATTAAACGATGTCCCGAAGGCACGGCGGTTTTGCCCTCTGCGACGGGACGCCCGATGTTGCGTTCTCGATCCCTCCTCCCAGGAGGGGAAGAGCTTTCCTAAACGTCAGCCGATACCGTGTGCGGTGACATGCGTGGGGAATCAGCCACGGCAGCCACGGCAATATCGCAAGATTGCAGAAAGAGAGTTTGTAGACTGACTGATCTGCGCCACGGTGTGCCGCATACCAGCCAAAAATTCGGGTGGCCTAACGCGCGGTTGATTGCAGATCTACAGCGCTTGCATGGAGGCATTCTGTTTTTCAAATACGGCACCAAGGTCGTCGTACTCCTGGTTGTTCGTCCACTGATTGTTGAGCTCGGGTGGAGTGTTGTCTTATCCGATCGCGCCCCAAGACACGTGCTCCGTGGCCCCATGCGAAGCGAAATTGTCACCGCGCTTGGGCCAACGAATCACAATTGCCGCATGGCTTGCGAGCTGCGAGCGATATGACATGGATTCGAAGACCCCAGGAGGTGGGAGCCGGGCGATTGATGCAATCGCATTGACAGTGCAGCCCTACAGATGCGTCTGGGACTGCCGTGTATCGCCTAGGACTTGGCAAACCTGTCTGTTTGGTCCTCGCAAAAGCAACAATGAAAGCTATGGACGTGGGCCGTGTCGCAATCAATCCAGCGTCCTGACACTTGACATTGCTTGCAACGTGCTCGCATTATGATTGATGTTTATTAGCCGAAGTTCGATGTTACCCTACCGATCCACTGAGGGAAAGTTTCATCGAGGTGAGAGAGGAAGACGTGCCACCCCATTCTCGCCTATACCGAAAGGCAAGCCATGAATGTTGATCGAGTGGCTGTGCAACGCCACTTTGTGGCACAGATGGAGAGATCTTCGCTCTAGAGCTCTTTGACTTTCAACCGCTGTGTCGCGCGAGCCCCAATGATTTGCAGTAGCAAGGTGGCTGACGCGGACTCCCACGACAAGAAGACGGGCATGTAGTCCAACGGTTTGGATAAGATCGTCCGGCAGCACTGCGCTTGACCCTACTATTTTGAGTGCCGTATACACGCCGGGCTCAACGCGTTCACCTCAGACCGTGGCGTCATTGTACAGTGTTGATCAGTAATCACGAGGATGCGACAAGCCATCCCTTTGCGGTGTAAACTCTCCGCATTCTGCTCGCGGAGATTTGCTGGCACGCTACTGTATTGCTCCGTTATGAGCGGGGTCGGGCGCAACTATCAGGCACGTCGATGAGAGCGATGGTGAACGAGGCAGGTCTGCTTCCCATGCCCGATCGTGATAGCATTCTATGATCGTTCGGGAGAAGCCGCTCTTCGCCAGGAGCACGAGCAGCGTCACGCGGTGTGCACCGTGATCAACGGGGATTCACCGCCAAGTACATGAGCCCACCAAGACGGCCGATGCACCCGTTCCCAGCCGCTCCAGCCGTTTCTCCAACGAACACATGTTCGAACGTTTCTACGGTCAGTGCAGTAGTAGTAGTAGTGGGAGTGAGACGATGTCCGGGCTGCAAGGCTGAATGGTGAAACGCGCCATTCCCCGGCTACGTACCCTCCGCTTCTGGCCAGAGTCTATAGCGAGTCCTTAATTTTGACCATTGATCGCGCGCCACCTCATTCCTCCCCGGCAGTACCATCACGGCACATGACGGGTCACGTTATTGGACGAAGCCCACGACGATGACTATGCAAGGTCCGCGGCGATTATTACGTGTGGTTCCCTCGTGCTTGAAGACTGTTTCATGTGGTCGTTCTGGCCTTTGACGTATGCATGTCGCACTGCAATGACCGAGCATCGCAGTAAATCGCAGAAGCAGGTGATGCAATCCATACTACTCTATTTCGGATGAGGACGATTCCAAGGCCCATACTGAAGGAGTGATACACGTCTAGGCCATCGGTTACAAGTGTCCTGCAGACTTACTTACACTGAGGCGCAGCGACGCGACATCACGTCAACTTCACCAGGATCCCGTTTCCTGCAGCTCCTGGCGATCTTCTGTTAAAACGTCGTTATCTTTGCCACCATGGCGAAGATGCAGTAACGGGTGAGCATCCTCGGATGAAGCTCCCATGGGCTGCACGGTCATATTCCGTGCAATTCGAGAACGTCCTTCATTACTACCTCGCGTGGGAAAATGCAACTTGATACCCGGAATGTCCGATTCGCCACCGTCCCTAGCCGGTATTGTGCTCCCGCCATGTGAGGTACCAGCGCGTACACCATTGGTGTGGTCGATGAGCTGTCGATTGGATGCAGTCCCTGCAGCGTCAACCGAGCTGAAGCCATGCCGCCTCTGCTGTTCTAGACGGCTTGCAATCGTATGGCTTGTCTGTGTATGTGCCGTATGGGTTGTGCTGCGCGTGCTGTTGGTGGTAACGCGGTGAGCAGAGTGCGAGCTGTACACTGAGCTAGCAACCGAGCTGCTTCTTTGTCCTGCTTGCTCTGAATCCTTCATCGCGGTCAACAGACTGTTTAGTGAGCCCTCGCGTTGCTGTCTTGGCTTTGCTAAGGCAGCACTGTATGTTGGGCTGGGTATCTTGGAGCTGAGTCGACTATCATTGGTGCGGGCTGATGTTGAAGGGCTGGACGGTAGTGGCGACAAATCGCGGTGCGTCGTCTTGGAGGGTACTCCGTGCGATATTTCGGGAAGGCATGAGAGGGAAGCGCTTTTCCGCAACAAGTTGTCGCGGCTCAATGGGGTTTGGTAAGTAGCTTCAAGCGGAGCGCTGTCATCCCCAACTTCGAAAGAAAATCTACGCATCTCAGGTGTAGTATCGAGACTAATCTGGGGTCTGAATCTGTTGATGAAGCCCCTAATTTGCGAAGTTTTGCGAGCCGGGATCGTTTCTGAAGGTCTGCTAGCAGGAGCAGTTGCCACACGCTGAAGCTGTATCGGACCCAGGGTTTGAAGTGATGTATCTTTCAACGGTGCCTGCGAAGCGAAAAGCTCTATGAGTCGCGGCATGACGAACTCAATATCCAACCCTCTTCGTCTCGATATGGTAGCTGCCATCTGACAGATGTCCTTGATGTCGCTGTCCTCAACCTGGTCATCGGGTGGTGTATCGTGAAAGCGGAGCACTTTATCAGTGTTCTCGTCAGGGAGGAAGTCACCAGCACAGCTGAAGGTAGAAGTGGTATCATCAGAGAAGCTGACTCTCACATCATTCTGTCGTTGGGGAGGAATCCGTGCTGTCTTCTTCTCTGAGATTTGCGCTTGATCTTCGAGGAAAGATGACTGGAGTAGAGACATGCTCGGTAGATGCGGCGGTGGGGTACCAAAGGGTAACTCTGCCAAAATGCTCGTCTTGGAGATCTTCTTTGTGAGCTTTTTAGACAGCTTCGCCATGCGAGCTGAAGGAGATGCCGGACGGTTTCTCATGGTCGCTGCCGCAAATTAGCATGACTGACGGGGCTCCCGTTGTGGGTATTTTTACCTCTCTGACTGCTCCACGAAGGATCTTCAAACCGTTTGGTCTTCTCAAGAAATTCGAAGACGGTCTCCTTTCCATCATCTTCGTCATCCGGCGTGGTCATCTGCTGTCTCCTACGGATCAGGCTATCTTGTCTCACTAGTGCAACTTCTGCAACGCTACGCTTGCCTCTGGCGATGACGAGCTCCAACCTCTTCACTTCGGCCTTGTAGGTCTGCTTCTCCTCTTCCCACTTGGACTCGGCGCGCTGTATCGCTGACCTCTCGATAGATCGGGCGTCACTCTCCTCAGAAAGTTGCTTCTCTAGGAGGGCTTGCTGGTCTGCCAAGTGACGGTATGCCTCAAAGATCTGTAAAAGCGCGCCATTGAAGCGCGGGTCAAGTGCTTCATACGGCTCAGTCATCAAGCGACACAAGATGGTGTCCATGAACTGATCCGCACTTGGATCTGGGAAGGTGTCCTCGATGGCCCATGAAGGAAAGCTTTCCGATGGTGTTTCTGCAAACACTGGATCAGGCTCGGGTTTGACTGCAGCTGCGAAGGGTCCGGATTGCGACAGATACGATGATATTTTTGGTCGCAACCCTCTCTTGGGTGTCGGCGGGCGTGTTGATGCAACTGACCGGGGATCCTGATCAGGTTCCGTGACCTCTATGAGCGGCGTGCGCGATCTTGAGGGTGGAATCCGACGGACATGAAGCCATGGTGGGATGTCGGCCATACCAGCTACAGTGCGGTGCTTCGATGAGGGAGACTTGTGTTGTAAAAATGAGGAGTACTTGTGTCAAGAAGTTGTACGAGGGGTGAAGAATGCCGGCATGAGTGAAGGCCTGGCGGGATTCAAGTTGCCGGTCGTGAAGGAAGGCGCGCGTGTCGTGACTGCCAGTCCCAATGAGCAAGGCAGCCACACATCATTTTATGTTCGACCCAGAATATGTGCATATCTTGGTGCTTGTAGTAAAACATGCACGGCTAACGACTGCTTGCTTGTGAGACACGTTGCCCGCAGATAGCAAACATGCATTGTCAGTAGCACATTAAACGTATTGCAGCGGAACAAAGCATTGGTACCACGAGAGAGATTGGGATCGAGGTGATAAGAATCGGTTCTGTAATCGGATTTAACATAATCGACTATTTGACTATTCCAAAGTACACACGAGTCCAGCCTCTGCTCAGAGTGAGAGGATCGGTACTCGATGTAATGTCGCCACCTCTTCATGCACCACTGTAGACGGAGTAACCGACACCGGTGTTTGGTAATGAGCAGGCAGTTCCCGAAGAAACTTGATCTTGGCACGTAAAGATAAATCCTTCAGTCTGAGGAGCATGGGAATGGCTCGACGCTGTACACACATATGCCTTGCGCTCTGTCAAAGCAGCGCGTATTGTCGGGCGAACCGATTTCAAGAAGTAGAAATGCAATGAAACAGCTGAACGATACAAACCAGAAGTGAGAGGCCGGGTCGTGGGAGAAAACATTGAAGGTTGAAGGATTCGGATCTCATAGCCACCTCATCTGCGCTGAGCACAGATTCGTGTTCGCAGAACTGGAAAGGTGCAGGCTCGCCATCATAAACGCCCAGGTTGTTTGTGTGTAAAGATTTTTTTCCTGAACTCATCGTTTACGCGGCATCCCTCTTGCCCTCCTTAACCTCCTTCTGCAGCGGAAGTCAGTACTTGTGTCCAGGATCCAGGCGCGATGCGAGTGTCGGAACGTACCAGGGCCTTCATGGTTCCGTGAAGAGCGTGCTTGTGGTTGCGACGGAACTTAGGGTCGGTACCCTTGAGCGAAGGGTATCTGTTGGTCTTGGGCTTGTGGATACTGTGTGCGCATTTGCGTCAGTTTCCAGTGTTCTCAATTGTCCTGCGCGTCTTCCATCCGGTGCAATGTTCCAAGGCGCTGAGGTTCGGTCTCGATGGAGGATCGTGGGAGGATTCGTGCGTACCCGTTCTTGTGAGCCTTCTTGCTCTGGTTGTGCTGAGACGAGTTCTTGGACTCTGCGGGAAAATTAGCATGACATCTTCAGGCAGCGGACAACGAGATTCCACATACTGGCCATGGCGACGGTGTTCTCGTGTCAAAGGGCTGAGTATCGACTTCGTTTGGCGTAGCTGTCCGGACTGGGCTGCTTGATGTTCAAAATGAAAGTGCCAGGTGCGGAACGTTTGCACGGACCAGCCCGAGTGCATCGGGCTTGGCACTAGACTTCAACTCCGTGAGGACGATACTGTAGAACATGTTATGCAAAGCAGACGATTGGGCTCAAGATAGGTTTGAGAGATGTTATCGACTCATTGTGATCGTTGACTTGACCTTAACACCAGTCTGATTGTCAGCAGTGCTATGCAAGGCCGTATCGAGACGGCGTCATGAGTCTTGGCGTCTCGATGAAAGCGATGAAGGTAGTTCTAGAATGCTTTTCCGCAATGCATGAAAGATATATAAACCCGAGACTTATGTCGTCTTCTGTATACTTGGTAATAATCTGACCCCTTGGTGATTTACGCAATGTGTATATTGACACGAGGAGTCATCCAAAGAGACACAAGTTGGCACATTACACCTCGTCTTTCAGAATTTGAAAAGCATGCTCCGATATGCCAGGATGCGCACCATTTCTCTTATGTCTTCGTGTCAACATCCAGTTCCAGAACAGGTAATGTAAGAGGAATGAATCATCAACTGACAATACGTGAGCGATTTGCATCAATCCAACATATGCGACCCACAAGTGCTACACCAAATGTCGCACTAACCCTACTAACCCTCAAGACTTCCATTGTACATGTATGTGCACGATTATGTCAATGTATGCATTGCATCGAAATTGGCTAGCGCTTATGGGAATGGCCAGGTGTGTCAACTTCATACGTCCTATCTTGTCGAGGGAAGCTGTAGGGCTATGCTACATTCGATATAGCTGGATGGTTCGCGATGAAAGACGATTTCTAGACTGAAGCTGAGGTGACTGCCACAACTGTAGCAGAACGTCCCTTATTTTGGTATGTTATCATGCTAATACTAGTATGAGCCTCCGAGAAGAACAACATAAATGACCCTTGAGTGTCTGGCAAATGGCCGGTAGTATCATGGTGTTCCGACCGCCATGTGGGCTTTGTACTTCCGCTTGTGTGGTCGAGAGTTCGTCTTCGGTATGCCAATGCAATTTTCCGGATGTGTTGAAGTTATCATATCGTCGTCATTATCGACAAAAATGTGCTCCTGGATGACTAGAGATATGGTCGGACCGAGCGTAATCGTCATGAAATATTTTCCTGCTTGGGGCGACCTTTGGGGCTGCCGAAGGGGCTCGAACGTCAAAATGCCAATACTGGTTGGCGGATGTGATCACACAGCCACGTCGCTTTCATGCTGGCTGTAGTCGGATGCGTGTGACACTGGCGCAAAGATTTGTTGGCGGCATAGCAATCCACGAAAATTTGCTTTCAGTCCAGATTTTCGCTCATACTCGCGGTGAAAGAAATTTGCTCCATCTCTGATCCGCGCGGCGCACTTCACTCCTCCACAATCATCGAGTCCTCCGTGTCATCCTTCTTTGCGACAGCTGATCCATAGCCAGCCGCCGCCTCGGCCTCCTTCTGGCTGTATGGCTCCTCCTTGAGAGCCTTCACGCGGCGTTTGTGGGGTTTGCTCTTTTGGTGAGATTTGAAATTGGCCTCAGACTCGTACCACTTGGCGCATTCGATGCAGTAGAAGTCACCGAAAGCAGGGAGGTCTTCGGGCGCCTGAGTCTCGTGGTATTGCTCCAAGTGACGCTTGTTGTGCAAGTCGGCGTGAACCTGGTCGAGATCGCGGGTGTGACGGCGAGTCTTCTTCTTTGAGTCGACTCCTCTGATGGCAGGCATGATGGCGGAAGCGTCGAGGGATAGTCGCGTGTACTTTCTCGAACGTCGATCTCAGATCGTATATGGACTTATCTAATCCCGTATTACAGACCGTGGTGGAGGCTTTCGCATTAGCATGTGAACGCCCAAAAATTGTGAGGGAACTATTCTAGGCTAGCCAGCTTTCGGGAATAACCCCGGCTACACTTCAGACTTCACGATGTCTCGTGAACACGGACCAACGCTGACCAGAACGGTTTCACCACGCTACCTTAGTAAGGCGGAGAGTCGGAGAGATGGCGGAATGCGGTAGGTCCATCATAGTCAATCTGCCGTCCGCCCACGCCGGGCGCGTTTCCCACGTGAACGTCTTTACGTGTAGTGCACAGCAATTCGAACGCCAATATCAATATCGCGATGAGCATGCGCACAGCATGGCATTTTTGCATCCGGCTTCCCGAGTCTCCCGAGGCCTACGCCTCTTGGCACGTGTGCCCGTAATAATAATGCTATTCTTCTGCCACTGCTCTGGCCTCGGCGATTGACCGAAAAGACCCACGGGAGCCAGGGGCACTGACAGCCGCGGTTAAGTTCACTTCCCAGCACGCCTCGGGACCACCGAAATGGGAGGTACATGCCGGCCTAATGGAAATGTCGCGAGACTTATCTGAATGTGCTGAAGGAATGTCAATCGCTCAAAACGCGTGTCTGCTCAAGTTGTGTAAGATGAGTCAGCAAATTGATAGTGTCACGAACGTCAGATAGCACAGAAAAAGCACGCATCGTGTACAATAATGAATGATTATCTTCAACAAATGCCGCGTCTTCGGTGTCTCGCCGAGAGGCCGGGCAGCGTGCAGAGCAGTGCCTGTGACGACGATAAGACGCAGGGATCCCAGTCCCGCCAGTTGCCCACGGAACCGAGCGACCAATCAAAACGGGCGTGTTTACTGACAGCGTCTGAGCTCTTACCTAGAGCAGCCGGGCCCGCGCGAGCAGCTTCTTCTCCGCTGCTTTCTGCCACACCACATCCAACTACACAACTCTCCTCTCCCCTTACTTAATCCTCACACATACCCTTGGGCTTGCTGCTGGACCTGCAGAGCCTTGAAACACAGCTCCAGGACAATCCACGAGCAGAGAAAGGGTTGATTCATCATGCTGTCCGCCAGAGTCGCCGCGAGGCAATTGGTATGTTCCCTGCTACGTTTTGCGCCTCGTCAGCGCGCAGCGACACCAGCTCATTGATGGAGACGTCGTCAACTAACAATCCCGTCACAGCCTCGCGCCATCGGCCGTCGCACATTCGCGTCCGTCCAGGACTCCCCCCTCAGCAAGAAGGTCGAGATGACCAACGCCGAGAAGGGCCACTACATCAACTACCAGAAGATGAGCGAGAACTTGGGCATTGTCAGGGCCAGACTGAACAACAAGCCTCTCACATTCGCTGAGAAGATTCTCTACTCTCACTTGGACGACCCTCACGGTCAGGAGATCGAGCGTGGCTCCAGCTACCTCAAGCTCCGCCCCGATCGTGTTGCTTGCCAGGATGCCACCGCCCAGATGGCTCTCCTCCAGTTCATGAGCGCCGGCATGCCCAGCGTTGCCACTCCCTCCACCGTCCACTGTGACCACTTGATTGAGGCCCAGGTTGGTGGCGAGAAGGATTTGGCTCGCGCCTACGACATCAACAAGGAGGTCTACGACTTCCTTAGCACCTCTTGCGCCAAGTACAACATTGGTTTCTGGAAGCCCGGCTCTGGTATTATTCACCAGATCGTTCTCGAGAACTACGCTTTCCCCGGTGGTCTTATGATTGGTACTGACTCTCACACTCCCAACGCTGGTGGTCTCGGTATGGCCGCCATTGGTGTCGGAGGAGCTGACGCCGTCGATGTCATGGCTGGTCTCCCCTGGGAGCTTAAGGCCCCCAAGGTCATCGGTGTTAAGCTTACTGGCAAGCTCAGCGGCTGGACCGCCCCTAAGGGTACGCTCTCCGAATCTTCGAAGCTGCTATCTGCGGCTTTGATAGCACAAAATGCATGAGAACCATCGAGCTAACATTTTCTAGACATTATCCTCAAGGTTGCTGGTATACTTACCGTCAAGGGTGGTACTGGCGCCATTGTCGAGTACTTCGGCCCCGGTGTTGACACCATCTCAGCAACTGGCATGGCGACGATCTGCTTGAGTCTCCCTCCTTCTGACTGTTTGAATTGCTGCTAATACTTTCCAGGCAACATGGGTGCTGAGATCGGAGCCACCACCTCCCTCTTCCCCTTCAACGACCGCATGTACGACTACCTGGCCGCTACCAAGCGTTCCCAGATTGGTGACTTCGCTCGCTCTTACGCTGCTGAGCTCCGTGAGGACCAGGGCGCCGAGTACGACCAGCTCATCGAGATCAACCTCTCTGAACTCGAGCCCCACATCAACGGTCCCTTCACTCCCGATCTTGCCACCCCCATCAGCAAGTTCAAGGATGCCGTTAAGGCCAACGGCTGGCCCGAGGACCTCAAGGTCGGTCTTATCGGCTCTTGCACCAACTCCTCTTACGAGGACATGAGCCGTTCCGCCTCCATCGCCCAGGACGCTCTCGATCACGGCATCAAGTCTAAGGCTCTCTTCACTGTCACTCCCGGTTCCGAGCAGATTCGCGCCACCATTGAGCGCGACGGTCAGCTCAAGACCCTCGAGGACTTCGGTGGCATGGTTCTTGCCAACGCTTGCGGACCTTGCATTGGCCAGTGGGACAGACGTAAGCACACTTGCAATTGAGCATCGGTACTTCCTCTACTAACACATCCTACAGGCGATGTCAAGAAGGGCGAGGCCAACTCCATCATCTCTTCCTACAACCGTAACTTCACAGGAAGAAACGACGCGTTGAGTTTGCACCAAAAATGAGTTGTTCTAACACATACTTACATCTCACAGTAACCCCGCCACTCACTCCTTCGTCACCTCCCCCGATCTCGTTGTTGCCATGTCTCTTGCCGGCACCCTGAACTTCAACCCGCTTACCGACACCCTCAAGGACAAGGACGGCAACGAGTTCATGCTCAAGGAGCCTTCCGGCGCTGGTCTTCCCTCCGGCGGCTACGACCCTGGCATGGACACCTACCAGGCCCCTCCCGCTGACCGCGCCTCTATCAACGTCGCCGTCAGCCCCACTTCTGACCGTCTCCAGCTCCTTGAGCCTTTCAACGCCTGGGACGGCCAGGATGCAAAGGAGTTCGTCTTGTCCTCGCCTCCACATCAAGAATTCCTTCGCTAACTTTTCACAGCCTTCCCATCCTCATCAAGACCCAGGGCAAGACCACCACCGATCACATCAGGTATGATACCAAACGCTACAAATTGTATCCAGAACGACCTGCTAACTTCAATGTAGCATGGCTGGTCCCTGGCTCAAGTACCGCGGTCACCTTGACAACATCTCCAACAACATGTTGATCGGTGCCATCAACGCCGAGAACGGTGAGGCCAACAAGGTCCGCAACTTCACCAACGGCGAGTACGACGCTGTCCCCGCCACTGCCCGTGACTACAAGAGCAAGGGCATCAGGTGGGTCGTCATCGGTGACTGGAACTACGGTGAGGGCTCTTCCCGTGAGCACGCCGCTCTCGAGCCCCGTCACCTTGGCGGTCTCGCCATTATCACCCGCTCCTTCGCTCGTATCCACGAGACCAACCTTAAGAAGCAGGGTATGCTTCCTCTTACCTTCTCCAACCCTGAGGACTACGAGAAGATCCAGCCCCACGACAAGGTCGACCTTCTCTGCACCCAGCTCGAGGTTGGCAAGCCCATGACCCTCCGCGTTCACCCCGCCGACGGCTCCGCCACCTTCGATATCTCCCTCTCCCACACCTTCAACGCCGGCCAGATCGAGTGGTTCCACAACGGCTCTGCCCTCAACACCATGGCCAAGAAGGCTTAAATCAGTCAAAGAGCAAGGACAAGATGATGTTTTTTGACAGATTTGATCTGGAACCTGCTTTAAATTAGCGTTCCCCCAGAGATGAAGAAACGCGAGGAGAAGAACGATGATATACCAAAAATCGGATGTCTGGGGAGGACGACGTCAGCCCAGGAGGCGTGGGGTTGTAGTACTGTGCATATCTTGTGTTTTATTAGGCGAACCGGTGATAGGCAATGTACTTTTGTTCTGATGTTCAAACAACGGCTGCTTTCCAATTATTAAAGGTGTTGACCAAGTCGAATTGTACACTTTCTATGCACTCTTGACTTACCATATGTCAAGCTAGGTAGGTCTGTTCCATAGGCCTGCCGAAGTTTTCATGTGGAGTTGCTGTTATAAAGAAAGGACTTGTGATTTTCGACTGTCGTGACCTGATCGTTTCAATATATATGAAATTGTATTTACGAAGAACGTTAGGTCTTGGACCGCCACAACAGGAGCAACAGCGACAACAACAACAACAACAACAACACCAACAACAACAAAGCAGCAGCAGCAGCAGCAGCAGCAGCAACAACAACCACAAGGAGGATTCTCATGTTGCCCGCGCTCTCGCGGATGTTTCAGGGGTTTTTTGTGCTATTATCAGTACCCATGCCAGTATCTTCATACAGCACACAGTCTCCCCAGGGATACGCAATCTGCCCGAGCTACTATCAGCAAGTACAAGGTCAGTCGACGCTTATGCGATGATACTGACGCATCGCTCTCCATGGATGGCATCTTCTGCTTTCCTCGTCTCAGTGTATAAAAGCACTATCTGCATGCCAAAGCACGGAGGGAGGGAGCCTCCTTAGACAATCGTCTCACGGGACTGCCATGTCTCCCGATTCCACCATCAACGCTCATGGTTTAAGACTTCGACTCTTGCCTGTGAGTGAGCCCCTCGCCTTCAGTTACGTTTCTCCCGCAATAGACTTGCTCGCATGCTTCACCTTGGGAGGTAACATTTTAAGCATGATTGATCAACAAAAAAAGAGAGGTAGCCCATGTATGCGTGTGTGGAAAGCGTATCGTTAGCCTGTACTTCTGTACATACTGTAATGTGGGGTTGGGGATCAGGTGCTTCACAGTGTTCTGCATCCGTGATCCGAAGCGGCCTCGCTTGACCACATTGACAGAATATCAGATTGTGAGAATCTCGAAGACGCATCTGGTTTGGTATTGACAAGAGCGGATTCTCATACTGAAAGCTTGAATACGTGGTCTGCAGGTGTCCAGGAGCAACAGAAAATCGTATCAACGCCAGGCACGTTCCTAAACCACAACGCCGCGCGGCCGAGTAATATTGAGGCATCACAGTTCAAGTATCTTTTGTAATCTGCTCGAGAGTGACGACATTCATGTCCTCGAGCCCAGAGGGTATTTTGCCGTGAGAGTCGTAGTACCTCCGCTTCTCCGGATCGACAAGAATATTGCAGGCTTTATTGACCTTCTCCCAGCGATCGGAAGCTGACAAGTCGTTTGGAAGGTTCTGCGGACAATGCTTCGGAGCAAGCCTCTTGCGAACTCTGTCAAATATCAGTATAACGTACGATATCAGTGACTGCATGGGACACACCTGTTGAGCACCGCGACGATGTCCGCATGCGAGGTATCTGGATCGACGTCCAGCATTTGGTAGAGTAGTGGCCAGGTACTGTTGTCAACCTCAGGCTCCTCCACCTCCTCTTCCTGGAAATATACAGAGCCTGAACGCTCACTTTCACTATGGTTGACACCTTCGCCATGATCACCACGGTCCGAGGTTTTCTCTTCATCGTGCACCTCATGTTTAGGCACGACATGCTCCTCATGCTCCATGGGGATTTCATCAGGCATCTCCTCAGCAGTGTACCCAAAAGGCTTCGACTTCGAACTCCTCACGATCAATTGTAGGTCACGCAGCTCAGCAAGCCTCATGGAAAGCGAGTCACGGACATTCACTCTCGCATTGAGCGCTTGCAGCATTTGCCTATCTGTGGCATCTTTGTCACCAGCTTTTGCGTCGATGGCATCCATTTCCAGGATCAATTTTCTGGTGATGTCTTTGTTGGATTGCTCCATCAGATCAAGGGTTTTGGAATATGGGGAAGTCCCACACGTCATGTCGATACGAAGCTGTGAGATGCGTGCAGCTAGCTCGTCGGAGGCCGTTTTGTCGCGGGCAGTGAGCAGTTTGAGTTCGTCGATGTTGGTTTCGCGTGGTGGTGTTGACATTTTGGCGGGATTGGACGCTTGAGTAGGCTATTGTGGGAAGGTGGTAAAGTATAGCAGAACAAGATGTCGAGAGTGGAAGTGGTTTTATATACTCTCGAAGGCTGGAAGGATCCGTTGGTGAACGGATATCGTCAGCTTCGATCCTATTTGGTGAACAAAGTATATAGCCACGAGTAGCATGACGTTTTCGCACATATGCACTGAGTATAGGAACGAAGAGGAGGATGGGAAATGATCATACACTATTGAATTGGATGCTGCAATGCCAAGAAGCCCAAACGCCCATAATGAAGCCTACAAATCAACTTTACTGTCAAAAGTTGCCCTTCACTCCAACAGTAAACCCTCGAGGCGCAGCTAGAGGTCGTCAATAGCCTTCACATCACCCGTAGCGTCAAATTCCTGACGCTTCTGCTCCGAGTCAAAGACTTGACAAGCTGCCTGGAAGTCTGCGAATCGTGAAGCGGCGGATAGATCATCAGGGTTACGGTCGGGGTGCAAACGGAGCATGGCTTTCTTAGCCGCCCTGAAAGTTTTGTTAGCCTTTCGCGACAAGAGGTCGAATTGAGGGGACTTACTTCTTGATCTCAACGAGACTTGCACTAGGATCCACTTGGAGTACCTTATACAATTGCTTCGGGTCGACGATCCGCGTACCTTCGGTGCTGTCGCTCTCCACTGCTGGCGCAGCAATACGGTCACTGCTATTCGAAACTGGGACAGTTGCATCATTGGGAGTCGTCGCATTATTTGTGATATTGGAGATATGGTTGGTGCCGATGCCGCTCGCAGACTCGTAGGTCTCGATTTGTAGTGACTTCGAGATTGACTCGGTCTTCGAACCATCAATAGACCTCGACTTCGCATTCCCGGCTTTCTTCACGGCGTTCCGCCGGTCATTGAGCTCAGTCCAGAACAGGTTCTTCTGCTCAATGATGTGATCACCGAGCATGATCAATTGATTGAGCTCTTTCATGACCGCACGCTGAGCGGCGGTAGGCTCCTTCACATCATCGAGAAACAGAAGTTGGCGTTCACAATTTGCAACCACAGATCTGTCCCAGTCGGATAAAGCGTTCTTGTCGAGATCACTGAGATTGCTCGGGTCGGATTGCCGAAGCTCAGTGAGTCGTTCGCTCTGAGCTTTGAAGTGGGCCTTATTGCTTGCTACTAGAATGCGAAGTGTTTCGATGCTTTTGGGTTCTGCCATTCTGAGCGTGCGATTGTTGGTGTTCCGAAGTAGTCGGGGTTTTCAGTCAAGCAGTGATACAGCAACCGAATCTGTGTGTAAGGATTGCAAGATCCATGAATGATAAAGCTTATATATGCATTTGGCAATGCCAAACATCGCAGTGTATATGAGTGTACCCCATTTATCTTCCACGGCCTGGCCGGGAAGCGTGACGCCCTACAATCAGAACATCAAATGTCGTGTACATTGACCGAGGTAGTACTTTCGAATAACGGATTGATCCAGTACCTACAGAAGTGTAAATCGACTTCTGCCATTATATACGCAATCCCAGGATGAGTGAAGGACATCAGCAAGCAAGATCGCACCTTGTGACACATAGATCGGCAGTCACGAGTTTGGCATATCGCACGAGCAAACAGAAGCATGGTCTCTGATCCATGCTGATAGCACAGGCCTATCCGCGATATGAAAATGACAAGTCACAAAGCTGGAGTGAAGTGAAGTGAATGCTAAGTGGACCTTCGACTTCTGGCCACGATGACAAAAGTGCACGTGCAGCTCAAGTCCGTTGCTTCGCGCCTTCGTCACCAGCTCGCAAGTCCCGAGCAGCAGTCGCCCAGCAGCACCAAACAGCAAACGCCATCACCATCCATCCCTTCACACTACCCACATAAGCGCGCGACTCACTACTACCGAGCACAACAATATCTACAGAAGTCAATACTGCCAGGACCACGACCCATCATGGCTGAAGTCCTCAACCCAGCCAACACTGAGGCGCCGCACAAGCAGCAACCGAAGGCGGCCTCTGGTGGCATCAACATCGACACTATCGAAGGCCTCAGTGCCGAGGATGACCAGTATTCCACTTTCAAGAAACTCCAGAGACAACTCGAGTACATTAAACTGCAAGAGGAGTACATCAAGGATGAGCAGCGATCTCTCAAGCGCGAGCTCGTGCGGGCACAGGAGGAGATCAAAAGGATACAAAGTGTACCTCTTGTCATTGGACAATTCATGGAGGCCATCGATCAGAACACGGGCATTGTACAAAGCAGCACTGGCAGCAACTATGTTGTGAGGATTTTGTCGACGCTTGACAGGGAGTTGCTGAAGCCATCATCATCAGTCGCGCTCCACCGCCACAGCAACAGCTTGGTTGACATCCTGCCACCAGAGGCTGACAGCAGCATTGCTATGTTGGGCGCAGATGAGAAGCCCGATGTTTCGTATGCGGATGTTGGTGGTTTGGACATGCAGAAGCAAGAGATTCGCGAGGCTGTTGAGCTACCGCTCACACAATTCGACCTTTACAGGCAGATTGGTATTGACCCTCCCAGAGGTGTATTGCTTTACGGCCCCCCCGGCTGCGGCAAGACCATGCTTGTCAAGGCCGTTGCACACAGCACTACCGCGTCTTTTATTCGCGTTGTCGGATCGGAGTTCGTACAAAAGTACTTGGGTGAAGGTCCACGCATGGTTCGTGACGTCTTCCGCATGGCGAGAGAGAACAGCCCAGCTATTATTTTCATTGATGAGATTGACGCTATTGCCACCAAGCGTTTCGATGCGCAGACTGGTGCCGACCGAGAAGTGCAGCGTATTCTACTGGAGCTGCTGAACCAGATGGACGGCTTCGACCAGAGCTCCAACGTCAAGGTCATCATGGCCACCAACCGTGCCGACACACTGGATCCTGCCCTGCTTCGTCCTGGTCGTCTGGACAGGAAAATCGAATTCCCCAACCTTCGCGACCGACGTGAGCGCCGTCTCATCTTCTCCACTATTGCCGGAAAGATGTCGCTGTCGCCCGAGGTTGACCTCGACAGCTTGATTGTGCGCAACGACCCGCTTTCTGGTGCTGTGATTGCAGCTATCATGCAGGAGGCTGGTCTGCGCGCAGTTCGCAAGAACAGGTACAACATTATTCAGCAAGATTTGGAGGATGCGTACACAAGTCAAGTCAAGGGCACAAGCGAGCACGACAAGTTCGACTTCTACAAGTAAAACATTTCAAGAAAGAGACAAAGACATTCGGGCTGGGCTATGAACCCATCTGTAATGTGGTTGAGCAGGTGTATGGAAAGCACAGCGAATGTTTTCTGTACGATAGATAGAGCCAGGTACCGAGTAATGAGCTACATATGGCATCTTCTGAAGTGAGGGTTCTTTCGATTGTGAACATCATTGCATTCGATGCTGTGGATATCAGCGAGACGTTGACATATCCAAGGTTGCTGTTCGTGAGAGCGCCCGACCGACGGAGTCATTTTGTCAAGGCATCAACTAGTAAGTCCTCGATACGCACAGGAACGCCAATACCATTGTCTTGCTACATGTTCGATGCGCTCCGGTGCATCTCTTCACTTGTTGCCACCCCTCATTGGTGTCCTCATTTCATGCACTGAACAACTGATCATTCATCAGTTCAGATGCACGCTCAGCGCCTCATCAGCAGCATTGTCACGTGCGTAACATCCTGTGCCTATATCTTCTTTCCTTCATTGCCTCTACCTCTAACCCAACGGCATACACTACCAGTCAAGGTCTTGATGCCAAGTAGTAATACGAACGACCAACATGGAGTTCAACAGGGACAGCACACCTACGTTCGCCGTCAAGGAGGTTTCGACCAATCTACGAGAGGTTGACGTAAAGGTAGTAAACCGCGATGCGCTCGATCACCAAAGTTCGTTGCAGCTCACTTTACATGTAGTACGAGGAGCACGATGGCAAGTTCGTCCATGATTTCAGCTTTAAGACAAGCGAGCCATCCGTGCTGAAAAAGGTGAGCAGATGGACGTGCCATATCGACTACAAATGTGTTTCGTACTAATATGGAGAAAGCTCATGATCACCTCTGGCCCGTACACTGGTCTGCATGCTTATGTGGTCGTGGATGCGTCGCACTTCGCACTCTTCAAACTTCCCCTTGAGCTTCGACGCATGATCTACAAGACGGTCCTTCAGGATGGCGACAGGACAGCAATCACGACGACTCTCCTGAAGCGCTCCAAGCAACGCTACATATGGTGGGCACTATCGATCAGCCTGCAACGACTCAGGGCAACGCCGCCACATGAGCTCGCGCAAAGGGCAATGTTGCAGGCTTCGAGGAACAAGCACTACGCAGAACTCGCAGCACTCAAGCTCAAGGAGAGCGCACAGTCGATGATCGAGGACAGTCCGATCCCTACGAAGAACTACTCCATCATCCTTACAAACCGCGCGATTTGCAAAGAGGCGAGGGAATACCTCTACCGCGATCATCACTTCACCTTTGCCGGTCTGAAGACCATGCTCGACTGGTTTGACACCATCGGGGCGTGCAAACAGTATCTCACCCACTTGACGTGCGAAAAGACTGGCCATGTCATGATCTATTCCTGTTATCGTCAGCTCGAAATGGCTCCTTGCCTGCAATACTTCAAAATCACCCTCCCGATTTCTCTGCGCGCCACACTTGAAGTACACATCGACAAGCACTACGATGATCTCAAACAATACTTGCTTGCGCGCGACGCCGACGAAGGAGAGTCTCTCCGCAGATTGAGTCACATTCATTTTGCCATCGGCAAAGAACAGCTGGGTGTCTTGGATGCGAATGGCGGCCGTATCAAGGAGATGACGCCGGAACTGGAGGAGTCGTGCAAAGAGATGATCCGTGCCAAGCTGCGGAAACACTTGTCTGCTCAGATTGAATCTTGAGGGACGGGGATATCGATGAGGTAGCGAAGCGGCTGAGTGGTGTGGGGATGCGATGGTCGGTGTTGACTTTCTGGTATTCTTGTCCCGACGTTTCGGACAGAATTCCTACTGGGTTGATGATGTGCGGAGTCCTGTTGTGTTGCTTATCAATGTGTATTGTGCAGATGCGAGCAAAAATCGATCAATGTGTGTTTGTGCTATCGTCAAGGCTGCGTGCTGTCACAGGTCGCCTTGATGTAAGCATCGACATGGTGTTGGAGCCAGCCAAGCGTGTTGGTGCTACTTGCGTGTCCCGTGTCACCCGCTGGTCCAACCATTAGCGCCCATTCTTTTACAACGAATCATAGTGTATCGAAGCAGCAATTAGAGCTGTCAATTGCACTTCCAGCTTGGCGAGGCAGCATATGATATACATGTACGAATAGTCACTTATATTACGCATTGCTCAGGTGGCTTCATGTTGCGGTCCACACTTTCTCAGCCCTCTTGCACAAGTGCCCGCGAACTCGGGCAGCGCGATGCAGTCTCAAGCATAGATTGACGATGGACTTCGCTTTCGCGGTCATTGCCTTCTGAATCCTGGGTCAATATGGCTAGCTCATGAGCGGCGTTTTCCCCCTCTCCCCAAGCCGCCTGATCCAGCATCGCGCGATGACGCATAGCTCCCACTCGCGAGAGAGGGCAATCTTGCATCTGGAGGCGAATGCTGCCTTTGTGCCGGTTGATCATCTTGTCGAGCTTTTTCGGATGGAGGTTTATGATATCGTCACCGAACCGTGCCGTTAAGGCCGCAGCAATGTTAAAGATGTCTTGGTAAGTGCTGTAATGATGACTGTATCGCTGTGATCGACTGGACAAGTAGACTTCGACTTCCAACGAGAGCAGGAGAACAGCGTACACGATCGTCCATACACAGAAGCTCAGCAGCAGAGATGCTGAGAAGCCCCATGAATACTGGCCGGCAGCCACACATCGACTTGCGTTGGAGACTTCGTTGGAAGCAATGCTCTGTCCATTCCAAGCCCAAAGTGGGTTGATCCTAGTGATATTGAGTGCTGGTTCAGAGAGCTCGAAAAATTTTCCGCGTATTGAGATTGTGCTTGGGACGTTCATAAGTCCAGCATATTCTTGCAACGAAGTGCTTGAGCATCTTGGTCTACCGCTGTCCGCTGGTTCTGGGCATGTGTAAGTGCCGGATTTCAAGCTGCAGTGCTTGGCTATCGTCTCATTGTCTGTCGACTCTACTGTTAGAAGGTATGTTATCATGGCAGATCGCACAATGGGGCATTCTCACTCACAGTTCCGAAGTGTCTGGAGGATCTCGCTTTCATACTTTCTGCTTCCCCAGTGGGGAAGCAGCAGGCCTTCAGGCAGCTGGACTCTGTCTGCGTCAGAGAAAGAGATCTCGGCTGAGTAGATGTTCTTCAGAGGTTCTGTCATGCCCACATGACTATTATTGGCGTTGAACAAGCCGGTAAGGTCAGCTCGATATCCGGTCATCACCGACGTTATAGTGGCGAAACTTAGCACGTAGAAGCATACGAAAATGTATGCTCCCAAGCGAGATACTTTGATGCGCCAGCTTTCCGTCGACAAATGTCCGTATCTTTTGAACTGGAGAATCAAGTCTCGGAATAGGTCCCAAGTGGAAATTAGCTGTATCTGCTGACAGAAGAGAGCAGTCACTGCAGAGATGGACATTGCACTTTCCTCCATATTGAACGAGATCGACCGGCGAAGTGTGCGGTAAGTCAAAGCAGCGAACAGCGCTTGGCCATCCCTTCCGATTATGATATCCCAGCAAGCGTCCACGACTTTCGCCTGAGTGAAAGTAAATTTGGGGAGCAGTAGATTGATCGTGAAGTACTCATTGATGTCCCACAAAATCCTTGTCCCGCCGCTTTGAATGACATTGCCATCAGCGCTGCAAATAATGCCTGATTCTCCAGATACGGAACGACTCTGGAGAGGAAAAAATATACTCGTAAATGTTGCTGTGAATAAGAATATCGTAAATGGTTGCCAGTGCGTCGAGGTGAACCCGCCGCGCTTGTACGATTGAGTCCTGCCACAAATCGTATTCCACAAAGCGTGCCCGCTCATGCTGTTGGAAATCGATGTTAGTATATAGGTTCAAGGTTATTCTAAGGATGATATACCCTTGCGAGGAAGCTGTTGCTCTTATTTCAGAAGTTAGCACCAGGCTATGTCTCTAATGCTTGGCTGAACACTGCCACTTTTGGCTGCATATCGCCTAGCTGTCTCGGTAGGCTGTTGCTATAAATAATAAGAACTGTGCCTGTAGACAAGTACTTCGTGGGTGGCTCCATATGTCTGCTTATGGCTCTCACCTCTCGATCATGCGCACCCGTCTACACAAACGAATGTGCTTCCATTCGGCAGTCAAACATCGACTTATTTGGTGAAGGTCGGAAACTCAATCAAACCAAACCTGAAGATGTGGCTAGATTGCTGCAAGCCATTGTCTGGCATGCGACACTAGATGGGTGCCACATTCCAAATCGGCGATCATGTCTATGGCGATCTGCGAATGAAAGCTATGGTCACTGGTGATTAAAGTAGCAATGGCCACAGACGTGCCACAACACAGCCTTGCACAGAGCAAGCTGGGTGTGCGTGCGCAAGGCTGAGACTTAATGGTAAGCGTGAGATAGCGTCCGCACATGTAGTCATGTCACGCAGCCTTCACCTTGCATCATTAGCCTAACAAGCCATTGGTCCACACGTCTATCCAGACACGAAGGCCATCATCGTGCCTTCAAAGCATCCAAGCAGCTGCGAACGGAAACTAGCACAGAATGTCAGGCGGCAATCTTGCAAGCCAGCGTACATGCAGAAATACTTTGTACTCACAAGTGGGGATTTCTGAAGAATTATCGTGGTATCAATATTACATTGTTTTCTTCGTCTAGCGTTCACTGTTCCTACCCGGGAGGGTGAACTTCAAGTATCTTAGCATTACCATTATATCGATATCAAAGTATCTGTGTCAAATCACAATCCAGGACAACATTACTTCAACACCACAATTCCATCCTACCGACTCCACCAATACCCACCTCCACTCCCACTCCCAAGTCGACCCTCCACCCTCCTCTTCGTCTGCCCGCCACTATTGCCGGTACCAGGTCCAGACGCAACCCCATTACTCTTCCCGTCTCCAGCGTCCTCCTCACTCAGCAGCTTCCAAAGCTCAGCAACTCCAACACGCCGCGCTGGAAGCATGGAGTACTGCAGACTGTACAAATTTTTGCGGTGGATGGGCGGAACGAATTGCCCGCTGACAAGGCAGAGGAAGACACGGGGCGAGAGGTAGTGTTTCCGTAACCGGTGGGTGAGGTGTGCGTACTGCGTGAATGTGGCGCTTAGTGGAAGCGGGATGGAATGAAGGAGGATGTGAGAGATGGGCGCAGGAGTGCTGCTGGTCTGGCCGTCGCTGGAACTGTTCGGAGCTGTGAGTGGTTGTGGTGGTATGTCGCAGAGTTCGAAGCGGATGCCGCCGGGTAGACGACGGGAGTCCTTGATGCGCAGCATGAGCGCGAAGAGCGGGAAGTGGTTGAGAACGGCGAGCCAGGTGTCGAGAGCTGCTTTGAGAGCTATGATTGCCATGCGTGCGCCGGCGAAGGTGGCATAGAAGACTGCGACGGTGGGGAGGAGGAAAAATAGCAGGGTGAAGAGAATTGTTCCAAGGAGGAGCTGGTCAAGGTCGTAGTCGCAGCTATCGATACGGTTGCGCAGAACATTGCGCTTCTTGCCACGGAATAGGTGGAAGAGGGAGACGATGATCGTCAGTTGCCAGTTGTAGATTCGTGCAGAGGCGATGTAGAAGCTGTAGATGTGCATGGTGAGGAGGGAGACCAGGTCTGAGAACATTGAGATGGGTAGAGATGCGCCGGCGAAGCTACTGAGGCCAATGAACCGAATTATGTGAGGCAGGGCGGGCTGTAGCTGTGTCATGACACTCGCCCAGTAGTCTATTACCCATAAAAACAGGTCGCCGAGGAATTTGGCGAGCTCGGTATTGAGTTTGAGGCCAGCAGGCCAGCCCATAAGCCAGACGATCACGCGCTGCAAACCTTCCACAGCATAGACATTAACCAGGTGATTGACCTGGGCGCCGACCAGGTCTGCATTTTCGATGATGTACGACCCTAGCGCTATCCCGATGATAACATCGTTTGCGACCAGCCAGAGACTGTTGAAGAAACGTATGTACTCTGGATGGCTGTTGGTTATACTTTCCCAATCACCTCGTCGGCGGTGCAGTGTCACATATTGAGCAGGCCAATAGCAGAATTGCTGTAGCCGAATGTCGACCTGCTGTGCGGTGGCAGAGATGTCCTTGAGCGCTGCTGAGTCTGGTATGGGGCGCCAATCAAGCAGCTGTATGATGGCTTCTGCTGCTATGCGTTGCACCATAAGCCACAGGAGGAACACCTGCGATGCAAAAGGCCAGATATAATGCACAAATGCTGACTTGAGCTGAAGCATCACGAATTGTCTGAAGTTGGCAGCAGACTCGGCTACTCGCTCGCTAACGCTTAGATGTCGCTTCAGTCTTACACCAACCATGCCAATATTCTTCTGTATCAGAGCATTGACCTCAGCAGAACAGTTGATCTGGCTTATGATAGTTGGGAGTGCCAGTTCCTTCTGGGTGGGTGGATGCCGTCTTACAGTATGAAGCTTAAGCTTTTCAGCCAACTTGGCCTTCCTCTTGCGCTCAATCTCTTCATCCTGATCGATTCTGTCAAATGGTGAAGCGCTCCCGTAAGCACCACGTTTATCGCCGAGAGCAAGTGAAATTGGCGTCAGTGATAGGTATTGCATATTTCGAGGATCCGGTCGATCGAATGCAACAATCTGAAGAGTGAATCCTGATTCTTCCGGGCAGTCCACAGTAGGCAAATAGCTCTTCCTGACACTGGCCAGAGAAAGCATCTTTGGATCAAAGATAGTCTGCCGGGTCGGGGCATTGATCGTCCCCAGGACCTGCGGCATCTGGCCACCGCAGCGATCCAGTATGTTGTCGATCGAATGAGGGCTCCCGCGGAAGAGTGTGCGCATGCGCAATGCATGCTCTACGTTGCGGGCATCAACTCCCTGCAACACCCCAATCACAAGGACATCAAGGTCCGAATTCCTCCATCCTACCAAAACTCCGGGTATGTTGTCTCTTGGCGCATCGGATGGCCAGAATATGCGCATCAGCCCATGTTTGCGCGAGGTCATAATCCCATTGCGAGAGGAGTGTGTTGTAGCGCTCTTGCCAGATGTGCTCTTGTGTTCAAAAGTCTAGAAAGAGCCTCTTCGCCTGAGCTGTTCTCGCGCAGATATGTTGCCTTCTGGTTTGCGCGAATCCTGCGAGCCGTCAGACTCGGCCATGTACGGTGTTTGGAGGATACTTCTTGAACTAACCAAATCGGTCTCGTGGGCAGCGATGTGCTGGATGGGAATGAGGAAAAGCAGGAACAAGATTGTCAAGGCAGCGAAGCCTTTCGCGGCGCGTGTCTAGACAGGCTTTAGCAATGTATGCGCAGGTGGAGTGGTCATGGCGGCCTACTATGACACCGTGGTCCCACGCAAAGATGGCAAGTTCGTAGAGGCGGGTGACGAGGTCCCAGCGAGCGGTGATGTATCCGGCGAAGAAGATACCAAAGGTGAGGATTGATACCGGGTGCATTTAGCAGCCTCACTCATGTCCCGTGGCGCGCGATCTGTGTTGTATTTGACGTGTCCTGCGCAGGGCCATTGGGCGTGTGCTGCAGTGTGGTGGTATTGTAGACGGGTCGCACGTATGCCGTGGCTTTGCACGGCGGCTGGGAGCTGAGCGTGCTGGACAGATTGGCGGGAGGAAAGGACTAGTCGAGTGAAGGCGCTACGCCGTCAGCACACTTCAACACAGTATACACAGGGGCACGCTCTGGAGTGATATAGCACGGCGTAGGAGCACGTTGGCCGAATGCGGTCGCGGTCTGGAAGGCGGTTTGATTGATCCCCTCGTACCGCCCCAGCCTAGCGATTGCGGGAGAGAGGGCGACGGTTTGGCGCAAGAGGCGCGCATTGCGATCCGCGCACGGCTACCTTCACTGCTTTGAGCAGAACCATCAGGCACTCACGTGAACGGCGGTGCGAGCTGCAATCCCCGATGACTATAACACCTCTGTTTCCTTGTAATCAACGAGTACGAGCAAAGTAGAGCAAGCGCTTGTGAGTCGCGCTCTCGAACACCTCACCTGGCCGAGGAAATCTGTGACGCGCCACATCTACGCGTACGCCGAATCGGGAAGCGACGAACTTCACTGGAACTGGAACCATCGCCAAAATAATCGGGCTCGCGTAAAGCACGTCTACTGGATGAGCACATAGCCTACGCCGGCAGTGAACATGTTTGGCCGTGGTGGGCGCTCGGGTGGCGGCGGCCGGCAGGTATGCCATTTCTACTTGGAAGGAAGATGCAGATTTGGTGGTATGCTTTGTCGAGTCTGAACTACTTCCCACGGACTCTGGAATATTGACACGATTACAGACAGCTGCAAGAATGAACATCCGCCTGGACAAGGCAATTCACAGGGCCAAGGCAACAGATTTGCTGCGCTAGACAACAACCAAGGCGGTGCAAGAAATCGGTCTGGCGGCTTCGGCTCAAGTATGTTCGTTCTTTCCTTTCTGTCGGATGTCACTGCGCGTGCTTGCCATATCGCGCGAAATTGCATGCAGGCTGCAGTCCATCCAAGCATCTGCTTGCACAGTCGGAGTGGATCTCCAGCACCGCGTGCTTTGGCAGCTGGGCTCAAATCTACCTCTGGCAATCATCGCTGCAATGAGACACTCGTCCAGAAGTCTTGCTAATCGTCGCATAGATAACACGAACCAGGACAGCAACCCGTAGGTGTTAATCCAAGGATCCATTCAATCACCGCCACTGACAGACCCACGACAGATACAATGTAGATGCAGAGATGATCAAAGCCGACCTGACCAGTGACAGGCCTATTTGGCCTCTATCATCTTATGGACCTGGAAAGAACGCACCGCTCCAATTGATGGAGGGCGACATCGAGCAAAGTCCAGAAGAAATGAGAGTCAGGCACTATTTGGCCGTAGCCAAGGGGAATCCACAAGAATCGGTACGTCACCTTCGACCAAGTGAATAATGCACCAGACAACACTAACAAGCCACAGGCACAACTCGAAGCACAAACAGCTGCCAAAGCCAACGAATCCATTCAAAGAATTCTAGCTGACCTCAACGGCGCTGTGAAATACATCATCGACGGCAAGGATAAACACCCTAACCGTCTCGACATGGAGAACAAGGGCTCGGGTGCCCAGCCCGCTCAGCAGCAGCACGCGTTCGGTGCTCCTGCTCCTGCAGCATCTGCTTTCGGTCAACCCTCGACTATGGGCCAGCAAGGTTCTACTTTCGGCAAGCCTGCCTTTGGTCAACCAGCAGCTCAGTCTACCTTCGGCCAAGCATCCGCCTTTGGCAAGCCTTCACAGCCAGGCTTTGGTCAAGCTTCATCCATAGGAGGTGGCTCAGCATTCGGCCAGCCCTCGCAACCAGGTCAAAGCTCTGGCTTTGGACAGCCCTCAGCAATGGGCGCGGGTGCCTCTGCATTCGGTCAGCCATCTGCTCCAGGCCAGAGCACTGGTTTCGGTCAACCCTCTCAGATTGGACAGAAGCCTGCTTTTGGCCAATCCACATTCGGTCAGCCTGCTCAGCCTGCGTTCGGCCAAGCATCGAAACCAGCATTTGGCCAGGCCACCGTCGCCGGCCAAGCGCAAAATAATACTAGCCCGTTTGGTGCAGCAGCATCGCAACCTAGCGGTTTCGCCCAAGCTGCACAACAGCCAGCGGCAGGAGGTTTTGGGCAGCCTTCCGCGTTCGGAGCGGCTGCGAACAAATCAAGTCCGTTCGGTGCAGCGGCCAGCAGTCAAACACAGCAACAATCTAGTCCATTTGCAGCTGCATCTAACAACTCTACTCAACAGCAACCACAAGCCAATCCGTTCGGCGCTCCCTCTCAGTCAGCCTTTGGTCAGCCCTCACAGCCCGCGGCCCAGCAGAACCCCTTTAGCACAGGTACAAACAATGCACCAAAACCTGCCTTCGGACAGCCAACACAGCCCACTACTAGCGCTTTTGGCCAGCCATCACAGTCTACAACGAGCGCATTCGGTCAACCTTCGCAACCCACAGCAGGAAAGCCAAATCCCTTCAGCCAACCACAGGCACAGCAAAAGAAAGACGGACCGTCAGCACCAATCACCCCTTACACTCCCAAAGCTCCCGGCGGCCCTCTCCACACCGCCACCGCCGGCCCCGATCCCTCAACCTACTTAACGATGAACGCTGCCGGCGAACCCATGTCCTTCAGAGGCAACCGAGTGATATACCTCCACGACCCCCAGCACCCAGAAAATCCAGCAAAAAGCAGAAACATCCATGTCTACCAGCATCCCGGCGCAAAGAACGAGGGCGAGCGGTTGTGGTGTCCTCACGGTCCACCGCCCGCAGCGCCGGGAACGCAGTGTGAGGACTTCTATTATGAGGGCGACTTGGGTAAAGAATTGCGGGCGATTTACGAGAACGTGGCTACTCAGGGCGTCTTTGGCACGGGTGGAATGCCGGAGATTCCACCTTTGAGAGAGTGGGTGAGGTTTGATCTTTGAGGAGGGAAGATTTCGTGTTATAGCGCAGACGATACCTTGGCCTTGTTTTGGAAAGCGAAGGTACTGTACGATTTAGTATCAAGAGAGAAAGAGAAATGAAAGAAGAAACCAAGGTTCAAACCTTTCCAATGAAAAATGTGTTGGGACTATTGATCTGAGGAGGAGCCGAGCAATAGGAAGATAAAGAAATGGATAAAATTGCACAACACTGGTGGACCCTCACGTCAGAAGCAATCATACATGTAATCAAAGCAGAAATCCAAACACGATGTGCCATCTCTGGCGCAAAACCAGACTGCGCGATATAACATACGGAACATGATCCAAGGGACCTCACGATTGACATTGCCATCGTAAGCATAAGCGCTTTGCTTGATTCGACGTTGAGTGGATGGGTATCACGGATACCTATACTGAATGCAACGCTCGATTTGTTGTTCCCTATTCCAAATGATAAGCTTCCCGATAACAGGCTTCCCGGGATACGTAGAGGATTTGTTTTGCCCCGCTTCACCAAGCCATGTCGAAACCTCATATCGCGAAAGCAGAATGTCCTTGGGACAATGTGTCCGTTCTGAAGTGTCGGATCTTCTGTAATGCATTGGAAGGGCGGGGCTGGCTAGCGAACGGGAGCAAGAGAGCGCCAATAGGTCAAATGAGGTTCCTAGCAGGTGTCAAAGGCATGGCAGCGATGTCTGCCAAGCGGGAATTTTCCTGCAGTGGCGACTGCGAGTGAAGATTCACCCGCTTTGCTTTCGAGATAAGCTGAAGCAAGACCGGTACTTGCCCGCTTTGTCGATTACGTGTGTATTACACTTCGTGATGTGCGCCCGCCTTTTAGTTGTCATATCAGCGCGCTGAATTTTGCCAGAGGTCCGCTCTTCCTGGATTCCTTGCTCAGCTGTGCGGTACTGTGGCTGGCACCTTGACGATTGAGCGACATGCTGGTGGTCATCGACCCGGCGCCGTCTACGTCTCGGTGTGCGACTTGCAGACGCTCAAGAGTGTCAAGCATCCGATCTGAACTCCCTGAACCCTTGTGGTCGCCAAAGGGGTAAAGACATCCTTCCAGAACATGCCCAGGCAGACTGCATGTCTTCTCAAACCCTTTCGCATTCAAGACCCAACATACCACAACTCTACGCCGAGCACATCAAACTTTGCCCCCTCATCACTCAGCGGCTCATTACCAAACGTAGGACACGTCTCGCTCACTCCCTTGCCCAAATTGGCGTCCAGCCACAACCCATAGTGTCCGTCCCCGCCTCCAACACTGAGATAGTCTGCTTGGCAGAAAATGCTGAAATCGTTCTCGCCGCTGAAGGGGAAAGCTTTGAAGCGGATTTGTTCAGGTGTTGAAGTACCAGAGCGGTGGCCGTTGCCATTGCTATTACCGTTGCCGTTGGGCGACAAGTGTGGTTTCTTAGCTACGCCAACAGTCGTCATGCGGCCTAGGTGTGTAGTATCTGCGCTTGGAGGCGGAGGGAGAGACGATAGGTCTGGCAGTGCTGGGAGACGAAATGCTCGCCAGAGAAAACACTCGCCGGAACCATAATAGCTTGATCCTGGCTTGGGTGGGTCGGAGAGGTATGAGCCGAAGATCCCACCGCTGGCGTCGCGAATAACGAGAACGAAACCGGCACGCTTGCCACGGTATTTGGAGGCTTTGCTGTAGAGGGTGGAGAGGGTGCTACCGTCTTGCTCGAGAGAGTAGGCTAGTTGCCAGTGGTCGGCTAGTTGCAAGCGAGGAGGGACGAGGAGGCGGATTTCCTCAGCGACGGCTTTACTCAGCAGGCGAGCAGGTAGGGGCGTACCGTCTTTGTAGCCCTCGAGTGTAAGGGGGGTGAGAGGCGGTGGTTGGAAGGGCGAAAAGCGCCTTGCAGGCGGGTGGAAGACGGCGGTGCTCATGGAGCCGTTGTAGTTTGCGCTGAGAGCGCGGGCGAGAGGCGTAGGAGCGTCGTCGTTGGAGATCCGTCGGCTTATGCCTGCGAACGTGTAGGATATGGGCTCGGCGAAGTAATTCAAAGCGGAAGAAGTGAGGTTGGTGAATGTTTGTGAAGCGCGGTGGAGGGGCGGAGAGGTGGGCGAGTCGTGGTCGTGGTGGTGGTCGTGCGCGGTGGAAGTGGGGGACTCCATTGAATTGGGTCGTGGGATTGGTTGTTGCTGCTATTGAGCTAGTGAAGTAGTGGTTCACATCGCTATATGCACAGTAATATTGACGGCGGCAGACATGAAGCTACCGATTGATGAGTGTATGTTGACGTGAGCCCTGATCGCTTTGGTAAGCTCTGTGCCTAATCTAATCCCGATCCATTCCTGACGATCCGCGTTCCTGGGCCGAGCATTGGCAATATTCACATGCCAGCAACGGTCAAGCTCTAGAAGAGCTGCAAATAAATACCCTATTACGTGAATCGTTTCTTTATGGTATGTGCATAAATTTGTTTTGCAAGTAGCAAGTTGGATCTCTGAATAGTTGTTCTCACGAATAAAAGCTAGAATCGATAGATGCGTGGATATCTTATGAAACTACAACAACAAAAAGCTCACTCTGGACAAAGCGGTGTCGCAACTACCAGGAGCCCAGGTCAGGCACCACTCTGCCCAAAAACTCGCTGAGATCCTTGAGCACGGCGCCATTGATTTGGTGACCAAGACCCTCATATTCCTTAGCCTCCAAAGATGTCGTCTCAACGCCAGCCATGCTCAAAGCCTTGAGAGTCTGCTCATACGTCTTCTTCGGAATCATTTGATCCTGCTTTCCCCTCGCGAGGAACACGGGAACAGAGCCATGTGTCGCCGGAAGCCCGGCCTTAGCACGCAAGTCTGGCAGACGGGCGCAAAGAGGAAGGTATCCCATCAGACCGACGATACCAGCCAGACGTCCGGCGTATTTTGTGCTTGTGAGGTCCGTCAACAACGCCATTGCGCAGCCTTGTGAGAAACCTCCGAGCACGATACGCTGAGGCGGGATTCCTTTGCTCACACAGGCATCGATTAATGATTCGACATATGAGACTGATTCGAGCATGCCCTCCTCGTCTTCTGGCTCTTGGAGCTCAGGACGCTCGGAGAGTTTTGTGGGTTGATACCATGCTGTGGCTCTGACATCGCGGTTTTCTTTGGCGTTGGGAAACACCCAGTGCATCCAGGGAAGTTTGCTGTTTTGTTGGAACTGGTCCGCAATGTCTGCTGGGGTGTTAGTTGTGACGGGATATCGATTGCAGCTTCAAGCTTACTCTCAAGCCCCTCGGCACTGTCGCCGAGGCCATGTAAAAAAATAAATGCTGCGCCATGGGCGGGATCTGAGGTTTGCGCCGCGGCGGGCTTGTAAATAGCTGGTGTCCTACCCGGTTGAGTTGGGAGGGTCATAGTTCTGGGTCTGGTCATGATTGCTGGAGTTGCGGGAACCTGTCCACGCAACGGAAGAGCTGTTATGGACGAAATGATGATGGTTTTGAGAGGGATTGATATGCGTAGGAAGAGATGGCAGAAAGTATTTTGAAAGATAGAGGACAGAGAAGACGGTCGAGTGGAGAGCTTTACTTAGGAGCTTACCCACGGGGACTGAGTTGCTCCAGAACAACGGGTAACTGGAGCCCCGGAGGCGGTTACCATCGCCTTTGTGACGAGGGTATGAGGTCTGCGTAAAGCATGCCCCACCATGGTGAAGGTTGCTCGACCACTTGCCGAGTTGATCGTGTGCTCAGCAGGAGGTTTGGCGGTCTAACGGAGCATCCCGGAGCAAGACCATTGCTAGAGTTGTGTCAGACGCGTGGAGATTCTTCGGTAGCCAGCTCGGGAGCTGCAAGTGAGAGGGATAAGCTCTCAAGCACTCGACTCCCGCGGTGGAATGTCGAGACTGTCCGGTCAAGTGGAACGTAATGAACCTGAGGGACTTTCCTGGAGCGTTCGCGGTGTGACGAGAACGGCAAGCGCGCGGAACAGTCGCGGGGAATCCAAGCTCGCCTTCACATGACAAGACAAGGGCAAGTCGCGCCATCAAGCAACGGTGCATCTCCATTATGGCCGAAGGACCTCTTCGCTTCAGGACACCTCACATTGAGGAGATACCCACCACCAACTCAAGATATCAGCCCGGCTTTGCTTGGGTCACCGTCAAGAAAGATGCCACCGACCCTTCCAAAGCCGCTCTAGATGTCGCTGGCAAGAAACGAGCCAGAGCAACTGGTCTAGGCCAGACAGAAGCACAGCGTGAAGCTACCAGCGCGCGCCAGCAACGTGAGGTCGAACGCCGGATCCGCGACCTGAACTCAGACAACACACGAGATGTCAACATCACCATCCCGAAGAGAGAACATGGAGGCGGCGGAGCTACCAAGGCCGGCAAGACGTCGAACACCAAGAAGATTCTGAGCAGTGGAAAAGAGTTCAAGCACTATTTGGACGATGAAGAAGCAGAGCTTGCGCGAACGGGCAAGATCGATGGATTGGACAGAGATCCGGATGCCGTAATCGCACAGCCCGTGCAAAGGGCAAGCAAAACTCCGCTCGCACGAAGAATACAGCGCGAACAAAGCAGCATGGGCGGCAGTCCTGCGCCGTCAGGCGAGAATAAACCTCAAGGCCTTACACTTCCTTTCGAACCCGGCGCTGGTGTAGAAGACGACAACGAATTTGACGGTGTGCCACCCTTGCCCTCTCGCGAAGAGATGCAAGCGTTATTGGACGCGCCGCCTTTGACTTACAATGCGTCTCGCGCAGCGCCGGGCCCTACTTCTGTGGCTCCAAGGAGCTTCTGCGATATTTGTGGATACTGGGGGAGGTACAAGTGTTTGAAGTGCGGCGCGAAGACATGCAGCGTGGATTGTGAAGCGGTGCATGTCGCGGATAGGTGTTTGAAGTTCTATGCTTGAGCAATATGGAAAATTGAGCGGCTGACGAGGAGTTTCATTTTGCTTTCATGGTTTGCTTGCGTATGATACCCCAGGCGTGGATTTGGTTTGGAGGAGACGGACGATGTTAAAGTTCGCAGTCAGCAATTTGTGACTTCAAATAGCAGTCTCGACGAAACAAGAGAGCATTTCGCATGTTTAGTTTGATCATGTGACTGCTCACGCAACATGCCTTGTCCTATTCCCTCTCATGCTCCTCGTGGTTGGAAGTCGATGGCAACTGCGAGCACTGCCCTCACAGGGACAGCCGCAGAACATAACAGCCTGCCAGATTTATGCATACCACAACGTTAGTTTGACTTCGTATGATCGTCCAGATGCGGCGTAGACATATTCCATGACCATTGCCATTCATCAATTGCTGACACAATTTTAATCCAGGCGTACATGTTTTTTTTTTGTTTTTTGTTTTTTGCGTGCCTTGGGGGTAGATTTATCATTGTGGTCAATCACAGCGGGACACCCATCTCTTTGACAAGCAATATTTCGATGATTCGATGATAGATGCACAAACAACAAGTCGAAGCATGACGACAACACATCTTGGCCCTTCCCCGGTATTCTCGCAAATGTGAAACAGCCTTGTTTGGCAACGGCGATTGTGACGGCTCTCGTATCATCAGCACAGTCTCCGAGACAGCAAGCCACCAATCGCTTCGCCGGCCTTCCACGCCCAACGTGTCTCACTCCTCGACAACGGACAACGACGCGTGAAGCTGCGAACAAGAGTCGGTGGCGTGCGGTGTGAATGGTGCTCAGGCAGGACCATTGGCGCGCGCATGGGGGATATCGAGCGGCGGATATATATGCATGGTTTTCAGTGCGCTTGACGTACATCCGCGAGTGCGGCCGTTGCGCACGGGGACGAGAGAGAGCATAACCGCGTGCTGCAAATCGGGCTACTAGCTTACATCGATCGATTCCTCTCGCAGAGCGCGACATCAACACGGCCGGGCGCCATTGTAGCCTGGCCTCCTGGAAGATAGCGTGCAAGCAGCCATCGCGTGTCGTGCGAGACGCCGCTCGCTTCTTTCTTCGTACACCGACACAGCAGCAAGTAATATTATCATCACCATCTGCATTTCTCGCCCGCCCGCTCGCGTGGACGTGTTGCAGATCGTGCGCACCACCACCTACGTAATAACACCGCCGGACGCTACTCAAGCGTGGAGAGTTCTCTGCTCCCGCTGCGTGCTCCCGTCCACCCACCCGCAGGCAAGCAGCCAGCACGGCACACCACACACCACACCCTTGACGAGCACGGCACAGGAGAGCCTCAACACCGCCATACACACCACCACATCGCCATCTCACGCACATGCGCATTGCACTCTTTGCCATCAGCATTCTCACGCCCTCCGGATAATCGCATGCGCCCGGATCCTTCCTCTGCGCTCACCATACACGCGCCCAGTCACGTTTCGTCCCACAGCGCCTGGACATACCGCCGAACCCGACCCTCTGGCACCCCGGCACCATCACCACCGGCCCGAGTCAGAGTCCGTACCGAGCTATACGCAGCATCGTCATTGTCGACCATATGCTAAATCGGATCCTGTTACTACGATTTCTCTCCGATCTTTCACACCACGCTGCCGCACACATCCCAGCATAAGGCACCTTCGCCGCCACCGCACACCTCTCCTAACACGCTACGCGAGTCCCTGGCTTGCTTTTAGGCAGGGACTGTGTCGACTACCATGAATGGCTTCCAGTATGGCGATCAAGCTGGATATGATGGAAATGCCATGTCACAGGACGGCCAGCAGGAAATGTTGAATCAACAGAACATGATGATGATGGGACAAGGAATGTTGAATGGAGAGGCAGACACAAGTGCGAATGGAGGGCAATCGTTGGACGAGATTGTGAATATGAACAACATGAGCAACAACCTCAATTCGAAACTAATGCGGCGGCAAAGCATGCCTCAAGGGTACCAGAATACGCCCCAGAACCAAGGCAACAACTTCAACCCGAGCGTGCGACGCATGAACAGCATGATGGAATTCAATGGGAGCCGTTCACCAGCTGAGGCAATGACCCCGTATTCTTATCCCGCCGGATTAAACTCAAACCAAGGATCAACCATGTCTGGAAATAACACTCCCGCACAAAACACGCGAGTTCCACTCCAGAGCCGACGACAATCAGGCAATACCGAATTGAACCTGAACACCAGCTTTCAAAACACTCCTCAGAACTACGCCGCTATGATGGGCGCAAGTGCATCGTACGCCGCCTCCCCAGCACACGCACCTGGACTGGATCTGGACATGAACAGCCCGTTCCTCGACCCAAGCCTTGGAATGCAGATGGACTATAGCCTTGACCAGAACGACTTGAGCAACAGTATTGGTTCCATGGGTGGCAATATGGGTGGCAATATGGCAGGCAACCTCGGTCAAAGCATGGGTGCCAATATGAGTGGCAGCATGGGTGCAAACGTGGGTCAAAATTTGAGCAGCGGCATGTCAAACAGCATGAACAACAATATGAGCGGCAGCATGAATTCCAGCATGGCCAACAATATGGCTAATAGTATGAACAGCAATATGGGAGGCAACATGGCAAGTTCCATGAATGCAAACATGGGCCAGAATATGGGCCAGAATATGGGCAACAACATGGCCAGCAGTATGGGCAATATGGGCACCAATGGCAATATGTCAGGCCTCAGCAACAACATGGGTTCAGGCACAGATGACATGCAAATGTCCATGTACAACCAGGCTCAATTCAACCAGAACTTGGCCACTTCGCCAGTGCATCCAGGTACGCCACAAGGCAGACCTGTGGGCCCTCCACGACTGGCATCACAGGCGAGCGGAAATGGTTCAGTACATGGCAGCAAGAGTCAACGACCGTCCATTCCACATCAGCTTTCGAGGACCCAAAGCACGTCCTACACCCCAAGTCCACAGCACGGCGACGGTCAAAAGTCACAGAGACCGCATCAATCACGGCACCAGAGTAACAATGCAGGCTTTGAGGGTCAAATTCAAAATCCTCAGCCTGGCTCAATGCAAGATCGCGGCATTGGACGAGCAGGCGACAGCTACGACGGTGTAAATGGTCCACTTCCATTGCAACCCAAGAACTACAACCCCAACAATCAGAACTTCCCCTGGGTGCCTGAAGGAGGTCAATGGCCATCCACGATGGTGGGAAAACCGCACATGCAGTCTGCGTACAAAAATGCATATTCCTCTACAGGATTTGATATGCTTGGCGTTCTGGTATGACGTGCTACCCTTCAATATATGGCCAGAACCAAAACTGACATGATTCAGATGCGCGTTGCGACCCGGCCCAATCCGGAGATCAACATCGGCTCAGTCGACTTATCGTGCGCATTTGTGGTTTGCGATGCCGAGCTTGACGACTTCCCGATCGTGTATTGTTCGGACAACTTTGAGCGCCTGACTGGCTATACCAAGCACATGATTTTGGGCCGCAATTGCCGCTTTTTGCAATCGCCCGATGGCAACGTGGCAGCCGGCGTGCGACGTAAGTATGTGGACGACGACTCTGTTCTATACCTCAAGAACATGGTCAATCTACGGCGAGAATCGCAGATTTCGCTTATCAATTATCGCCGTGGCGGTCAGCCGTTCATGAATCTGCTCACCATGATACCTATCACATGGGACACGGAGCAAGTCAAATTCTTCGTAGGGTTCCAGGTTGACCTAGTTGAGCAACCGAATGCGGTTACGAACAAGAACCCTGGTATGTTCATCGCTCGATCCTTTTTCCGATGGAGACCGATCCGTCAGCCGGATAGGCCGACTTTTCGGCACCCCTTCTTCGAGCTTGGCAGCTAACCGACTGTGCACAGACGGATCATATGCTATCAATTACCAACGTGGCATGGCCATGCCGGCGTACACCATGAGTGCGCCGGAATCAACATCGAAACCCGACCTGGGCCAGACGGTACCTCGAGACGACGTGTCAACAATTCTCAGTACCATCGGCAACGGAGAATCCGAGTATGCTAAGCGCATGTGGGATAAGGTTCTACTAGAGAACACGGACGACGTTGTGCACGTTCTCTCTCTGAAAGGACTTTTCCAGTGGATATCGCCTTCCGCACAACGCGTACTTGAGTACGAGCCGAGCGAGATCATTGGCACCGCACTCAGCTCCGTGTGCCATCCGAGCGATATTGTACCTGTGACGCGCGAGCTCAAAGACACTTCTTCTGGAGCTTCGGTCAACATCGTCTTCCGCATCCGCCGCAAGCTAAGTGGTTACATGTGGTTCGAGGGCCATGGCTCACTTCACACTGAACAAGGCAAAGGCCGCAAGTCCATCATCATGGTCGGCCGCGAACGCCCCGTCTACACCCTCAACAAACACGAGATATCGAGTGCTGGTGGAGTAGGAGAAAACGAGCTCTGGACAAAGATGTCCACATCAGGCATGTTCCTATACGTCTCATCGAACGTACGCCAACTTCTCGACCGCCAACCAGACGAGCTTGTCGGCGTCAGCATACAATCACTCATGCGAGCCGAGTCGAAATCGGAATTCGGACGCATCTTAGAACACGCACGGACAGGCAGCAAAGCATCCGTCAAGCATGAGATGATCAACCGCCGGGGCCAAGTCCTGTCTGCTTTCACCACGTTGTATCCTGGTGATGCCAGCGAAGGGTTGAAGCCAACGTTCATCGTAGCGCAGACCCGATTGATCAAATTTTCCCGAGCTGCAGCGATATCGCGACCCACGCTCACGAAGGAAAGATCGTCGGAAGACTCCCTCCAGTCTTCAAAGATTCAAACTGCTTCTGGGGATACTCCTAATTCTGCCGTCTCGGGCAGCAAATTTCACAACACCGACCACTCAGCAATTACGTACGCAGGTCAGAACGGTCTGAAGATCGGCCATCAAGACGACTTCCTCGCATCAGAGGACAATCTGTTCGACGAGCTCAAGACGACCAAATCAAGCTCGTGGCAATACGAAATTCGCCAGCTCGAGAAGCGCAACCGCATGCTAGCCGAAGAAGTCCAATCCCTTATCGCGGCAAAGAAGAAGAGGAAAAGGAGAAAAGGCGCAGGAAACCAGCAAAAGGACTGCGCAAACTGTCACACCAGAGTCACACCCGAATGGCGTCGCGGACCTAGCGGTCAACGAGACCTTTGCAACAGCTGCGGTCTGCGCTGGGCCAAACTCAACGGCCGTGTCTCTCCTCGCACCAATTCCCAGCAGTCCGTCCACTCCGGCGGTGGCGCTTCAGGTCGCGCATCGAACGCTTCCGCCTCGCCACGCCACACGCCTTACCACGCTGGTGGCCAGGCTACTCCCCAAGCTGGCTTGGTCAAGAGTGAATCGCCTCGGAACGGTTCTAATGCTGCGAACAACGCGCCATCTGTACTCGAGAGCCCGAAGACCCTCGGCAAGCTTTCCGAAAGCCATGCGGCAAATATGACAGGCGCGTCCGGTGTTCCCGATAAGATTGACGAGGGCATTGAGCCTGAGTGAGGGAAGACCGGAGACGCTTTGTTTCCTGTCATCTCATCATGATTATGCTGGTTGGCGCTGCTTTTTTTTTGCCAAGATCTCTCGTCGGATACCCTGATCTCATCGCACTTTTTGTTTTTATTTTCCTGATTGCTTCCGTTGATCTTTTCAAATCTTTTTCATTTCCACCTTACAACTTTCTGGATTACTCGGACTGGATCGAGGGCCGCTGATAGCAGACAGAAAGGACGAGTAGGGGGGTTTTCTGGGAACCACGATGGCACGAATTTTCTCTGGATCTGACTTTGAGTGCAAAATTTGGTGTTCATGGGCGTCTGAATGAATTTATTGCATTTTCTTATGCTATGAGAGAGAGAAAGAGAGCGATGGAGAAGAAGAAGAGTGGCCAAGAGGACGAGGAGTTGAGGAGTCGATCTGCCTCATTGGGCAGAAGAGACCGCAGGCGCTCAAGAGAGGGAGAGGGATAGGAGCTCGGCTTGCCAGCCTGCATGAGAGGGAAGACTCGCATTGGGTTTGGATCGGCAGTGGCCGTGTCTGAGGTTACGGATGTGTGATGGAGGTCCGGTTGTAGATATCTCTCTTCCATGGGTGCTTTGTGCAGCGCTTGCAATTCCTTATCTATCTGATGCGAGCGATGAAGGAATGCTGATACCAAATCTATCCAATGTTTATATCACGTCGTCTCCAACCTTTCACTTGCTGTTTGTGCTTTAAATTTGACGTCGGTGGTCTCATGCTACAATATACATGGCTGTCCGGAGATATTCATCAAAGATTGTGAGTCCTTGCCAGATATTGCTACACACTGTCTTTGGCCACTGTCCGCACTAGCTTGATATGATCTGCTGCCATTATATCATGGTTCACAAGCCATTCGAATGAAGTTGTGCTGCAAATCCTGACAGAAAGATCCAGGCGGCAACAGGCAGAGTTCAGAGCTACAACGGCATCATGCACAAATCACACCAATCTCAACATCCTCCCCATCCACGCTGTCCCTCCCAAAGTAGCACTGATACCAGTAAATACCAACAAAAGCCCATACCCAGATCCATACGCAAACCCCGCCTGTCCCTTCCAACTATCCGCAAGCAACAATCTCTCACTCAGCGGCCCCGAGATCACCGCTCCAATCCCCTTTCCAGCAGCAAGCAAAGCTACAACAACACTAACATCCACATTCCCATTCTTCTCTAGCCGCTGCATTTCGTTTGCGCACCCTGACCAGGTGCATGAGAAAGCTCCACCGAAGCAGCCGAATAGCATCGCGAATATGTACAACATTGCTTGAGAGGATGCGAGACCCCAGAAGATGAAGATCGACACCATTTGCCCGATTGTGCAAGTTAGAATGGCGACGGTGACGTGGAAGCGGTCCACGAGCGAGCCGATCAGGACTGCCCCGAAAGCAAACGCCACATTGAAAAGTGCTAGAGCCAGCGGGCCAGCGAAAGATGGCAAACCGATGGCCAGAGCGAAGGAAGGGATGTAAAGCGTTGGTAAGAAGAATCCAAGCGATTGCAGCACGTTCCCAGTCTGGAACACCCAGAACTGTGCGTGTTTTAGGAATCCGATCTCGACTGGTCGGAAAGTGCTAGCCGTGCTGACTGGCAGATGAGGTTTGATCGCGTAAACACACGGCGACGCCAGGATGGCCAGGGAAATTGCCCAAACCCGCAAAGTCGTCCGGTAGCCATAAGAGTCCAGCAACCACTGCAGCAAGAACGGTAAAACGGTTCCTGCAATCCCAGTGCCAGCCCACATGATTCCAAAAGCCAGCCCGCGGCGCGAAATGAACCATTCAGTAATGAGCGACATAGCCGGGAAGTAAGCGGCCAGTCCGCCGACGGCGTACATTACGCCCTGAGTTGCTATCAAGCCAGTTACGCTGTTGCAGAAGGACGCGGCGAGGAGGCCAGAGACCATGACTACGAGGCCGCAGGAGCTGGCGAGGCGGCGGTATTGCGGCCAGCGTTGGACGGCGATGGCGACGAAGGGAGACATGAAGTACATGATTCCCGAGGATGTTGTGCCAATGCTTGCGCTACCGCCTTGGGTGGCGAAAGGCTGGTGGTGATCGTAGTAGACTTCAAAGACGCCGAACTAGAGCATATGCACATGAGTTTCATGTTATCTCCGATGGAATTCTCGCAGTGATGGATCGGTAGACTTATAGCGAAGGGAAAGCCCCAGACTAGAGCTTCCAGACCGACACATGCTGCGAGGAAGAGGTAGGCGTCCTTTCCTGAGTCGGCTCGTGGGAGGGATTGAAAGTCTTGTTGCTGCTGGTTATGCTCTTCAGTGTCGTTATGTTGGGAGCGTTGAGAGAATGTGGTGAGTTCATGTGCTGGCGCTGTCATGGAATCCATTTCATAGTCCGATAGATCTTGTATGTTCCTGGAGGTGTGGTACACGACGTAGGACCTGAGACCGAAAGTCAGTGCCGCATGTACCGGAAAGATAAAGATGTCGGCCACCAAAACGTTTTCCCCTCCTTGCTATCTAACTCAATGTTGGAGGTGGAGAAACCAAGCCCTACATTGTCAGCCTCTCGAATTTCCAAAGCAGGGAAACAGTTCCGAAACGACGATGATTGCCACATCTAGTAAATCAGCCATATGCAGAAATCTATCCATCCATAGGAATATATCATACAGCCCAAATTCCCAGCGGCCATCGTAAGGCTCGCGTCATATTGTTTAAAAATACAGGGTATACCCAATATCCGTCCAGATTTCCTATCCCGTATCCTAGAGTCCCCGATACATCGAAACCGCTCAAACGCACCGAATAAAAAAAAGCATCAGATCAGTAAATTGTATGAAGACAGTCAAGTGGATTTGCCCAACATGGGACGTCGTAAAGCGATGGAGTGAGATGTGGCTCTACCAGCACTTGAGCCTCGAATACCATTTCGTTCTGGGTGGTGGAGGCAGTTCTTTCTGTAGAGCGTCTGATGTAGGAGTTCTCGCATCGTGCTCAGATTGGTTGCTAGTGTGTGGAGGGCTGCTTCGGGTGGTTGAGAGGGGCAGTTCTTGTGGTACACCAGCTGCTGCGTTCTTGCGCGCTTCGACTACACGGCGGACAATGACTGCGCTGCCTGTCAGTAAATGTGTTCAGGTATAAACTGTTCAAGTAACTCACGTGCAAAGGTCTCCTCAATATTCACCATCTCCCTAGCACTCGTCTCCATAAAACCAAAATTGTGCTGCCTGCTCCACTCCAGCCCGTCTCTTGCAGCGATCTGCCTGTTGGTCTGCAAATCGCACTTGTTACCAGCGACAATGCACACGGGCAGAATCTGGTTTTGCTCCAAGCGGTCTTCTCTTTCTATATCGATCATCTGCGTGAAATACTCCAACGCTTCGAGCGAGCTGGACTGCGTGATGTCATACACCAAAAGGAAAGCATCGCATTTGAGATTCGCTTGCGACCAGAGGCCGCGGTACTCTTCTTGGCCTGCAGTGTCCGTAAGGCGGAGCGAGTAGGTCGTGCCGTCGATTGTTCGCGTTACGGAGTAGGAGTCTTCAATCGTAGGGTCATACCTGCGAGATTGAGATTAAGAGATGCATTGGAGCCTTTGGGCGCCATAAAAACGTACTCGTGAGTCCATTGGCTGCGCACCAAGCGCAGTGTGATGGAGGACTTTCCACAGCCTCCATCTCCACAAACCGTGATCGTGATCCGGTGCGAGTCGTCCATGATGCACTTCTCTCCTAGTAGCTGTTTTCTCTCAGCCAGTAGCAGCTCGTCACTCAATTCTCCTGTCGCAATTGGCTGCGCAAGAACGTCCAAGTCGCGGGCTCAGCTTCTCTTATCAGAAAGGAAGATTATGCGCAACAGAGCGCAGTCGCAGTCACACACACAGGCACCCAGCCGCAGCGCGTTGCGTTCTACTCTTCTCCGCCGTCACACAAATGTGACCAGGCGACAACAACGAATCGGTCGCGTAGCGTCGCGCAATGTATCTTCCCGTGCCGGAGAGGGCAACTGCACAGACGGCCGCAATGCGCACCCCTGCAGGCGATCAAACAATAGGGTCCTTTGGTCGCGGGGCAAGATCCCGGTGCAATAACTGCCGATGTGATAAGTGCCGTGTCGAGGTTTACAAAAGAAACAAGTGATATAGTCGGCAATATGTACAGTGAATGGGAGTAAGCAAAGGCAGGGAATGAGATAAGGCAAGGAGATCGGACACGCGCCCGGCGCGCAAAGCATGAAACGAAAGTGGCCGAGGAAAGTTCGCGGGAAACATGTCACTGCGACTGGGTGTGGCAATTGAGTTTCTAACGGGCAGCTGTTTTACCAGCCTTGCACGACGTGCGAGTCCGGACATGTGCGGTCGCTTTCCAACCTCACGTTACCATCTATCCTCTTGATTATGCTGCGGAGGGCATAGCACCTTTACTAGATGCTTTCAATGAATATGAAATGATTTCTTTATTGCCCCATCTTCCGGCTTTAATACTTGGAACGATTCTCATGCAGCTGGGCACGTCCATGGAGGGAGGTACAAATTGCAAACTCTGGTTCAATTGATCTCAATAATTTCCATTCGACGAAAGCACATTGTTGATGCATAGTGCCGGGATTCAATACGCTCCAAGCCCATTCGCTCAGCAATATCGGTTTCGAACACTCACTCTGACACTTCTCGGGATAGTACAAGGCGCAGGCAAGCATTCAGAGTCTGTCTTGTAGTACATCATGAAGGTAAGCAATACATCGGCATATGATGGCCGTACGTGCTGCTCGAAAGGAAGCTCCGGACGCAATGCTTTCTTCGCGGGTGATCGCCAATTGTGCTGCGGTGCATCAGTAAGATTCATCTACTCTTCAAACCAGCGTTGGCAGATGCACAAGCATACCATAAAACTCTCAGCCAAAATAGTATTCTGCGCGAAGCTCTTTGCCACGCCAATATATCGGGTCAAATCCTTTCATAGCCCTTCTGTTGAACTCCTTGACTACGTCGACGAGAAGGTCAGTCTCGCCGCGCAAATCCACGCCTTCCAACCACCGCGGCGATCCATACTGGACCAGAATGTCCACGAGGAAATAGCGCATCCTCGAAGTCGGTATCGTACGTCGGTAGATTAACGCCGCGGCCTCCCAGTCTGGAAACCACCTGTTGCCGTTGACATTTTTTAGTGACATTAGGCGTATGGTCTCTTCAATGATGGCGTTACGCATTGGCTTGTTGAGCATGCCTCAGCGAACAGGTAGAGGTCGAAAAGTAGGACAAAAGGCTCCTCGAGCGATAGTTGCTCTTCGTCTTGAAGATTGTTACTGGGCAATGCGCCACCGTAGACGAAGTCGAGGTAATACTCCGTATGATCTGCGTCTTCCTCTGGGAGCTCGATCACGCGACTATTGCCTTCTTTCCATTCTTTCTTGAGAGCGGCCTGGAAGAAAACTGACGTTTCGGCTAGGCGATGGCCGTGTACGATGAACTTCTCCTTCTCTGCGCCGACGATAAGAATTACCAGATCATCGGCCTTGTACTTAGTGGAGGGTAGTGAGGATAGTGGCGTTTGTGACGATGGTTGCGGTTTCTGGGCCGGTGAGGCAGATTGTGGCGTTTGTGATGATGAATTCAGCTCTTGGCTCGGCGAGGCAGCGCGCGAAAAGGTAGAGTCGTGCGATGCTTGCTCTGCTCTGTGGTCATCCAATATCGTTTTGATTCTCTTCGCTGGTGGCTCGGCCATGGTGAGCAGGGAGGAAGGGCAGAAGTGGAGAAAGACTGGGGAACGAGTGGTGAAGTCAAAGGCTGGAGGATAGAAGGCGAGTATTCAAGGAGCGCTAAGAGTGCGCGACACTTCGCTGTCGCTTGTTGCGCGTACCAGTGGCCGTTCGGTCTGGGCATGTGACAGTGGGCTCAGTGGAGTGGATTGCGCCAAGGGCACCTTGAGTGAACGACAACGTCGAGGGAAAGTCAAGGAACTTGGAAACACAATCTGCAAGTACCTAATCGTCTTCGGAGCTTGACATGCTGCTTGGCTGTCTCTGCTCATCACTCTCGGAAACAGTGGACACGGAGAAGGTCAAACAAGCAAAGTACAACTCTTGCAATTGATCTCAGCTTTCTCCAATTCCTGGTCGTAACCTTTTGCAAGGGTGCAAGGTGCGTAATCTGCGTGCCCTCCTACAGTTCCATCAGACAGCAACAACAACTGTCGAAATCCCACTCCAATCCACCGGCAATTGTGAATGAGACATATCACCAAACAATCTCTTGGCTCTTGAGTCATCAAGGCAGGCATTGTATCTTCGTTCATAACCACCTAATTTGCCAAAATGAAGGCATCTGAGACAGACCAGAGAATAAGCAGCCGATGACTGTGTCGAGAGTCGCACCAACGCGAGGGAATCGCATTGAACCAGGTCAGTAGGATCATGTTTTGACAAGCAAAGTAGAGATGCCAAAAGTGTGACCAGGCCGTGCCTCACATGAAGTAATTTCCAGCGACGACTCTGTAGTTATTCAAGTCTCCGGACTGTGTTTTACTCTGGTCCTTAGACTGAACTCCCTCACTGCATCGATCAAAAGTTCTGAGCAGCCGCTCGTAGCTTCTATTTCTAGTTCTAGCCACTTTTGGATGCCCATGCCTGACATGATGTCCACCAGGAAACGACGCAGAGGTGATGTTGCCGTGGTCTGTTCGTAGAGAAGCGCCGCTGTGGTCCTCAAGGAGATCCAAGCCTCCCCGACGTCGTTCCTTCCTTATCGACATTAAGCGGAGGATCTCTGTCATGATGGCGTTGCGGATTGAAGCGTCCATTACACGCTCGCCGAACGTGTATAGAGCAAGTCGTAGTCACTGTTGCCTTCCGCTGTATGCTCCGTGAGTACTGCCTTGTGAGTAGGTAGCTTTCCCTCGTAGACGAAGTCCAGATACTGCATGACTGAGCTCTCTTTTCCCGGCAGTTGAATAACACGATTCTGAACTCCTTTCCACTGCTTGTTGAGTACTGCGTGGAAAACGTGGGACTTTGTAACGGGCCGATGCTCGTGTACGACTAGTTTCTCTTTGTCCGGGCCAACAAGTAGAGTCACCACATCACTCTGGGCAATTTGGTGGATGTTGTAGAAGATTAATGCTTGTTCGGCTCTGAATCAACCTCCGGAGCGGGTGATGTCGTGTGAGAATCCATCTGCAATGTTGTTTCGATAGTGTCGGCATCAGCGGACATCTTGATTCGCTTCGCTGGTGGCTTGGACATGTTGAGCAGGTGGTCAGGATGAGTTTTGAAGAGAAGTGGTGGACAAGTGTCAACAGAGCAGGGTAAAGTTAGACGGTCAATATACAACAGACTGGTAAAGCTCTCATCTTCTCAAGTGTCGTCAGTTGTATGTGGCAGTAACTGCTCATTCTATGGAGGATGAAGGGAGGAAAGCGAAGCAGATTCGATGAAGTGCCTTTCTGATAGAACGCGACATGGTATTTCGCAAGTTGATAGAAGCTCAAGGATTATGTCCATTCGTACGCATCCTTACTTTGCTACTCTCGCCGTCGCTTGTGATAGTCGTAGATATCGTCTGCATTTCATTCAATTTTTCTCTCGCCACTCAAGATGAACAATACACCGCTGCTATCAGGATCGGATCCATTGAGGCACTACATCCTGCTCTGCCGTCATGGTAGGGGTTCGTGCACCCATACTGCGTTGAATCAGTACCTAAAGTCATGCTTTACCGGGTGGAATGGTATTAGAGCTCGGATGAACATACCTTTATCTCAAATGAAGTAGTCTTCTGCTTTGAAAGCCCCTTTTGACGAAACTCGTTTGGATTCTCTCTATCCACAGCTTTCTGGGAGAAGTCTTTGATAACATCGATCATCAACTCAGGACAGCCGGATGGTTCTTCGTCGTTCAGCCATTCCGAGGGCCCCCTCGTTACGAGTATATCCCGCATCAATCGACGCATCGGCGAGTTCGCAGGGGTGCCTCAATATACGTCTGCCGCAGAACCCCAACTGGGATACCATTGAAGTCCTTTATCATCCGGTAGCGCCATCAGCCGGATAAGCTCTTTGACGATGGTGTTGCGAAACGAAGTGTCAAGAACACGCTCGCCGAACGTGTATAGTCGACAGAGCGTTTGTAGTATTTCAGATTCTTTCAGATCAATTTCTTCGTCCATTGAGTGGGATGCAAGCAAGCCCTCATAGATGAACTCCAAATATTGTGCGACACTTTGGGTATCATTGTCCGGCAACTCGATGATGCGTGTCTGACCCTCCTTCCATTCCTTCTTGAGAGCTGTGCGAAAGAGCTCGAAAAATTTGGCAAGGCGGTGGCCGTGTATGACGAATTTGTCCTGTTCAGAGCCCACCAGGAGAGCCATCAAGTCGTCGGATGTATATTTACTGGGAGTCGTAGATGTCGGAGGCGCTGAAGACGGAGATGCATCTGCTGCCGGTAATGGTTCGGGTGTAGGTGGCATGGCGCATGAGCATGTCTGCGATTGGTGTTTTGTCGTTTTGCCGCCCAACTTCAGTTTGCGATTTTTGCCCTTTCGCCTGGCCGTGGTGGTTTGCGAGCCGTGTTTTGAGACAATTGCTCGAGTGGACATTGTTAGAGAAGCGCGGGAAGCAACGTCTGGAACAGAACAACTGTTGGGAATGAACAGGGAGCGACGAAGCAGGACTGAGGCAGGAAGTATATTCTAGGCAGTGAATGAAGCGAGCGCAGAAGGTCATGTTATCTCAAGTGAATCACCTGCACTTGTGTTTCGCATGCTAAATGAGGAGACCTGAAGATTGTACTGAAGCTTGATGTTACTCTGGGTTTGTGTGTATCGCTGTCTTGGTGTGTGCCATCATATATGTGTAAGGTGTATCTCACCAGACTACTTTTCCCTCCAACCAACCAAGAAAAAAATGAAGAAGCCATTCAATCATCACATGCAATCATATCCACTCACTTCACTCAGATAACATTCTTCAACTCCTGTCCAGCAATGAACCTCCTCAAGTTGTACGCAATCAATCCTTCCGAACCCTGAGGTCTGCCACCAGCAGCGTGTGGGCTGAGAATGACATCCTTCTGCTTGTAAAGAGGCGAGCTGCCAGGCAGAGGCTCAGTCTCGAAGACATCGAGCGCGGCACCACCAATGCTGCCCTCGGTGAGCGCAGCATCGAGAGCAGCTTCATCGATAGTGGTGCCACGGCCGACGTTGACGATCCAAGCGTGCTTGGGAAGGAGCTTCAGACGCTCGGCATTGAGAGCGTTCTTGGTTGAGTCTGAGCCGGGGAGGATCATGACAAGCGCATCGACGTTGGGGAGAAGAGTGGCCAAGTCTTTCTCAGCGTGGATCTCAATGCCGTTGCGGACACCAGCGTTGCGGGCGAGACCCGTCACGTTGGCGCCGAGAGCAGTGAGGTAAGGAGTGAGTTGCTTGGCGATGTTGCCGAAACCCCAGATCAGGACGTTGGCGTCGCGGAGAGTAGTGAAAGCACCCTTGGGCCTGTCGGGCTGAGGGCCACCGAGATGGCCGGGCCACTTGCTTTGGGTCTGGTAATCGCGCATCTCGTGGAACTTGCGGGCAGATGCCAACAGGAGGCCGAGGGCGTGCTCAGCGACTGTGGCATCGTGCAAACCGGAGCCGGTTGTGATTGTGATCTTTGAAGGGTCGAAGCCAGCGCCGAGGACGTCATTGGGGCCTGCTGCGAGGGATTGGATCCATTTGAGAGACTTCATGTTGGCGGCGGCGTGTTTGAGGTTGTCGGGGCTGTTGCACCATGTGACGAGGACTGTGGCGTCGAGATGCTCTGCGGGAATTTCTTTCTTGACATCGTAGGACTGAAGGGCGACGGAGAAGCCCTCGAGGCTCTGGATGTCGAGGGCGAGGGAGGTAGGGTAGAGGAGCTTCATCTTGGGTGATGCTGTGTGGTTATCTCGTGTCTGGTGTGAGGAAGAGGAGGCAAGGAAAGGTGGGTTGATGAGATGGTTTGAGAGCAATTGAGCACGACGTGTTCCTTTCTGGGGCGACGAGTATGGGACAATGATGGACATGCCACTATTCCCTTCCAGGTGGGGGTTTTATACTGGTGTCCAATTCCAGTGGTCGGAAGATTTGCCTCGCTCTCAGTGAGGTCAGGCCGAGCGTGCCACCGACAGTTGCCGACGAGGTCGTGTCGGTATCTGAAAGTCGGTCGCTAGTCCGCTAGAGTTCCCTGAGCAATTCTAACAAGACCACACGCTGGTATGATTGAGCAGACCCGCTTGGACCACAATTCATCCGTCTATCGATAGGCGACTGCGGACTCGGTCGCCGAACCTCATGTCACGGCAGGTCCGTCAACGTTGCCGCGGCTGGCCCACGTGATCATGAGCTCCTCCCAGTCGCACCAGCTGTTCAGCCATGGAGGAGCTCATGTTGAGACGCATCTCCCAAATATCTGACCATCCTGTCACAATTCAGCGAGGTATTACAGAGAACGCATAACAATGGTAAAGACTTCTCTGTTTCGGGTCTGGTAGGGTTAGGCCTCTGATAGTTGATATCATCTTGTTTGAGCCCTCATACTGTTCTTGCTCTCTTGAGTCGGCACAGATGGTCGAAGCAAGTATAAATTCATGTTCGTTCTGGTCAAATACGGTCGCATACGAGTGGAAGGAGGTCAAGAAACGTTCGAGCGCTGTTCGCAGTGGCTCTGGCGTGTTTCCCACAGCTCATCACTCGAGAGTGATAATTCGGGTGCAACAATATAAAACGCCTGCCTACTCGAGATGTACATATGTACGCAAGTCCGCTACGGTGGTACAAATGACCAAATGTGCTAACTTATCTGTCATTAATTCAGGCATCTGCTGTACACGCACGCGACATAAACCACACACTTAGAAAGGCCTCGCAACGACCTCCTACCTCTTCTGTAGTGCTGATTTACCCAAGCTTCAACATTCAGACGTCGTAAGAACGGAACACGATGTTGGCTAAATAGTAGGGTATCATTACTGGGCAGAGCGACAGATGAGCCAGTCGCTCATAAGCCTGCGCATGACCTCTCAGTGGGTCCTATGTATAGAGGCTTGTTCCCCACAGCGACCAAAGTGTTCTCCATATTATCTCCAAGGTCAACATACCGAATTGACAAGACATCTAATCACGAGGACTCGATACCCAAGCTGAAATGCACTCCGCCCATTTTCGAAGCCTCACATATATGCATCGGCATCGGAAGGATCACGTAACAATATCATCAATAGATTGATAAGATATATTACACATATAGTCATCTCTCCCGCATCAGTGCAGCCTGCACAGCCTCGCGTGCGAGGCGATCGCCAGCATGCCGCCGGCCGCCGTCCACGTGCGCATGCACGTCTGTCTGACGTGCATATTTGGTACGGCCAGGCAGAAAAGATAGCAGCAGCCGAGACACGATACATGCACAGTTCCTGCCGGCAACGTGTGCTTGTAAAGCAGAGGGTGTGAGACGGAGATGCCGCAATTTGTCGGCATGGCGAGCTTTACTCGCAAGCCACGGATCGAGGCCGGCGTGCTGTGCATCAGCGCTTGATTGAGCAGCGCGTACTGCACGTCGCATGTGCTGCAAGCTGCCGTTGAGCTCGACAGAAGCGAATTGCTTATGGCTTTCCGTCTTCAGGAAGTATTGGTGTACTTGCAGTGATGTGCCGATCATTTAGGCGAAGGCACAAGCGTCAGCATGCGACAAACCCAGCAGTGCATATCGGGGGCGCCGAATGCAGAGGCACGACGATCCGCAACGGGCATCATGGAGAATTGCGTAGGCGCAGGTAGCCTGCGTTGTACTTGCATGATGACTGCCGAAGCTTTGCAAGGAGTAGCCTTGTCAGCCTTGCCATGTGTCTCGGAGGGAAGCTCGGCAAGGACGAAGTGATATCAGGCATCATGGATGATGTTGCTCGACAATCGTCTTGGCAATTCAGCTCTCCTCCCCGACGATACCGTCGCTTCTGCAGATGTCACGATTCGGGAGAAGTCTGTCGGCCTTTTCCTGCCTCATGGGCTCCACGTCATCTGTTGAGATGCCCATGGTCGCTTCTCTGTTGCGGAGAAACCATTGGATCCGCTCATCGCGGCCGCGCATGCTTTGCACGTCTTGCTTCACCTTCCTCAGCTCTTTTGCAGCGCGGTCGTGGACGATGTCTCGCTGCTCAACGAAGTTCTGACCATTCTCTTGTGCGCGGTGAACGTTTGCTGAGCTTCCCATCAGAGCCAAGAGTGCTACGAGTGCGATGAAGTAGCTGTTGTTCATGTACAGAGGTGACTGCTTCTCCCGCTTCACACCCATAGCTTCGTCTTCACGTGCTTCTTGCCAGCGCTCCCAGTCCTCCCAGGTAGCATTCTGCCAGACCGGGTCGGATGGATCCCGCCAGTTCTGCTGGAAAGGACCGCCTCCATTGGTGTTCTTGCCTGCAACGTCTGATTTGCCGTCCCATCCCGCGCCAATCCGATCGTATGCGCTTCTCTTGACTGGGTCGGAGAGGATGATGTTGGCGGCAACGACAAGCCTATAACGCTCGGACTTAATCTCATGTGAGATATTACAGTTCGAGTTGTCACTCCTATCAGGGTGGTAGATCTTGACCAGCTGGTAGAAGCGAGCTTTGCTGTACGCTTGGTTCTTCTGCAGATCGAAGATCTGATAAGGTGTTGGACATTTGTGGCCCTTCAGAGGTTGAGGCCAGTCGAAGTCTTTCTCAGAAGTATGGTCATTGCCAGTACCGCTTATGGTGGCATAATGTCTTTGGTCGCATGTCTGCTGGTGTCGTGTGCTCGACTTTGTCCAGCACGAGCTTGATGACGTCGACGACTGTGCTTGTGCTTGTGTAGCAGGCGTGTGGAAGGCTTGAAAGCCACCGTAGGTACTGATGATGAGAGATGGTTTTCGGATTAACATTGCCGCGGGTGGCAGGGAGCAGAGAGCATGTTGCATGCGCAGGATAAGAGGGAAGGGCGGGTGAGCGATATAGGCCGATGGTGAGAGTGTATGAGCGTGAATGCGATCAAGCGAGCAGCTTCCTACTCCACTTCATCTGCGCTTGCCGCGGACAAATGCGGGACTACCCTAACCCTGGAAACTTACCAGTACGACAAACATCTGATTGAATTGAAACGACAGCATTCATATTCATGTTTGCCTTTCAAGAAAGTCGCATCGCCCACTTTTCTTCATATGGTGAGGCGAAAGTGAGGCCTATGTGAGACTAGAATGAATTATCTCTCCCTTGCTTTCCCGTATTCGACACTGCTGTCTAGGCGACACAACCTCGATAACGGCCAGCAGCTATGCCGTTCGACCCTGACTCGGGCGTGGTGTTCGATGAGGTGATTCTCAAGAAGCCTCGTAAGAGACATCAGGGTGGTGTTTTGCATTGCATCGGCCGACCACCAGATTGCCGCTCGTCCGGCCATGGTACTGACTCGCTGTTCGAAGTAGCTCTTCGCAGACTACTCTCAAACCTCGACATGCTTGTTTCGACGTCGTTGAGCACCGTTCCAGAAGCACTACTAAAGAGGGTCTGGAAGACCGTACTACGCTCGTGAGAAATAAAATGTCGTAACTCAAAACACCATGATACCTTAGCTAACACAGTACAAGACAACTCGACAGCTTGCATGTCTGGCGCGTCTTCGCACAATCCGAGATTGGCGAAAGACGCATCGTGGAAGATCACACCTCCCGCGCTATAGATGTCGGTACTGGAATCGAACTAGCCATTCACCCTCATTGCACCTGGATCACCACGCTCGACATATCAACGGAGAAGACGTCTAGACAAGACTTGATACGTGTCTCAGAGTTCCAAAACCTGCGCAGCATCCATATAGCTACCAGGAATGAGAGATCCGGCGGCGAAGGCCTGGACGATCGAGTGCTGAAGACTTGGGCGGAGCAGTCGCAAAAAAAAGGAGCCTTTGAATGCCTGCGGTTCGTGTTTCTGTACCTTCAAGAAGGTATCACTCAATGGTCGCTGGGTCGCCTTTCGGCATTCCCAGCGCTCGAAGAATTCTGCGCATACAGGTGCAGCATCGATCAACGTCTCACGGCAACCTTGTCAGGATGGCGAAGGGACACACAGTGAGCACTTTCCTTTTCCTTCCCTCAGATGATGCCGCACAAATCCTAATCCAGCTTTCAAAAGAAACGGGTTCGCGGGTTTCATCAAGTCTTCAAGGCAGCGCAACCAGGGAATATATGCCGGAGCACAACCCAATATATCTTGGTACAGTCTCATAGCGGACTACCTCAATAGCCGCACAGCCAAGTCGCAAGATCCTTTGGACCTCCGTCCGATCCTCAATGTGGCAGTAAAGCGAGCATCGCAAGATCTGTGTTTTGACAGATTGGATGAGATCATCTGTTTACAGCGTTTCACCGAAGCACAGAAGGACGGGGGTGAATCCCATCAGAAACCGAAGTCCTCAACGACATCCACATCACGGCCAGCGATGAAGAAGAGGAAGCTGGTAACGAGTTCGACTGCTCTGGAAGATATGATGTGACATCCACGTTGATCCTCGTGGAACTGCGGGCGGGACAGACGGCTATTCCCATCGATATCATGCTCGTGTCGACATGCTGTGCTGCGGGAACATGGCGGCGAACCAAGGGGTGGACGGTACTCTCATCGCAACCATGATTGTCTGGTATTCCATAATGGCAAGTACAAACAAACAAAACAAAGCGCGATATGACATTATTATGTCCGCCTTGCGAGCAATTCAAGTGACACAATCCTCTAGACAGGTGCGTGATGACTTATTGACTTGTTATCAGTACGATTGGCACGACCGCCTCGAAAGACTGCGAGGGTTCCTTGTCCGGCCTCACGCCCAAGTCGCGCTGCTAATGGAGACACTGGACTGCAGGTGACTTGGCGAATTCGCATCTGGAAATTGCAACTAACAGACGACACAGTTAATGAGACAAAGAATTCCGTGAAAGTTCTTTTGATTCCCAACAGGCAGTCGTCAGCGCTTGACCGACCAAACCCGCTGCTGCTCCATCAGTGGTATATAAGTGTTCTAACTATAACTCTCTCATCTCCCCATTCCAATCCCCAAAGTCGTCAATAAGTAAATATCGCTCATATCCATACTCCATAATCTAATGCTCTGATCCGAAACAAAAGGTCGTGAAAGCCAACGCCTTACATGCAAGCAGCGCCATCGATACCAATGACCTTGCCGTTGACCCACTCGCCGTCCTGGGAAGCAAGGAAGCCAACAACGCGGGCAATGTCGATGGGCTGGCCGACGCGCTGCATGGGCGACCAGGTCTTGGCGTACTCGTCGACCTCATCGTCAGACAGCTTCTCGCCGCCGGGGATGTACTCGCGGCAGACGGCGTGGTACATGTCGGTCTTGATGCCACCGGGGGCGACGCAGTTGACGGTGATCTTCTTGTCGCCGGCGTCGATGGCCATGCAGCGGACGAAGGTCTCGATGGCGCCCTTGGAGCCGGAGTAGACGGTGTGCTTGGGCACGCCCTTGGCCTGGCCGGTGATGGAGCCCATGAGGATGATGCGGCCGCCGACGGAGAGGTGCTTGTAGGCCTCGCGGGCGACGAAGAACTGGCCGCGGGTGTTGATGCGCATGACGCGGTCGTACTCCTCCTCGGTGACGTCCTTGAGGTGGCCGAAGGACACGACGCCGGAGTTGGAGCAGACGATGTCGAGCTGGCCGAAGTGCTCGACGGCGAAGTCCATCATCTTGACGGTCTCGGCGACGTTGCCGATGTCGGCTTTGTAGGAGACGGCGTCGGTGCCCATGGCCTTGATGTCGGCGACGATCTTCTCGGCGGTGTCCTTTGAGTTGGCGTAGTTGACGACGACTTTGGCGCCGCGGCGGGCGAGCTCGATGGCCATGGCAGAGCCAATGCCACGGCCGGAGCCAGTGACGAGGGCGACCTTGCCATCAAGGCGGGAGGTGTCGACGGTGGCAGACATTGTGTTGATGTGAGGGGTTGTTTGGAGGGGTTTGGAGGGGTAGTGGTGGTGGTTGTGGAATTGGTGGGATTGATGTGAATGGAAAAGGATACTTGGGAGTGAAGACGATGGAGAACAGTCTATATAGCTTCTCGCTGACGGTGAACGACTTGGCCTACAGGTGGCAGCAGTGTGGTTGTCCGGTCTCTCGCTCGCTCAATGCCCCAAAAGCGCGAGGCCGCGAGCTCGCGGAGCCAAAGGCTGGAGCTTGTCGTGCAACGGAGCAGTGGATGATACGTCGAGTGCGCAGCATCTCCCGTCGCGGCTCCACCTTTGGCCGCAGGTGCCACGGGCGAGCAGACGGCAGGGCAGCATGGCGCGAGGTGTTGACGGCCGGTGGCAGCGTGCGCTGAGACGTGTGGCAGCGTGCAGGGCGCGGTTTGCAGCATCTCGGGCTTGCAGACAGAGCGAGGGCGAAGGTGCGACGAGTGAAGTCGCGTGGCGGGGCTGGCAAGCCCATCGCCCTGCCGGAGCACCGCCCACGCTCCCACCACGCTCTGCCTGCTTGCCGCTGCATTCGGAGCAGACGCCATCGGAATTGCGTCGCTAGCGCCAACGGCAGCACCAGGTACCGCCGTGCAGGGAGCACCCCACGCACCGTGCTGCTTTCCCTCGGCGGTGGGGGAGGCCGTTGATCGTCGGCTGGTTGGCTGCCAGCACCCAACACTCCCCGCCGCCCATGCAATACGGCCACGTCTACTGCTCATCTATGCCGACAAGACTCCAGCCTTGCTCAACTGCTGCTATATCTCCTCTTCACCGACATCATCAACTCTTGCTGTCGACTTCTCCCAACGCCAATCGCCCGCACGCAGCACACAGCCAGTCTGTCACCGCCGCGCGACGATCTCCCTCTCATCCATCCCGCTCCCGGCGACTATTATTATCGCCTGCGCGGAGCTAAGCTGACACTCGCGCTATGCTGTTGGCTTTCGTGAGACACGGCTGTGGGTTTATTGGTTTGAGAAATGTCCGGTTGCGGTTTGTACTAAAACTGTAGTCTGACTTTGCTCGTTGTCATGTCGTCTCGTGTTGTTCGTCGTCTGCATCGATCGCAATTGCTGATCATAAGAGTTGCCATGTGCATGCACTATGGAATGCAATCTCTCTAATATTTGCGGTGAGAATTAGACGATTCTTACTCGCGCGTGGACTGCTCCGCAGAATCCCACATATTATTAGACGCGATACGGTAACCCGGTATAGCTGCTCGCCGCTATAGCCAGCCCAGCCTCTAGGCGAAGTCTTGACTTCCCCGGCGTCGACTGGTGGACTGGGAAGTTATAGCGTGATATTCAGCAATCTACACCGCCATGTGCTCTGCGATTATATGTTGAGAGATCCTAGAAGTGCACGTATAGCAGCTAGCTGAACTGCGATTTAGAGACTATGTGCGGCCTAAGGGCTGGGCTGTGATTGCGCATCAGTGGTGAGGGGGGGGCCTAGAGCTGTGTGCTTCCTTCCACATTTTGGGACCATTGACGATGTACAACTGTTGCCTGTAAATACGAAATCCCCGTAGCCAAGTCCATGATACCAAAGAGACGACGACAAGAATTAACGATTCGGATGTTATTTCCATCTCAACATATCGTTCTTTCAGTCACGCCTCTTTCGTGTTCTCCAAAGCATCCACAACACTCAAGTACATCTAGGACAGTATAGCAAGCATACTTCAGCCTAACACCCTCGGGCCCTGCACAACTTCATCCTACTGCAGGTCATCACTAGCCTCACACCAGAGCCGCTATGGCACGCATCAAAGTTTCTAGTTGCAACCACAACACACCGGGTCACCGCCTTCTCCGTTGCTCGAAGCCAGCAAAGTCACGAATGATGTTGATCCACACAATAAGACAATGTCAGGCGACCACTCAGGCCGTAAAGTTGTGGTCTGGATGTCATAGCCAATCGACGAAAGTCGAAACGAGAAACATTTTCGCAGATGTTCTACGTATCACAACATATAGCATCTGAAAACGTCCATTCAACCTTGCATGCGTTCGCAAAGACAGATCAGCTATTGCAATCATCAGCCCTAGGTAACATGCAATCTGGAGTACTTCCGGACGTGATGAACGACACGCGACCTTGTTGCAATCCTTCACCACGACGGTGGCGTGCCGAAACATGCACGGGTACATCATCCTATAACATCACCATGTACGCCTGACGGCTCTCCGCCGCAGCCCTGAGACTGCGAGACCACAGCCAATGTAATTGAGTTTGATAGTCAGGAAGCTACGGGGGCTTCTTGAATGCTAGCGATTGATCATAGGTCTCCAATTAGTGAAAGATGGTCGAGAAGCATTGTTTGCTGCTCGTGAAGCGATTTGTGAGAGGGACTATACGCTTCAAACAACATACTCAAGGGTGTGTGTTGATCGTCAGTCAGTACCGGGAGTGGGAGCAAGCAGCAAGCCGTACGTGTATCGATCAAGCAAAGCCTTACGCGTTTGTTGGTAGATACGGCAGTCGCCGCATTCGTACTCGCCAACATGTGCAACATGCATGTCCCCACCGTCGCGCTATCACCTCACCAGAGCTTCATCTGACCAGACATCATCGAGCCTTCCCCAGCATTATAGCAGCGAGCGTTGAGTCTGCCATCCAATATCCCAATGCATAGCGACGACCCTACCCACTTCCCCCTCGAGCCACATAGTATGTATAGCAGACGCCACGACCGATGCCAGCCGGCCGGCTGCAGCCATGACAACCACAACGCAGCCCAATAAGCCCCGTAGAAGCATACTGCGAGTACAGTAGTGAGGTTCATAGCGGCGGCGTGGCTTGTACGTTATACATGACATAGCCACTAACCACCGGACACGGCCTTCCGGACCGGAGAGCAGGCCAGTTGAAGAGCAGGGAGGAGGGGGAGTCCGATCGGTACCATAGATCTCCAAGGGGACAACGGCGGCGGGCAGCCGGGGAAGGCACGTGGGAAGGATCACGGTGACAGACAGGATGGTTATAAGAGGAATGGAAAGTCCTGTTCTGTCTAGGATCATATTTCCCTGTTTTCTTCTCTGGAGCCGGCTGGATGTGGACTTCGACTTGAGGGTAATCGACCGGATTGTCATTGCTATGTCTACTTCTGGCTTCTACTCTCGATCTCTCCATCATTGCTTGTGCTGTTACTCCCTTCGCCGACTCGTTTTCCTTTGGTCTCATCTCGTCATCCTTGGTAGAGAGAGACATTGACCACATCAAATTTCCCATTCCAAACCGACAACAACTAGGCCTTGAGCAAGAAACGCACGCTGCTCGCTGACATGGCAAGCAAGCAAGGTAAGCGACTAACAAGAAAGCAAAGAAACACGCCGCTTCCAATTTGAAAAAAAAAAAAGTGAAGTAACTACAAGGAATGAAGTGAAAGGTCGGCCCTTGACCTGTATGCTTTGGGTCATTAGGTAGAGCTGATGCGGGACTGAAGAAGGGGATTCGTGTACGTCGTGCCGTGTCATCGCGGGTGATGATGCGGTGTGCGCGGGCCTGCTGTAGTTGCAGATTATTGCGCGCGTGGGTTGTGTGACAGGCACTGACAATGTCAAGTGCCCCTCTTGGCGTACTATGTACGACATGCCAAAAGCTATCCGCAGTATCTGTGACACTTGGCGCGATCGATAGTTTGGGGTGATGCGATGATGCTCTAGAAAGTGCTAGATGCGAGTGTTGTCGCTTCAGACACGTGCTAGCTTCTCCAGCTTGCCGCGAATACCATCGGAGAATCGAGATGAGGCGCCCTCACTGATGACTCCGATGCAGTGTTGCAAGACGGGGAAAGTGTGGTCAATGCCAATCTGAGAGCCGTCACGCTTGGTGAGGCAAGGTGCACCCTCACGCTTAGTCAGATAGCGGATGATGAGCGGGTGGTCTGGAAGCAGTGCGTCGATGGCGAAAGATGGACCAGAGACAGGGTACATTCCATTTGCACCGGCGGGCATGTTGTTGCCATTGTGCACGAGACTGTCAGTCCAAAGTATGAGAGCTGCACGGTAGACTGCGGCCGCCCACCATGGTGGACGAGTGCCGCGAGGCATGCTGCGCACCAGACGAAGGACTTGGCCGCAGTGAAAGACAGCCTCCTCAACATCGGCGATGCATCGCTTGTGCAGCCACACAAGCTGCTGGAGGCTGCCATCAGTGTTCTCACGACGGGCCAGGCGTTCGATCTCAGGGAAGTTTGTCACTGCGTTCAGGCTAATGAGGTGGAAGAGGACGAGATTGGTCTGCATCATGGCGCACATAGGGTTGGCCTTGAGGTAGCGCTCGGCCAAGTCATACCAGCGCTGGAGCAGAGACTGCACTTCTTCCAGACGAGCACGGGTGGATGCAGCGGTCAATGCGCGCGAGCTGCTGTTGCGAGACGACAGGGAGTCGGAGAAGCAGCTGAGAAGCTGGCTGTACTGGCAGACGAGTGTCTGCAGAGGGTGCAGCAACAAACGCATCTGCAATGGCGTCATCTCGATGCCAAGAGGAATCATCTCATCATCAAGGAAATGCCTGAAGAGGTCCTTCAATGACAGCGGCCTTGCACCAGATCCGAGTGACGAGAAACCTCCGGAGAACTCGTGAACCTGCTCAAAGATGCTTGACCACTCGCCAGCACTCTTAGAGTGCCAGAGACGATCGGCATCTGGCATGGGCGTGGCAAATTCTGTGACTGAAAATAGGGGTGCGGTGTCATGGAAAAGTGACAGATCCTGGTCGACCATGGCCCATGAGTAGACGAGTCTGCTTCTGCTCTCATTTTGAATCCATTCACTCCACAAGTGATCATTGCTTGGACGATGCTCAGATGATGGAGGGGGGGTTGGCCTGTTGTCGAGAACACCAGAGTGGCGCAACATCGAGGAGTACATGCCACGCTGACCCATCGCGATGTCCATTTGCCACTTGTCACCGCTCCATGCTGCCTGGACAGTGAAGAGCAGAGCAGAGTGAAGGACAATTGGATCGCCGGACATGATGATATTCTTCTCAATCAAATCGAAGAGAGAAATGCGGCAAGCTTCGGTTAGACCACCAGTGAGCCACCTGGCTTCCGAATCGGGAATGTTGGCGGCACCCTGAGCAATCATCATCAACACAAGCAAACTTGCGGCACGGTCATTGTAACAATGCATGAGCTCGTTGGCGTCTAGAATGCCGCGTGAAGTGAGAGGATAGTAACGCTCGAAGCAGTTTGCGTATGATCGAAGGAAGTACTCAAGCACACGAGCAGGCGGCAGGATGACAAAGTTGGATCCACCATTAGAGCTGGGTGTCATGTGGCCATTTGAAGACGAATAGTGTGAAGAGTTGTCTCTGTGGATGTCCAGCGCTTTGTGAAGGAAGCTTTGTGTGATGGCGAGGAGCTTATCCCTTGTGCTCTCGTGAAGTTGCATGACTGTCAAGTGATCGCTGCCGGCAAAGTCTGCCTCGTCCCAGCGAGGTGTCCATGTACTCCAGCCTTCGTGGTTCCGCAAACTTTGTTCAAGGCGTTCGAGGTTTAACCTCGCTGTCTTGGGGCAAGAGCTGGAAGGAACAGTGGGAGTGCATCGGAAGACTGACCAGCCATCCTGTGCAGCAACGATTGCGGCCATGTCGTTGCGTTGATCAGGTGAAGACGACGTTGACATTTGCCTTTGAGGGTTAGCCATCGGCGTTGGATTGCGAAGTTCCAGATCCGAGAATGCCTGCTCGACCTTGGGGGTTTCGATAGGTGTAATTAGGTTCGCTTGCAAATCAGGCAACATGGGCATCATGCCATCAGGACCTGGAATGATTTGCATGACTGTTGGATCGAATGGCATATCTGCGTTCATGAGCATGTCCGGCTGAATGACGCCAGCGTCGAAGCCAAGAGGCATCTGCATCTGACTCCAGTCGAGCATGAAGCGAGGACTCGATCCGGGATCCGAGTCTTCAGCACTCAATTGGTTGAACTCATCGAATCCGGACATAGGTGTGGTTTGCATGAAGCCATTGGGACCTTGGGGGAGAGGTGGGGTGATGTTTGCCTGTTCAGGTGGTGTTGGTCCGTTGGCCGCAGGATCGACGTATTGTGTAGGGGGTCCTTCCATGATAGGAGTAGTGTGCTTGTCTTCAGGGATGCTATTGAGTCCACACTTTGGGCTCGCAGGTTTCAGTGTAGGTGCTACTTGTGGTGGGCTTCCATTCGGCGGTTGTGTCTGCGTTTGGCCATTCTCTCCGTTGGTGGCGGCAACGTTGTGTGGAGGCATGGCAGTCAGACCCTCAGGAGGGACGACGAGTCCCATGCGAGTTGCGTTCTTGGACGACCGTCTTGTTGGTCGCAGGGTACACTTGAGGTTCCTTCCAGCACATCTCGAGCAAGGGAATTTCTTGTCGCACTTTGTCTTTGTCTTTGCACAGTTGCTGCAGGCAATTGGTGTTCGTCCAGCTGACTTGGGAATCATGCCGTTCACGGCGGGAATCTCTTGTTGGTTGGCATCACGGCCGTGTACTGTGTAATGTCTCTGCAGGAGGTCCCTGTATTATCGATTAGTTTCGACGGTCTGGCGGTGGATAGATCGATATAACGACGAGGACGAACCGTCTGGCAAAGGACATATGGCAAGTAAAGCATTTGAAAGGCTTGACGTTGGTGTCTGTTTGTTGATCGTCAGCATTGAGAGAATGATCGACAGAACCACCAGACTGGAGACGAACGAGTTAGAATGTGACGTTCGAGGTGTTCATCCCTGGTGAAGGACTGGCCACAGTAGGTGCAGAAGACCATTGCGTCGGTTGATCGTCCGTGGACGGGGAATGTCGACGTGGGTGAGGTGCAGTCCGGACTTCAGAGGCGGATGTGTCGAGGTTGGGCAGAGCACAGCGTGGTTGCGAGGCAAAGGGGAATCGGGGAGGCGAGGGCAATAAGACACGGGCGAAACAAGGTGGCATATGGCGATGCAGCAGGGCCTTGTTGTATGGGTGGAGGAGCAGCGAACGGGCGAAACGGCGAGCTAGACGGGACGCTAGCGATAAGATTGCAGCAGGCGCAGGATTGAGTTTGGGCGGGCTGGGGCGCACTGGCGCAGCGCTGGAGGCTTGTCGCTACTCCGCTTGCTTGCAGATCCGGCTGGCCTCGAGGCGCGAGGAGGGTGAGCAGGCGGCGACATGGATGCTGCATGGGGGTGAGAGAGTGATGACTTGTCGACTGCGCCCGTGCTGCACGTCTGACGGGCCCGTGGACTGGGAGCTGGCAAGCCCTGCCGTCTCCTGCAGCGCTGTGTCAGTGGTGCTGCATTCAGTACTTCCCAGCATATCCTGCATGCATGCCGTGCTGGCCAGCCGCCCTGCTCTCCTGTTCTGTCGGTACCGCGCGCAGCCTCGCCCTCAGCCTGGCGAGCCATCATCATCGCCATCCTCCTCCGGGCGTAGGATGATGTGTTGGCGCAGCAGTCCCTGGCGTTGCTCGTGATTTTGCTTTCCACGCCTCACCTGCTGACCCGATCCCCGGGCCCGAGCACCACAAGCACCCGTATAGGTACTGTAGTCGCAGCATCGTAGCATGCTCGGCCACGCCATGCCCATGCCATGCCGGGCCCCGTACGATCACCCGTCGGAGCTTTTTCACGCGGATGTCCGCTGATCCACGCGCGACGCACGTCGGCGACATGCATGCTTGATGCATGCAGCACAGGGCAGGCTGCGTATCCGCTCGCCGTGTGCGATGCGACGTCCATACATAGACTCGACTCCCTGCGTATGCTTTGCAGCACGCAGACCGGCTGCTTGTGGGGTGCCCAGGTGGAGCAGAGCAGGGCGGAGGGCAGAAGGCGAGTGATTCCAAACAGCCAACACCAGCGTGCTGATGCCTCCGCCGTCGAGGGTATTTTTGGCCGGCTCGCACCACCAGCCAACAGCCCAACACCCCTGCAAGCCCTGGTTCCTGGCCTGGTCGAGCACGTCAGACGGCTTCCGCAGGGTCACAGCAAGAGAGGTACCTGCTACCGTCGCAGCATGATGCGCGCATTGCCAAGTGCGTAATATGGCCCTCTCCCTGATGTCAGGAGCCAGCTGCGGTCCCCGTTTTAGCAGCACAGATAGTCGAGACGGGCTAAGAGAGATGTGGGCCACGGCATCGACGCTACTACTAAGCTCACATCCCTGCGACGCCTCGTCGCCTTGCCGTGCATGTCGCATACAGACCCTTTGCTGCTTTGGGCGGGCAGACCGCCAGCAAGATGCGGCCACTGGGGTCCAAGCGACCGCATGCGGCAACCACGATAACCCTGTCGCCTTTTTGCTTGTGCGAGCGCCGCAGTTCATAAGAGGCGTCGGTGCAGATCGGCGTCAAGCCACACCTTCGTGTCTCGCAGGCGTGTCGTGCTACCACCGCAAGTTCGCCATGGCCCGTTTCACCACGATGCCGCAGTGGGAGGCCTATGTTCCGAGAAGATTTCAGAGCCAGCATCATTAATCATAAGGCCATCCTCCCGCATGTGTCGACGTGCGACCGAGCACACGCTGCTGAACCGCACGGCTGGAGCATGCTCTCCATGAACGCGCGCCGTCGGGCTGGGTTTCCTCGCGAGCTTGCCGATTGCCGTGAACGTGGCTCGCCTCGGACGAAGCACAAGGCAGTCTTTGCATTCCTGTATGGGATAACGCGCGCGGCATCAAACCGCATTCCGTGATTGTAGATGATCGTTATTCGCGATTCGTGATTCTGATTGCTGCTGCGCTGCTCCCCGCATCACAGATAGAGAGATAGAGGATTCGTCGACTGTTGTGGCGCTGCCCTAGGCTCCCTTGGAATAATGCTGGCGTCGATCTCATGCCACCAAAGGCCCGCGCTCGCAACGCCATCGAGCCGCTCAGACGCTTCCTCTCAACGTCCCTTGGTCGACGTTCCCGCGCCTGCCTGGCAGTCGCAATGCAACGACGATGCCGCTCGAGCAGACTGCTCTGCCATATCATGCAACATGCAACCCGGCATCCACCGTCCTGGAGCGCAGGCCAAGGCACCACCCAGCGGTATAATACTGTATGTAAGACCGCACTGCGCGAGCCTGGAATGGACTTTATGCAGCACCATGCACCAGCCCGGCATCTACCACGTCAGCCACCAGCAGCAGTAGCCGTCGGGTTCTCACGCATTGGCAGATAACCTGGCCTTCTGCAGCCAGCCCGGAGCTTTTGCGTCTCGGGGAAATTCTTAGCCAAGTGGTGAGACGAGGACTAAGTGTCGACATGCGTCTGCTTCTCGCGATACAAAGCGCCGAGCCGTCTAATCGGCCTCTGCCGTCTGCAGATCCAATTTATCAAGGTACTCTGGCGGATGCATCGTCCCGACTCCACATTTACCAGATCCTCCAACGGATGGCGTCTTTCCCACGATCTATCCGCGCACACGGTTCATGTTCTCCTCAGTCGCAAATCATTCGATAACAATGAAGAACACCGCAATCCATAGCTCACGCTAGCCATCAAGAGTCAAGAATGAGCCAGCATGCCGGGCTTACACAGATGATGCGGTCGTTGACATCATGGCTTGTTTATCTATTGAATTCGGACCCAGCACCGTTTCTGCAAGATGGAGTGAAGATGCGACTCCACCCACTGCGAGATTCTCTGGTCTGCTGTGGAACCCATGTGTGTTTGCCGCACTGGGGTAATGGACGGCTCGCGATAACGTTTTGATGTAGCTGACATCTTCAACGAATGGTCGCATTTTGTGGTATTGAGATTCAGCAAAATCAATGCTGATCTCTTACGCCATCGAGGCATTGAAGCTCGCAACGTCGTCAGCACGTGAAAATGGATGCATGCAACGGCCTTTGTGAAGAGTGCAACTCCTTCGCCGAGTCGCCCGGATCCCACATTGATTGCAAGCAATCATCACGCAAGTCTTGGTAACGAGACTTCACGGCTCCTCCAACCGCTGCTGTATTGCCCTAATGCATACAGCTTGACTACGAACAACCCGGCGATTGCGCTTGGCGGTCTCGCTACATTCCCAGGAATCCCATACCCACGACGGTCGCCCTGAGATTGCGCCGTCGTTGTTGTCGCAATCGACGCGCTTCAAGCTTTAACGAGCAGCAAGCCGGCAACCTTCCAAGTCCTGCCACTTCCCCAGCCTCAACAATTGACGGCTCATGTCAGGATCAGCTCGTCTCGACAACACCTCTGAGCCGTGTGTTGAGGTTGACGAGATCATCGGCTCAAGCCGCAGTTATCGTTGAGGATACAAGCCGTGGATGTTGACCCACGACTCTCGGGATCTGCTCTTCAAGCAAGCCAGCAGTATGATCTTCACCTGCCGTTCGACGAGCTCGCTCGTACGGAGCCTGCTCCTGTTCTTGCCTCGCAAGGTCCTCCACGTCGGAGCCAATCAATCCATGAAACGTAAAACTTGCGTTCCAATGAGACGATAGAGCTGTCATGGCCCTGCCGTGCTGCATGATATGAAGTCCTACTGATCTGATCGCCTGGTGAATCTGAAATCGCGCCATCTACGACCCTGTTAGACTTGTTAGTAGCGGGAATAAATTGTTATGAAGTGCAGGGAGCACCTGGGTAAGTAATATCGTAGTGTTACCCTACGATTTTGTTATTATCCTCCCGTCTCCTTAGGGCTGTAGCGGGAAGTAGGTGACGCACACGACTTGATGGACAAAGTTGGGCCGACGCGGGCGGACTAAACACAGTAACAACGTGGTCGCTTCCCACCAAAAATTTGTGCACATGCAATACTGAGATATGCCTCAATAGATTGCCATTGCTACGAGTAGATAGTGTTTCAAATTTTCCAGTCACATCTTACATTGGCTTGACATTGAGCTGTAAGCGCCTAATATCATCGATTTGAGTTGCACACTAAACCAGACTTGTTTGACACGTGAAGAACATGTCCCATATCGCTGCCGGCTGAGGGCTTCCACGGTACAGCGGTAAAGTGTCCTATGATGCTAGAAGCGATTGTGCATGTGTGGCTGAGAGCCGTTTGTGCAGCCTGATACTCCACTGATCGAGAGTGTGATAATGCGCCACTGCCAGAATAGGCGCACGGGACGGGACAGGTACGTGCAGCATTGCGTTGGCCGAGATTGCCGATCGGGTATTCGAGATAAATGATACATGATACCGCTCGAGAGGCGTCCAATCTCAGACGTCGTCTTGCATAGTACATCGCAGAGAAGGTTGGGCCAGCAAACAGCGGCCGTGCCGCCTTGACTTCCAACCCGCATACCAGACATCACTATGTGCTGTAGGGCTGGCGACGCCGAACCATAGCGCCAGACGCCTATCCATGCCTGTCTCACTCCGACATCTTACTATGCTTCCCAGCAGCATACATCTCACCCTGCGCCTGGAGTCCAGAACTTGCGGCTGCTCGTCTTGGACAACACAACGCTGACCCATCATCACCGCCTCGTCGCTTGGGCCGCTCTACGCTCTCGATCGTCGCGGCTACGCTTTCCCTCAGCTGAGCCTCGCTATGAGGGCCTGCACACTGCATCATGCACACTGCAATGCACGAGCACACCGGTATTTTCCTGTCAGCAATGCCCAGCGATCGCGAGTCGTGTCTTCGCACCGCTGCACCCCATCGCATCATCACACCGAACTCAGACCAAGCGCACATAAAACGCACGAGCGGAATATTACCTACCCCAAGACATGGCGATAAGTAATGCCAATGCAGCGTCCAAGAACGGCGCTTGCACTTTTGAACATATGTAAGGCATCACCTTGAGCTATGCCTTTCCTGTCAGCCAGCCCGTACGATAGCGATAACCAAGAAATACCAAGCTTTCACGTGCGCAAGCCACCAAAATAACTTCTGAACGCCTGCTACCACTGGCCCTGAACGCGAGGGTGGCGGGCGTCGTGACAGGAAGGATGCGAGAGGGCCGATCGTCATACGGGAGCGTCGCAGCTTATCTCTCAGGCGACAATATTTGGGGCCCGAATGCATGTGGGAATCAGATTCGAGAGGGAAGCACGCCTCGGAAGTGTGCTTGTAGCAACCATGTCTGGCCATCGCGCAAGCGAGCAGTTTGACGATGCCACGAGGGCACAACAGCACAGCGTTCTGGAGCTTCACGTTGCATACCACCACGCAAGCCCTCGTGCGTGCCAGACAAGAGGCTCGTCACCGGGAAATTGTTCAATGGCTGGCTGGTTGACAGTGCAGATCACCCCAAACAGGCAACTTCTCAATGAATGTTCGCCAATCTGAAGCAAGCAGATCCCGGACAAGCGACTTTGCATTGCAGATCAGTTGTCAGGTTGCCAGCAAGGCAGACCCCTTGGCCAATTTGGGCGAGGCTGACTTTGCGTCGACCGGGGGGGCTTCAGGTGGCGCGGCTGAGGCGCGATGCCATTTGTTCTGAGAGCATGTACACCTCGTATCGGAGAATTACAAACAGGCGTCGCGCTTGAGGGATGCGGGGAGATTCGCTCCACCACGCCGATCGTCGTGGGGTGTGTCTCTTGAGCGTATCTTCGTACCTCCATGCTCAATTCGTATAGCAAGGATTTTTACTTTTGCTAAATTTGGCCGAGAAGCTCGCCACCTGTGCTGAAGCTCTTCCATCACCAATGAAGCGACAGACGGAACCTCTCCTCTCGTGATGACGAGGTCGAAACTTCAATCTCACTCAGAGCTTCAGTCGGGCTGAGGACGCTACCAAGACAATCTAAATCAGGCCTCCCGAGGCCTCCTGCGATAAATTGCACTACAGAGCCTCGAGTGCCGTAGACCCGATTGCCGTCCGTTTGACATCTCCGCGCCAAACACTAAGAAGAGCACTTCCTGCAAGGTAGCATTCAGCCAGGTATGTCATCGGCGATAGGCCTGAAGCTGAGTGAGAGCAGTTCTTGCTTGAACCTGCAGCATCCACACACAATCGTCAGTTCCTCTGGGAGGAACCCGGCACTTTGCGCCACCTTCAATATACCCGCGCAGCCATCTACGCGATGTGGCAGCGTTGCAGCCTCGCTGATGGAAGACTTCGATTGGCATACATGTCACTGATACCACATCAGAACCTCGCAATCTGAGTCTCACTGCTTGCATTATCATTGACGTCAACAGGAAATCATTGTCTAGCCTCCCATGGCTACTGCTATCCTGGGTCAATCTGACTGACCAGCAACTCTTCCAAATCCAAGGCCTTTGGTTCTCACTCTGCTATCACCCGCCTGTCAACTCCTTCGTGCCATTCCACATGCCGTGAAACCGTCGCACGAGATCTCGCGCGTGGACGCTAGGGGGACGCAAAAAAAGAAAGACGTAGCTCCTGCCGCTTACCGACGCAGTGGACCCATACTGCGTCGCACAACATAGAAGGGCAGGCAGTAGTCTACCAGGCCGTTGTACATGGCTTGCCGTGCCGCTGGCAGTCGCAGCAGCAGCGGCTTCTCTCGCGATCCCAATGCTGTGGGATGGACGTGGTGTCATGTGGCCACACGTGTATCACCAACACACGAGCGCAAGCAGTCAAACCCACGGGATATTGCATCTGAGATCGCAACACGTGGGCTTCTTCTCGTTCCTCAAGTGCATTTGGTGCGACTCCGACGGCGTGGACGACCTTGCTGTCGGGTTGCGTTGGGGACGTCAGGTAGGTCGCGAAGAGTCGCACCAGTTCGCGCCTTGCGAGACAAAATTGAGACTTGAGGAATGGCGTTCTTGTCGTAGCGGTAATGTATTGCGTATCGATCTTGATACACCGCTCTTTCTTCTTCCTTCCTCCTCTCCCTTCGTCGCATCTTGGCGTCTGGTATGCTGGTAGCACCAGAATTCCATTTTCCACCTTGTCTCCGCCCCTTGTGCGCTTCACAAGAGTCATCAGATCACGCACCCAGCATCATCGTCATCGTCGTCATCAGCCATCTCCGCTCGGACGCGACAGACCATACCATGGAAATCGCATTACTGACCATGTCGCACGTCTCGTCTTTAACAATGGCTCACCACCTCATTGGCGCGCAAAACAGGACCTGAATGTAGACGCCTTCCTCTTGCACTACCTTCCGGCGCAATAGGATGGCCTCGGCATGGCATCATGACTCTCGTGATGGTGTGCTGAGCGCAGCAATGCTACGAGCGGCTTCGCTGGCTTGTTTCTTGAACCGCTTTGTACTCCTCTGACCACCTTGTCCAGTCCTGTGCTGTCCAGAGTAGGTGGATCACCCGCTCGCTGCGTCCCTCCCGCGGTGGCCGCAGCATCCTGCTCCTACTGCTCCGCAGCAAGGTCTGGTGCAGGCACCCGACTCGCGAACTGCTGCCCTGCCAGCATGCGAGTCAGCATGCATTTGAAACCGTGGTTTCGGTCTTGAGAGAGCAGCGCGTGCTCGCTCTCTGCACACGGCATGCGCGCATGTGAAGGTAAGGCAAGGCAACGTAGGTCGGCTCGTCGGTCTTCTGCAAGCGCCGACATACGCGTATCTTATCTCATCTTTGAGAGAGTTCAGGTTACGGTGACTTTTCGTTCGAAGGCGGCAGCGGAGAGCTGCAGCGCGAATATGCAAGGATTGTAGATGGTTTGCTTAGGGACTGCAGTGAACTGCGGATTCTTCTCCTTGCGGTATACTATTTGGGAAGTTGTTCGACGGGAGATGCAGCATCTTTCCTTCGGTAGAACTTTCTGCGCTGCCTTGGTAGTGACAAGGCTCATGAGAGCGACTGATTGTAATTGCATCTTTTCAACTACATCCCAGTGGAGCAACACAAGACAAGCTGACTCGTTAGGACAAGCTCAAATGTCTGCAACGGCGACCGCCCCTATTGGCACAATCTGCCCATAGGCATGGTTCTTCATAATCAGCGACATGCACGGTCGTCGAAGGCGTACTGCTACCGCTTTGCAATTGAAATGCCCGAGTCCACGGAATGGCGGGCCGGCTCTCACTGCCTTCACTTACCCACAAGACTGGTCTCCGGGTCACACCATACCAGCATACATGATAGCATAGCACCACGACAGGCCCATACCTGCTTCATAGCAAACACTACCAGAGTTCAGGTGAGTACTACCATTCTCGTGGCTTGTCAGACAAGTACCTTCCGTTGCCTGATGGCCAAGATCTGCAGAATTGTAGTACAGGCGATCGGAACGATGAGTGGTGGACATCAAGGCTGTCGGTCATTCTTCTATTTGGCTCCTTGTATGGTTGACAGGCCTTCCGATGGCAGTAGCTAAGCTATAGGATTAGTCGGTCACTCCGTCGTCGGCATCGCGATACCAGCACGACATGCACTGCAGCGAGGATTCAGTTGTGAAGGTCTTCTCGATTACTCAACATGACGACGGCATCAAACAAAAGGCAGCACCTATCCGCTGCGAACTCCTGCATGTCATAAGACGTCTCCATGACCTTACGAACCCTACCCCAAGATCATAGCTACCCCATCTCCTCTACTTACTTCGTCTTCCACAGCATACCACTTCCACGTGGTTCCGAATCTATATCTGAAACATCCGTGCTGACAATATTGACGCACGTTGTACTTGTATCTCTTGATCAGCCCTACTTCGTGGGCAAAGACAGTGGTGTGCAGTAACTTGGGCACGAATGAGCTCTCGGCGGCTCTGGGGTGGCACGAACCGTACGTGTAGAGAGAGCTACACGTAAGCTCAGTATGCCTCCGAGACGGCGGTTTATCTTCCAACGAGCCTGGTATCGGGCGTCTTCACCATGTTCGAAAGAGGCAACCGAGCTCCCATGCCAGCCTTGCGATTACTCATCTGTGGTCGGCTGTGATCAAGACATCTGCTCTGTCGTTGCGACATCCTGAAATCCTCCAATCGTCAAGGCTTCGTCATTGTCGATGAATTGCAGACACAGAACGGAGTTTATGCTGCCAGCAGAGCGAGAGGAAGCCATGGATATCAGCTCTGTAAGTAACACAGTATCACCTTATCATCTCGGCAATCCAATTCGCGACTCACACGGACGACAACCCGTACGAATTCAGATCGCATAGGACAGAGTCAACTATCCCTACAAAAAAGCTCACATTGGAAGCTGCGGACATGTAAAGGGATGTATCTATAGAATGACCGACTGTCTACAACATCAACGTTGCGTTTTCTCTCCCTTGTTGCCCGGCATAGCCATCTCCCATGGCCGTATCGACGTGGCAGTCACGATGGCCAGCTGGCTGACCAGCTCTCCATAGCACTGTGACATCTCTACAGACACCTTCACTGAACACAAAGATATGTACGACATACACTACCGTCCTCACTTAGAATTTCCGCCTCCCAAAACCTGCACCCGAGTCTTGCATTACACTCCCTGTCGCCGCCTTTGCCTCGACGTCAGCTCAGCCCAAAATCTCCGCCAGCACATTGCCCCAATGTCTGGTATGCTCGCTGTCACGGGAAACTGAGTTCCGGGGTGCACGTAATAGCTTTCCGCTGATTTGATGTAGACGCTAGGAGGCACTAATTTCCCTTGACAGGCCAAGGGGCTTGATGACAAGCTGAAAAGAAAGGAAGGCGCAAGGGTCGACGCAAAGCTGGGCCAAGACTGCGATATGGCTTGGTTTTTGATCTATTGGCTGGGCATTTGGTGAGATTTCCTCGGACACGCCGAAAACTCGGGGAGGAACTGGAGGCAAAGGTGATCAATTGGGTTCGAATTTTGGTTGTGTATTGTTGTAGGTTCTGTGCTCGTCCGTGGGAGTGATGTTCTGATGGTGATAGAAGGGGCTATGATGGGCGTGCTTGGTGCTGCGGGCTTCGCGCTGGGTAGATGCGATACCTACATCTGTTCGACAACGCTTCTGACAAACGTCGTGAGAATACAGAGAGTAACATTGACAACAGTAGCATTGTTGATTCGATACTGATGACATGGGTGCGACGAGAATGTTCGAAACGCAATCGTGACTTCGTGGTTGGGTGTTTACATTTGCACATGTTTGTGGGGCTAGTGTTGTCGGATTCGACGATCAACACGATCAATTCTTCAACGATCACGACAGCGGCGTCAATAACCTGCTAACAGCCACAGTATCAACATGAACGATACAAATCTGGTCTCTTCATCCACTATAATCCCAACTATGTCCATACCTCCTTCCCTTCTGACACAAAATTCACATGAACACCCCTAGCACAAACCTCAATCAACCCCAACCTGAACCCTTTCTCAGACCCACCAACTCAATGACACCAACGAACCCCATCGGGGAATGGCACCACAAGGCTGTCACAATAGCGTGCGAAGCTACCAAACAAACAGAAGGCACAGCAAGCCACTGGATCGTAGCCAAATCCCCCGAGCGGTACGCTAAGGAATCCTTCCTGCACAACCGACGAAAGGCGGCGGACCACGTCAGAAGACAAACATTGGAGTAGTAGGAGGTAGCTCCGTTTATCATGACTCTCTGTGGTCACGCCCAAGGTTGAGAATACGGGTTGGAGTGATGTTCTTGACTCAGTAGACGATCGACGCACGCGATGTTGCGGTGAGCCTCGTGCCACGCAAGGGATAGTAGAAAGTATGCTATACGAGCCGGTAACTACTGCAGGCTGTCGAGAAGCTCTATTAGAGAGACACGAGAATCGTCGTAGGCCGTAGAGTTGAGATTGAGCATTTCGTTGCCAGCCGTGTCTGTGAATCGCAGCCATGCGATTCTGCGATTTCGACTAGTTCCTGTCAGTCGTTCGTAAAGGATTGACGAAAATCGACCATTGCGCGTGTGCCCAAATTTCGGTTCAGCCATGTCGAACGGCCGCTTTAGGAAGTGTGCCAACGTTTATTGAATGTCTCGGAGAATTATGTTTGGGATTCGAACAACGCTGGAAGTGAGACATTGACGTTGACAGGCGTTGGTCGATGGTGGCTTGCGGGAAGGAGGCGGGTTGAAGATGGGGGCGGGTAAGGATGTCTTGGATACTTGTCTGTGATGGAGGTGTTTTAGCTGTCGCTTCCATGGAGATCTGGGTGACTTCCTCTCTGGTGTGGCCGTTGGAGATGGTTATGTGAATTTCTCCGTCGTTAGTCGATTTGTCGTCGTCATTGTTGTCGGGTGTGGCTTTCGACATGTCTTATGTTATCGAGATCTTCAGCTTTGCGACGATTGAAAGGGCGTTGGCACCGACGTTTGTGATGGTTTGCGGCGGCTGGGCCAGGATCATGTCTTTCGATCTTGAGGCGAAATCATTCGCATATCGATGTCTTCGCATCGAAATTGCTCGATGGCATTTTGGCGGAGAAGATACACGCCAAGGCTGTAGTGAAAGGATCAGCTGTTTGTAAATGTGAAGTGGGTTGTAACGAGCAGACACTGGTTACACAGAGGGTCGTACAAGATCCTTCGAAGCGTCGGTCGTAAATGCGAGACATGTTAGGGCATCAATGAGTCGGCGAACCGACAGCCGGACTCTATCCTGATGATCTCTACAAAGACTGTGAGTAGCAAGCATTTAGGATAGGTGTCATCATACAATCAGATGATAGAGAAATCTCTTTACGAATTTGAAGATGGGAAACGTGGCCGAAGAGAGCTTCGAAAGGAGCAGAAACGGGTCTGATGCCATTCTCGCATCTACGATCACGGCAGAAATCCCCCGGACAGTGTATCACCATTCCAGAGACGGCGATGCATGTACGGAAAGTGAAGCACGAATGCATCTGACACAAGGACAGTAGGACACTGGTAGGACTTCAATCGCACGCTGATGTCAAAGTAGGCCCACGATGTGGAGAGCACGGCTGGGCTAAGGCTTTGCAACGATCAAGCTCCTCATGGTCAACCTCATTACTACTACTACTACTATCGTTGAGGTCTGTTACCATGTATCGAGCCGCGACGGCCATCCTCCGCAAAAGTTTAGATCTGTAGTGGAGACGATTCGACGCTTGCGGAGAAGATACCGCGAGCCGAATGCGATGGCAGTCTGTGGTGAGAATTCACATGCTGGCGTTCAATATCGATGACGCTGAGTAGTCGCCCTACGAGAAAGCTTAGTTGACCCCGATGGAGTCGCTCTCTCCAGCACTGGACTGACAGCGTCCACACCGAAGCGCAGATTCTCGTGGTGCATCGTAGGCGAGAGATGGCCCCGAGCCGCTGCATGGCGTGTTCATTGTGCATGTTTGACTGCATCGTGAGCGCGACTGCTGTATTCGCCGACATGACGGCACGGCAGCACTGTGTGTTGATCGCATGTTGAGATGCAAGCCAGTGGTGTAAAGTGGGATGCGCGATCGGACGGGACGGCAGAGGCCCACGACACCCGTAGCAACTAAGCATTGAGGCAGGCACGACTCGCCGTCAGGTCTCGATGCGACTGCCCAACTCAGCGGTCTCGGAGAATAGGAAGGGCAGGGCAGGGCAGGGCAGGGCAGCGGTTCCTTCGACTCGTCGAGCCGTTTCACAAGAGCATTGGCTATTAGCGTTACAGCCTGACACCAGATCGGAGTCTTTTCGATAGTACTCGGGCACCGTTGGCCAGGGCGTCGGTTTCGGGATATTCTTGACGGCAAGGAATGCGCGGGCTGCTCGCTGCTGTGACATGCCCTTGACATGCCGTTGACGAGCACATTCCCCTCTTGGCTGCAGAGATAGATGTGCGGTTTTTTGTCAGAGCTACGATTCAGACAGCTTCCCGGCCCTGGTGGCGTCTGCGATTGAGTGCTAAGGCGACATCGCCCCCCGCATGGTTGGCGTGTGTTTCTCGTTCCAAGTCGGTGTGGCAGGCGATTAGACTCGACTTCCCATGGGCTGATCATCTTCACATCTGCAACTAGCAAGGAAAGCTCCGAATGCTTCGAGATCTTTGGGTTCCGTCAAGCGAGGGCGATCACCAATGCTCTGCCATTCCGGCTGCGATCTGCGCTGCGGGCTTGATACACTGCGGTGCTTGCTGCAATATCAGATAACGTCGACCGCACGGTGGACGATGGCTGCTGCTCGAAGAGGCACACCGCCGGGCTGCGCGACAATCTCAGACTGATACAGGACGGCAGTTGCAGCGTCTGACATGTGACAGCAGTTGAGTTGCGAGTTTTCGCATCAGCAGTCTGACCCGGTATGCGAATCTGTTGAGCCGGACTTTTACTTCCGGACATTCGTCTTATAGGCAGAGCACGTCCCGGGTGTGTGTAAAACGATAGTGCCTGCGATCCGTCCCGCGGCCGTTTTGGCGGGGCGGAGGAGGACTGCGGCAAGACGTGAGTCCGGATACGATGGACTGGGGCAGTGCGACGGAAGAGGACGACGAGCGCTTCGATGGCACAGACACGATGCGGGCGCGTGGACGGTGACATTGAGCACACGAGACGAGACTGGGAAGCTTCACGGCATGACATAGCTCTGGCTGGGAGGGCGTGGCCTGACGAGGCCTCCCAAACGAGCTGGACCATGTCGCTGGCCTGGAAGCCTCAAAAAGATACTCCCTGCTCTGAGAGTCATGAGGCCGTTTCATCCGGAGGACGAGGCACGGCAGCGCATGGCAGCGCGGAGACTTCTGCCCTCTGCTGTGAGCTGTCACCGCGCACTCCGACCACCACCACGAGGCTTGTCGCGCATCATTCCGTATCGCTGCTATTGCCACGGCTGCGATGCGATGCGATGGGATGCGATGCTGTGGGCTGACAATCGCCAACACGCATGTTGCTCGGGCAGGCGGGCGCAGCGTCAGCGTGATAGCATGGCACGATCCTGCGTGAGCACATGTATGTATAGCTGCATGTTGCGCCTATTAACAGACTCGACGCAGGGCACAGCAGTCAGAGAGCGGTACGGCGGTACTCCTGCGCGCACACTCGCACACTGCAGCAAACAAGCTTCAGCCTTGCCTTGCTGCTTATCCAGCCGGGCTGCTCGCTAGCATTCCTGCGCCTGCTGCGCGCCTCTTCCCCGCGAGGGAGTGGCAGAGGCGCCGCCGTTGGAGGCTACCTGCTAGCCTCCGGCGCCAATGATGCGATTCCCAATCTCAAAGCTCCACCCTGCATTCCGTGTCTCGTCGCTATGTTTGGCCTGCACAGCGACCGGCCTCGCCAGGAGCCAGGCACGCGACGAAGGTGCGCGTCCACCACGCGACCGTTGCTACAGCTGTGACGGCCAGTCTCAGGACCCGTCGCCCGTCATCTCAACGAATATCACTGCAGTAGCGACGGCCGCCCGATCGAGCACAGCGCCAGCAGCGATGCAGTCAACCGTCCGGGTCGATGACGCCGGCAATACCAACGTGGCGGGGACGCAGTGCTACCGCGCCATGCTGTTTTCGCGGATCTCCTCTATTATCAGCCCAGCAGCGCCAGATAACCTCGCCGCCAGCATCGCTCCCGTAAGCAGGGGCCAAATCGGGCGCTGCGTTCTGCCTGGCGGTGCAGGAGTAGTGCCTCCCGCAGCACGGACGATATGGAGAGCCGAACAATCGTGACTTCAGCACCTAAGCCCAGCACCAGCAAGTTGCAGCAGCTGCTGGCCTATCTTTGGGGTCGTGCTGACGCTGGGCCCTTGCCGGACATGGCAATCCTGCACGCAATCGCACCGCCACCGGTGGAGCGCTGCACGTTAGTGCGGTGTTCCGTTTGAAACCTCCATGTGCTGATTTTGGCACTCCTGGGCATGGCTCAGAGCATGGACTCCGTCTCCAGCTCTCAGCACCGTCCCGCCATCCGGATGGCCGTACGTCTATCGCTCGATCAAGGTAGGCAGCGCCGGGCCCCTGGTCAACAAATGCAACGCCTGTCTGATATATTACCATCTGTCCATCCCTCCCCAAGTCACTCCTGCCTACTCTTCATCCACATTCGCAATTGTTCGTACAGACTAGCCATCTGTCGATCATCCCTTTCCGTGTTCTCTTGCAACAACAATCGCTGTTTCGATCTACACTACTAGCCACAGTGTACCTCGACACCTTCAACTCGCATTTGCATATCCAACAACTCGACATCTTCTGTGACTAGCCACCACAGTCGACCATTAATTGGATCCGTACAATCTCGATACTTTTCGAAACGAATACATCATTCTAATCATCTACACCCATCAATCCCATACGACCAATCATACAATAGCCACGATGTCGAACGTTCTCCTTTTCGGCGATCAGACCGCCGAGCAGTATCCTCTGCTCCGCAAGACGGTCCTTCGTACAGGCAATGCCTCTCTCTCAACCTTCTTGGAGCGCACTTCTGCTGCCCTCCGCGATGAGATCAAGCAGCTGGGTCCTCAGCAGAGGAAGGCCATTCCCGATTTCATGACTATCAACAACTTGCTTGATCTTTACTACGAGGCCGGCGAGAAGATTCCCATGCTCGAGTCTGCTTTCACCACCATCGCCCAGCTTGGTCACTTCATCGGTTACTTCTCTGAGCACCCTGATGATCTTCCCTCTGCGCAGAACACTCGCGTCATGGCTCTCTGCACTGGTCAGCTCGCAGCTGCCGCTGCAGTTTCCGCCAAGAACATCTCTGACTTGATCCCCCTGGCTGTTGACTTTGTCCGCATGTCTTTCCGCAGCGGCGCTATGGTCAATAGCCGCAAGGAGGCCATGATCCTCTCTGGTGAGGAGAAGGTCAGCTGGAGCACCATCTGCACCGGCACCACTGAAGCTGCCGCCAAGAAGGCTCTCGATGCCTTCCACAAGCAGGCTGGCATTCCCGCCTCCTCCCAGGCCTATGTCAGCGCTGTCTCCGTGATGGCCATCACCATCTCTGGTCCTCCCAGCACCACCAAGCGCTTCTTCGAGTCTGGTGTTCTTACCCCGACCCAGCGTGTCTCCATTCCTGTCTACGCTCCGTACCACGCTGAGCATCTCTATGGCGACGATGAGATCAACAAGGTTATCGGTGACTTTGCTGAGAAGCTTGAGGCTCGCCGTCCTACTTCGATGGTCCACTCTGCCGTCACTGGCAAGGCCATCGTTGCTGAGAACACTCTTGAGCTTGTCAAAGATGCCCTCAGGCAGATGCTCCAGAAGCCTGTTCGTTGGGACCACCTTCTCGAGGAGACGGTCTCCCAGATGACTGCCAACAAGGCCAGCATCAGGATCATTGCCATCGGCGTCAGCAACGTTGCCAACTCGCTCGTATCTGCCCTCAAAGCTGGTGGCCAGTCCGACGTGTCAGTCACCGACTACACCACCTGGGCTGATGCTGAGGAGAGGGCCTTCGGCCGCACTCAGAACGACAAGATCGCCATTGTCGGTATGGCCGGTCGTTACCCCAACGCTGCTAGCCACGAGGCTCTCTGGGACCTTCTGATGAAGGGACTCGATGTCCACCGCAGAATCCCGGCTGACCGTTTCGACGCCGATGCTCACTGCGATCCCTCTGGCAAGGGCAAGAACAAGTCTCACAGCCCCTTCGGCTGCTTCATTGACGAGCCCGGTCTTTTCGACCCTCGTTTCTTCAACATGTCTCCTCGTGAAGCCGCTCAAACTGACCCCATGGGTCGTCTTGCTCTCGTCACTGCCTACGAGGCTTTGGAGATGTCTGGTTACGTGCCTAACCGCACCCCCTCTACCAAGCTTCACCGTGTTGGTACTTTCTACGGCCAGACATCCGACGATTGGCGTGAGATCAACGCCGCCCAGAACGTTGACACCTACTTCATCACTGGTGGTGTGCGTGCATTCGCTCCGGGTCGCATCAACTACTACTTCAAGTTCTCCGGCCCGTCGTACTCCATCGACACCGCCTGCTCTTCATCCCTCGCTGCCATTCAGCTTGCTTGCACTTCTCTGTGGGCTGGTGACTGCGACACTGCATGCGCAGGTGGTCTCAACGTTCTGACCAATCCCGACATTTTCTCTGGTCTTTCCAAGGGTCAGTTCTTGTCCAAGACTGGCTCTTGCAAGACCTACGACAATGCTGCCGATGGTTACTGCCGTGGTGATGCTTGTGGCACCGTTATCCTCAAGCGCTACGAGGACGCCATGAACGACAAGGATAACATCCTTGGTTGCATTCTCGGCGCTGCCACCAATCACTCCGCTGAGGCTGTCTCCATTACGCACCCTCACGCTGGTGCCCAGGAGTTCCTTTACAAGAAGGTCCTCGCTGACGCTGGTGTTGACGCCCACGAGATCAGCTATGTCGAGATGCACGGTACTGGTACCCAGGCTGGTGACGGTATCGAGATGACCTCCGTCACCAACGTCTTCGCTCCACGCCACCGCCAGAGGAAGGCTGACAAGCCTGTTCACCTCGGTGCCATCAAGGCCAACATTGGTCACGCCGAGGCTGCCTCCGGTATCAACTCGCTTTCCAAGGTCCTTCTCATGATGAAGCACAACAAGATTCCGGCCAACGTCGGTGTCAAGGGCGAGATGAACAAGACTTTCCCCGCTGACCTTGGCGACCGCATGGTCAACATCCCCTTGAAGCAGGTGGAGTGGCCCCGCAACGGTGCCGAGAAGCGCAAGGTCTTCCTTAACAACTTCTCTGCCGCTGGTGGTAACACTGCCCTCCTTCTTGAGGATGGCCCCGCCTACGAGGCTCCCAAGGGGACCGACCCCCGTGGCACTCTTCCCGTCACCGTCACCGCTCGCTCTATCGGTGCGCTCAAGCGTAGTCTCGCCAACCTGCAAGGATGGGTCAAGCAGAACCCCAGCACCACCCTCACCTCTCTGTCCTATACCTTGACTGCTCGTCGCATCCAGCACAACTACCGTGTTGCCTTCCCTCTCTCGGACATCAACAAGGTCGTTGACAGCCTCCAGGCTCAGGACAAGGAGACCTACAGCCCGGTCCCCATGGTCCCGACCAAGGTTGCCTTCTGCTTCACTGGCCAGGGCTCCCAGTACACTGGTCTTGGCCAGAAGCTGTACCAGGACCTCAAGTCCTTCCGCGAGGACATCGACCAGCTCGACAACCTTGCTAAGATTCAGGGTCTTCCCTCTTTCCTCGAGCTCCTCGATGGCACTGACGTCCAGACTCTGTCTCCAGTCAAGGTCCAGCTTGGCATGGCCTGCATTCAGGTCGCTCTCGCTCGCATGTGGGCTGCCTGGGGTATCACCCCGACTGCGGTCATTGGCCACAGTCTTGGTGAATACGCCGCTCTTCACGTCGCCGGTGTCATTTCCGCCTCCGACATGGTTCTCCTTGTTGGTCGCCGCGCCGAGCTTCTTGTCCGCGACTGCACTCCTCACACACACGGCATGTTGGCTGTCAAGGGTAGTGCTGAGGCCATCCGCAACACTCTTGGCAACAAGATGACCGAGATTGCTTGCATCAACGGTCCCGAGGAGACTGTCCTTTGCGGCAGCAGCGAGATTGTTGGCGCTGCCAACGAGACTCTTGCTTCCAAGGGCTTCAAGGCTACCAAGCTGAACGTGCCTTTCGCCTTCCACTCTGCTCAGGTTGACCCCATCCTTGAGGCATTCAAGAAGGTCGCCTCCTCGGTCACCTTCAACAAGCCCTCCGTCCCTGTTCTCTCTCCTCTCGAGGGCGAGATCATTCGTGAGGCTGGCGTCATCAACCCTGACTACCTCGCTCGCCACGCTCGTGAGACTGTCAACTTCTGGACCGCTCTCACTTCCGGCGAAAAGGCCAAGGTCTTCGATGCGAAGACTGCCTGGCTCGAGGTTGGCGCTCACCCCGTCTGCTCCGGCATGGTCAAGGCTTCCGTTGGCGCTACTGTCACCGCGCCTTCCCTCCGCCGTAACGAGGACGCCTGGAAGACCATTTCCACCAGCATCTGCGCCCTCCACACCGCTGGTGTCAACCTCAACTTCGATGACTTCCACAGAGAGTTCAACGATGCTCAGGAGCTTTACACCCTCCCCACCTACAGCTTCGACAACAAGAAATACTGGATTGACTACACCAACAACTGGACCCTTACCAAGGGTGAGACTCCCCAGGTTAAGGAGGTCTACATCGAGAGGCCCGGCGCCGCTGTCGCCGCTCCTGTTGCTGAGGCTCCTGCCAAGCGTCTTTCCACCGCCGTCCAGCGTGTCATCTCCGAAGACTTCTCTGCCAACAGCGCCAACGTCGTTGTCCAGAGCAGCTTGGCTGACGAGAAGCTCTACCCCGTTGTTTGCGGACACATGGTCAACAACGCTGCCCTCTGCCCCTCTTCCCTGTACGCCGACATGGCACTCACCGTTGGTGACTACATCTGGAAGCAGGCTCGTCCCGGCACCGAGACTCCCGGCATGAACGTGTGCCACATGGAGGTCGGCAAGCCCCTCATCGCTCAGATCCCTCAGCCTCCTGCCGGTCAGCACATCCAGCTCGAGGCCAAGGCCGACCTTGCTACTGGCACCGTCAAGCTCTTCTACCGCAGCGTCACTCCCGATGGTAAGAAGCTTGTTGACCACGCCAACTGCACCCTCTTCTACGAGGACAAGGCTGCCTGGGCTGCTGAGTGGTCTCGCTACAACTACATGGTCAAGAGCCAGATGGAGATCCTCACCCAGAAGACCATGACTGGTGGTGCCCACAAGGTTCAGCGCGGCATGGCCTACAAGCTGTTCAAGGCTCTTGTTAGCTACGCTGACAAGTACCGTGCCATGTCTGAGGTTGTCCTCGATGGCCAGACCACCGAGGCTTCCGCTGTCCTCGATTTCCCCACCAAGCCCGAGGATGGTGACTTCTACTGTCCTCCCTACCACATCGACGGTGCCTGCCACATCTCTGGCTTCATCTGCAACGCTTCCGACCTTCTGGACTCCGAGCAGAACGTTTACGTGTCTCACGGCTGGGGTGCCATGAAGTTCTCCAAGCCTCTCACTTCCGGCATGAAGCTTAAGAACTACGTCCGCATGCAGCCTCAGCCTGGAAACATCAGCCAGGGTGATGTCTACATCATGGATGGCGACGAGATCATTGCTGTCTGCGAAGGTATCAAGTTCCAGCAGATCCCCCGCCGCGTGCTGAACACTTTCCTGCCTCCCAACAAAGGCTCTGCTGCTCAGCCTGCTGCCGCCGCTCCTAAGCCCATCGCTGCTGTGCCTCGCCCTGCTCCCGTTCCTGTCAGGAGCGCGCCTGCACCTGCTGCAGTTGCCGCACCAGTCCAGGCCGCAAAGGCTGCTCCCGCACCCGCTCCTAAGGCTGCTCCTAAGCCCAAGAAGGTTGCAAAGAAGCCTTCTGGTGGTAGCGGCCTCACCTCCAAGGTCATGAAGATTCTGGCCAAGGAGACCGAGGTCGATGAGTCTGAGCTCGTCGACGACGCCCACTTCGAGAATCTTGGTGTCGACTCTCTCCTCTCGCTCACCATCTCTGCCATCTTCCGTGAGGAGCTCGAGATGGAGATCAGCTCTTCCCTCTTCACTGACTACCCCACCGTCGGCGACATGAAGAAGTACTTCGCTCAGCTTGACAGCTCTGCGCCCGCTGAGGTTGACGAGACTGACTCCGATGAGGACTCTATCCCGCCCACTGACGCACCTACACCTTACGAGCAGGACATCTCAACTCCCGCTTCCTCCGTCCCCAGCTACGCACCTTCTGATGCCGGCAAGCCTGAATCTCAGGAGCAGCTTACCGAAGTTGGCGATGTTTCCCTTGCCCGCCACGTTGTTGTCCAGGAGATGGGTGTAGACATCTCTGAGGTCACCGACGATGCCGACCTCGCGGAGATGGGCATGGACTCTCTCATGAGCTTGACCATCCTTGGCGAGCTTCGTGAGAAGACCGGAATCGATCTTCCTTCAACCTTCTTGACTACCAACTCCACCATGAAGGAGATCGAAGAGGCCCTTGGCATGCGCCCACAGCCTAAGGCTGCTAAGACCGCCTCCAAGTCCGCACAGAAGAGCTCTGGTCCCCAGCTTGATGCAGTCAACGCCAAGCTCCAGGCTGTCCGCAAGACCGACATCAGTCAGTATCCTCCCGCCACATCTGTCCTTCTCCAGGGTAACGCTAAGACCGCTGTGAAGAAGGTGTTCTTTCTGCCTGATGGATCCGGTTCCGCCACTAGCTACGTCGACATCCCCAACCTCGGCAAGGATGTCTGCGCTTACGGACTCAACTGCCCGTTCATGAAGAAGCCCGAAGACTGGACCTGCGGAATCGAAGTCTCCGCCCAGATCTACCTCGCTGAGATGAAGCGTCGCCAGCCTGTTGGTCCTTACATCGTCGCTGGCTGGTCCGCAGGTGGTGTCATCGCATACGCTGTCGCACAGTGCTTGCTCGCCAACGGCGAGGAGGTCGAGAAGCTCATGCTCCTTGACTCCCCTTGCCCCGTCAACCTCGCTCCTCTTCCCGCCCGCCTCCACGTCTTCTTCAACGAGATCGGTCTCCTTGGTACCGGCGACCCCAGCAAGACTCCCAAGTGGCTACTCCCTCACTTCAGCGCCGCCATTCGCTCTCTCTCCGCATATGAGCCTCAACCTACCCTGAAGCCCATCCCTACATATGCAGTGTGGTGCCGTGAAGGTGTTGCCGGTAACCCCGGTGACCCCCGCCCCCCGCCCGCCGAGGAGGAGGACCCCGCCCCTATGACCTGGTTGCTCAACCACCGCACCGAGTTTGGTGACAATGGCTGGGCACAGCTCTGCGGCAAGGAAAACATGCGCTTCGGTGTCATGGGAGGGTAAGTCAAATCGTCTCATCTTGTTATGATAACATTCACTAACATCTCACAGCCACCACTTCAACATGATGCACGCGCCTTACGCTCAGGACCTTGGCAACCTCATCAGGGAAGCCATCGACTGGTAAATGCCTCGCTTTGCAGTGTTCGCCCCTTCACTTCCTCCCTTCATATCACAACTCCAGTCTACATAGCCACCTTGGGCTGAGGTCGACTGTGAACATTGGACGACGGGTATGAAGCATCACGGTAGACACCTGGCAATCGACAATTACCATCGACAAACCTTGGCCGGCGACTTGGTGCTCTTTTCTTGCTTGCACAATGTCTGCCCAATCCTCAAAACAACACAACCTGATCCAGGTCGAACACGCACACAGGAAACACCACAAAAACACCACAAACCTTTCCTTCTGTATCTGCTTTAATGACTTTTCTCTGCGATGCGCACAGCGAGGGATGTTGTCCTTTGATACTCAAGGCAACTCCCGTCGGGATAGAATAAATTTTCATGCGAGCGAGGGGTACAGCGGCGGCATTAATCTTTGGTTTCTTGGCTTCTTTGACGGTTCTTGTTACGACCATGCATGCGAGAGTATACCAACCATCACTCCTTTTTAGATATACACATTCCGACGAGTCTTTTGCTCTCTCTTGGGTTCTTGGGCTCGAGTCGGTTGGCCCTGGCTTGGGCTGAAAACATGGTACATTTAGTTATTTAGATAGTACTGAGAATCCGAGAGATTGCAGAGTCGCAAATCATTCTATTCAAATTTCCCTTCTTACTTTTCTTCCCGCCTCGTTGTCTTTGATAAAGTTTTCGACCGTGCCTCATCTATACAAATGTATCATCTACTGTGTAGACGCCGTACTGACCTACTATCAGATCACTTTGGACACAGCACTCCCACGCCACACAGGACTGACACGACCCTGAATCAACCTATCACGCCTCCTAGCACTCCCTCCCACTACCATTCTGCCAAATAATAAAACCGACACCTCTCGGCCTCGCCGAAGATCGACAGACAGCATCAGATGCAGCCAAGCGAGTGAGACTTCGTATGCCACAACATCCCCGAACCTGACAACTTGATTCGCAAGCCGCTCTTGCCGTAGCCTGCAGAAAGGAAAATCACCACAGACTCAATCTCCGCGACAATGCACGCCGCGCGATCACATTACTCGCTGCCGCATGCAGCATGCGACAAGATCTCCAAAAAGCAAAAGAACGGATGTGAGATGCAAGATGGCTGACATACATACATCTTTGGATTCAATCGACTAGCAAGCAAACAAGCGAATGTAGATCTCCCTAATTAGGTAGGAGGTACGACCTGTCATCCGCATCGGGAAATGGCGAAGCTTTTTTTCTTGAAGCTGCAGAAGAACAGATGCATACATAACTTACCAAGTCGGAGAATTCCCCTCAAAGTCCGGTACACACCGGAATGCATGCGCGGCGTAGCGCAGCGCAGCACAGTGAGCAAGCTGGTTTGGGCTGTGTTGTTCGTATTCGTCTGCGGAAGCAAGCAGGCGAGAGATCCACTGCTGGCTGGCCTTTCGACATGACATGATACTGCAGACGTGGCCCGGCTCGAGCTCTTCGTGTGCTTCGTCTTGCCTGCTATGCTCCCAGACCACAGAGCACGATGCTAGGCATCTCGGCAACTGATCGCCCCAGCCAGCCAGCCAGCCACAGACGCACTCAAGCGAGAAAGATTGTCTGCAAGGGTGCTGAGCGGCCTGAAAAGTCCGACGGACAGTGTTTTGCTACTCCTCGTGATACAGGGAAGACCTTGAACACCACCACACAAAAGACCCTTGAGCCATCGCGAACCTATACCACAAGAGACGCTATGCAGAAACACAGAAGGACGCGGAAGATGGGAGATAAGCTCCTACCCTGCATCGATCACCCACGTCCAGGCCTGGCCGAGGAAAAAGCAGGAGAGAGGGATGAATTGAATTATAACACCACATATCTACCCACCTGGCGCGACCACACACCCTCCTCCCACGAAGCTGGCACTGAGCGCGCGAGAGAGAAGGGAAAGATAGAGTTGATGCAGGGGTACTATCTATAGCTATAAGAAGTGCTCGAGTATCGTTCCCTCCCTTTCCCTTCTCGCTTGGCCAAAGCCACCCCGCGTAAACGCCTCTCCCGCACATTGGGGGGTTTGCTCGATAACACCACCCAACCAAGCCCCATGACGGAAGTGCGCAGGACGCGGAACTGCGGTTTGCGTATTTGCGCGGATGTCGGAACTTTTTGGGTTTGGACTTGGATGTCAAGATGCTGGGTTCTGATGTGTAGTGACTTTTGATGCGTGTCTGATTGAAAAGCGTTTGTTCTCGGGGTAAGTTGTAGATGTGGCTGGGCAGTTAGCAGCACGATATACAAACTTCTGTTATTCATTCATTATCCTCCAAATAAAGCGGTTCTCGTCCCTGCCTGTCTGTCTGTCCGTAAACTATGCTATAATAATAATCACAGAGCCTCCTCGGCGATAGTTCCATGGATTAACGAATAGCCTGCCGTTTGCAATGAAGACATGATATGCCTTGGAGGTACTAGGTATCTGACACATCAGTATCCTTCCCTCTCGTGTCCACGCAAACGGCCAGACCCGGACACCTGTGTTAACATCTCAATACTCCCCCTCCGCACCCTCATCCAATCCCTTCACATCGAAAACCCTTCCTACAATCTCCCCAAACACTTCCGGTCCAAGGACATCAGACTCCTTCCCTTTGCCCTTGCGGCTTACCCTCCTCTCGGCTCCACCCGGTTGACTTGCCATCCACCCGTCGAAGAACTCCTCATACCCAAGAACAACCTGATCCCTCACAGCCATAACTAGCGTTTCTAGGGTGCGCACATCGCCGCCGAGGAAACTCTGCAGTCTCGCGCGCAGAAGTGGTGCGTTGCGCTCTGCTAGGCCGCGGACGGTGCGGACGGCTTTGAGAGCATCGAAGGACTCGGAGTCGTCAGCGTTCTTGGCGTTAGGTTTTGAGGCTGCGGCGACGATTTCTGGCGCCACAGGAGCGAGAATGTAAGCCGCCTCGGCATTGACAAAGTCGTTGATCACGGCTCGCAGTTGTCCGTCGAGAGCTGCTTTTGCGTCGAGCATATTTTCTACCACACGTGGAAGCAGGCCGCCGCCGACGGCGCCAGAAACGAGGCGGTACCATGAGGCTGGGTTCCAGAGGGCGCCACGGTCACGCAGCTCATAAAACGTGTTTGTCACGGAGCTGAAGTCGAATTCTACTTCTGGAGGCACGAACTCGATGTCGAAGGCGACAATTTGCTGTTTGAGGTGCAGAAGGTGGGTGAGGAGGAAGAGCTGGCCGTTGGCTGCGATCGAGGTTTTGGCCGTGATTTGGTGCGATGCTGCGACAAGGGAGAGCGTGGTTGAGTGGACTATGCGGTGGGCAAGGTCGTCGAAGACGCTGCTGTGAACTAGGCGATAGATGCGTCGGAGGAGCCAAAGGGCTTTAGGCAAGGTCGGATACCAGTAGTCAGCATATTTGGAGGTTCCCTGTGAGACAAGGGCGTTGGAGAACATGCTTTCCGAGTCTGAATTGGCTTCTGCCTCACCGTTAGGAGATTTGGGTGTTTTGGTTGTGGAAGAGCGTCGACCGGAGAGTACAGGTCCTTTCTGGTTGCCGTTCGAGGTGCTAGAATTGGGCTTTGGCCATTCAAGATCGGCTGGTTTCGCTTTGTAATTCTCAATTCCATCTCGTAGCACACCGAGAGCAAGGAACACGAGTCGTGTTTGGGCATCTTCCAGTGCAGGCTGTACGAGGCTGGCGAAGTCGAGCTTCCTTACTGAGTTTGGTCTGCCATTGATGCTGGGACTCATGACACCACTAGCGACGTCTGAGTCGTTGTCGTCATCATCCGTGTCAACATCCATATACCGTGCCTGTATCGTTGCACAAAGCTCACAGAGCTTTTCCAGCTTTGTCTCATGGATGGTGCGAGGACGAAGATAGTCGTACATGGGCTCCATGAGGCTCTCAAGAAAGTCGTAAAGCGCGCCATCACTCTCGAACCACTCAAACCATAGTTCGTGCTCGTCGAGACAGATGCCTCGCATGAAGCTGATTGAAGCTTTAGAGAAAGCGAGGACATCACTCTGTTGGGGTGTTGAGGCTATCTCGGCCATCTTCCTGCTGACCAGTGGGAGAATCAACCGACCACGTGCTGTTGAGTATGATTGATAGAGCTCACGCATGAGACCTGCATATTCGGGTTCACGTTCGGCGTCAACATCGTCCGGAGTAGGAACTGCACGCTTCTGAATCTCTACTCCAAGGGCTTTGAGTTCAGGTGCAGAGACACGGAATTTGGCGTATAGTATAGCAGAATGAGTAGTCTCTTTCAACTGACCACCCTGGATTCGCAAAGCAATGTCGTTGGCAATGTCCCCAAGAGCACGAGTAAAGTGGTGACGAATCAGTGTCAATCCTCTCGTCAGCAGAAGGCGATATTTAGCACGATATGTAGCACTTTCAAGCTGTCTCGGATGAGACTCCATGTAAACCAGACAGCTGTCCAAGCTCGAGAGCATCTCAGGAAAGTCGCTTCCTTTGACCAGGTTCGCAGCTCCAGGTGCATTGAGTCGGCGAGTCATGGGCTCGAGGTATGTGTAATAGCGAGCATTGTCCTCAATAGCATCAGCGAGTCCGGTCAGTCGGCGTTGTTCCGTCACGAGAGACTCGCATTGTTGGCGGAATGATTCAGTCTGCGCTGCAACTGCGTCGAAGGAGGCTGAGAGGGCCGACAACATCTCTAGTGTATCGTCCGTCGAAGATAGCAGACCACTCAGCTGTGAATCGGAGAGTAGTAATTGTTCGGCATAGCTTTCGTACTGAGCATGGCTCTCCTCAAGCAACCGATCCTCCAACACAGCAAACTCGTTCTCGTAGTCCAGCTCCAATGCCTGGTTCGATTCATCTTTCACTCCGTAATCCAAGCTGTGCTTCCTCTTCAGGCCATTCTCTTTCTCGGAAAGCTGGGTAACAACGTGGTAGAAATCCGAGTAACTCTGGGCTCGTCTTGCGATTGTTGCCTTTGGAGGGCCGGCTCGCCAGGGGTCTAGTTCTTCGTTCACTTCAGGTATGGCTTCTACGACGACATCAGCCTTGTCCTCGGCCTAGCAAATAACATCAGAACACGGACGAGCTTCCTGGCCTGGGCAAAGGTGGGCTTACTGGCTGCTGCAGGAGGGAGGAGCGGCGTTTATGTTGTGGCTTCTCCTTTGGCGCGGGCTGGTGATGCCGTGCAGTGGTGAAGTCGTGGAACCAGGCGTCATCCATTGAGACTGAGGGTGCGCCTGTTCAACAGGGCTATATTGCCAATGCTAATGTGCCGTGTTGCTGCGTGTTCGTATAGTGGAGGAGTAGCAGTACTGGGCGCATGCGTCAGACCGGCTGTATGTTCCAGCACGGCGATCCCCGAAGATCCATGGACAATCAGATCCGAGCGAGATCTGATCGCCAGAAGTGGTGATGACGTTAACGAGATCTTAATTGGCTCGAGGCCGTCCTGGAGAGTCGCATATCGATCTCGAAAAGCATCTGTTTCCAGGCCGTGCCGTGAAAGGGTGGTGAATCTATTTTGATATTGACATTGGCACGCTTTAGAGGATACACAGACCTACACAACCCGCCACAATGCTTTCCCGCACAGCGCCTCGAGCAGTCCCACGCTGCTGCAGGGCTTCGTCCACGCGCGCAAACATCCTGGCCAAGAACGGAGCACCATCGAGAACGGCCACCGCATCATATCAGTCTCGGGCTGCTCGCAAGCAGCAGCAATTATCACGGTCGCTCCTGGCCATTGCTGTAGCAGGAGGCGTAGCGACGCTTTCGCAATCCTACATCAATGATGGTCAGCTCGTCCGCACCGTGAATGCGGAGGCGCCGCAGGACGATGAACAGGCCGCCCTGGTCTTTGAGCAGTCACGGAAGAAGAAGGGTGTCAGCGAGGAGGAAAACAGAGACTTGATCTCCAGCCAGCATCTGCAGGTCAAGCGGTCATGGGAGAACCCGGGAGTCTACGCTTGGGGAAGCAATACTGGACGGGTCGTTGCGCCGGACAGCACAGAGAACAACATCAAGACCCCTAGACGCATAGCTTTCTTCGACGGCAAGCTTCTGAGGGACATCCAGCTGGATCGCAACTTTGGCGCTGCCATTGACGAGCAAGGTAACCTTCTCCAATGGGGTGTCGACTATGCTCCGGACACCAAGCTGCCTGTAAAGACACTGGCAGGCAAGAACCTCACATCCTTGACTCTCTCCAAGGACCGCATCATCGCTCTCGCCAAGAATGGCAGCGTCTACAGCGTGCCTGTCTCTGCTGAAGAGCAAGCTTCTGGCACGAAGCCCAGTGAGAGCAGTTGGGTCCCCTTCCTGTCGTCTTCTAGCCGCATCGCATACCGCAACATCACCCCTCCCAACCTCGCTCGCGGCGAGCGAGTCACATCCCTCGCTGGTGGTCTTGAGCACTCTCTGTTCCTGACATCCACAGGCCGTGTATTCTCCGCCGCCACAGCAACCGACTCATATCCCTCTCGTGGTCAAATGGGCGTCCCAGGTCTCAGCTGGCTGACCCGTCCAACTGGCGACTTTGACCAACCCCACGAAATCACTACCCTTAAGGGCTTCCCCGTCAGCGCCATCGCCGCTGGTGACCGTCACTCGCTCGCCCTCGACTCTGAAGGTCGCCTCTTCGCATGGGGTGACAATGCTTCGGGCCAACTGGGCTTCGACAGCACAATCGAAACCTCCGCCGTAGACGCCCCCTCACTCGTCCCCATCCACAAGCTATACGCCGGCACATCCCAATCAGCACGTATCACTTCTGTCGCCGCCGGCGGATCAAACACCTACTTCACCGTCGACGCGACCCGCATCGCCTCCCCCGGCGTCACCGACCCGGCAGAGCTCCGCACCATCGGCCGCGTAACAGCAGATACCTTCGCCCTTGGCACTGGCATCACCGGCTCTCTAGGCAACAGCCGCTGGACACACATCCAATCCACACCCGCCAAAATCCCCTCTCTCTCCTCGCTGTTCGAATACGACGAAGCAACGTCCACCACCGTCCCCATCCGTCTCGCGTCCCTTTCCGTAGGCTCCACCCACGCCGCTGCCGTCATGCGCAACATCACCCAAACCTCAATCTCCACTGCCGTCGGCGCGGCAACGCCTGACAGCACTAACTGGGGCGCTGACATCGTCTTCTGGGGTGGCAACGAGCACTTCCAGCTCGGCACCGGAAAGCGCAACAACTCCTCTACCCCTTTGTACATTCAGCCTTTGGACAGCGTGGCGGAGTTGGCTCGTGCAAAGAAGAGCACTGGTGCGAAGGAGGAGCACAGATTCCATATCACCCCTCGCGCAACGGCTACGCTGGGCGACGGGAGGAAGGTGAGCGTTGAGCAGAAGGTTGTCTGTGGAAGGCAGACGACTTGTGTGTTTTCGAGCGTGTAAACTTTATATGGGAATCAACGGAGATATGGAACGCGGAATCTACGCTGTCGCATTGATGATTAAGAGATGGAATGTGCGGCAAACTCCTCTCACGGGCTTTGAGAGCTCAATGGCTCAATGTGTTCAAAAATGTAAATACTCCGATTTATAATGTCATTCTGTCAAGAGTCATGTATTGCTAGATAAACAAATGCCAAAGAAGAATATATCAAGACTTAGCCTCCCAATCTCAACCGTGCTAGGAAGAGGCTCACAGCGTTTCGTCTCTTTCAGTCTCGGTACGTGAATCAGGATGGTGGTCTTTGTTGCGATCTACGTCGCCGACCGAGAGCAGGAGCTATGGCGCTCTGACAAATGATGCTGCGTCTTCGACTCGCACTGCAGGAGTTGGCCAGGAAGACTGACTCAGCGCTTTCAACTTGAGGCACTCTATGCAGGCGGCGATGATGATAGACTTGCAACATCGTCTTGTGACTTCGAGTACGATGGCAATTCTTTAGCAGAGCACCTCCCCTCGGCCAATGGTGCGTTTTTGTGTTCGCGGTCAGACTCGTGGGCCGAGATGTCGCTTTTTGCATAGCTGCTGGGCTCAGGGTTTTCGACAGTTCCTCTCCGTGTATCTGCTGTCTTGGTTGAATCTTGAACGCGATCAAACATTTGACACGTCGCACGTTTCCTTCGTGCTCGTCTTGTGAGATTGCGGTCTTTTGGCGCTATGGCGAGGGATTGACTGTAGACTATTCGGATCGAAATTGTGACGACGGACAAGAGAATTGGACATCAGTGTCTTCTTGTCCAAGAGAGGTCGCTAGAGGAGATGGAAGACTAATTTGAGAAGCGTATACTTATGGGAACAAATCTATGTGTATCAGTATATAGTATATGTAGCGTTGCGACACCGCGACGTAGCGGCGAAAATGGCCCGATTGGTGTATAGAAGACAACCATAGCCAAGCATCATTTGTCGATGTGCGATGTGATAAGCAAAGCAGGTGACCTTTGCTATAGATCATGCGGTGAATACCGCATGTTACAAGTCGTGGTTGCCATTGGGCTCGCTCGACAACGTATATCTGGATCGTGGTAGATAATTTCGCATTTCCTCGCTGCGTAGTACACCTTACATCGGGTAGCAGCCGTAAGCCACCGACGATCACTTGATCATGCTGGTCAGGCTGGTGATGTTGTGTCGTGGAGTATGCACCTCTACCTCGAGCTCGTGGCGAGATACCGGATGATGTGATAGCTTTTCAGACAAGCTCCCAGAACTTCCTTTCCGGCCGAGCGTCTTTGAACGCTTCTTCGCTCACCTCAACCATGCCGACACGTTTGCTGACATTGTTCTCCACATGCACTACCAGGCAGAAATACACCTTCAATGGACGAAGAGGTTGGGGCTGCTTCCTCTCGACTGCTAGCAGAGCCAACAGAAAATATCCATCATGCGGCTCGGGCGAATCAGCTGTCGCAAAACAGTCGTGTCCTTCTGCCAGACCCCAAATCTTGCCCAAAGGTCGACTTCTGGCGCTGATCTCGTTGCGTCTAAACAGGTCTTGCGTAGCTGTCACTTCGTCCCAATCTTCGGGCTTTGGATCTGGGTGAGGTAACGTCTTTGTGTAAAAGTTTGTTGTGCTCACGGCGTAGGCGTGGAATCGAAGCGTTGATGGAATGTGATCGTGGCGGTTCAAGTCCTTGGGATTCGTTTCGCAACTTCTGTTGGCTGTTGCTAGGCTCTTCGGGCATGCATTCTCGTGCAGCAGGCTGGTGACCTCGATTTTTCTCGTCTCATGGCCAGTCTGGAGCCAAAATGTGGTCACAATCGATTGGTGGAGGTGAGTGGAGGGCGATTGTTGCGACGAAAATATGAGCGATGCAATGACTGGGTAAAATATGGCATCGGTTGTCCATGCCCAAGACCAAGTAGGAGATTCATTTAGTTTGGAGCGAGCGCGGTACGTGAATCGTATGTCTGGAGTCCATAGCAACGCATGAGGTAGCATCGCCATAGGAATGTTATGCGCAACTGTTTGTGTCTGGTCGTTGCTGATGACCGAGGCAAGACCAGCGAATGCTCGCTCTATGTCGGCTGCGTAGGATAGTTCAGATTTTGTATATGACTGGGCCAAGGTCGCATACGCATCAAACCGCCTACCATTGTGAAAAGTCTCGTTTGCTGTGTGTTTTTGGTCTCGAAGCAGACGCATAGCATCTGACTCTAGACTGCTTCCCATAGATGAAGAGGCGATGAGTCGTCCTTTGCCATCTTCCCTCACAATCCACTCGGCTTCATGGCAATTGAATACAAGCCAGTGCGCTCCGAAAGTTACGCGCCTCGTGGACAAGTGTTGTTCCTGGAAGCACCACATTCTCGTAGAGTATTTGGTCTTGAAGATATCTGTATTCCCGTGGTCGGAGCCGTCGTTGTCCACTCGTGTTCTTCGGTCGATGTGTAAGAAAATCCCGTGCGTCATTTCTGGCTCAATTGAACGAGGAAAGAGACCGAAGTGCGGACTGGTTCCCACGGAAGACATTAGTACCAGTGCTGCATCTCCGTAGATGCGGTCCATTGCCTCGATCTGATCTTGATTGGGCCCGCCGTCAGCATCGTGCAAGATACAAAGTGTATCAATCCAAATGTACCGTACGCCCAGGGATGCCGTGAGCCGCATAGCATCGTTGTAAGTTCGAGGTAGCTCAAATTGCAGCAGACTTCCGTTAGTAGAGAGTGTCGCTAAATTGGCTTCGCTCAAATCCAGTGTTTGAACGCCGCCGCAGACATAGCTTAGTGCAAAATACGATTCGTCGCCAGTTGAAGCAGCTTCTACTAGACACATGTCACAAACGTCTATTAGATAGCCTTGTCGTGATTTATCCGTAACTACTCGAGTGTTACACATTGGCTGGTCGTGTTTTGCATGATCGTGTACATTACATTCCGAAAGCCACTCGATGCACTGCTGCTGAGCCTGTGATTCTGTGTATGTTTTGTACCATTCGAGACTCGGCTGGAGAGAACCAACGGAAGGTAGCCATGGTCTGATCGCTGATTCGTATACAATCTTGTGGGAATCCAGAGGCATATTCATGTCGAGCGGGCCGCAGGAGAGATAGCCGCCACCAACTAGCTCACTTTTGCGAAAGGCATCCACTGAGAGAGCCGACTGTTCGAGGGGTTTGACGCGGATGCGCAAGTCGAGGTCGGCATCTTGTTGGCCAACAGTCTGGCGTACGATACGACAGAGATGACACTCGGTGAACTCGATTGCATGATCGAAAGGTCCAAGCCAGAAGACATAGTCGTCGCCAGCCGATTCGGGAGCCTCTAGCGCTGCAATGAGATCGAAGGCTGCGCATTCAGGACAGAGACCGTTCGTATCGTCCGTTGCAATGTCCTCAGGTTCCAGTGCCCCCCAGCTCTCATCGTCCTCGGCACTGGGAGGATACCATGAACTCGCGACAAGATCCTTCTGGGCCATGATGTCTCGCCTTATGTCAAGGTGATAGTGTAGAAACTTCTTTCATCGTCTGGATCAAAGACAGCTATTCTCAAGCATGCCAAGCACAGTCATTCGAACACAGCGGTTACATGGATGTCGTCTGCACGTTCGGCCCTAACCCTCAGATTACTATCACCCAATCAGCTTAAAGATTTCTGGAAACTTTGCCCCGCGTATAATGTTTTAGGATTCTGGTATACGGCATACGAGCAATGCTGGAGATGTTTTCCGAGAGTGCAACATCAAAAGCTGAAAGCTCGCTACAACCATTGGCGTGATGCAACATGAGGAGAAGCAGGCTCAAGGTTCGCAGACCGTCTCAAGTACATTCCGCATCGATCATGTACAAAGACTAGTGATGACCGGCTCATGCGCTGTCAAGAGCAGCCATTCCTGCCAGCTTGGGCATGGTCGCATGCCCCCAGCAAATGGTGTCATGGTATGCGAGCGATGACGGAGAATTCGGGAGGGCATAAGGCTGTAGGGCGGAGGCTAGTGCGGCGCCAGTGGAGATCACTCTCAGCCTTGTCGGTGATGCCGCGCGCCACAAGGTGTCGTCAGCCACCACGAGTAAGCATTATATCGATGGGCTAGGAGAAAGCATGCCGTCTTCTGTATGCCACGCCTACGTTACAGCGAGCTCATAGTGTGCATCGCAATGCCTGCATTCGTGCAACAAGACCGGTACGAGTGAGGTGTAGAAGGTACGACAACCAGCGTCAAGTGAAACCCATGATGATATCGCCCAGTGCCGTTGCTTCCGCGTTGCCCGGCGAGAGGATGCACTATTCGCACTGCCATGGAGAATGCCAAGTTGGCGCGTGCCGCAGTCCATCTTACGTATTGCTGTTCTCGCGGCCTTCCATACTTGCAAGCGCCCGTGATACTCCTGCTTCTCCTGCGTCCTGCTGCTGCCGTGCGCCTCTTGATACACGCAAAAGTCATCGACTGCATTGCCTGCGCCTCGAGCTGCAAGCCCCAAGCGCCCACAGCAGCCAGACTTATCTCGCACTGCCTTCCCCGCCATTTGCACGGACCCGCCCGCCCTCGCGAACACCTCGACAGCCCGCGCGACCTCGCCTAAGCACCTGCTCGACTGCTACACATAAGATCTGCCCAAAGACATTGGCCTGTTCCATCAGACTCACTGTCGCCTCCTGCCTTGAGCACTTGAGACCGGCACTCGGCCGAACGCACCTCTCAGCATGGCTTACCCGGGCCAAGGCTATCACAACTCCCACCAAGGGTACGGCGGTGGAGGCTATTCCCAGCAGTAAGCATATCGCGCCCATGCCACACGACATGTCGCACGCGCTGACCCTCTTCGCAGGCCACAGTACGGCTACAACCAAGGGCCTCCTCCCCCACAGCAATACGGCCAACCTTACGGCCAGCAACCCTACGGCCAGCCGCAATATGGAGCTCCACCTCCACAGCAATACGGCCAGCCCCAGTACCCGCCTCCCCAGCAACATTACGGTGGCCAGCCTCCCCCTCTGCCAGCACACTACGGCCAGACTCCCTTCCAGCAGCAGCAGCAGTCACAGTACCAGCAGGGTGGTTCGTACGCTCACGGACAGTATGCCTCCAGGGCTGCTCCTAACTTTTATGCAGGTCCCAGACCACCTCCCCCTCCCCAGGGCAACCAGGTCTTTGGCCATGGTGCGCCTCAGGGCTATGGTTTCCAATATTCAGCATGTACCGGCCGCCGCAAGGCCTTGCTGATCGGCATCAACTACTTCGGCCAGAAAGGACAGCTCAGAGGCTGCATCAACGACGTCAAGAACCTGTCGACCTACCTTAAGGATGTCCACGGATACGCAAGAGAAGATATGGTCTGCTTGACCGACGATCAGCAAAACCCCATGAGCCAGCCGACCAAGGCGAACATGATCCGCGCTATGCATTGGCTCGTGAAAGATGCTAGGCCAAACGATTCGTTGGTCTTCCACTACAGCGGCCACGGCGGTCAGACCGAGGACCTCGACGGAGATGAAGAGGATGGATACGATGAAGTCGTTTACCCTGTAGACTTCAGACAGGCAGGACACATTGTTGACGACGAGATGCACGATATCATGGTCAAGCCCCTGCAGCCTGGTGTGCGTCTTACGGCAATCTTCGATTCCTGCCACTCTGGCAGTGCTCTCGATTTGCCTTACGTCTACTCCACCCAGGGTGTCCTCAAGGAGCCCAACCTTGCCAAGGAAGCCGGCCAGGGCTTGCTTGGTCTGGTCTCTTCGTATGCTCGTGGAGACATGGGTGGTATGGCTTCGACTGCCATGAACTTCTTCAAGAAGGCTACCAAGGGTGACGATGTGTACAACAAGAATCTGCGAACCAAGACCAGTCCTGCTGATGTGATCATGTGGAGTGGAAGCAAGGACAACCAGACTTCGTAAGTGGTTTGCGAGCCTCTCGCAGGCATTGCCATCATCCTCCAAGCATAACAGATGATTGACTTCCAGTGTAGGGCGGATGCCAACATCGCAGGCTCCGCGACTGGTGCCATGTCGTACGCATTCATTGCGGCACTCAAGAAGAACCCACAGCAGAGTTACGTGCAGCTCCTGAACAGCATTCGTGACGAGCTCGAAGGAAAGTACGACCAAAAGCCACAGCTGAGCTGCAGTCATCCACTGGACACAGACCTCCTATATGTAAGTTAATGGGTCCTATGCGCGCACATCACACCCAAATTCCTAATGTCACTTTGCAGGTCATGTAAATGAACTCAACGGCAGAATCACATATTGTATCGGGGGTCTAATTGGGTATGGGTATGATGCGATGCGATAGATACGACACGACCAGGTTGTGATATTCAAGGAACTACGTCTCGCATAATTTGGATATCGGGGATTCGCCGTGCGTATCGGCGCAGATACTTTCTCCAGTGGGCATCAAAACTGCATCGGAGTAGTCAACAAAAAATGACATCAAGAGCTTATACTTTGCTTGTTCTTTTTAACAGGCTTCCTCTTCCCATAGCCTTTTTCGAAAGATCGATCGCGTGTGTTGGTTGCACGTATCGCACGCGTGCATGTGGTTGAGGCGAGCATTACGCGAAATTAGGGTACGGGATTGGAGATGAAGACATACATGTAAGAAGACAGAACTGTCATTTATTCTGGACAGTGGTGAGCAGCAATATTTTAAGGCCGTACGTCTACTCTTGGAGCGACATCGGACATGCCAGCTTTTACTCTCATATGAGTGCGCAGTGTAGCACGACTTACAAGAGAGTGATTCGTTGACTTGAGATCACTGTTGCCTACAAGCAGTTGGGACTTACCTGTATGTTTGTATCAGCCTTGATCTTTATTCTTGGCTATTGTTATTTTGCTGATCGCTATCTTGTATGGAGCGGTCAAATACAAGCGCGTCTCGATGCAAAATTACGCCTACCACTCTGCGATCCTATAATTGAACAGCCCTCCATACACGTAGTATTGCTGCTTGCCACGTGAGGCGCACATGGCTGCTCAAAGCCTCTCCACGTGCACCGCCGCACGTGCTCGTTCCAGTCAGAGTAGTTGTGGTAGTGACCAGCAACCCGGAACCAAAACCATCAAGCATCACCGACATCGAATCAGCAACGTTCGCATATACAGCCGACGCCCACAACTTCTCGATCAGGATGTTGCGATGTCATTGCCAAACTTTAAATCGCTGATTGAGTTTCACGCTACGATCATCGAGGGTCAAAACACACCTACGTCATTTGTGGAACTACTGGCAAACATGGCATTACATGTATGCACAGCAGGACGTGTAGAATGAAACGAGTGATTGTGATTCTTTCTTCTTACGATCCTTTTCAACCATTTCAACAATCAAAATATCCCAAGATGTCCGGCATGCTCTCTTCCGTAACGAACGCCGCGTCAGGCTACTACGACTCGGCCAAGAACACCGCGACCGGCTATGCGGATTCTGCAACAAACATGGCCACGGGCTATCGTGACCAAGCGTACGGATACGTCAACGATGCCGGCGACTATGTCACGGGTCATATGGACAATGCGGGACAAATGTCGGGCGACTATGCTCGCCAATACGGCAAGATGTTGACGGATACTGGCGAGGGCTGGGAGAAGCAGGCGCAAGGGTATAGCGATACGGTCAATTCCACTCTCAATAAGACGACGGGCAAACCACAGAAGCTGCGTAAGGCATCCGAGCAGACCGCTAAGGCACCTGCTGCTAAGGCTGCTCCTGCGGTCAAGAAAGCTACTGAGGGAGGCGAGGCGGCGAAACCTGCTCCCGTGAAGAAGACACCTGCACCGGCCAAGAAGGCTCCAGCTGCCGCTTCAGATGCTACAAAGTCCGCTACCAAGGCACCAAGCAAACCGGCCGTCAAGCGCACTCCCATCGGCACTAAGAAGCCTGTACCCGGTGCTGTGGCTCCTTCGAAGAAACCTGCGGCGCAAGATGACACAGAGACAAAGGCACCAGCTCCAGTGAAGAAGACTCCTGCGAAACTTCCGGCGAAGAAGCCTGCGGCTGAGAAACCTGCTGCTGCCGCCAAATCGCCGGCTGCGAAGGCTCCTGCGGCAAAACCTGCTGCTAAGCCGGCTCCTCCTAAAGCTGCACCTGCGAAGAAGCCCGCGCCGGCAAAGACGTCTGATGCGAAGTGAGGGGTTTATTTTATTCTTCAGTTGGGTTGTGTCAGCGATTTGTTCCCGGGTCGTATTGATTTCGCATAGTTGATCACAGAGTTCCAACGATTAATGTATAACGCATATGTCAAAGTTGCTTTGAGGACTTACATTGGGCTTGCTACTTGTGCTTGAGACAATTCGCTGGCCGGACGGACTGCGCTGTTCAGTTGCAAAGGCTCTTGCTGTTCACGGCACGTGGGTGTCTGCTGATCAGTAGTTTCAGAGAAGTATCCTGGAGTATGCACTCATGGGCGAGACGTATCGAGAATCATACCGATGTTGCTCTGCAAGGTGCTATGTTGGCTCGAAAAGTGGATATTTCTGTGCTATCTGCGATGTCACTGAGGCGGAGCGCGGAAGCCCTGTGGCCACTGATCTGTTGACGGCGGTGACTTCAAGTAATCCTCAACCGCTTAACAAGACTGAAAGATTTGGGCGCGAAGAAGCTGAGCGGGCAAGATACCGGGATGTCTGCTGTGCTGGGCGTTTTGGCCATCGTTTGGTCTTCGCATGGCCTCGACTTTTCCTTTCTCTTCACGGCACGTGAAGTCATCTTTCGGGCAGAGAATTCTCACTAGAGGAATGAATTCGGGTCTGTCGTGGATGTCAAGCTGGTGAACCTCGAGACTTTGTGGTTCCAGGCCTTTCCCTTCTGAGGAAAGACTGCGTCTCGATAACAAGGAGAGAGTCAAGCTGAGAACATTGCAAAGGCTACCAGAAAGCATCAAAGCCCACTTAAGGAGTCACAAATCTCGTGGGAGCTAGGGAAAAAGTCCATGCACTGCAAGCAAAAATGAATGAGCATGAGTTGCAGATCGGAAAGAATAATTGGTTCCTGGTTGGTGTGACCTACGTTGAAGGGATCATGCATAGCGAAGCGATAGAAAAGGTGGGCATTGATGCATTTGAACGAATTTCGGTTGTTTGGACTGATGACCACAACAACACAGCTTTCCAGTATATCGAAGTCAGTTCCCCAAAGACAGCTCGGAGGTATTTACGATGAAACACCCGACAAGTCAAATGGTGCACGTGAACCGACGCCAGAGCGTTCGAAATCCATCTGTACCTTTCATCGGCTCCTACTTTGGTCAATGACTGTTGAGAGGCCCGACACGCTGCCTCGTATTGCGCCGTAAGATGAGTAAGCCGAGCAGCTGAGCTGCAGGTCATTCTCCCGAGCGCGCAGCTTCGTAACCAATTCTCAAGGATCACAAAGCCGTATTCGATTAAGCTAATCGATTGCACATTGTAAGTACCCAATTGGTATCTTGCGATGCCACAGTAAGACCGGCTAATGCCCCTTGAATTTTTCCCTCTTACCGGAAATACCGTCAGCAGATGTTGACAACTCGAGACAACGCCAAGCACAACAACCCTCTTTTGCAGGTCTGCACTTGACAATATGAAGTCAATGGAAGGCAGCTGACGAAAGCCTGAATACGATTAGTGAATGCTTGAAGAGGCTGATGGAGGTAGTTGGCATGTTCAGCTGTACAATGATTGTTGGCATTGCCCTGACCAGAGGAAAGTCCAGGTCGAGCCAAACGTATAAAGCATCGGTTGTTCTTCAAATTTGAAAAGAACATGCACCATCAGTTTCATATCTCATCGAATTCTCTTTTGCACAATATCAAAGATCTTGGACTATTTACCAACCACCATGATTCAGCCAAAATGAAGACTTGCCAGATCCTCGCGACTGGAGTCCTCCTGGCCGGATATACTCAAGCTTGCACTCGCGTTCACGTCGATCAGGTATGTATATAACCAAAGCCATCCCTAGTTGGTTTGCAATTTCTCAACAGGAGAGTTCTCGATCATCTCGTATGGCTATAACTGGACGACTATGATGCCAGAGACTACACATGGCTGCTTGTTTTGCCCGTGCTCTTGTCACTAACGATCGACAGTCGCGCGATCAGGTCAACCCTAACATGAAGTACAGCACAATCAAAGTGTATGACGACAACAAGGCACCGATCGGTGAAGTCGACCATTGGTCCAGAATTGATCAGCCGAACAACGAAGAGACTCGGTTTTACCGTCAAGGAACGCAGGCCAATGTGTATCTCGACTACTCTAATGAAGTTTTTCAGGAGAAGCTCGCCGGAAGGGTCGGCTTCCCGCAGAGCCCCAACTACAGTAAGTGCATCAAGTCTGGTCCCTCGTCTGTCCTAGACTCGTCCATAGACTGGCAGCGCTGTGCCATTTAGGTATCATGGATTTGGAGCAAAAGGCATATTTCAAATACACGAACGCACAGCAAATCGAGCATCGTAAGTTATATCAGGGGGAGAACAGACATCTACCGTCAGAAGAATTAATGTCTGGTTCGATGCCGGCTGCTGCATGAAAGTTTAAAGCACGGTGAAATAGCGTGCCCAATTGCCCTGTTTGCTCTGCTTTGTTGGAAACATTTGCTGCCCTTCTTTCTCCGCTTATGGATATCTACTGTTTGTGGGACAACTACAAGTGCGGCGGTTACACTTGCGGAATCTGATTGAGTCCTCTCTAGAGGTAGACTAAAGGCATACTGCCTGCAGTACACTACTTCTCTGCTTGTTTACCTTCGTTCTTGGTTTTCGCGCGTTCAATTTGTCAATTTCGTCGTTGGCAGATATTTAGGCACGACATTCACTCTTCAAGCACACTAGATACAAGGATAGCAGCGTTGCTGTATAGAGAAAGATCATCTCAGAGCTCTCCATAGCTTTTGTGCGAGCCATCTTCAGCTTATGAGACGTGAGCACAATGTAGTTGATGTGGAGGTGGTGAGTTTTGCAGTAGCAATCAATCTAACGTACAGCATACCAAAGTATGATCTGTCGCCTTTTGAATCGTTGACGAACACACTTCGACTAGTATTCCCTTTGGAGGTAATCCGAAGTTACAATTGGATTGCAGTATGATTGAAAGAACAAAGAATGGATGCCTGCACGAGTCAGCCTGCAGCTTCGGACTTCGGCCGGTCGGAGCAGACCCGATCGAAGAATCGGCAACTCTTGCGCCGTTGCCGTGCACGCGGGGTATTTGGGATCAGCTCCAGGGCCCAGTGCACTATAATGGAAACCGAAGCGACAAAAGCCGATGATGAATACAAGTATGGCTGACAAAGGTGTCAGACTTCGATATAGTTGGACCTTCTTCACTGAATCTCAATTCAATGTCTAACGACTCTTCAATGGATCAGATCACTCCAGTGCAGTTCGCCGAACTGCCGCTAGATAAGAGCGGACCTCATGGCAATGCTTGGGGCAGATGGGGTGTGAATGACCAGCTTGGCACGCTGAACTACCTGACCGAGGATGTAGTGGCGAAAGCGGCCAAGGAGTGTGTCAGGACTGGGCAGCGTGTCTCGTTGAAGTAAGCCAATAAAAACGATAAGATGTGATGAACGCCACTGACGCGACGAAGTTGGTCTCTAGAAGGACCAAAATACCCTCGCTTTGCAAGAAAGACGTTGTCCATCAACACAATCAACAAAGCGCCAGATAAGCATGCTCATGACGATGAGGTAGGCTTTGCTCATATCCCAGCATATCGTCAAGGCTCTGACTCGTCTCAACCAATTTAGTGGTCGTTCAACTCGCAGTGCAGTTCTCAGTGGGACGGATTCCGGCACTACGCATATCAAAAAGAAGCTGTACGTCAATCGGATCCAAGCTACTGATGTCGATGTTAACAAACCCCAGCTATATTACATGGGCCGAACAGCTGACGATTTTGCCAAATCACCTGAGCCCAATGGTGTGCAACGTAAGCTCAGAGACCTGGATAGAGACATCTTACACATGAGACTGACCATCCACAGATGTAGCAAAAAAGGGCATTGCTGGCCGAGCCATCTTCGTCGATTGGTACGCTTGGGCGCTGGAGCAAGGCAAGGATGTGGATGCGACCACGTCCTACTCTGTGCCTTTCAGAGAGATCTTAGAGGCTCTGGGTCGCCAGGGCATGAGCGTCAAGGACTTCACCAAAGGTGATATCCTCGTGGTTCGTTTCGGCTACCTTCGACAGTACGCAGACATGGACGAGGACAAGCGTGCACGCTTGGACGAGCACTACAAAACGCACAAGCCTGACAACATCGGCATTGAGCCCTCTGAGGAATTCTTAAAGTTCCTCTGGGATTCGCAGATCGCCGCCGTGGCGGGCGATGCGAGGTCTTTCGAAGTGTGGCCTTGCTCCCAGTTGCAATGGCATCTGCACGAATGGTTGCTTGCCGGATGGGGTATGCCGATTGGGGAGCTGTTCGACTTGGAGGAACTTGCGAAGGTTTGTGCGGCGACAGAGAGATACACATTCTTCCTCACGAGTGCACCGATGAATGTAGGTTTGAAAATACGGCATCATGGTTGATCAAGCTGACGAAACCCCGTAGGCTCCTGGTGCAGTGGCTAGTCCTCCAAATGCCCTGGCATTCTTCTAGATTCTGCATCGATTGGCTTTAGCTATATATATGATTCAAAGCCAAAGCTCAATGCTGCATGTGGATGCGGAGTAGTCGTTACCTTTCAACCCGGCTCTGGAATCAAGATGTCCGGTCACAAACACTGCCATAGCCTAGACCCATACCAGTATTCTGATATATAACCAACGCCCTTGAAAATAATCTGTGCGATATGCTTTGCACAATCCACGACTTCGTTTGATCATGTTAACCACGAATCGTAAAGCTAGAGCGTCCATCCATCTGGTCTGCCATTAGGAACCTGCCGAGAGCTCGCACTGGATTACAAGCGCATCTCGGATGATCTTTCTCCGGATCTCCCAGCTGACGAGTCGTGTCCTTCGGGCATCGACCTTTCAACCGCCCTCGGTACCTCGCCGCTCTCATACAAACAGTGTCCGACCGCCTCCGGCATCTCCGCATTCACACAATGGACCTAGTGCGGAGGTAGTGTGGAGGTGTGGGGGTATGTGTGTATCTTAACCCGACGTCCGATGTGTCTTGGCCGCCGACCGCCTTGACACAGGTGGACGTTGTCTGGCTGATAAAAGGATAGCATCCTTGGTGTTCTTGTCGAAAGCTTGCAGTGACTTGTTCCCTCATCTACCCTTTATTAATCCATTTCTCCCAATCATGGACGAGAAACAACATTCCCAGCACCACGAAGCTGCAGTGAATCCATACTCGGGGTTCTCACCCGAGGATGCTGATCACTTGCGCCAGTATGAAGGCAAAGCTGGCAAGAAAGTGGTCAGGAAGGTTAGCTTGATTGGACAAAAGGCCGTCGTTCAAGTGTTGGACTGACAATGTCGCGAAACAGATCGATCTCAGGCTCATTCCGGTAATGGCTTTCCTCTATCTCCTCTCGCACATCGATCGCGGCAATGTGGGAAACGCGAAGATCGAAGGCATGGACAAGGACCTTGGTCTTGTTGATAACCAGTACAACATCATCAGCACGATATTCTTCGTGCCATACATCATCTTTGGTAGGTGAATATTTTTTCCTAGAGTCGGATCGACCGTTGCTGACATGAGGAAGAAATCCCTTCCAATGCCATTATCAAGAAGATTCGCCCTAGCTACTGGCTGACAGTGTTGATCATATGCTGGGGCATCGTAATGACATGCATGGGCGTGGTCAACAACTTCAGGGAGATTCTGGCTTGCCGTGTTCTTTTGGGATTCTTCGAGGTAAGATAATCGATCGATCTCGATGTCAACAACTCACTGACTGATGACAGGCCGGTTTCTTCCCAGGCGCCGTCTTTCTTGTTTCGTCTTGGTATCCGCGCTACGAATTGCAGCAACGCCTCGCGATCTTCTACACTGCCTCGGCCTTCTCGGGTGCTCTGAGTGGTCTACTGGCCTTTGCTATCGCCAAGATGGATGGTCTTCAAGGGATCGATGGCTGGAGATGGATCTTCTTGATCGAAGGCGCCATTACAGTAGCAACGGGAGTGATCATGCCGTTCCTGATCCCGGACGCGCCCGAAAGAGCGTCCTGGCTGAGCGCCGATGAGAAAAGGTTCATTGACCTGCGCCTCAGGCAGTCCGGCGTGAGGACTTCAACGGAAGAGGGCGATAAATTCTCCTGGAAGCTGCTCGGCAAGACAATGATTGATTGGAAGATCTTGCTTGGCATTCTAATGGCTTGGGCGAATTCTGTTCCCAATGCGGCGTTCAAGTTCACCATGCCACAGATCATCAACCAGCTCGGCTTCTCGACCACCCAGAGCCAGCTGCTGACCATCCCTCCGTATTTCTGCGGTGGTGTATCCGCGTGGTTGGTTGGTCGGTTTGCAGACAAATTCAAATGGCGCATGCCGTTCATCGCCGGGCCGCTTATTGTCGTGGCAGTCGCAATGGGTGTCTTGCTCGGCCTGTCTACGGATATTGCAGGCAACGTGGGCCCGATGTACTTTGCCATCGTTCTCGCTCAGATCGGCATTTATCCTCTGCTGCCGGGTATCACGGCATGGACAGGCAACAACCTTGGAACATCGTGGAAAAGATCCCTCGGCTTGGCATGGCTGCTGGCTGCTGGTAACATTGGCAGTGAGTATTATACTTACATCTTCCCTCGATGTCCGTATCTAACCTCAAGTCGCAGGCATCATCGGAACAAACATCTTCATTGACAGCGAAGGGCCTTCGTACCCAACTGGATACGGTGTATCCTTTGGCATCATTTGCCTGGGTCTCATTTGCGCATCTACTCTCGAGTTCGTCCTCTGGAGACTCAACAGGACCAAGTCCAAGCTGTCAGAAGCGGAGGTGCGCGAGACGTACTCGCCAGTGGAGTTGGATCGCATGGGAGAGAAGAGCCCGTTGTTCAAGTATACCCTATAGATGAAGACAATCTTGAGGAGCTTGAGATGAGAGCCTTCGTGCTGGACACTCACTCAGCGATAGTCTGAAGGTCAAATGACAGCGATCTAGACCGCAATGGTTTGCTGCTCTCTGTGACGTGTCTGCCACTCTTCAGAACGGAAAAGCACCAGAAATCCACCGAACTTTCCGGTCTCCATGGCGATGCTCCTCGCTTCATCGCCCATGAGCAAGCACCATTTTCTCAGTTGTGTACGTGAGCGTTGAGAGGATACTCAACTGCAAATGCCATTGCTCACGTGAGACACCCTGGACTTGTTACGCCTTGGTCGAGCTTTGCTCTATATTGCGCCACTGTCCAAGGCTCCCTGCCGAAGAGGAAGCCATTATGAGGATGGCGATCCAGCCTGCATACCATTTCCGCGAGTCTGCGAGCTCCGTCGGTCAACTCAGGAAAGCCTTGCAACTCCTTTTGCTGTTGATATTGGCCAGGTGGCGATGAAAACGTGCATCTCGACGCTTGCACTGGACTTTCATGAGACCACATGAGCGTCTTGGGACATACCCATGGCTGTTGTGGAGACAGTCACGTGTGTACCGGTATCAGCAGTCATGCATTAGACCGTCTGATGCATGTATGATTCAGACGCAGTCTCCAGTCTCGGACAGGGTCCGCACAAGCTCTGACATCCCGGTAAGATCCACTTATGGGGACCCCGCGAACTCCACCTCCACATCGGCCGCTGAGGTTCGGTTGACGGCAGCCCTCCGACGGCACCGAGCAACGAGCCCCGGGGACCTCCGAAATGCACGACTGCCGACAAGACAGTGTCCGATGCCATCGTCAAGGCTGCAGCGGAGAAACAAACACGCGACGCAAATGTTCTGAAGGTACCCGGAACATAGCCGTGCCGGCGGAGTTGATCTCGGCGTTGTATGACAAGACAATTGTACCGTCCTGTTAGCTGAAGCGAAAACGGCCGGGGCGTGTTCACGACTCTATTTCATAAGAACATTGCTTCCACCCACATCTCTTCTCACTATATACTCATCTGGCTACTTCCTCTTACAATTGACTCGTGGAATCATACGAACGCTTCAATCAACCTCGTTTAGACCGACCACAAGTCCTTCAAGCCATCCAATCAAACACCATGTCGACTAACGGCTCTACCTTCACTGTCTCAAATCCATGGCGAGACCGCATCCTCCGCGGCGAGGTCTGCTCGGTCATGTCTTGCAAGTTCTTCGTCAGCAATGAAGTTGCAATGATGGTCAAGATGGCCGGTATCGACGGCATGTTCATTGACATGGAGCACTCTGTCCTCACGATCCGCGACGTCTCACAACTCATCCTCGCTTGCAACTATGTCGGTGTCAGCCCCATCGTTCGCATCCCATCCAAGTCGCACTGGCAACTCAGCCGGATTCTAGACGCTGGCGCAGCTGCCGTCGTTATTCCTCACTGTGAGACCGTCCAGCACATCAAAGACATTGTGCGGGATTCGAAGTATGCCCCTCTCGGCATTCGCGGATGCGCCAACAACCAGCCTATCCTCAATTTCCAGACCGTACCTACACTGGTTCAGAACGATCTCTTGAATAGGGAGACCATGGTCATCCCCATGATCGAGACCCCCGGCGCAGTTGAGCTTGCAGACGAGTTCTTCGCCGTCGAAGGTGTGGACGGAATTCTTGTCGGGTCCAACGATCTTTGCACAGACCTCGGCATTCCTGGTCAATACGACAACCCTCTCTACCTGCAGTCAGTAGAGAAGATCATTGCCGCTGGTGTCAAGGCGGGCAAGCCTATCGGCATTGGAGGAATTGGTGGCAGACTGGACCTTCTAGAGCACTTCTTCAAGCTCGGTGCAACTTGGTCACTGAGCGGAGGCGACGGATCCATTCTGCAAGCTGGTATGAACAAGATCGGCAAGACTTACGCTGAGATTGACGGGCGGGTGCAAGGATCCCGCGTGAATGGAAAGGTGGCGAAGGAGTAGATATACCCAATATAGCATCACAAAATAAAGCGCGACGCTCTCTTCAAACTTCAGAACCAGCCAATATTGAGCCTGTTCTTATCAAAATGAGTTGCGAATAGCCTCGGCGATCATCCCTGGTGTCAGAGGCGGACGATATTGGAGATCAGGTGCTGTGAACAAACGATCCGTTCATGCCTATCGAACCTGCGTTGCTGCCAGCTGAGAGTTGAGCAGATATCTGCAGTTGCATCACATCTATACCACTGGACTTACCTTACCTAGGGGTCAAGACACGAGAAGCACCAGGCTTAATGAGAATACAAAATCTCGGGGTTGACCTACATCTTTCCTTCGCAGCTATATAGAGGAGACACATCGATACATCCTCCGGCAACGTCATTGGCATTCACAATATGGCCAGAAATGTTTGATAAAGCGTGTTTAGCTCATAGCATGCCTTTGGACATGTGTAAGATATAGTTGAAGCAAGCATCATAAAGCTGAGGCCTATCACTTGTCATACAGAAAAAAAGAGTGGGAGGGGCTACGGAAGGCTCGAGCTGACCAAGTATATCTTTTCTTCGTAAATTGGTGTTCGTACGGTGATATGAATCCTGAGCTACTAGTATCCTGCTTGCTCGTCTAACCAAGGTAACGGAATCCTTCAGCCTCATCTGCGTCCTGTGCAGTGTTGGGACGCGTTCCTGGTGCGGGCGGTCCTCCTTCTCTCCTATCGCGGCGAGCGTTCTCCCACTTGATCAAGCCCATGTATGCAAATGTGAAGAGCATGCCGGCAGTGGAAAGTCCAACTTCGACAGCTGCTCCGCGGGTGTATCTTGGGCCTTCAGACTTGGGGAAGAGGTAGCCGGAGCCGATTCTGAGGTTTCAGTTAGTGATTGACTCACACCAGGGTTATGGGGGTGGTACGTACGCGACAGCTTGAGCAAGGGCGACAGCGAGAGGGACGGCGACGGCACGTCGAGACTCGCTACCGGCGTTGTTGGCAGACCATGTGACGATCAGCGGAGTGCAGACTGGATTCGAATGTTAGAAAAACGTTTTGTGGGCGACTCATAGAACACATACTGTAGTGACCAGTCTCCGCAAGTATCAGAGCCACAAAATGGGCAGGCTTGTTACTGGTAGGGGCCCCGAGGAAGATGGCAAAGCCGATGATCAGTAGCATCCAGCCGAATTGGGTTGGCCAGCCACGGTTGCCGAACCTATCCGAAAGCTTCGCTGCAATAATCATGCACTGGACTTCTGTCAGTCGATTGACTTGGGAGGCGGGCGCATGATGGAACTTACGACTGCGGCGGTACCATAAGGTGCCAGTGTGGCGATCTGTGCTGTGGCGCCCTCAAAGCCATTCTCACTGAGCAGTGTCGGGAGGTAAGCACTCAGAGCAGCTCCAGTAATCTGCTGGCACATGTTCATGAGCATAGCTGTGAGTTGTATGTTAGTCTGGAACTCAGTGATTGTAGCACAATTGAAGAACTTACGCATGACTTGGGGCCAACGGTACAGTGCGCCGCGTGCCTGCTTCCAGTTGATCTCCTTGACTTCCGGACCCATGCTCATGTAGCGCTCATACATCACTGGTGCGTGTCAGCTACCTGTATTGTGGTAAATCCCTTCGAGTATCCTTACGATAGTCTTTCTCTTCGGCCGTGAACCATCTACAAGATGGGATATCATCTGGCAACACAATGATGGCGATGATGGCGATCGCAACTGTGGCACCACCTTCGATCATGAAAAGAATGCGCCACGATTCGAGATGTCCGTGGATAAAAGAAACGCCATAGGCAACGATACCGTTGACGAAGCCACTGCCTACTGTCAGGAAAGTTCATCGACGCAGCTGCAGATCCAACTTACCCGAGTGGAGCCATTGCCAACCACACGGCAACACGAGTACCCAGCTTTTCTCTGGCATAAAAGCGCGAGAGGAAGACCTGAATAAGCGGTGAGAAGCCAGCCTCTGCTGATGTATTAGCGAAACTCCAATGATGGAAGCGTTGAACAACATACCTCCAAGGCCGATGAAGAAACGGCAAGCAAAGGCGCCAGCGTAGTTTTGCACACCAGCAAAGCACGTTGCGGCGATACCCCAAAGAAGGGCGCAGAAGGTCAGGACTGAAACCATTCTTGTGCGTTTTCCGAGCAACGCGAAGGGAACCACTGCATTGTGTCAGCCTGGTCGCTCTTCACGAGTGACTTTTGGTGGTACTGACTGAACGGAGCATAGCTCACGTAGTAGAGCGAATTGAGCAGCGCATAAGTGTCGCCATTGGGATCGTTGCCGATGTCCTTCATCATACCAAGACTCTTTGCATTTCCCAGGTTCGACTTGTCGAGTGATGAGGCGAGATAGATCAAAGTCAACAGAGGCATGACGATCAAGTCCAACTGATGAAAGTCAGCAGATAGCACACAAGCAAGTGTCAAGATGACGAACCTTGAGCGTAGTCTTCCGCATGAACTTGGGATCGAACTCTCGCACAACGACTTCTTGCTGCGAGTCCGTCACCGTCTTCGATGCATCTTCGACAAAATCGCCGTCGAGCTTCTCAACAGCAGAAAGAGTTCTGGCGGCCATGGCAAATGCTTGGTCTGGAGGAGTAAGGACTTGGAGTGCTTCGCAAGCGAATGAGCCTCTGGTCAAGACAGCGCGAGACACTCAGCATATGTATCCCAAGAACGCTCAAGCCTTTCCCAAGGCCTCTGGGAGGCTTGACCAGAAGTCCGAGCCGAAACAACGCCTCCAGGTGGCCCACACTGAGTATCCGGGGTCCCCGTAGGTGGAGGCCTCGCACGCAGTCCGGTGGTGCATGGTTGGAGCGTGTCCGATGGCGAGCGTGCATACACAATCTTCATCGGACCTGCACCGACAGAGCACGGACGAAGAAGGTCGTTGGGATGACAAGCCCATGACCCGAAAAGCTTGTTAAGGTTCTCGGGACAGCCACCGCCCAAGGGGCCCCAGAATAAAACTCCACACCCCACATGGCCGAAAACGTGACCAGCATGTCGGCAATCATGCAGTCCGCGGGGTACGGAATCATATCCGGCGAAGACTAGTAATGTCATTAGTGGTGTGTTTACGTTCTGAAAGCGCTTTGCGGATGTCTCCGATGACTTCAGCGATGGCGCATGTGACTTGACACGCAAACATTGGTGATTTGTTTCGTCCCAAGGTACTTCCCGGTCTGTGGGCCGCACGTGCGCCGATGGTCCATAGTCAGAAGTCTGCACGTGGCACCTCTCATGTTGCCATGCTCACTTGACGTCTGTTGCCGTCAGTGTGCGTGTGTCAATTCTTCGTGTGATTGCAAAAGTTTACAAGTATCTCAATATTACATAATCCTGACCTTTGGTCAATAGGTGCTAATATAAGGGTCGAAAAGAAGGCATATGCAGACTCGTGTGCAAAGACTGTACTGTAGTGTCTTGACGATTGCCGTTCCTTTTCGTAGCACACTTTACTCCAACACTTCCCACGTCAAAGACATGTCAAGGCCTCTCGCTGTGCAAATTGGCACTCGGATCAAGCGACATCTGGCAGAGTCCAATCGTACACATCATCTCCCGCAAAACCCCAAGCATACTCTCCAAGACCAGCCTCCAAATTCTCCATGAACTCTTCCGTCATGATGGGCCAGTCCAAATTCCCCGACTCCGTGGAGAATGGGTTAAAATATGTCGAGTTCAGGTCCGTGTCCATATGTGAGATGCTGAAGCCATTTATTGTATTCGCAGAATGCGTCTGCGCTAGCTGTGCTGAGAGACCCTGAGAGGAGTTTCGTCCAGAAGGAGACTCATTCGTTCGCAAAGATGTCTGTCCATTCCCAGGATTCTCGTCGGAATCGGGCTGCGCTTTGCGGATGACGGCGTCTTTCAATTCGTCAAAGACGACAGCAAAGCTTCGCACATCTGGCATTTCTCTCTCGAACGAGTGAAGAACCTCAGAGCACAGTTGGAGCGTGCTGTGAGGATGTATCGCATCTGGGGATGGGCCGAGATCGACTTGTGGGCCCATGTTGATGCAGAACAGGATTGACAAACCGGCAGTGAAGATACCTTGGAAGTAGCTGCGAGTCCATGTGATGTAAGAGGTCTCTAGCATATTTGAGTAGAGTGTGATGACTCGGGTGGCAGAGAGGAGGGCTTGAGCTAGCAGTTGCGGAGGCGGAGCATTGTTTCTGAGCTTGGGAGCTACGTGCATTGCTCCTCGAACCAAGATCAATTTGTCTTTTTCTAGCAAGAAGTCATAGAACTCCGGACGTTCGTAGAGCGTCTTTGGTGTTGCAAACACGGGCGCTCCTTGCCTCCACGTATCTAGCTGAGAGAGGAAGTCCTGCACCATGACTTGCACGTAACCAGCGGATGTGAAGGGCGTTGGTGTACTGTTGGTGCTGTGAGCATGCTGCCTTCGTCCATTGAAGAACTCGGTGTGGATGCGAGAGCTGATTCGTCGTAGTCGAATGTAAAAGACGAAGACAGAAACCTCTGTAGGGAATGGTGGTGGCATGTCAGATATTGAAGATAGGGAGGCCACGTCGGCTAGCTTGAGAGCATCATCGTCGGCCAAGATGGGAAGTTCCACGGAAATGTCGTCGTCTGCAATAGCGAACGGGCGACCTAAGATCCCGGAGCTATAGCGATCAAGGATATAACACTCCCAGAAGATACGTCGTTGTTTCTGCTCGACTAGCGGTGCTTGTAAGATCCTTGGAGGCGCATGGTAGCCGAGCTCAACACACTGCCTCATGCAGAATTGGGAGATGTCCCACAACGAGGTGCCGATATGCTGATACATCCCAAACCTTGCCATCAAAAGAGAGTTTTGAATAGCATCTGGACTTCCTATCAATGGAATGGACTGTACAAGAGCAAGCGCCGATAGATAATAGCCGAGGGGATGTTCTTTCGAGATTCCTGCTCGATATCGCGTGACGCCACTGATGGCGAATATCATGAAGAGCCGAAACCGGTCCTGAGGAGAGCTTTCGTCGCCACTAGGTAACATGTAGACCTTGTCGTAGACTTCCAAGACGTCCTTTCGCACCAGAAAGGTATGATTAATGTGGAAACGAGAGAAGCTTCGGTTTCGGATGTTAGCACAAATTGAAAGGGCTGTGGGCAAAAAACGCGCCACTGGAGACGTACTAGTTCTCTAGCAGAGCCATTGCCTCTTCAGAAGGAGGGAAGTCGTGGGCGCGCATGGTGTGCTCGGGCATTTGGGGCCTGGGTTCATTTTCACGAGGTCTTCGATTCCACCACTCGTTGTTTATCAGCACAGAGCCAAGTAATCTGTACATCAGTCAGTACTAAGTCCAAAGCGGACGAAGAGAAGTCACTAATACCTCAATCCACTACTTTCTCCCACGTAACCACTGAAGGTCGTGGTCGACTCGATAGAGTGTGCATTGACAGGGCTGGGATCCTGAAGTGCTTGGTTGGAAGCGCCCGGTGCAGAAGCGTCCCGCGGCGACTCAGTATCTTTCAATCTCGCTTTGAGGTCCTTTTCTTTACATTCGAGATCGTGGATGTAATCTCTGGTGTACTGTTTCTTGGTCATGGGATCGACAATGATACATGCCGAGGAGGACTTGACGCAAGCACTGCACTTTGGCGCAGCATGGTCGCACCGGATCTTGCGCAAGCGACACTGCTGGCATGCTGGAATGTGATGTGACTCCTCGGTCATACTTACTGCTCCCGGTGGTCTGCCCTCGCGTGCATGATGCGGACCATCTGTTCGGCGCTGGTCCGTGTTCGTGTTGGCTTGAGAGGAGATCTCGGCTTCGTCTGCCGAGGTGAACCAACGTCAAGACCCTGCGCTTGTTGCCACGTGACAACACCTTGTTTGTTTCTGATGCCTATACAGGTAGCCAACAGATCAAACATTGAGACACCGAGAGGAACTCGTCGCGCACCTGACAGAGAGATGGCCTAGACCGTGTTGCCCTTGAGTGAATTTTAACGACCATTGAGATGCTGCGCGCAGACTTATGACGCTCGAACTTCCATCGAAATGTTCGGAAGTATGCATATGCAAGGAGATGCCTTTGTCAAATCGTCTATCATGCGGCACTACGATGCTTGAAATCGACGACACAAGCTCTGGCTCAGTGACAATTCTTACATAGAGATCATCAGGGATACATGCGGGTATCAAAGCTCGAGCAACAGATCAGAATGTTGCCAGTTTCTGGAGAAGACGATCATATTCATCATTCATATACAGTCGTGTATATTCCATATACCATCGATCGATGATCACACGATAATGCTCGCTGACCGTGTGCTTCGGCTAATTTGTAAGCCCTACTTAGCCCTGTCTTCTTGGTATATGCCCTCATCAGGTGGCGTATCTCCACGGGTTAACATCGCCCGAGATCTCCTGCTGGGCTTCAAGTTTCTTGTTCTTCCTCATGGCCCACCATCTAGCGACCAAACAAGAAATGACAGTCAGACCGCAACCGGCGATGATCACGCCTCCTCCTGTCTGGTACCTCGGTTCCTGGCTACGAAGGAAGAAGTACGGCGTGAACCAGTGGGAAACCTGCATTGCAGTCAGTACCTGTTTCTACTGGGGGCAACCATTGTGCGGGATCACTTACACTGCTCACGCAGTTGGCAATGGCGATCAGAGCTGCTCTCTTCGTCCTTGGCCTTGGGACTACAGTGGTCTCCCATGAGATCTGGATGTTCAGACCAACGAACGGACCAGCGCAGAGGAGGAAGATGGAGAAGTAGCGCGCTCCGACGTTGAGAGTCGAGATCATGATCACAGCTCCGACCAATGAGATGAGAATGGCACCAATGATGTGGTAGCAGTGCTCAAGGCGACGACCGCTAGACCATGACACCAACAGGGTGAAGAAGTAGGCGAAGAGATACGGCGGAGCTTGAATGAGATATGTGCCGATCTCACTGAAACCAAAGGTGTCCACGATCTGCAGTCAGTTAGTAAGACAGTTTTCGAAATGACGTTCGACGATACTCACGGATGGCAAGAAATCCTTGAAGGATTGGGCGATGATCAAGAAGAAGTGGATTGCGGCGAACATCCAAGTAAATGGGTCTCTCGCAGCCTGTGCGACGCCGCCCCAATAGCTGCCTTCATCGTCCTCACTGATACCACCAGCAGAGACATCGGCCCTGTACTGCGCCATGGCACTCTCTTCGGGGGTGAAGTAGTAGGCGCCGGTGTCGCCTGGCCAGTTTGGTAGATACCAGAAGCCAAGAAGAGCCACGAGGATCGAAACCATTCCTTCGATGAGGAAGAACCATTGCCATGCATGCAGGCTTGCAACATTGTCCATGTTCGTAAGAATACCTGCAGCCAAAATGCCAGAGATCACGTTAGAGATGATGTTTCCTGCATGCCAGATGCCCATTCGCAAGGGAGACTCTTCTTTAGTGTACCAAGAACTGGTCATGAGGGAGACAGCTGGCAGGAACGGGCCTTCGGTGACGCCCACGAGGAAACGGCACAGACAGAACGACCAGGAACTCTTCATGGCTGGCATGGAGATGGTCACTGCTGACCAAGCCAGCATGCAAAGAGGCAGCAGCAGTCTCGGCTTGCCCTTAGCGATGACCACGTTGGCGGGGACTTGCGAGATGATGTATCCGACATAGAAGAGCGAGATGCCAGCGCTCCACTCGACATCGCTCATGTGAAGGTCCTCTTGCATTCCAGCCAGACGAGCGTTGGAAACGTTGATTCTGTCAAGGTAATTCATGAGAAGCATGAAGGTGATGCATGGCTGGTCACTTTATTAGCTATTGAGCACATGTTGGCCGAGGATTCTAATCACATACCAAAAACTTCCAGTCCAGCTTCCTCAGAACTTTTTTGTTCAGGGCTGCTTTCTCCTCTTCGGTCTTGCCAACGAGAAGAGGGTATCTTGCGAGAATCTCTGCAGCCAAGTTGTTCTCGTCATGTCTTTCAACATATTCGACGTTGGTCTTCTCAAGAGAGGAGCGCGTTGGCGCATCCATGGACGAGCGCTCGCGTAGAGAGGCCATTATCGATCGGCTCGTGGAGTTGATCCAAATGATTGAAGGTGTGTAGATGAAATAGATAACCTGATTGCCTGGGGAAATTGAAACCTGGGGAAGCGAATGCCAGTCGTCTTATACTTGAGCAACAACAACCATCTGGTCGAGATAATGGCATCGCCACATTAGAGCTGGCGGCCAGATTACCGAAACGCGGCTGTGAAGCAGCATGGCAGGGGATCTCCGTCGACGGTCAAGGTCCGATACAGAAGAAGCAGCGCGGATGCCCAGTGTCATCCAAGACCATACCAAGGCCATACCAAGACCAGTACTGTGGGAGTAAGTCTTTCAAACTGCAGGAGAGGTACGGCCCAGAAACCCAAGAGTCTGTGAGGCGTGCTGCCGGCACCTCTATAGAGACGAGTCATGAAGGTTGAGTAGTGTCTCATGTGAGAGTGGAGAAATACATGGCCTGTCTCCACGTTGGGGCCCCAGGTCGGGGTAGACTGTACCCCAGAACGAATGTTCACGTTACTGCGATGATCTGTGGTTGGAGCGGTGGAGGTCCGATCGAAGCGAGAGGCCAAGGCGGCGTCGGAGGAAAATCCTCTTCTCGCGCGTGAGGCGGTTCGCCAAGGTGGCTGGCAGCATCGTGACCAGGAGACATTCTGCGTCGACATATGTTTTCGGAAAAGAGCTACCAATGCTGTAGGCTGCCAGTAAAGAGAAGCGATCGAAGTGGAGACATGCATTGACGCCAGATGGTTTGTCGAACTTGTAGTAGTCGAAGAGTAATTGAAAAAATGGTCAAGGCACGCCACGTACGTGTTCTGATATCAACGATCGCTTTACCATCTCTTTACTTTCCGACTGTTCAAATACTGCGCGAATTCATGCTTCACGGCTATGCCAGCAACGATAGGAGATTCTGGTAGTGTCCATTTTTGATATTCAGACGTACATTTACTATTCGTTTTCATGCCGAAGCCGCTGGCAGTATATTGCAACTCGCCGAGAGAATAACACGCAAGTAAAGTGATTGGTAAAAGAAAACTCATTGCATGGTATAATCTATCATTAATCTATCACTTTCCCACTCCAGCAGAGATATACTTGTTCAACGCATCCACCGCAGCGACAGCAGTCTCCATCTGAGTCTGTGAAGTAGCAGCACCGATATGAGGCGTGCTCACTACACGCTGAGACCATAGAGCAGAGTACTTCTCCTGTAGAGGAGGTTCCTGTTCGTGGCAGTCGAGGCCTGCTCCCCAGATGAGACCTTCAGCCAGCGCCCTCTCGAGGTCGGCCTCATTGATAATGCCGCCGCGAGAAGCGTTGATGACAATGGCGTTACGCTTCATCATGGTGAGTTCCTTGTAGGCGATGAGATCTCGTGTGTCCTTCGTGAGTGGCACGTGGACCGTGATAACATCAGAGGCGCGGATGACTTCTTCGATGCTTGAAGCGCGAGTGTGTGGAAGGTCGGACCAGGCGTCACTAGGTGCGAAAGGATCGTACGCTACAAGAGCTGCCTCGTAACCACCGTGGAAGATCTTCGCAACCGTCTTGCCGATGTTGCCCATGCCAATTACTCCGATGGTCTTCTGGTAGAGCATCAAGCCGTTGCAGGCCTCCTTGGGAACGCGCATGCCTGAATTCTGCTTCACGCTGATCGCGGGAATGTCTCTTGCGACGGAAGCGGTGAGAGCTACGACCAGCTCTGCCACCGCGCGGGCGTTGACACCAGGCGTGTTAAAGATCTTGATGCCGCGTTGTGAGCATGCGTCAGCATCAATCTTGTCGATGCCAACACCTTGCTTGCCGATGGCCTTCAGATTAGGACATGAGGCAACGTCATCTGCGGTAAGGTACGAGCCTCTGATGAGGAGGTAGCGAGCCTCCTGTCGCCAGTTTGCATGCTCTGGAGTGCCCGGGAGGATGACGTTGAACACGGATTCTGCGTGCTTTGTTGCTTCAGGATGGAATGTGTCCAGGAAGTAGACTGTAGGCTTGTCGTGCTGGTGCTCTGTCGGAGGAGAAGGAGGGTTGTCCAAAATTCTTGCTGGGGCCATATTGAAATTTGTTGTAAGAATTATTGAAGCGAGGTTTGGTATTGCTAAGCCAATATTTCTTGCGAAATGTCGTGATCGTGCAGCAGGCTGATCGGGTTGTATGAGCTTGGGTCAATGTGATGACTTAAGGATTTTCTGTTTCTTGAAGTGGCGTTCGAGGGGACCACACAAGCATTTATCAGCCCTTGCCATTATATTTGTTTGAACGATCTCCCGACGAAACGCGTAGTCACACTCCGACCGAGGCCACCGTCCGGCGAAGCTCCGTTGCAGATCGCGGATGTGGGGCGAAGTGCGAAGTGCCATCGGAACAGGACCGATAGCGGGGAACCAGGTGCCATGGAAATGTATCTTCCGTGAAATGTGCCTCAGTAGGCTAGGTAGGGGTCAGATCAGCGTTCGCATGACCTCGTGGCCGGCGCACCAATATCGCACGCATCTGATTAAAGCTGTGTCTGGGCAGACTTGTGCCCGAGTTCTGGTGTTGCTGCGTGAGCCGAAGCACGTCACCATCCACGTTGGTCGAATTGCTGGACACCAGATCGATGAACAACCACAACATCTCAAGCAATTGCTTCATACCAGAGAATCGCTCTGCAATGATTGAACATATCGCCAGACATGTGCGAATCATTGGATTGGTATGCAACCGAGCGGGATCTGCGTTGCCCACGTGACGGTCCACCATGTAAACGCAGATGGTGACGATGTCGATGCCATCGAATGCAGTCAGTACCCTGCCGTGGTTCTCGGTCACTCTTTTGTGCGCCATAATAAGATTTTCCAGCTCAAGGTCGGCTGTCGTGTTAAGATGTGCGGAGCCGCCGCTCTGGCTCGATGCTGTCGCTTTGAGCATTTGTAAGACGAGCTTACACGACATGGAAGAGATCAGTTGCGAGACCAGCTCCTTTAGCTGAGGGTTCACAGGCAGCGGAACCCGCTCAGCGTTCATCTCTTTCCAGTGTGCATAGTTTGCGAGATGGAATACCGTACCCATGGTCGACTTGCGACGCATGTCACGGAGTAGGTGGGCGCACTGCACGGCACTGGCGAGAAAGGCGTCGGAATTGCTTGTCGGCGATCTGCCTGAGTATTGCGGCATCTGCACTTGTCAATGTTTGACCACCAAGAAATGTTTCCCAGGATCACTTACCGGCGCTGTTATCTCGTGGTCTTGGAGACAGAAAGGTCTGTCTAGAGCGGAGCTTAGGGTTCTGTCACGCACATCAACAGCAGTCCATCGTTGACTTCCACGTAAAGATAACTTACGCATCTAATATATACAGGGACCAAAATAGTCTGCTGTTCTCTCGTGTCGCTGGATCGGTTGCACTCAGATCTGATACTTCTGATGTGTGCATACCTAGAGAGAAGGTCAGAAACCACACGTCGAACGAAGACATTGACGTGCGACCTACCTGTAGACATGCTTCTAGCAAGCGCCAGGCCCACGAGATGCCACGTCGAGCCGCCCAGCGGACTATAGATTGAGAACAACGCTACCGCTATCAGCGACTGAACGACTAAAGAGTCCTCGGACTCTCTCATGATTCGAGGCAACAGTCGCAAAGCCTCGTGCGCCGATGATATGGCGAAGCTCTCTTTGTAAGGGTACTCAGGCGCAAGAAGGGTACCTGTAGCTACGCTCATGTACACTAGGAAGAGATCATGGGGTGCATCGGCGGTCAAACCTTGTGTCGTCCCTTTCTTGATCTCCTCCAAGATGGAAGCGTACTTTGCAAGAAATGCCTCTCGATCAAGGAAAGGGCACAAGATATCGCACATGGCTAAGTAACACTGAACGGGAAAGTCACTTATGGATCGCGTCAATCGGAATCCAGAGGGGATTGCATCCTTATGGAACTCCTCGATTTTCCTGCACAGTGGTGCATTGGACGCATCCGAACGAGTCACGTCTGCGCCTGAAGCAATGGTGGCAGCATTGAGAAATGTCTCGAAAGAATACTGTCCACGCGACATGTGCTGTCTGTCCCTTGGCTCTGCCATAGCGCTCAACGGAAGGTAGTCCATGACATGCTTCGTCGTCTCATGGCTGGAGACCCGCCTCCCAGAGACAATTTGTTCACCATGGTCCTGTCCACAAGGCTCGGGCAATCGATGCGAAGGTCCAGTGCGAGCTGCTACAGTTGAGCTTGGTGACTTCTGAGCATCTGATATTTTCAACTCAAGCTGCTGAACGCGGTCTCGAAGGCTTTCGATGTAGCTGACCGGCTCTGGTTGAGACGGGTCCAATTGCACGCCCATGCGGCGTTGTATGCAGGTGGAGCCGGCTTCCTTGCACTTTCGGCATTCCGGCAGCTCGCGGTCGCACTGGCGATTACCATGTCAGCGAATAACACGTTGCCTCTGCGTTGTGATACCGCAACGCACTCTCTGCTTCCTCCGCCAACATCGGGCGCATGCCTGAGTCATCAATCCTGCCATCCTCGCGTGGCGAAGTGCTTCGAAACCGCTATGGCTGCGCGTGATCGTCGTGGCGGACACTTCGGAGGGTGAGCTTCACGAGCGTCCGACGGCATCGGTGGCAGGACTCGCGCATGCTGGCGGCGGAGTGGACCTCTTGATGCTTGCCAAGCGACTTCTCCAACTCTCCGCAGTGTCGGACGCCGGCCGAGATCGGATACATGTACGGTAAGCACTCGGCACTTTCCCCGCCGCACCACTGAAGGTGAAGGCTCAGCCGGTCGCATGTGGGACCAGCGCGGCATTCGCACCCGCATCGGCATCCCAAATGCTTGCCATGACAGCCGCTCGGCCCTCATTAAGGTCGACTGGTATCAGGCAATGCCGTCTTGCCCAGCCATACACCGTTGTTCGCTGCTGCAAGACGAGCCTCGCAGACATCCGCCATGAACTTCTACCCCGCCCCGCCAGTGGTTGAGGCCCAGCTATACTTGCGCATTCCAGACGAGATACGGTGCATTGGCAAAGAGACCGAGTGGCGTGGGGGCTTTGCTCGTGCCTTCCAAGACATCTTCTTGGAGGGCCCGGTCGCCGACAATCTTGGCAATCTGTACGTCGTGGACGTTCCCTTCGGCAGAGTCTTGAAGATCGACTGTGAGAAGAATGTCACGGTGGCCGCGGAATGGGACGGCGAGCCAAACGGCCTCACTCCGACCGCAGATGGAGATATACTCGTTGCCGATTACAAGCAGGTATGTAGCGCCATCGAGATTTTGAATACATAGTCTGACAGAGCACGCACAGGGTATCCTCCAGCTTGATCCGAGTGATGGCAGTATTAAGCCAAAATTGACACGACGCCACCTCGAGCGATTCAAGGGCCCTAACGACCTTATCGTGGACTCAAAGGGGAATCTATATTTCACCGACCAGGGACAGACCGGTGTCACAGACCCAACAGGAAAGGTCTACAGATTATCACCTGATGGCAAGTTGGACACTCTTATAGAGAATGGCGTATCACCCAATGGCCTTGTCCTCTCAGTCAATGAAAAGTTCCTGTATGTCGCCATGACCCGTGCAAACCAGGTCTGGCGATTGCCACTCCATGAGGACGGCACCACCACAAAGGGCGGCGTCTTCTTCCAATCCTTCGGAAATTCAGGGCCGGATGGTCTTGCGTTGGACGAAGAAGGCTCCCTCTTTGTCTGTCATCCAAGTCTTGGTTCCGTCTTCGTCGTGGACTCAGATGGGATTCCCAAAATGAGGATAGTGACTGGCACAAAAGGCATCAATCTAACAAACTGTTGCTTTGGCGGACCCGAGGGCAAGACTCTGTACATTACGGACAGTCTGGAGGGAAACATACAAACGGTCGAGTGGCATTGCCGAGGAGCGCTCGCAGTTCCTACAGTCAAGTCTCGCTGATCTGGATTGTATACCCATGTATTTATGACTACGTCGCAATGGCTTTTCTGCAAGCGCTTCGTTGCCTTTTACTCCTTGCAGACCTCTTACTTCATGACCACGATTTCAATTCGTCCCTGCCATCAGACCGACTTCTGAGTAATTTAAACATCCCGAATGGTCACTGAAGTCCTCGAGTCACTTCTTCGAACACGCTGTAGGCATGAGCCTCTGCGTCGTGATTTAATACCCATTCCTCGCGTACGAGTTTGATGGCCTCGGGATTTTGCTTCAGATTGGCAAAATCTGCTTTATGCCACTTGTCGCGTGCTGTGAAACATCGTTAATCATCATCATCATCGACGTAAGAATGGCTGTGAAATGCTTACTCTTCTCTCCGGTCTTCTGGATTGCTTTGACCCTCTCGTAGCGTATCTTCTCATACGCTCGCAGCGCAACACCGACCTTGCCCTTCCCGGCCAGTTGAAGACAGACTGCAACGCAAGCACCGTCTTCCATCGCTTGGCTGGCACCTTGTATGCTTGTTGGGAGGAAAGGATGTGCAGCATCTCCAATCAATGCGATGCGGTTTTGTGGACTGGTCCAAGTCGGTAGCGGGTCACGGTACACCAGCTTCCAGTCCACGAGCTTTTCAGGCGGCGTCATCCGCACGATGGCATGAACGGCCGGGTCCCATCCTTCCAGCACTCTGCATGCGTCGTCAAGATCGCCAGGCTCTGACCAGCCCTCGTCAATGCCACGATCGTCCTTGTGTGTGCACACCCAGCTGAACTCCTTGCCGCCTTTGATCGAAGCAGCCAGAAAGTGGATGTCGGGTCCGAGCCAACCGGTGTGTGTGTCACCATTGATAACAAGATCTCTGGTCAGATCGTTCTCCGCCAGCTTGTCGCTGTTCATCCAGGCGCGGTAGACAGCATAGCCACTAGGCTTGGGTTTGTCATCGTACCCGAGAACAAGCTCTCTGGCTTTGGAGCGAACGCCATCGGCTCCCAGAACCACATCGCCTCTGATCCGCGTACCATTAGAGACCACGCCGGCACCTTCGCCATCTTCAAAGTACTCCGTCACCTTCTGGCCAAGCCTGACCTCTACACCAATACTGATCGCATAGTCATAGATAATTTTGTGTATCTCTCCTCGATGGCCATTATACCGCTTCCCAAAGTTCTCCTCCTCACTGCCCCACCACTGTGTATAGATAGGCTCGCCATTCCACATCCGGTAATTGATACATTTACTGACATGGCAGATAGGGTCCAACTTCTCTGGTATCCCAGACCAACGCTGGAAAATGCGACCGGAGTTTGAGCCAAAACTGATAATGTCGCCGAGCTGGACTTTCACGTCTCTGAACGATTCGAGTATGATGCAGGAATGGCCTTTGCGGGTGCACTCGATTGCTGCTGTGATGCCTGCAAAGCCCGCTCCTACGATGATGACGCGAATGGAGGTGGGCGTAGCTGGTTGGTCCATTGTATGTGATTTGACACTTCTGGCAGTGATTGATGTCGAAGTCTATCTATGGGAGGCTCTTTGGCCTCGACAATACCGTCCCCAGGCGTGGGAATTATAATGACGAACGATCATGTGTCCAGAGACCATGATATCGGTTGCCGAGAGCATTCGAACTGCCGAACGCTGTTCGGTCCCAAAACAATAACCCTATGCAGGAGAGAAGTGGCAGTGCGGGGCTTGTTCGTACACCCAGCCGTAAGTGTCGCCAGCCACGCCGGCCTACATATTGCCCCAGACCCACTTCTCCACCTCAAGAATGCGGAGAAGATAATGCGGAGAGATATGTTTGGAGTGTCTCTGATGCCGTGTTGCCTGCGTGCATCGGAGAGTTGTCAAGAACGCTGGTCGACGAAACCAGGCTCGGAAAGAGAGGGTCGAATCGACCAAGACCTGGTGGATCTACGAAAATACGGCTGTTGATGACCATGCGAGATCTCACTGTTTACATATATGATTGTATTCATTCTCCGGAGCCATCGATAACATCTGTCGTTGATCTCGGGGGAGCTGCTGTCTAGCTTCCTGCACAATGCTTGTGACCGATGATCAGCTCTCCAAAATTGGTATCATTGGTTCTTGCCTCTCATGCGAGAGCACGGCAGTTGCTTTCAAGCCTCAAAGCTCGGCAGAGTCATCATATCATCTCACATGCTGCCATCTCCGTATTTCTTGTACGTTTGAACAGCAACTCGTTCCATCGAGCGACAAGTCATGGCGTTCGGTATTCTCGACGACCACCGCATGGAAGTCGTGCCAGGAACGGTACGACGAGCGCTGCTACGAACAAGGTTGATGTTTGCTCACCAGCCATTAGGCACTTCTCCGCCAGCGGAACGACCTTCCTGAGGAGTTCGGCGCTGTTGAACAACAGCGTTTGAAGCATGGATCGGGAAAGTTCAGTCACATTGTGCTTGTTCCACAGCCATCAGACAGCCCAAACGATCCTCTGAACGTGAGCTTTTGCCTTTTCTGTATGCTGAGGTTCGGGCTGATAGCGAGTGCAGTGGCCCACATGGAGGAAAGATCTGATCCTCTTCCTTGTGGGAATGTCAGCATCGGTCGTTGGGGCGTATGGACCCATGCTCGGCCCCGGTTTCGTTCCAATCTCCCAAGAGCTGGGAATTACCATCGACATCATCTCACAAGCCACTGCATGGTTGATTCTAGCTCTTGGACTCTGTGTCTTCATCATGAACCCGCTGGCGAAGATCTTTGGCAAACGTATCATCTACGTATTCGCCAGTACTATCCTGGTCATCGTCTCTATCTGGGTAAGTTGTTTGTTTCGGGAAGGCAAGTGTCTCGGGAAGGGAAGAAACGCTCATCCCAAGAATAGGGCGCAGTCGCAGACAATTACGACAGTTTCCTGGCAAGCAGGATTGTCGGAGCTTTGGGAATGGCACCATACGAAGTGCTAGTCCAAGCAACGATCAGCGACCTATACTTTGTTCATGAAAGAGGAACACGAATCGCTGTTTGGAATCTCTTCCTGCTCACAGGCATCTGTGGTGCGGGCTTCATCTCTGGGTACATCATTGAATTCTTGGGATACCAGTGGGTAGGTTTAGGTCTTTTTCGACATTGGCTGACCCAGATCCTACGGCTGACGTGTATCAGACTTTCGGCATCTGTGCCATTCTTTTCGGGATCTTTGGCATAGGCATCGTCATGTTCGTGCCAGAAACAACATACCTTCGCCCTAAATTTGAGAGCCATGCGCTGAATCTCACTGACAAAGCTAGAGCCGAAGAAGGAGTTCCTCATGAGAAAGAGGGAGAGAAAGTTACCCACGCAGAACATAGGGAACACCTCGGCGCTCTTACCGGCAATGGTACCGAAGAAGGTGCAGCAGTCGAAGCTCCGCATTCATACCTTCGAAGCCTTCGCGTCTATACTGGGAAGTACACTAATTGCCCCACCTGGAAAGTCTTTGCTCGCCCGTTCATCATGTTCTTCTATCCGGCTGTCCTCTTCAGCTTTTTACTTTATGGGACAACTCTGACTTGGATAGTCGTGTTCTCAGTAGTGAACGGCGTCCTGTTCACCGCTCCCCCGTACAACTTCACAGTTGGAGAAGCCGGACTGACCTCTCTAAGTCCATTTGTGCTTTGCATCATTGGTGAGGCAATCTCCGGTCCTCTGAACGACTGGATATGCCTAAAGCTGGCGGACCGGAACAAAGGTATCTACGAGCCTGAGTATCGCTTGGTTCTAATGCTTGTCGTGGTGCCCCTCGGGGCAGCTGGCTTCTACGGCTTCGGCGCTACTGTGCACTACCAGACTCACTGGCTTGGTCCGGTCCTTACCTACGGTCTGGCGAACATGTGTCTCGCATTTGCAAGCACTTGCGTGTTCGGCTATGTTTTGGACAGCTATCCGAGACTGGCAGAAGAAGCTTTCGTGGCAATCAACACTCGCAATCTGCTCACGTTCGGTTTGGTAAGTTTTGCGCCCATCTCGATCGTGGATATCGTAACTCACCAATCACAGACGTACTTTGTCAATTCATGGCTTGCAAAGGATGGAGCCTTGGCGGTGTTTAATGTTCTTGGCTCATGTTTTCTTGCTGTCTGCGTACTTGCCATTCCACTTTGGATTTACGGCAAGAAAATCCGCTCGTGGATTGCCAGGAATCAGTGGATTCAAGAGTTCATGACGGATGATTGAGATCTCCAAGCTTAGAGCCTGTTAAAAATCGTTCTATGGTAGATAAGGTCGATCAATACTTATATGTTAGTATATCCTGTTATACAACGCTTGCTGGTGAAATTGATATTTGGAGTCATAATCATGTGATGAATGCCATTCCACAACACTGGAGGTGCAAGACCGTCTCTTTCGTGATTTTCTGACAGTCTTGCTCGTCCGAGTCCGCCGAAAACTGCCGCGGGCTAAGAACAGCTCGATCAATCTTCCGGTGTGATAAGAGAGCGGGGTATTGTATCGCAGGATAGACGAGCCGGATGATTGTTTGATCCAACTGCCGACTGACTCAAACATATGAAACAGATCCCAATTCCATTGAGTCGAGATATGCCGCTCTTCGAAAAATGCTTGATAACTACCTCAACACAGCGCTGTGGAGCCAAATTGCTCTATTGACTGCCTCACTTCTGGCCGTGACTGCCATAAGTATAGTCATTCACGATGTTTATGTGCGGTCTCGTCTGCCCCCAGGACCCTTGCCGCTACCATTTATCGGCAATAGGCTTGATATCCCGATATCAAAACCATGGCTCCAATTCGAACAATGGAGCAAAAAATATGGTTCTATTTTTACAATCTGGATTGGCAGAAAACCCTCACTGGTCATATGCGACCCTCAGGTGGCCGTCGATTTGATGGAGAAGCGAAGTACAAAATACAGCTCTCGTCCGCGGATGGTCGTCATGGGCGAAGTTTACAATGGCAACGCTTCGATCCTCACTCAACCATACGGCAAAGGTTGGGCTATACGGAGGAAGTTGCTCCATCAGGCTTTGAACCCGAAAGCTCTCGAGCTTTATAAGCCGACACAAGAGGCAGAAGCGGCTCGTCTGTGCTATAGGCTCCTCGATAATCCTTCAGCGTGGGAAAAGGAGTTGGAGCGCTTCACGAGCAGTGTGGTATTCTGCGTTGCGTATGGACATCGCATCGACTCTCTCGACGCTCGAGTCATTTCAGACCGATTTCGCTTCATGCACAATATGGCATCTCTGAACGTCCCAGGAAGATATTTGGCTGAGTCGTTCCCGGTGCTTGCAAAGCTTCCAGATGTTCTGGCACCGTGGATAAAGAAGGTCAGAAACATGGGCGATGAGGAGGCGCGGGCAAATATGGCATTGTTACAAATGGTCAAGAATGATATTGCCATTGCTGAAGGAAAAGGCACACCTGAGAGCGTGCCGGATAGTCTCTGCAAGCTCTTACTGGAACTTCGGCAGAGGGAGCATGTGCCGCTTAGTGAGAAGCACTTTTCGTACATACCTGCATCGCTATTCGGCGCCGGGTCTGACACTACCGCTTCAACCCTCTGTAGCGCCTTCTTGGCCCTTGTAACTCATCCCATTGTGCTTCATACAGCACAACGAGAGCTGGATGCTGTCGTAGGCTCTGGGCGAATGCCAAACTTCACTGACAAACCACGGCTGCCATACCTGGATGCACTCTGCAAAGAGGTTCTACGATGGAGGCCAGTCGCGGTCCTGGGTGGCACACCACATGCTTCGACTGAGGACGACAGGTACAAAGGCTTCCACATTCCCTCTGGTACCACCATCTTGGGTAATAGCTGGTCAATCAATTTGAACGGTGAATACTACGCAGAACCACACAAGTTTGACCCCGTCCGCTTCCTCGTGACGGAAGATCTGAGAACGATCGGCATTGACGAGCAGCCATACTCTAGCATGAGATCACATCCTTCGAAATCAGGTCATAGCTCTTTTGGATGGGGAAGAAGGATCTGTCCAGGTGCCGACCTTGCTTCAAACAGCTTGTTCATTGCATTGGCAAATTTATTGTGGGCATACGACATTCTGCCATGCGAAGGAGTGGCTTACGACACCTTGGCATACACTGATGGGTTCAACATCCGACCCAGATCATTCGAGTGTATCATTCGCATAAGAAGCACTGGCCACCGTGATATCTTGGAGAAAGAGAAATTGAAGAGTATGCAATGGCTGGAAAAGTTTGCACCCTTCGAATAGTAAATTTTATCATCGGAAGTTCTTCCCCTACTGATAGAGCGATGCGAATCTACGTAGCGCACTATGATCTGCTAGGAGTCATCTCTTCTTGCTTGTGGCTATATTGGTCATAGCATTCGGCATGACACATATTGAGCAAAGTTCGTATGTAACTAGAAATTAGGTCATCTGCTGGCCATATGCAAAATGGAGAAGTGCCACGGTTCCTGGAATCTCGAGTAGATGTGTCTATCCCGAATGCTTAACAAAAGCATGAAAGCAGACTAAGACCGGTCTGCGAGACTTCGTTTCGCCATATGAATCTCGATAATATCAAGGTCCGCAGTGGGCAAAATCAACTTTCCCAAGGACTGGGACTGTAGACTGTAGCTTTGCGGTGAGGGTTACCTCAGCTGAGATGTAGCAATGGAAATATCTCCCAAAGCCAAAGCAGAAAGCATAACGTCTAGGCACATATGCGCCGTTGTATCATTTATGCGTCCCGTTCTGAAGATGGCCACCTTGCGATTTCAGGACATGCTGAATGTTCATCTGTATAATAGATTCTTTCCATTCCCTCATTCCTTGCGACTCTCGCAACTCCTTCACGCTAGGCGCATCTGATTCAACAACTTGCCGGTAGTACAAGCCTTCAGCGCAAGCCTCGACGATTTGTCCAGTGTGTCCAACGGCTTCGTCTGTAAGCTCATCGAAGGCTCTCATCATGACGGACATGTCTGTCCGGAGCCTCTCTGGGAACAGTCGTATAAGGCTCTGATCGAGGCCTGTAACGACAAACTGTGGACAAATGGCATTGATGGTGATGTTGTGAGGAGCCGCCACTGGCGCCAATGATCGCACCAGACCGACCACTCCATGTTTTGCTGCCGTATACTGAGGTATCGCATGGATGGGATAAAGGCCTGCTGCGCTTGCTGTTGCAACAATTTTGCCTCCTGGAACTGGGTTTTGTGCTGCGTAGTGTGCAAAGAGCTTAATACCATAGTACACTGCCAACAAGTCGACGGCAAAGGTAGACATGTCCGGTTTCGTTGGTGCCTTTGAAGTATCGATGGTGCCGAAGATATCATCTCTTTCAGCAATGCCGGCGTTGAGAGCGGCAAAATCTAGCCTGCCATGCCAGTGATAAGCTCTTGAGAAAAGCTCGGCCTGGTCCTCAAAGCTGCTGACATCCGTCTTGATAAAGAGTGTTCGGTCGGCCAGAAGATCAGCATCCTGCTTAGGCGATGTAATGTCGGCGATAACGACGTCCCATCCCTTGGTCAATAGGTGTTTCGCCAAAGCCAGGCCGATTCCTGAGGAGCCGCCAGTCACCAACGCAACCTTGCTCATATTAGGAACCTCGCAGCTTGATCTGCTTCGAGTATCACGAGATTGAAGGTGTAACGAAAGGTATTGCGAGCAAGATCGCCAGAATATCCTTCTGACATTCGCTAAGAAGTACTACCAGCCTTTTCACTTCGTTTGCTTTTCAAAACATGCCGCCCTTTTTATAATGATCTAATAGCATTCCATGGGAGTGAACCCCGCATCGGGGAGACTCGTACCTATATTGCATCGGCAATTGCTCATGACCTTCAGGGGCCAATAGGAACGTGCGACGGATATGCTCCGAAAGTCGGATATGATGTAACTTGTCGTATTTGGCTGCGATTGCAAGTCTCTCATCAAGCAATCTTAGACGATGGCAATTCCCTACTCTGTACAATGGTAGTAAGATCCAGTTGCAAACTGTACGGATACCCGCACTACAGTACTAGCCTGTCGAGCAATAATCGAAAACCTGAAGAGCGGCGGCTGCGGCCCGGTGAGTTGAGATGCATTGCTGTAACTTTTATGGAGTAGATGAGGCCGGCCTCTAGCAGGTTGCTCGCGAGGATAGTGCAGTGGCAGAAGGTGCAGGATATTGTGGACTGGAGTCGATAAGCACAAAAGCGAGGGCGAGGAGAGGGTGTTGCAATATAGTTTTCTCGAGTTGATGGGCAATTGGCTACGAGTATCGCTGAAGAGGAAACATGAGAACTTGGAAGATTCAAGCTCTGATGGAATTCACATCTGTTTTTACAGACCTCTGATTTACTTAGTGCGATGCTACCTCAACTGATACGGATTCTGAGGACAAAACAACATAAAGCATCAACCAAGACTTCGACGAAGTGCATCACTGAGCCGGACATCTAGACGGCATGTGCACTGTTTTCCTCCGCCCATTCAGAGCTTGCTGTTCACGAAGGTCAAAGCTTGGTTCCCGTACTCAGCACCATAGCCGTTGTGGGTTGCCGCATTGTTGCCATTGCAGCAGTAAGGATCAGCAGCATCACAGTAGGACTGAATCTTGCTGTTGTACGCGCCACAGGTCTGTCCAGCTGGGCGCGAAGAGAACTGGAAGATTAATCAGTATCGCAGCAAGGTCTTGGATATAAAAGGGGCAGATTGTCGACATACACCACCAGCTTTGCAGGTACCGACGTTGTACGGTGCTCCGACTTCAAAGCGTGGGTCACCCATGAAGATGGCCGCTTTGATATTGTAGGAAGCGATACTGCCGGAACTTGACAGTCCTTGCTTGGGATCACCGCCGCCGCATAGGGCGTTGTCGAAAATCTCACTTCCCTAGCAGAATCGAGTTATATTATTGACCTCTCGGAGTTATATCAAAGTCATGCTGCCAGCTTACCTGTGAGTAACCGACGAGAACGAGCTCAGTACTCGGGCATTGCTTTGCGAATGCGCTCACAGCACTCACAACGGCAGCAGTGCCTTGCTGCACAGAGCTCGAGTAGGATACGCCGCCGCATGCACTTCCACCACCGCACGCTGGGTAGTTGATGGCTTCTGCTGTAGCGCCAGAGTGTGCTGCTAAGATTTTGTTGACAACAGTGCCGGCCGAACCATACCCTGGAGACGCTGTCGTCTCGCGGGCACCGAAGACATGTATGTTCGGACAGGCGCGCTTCTGCAGCTCGATCGGAGAAGCGAAGGCGAGTGCAGCGCTCGAGAGAGCAAGAACGAGGGCGTTACCATGCATGACTTTCGATTAGTACGATTGAGGTCGGAGTGGTCTGTCGGGTGCAGCAACAATGTGATGGCAATGCAAGATGTTGGAAGAGACTACAGAGCCTTACATGTACCACCACGTACAAGCCACACCAAGGTCCTACCTGATCACTCGAATATCACCCGCTGGACAGCCTGATTTACTCCCAGGGCTATTTGTTTGAAGACTGCGCCATCAGCAAGGAATAGAACTAAGCGAGGACGTCGGATAAACGGTCTTGCTCGGCTCGCATTGTTGGTGATCGTTCTCTGGAACAAGGCTAGGTGTCACACTTGTTCCAAGTGACGCCAAGTCTCCAAAAGCTACTGACGACTACAGCATCGTACTCAGGCTGCGGCTTCACAATGCTTAATGAGCTTGTCATAGGCTTGATGTCGATCATATGCATCTAGACTTTTCGAGGAGGTGGAACTGCTACTCAAATGGGCGGTATGGAAAGCCCCGTATTACAGTAGATTGCGTATTACTTTGCTGGCAAATGATTACACTTTGTGGATTAAGGGGGGAAACGTTCGTTGCAACACATTGATTGAAATTCGATCAACCAGAAACCACAAACGGTCCACCCCCGCACCCAAGCTCGAGTCAAGTCCCCCATCTCCGGTTGTTCGAGGCTTCTGTTTGCCTGTTGACCCTTGATCCCTCCCACCTTGTGATCAATGCTGGACGCCTAGGTTACTAGATATGCAACATGCTTATACAGGCTGAATACGGACCTAGGCTCCGTGTCCAAGCCTAAAGACTAGCTTGGTAGGCTTGTGGCTTGCTTGAGTGAAAGTTGGCGCCTTGGTGTTTGAGCTTAATTCCAATGCTTTTTTCAGGCTGAATAGCATGAAGTTAATCGATTGGCACCACGGCAGCCGTCCAGTATATATAGGAGCAGAAGAAACGCTACGGAAATCTCAGACACCATCACACCCAGCAATCCAACACATTCGTCAATCATCATCAAAACATGAAGCTTTCCTCCGCTCTCCTCGGCCTTGTTGGCTTGGCCACGGCCTCTCCTGTTCCCGCCGAGTCGGCAGAGCAGCTCCACCAACTTGAAAAACGTCAAACCATCAACTATGTTCAGAACTACAATGGCAACCTTGCCAACTTCAAGTACAACCAGGGCGCAGGAACTTACACTGCCAACTGGAACAACCCCGGTGACTTCGTAGTCGGTCTTGGCTGGAGCACTGGTACTGCGAACAGGTACGGGCATCTCATTCCGAAGCACAGGGGAACATAGACTGACATATGATTGCAGAGTCATCAACTACAGCGGCTCTTACTCCTCCAACCAGGGCTCTTACCTTGCCGTCTACGGCTGGATCAACAGCCCTCTCACCGGTAAATGATCAAAACACACACCATGATTACGCAAGTCTGACTCCAACCTAGAGTACTACATCGTCGAGAACTACAGCTACGACCCGTGCTCAGTGGGTGGCTCCCAGACCGTCGGTAGCGTCACCAGCGACGGCTCGACCTACAAGATCTGCAAGCACACGCAGGTCAATCAGCCTTCGATCCAGGGAACTAGCACTTTCGGCCAATACTTCTCCGTCCGTCAGAACAAGCGCACCAGCGGTAGCGTCAACGTGGCCAACCACTTCAATGCTTGGAAGAACTACGGATTCTCGGCCAGCAACTTCAACTACCAAGTCTTTGCCACCGAAGCATTCAGCGGAACCGGCTCGGCCAACATCAAGGTCAGCGGTTAAAGGCGAGTAAGCAGAATGAGGAGTTTGATGCAAGGAGTATGAGGATCGGGGTGAAGTCCACAGATCGGAGCTATGTAACCTGAGCATATGTAGACGACTTCGAGTATGGAAAACAGAATTGAGTGACTTGTGAAGTGAATGCTTTCGGTGTCGTCGTGTTTTACTGTTGCTGGTATTCGTCTCCCATAGTCCACAGAAGTCCTGGTTCAGCTATGTCGGACGTCGGATCTGGCCAGTCGGCTGAGGGCATCTCATCATGTTCCGAAGATGTGCTCGTACAAGAATTCGAGCAAACCAATTTGTTACATTTGACGCAGATCCTTTTGGTGAAGCTCAGCCTTGCGGCAGTCTTTAACTGTCTGCAATACACGAGTCGGTGTCAAGGCCTCGGGTGTAGGCTCACAAACATTGACTGTACGCTATGCGATCATCAGTTCCGCATCCCTCAATGGTTGAATATCATACGTACAGTCGTTAATAGCGGTGCATGAGCTGCCACTTTCACAGGAAGTCGGACCTGTCCAACCTTTGCCGCCACAGCGGCCCCAACGTGAAGCCGCACTAGCAGTCTCTGAAATCGTCGGAACTGTCGAAGCGTTGGTACCGATGGCAGTGGAAGCCTTCACTGTAGTCGAAGATGCCATGATTCTAGCGGAGCTGGCTTTCGTACTGCGAGAGGCAGGTGGAGAAGTGGAAGTGGAAGAAGAAGAAGCAACGCTGGCAACCTTTTCCCCAGCAACCGCAGCGCTACCGCTTGCGGATGAAGGAGATAATTTGCCAACGCCAACGCTGGTCTTGAGTTTGGTCACCTGGTCCGCAGATGTTGCTTTCCATACAGAGTCCGCAGATCCGATAGATTTCACAGCAGTGGTGTCAGTGAACGATCCGAAGTCACCAGAGCCCGATAGCGAGTTGACCTGACATTGACGGCCAAGCGCTGCGGAACAAGAGGTAGCATCGCCAGCGGTTGGCACATTGTAGAGACCACTGGTTAGTTTCAGAGTAGCTGCAGAGACTGGCGCTTTGCAGTCCTGGAAAACATTGCCTTCGATGAGGATCTTGGCGCCTGCTTCTACGTCGAAGTTGTGCCTATCTTCCGGTCAGTCATAACAATGGTAGGAAGCATCGTCAAAGGTACTTGCCCGCCATTCGTGTCGAAGAAGTTGTTGACAGCATGAAGAGTGGTCGTCTCACCGACCTTCGGCGAACGACCGCTCGTGTCATGAATCCAGTTGTTGGCAAGCGTGATTTTATCACCCTCTCCGAGAAATAGCATAGTCCAATAGTGTTCGCCATTGCAGCTAGCACTCCAGCTCGTCTGACCATCGAGCTCGGAGTTCGAAATTGTCACCCTTCCAGCCGACTCATAGCCAGTTACAAGGAACTGCCTGCCGATGAGCGAGAACTTCATGTGGTCGATCCAGATCAGATCGGTGCCGGACATTTGGATCGCATCTCCACCCCAGATGTACTGTGGGTTGAGCTCGGTGATGTGGAAGTTCTGGAAGATGATGTTCTCCGCGCCGTTGACGACTCGGAAGCCTTTTCCCCTGACGACGCCTTTGTCCTCAACGCCGACGATGGACTTATTCGATTTGATGTCGATGGGCTTAGTAGCCGCGACATCGTACGTCACTTGGACAGTAGGGTAGCTGGCACTGCACCAGTTCGGACCATCCAGTGCATCTTGACCTTTGCTTCCGCAGGTATTGCTGTCAGGGCGGCATCCGTTTTCAGTAGTGATACCCTCGGATTTCAGAAAGTTGTACTCCTTGTCCAGCAGAATGACGCGAGGCTCGTCGTCAGTCAACCACGAGACCAGCTCGTCGATGTCTGCAGGGGCCGCAGGCGTGGCATCGCCTCCTCCAGTGACTCCACTGGCAAACCCAGTGGCAGAGCCGACCACGCCAGTCTGCGCGGCTACGAGCCTGGCCACGGAGACGAAGGCAAGGAAAGAAAAGGAGAACATGTTGTAGAAGAGAGAGAATGAACGTGCTTGCACACAACAAATGAACAGACAATCCGAGAAATGTCAATGTTATAATTACTGCAATACCGTGGGGAAGGGGAGTGCGGGTACTTATATGAGGCAAGGCAGACTGCCTTGCTAATAGCATTAGTCGAGACATCAGAGACGCTCGCTAAGCTCTCACAGCCCTACTACACTCTTGATGTCGAGCCCTCATATTTTCATCGCTGTCGAAGCGCTTGTGAGCTCGGTTCTAGCTTGAACGTGTGCCATGGCTCGAATATGTGAACGATTAGGGATGCATGGTAACGCGAGGTTGCGCCTGGCGATACAGGGGGCCATTTAGGGCAGGCTGTCAGCCCTAGCGCGACTCACATAGATTGAAGTTCAGCAAATATTTGCCCTAGCCCTTCCTCAGTATGATAGTTGGACGGATTTATGCAACGATGAGGTCCACCATGTTATGTCGGAATGAATATTCGGGACTTCTGGCTCGAAAGATGCACTGCCAGAATATGGGGATGTTCATCTTGCACAGGACTGCGGCGCAGCTTGAAGTTATCCAGATATTCATGTAGCGCATCATCTTCCCAAAGGCCCAACAATACTTCCTACCATGACTGCCGCCTCTCTTTCCCAGTTCTTTCTTACTTGTCCATCCTTCAATCCAGCAGCCTGAGGAAGCCTGCTTCCCCGATCGACGCAGTCTTTGACAGCCTCTCGTACCTTGTCTTTGTTGGAGCGAAGGGTGCGGGCGCTTACACCACCGCGGTTGAGGATTTCTTGCACGCGACTGGAGAGCTGACCAGCTAGCGAGCGCCAGAAGTAGGATGGGAGGCTTGAAGTGTCGAGGTGTCGCAGGAGAGGGTCTAGGAAATTCGCAGATTGAGTTGTCGGGGCTGTGGCCGGCAGCAGAGGATGTGATGGAGCATGAGTACCTAGAAGAAGTGCCTCAAGAGCGACAATGTTTTGGCAGCGGGCTGCAATCTCGAGGAGCGTGCGGTCTAATGTTGGAAGGGTAGCGAGAGCGCGAGTGAGAGACGCCAGAGAGCTGGTGAGAGCGGTCTGCAAGTAGGTCTGCAGAGCGTTGATCAGAAGCGTGGGAGTGAAGTCTTCTGCTTTCGTCCCTGGCTTCATGGGCGAAACGAGATAGAGCGTGTGTAAGGCATGCGTAACCCGCGATTTGGTGTCTTCCGTTTCTTTGAAAGTGCCCGCACCACTCGCCTGACCTTGTGCGGTAGAGCCAGAGGCGAGCGAGCTCATGCTGAATTCTCTTACCGTCTGCTGGGCGCGCGAGAGAAGTGTACGCTCCGAAGGATTGACCACATCGTTCCGCAGCGTAGTGATCAGCTGCACCTTAGCCATGCCCTCTGCCTCCTTTCCCTTGCCTGTCGAAGCGAAGAGGTCCCGCAAACCAAGGAGCGCCTGGGCAGCAGGCACCATACTTCTCTCTCCTCCTCTGCCATGCGGTGCCGAAACCTCTTCCACCAACTCCTGCAATTGCCTTCCCAGCGCCAGCGCCCTCTGTACACTCCTCCCCAATCTTAGAGTTCTCACCATGCGATCCGCTGCTAACCTGACCTGCTCAGCCTGTTCATAGCGCTCGCCAACCTCACGTTCCAGCCGCTCGTAGCTCTCTTTTAGACTGCCAACCTGCGCTTCCAGCTCTTCGAGAACATGGGTGCTCGCCTGGGCGCGAGTTTGTGTGTGTGATACGATGCTGTCTGCATTCTTGGTGGTAAGGGTGTCGATGCGTGTGTCTACTTCCTGGACATCGAAAAGCACCCGCGACAGTGGTGTCGAGAGGTCTAGCGGGGTATCGGAGGCATTATTTGTTGCGTGGATCAGGGTGTTGGCATACGTGGTGGGGGAGAAGTCGGGCGCGAGCAGGGTCGTGGTGTCAAGGTATGAGTTGTCTGTCGATGCCATTCTGACAATTGTGCAGCCGGTCACTCAATCTCTCCAAATTGCATGAACGAAAAACAGCGCAATGTGTAGCTTGAGCGCTGGAGCTGTGTTGGTGCTGTTGAAGTCGCCGAGCTGGCTTCAGCTTCAACATCGAGGTGCTTTTGGGCTTCCGGCATTGGATAGATATTATAAAAATCAGCCACTTTCATATACGCTATTCATGAATCTTCTAGTAGCCGGCCTGACTGAGAAATTACAGCCGAAACAGCTATACATGGGTATCGATACAAATGTTGTGCGTGCGGTCTTATGAATCATGATCGTAAGTACATAATGCTATATAGGATGCATCTCGTGCTAAGCTATCTGAAATCTCACATGCCAATGTCTGTCTAGCACAGACAAATACCAGCCTACTCATTCGGCATGCCCGCCTTCAGATTGTCGTACTTGCTCTGCGGGTACTCCAAGCAATTCTGACTCATCTCCATGTGCTTGCCTTCATAACCGCCCAGTCCTTGTACCGTGATGTTGACCAAGCTATCAGCGCTGGAGCCCGGGTGATCGCCTGAGAGCTCCCACCACATACCTCCGCCGAGACCAGCGTTCTTGATATAGTCGACTTTCTGGCTCACCACTTGCGGTGTGTCGTACGATATCATCGTACGGGTTGAGGCGTCGTATGACCAGGATGCGATGGCCTGAGAGTCTTCTAATACTTGTGCATTGGCATTCGGAAGGACCTACGAACGGACTTGTCAGTCATGCGAACGGCATAATGGATGTCGAGCAAATGTGCAGGTGGAGATCGGAATTTCAGATTAGATCAAGTTAAAATGCGCCCATTGATGCGTAGTGCTTTGAAGCAAATAGCGAGACGGAACCACAAGGCGGGCTTCGACCATCGCAGCCGCGACTTGGCGTGTTGCTCTTATCATCAGAGAAAAGGAGACAGCAAGCTAGAGAGAAAAGAAAGATTTGTTCGTACCTTGTAGTCCCAGACGCCGCTCTCCCAGCTACCCTCACCGACACCATTGAACGGCGTGCCGGGTCCATCGGTATTCTGGAAGGCACGACCGTACAACGGCATGCCCATAACGATCTTGTTCGCCGGGACACCTTGGCCGGTGTAGTACTTGATGGCGGCATCAGTGCTGAAAGGAGTAGCCTGTGGCTTCTGGGCAGACGGGAACACGTTGGCTTGGTGGCCAGCGACTTGGTCCCATGAGCCGGCATAGTCATAAGCCATCAGGTTCCAGAAGTCGAGGAACTGGTCCATCTGTTTGAAGGGAAAGTTGGGGAAGTTCGTAGGTCCAGCAGGAGACGCCACCGTCAAGAGGAAATGCGGCCTTGACGACAACGAAGCAGCGTAGGCGTCCAATTCGTTTCGGGTCTCGGCGAGAAGTGCGACGAAGTCATTGCCCTCCTGTGGGGTCTTTGGATATTCCCAGTCAATGTCTAGGCCATCGAATGGCAGATCTTTAAGGAGCGCCACGGCGGACTGGGCGAACTTCTGTCTGCCTCCAGGCGTGGATGCAGGAGCGGCAAAGTTGGAGCTATAAGTCCAACCACCAATTGACAGGAGGACCTTCATGTTGCGGTTGCGCTTCTTCAGGATATAGAGCTGTTTGAGACAGCCGTAAAGATTGGTGCCGACATCGTTCCAGGAGTCAGTAGGCCAGTGTTTGTCGGTGTCGGCCCAGCTATCGGTCAAGTAGACCTCGCCACTCTCAGGACGAACGTTTGCGAATGCGTACAAAACATGGGTCAGCTTGTCGGCTGGGACTTCTTGCGGTTGGTAATTGCGGCCATAAATTGCCCAATTCTACCGCCGTGTCAGAACACTGTGTCATAGGAACGTGAATAGTTGACATACCACAAAGTAGCCCACACTTCGATAGCCGGTCTGGGTGTAAGCCATCTCGCCAACAGGTATTTGATCGTAGGGTGAGTGACTAAGAGAGTCAAGTAAAGTGTCGACGTGTGGAAGAAAACTGGATGAAGCCGCGGATGGAGCAAGGAAATATATCGAGACGACGTATGCAACCAGGCGGTGCAGCAAAGCTCTGGCCATGGCGAGTCAGCACCTAAACAGAAAGCGATGTGGAATGTCATGCGTACTATTGAATTTGCTGTTAACACCACCAGGAAGACCTATTGTCAAAGATTGTTTGTTCTCAAAGGCGATGTGCCGTAGAAATCAGGAGATGGTGATCTTACGCTGGGCTGTGACGTGGTCAGGCGTAGGTCTGGCCAAGGTTCAGGTTACTTCAGGCGTCTCTCGCCTGGTATGGCGATTGAGCGACTGCGACAACGATGCAACAGTGGGAACACTAGGCAGTCACAAGACACAGGGCTGAAGAAAGTGTCTCGGAGGAACGGGTACCTGAATGAGCGTGTGCGAGAGGCGTTGAAGGATGCAATTCGGCCACTCAAAGTCGGAAAGCACAGGCGCCATCAGCTGCTGTCGCCTCGGACGCTGCTGCACATGTCCGCTGCAACCAAAGCGACAAGCAGCAACGTGATCCTACGCCACAGCGCCAAAGCATGTGATTGCCGCGTATTCGCCTGCCAGGTATTCAGCTTGCTCGACCTAGCATACAACATGCGACTGTCACCCTGCCTCCGCCCAAACGAGAGACCACGAGCGAAGCCGCCTACACCACCCTGAAGCGAGGCGCGTGATAGACGCGTGCAACAGCATTTTACGTCGCCTGCCATCCGAATAGCCGCACCCAAAGAAAACAACAACTGCCACGACCAATGCTTAGAGGAGGAGGAGACTATGACGTCTGGCAATGCCTTTAGAGACGGCGCGAATGTTCTTGAGAATGCGACGTACAGTTCGACCAATGGAAACACCGGAAACCCACATAAGCGACGGAGGCTGTCGCCACCACCACAGGCGAGCATCTTCACCAAAACTGGAGATGCCAGTGTTGCCCTAGAAGTCGATCACATGATCCTCGACTATCTGTCGCACAAGGCCACAAATGCGGTTATCAGTAGTCGGATGTCAAGGACGGTGGATTCCTCGAACTTAAAGCACAAGCTCGCTTCCCTCGATTCGTTCCTGGAGATGTTCAAAGCGAAGCACCCGCACTATGAGCCTGACCCTGAGCTACGCTTTCGACTTCTACTGCTCAAATTCGCAACGCTTTACTGTCATCGACTCGTCCAAGGTGCGGTCGTGCCTTCAAAGCTCGACCTCCGTCGATTACGAGAAGCCAATACTGCTCGTGCTGGAGATTGGATTCAAAATGCTGATCGAATTCCCACGAACAGAATGGATGTCTCTGCTTTTGAAGCAGGACTTGTCTCAGAACAAACTGACCAAGACAGCGTGCATATCCAGCAAGATAATGTGCCCGACGAGTCGAATGCCAGCGAGGATCGTGAAGCTGCCCTCATCTCTCGTCGTGCGGCCACACTGAAGACGCTCGGATTTCCGAGCGAAGACAAACTGTACGACGACGCCTTTTACGGCACTCCCGCGTGCCTCGCTTTAAGGGATATTCTACCACTGTTCATGCAAGTGATCGCCGCGCGCAACGAGCTGAACAACAGCAACCTGAGCACAGATCTAATGGAGCTGGTAGCCCAGTTCATGCTGCAAGCAAGTCTCGAGCAGTATCTTGTCTTCGGAGCCGTTGGGTGCGATGCGATTGACGAAACTTTCGCGTGGGGCCACAAGCCAACCGCAACTGGGTTATCAGACCTTAGCGACGTGTTTGCCGACGCCGCTGTAGACAACGAAGTAGACCGCATGTTCCAGGACGAAGACGACGCTGCGCGGGAAGTGTCTGACTGGGACGACATCAAATCTGCCTACCTTGCAGAACTAGCCCACAGTGGCGACGGCTCGTTACGGCAACACCTTGAAAATGTTGCGGATTTGTATCCGATCAAAGGTTTTGAGGAAACGGTTTTGCAATTGCTTGTTGGATTGGCAGCGAGCCTGCCAAAACCTGTACTTGCGCAATTGGAAAAGGGTAGCTTGAACGGCATGAGCACTGCAGAGACTCAACAGTTCCTACGGGATTGTGGACTGGACAGGCATTGGCCTAACGTATGAAGATGAATATTGGATACTTGAGCTACGCGTGATTCTGTGCACTCCGTGTTACACAAGATAGCATGTCTGGTTTGAATTGTGGACTGGAAAAGTATATAGAATGCTTGAAACATAGTCTGTGCAGAGCGGAGCAGCGCCATATGGCTTTATATCCTCCAAAATCGTGAGCTAAAACACTGCACCGCCAATGATGAACACTCTTTCCTCTTCTCTCCGAATCCACTGAACCACTTTGTTAGCCGCCTGCGTCACCATCTGCCTCGAAGCCGTCGGTCCGGCAACACAGTACAACTCAAACACAGGCGTGACCCACGCCAACGCCGTCGCCTCGCGCGAAACAGCGTGAAGCACTTTCAAGTGGCCGTTGCGCGCGTGCACCGATTCGTGAAGCTGTGCGTACAATGTCATGAGTTTCCTGCGCGCCACTGCACCGGTGAAGTGTGGTTCAAAGGACGGCATGGTGAATTGTACGTTTCCTCGCGATTTGTAGAGGAAGTGTTTGAGTGGCGTTCCGCCGGGTAGGAGGGTGGAGCATTGGGCGCGGCCGGCTTGCATTGCTGTGGCGAGGGCGGCGAGCATTTTGGCCTGAGCTAGGGAAGCGATGAGTGCATCACGCATGGCGCGGAGTGAGTCGAAGGCATCTTTGTTCGGGGAGATGAGCACTATGGCTAGGTCATCCGAGCTCACTGGTGTCTTGTCTGAGGATGCAGAGGATGGGCGGTTGGCGGCGGTCGGCGAGGACGCCACGAGAGCAGCCTCAGATGGTGATAAAAAGCTTACGTACATGTAAAGAAAGCCAGTATTATTGAAACCGGGCAGACAGAGTGGGATCCAATTCTCGCCACCGCCAGCTTTGACGCTACCGGCTTCGAAGAGCATGTTGAAAATGAGGTGTAGATCTCCTGGGTGGAGCGAATGTTTCTTCGGCCGGACGACACTCACCAGACGACCTGCAGCGACAATGAGGCCATACAGCAGATCTGGAGAGCGGACTTTGAGTAGCGTGTCATTTATAGTACGCCGGTGCGTCTTCCTGAGTCGAAGACACTCGAGAGACGAAAGTAGGGTGGATGGCGAGCCTCGGGTAAAGCCGTCTGATAATCCATCCAGGAGAACATCTGTACCCTGCAAAGGTCGCCTCAGATCCGTAGATGGTCTATTGGAGAATATTCTTTCCAGACTCGGCAGTGTCAAGGTAGATAATATCTGCATGTACAATGACTCGAGCTGATTTCGCAACTGAGCTTCGCTTTCACCCATCTTGCTGACAGCAACAAGGTTTAGCGGTCCCTTAGGCAACATAACGAATCGCGCATCTCCAGCCGTGAAAGTCTTGAGGGGGTCGTCCGAGCCTTGATAGAATGAAATAAGTGTCTGTGCAACGCCGACGTAGTGGCTTACGAGCTGATCATCACCATGACGGCTGTAGACCGGTTTGCCCGAAGCGGACAGAATGAAAAAGTGCTTCAGCTTTGATCGCCACTGGTCCAACAGCACGCTTTCATTGGATCCATCCGCTGCCCGAGCATGGAGATCATCGAATTCAAAAACAATTCGCTCGCTCAGCTCGTCCTCGAAGGATTCGTCTAGTTCCAGTGGATCGATGGCACTCATCTGTGCGTTGAGAGCTTTCCATGCTGGGGAAGGTTCGTCGCCGAGCATGCTAACATTGTCGTATGGTACATCCAGCGTGGGCGCATAGCTTCGAATGCTGGCTGAGTCGTCCGTTTCGCTATTGTTCTTGAACCGGCCAAAACGGGAAATGCTGCGCTTCTGCGACGGGTCACGGCTGGTTGGGGAAGATTTTGCACTCATACCATCACCTCGACTTTGCATCGAAATGTCCGTGAGGGATAATGCAGTAGTCGCATGGGACTGCAATTGGGGCCTAGATGTGCGCTTCGGGAGCTTCAAACTACCCATGTCTGCGGTGGTTGGCCGGTCGTCCAGTAAATCATGATTTGTAGGCCGAGGCGGTAGAGGCGGAGGGGTCAATTCTCTCGACTGCTCTATATCGACAGCTCCACTGACATTCTCGCGTGAAGATGACTCCTCTGTTGTGTTTGTGGGATGATCACGGCCTCCATCATCTGTCACAGTGCTGGGTGGCGAATGTTTGCCGCGCTCGCCAGCAGCGCTGTCGACCTCGTCATGGCTGAACATCTGCCAGGAGTCGCTGCATCGGATGCCAGGTCTTGCCTTTGTACTGGAAATAGGCCCCAAGTCTACACGCCAGCATGTCGCGTGCCGTCAAGTGATGTCCAAGGCCAGTCTCTCAAACCGTCGGGAGCGTCCGCGCGTCGCAGGCACCAATCACAACTGAAGCAAGGTGTCTCCTGTGAACATCCACATTCTGAAACAGTTGAACAACACGCTTCCGTGTGATGCGGCAAGATCTCGACTCCTCCAGTCGGAGGTGAGCACGAACAAATAACCTACAATGAATCTCGGGCCTCTGAGCGGTAGGCGTTCGGTCTCGCCAACAGGCTCTCGAACATCCTCACCAGTCCCGCGTGTGGCCCGCCAGACAGCGGAGGATGGTATGTGTCGTCTTTGAACCGAGTGTATGCCGTTACATTACTGACAGACATTAGCACTGATTAAGGGTGATAAAAACCTGCGTCGTTACTCAACAATCATAGAACGCGCTCTGAGCACATGGGAAACATCACCGGAAGAGTGGGCAGACTATATTGCCTTCCTAAGCAGGCTTTTGAGAGCCATTCAAGCTCACGGCAAAGACGTCTCTGCTCTGCCGTACAGCTCCGATGTTGCGTCAAGACTCGCTCAATGTCTGAACCCGGTCCTACCTTCGGGTGTTCATCAAAAGGCCCTTGAGGTCTACGCCTACATTTTCGCAACTTTCGGACGAGAATACGTCTCCAGCCATTTGCATGCATTTCTCCCAGGGTTATCAGCTGTACTTTCTTTTGCATCATTGTCTACCAGGCCTGGCCTGTATGAGCTCCTCGAGAACTACATTGTACAGCTGGAGTCTAGACACCTTCGCCCAATAATGAAGTCACTAGTGCTCAGCATCCTCCCAGCTTTGGAGGATGAGTCAAGTGAGGATTTTGAACAAGCGATGATGATCATGTCGAAGCTTGAAAACACCGTCCACTCCGGTCAAGACGATTCGGACTTGTCATCTGAGAAGGCAGGATATTTTTGGCAATGCATTTTTCTCGCAGTCATCACAAGTCCTTCGAGACGGCAGGGCGCTTTGAACTACTTCACAAGGCGCATGCCCAGCTTCGGCACCTCCAAGGCATCACGCAAGGCGGAGGTTGATGTCAGTGGCCTTACTCAATACGCCGAAGCCGCACTGTCGCCTGAACCTGGCCTGCTTATTCGAACTTTTGTGTGTGGACTCTCGGATAGCCAGCCACTCATACAGAGAGGCTTCCTGGATCTTCTGGTGACTAATTTGCCGTTGAGCTCGTCAGTTTTGCAAGAGCGTGTCAGTAAATCCGATTTTGACAAGCTGACAACTGCAACTGTCAATGTGCTTCTGAGACGAGACATGAGTCTCAATAGGCGAGTCTGGTCTTGGCTGTTAGGTCCTGAACCGAAAGATACGGATAGACCTGCGGCAGCGGAAGTTAGCAATCCTGATGCTACTTCACATGGCAATGCTTCTCAACAGTATCGTCATTTTGCACAGTTTGGCCAGGCATCAGTCGAGCGGTGCTTGCTGTCAATGCTTGAGCATCCGGATGGTCGGCCAAGCGAAAAGGCTCGCCCATTCCGCATCTGTCTTTCACTCATGGACCGCTGGGAAATCGGTGGCGTGCTGGTCCCACGTCTGTTCTTACCAGCAATAAAGAGCATTTATGCATACAGCAACAGTGCTACCCGGGAGGACTCGGCTGAGGCCATCAAAAGCGCAAGCCTATTCTTTGATGGTACTGAAAGCAGACTCATCTGGACGGAGCTGTTCAAACTCGTCGAGAATGGTTCAGAAGGGCCACACGACTCGCTTGAAGACCTACACTTCTTCCGATGGGTTGTGCAGCACTTCAATGTGAGAGAAGAGGAAATGCTGACCCTACACATCCCTCTAGTAAGCTGTTATATGCTAGAGCGCATCGGTAGCCCCGACGACCTACCCAGAGATACACTTTTAGAGATCTCTGAGTGTGCTAGAATCCTCATGGGTTTCGTACCTGCAAGGGCATTTGTGTCTCCTTCCAAGCAGGCCCCTGAGCTTGACAGCGAACATGCGTATCCCAGCGACTCGCGCCAGTTGGCGAAGCGCTTCTACGCAGGTCAGGGCGACGATGACGAGTCTGCCGCCGTGTCGCCGTTGCGGCTGAGAAGTATGATCTTGGAGACGACCTTTGCTAGTCTCCGCCAGCATGTGCTCAATCACCCAGACGTGTTCGCCAAGAATGTACAGACCGCAATTAGCCTGCTCAGCAAATTACCTCAAGGCCAAGCTCTGCCTGCATCCGACCTTGCCAGAAAGCTGTGTCAGATCTTGGATCTGTCAAAGGATGGCAGTCTACCCTACTCCACCATCAGCTCTGCAGTCGATCTCTCGGCTACTCTATCTACACATTTATTGGTGGCTGATCCGGCGCAGCAAGACTTGCAGTCACTCGATATCGCGCTTCTTGGCTATCTGTGGCAATATCTGTCGCCAACAAACGCGAAACATCATGTCGAAGCTGTGAATCTAATTTGGCAGCTCGACGAGCTTGCTAAACCAGAAGAAGCCGTGAGAGCTGGACTGAACGAAATGATGCACAGGTCGTCCTTCGGTGTCTCGCTCGATGATATCGGACGCATGGAGAGTATTTGGCGCTTTACAACTCTTTGGATTCATACCTTACCTTCGCAAGGCGCAGGCTCTCATCCGGAAAGTCGTGGACTTGTTCGACGAGGAAGTGCAATGACTGGTAGCAATGCTGAGTCCTGGCCTCGGAGGCAAGAAATACTGTCAGGACCCCTTCTACTTTCACTGGATACTCTTCTTGATTCCCGCCTAGCTGCCCGCAGTGTTGTCAGGAGCCTTCTTGCAAACCAGACTAGCATCAGAGTTGTCTTTCAGATACTCTTTCACAAGATGAGTGTGCTTTTGGACCACGAGAGACAGCCCGTCAAGCCTCACCAGGACACTGCCCAAAGGGCCCTCAAGCAGAACAGCAGAGAGCTCGAGTATGTTCTAGAGCACATCCTTGCGATTCTGATGCTTGACGACGATATCATGTGGCAAGGATTGGGCGATTTACAAGCATCTAGCATTCCTGGCCTTAACGATAGTGACGTGATCACATGGTTCGCGACACAAACTATACAGTTAATTGGCGCTCAGAAGTCCTCCGCAGCTACCAGCGTACATGCGACTTCTATCCTCCGTAGCCTGCTTCGCGGTCCCCACCTAATGAAACTACGCCTGAAGAATCTAGCACTCGAAAATCTTTTGCTTGGAAAGATTAGAGCTTCATTAGTCTTGTCTGAATCTACTTTGCAGACCTCCCTCCTGGACATGACGGTCATGGCCATGCATCTTCGCCACATTGCTCTCGAGGAAGTGAGCGCGAATCCAAGTAAAAGAAAGGTGTCTTTGGGCGCAGGAAGAAAGTCTGGCGTAGCACCGCGCGAAGAGCAGCACGACTCGCACGATAACGAGACACACAGACCACCGCCGCAATTGTTGGACACATTGCGCGAAGGATTCGCTGCGCTATCATCTCGATCGCAACTGGACGCCTGGCTTGACTTCCTTGCTGCTAGCATCCCGTTCTTTGGCGAAATGCTTCTAACAAATCTGATCCCTCTCGTAGACACTTTCTGTGATCAGGTACAACAAAGCTTTGATGACATTGCTGTGATTTCTGACCGGAATTCAGACAGTCATGCGTTCTCGCCCGACAATACTATTCTCAAGTTGCTCGAAGGTCTCAACATGCTCCTCGCTGAAGCGCATGATCGTGTCTCGGAAGAGGATTCGGAGCCTCAACGCAAAGCATCTGAGGCGTCTCAAAGCGTTTTAGGCGCAATGGCATCGAGTGCCTTCAAATCTCAGACGTCTGCCCCAAGCCGCACCGCGAAAGCAAACAGCCGCCTGACAGTCATCATCGCGTTCCAGGACGCCATACGAATATGTGTCAAAATCTGGTTGTGGTCCACTAGCAGCCAGGACAGTGAAGCTGGAGATCGCTACAATGCTGCCACGATATCATACTATACACAACGATTGCGGAACAAGACTAGATCGATGCTGGAACAGATCTTCACGGTCGAGCCTCTAGAGAGTCTAGAGGTAGTTATGATTCTGTGGTCACACGCTTCCAACGACCGCGACCGCAGCGCGGTTCTCAGTTTGTTGCATGTACTCACTATCTCGAGACCAAAGAGTGTGGTTCCTGCCATCTTGGACGCCCTCTGCAGTCGCACACAAGCCAACCACATGTCACCTTCTCATCAATCGAGTTTGACATCGGACCTATCTGCCACGGATGTCATCGCATTCTTCACCTCATACCTGGAGAGTGTAGACGATGATGCAACTGACGAGATCTGGCCGGACTGTACGGCTTTCATGCGTGATGTGCTCTCAAATCCTCTACCTTTCCGACAAATACTCCCTGCGCTCCTATGGGTCACATCAATTCTTGCAGAGAAGCTGGACAACACAAACTTTGGTGATCAGCGGAAGATGCGGCGAGAGCTTGGAGACCAGTTCTCGCGACTCTTATCAGCGACGTTCGCTGCATCTCCATTCAACACGTACTTGGAATCTAAAGGCAGCTCCACCACAAACGCCTCTGAGACGGATCTCGCAACTGGCCGCCGTAGCATGGATGTCGTAGTGATACTGAAGCATGTCGTGACCAAGCTTGAGAGCATTCTCGATTCGGTCGATCGCATAGCCAGTGTCATCAACATCATGTCCACGAACTTGATCTCGCCAGCTTTCCACGCCAAGTCGTTCCCCAGCACGGTCACACCAGACCTCTTAGCTCTCCTCGCCCGCATGACACGAAAGGCGCCAACTGCGAAACCATGGAGGAGGGAAGTGCTCGATGCTTTCAACAACCCTCGCATTCTCAATTCTTCTGCAAATCTGATCGAACATTATTGGTTCCCTGTTCTGCAGCAATGGTCTCAGGGTGACAAAGAACGTGTCAACGACCTTCTGGCCAGACTCACACCTCCTTCTAGCGCTGGTATCATGTTTGGCGTCGGAGCTGCTGCAGCGAGACTGAAGGCCGACAGCGAGACCCAATTCATCCTTCGAAGGCTCTGTCTGCTGCTTCTCGCGTCGCCTATCGATAGCTATGCGGCGCAGATGCAGTTTGTACAAGAGAAATTGGTCGAGCTATTCCAAGCCAGCGTCTCGTCATCTCCGTCAGCCACAATCAAGGCCGAGTTGTTCATGTTGTGTCGCGCCCTGATTCTGTCGACAACTGCTATTAACATCGCACCATTGTGGCCCGTGATCAACGATCAACTTCAAGGCGCACTCACGTGTCTGGGAGCTCGCGATTCGCCAAACACAGTATTCACAAATCTATCGCTTTTGCAAGCGGGCAAGCTGCTCGATGTCCTCGTAGCTTTGGCACCTGATGAGTTCCAACTCTACGAATGGCTTTATGTCACAGACACCATTGACGCAGTCTACCATCCCCCCAGCTGGTCACCTGCAGCACTTGCAGACCAGCTCGCAGAGAACCTCGGCGTGGACGCTCGCGAAGACACCTTACCTGCTGCTGTCCCAGATGTGGTGGGCACAACGACAGAACAAGCGAAGGCTCCTTTCGGTGCCAGTCTGGGATACGACAGCGAAGACATCAAAGCCATGGCACCTAGCGACTTTGCGGAAAGCATCATGCGGCCCTTCCTGAGCCAGCTTAGCATGAATGCGTACGAGAGCACGTACAGCATGGAAAGGTCGAGCCCAGACCTATATCGCAGAAGCTTGTTGGAGGATTTGTTGGACTGTACTACTCTAGTTGACCATGAGCGGTAATTTATTGGTAGCGTCAATGATGATACATGTTCGAACCACCACCATTTCATGCGGTCAACGCCATACGCCTGTGCCACAGATTCTACGCATGTCGTGCGCTGTCAGTTTACATACACATCGTCTCTGGAAGTATCTGCGTCATTGAGCCATCGAAGTGCGTCTGCCATGTAATTATTGTTCATTGCATCTATTGACCCATTCCTGCCCAAAAACAGACCAACGTGTAGCATAGGAGATTTGTGCAAGACAACGGGATCTCACATCCGACGCACTCGTCTCTTCTTTCCACTTTCGCTCGCATAGAGATCCACTTCAAGGTGTCGACTCGGGCATCCCGAGATAGCGCAATGGTATGCGACTAGCAGAAAGGCACAAAACTAAAAACACGCACACACGCAGAAACCACGCCATGTGGACCTCGACGGTTTTCCATCCGCCGTTCCAGAATACCGAAGCTCCGGGATTCGTAGCATCCCGTGTGCCGGAAAGGGCGCCGCGTTGTTCACAAAGGGGAGGGAAAAAGGTTAAAAATGGTGAAGGATATACGGTAAACGGATATAGCACCAAAATTATGACGCTTGGCGGTCCCCCATATCGAAGATCGCCGCTATGATGTCGAGATTAGCTTTCACGGCCTTCGTCCCTGTGTCGCTGCTTAGTGCAAGGTGTTACGCCTCGACCGCGATGGAGGTTCCCGACGATTTGGTAGAGGAACGTTCTGCACCATACTAGTAGTAGAGGCATAAAATCGATCGAAAGCTATGGTAATTAGCAAGTATTTGCATTGATATCGTCGGTATGCTGAGTCAGGCTGTACTAGTGTTGGCCTTCTTCGCTGTTCATCACATGTCAAGATGGCCCCGCTGCCACTTTGGGACTGCGCAACTTGCCACGCTAGCCCGATACTCCGCGCACGTTGTTCGAATCCTGTGTGGGTGTGTTGGAGGTGGAGTTTTGAAGAATTATTGCCCGCGGAGCGTTGAAGTTCAATTCAGCCTTATACGTCATCGTGAGTCCGGCGAGTCGAGACCGTGATGGACCTCGACAACATTGAACGCTACTGCGTTGACGATGGCTGGGAAGTCTTGCTCTAAGACGTAGTATTTCACGTTGGCATTGGGAGAAAAGATCCACTCCCGTAGTTGCTCTGCACGGGTGGAACCCGGATATACGACATCCACTACTTCAATGCGAGGGAAGATCGATGGTGGCGCTTTTGAGGCACAAACAAGCATATCCCAACGCACGGCGTTTGCCAGGTAGGGTTTTCGCCGAAACCGGGATATCGAAAGCATCACGGCGTGTATCGTCGGTAGCACCATCCGAGAAGGCTGCGATGATCTGCGACACATGTGCGGGTCTTCAAGCCGCGCGTGGAAGGACGTAAGTGGCTTGGGGATGCGGGTGGTTGTGGGTGCTTTGGGGATGGGGATGGGGAATACTTTTTACCGCACGTGGCCACGGACGGCACAAATGCTTGTTTTGTCGTCGTTGTTGAGGTGATCTGGTCTCGATCCTCGGCAGTAGTGCTGTGTTGATGCTAGTCATGTGTAGGACGGGAATTCTGAATCGACGGTCAGGACACTGATGTGAATGTTGAGTTCTTAGCTGCATGGAAGTTCTACTTTGAGACTTGGTAGCTGTTCTTTGGTCGAAAGGATCATGCTTCGGTAGACACACGAGGCGTTTTCATGGTAGAATCATCATCACCTCGCGCAATAATTTTCAAAGTCGCCCAGATAAACGCATCATCGCTTTGGGTATGCGTACCATGCAAGTACGTAAGCTGCCTGATGACTCGATGTTGTCGTTACAGAATGAAGACCCCCCGGGCTTATTCGATTCGGCTAAGTCCGTCTTTCTTTTGATCAGCCGCTTACGCCTTCCAAGCCCTGTAGATCGTTCGGCTACCGAAGGTCTGGCCCTTTTTGAGGGTGACCATCGGTCTCCATTTCTCATCGTTAACTGCGTTAACGTATCTGCTTGCCTCAATGCAGAAGCCGCTGCGAGGGCCCCTGGCGGGCATGCTATCCATCTCCGGCACGTTGATGAACAGGCCAGTGTAGAACTGGAATGCAGGCTCGGTGCTGAGTGCTTCGAAGTGGAGCTTGGTGTCTGGATGGTACATGCTGACGAGCTTGTTCAGAGGCTCTGAGCGCGTGTCAAGCTTGACACTGGCTGGGTTATCATTGACGATGAAGCAGTGGTCGGGCTTTGGAGTTTCGGCGCCAAGTGTGAACTCCTCGTTCGCGTTGAACTCGGGGTAGGGCTCAATGGCACCTGTGGGAATAGCATTGTCGTCGACAACCTGGTGAAGGTTGCTGGGCACAGTGACGCGTGTGCCCTCGATCGTAGGGCCACCAGAGATGTTGAAGTAACTTCAGTGATTCGTCAGCTAAATTGCTCAAGAGGCCTCGGATTGATATCTCACTTACCTGTGATTGGTGACTGCGACAACAGTCTCCTCGACTTCGTCACCAACTAATTCGACCTCGTACTCGATCTCCAAGCTGGTCTTCTCTACGCCATCGATCGTTTCGATGCGTGGCATATACCAAAGCCTCAGCTCGACTGTTCCAGGGTAGCCCTCCTCGCCGTCCTTGCTCAGGTACTTGAACATTACACTCTCTGTACCATTTCTGTTCACGGGAGTTGGACCCTCGAAATCCTTCTTTCCCCATCCCTCCGCGCCGCCGTGCAGCGAGTTGGGGCCGTTGTTCACTGCCAAATCATAGCTCTTGCCATTGAGGCTGTTGATCTTCGCACCCGAAATGCGGTTTGCGACACGACCGATGTTCTCGCCAAAGAAGGGGGTGTGCTTGGAGCGGTAGGATTCTGCGGAGGGGAAGCCAAGGACGATGTTCGTGCCAGCGACTTTGAACTCTTGGATGATGCCACCCTGAGGCAGGAAAGTGAAGGAATCGGAGAACTGTTTGCCGGACATGGTTGTCAAGAAGGAACGCGCAATTCGTGATTGTTGTCGGGAGAGTGGTTTGAAACAGTGACTTAGAAGCAAGCAATTACGAAAAGGAGATCGAAATCAGTACTTGACCTTTGCTCCCGTCTAAATGTGAAGACGTCTCCATCTATCGGCTCCACGCATGTGACGAACGTGACGACTTCAAGGCTCAGTGAACGCGGAGCGTGGAGATTTTAGCCGGGTGGGGGTTTGTGAAGGTGGGTTTCAGATTGGCCATTCTGGCTGAAATGAATCCTTGATTTAGCAAATTCCACATGATATCAGCCGGAAGCAACAGGACTCGAATGTCATGTTGATGGTATTTGGTCGAATACTGCCAACTTGGGTGTTTCGAGCAATCTGGCAATCTTGCGGTGTCGACGCAGCCACCCACCCACCCACCCAGCCCCCGCCGTTGAGAACGAGCTCAGATACTTACCCCACGGAGGGGTGATTTGCTTTGCTTCCTGAGGCCCTCTACGCCGATCACCAGCCATCACTTGCTTTTCAAGGCTCAGAAACGATCCAAGATCGGTCGAGGGCATGCATAATCATCTGCTTGCATCGCATCGTCGTTGCGGCTGAGGACACACGCAATAATCTGCAGCATTCACGCATCATCTGGTTAGAAGCCATCTGCCAGTACAAGTATGTTCTTTTGCACGTGATAGCTGATCCACAAGCTTGACAGTTTGTCGCCCTCTGGTGGAGCTACGAAATTGTGCAAGCTCTGCAGACCGTCATGCTGCATGAACGAAACCGTGAGGTCAAATTCGATGGCTGGTGAGTCGGGGGTGCTCCGAGACATTGCTTGCCGATAAAGAGTCGGCGAGGATAGTACCACATTTCAAATGCGGAGGAGCCACCGTTCAATCCTCACGGTCTCGAATTTGACTGGCCCGGCATCGTTCCGCCGTCTACGATGGAGCCCATCATAAGCCCTCGACGAACATCGAATGAGTTGCAGCCCTACGGAGGTATCACCGTGCCATCGGCGTCCAGTCATGTTACATACCGCCATATTTCACAGCAGCAACGTCATATCCAAATCGACCGTTATCGACTGCCGAGACCGAGGCCCAGACCTGAACCACTCGTTGGGAGAGCGATGATTGTGGATGGGTATCTTGAGACTATCGACTTTATAGCAAGCGCCAACGCCACACATCGAACGATCGTGAATTCGAGATTACTTACATATCATCGATCACCCGGTCATGACTGGCGCACTGGCGCACTGGCGCCAATGCAGAAGACTCACTCGCCAAGTGGTGCACACAACCCTACGTAAAGTGCATCCATGGTATTGGTAGTATTGTCTTAACAATTCATTATTATTGTTGATCTTCTATCAAACAACCCATTCGCAAGGACGCTTAAAAGTACAATTCTAGCCCGTGATATCGTAGTCTATCGTACACTGCCAAGTTTCCAGGAGAAAAATTTCCGTACTGTAGAATCATCTTAACTGGGTGGCCCGCCTCAAATTATTACTGATGATAGTGTCATCAAGGGCTTTCGTTCTTGGCCATGTTACGTGATCGTGCCTCGGCATCAAGCAAAGCCCAAGACCGACTCGAAATTTGAGGCCGTAACTCGGATTTAAGTGTAAGCCCGATGGTGGCATTTGCCCGATTTGCCCGTGCTGGAGAAAACGCTCCTCGACTCGCGCGGGAACCACTCTGCGGTCGTTTCTCCTAGGGTTTCTCCCCCCAAGGCCTGGCGCCATAGCGTAATCGGGCTTTACTGTGGGACCGACTGCTGGCACCCAAACAACCATCGTTGGAATGTAAGGAACATGGTTTTCGAGTGTCTCTATTGCCCTCCTCATGTCATGACCTCTGGCTGTTGTACGTAGGTGTTGAAGTCAAAATCCATGTTGTCGAGTTGACTCAGGTCCGCCACGTCTGGGATGCCGCCGAACATATTGTTGTTGCCCATTTGATAGGAGGAGAATTGATAGGCTTCCATTTGAGCGTTTGCTGCGTCCCAGGGAGTGAACATGTCGAAGTCACTTGTCTGCATGGCGAGCTTTGTGCGGTTCAACTGATCGGGGTAGCTCATGTCGGCAAGAGCTTGCGCCCATTCGGGTGCGTAGAGTTGTGGGTCGTTGCTCAAGGTAGGTTCTTGTAAAGGTGATGGTCGAATCGATGGTTGCGCAACGTATTGTGGTTGTGAGAATGGTTTTGATCTCGGAATCGGGCTTTGTGTGAGTGGCGATGGTGATGAGCTTGGAATGCTATAGCTCTCCTTGAACATCGATAATCTTGGTGCAGCTGTGGTGTCGTTTCGCGAAGAAGCTGTCTTTGGTCGTTCGTGGTGGCTGTGTTCTGAATCTGAGCTCAGTGATCCTCTCCTGCGAGCGAAGCCGACACCATCAGAGACCATCCTTGACTGTAATTTGTCGCAGTTCTCTTCGAAGACTTCCATGTCGCCACTGTCGTCGTGCTTTGGCTCCAACAGGTTCAGTGCTGACAAGATATCGTGAGTAAGAGGTTGACCGGTGGTCTCATCTAATGGTGGACCTTCCCAGGCGGATGCCTTCTGTAGTCGATGGTACATCTCCTTGAGACCTGATACTAGTTGTGATTGCTGTTGTTCTAGCATCTCGACATAACCTTTAGGGTAGATCTTGTCTTGTGAGCGTTTCCTCTCACTGTGAACAATTAGTACCGCTTTGGCACATTGGAGGGACATTCTACATACCCAAACACGCAGATCGCGTTATCTGCCTTGCAACGAGAGCATGGACTTGAGCCGTCGCATTTGCTCTTCTTCAATCGACATCTGTCGCAAGCCTTGCAGACTCGTTTTCGAATACCATCGGTTGAGTCTTGTGAGGATGTTCGCTCAGGATGAGCGAGTCGATTGATGGGTGACATTGGTGTGGGTGACATAGTGTATGGTGTGGGTATGCTGCAACCCAAAGCCTTGACGTGAGACGGCAGCGGACGTATTTATGAAAGTCAACCAGACTAGAGAAAGACGATTGACATCAGACCCGAGTAGCACACAAGGCAGGACAGGACGGATCGAGACAGCCGAGACGTGGTACCGATGGGAAATACCGAGAGGAAAAGAAAGGTGCGTAGGTTGTGCTAGATGATATAAACATTCGCCGAAGCAGATCCTAAGCTGAGGAACGATACCTCGCCGTGCACGCCCCTTGTTGGTAATATGCTTGCTGATGCGAATGCCCAGCCCAGCGGATCACGGCGATTGCTCACGGCCGCTTGAACGAAGTCGCATCTGTAATCGCACGGTGACGCTACCTGTGGGCCATGAGGCCGCGGCCGCGGGCGCGGAAGCAGGCCACGCAGACAATGCCTGCCCTAAACAAGCTCACGCAGGATCGTTAGGTACTCGTCCGTCCACCGTTTTGCGTCGTCCGCCCTCAGCAGCCATCGAAGTCAAAAATGCCGTCGCCGTAAGGACCTACTGCGGTACGCTGACAGAAAGACAGACGGGGCAAGCTTTGGCGATCTGCATAAATCCGAGACCTTGCATTAAATCGTCGGGGTCAAAACCACCCTAATGTTCCTTCTCATTCGGCCGTCTCGTTCGTCCGAGTAGCCGATGTGCCCTCGTTCTTGACGTTCTTCAAGTGCAATCATGCCGTTGTCCTGTTCCAAGGGATGCATCGTCCGCGGAGGCTCTCTCAATGAGCCCACTGCAATCGAGTGCACAAGCAACCCGTCTACCCACTGCCGAGATTTGCAGGGCGACAAGCTTGCTTACGATGCAGAGAGGGGCTTGCTGCCCTGTGTTTGGGTAATACCAGGACGCCATGTCTCTTGGTCGGAGGACACGTGCAGGGCGACGCCTCGTTTCGCCAGCTCGGGTTCGCACTCCAATGCGAAACTGGAGCTCGCCATGCGCCCTTGGCTTTGGCACCAAGGATGATAGATTCGCGAGAGGCTGAGCCCGTCAAATACACAGCCCACGCTAGGGAATTGGTGAGCGCGCTCCTGAATGTCTGTACAATTCGGCCATTCATCGCCGTACGGTATACGGCTGCCTGCTCGCTTGTGCGCAATTCATACCATACCGCATGCGGCCAGGGAGCGTCTTGAAGATTGACTGCCATATTACCAAGGATCATAGCTGTGACAGTACCTCTCTGTTGTTACCTGCTCAGCCACTGCGAGTGAGGCACCAACGTTCTAAAATGGTAAGACTGTCAATCCTTCTCATCTCGACTCTGCAGACCCTGCATTTCGCGCAACGAGGTTGTGCTTGCGAGCTCTCACAGTAAACGCGAAACCCACATTGTTGTGTGGACTCGGATTTACGTTACACGCTGCGCCATTTGGGCCCCTTCACGGTTCACGGCACATTCAGGTGGTGTGACTGCGAGGAATCTAATTATTTGGTTGGCACGAGACCGGCGTGAGTCGGTGTTCCAGTGTCCTGCCAAACCGATACCGACTGCTGTGCGGAATCGGATGCAAAGCGGTCCGTAATAGATGCCAGCTCGGGCGTACAGTATATTTGCGCGGATTTTGGACTTTTACGCCCGACGACAGTCATGTGAAGGAAATTTGCGGACATTGCACATGTCAATTCGTACGCGATACTGCTAGATTTCCGCTCTCGATCCGCTTCCTTTTTCTTTCGAGAACTCCACTGGCGTTGTTAGCCTTTCGCCAGCTCGCCGGTCTCCTCACGATCTGATCACCGTCAGCTGACAAAACGCCCGTACAGCTTTGATGAGCACCTCTGTCAGCAGTTCTAGATCCTGATACACGATAAGGGTCTTATCTCTGCCCAGTACAGTACCTGACGTGTATTGCTTCCATCATTAGTCAATTACGACTCATCAGCCAGTATTCGTCCGAATCCTTGTGGCTTGAAGCATCCTCATCGCATTACATGGTGCAGCGCAAGTCCCCTTTCTGGCCCAAGTTTCAACACAGCTACTGCATACTGACGGAGCTCCGTCCGCGCGTCCACTTCTTGTCTCCTACGTCTGCGACCTCTCATATCTCTGGCGCGTGGCTGCACCAAAGCTGTATTAGATACATCATACCTGCACTGACGCTATCACAAGGGCGCTAAATCTTGCTTCTCTGCCAGCATGGCTGCAACCAGGAAGTAGGAAGGCCGCGACGACTGATTGTTATCAATATGCACCTATACGCCACGCCCAAACTCTAGAAAAGCCAACCGGAAATGTTGACACGAGACATACGACATGGCTGCCGTTTTCAGGCCATCGGAACTCGGCAGATCCCCATGGGCGCCGCAGAACCATCGTGACGACGTGTTCATTGCCACAATCGACTAGGCTAGCCACCATTGATGCTCCAATCTATAATAAACTCCTCAAAATCCCCTTCGACCCACGGCCATTGCGATCTCAGAGCTCTGACATATATTCTTGCGTATCCCAAGGAGACGTAATGCGCCATATTGAAGTGATGAGGCGTTCGTACTACTTTGCGATTCCCACATCAAGTCGAACATACGCGTCGCAAGGCTGAAGAGGGACGGCGTTGACTTCGATAAGGCTGGATTGACAAAACTCTTATCAACTCACTGACCATCAGGATCGGGCTTCGAGAAGGTACAGGCTCGATAAGCTGACACGTACGCACACAGATCCAAAACTGAGGGAGGATGCACTTTGCACTTGCCCTCGGAGCGTCGTTCACATCACTTTGCCCCATCACGTCCTGTGCTCGTGCTTCACGGTGCAAGGTCGTCGCATCGACGATTGCAGCATACTCAGCTGCGGTCTCGTGCGATCGTGAGGGGAGGTTATTACGCTCTCAGGACAAGTCTCACAGCCGCGGCGAAGTCCAGTGGCTTACCTTTGACCAGCAGGTATCAGCGCCACAACCGCAATTTTGACCATTTGACAAACCATAATGATGCTCCGCCTGCTGTCTTGGTCTGAAGGCAGCGGGTGTTATCCTGATGTGGCTTTTGCAAAGGCCAAGGAAGACCGGATCACTACACCAATGCTGGCTTCATCTGTGAGTATGGAATCCCACTTGTACAGATTCAGTCTACCAGACATTTTCAAGCAGTCAATCGGACGACATGGCTACTTTGACCATAATGCAGTTGATCTCATGGTAATGTGACAATTGCTGCAAGGTGGCCCAGCATTTCCTGGCGGATATGACAGTCTCACACACATTGCTCACGACAGGTCGTGCTCTTACACATTGTTGGTAGCGCGCTTTGACACGGATCTTCTGTCGCTATTCTACGCTTATATGCATATGGCATTGCTTTCACATCGCCCCCGACCATCATAGCACTCTCTCTACCAGGGCATCTCACTCATAACACCCTCCTCGCACTGCCAAAACCCACCATCGTAAACTCCCTTCTCCGCCAAAGCCAACTCCTCTACAACCCTAGCTCCTTCCAACGGATCCTTCTTCCCCTTGTAATTGTTAAAAGCAGTCTTGCAATGTCCCGGGTTAGCAGCATAAAAGCTGACGTCGGGGTATGCCTTCGCCAGTTCGAGAGTCAGACCATTCAGAGCGATCTTCGAGACGGAGTAAGGAACACAAGCCGTTGGCGGTAGAGTGCCTGTCGTGATTTTGTGGATTGAAGCGCGACCTGAGGAGATGTTGATGACGCGTGGATCTGGCGATTTGAGCAGTAGGGGCATTGCGAGAGTGGTCAGTAAGCCGACGGAGGTGATGTTGGTATCGAAGATGCGGTTGTAGACGCTGCGGAAGTCTGTGTGGTCATCGGTCGGGTTGGAGGCGATGCCTGCGTTGTTGACAAGGACTAGATTTTGGCACGTCAGCCTTGCCTTTCGATTTTCGATGCACGAATGTTTACCATCCAGCTTTCCATGTTTTGAGTCAATGTCTTCCAAACAGGCTCTGATACTATCGTCACTAGTCACATCCAGTGCGACCGGCTGTAGATCAACCTTGAGCCCGTTGAGATGGGAAATAGCCTCTTCTGCAGCAGACACATCTCTCGATGCCACCAGAACTCGGAAGCCCTCTGCTCGTTGAGCAATTCTCTGTACTATGCAGAGGCCAATGCCTCTGTTCGCTCCGGTGATCAGGATGATTTTCGACATGATGGCGGAGGTGGTCAAACATAAGTAGGCAAAGGCGTCCAAACTGACTCGCTCTCTCGATGTAAAGCAGACAGGCAACTTTTCGACGAGCACTGCTGCACGATCGTTTATTAGATATATCCCTGCGGGCATAAACCAAGAGTGAGCGACATTTGGATGTTAGCGTGTTAATGCCGGTCTGAAATAGACTTTCGGGGTTTGCGGAGATACATCACAAGGTATGCCTTCCACGGCGACCATACCGCAGCTTATTTACAGCTAGATGCTATGCTTATCTGTGTCCAATGCTTTTGTTGTGTCTCACAGATCTCATGCAAAGTAATGCTTTTCAAGCTCGTTTCCTTAAACACCGTCCTTCAAAATGCGTATGAGCCATCGTTTGTCCTGTACACCCAACTTACTCGCTAGGTTTGATATTTAACCCCGGGTAGCTGCGAGACCCTCCTTGAGGAGTTGCTTGGTCTTTTCGGTCCAGGCACGAAGGGTTTCTGGAAAGGGTCAGTAAGGTTTCGATGCACAGAAAGAATTGGATGTTCTTACCTTCGGTCTGGTAGGTCTCTTCCTTGTTGTCATTTGCAATCATGTCCCACGGGCTCCTCTCCTTCTGATGTGCCTCCTCGGGGTCGAGCTCAGACCCGATGGTAGAAATGAGCTTCTCGCTAGATTCCTTTTGTTGAATTAGCATACCATTTCTCGGTGAGATCAGAGGCAAATTGTACTCACTTCGAACGCCTTCAAGTTGAGCTCAAAGAGCGGCTTGTAGACAGGTCCGAGGTGCTTCTTGACACCTGCCTTATTCAGGCTGTCTGTGATGCAACGGAGGAAGCCCCAGTACTTGGAAAGAGCCTGGGAAGAGTTAGCCCCAGATCCATCCAAAGGATAGAACGACTTCACGTACATCCTCGTAAGCGTCGTAGGCATCTTCCGCCTCGACTTCCTCGTTGACCTGGTCGCCAATTTGCTTGATGATCTCCGCACACCGCTTGAAATCGTCAAGCACAACCTGAATGGTAAGACCAGTCGCTCTCTTGGCCTCGGCGTTCTCCATGGAGATCAACTCAGCCCTCGTGACTTCCTCGGGACGCCTGTTGCTAGGTGTATACTTTGTTGTCTTGTGGTCTCCGTCGACCCAGGCTTGAGCCAGGGCGTCCGATGTACCACGAGCGTAGAACTCGCCGTGGTCTGCCCGATCCTGGAGTGCCATGAGTGTCGAAAGTGCCTTGTGGGTAGGCTCACGTGCCTCGATGGCCCTGCGCGATCGCAGGTCTTGCTTTTGCTTGTCTTCCTGCACCTTGGCGAACTTGTCGCACAATGCTTTGAGAGTCTCCCGAGCAGCGTCTGTATTGCCGAGCTTCGACGAGTTTTCCTTGTAGTAGGTTTGCAGCCTGTCGCCAAGCAGAAGTGAGAGCTCATACTCTCTCTGTACGCGTACACGACGCTGTGGCTCTTTCTCTCCTCCCTCGGGCTCGTGGTGCACATCGTAAGCCTTCATTAGTCTCTGGGCGTCTGCATTGACACGTGCGTGCCAGGCATCTTCGGCCTCGTTGGGGCCACGAACGAAGTCTGGTCGAGGAGCCTTCCAGACCCAATCGGCCTGGTCGTTTCCACGCCTGGAGTCCGCGCGGCGGCGAGTCTGGGGCTCAATGTCGACGGCCATGTTGATTGTGATGTGGTAGTATGGGTATGTTGCAGTTTGACTTGGGTGAAGACGAATTGACAGGCAGAGATAGGGCAAAGATGAAGATGAACGAGGTGTCTGGCAATACTCCCTTGTAATCTTTTGTAGCCAATATTGACTCATCGGTGAGGCCACGCGACACGCCGTCTGTCCAAGTCGTTTGCAGACCGATTGGATGTAGGACGCGCCATAACCGGAGCTCGCTCAAGCTGATGTGGGTCTAAGGCACATAAGGGTGCGTTGGCAATGCCCAGCGAGCACGTCGAGTGTCATGGGGTGCGGCGGATGGATGTCTCGCGGCTACTTTCGACGTGCATACAGAGCGGTGTGAGGCCACTATAGCCCTCGCAGCCACGCGACAGTGCCACACGTTGTCGACAAGTTTGTTGAGTTGCACGACACCGCCATGAAGGATCCATAAGGCTCATCTCAACACACAACGGCAAGCATGACGACTCGCGGGTATGTTGTGGAGCGGTGGCGCCATCCTCGACATACATACATACAGCTGGGTGGATAGCGAGGAGATGCGGTAAGGTGCAGAGCAATTCAGGGCGCGAAGACACGAGACCCACTTAGAGCTTCAGAGGGATGTGGCCCAAGGTGCCGCGTGAGGACGAGGGGAGTTGGGCTGCAGGCATGCGGAGGTTGTTTCTCGGGCTTCAAAGCGCCTAAGAACGGTGTAGAGCAGAGCGCGCATGTACTTGAAGGTGATGCATCCGTGGATGTCATGCCATGCGTGATGTTTCCTGGCCGTAAGAGGGACATTATTGTTCTTCATCTTGACTGCACGTCTTTCACGGTGTCACACTGCGAGGCACAAATACATGTAGACACATAGACGCCTCTGGAGCTCTGGAGTGCACGTTCGAAGCCTCTGATAACAGAGACATGGAGGCAAGCTCAAGGTTTGGTTGCCCCTTACAACACACTCTAACCCTAAAACGATGTCCCCCAAACAATGTCGGCCGTGCGGCCACCACCACGCGGCACCCATGCATCCTCCCGAACCGCGCCGTCGAGCCAGCAAAGGCATTTGTTGCGCTCTTCCGATGCTTGGAATGTTACTTTGACATTTTTCTCCTCGCTACCTGATCCATCTCGAGCGCAAACGATGTCGCGCCCTTCCATATCAACGCCTTGCCCAGCGCCTGCGCGTCGATTCGACACATTGCCGTCCTTCGACGAGCAAGACGATACCAGCCAGATCGAATATACTCGTGTGATACAACGCGAATTCGCGCACGCTCGGCCTAGGAGACCTACAAGAAGAGAGATTGGCCCGAAAGTCTTTGAAGATGTTGCACAGGAGGGAGAGTTGTCTCAGGCTGGGGCAAGGGAACAGCCTAGCCGTGGCAGCATCTTACTTGGGAGGAAGCCAACTAAACGCGTGCCAATGGGAGGAATTGCTCAGGGAAGAGCTCACGCAGAATCACTCAATCCGATCAAGGAGGACGATGCACGACTACGGCTGGAAGAAGGAGTGTCAACAGCAGATGCGGCCAAAAAAGAATCGAGACGACGCACAATATACGTACCCTCCGACGAGACGACTTTGATGACCATCCATCCCGGCGCAAACACGACACATAGACTAGACGATACATTTCAGCTTCCCGCTTTCCAGCCACAATCTCTGCTCGATTGCATTGCCCACAGCCCGCCTTCTGCCGATGAGAGACATCACAATGTGCCGGCAAAGAAGCCCCGTATGAGTCTCGCCGCAGCACCACGGCGCGTGCCTCTGGGTCAGATGGAAGCTAAGAGCATGAATTTGCCGGCAGTGGAGATTAGGGGAGAAGGAGGAGGAAAGGAGAACATTCCTCCTACGCTGGGTGGAAAGGATAAACTGATGTCTAAACACATCCCCAAAAAGCTTGCCGAACCATCAAAGGCACCAGCGGCTAGGTCGAAAGTGTTCCACCCCACAGCAGCAAGCCGGTCTAGACAGTCGGTGCATCCAAGACAAGCAGTACCTGTCACAAAACCGAAGACGAGTCCTCTCGCGCCGGCCACGAACACGTATTTGAAGGCTCACTCTTCACATAGTCGAGCATTATCGACGAAAACAAAGCCTTTTGGTGCCACGGAACGAGGTACGAAAGAAGCCTCACCACGCATAAAGGCACCTGCACCACCTAAACCCTGGAGGAAAAGCGCCAATTTTGTGTCGGCCAGCGATGCCTCTAAAGCAAAGTTGCAGCGTTACCAGATCCTGAACGAGGATATTTCTCGACCAGAATTGTACGAAGACAGCTGGCTGGACCAGCAAGAGATCGCACTTACGGAAGTGGTCAACCAGATATTCGCCGACGCAGAGCTCTCGGATACTGGTAGGCAACAGTCTATGCGCGAATCTTTCTTGGCCATCTATGACCAGCCTCATGTTGCGATGCTTCACAAGCGTTTACAGGCCTCGCTCAACTATGGTGCCTTGAGCAAACCAAAGGAAATGCCATCTTCACCAGACCTGACCCAGGATCTTGGGCTACGTAGGCGATTTGTTCAGCTCTGGATGGAATCGTACAATTTGGAGCTTCTGTGCGCAGCTGCTGAAGTTGTGGTCGGACGCAAGATGCCTTGTCCATCCGCAGATGCCACTGAGGAAAGATCTTCTAATGTGAAGACTATCGACCCGAAAGAATCTCGAAGAGCGATCATTGGCTTCCTCGAGACTTTCTTCGTGACTGTTGATGATCTGGACGACAGCCACTGCGAACGCGAACACGTGACCGTACAACGACGTAGCAAGACTGTCTTGAGGAGCTTGATGCTCATATGGCTGCTCGACCAAGGCGCAACGTCCGGACGTATTTCCAAACGCCTGTTCAAGATCAAGTCCGGGCACAAGACATCTTCCTCCGTGATCAATGCACTTGCAGGAATGCTTATCCCTTCTACTGGAGATATTGGTCGGACTCTGAAGCATATGGACTACACAGTCAGCTATACCCAGGACCCCCTCGATGAAGTGGTGTATCGCATCGAAAATCTGGCTGTTGACCTAAGAGATGGCATCATGCTTACCAAGCTAGTCGAATTACTATTGTACAGTACCCCTTCGAAGGTTTGGGATCGCCTCGACGCCAGGGATGATACGATCACCATCGTCTTACCCGACGCCACTGTTCTTCAGAGTGCTCTGTATTCGAAAGATGGTTCTCAGCAAAGCAGAGTGCTTGTGCAGCACTTGAAAATGCCGTGCGTCGGACACGCCCAAAAAGTTCACAACGTCGACATCGCATTGCAGGCTCTTGCTAGCCACCCGCGCACAGCCGACATCATTGCTGCAGATATCACAGCAGAGACTATTGTGAACGGCCATCGTGAGAATACTCTCAACCTTCTCTGGTCCCTCGTCAGCTCCATCGGCTTGGACATCTTACTTGACAAGAAAGCTTTGATAGCCGACATCACCCATCAAGATTCCTCATCCGTCGAAATCAACACCCTGCACATCGATTGCCTACTCCAAAAATGGGCTGCCGTCTACTGCGCACCCGAAGCGGTTCAGATCACCAACCTCACAACCTCTTTCGCCGATGGCAGCGCATACTCAGCTATCGTCGCCGCTTTCTCCAACTTCTTCGCACCAGCGAGCAGTAGCCGCTCCTCTTTGGGCAACAGCACAGCTAGCCGCCTCCGCGCTATGGGCTGCAGCGATGCATTTGTGAAACAACTCACATCTACCACGACAGCCATCCCAACTCGTCAAACTACGCTTGCAAACCTCGCATTCCTCGCATCGCGCCTACTACCACTTTCAAAGAGGTTCCACGCCGCAGTCACGCTTCAGCGCGCTTTCCGTGCGAAACATGCCTGGGTTGTGCTCAAGCAACGTGTGACGTTGATGAAGCTAGCTGCGGACTGCGCAGAGGTTGTTAGAGAGCAGCAAAGGCTTCGTAATGCGGCTATCACGGTGCAAAGGCGATGGAGAGCAATCGAGAGTGCGAGAGTAGAGAGGCTGGATCGCGATGTTCTCGACTTCCAAATTGTTGCTCGAGGATGGCTGCAGAGGAGGAGAATCAATTTTGCGAAGAGAGGTAGCCATGTCACCGGAAGGAGGGCAGCAGGATGGTGATCAGCACAGAGAATTCCATAATGATAATGAATCGAGACGATAACCTAATCACACTATTGGAGGAACATAAAGTGCACGCGCGATCGACGAGTTCAGCTGGATCGAATCGACACTCGTCTCATTATACGTTATGAAGTTCTGTAGAATGCTATTACGCACACATGATGGGCTATAGTGGTTTCATCTTCGTTCATCATGAGAGTAGTGTGTGACCAAGACTCAGCCAGACACAGAGGCACACCCCCCTCGGGGACGACAGGCCTCCTGACGTGTTGGGGAGCATCGCAATAATGCAACTACATCATTCTCCGGTGTAGAGTTCCCCCAGGTGAGGATGACACATATAGTGAGGGTTGCCGGGCAAGGTAAGAGAACTGGCTAGTAGATGACAAAGGTAATAGGTTTCATTTGGCGCATACTGACGTTGTCTTAAGTGTTCAGGCTGAGAATCACAGCTGCCAGAGCCGATACATCCAATGAAATAGACCTCACTTTGCGGACTTCAAAGCTGGAAGACCTCCTAATCGAGTGCCTTTTGCTAAAGAAAAAAAAAAGAGCGAAATGGTCATGAAACCCAAGAACAAAAACACAACGCTGCGGACAGGATTCGAACCTGCGCGCCCGAAGGCATCAGATATCTGATTAGAAGAGGCTATTCAAGTCTGACTCGTTAACCACTCCGACACCACAGCTTACAAATTTCAGACATTGGTATCTTATATACCTTCAATGAATTCACTGACAATTTTTTGGGGTTCTAGCCCCTCGCATTGTGATCAAATGCTTCGCATAACCAGACCAACGGCAGTTCCTCAGAAGATGCTCGTTCAACAATCTTTTCCGAAGATCTGTACCAAGAGCGATAGTCCAGACATGCTAGACACCATCCGCGCTTCTTCACGCTATGCCACGGACAGGCCAACAAGCTCCTGGTTCGTCAGACTGGAGGCCTGAAGTTCGAGAACTTCCATGCAATATGGTTTTTTTTCAATGTTTGACCTCGGTATCGAAAGATCTGGCTCTCAGTAGAGAAGCACAATTCCCCGCAGTCACGAGATGAAACAGTACGTGCGTGGAAAATCCTGATTCAAGGCTGAGTTTACTTTCAGCCACCATATCAGAACCCTATATCGAGATTTTTTCCAAAACTATGATTTGGGCTGAGCTAGACATCCCGCAGCACCCTCTGGTGATTACTCTTATCTTCTGCAATCTATGGAAAGTCAATGACATATTATCCCGTGTCTTGGACGTGGCTCGATGCACATCTCGAGGCGTTCATGAGAATGCATATGCCTCGTAGGGTTAGAGGCCTGGGCTGTCAGGGGATCGTCTCCGAAAGTCAAAGGTGACTTGGCAGCCTAGACTTTCGGACATCCTCTTGATAGAACGCCACGCGAAGATATACCGGTGTCAACGGTCTCAGCCGCCGGCGACGCCGTATGCACATGCTGGTGGGTGAATGAGGGCGTCAAAGGTTAAGTGCAGTAAGATCTTTGAGTGGCCTTTCCCAGCCCTATCACCCATCCGAGGCAGTCCTTTTCATCAATGGAATATCCCGTGGCACAAGGATAGCGGACTGCATTATTGGTCGACTCGCTTGTATTAAGCTTACGGACGAGATCGTCCACTATAGGTGTAGACAAAATAATGATGCCCTGTTGACCCTGCCTCACCTGGTTGCGCCATCCGGCAATGCACTGATTGCTGCAAGGGTCAGATGCACCTGCCTCGCCCTGCAACTCATTAGATCCTGCTTTCTTCCACCAGCCTTGCATACGCGACTAGCACAAATCAATGGCGGGCCAAATTTCCAGCTCAGCGACTCTAGAGCCACTTCCTGATGTTCTCAGGCGAGGCCTCACAGCGGTGTCGACATTGGGCTTCTTGTCCTTCTGCTTGTCGACAACGCTGCTCTTACGACTGGCATACAGACTGGTTAGGGGCACGAACAAGACGCGGACAAATCAGTTCGTGATCCTCATCTTCAACCTCATCCTGGCAGATGTACAGCAGAGCGTCGCGTTCATGCTGAACGTGCAATGGCTGCGCGATAACGCCGTCACGGTCGGCACCTCGTCATGCTGGGCACAGGGCTGGTTTGTGTCGACAGGCGATCTTTCGAGCGGTCTTTTCACCTTAGCGATCGCGGTACACAGTTACGCCGACATCGTCCACGATTATCGCTTGAGCCACCGTCCATTCCTGGCTGCCATCGGCTCACTCTGGATCTTCAACTACGCGATGGCAATCATAGGCGTCGCTTTACATCCTGCCGACACTTACGTTCGAGCGGGAGCCTGGTGTTGGGTGAACAACAAATACTCGAATGAGCGTCTTTGGCTACACTACTTTTGGATCCTCATCGCCGAGTTCGCGACCGTCGTCATCTATTCTCTCATCTTTTCGATCATCCGTCAGCGCGTGGCTTCATCTTTCTACGATGCAGAGACGAAGAACCGCGCCAGTCGCGCAGCGAAACTCATCATCGCCTACCCAATTATTTACGTCATCTGCACGCTCCCACTGGTGATGGCCCGTCTGATGTCGATGGCTGGTCGACCAGTGACGTTTACCCAACTATGCATAGCAGGCGCGATGATCACCTCGAACGGCTGGCTGGACGTATTACTTTACAGCATAACTCGTCGTGCGCTCTTGTTTGGACCAGACTCGGCGTCTGACTCTGCCCGCGCCATCGACACCTTCCGCCTACGACCGGACGACAGCTTCGGCAACGTCACAACCATCGAGGCCAGTGGGACCATCAAAAGCAAGAAGAGACAACGCTGGGGTTCGACCACAGAGGCGGGCAGCCCTCACGATAGCCAGGAGAATCTGTTCGAGCTTGGAGGTGTCAAGACGGAGACTATAGTGAGGGTGCGGAGCGACGTCTTCCCGTCTGCTGATTCCGACTCACACCATAAAGAGTCGACTCGCTGAACCGAAACCCAGACATACGAAGAGTGGTGATAGAGCTTAATGCTGAAGGCATGGATGCCACGGCTGGTATATAACAAAGTAATGCAAGATTCACATTTCACTATCAGCCGACTGCCTTTCCAGAAGTATCGTACTTTGGAAAATTGTATCAGAGGTAGTCTCTTTGTCTCGATGGCCCACCTCAATCTGATGTGATGTTCGCTCTGGAAACGATATACACTTATCGTGGTTCGTCGGTTATCAGTATGTTTCGTGGCGAACCATCTGCTATGAGCATGTCGTATGCAGAGTTTCGACAAGTCGTCTCTTCTCATTTGCCACGTGATATGCCTAGGAGCCGAGCAAACGACCTTGGACCGAAAGCGCCGTATGCTTGTGAGAACGACTTAGAAACGGACCTCCTCGAATTGTGAGTACATAAGCACCTTCCTGCTTTTGACGAAGCGAGCTTCTCGGCTACAGAATGCCAAGTGCGCTGCGGAGATGTCAATATATGGCGCAGCGTTCAAAGGACGAGGTCGAGACGTGTCCTGACCTCATGCCCGCGCCAGATTGGCTTCCTGGCGGGTTCAAAGTGTAGCCGAGTCAGCCAGAACTCAATTCGGAGCTTGCTGGCTGGAGCTTGAAGAAGGGCCGGCGGAATCCTGCTCGTGTGCCCGCCAAAGCAGAACTTTGCGCAGACCCAGGGCAAAGATATTTCTGATTTCTCACACACCACTTATTTGCTACCCAATCGCTATATTACACCTCATTGACTGGGACAGTTAGCTTGAGCTGCCAATTGCACACTTGCTATCCATATAAAACCAAATCTGGTCGTAGCTGCAGACCGCCGACACACATACGCATACCAGAATCATCATGGCTGAGCCCGAGTCTACCAACACCATCATGCTCGACCAGGCACAGGTCGACGCTGCCGAAGCCGCACAGGCCGCGCAGGAGAACGGCGGAGAGGATGGTGACTACGTCGGTCGCCGTCCTTCGTCTTCGGGTCGTGATTCCAAGCGTCACCGTAAGTGCTACCTTGTCCTATGCTCGCGGTCAAGTCCTCACCTGCCCCTCCACTCCATGGCGGAGAGCGGGTAGGCGCATTCACCATGTAGCGTGATGCAGCCTGCCTTCCACACCCAGCCTCTCCATCTCTTTTCTGCTGCACAACCAGCACGAAGGACTCACATGTACCAATCTTTCCTCTCGCGCAGTCACCTTTCAACAAGGTCTTTGCAATGGCTGACCAGGCGTCTTCGTCCTCTGCAGGCACCCAAACACAGTCTCTCCCTCCTCCTACACTCCCTCAGCTTGTTTCCGAGCAGCACGTCCCCATTGCATCCAACGACAAGGACACCAAGCGCCTGATTGTCGTGCTCTCCAACGCCAGCCTGGAGACTTACAAGGCCGCACATGGCGGCCGCAACGGCATGAAGGATGACAAGTACTCGCTGCTCAACAGCGACGAACACATTGGTGTTATGCGCAAGATGAACCGCGATATTTCCGATGCTCGTCCCGATATCACCCACCAGTGTCTCTTGACCTTGCTCGACTCGCCCATCAACAAGGCCGGCAGACTTCAAATCTACATTCACACCGCCAAGGGCGTGCTTATCGAGGTCTCGCCCACTGTCCGCATTCCGCGTACCTTCAAGCGTTTCGCTGGTCTCATGGTCCAGCTACTGCACAAACTGTCCATCCGCTCCACCACTTCCCAGGAGAAGCTGCTCAAGGTCATCAAGAACCCTATCACCGACCACCTCCCTCCCAACTGCCGCAAGGTCACCCTTTCTTTCGATGCTCCTATCGTCAGAGTACGTGACTACGTGGCCGACCTTGGTCCCAAGGAGAGCATTTGCGTCTTCGTTGGAGCCATGGCCAAGGGCAATGACAACTTCGCCGACCAGTACAAGGATGACTCGATCTCCATCAGCAACTTCTCGCTCAGTGCCAGTGTTGCCTGCAGCAAGTTCTGCCATGCAGCCGAGGACATCTGGGACATCATCTGAATACGGTCATCTTACGAGCAACGAAACAAAATATCACGCACGCATGGGCGGTCGCTTCTGTTAGAGGGAAATTGTTAGAGTCCGGCAAAAAAACACATATTCATACATCTTACGCACATCGCGACTGCCAGCAACATCGGTTGCATCAGATGGGCGTGGCTTCCATTTTCAATTGCAGGAAGCAGGCACGAACAATTCATCGCGTATTTATCAAACATGGACTTAACCATCTTGGCGAATTTGGAGGAACGTTCTGGCACTGTCGAGCGGATGCGGCAGGACTCCAGGAAAATATTGTAATACCAGTAATGAACACCAAAAAAACTTGATAACGATCGATCCTTCCAATGCATCTCCCTCTAGAATCTCTAAAAGTTCTTGATCGCCAATATACTTTCGATGCAGGCCATGGGCGCGTGACACGTCACCCCAATGATAAACCTTACCTCTCCATATATCACTCTAACATGCTGGCAAGCATGCGATATGCGCCGAGATCTGTTGGCTAGCGCAGAAGCATCATTCTTACGAATGGCAGTGCATGAAGAGCTTGATAGAGTCGTTAGACCAGAAGTTGGGCTGATACAGACTTGCATCAGTGAGTCGAAAACGCCATTCTCTTGACGGATCGTAGCGGTGAAAACGCTTTGTTCTTAGCCAGACATCGCGGTGGCAAAATGCGTCTCGATCTAAGACCCAACAAGTCTGTACTCGATGCCACTGCAAAGTCGTGAGCCGAACGAAGCCAGTGCGCTCCAAGTCCGCTTGTGGATAGACATAGTAGTATGCCAACGCAGATCGTAGATCGTGAGATGGACAGCTGCTTCTACGTGAAGAAGTGGGCTCTTGCACACGATCGTGCAGGACACATTTTGGGCTTGAGCTTGGTGCAGGGAGTGACGATGCCACACATATGCACGTATCTGGTGGCTTTCTTTTTGCGATCTTGCGTCGGGTAGCGATGGGTATACTATTTGTGTGAGAGGCTATACTGGCGCGGCGATAGATTGCAATCTGGAAGCTCGGGATCACTTGGAGTAGCTACTGTACTGTAGACGACGGATTCCGAGCGTTGATTTTCTTTAGCGCTTGTGCATGGATAGGGAGTGGGACCTGATTCGGGTTCACAGACGCGGTGAGGATGGCTGGACACCGACTTTGTAAATCCTTTCGGGGCAGTTTCTTCGAATTGCTCATGATCAACATAATGTACATCGATATATGAAATGCTGTCTTGCCATGTGACAATGCCATCCTACCGCACGGCATATAGGCAAGGTACCAGTATAGGCGCGATCACACGTGATCATCAGCAGACAGCATTTGATTCCGCCATCAGCAAGCAAGCCCACCAACGTCCAGCGAGGCAACTCCACTCGCCCAGCCCACTTGGGCGGGATCCACAGCCAAAGACGCGTTTATTCGTGCCGTGCCGGCCACTGACAACAGCCCTCCTGCTTTAGTCTTGCATAAGACTCCAACGTGGCATGCGGTGTATGCTCGCCTGACAAACGACTCCAGGCATAGCTGCCTATCCAGCCAGTAGGCGCTATTCCCCCCGTCCGATGCGCAACTAGGCCGTGGCCGTCGCTCTTCTGGCAGGCCCCGGTCTCACGCTGGTGGAGCTCTGTAGACACGGACAAAGCGTCTGTCTGCTACTGGAAGGGCCTCCACGGCCACCTTGGGAGCCTGGTCGTGACCTGGTCCGACTGGCAAGCGTGCCGACTGCCTGCCTCACCGTTTGGCGTCTTCGCGGCTGCCGTGCATACGCCGCCAGCGACTTGTCTTCCGATGAATGGGTCGGTACGGTGTGTGGGGAGGACGGTAGGTGGATGTTCTCTGGTTATTACGTCCAACACCTTCATGTGCTGTTGCTACACTGCTGTCTATTCTCCCAGCATTCAAAGTTTCTCTACATCGCCTGCTTGACTCCCCTCTTTCATCTCGCGCCAGCCTTTGGGATCTCTACTTTCACACTTTACACTTTCACTCATCCATCTATTACTCCACTACGTTACCCCTCCATCCCTGTCTTCGACCGCAGTTGTCCGCTGATCACTTTGGGTTGCAATGCCCGTCTCGCATCTCGGACTTACCGTATCTCACATCCCATCAGCGACATCGTTTTATCTCGGAGCACTCCAACCGCTTGGGTATCGATACATCGGCTGCCAGGGCGACTCCGTCGGCCTCGGAATCGACGACGCCGACTTCTTCATCACTCAGGGACCCCGGAGGTGAGACCCTGTTTGAAGCCTCACGCAGGGTGGAGACTAACCATAGACAGTTCTTGCATTGCGCCAACACATATCGCCTTCGCTGCAGACGACCGAACTCAGGTGCGAAATTGCTACACCAGCGCTCTCTCGGCCGGAGGTCGCCCAAGTGGGCCCCCTGGATATCGCAACCACGAATGCAGCTGCTTCAATGCCGCTGTTGAGGATCTGGATGGAAACACAATAGAATTTATCTTCCGTGAGAATGGTCCTTGCGATGCAAAACCTTCTCACGCTGACGAGGAGAAGAGCCGCGTCTTGACATGGCAGGAAGGCGTGTCGAAGGAAGCAGACGCTGCGTCTGTGGCGTCAAAAGCCGAGTCGAAGGCGCCCACTGAAGCACCCTCCGAAAAGGCTCCTTCTGAGAAAGCTCCCACTGTCGCAGAACCAGAACCTGCCGCTGAGGCAGCTCCAGCAAGTGACAAGGGTATCTTGTCTGCACTTTCCAGCGGCATCACTGGGAAGAATGTGCTTGGTGGTGTCATCGGCGCTGTCGCTGTTGGTGCCGTAGGATATGCTTTCTACCGATCCGAGCAGGATAGTGCCCGTGCGGAAGCTGCTCATGAGGCACTGATGGCTTCGTATGAGCGAGGCAGGGTTCCGGCATATGCGCCTGGTATGAAGCGTTCCATGTCTGCAGCAGCTCCTCGCACAGCCCGAACTTACAGGAACTACGCCCCGACAGAATCGATTGGTCCGGATCCTCGTCAACACCGCAACTTCAGCGTCACTGAATCCAGAGTCGGACCTCGTCCTCCTCCTACACAAGTCCCGACCCAGGCGCCTACAGCGATGAAAGCGATCGAAGCCCGTGCTTACGATCGTGATAGTGAGATTCAGTCGGTACTAAGCAGACATACTTCGCGTTATCCACGAACGGAATATCGTGCTCTGGAAGCCCCTGGAACTTACTATGATGACGATGAGATCCAGACAGTGCTCAGCAAACACACATCCCGCCACCCGGAGGAAATGCGCGCCATTGAAGCAGGAAGTAAGGCGCCGACGATGGTGAGCAGACGCACATCCCACCGCGCTCTCGAAGCACGCAGCGAAGCGCCGACGATGATGAGCCGACGCTCGTCTCACGCTCCGCAAGAACCTCGTGCACTCGAAGGAGCACGGAGCGAGGCACCCACAATGGCAAGCAGACGCTCGTCCCATGCTCCGCAGGAAACTCGTGCGATCGAGGACGCTCGAAGCGAGGCTCCAACGACGCTGAGCAAACACACCAGTCGTCGCTCTCAGGCTCTTCGCGCACTCGACATGGATAGCGAGGTGCAAGCTGCAACAAGCAGAATGACGTCGCGTAGGCCCCAGGTCACGAGAAGCCAGACCTTCGATGCTTCAGTGTACAGCCCTATGCCTTCGTCTGTTGGCTCTGCTGGCACCCTTCCTACTAGAGCTCCGCCCAAACGTTCGGCAACTCTAACTGATGACCCCACGGCTCACAGTCGACTTTATCTCGAAGGTCCGAAGGAACTCGTACCTTCCAGCAAGTCTCTGCGCAGTGGTCGTGATGAATATTCTGAAGCGGGAAGGAGCGAAGGTGGCGTCAGTAAAGTCTCGCACCGCAGCTCGAGACGTGACGTCAAGGACGATGATGAGGTCAAGTCACAGGCAAGTACTGTCAGACACATCAAGCCCGATGGCTCGAGATATGAAGGATCAAGACATGAGGGCTCCAGGTACGAAGGCTCGAAGCATGGTAGCTCGAAGCACGAAGGATCGGCACACGAAGCAAAACACGAGGGTTCCGAACATGGACGCTCGCGCCACGAAGGATCAAGGCATGAAGGATCACGACACGGAAGCTCTCACAACGACGGCGCTTCTCGCAATGGCCTGTCGAGGGACCCCGATGCTCTATCGGATGCGAGCACCATCAAGGCTTCCCGCCGCGACAGCGCCGCCCACATCCCTTCCCCAGCATCAAAGGCTGCCTCCAAGGTCTCGAGAGCAACGGCGGCGGAATATCGTCTACCTGACTCTCCGGTTCCATCCTACTACTATCCTCCTTCTGAGGCACCGAAGCCGGTTGCAAGAGAGCCCGTGCAGGCTCCTGCGATGCAAGCCCCAGCCCAGGCGTTCCGACCCGCGTCTCATCAGACTGTTCTTCAGCCTGCACAGGCGCCAGCTGCCGTATATGCGCCCCCTCCAGCAGCTAGAAGAGCTTCGCATGCGTCAGGATCCGCGGCCGGTGTGCCTCTTCCCAGCTCCCTTGCTTCTGGGCGCGGCTACGAAGATGTTGACGACAGTGATGGACTTGGAGACATCAAGACGGTCGTGCCAGACGACAGTATCAGTTGCATTGATCTGAGCAAGCCGAGAGCTCCTCGCAGCGATATCAGCAGACACTCTGAGCGAAGCCACCGCAGCCACCGTACACACCACTCTAGCCGATCAAAGCACAGCCACCGTCATGACGATGAGAAGTCGCGTGTGGCGATCGATGCGCAGACTGTCGTCCCGGAAGACAGCATCAGCTCCGTCGGCTCGAAGCCTGCTCGTAGTGAACACAGTCATCACACTCATCGCAGTTCGCGTGACGACAACAAGAGCCACCACAGCAGTCGCTCTAAACACAGCAAGTCTCACGAGAAGGAAGAAGAAAAGGAGGCAGATGATGCGACTGTCTATCTAGATGCCCGGACGGTTCTGCCTGAAGACAGCATCAGCTCTGTTGGTGCTCCAGCTCGGAGCGAACATAGTCATCACAGCCATCGCAGTTCGCGTGATGACAAGAAGAGCCACCACAGTAGCCGCTCCAGACACAGCAAGTCACACGACGAGGACAAGGAGAAGAAGCATCGCAAGGAAGGACGCACTGATTCTGAGGCCGGGAGGAGCGACGTCACGGTGAAGCCAGCCAAGGCTAAGAGTATTCTCAGCGCGATGACTTTGCCTGGCAGGCTGAAGGGCGAGAAGGAAGAAAAGAAGAAGAGGAGTGTTGCAAGCTATGCTTGATTTGTACATAACGAACTTTCCACGTCATAATCTCTCATCGGCATTTAGAATTTAGATCTATATGGAATTGTATAGTGCATCTGCACTTATTGCTACAACTTCAACTGTCCCTCGCATTATGGTGAAGAGACGATCTACAGGCGGTATCCACAAGTACATGGATACAGCATAGTGTTGCCGATCTGCCGTCACATGCTCGGGTGTGGCGTAGCGGTAGGACGAGTTGAGATGGGCGGATCACCCGTCCTGCAGGCGCCAAACGTCAGCGACAAACAAAGGCTTGGAAAGGTGCTGGGATGCGACGTCTCTCCTGAAAATAGAGTACGAGCATGATTCCTCCTACCTCCCAGTCCATACCGTAGCTATTGATGCCAAGTCCACTTGTTCCGTCCACTTTTCTAATTCAAAGTGACCTGCTGCGCGTCCGTCTGGAACACAGTGGCATACGATCAGCGCTGCCGACCAACATTGAACACGTGCTTGCTTGAAGCGCCTGGGCAGAGTTTCATAAAGAGGCAGCGACCCCAAGGCTCGCGTGCCTACTATATAACACCTTTCGCCATTTTGGAGAAGATCTTACTGTCTTATCGAAATTGCTAGTAAGAGTACACTATGAACTTCTTCAGAGAAGTAGTCTCCCAAGGCCGGCGCGTCGCCGTGGACGTCCTCCACGCTGGCAACATCGAGCGGTCCTCGCCGTGGTCACCTGATGTACCTGAGGAACTGACATCTTGGTTGCCGGATCTTTTCGATCGGTTTCCCATTACGTTCCCGTAAGTTTAATAGATGACAGTCCATCTTCATCGCTGCAAAACTCACAATCGTGCCACACAGATGGGAGAAACCCAAACCCGTCGACCCGGCTCTTCACAACGTCTGGATCCTCGACAACACAGCTTTTAGAGACGGCGACAAGTGGAAAGCCGAGTTCGTTGCCTGTTACTTCATCAAGAATTCTGGCAAGGATGTCTCCAAGGCTGTAGCCACTATTGCCGATGCCCTCGACCTTGACCTTGGTGATGAGGAATTGCAGAAACGTATGACGAAGCGCCTGCAACCTTTTGCTGACCAGATTCTCCCGAATCGTACACTTGAGGTCACTGTCGATGGCAAGAACACTCTTAAGCTTGGGCCGAGTAATCAGAGTGGATACAGCTCTGATGTCCGCGATCTTAGCTTCCAGTAAGTCTATGATATGTGGCCTATCTAATGACTACGTCTATTCTAATAAGACTCAGACCTTCCGGAGACCAAGTCCAAACGGTAGCAGCTCATTTACCACCGCCATTCGGTCTCGAAAGCACGACCAACTTTGCAGAACCCACAGGCTGGGCTATCATCAGCGATATCGACGACACAATCAAAATCACCCAGACAACGTCCCCTCTCGGCATCCTGCACAATACCTTCTGCGTCGAGCAACCCCTCCCCGTCCCCGGCATGCCTGAGCTCTACGCCCATCTCAAAACCAAACTCCAAAACCCAGCTTGGCTCTACCTCTCCGCCTCGCCTTACAACCTCTACCCATTCCTCCGCACCTTCCGCAACGACCACTTCCCATCCGGCCCCCTCATCCTTCGCGACGCATCCTGGCAGAACCTCGGCGGCCTGATCGCTTCTCTGAGCGCCGGCACGCAAGAGTACAAGTCCGATCGCATCGAGAAAGTGCACTCCTGGCTGCCGAAGAAGAAAGTCATCCTCATTGGCGATTCTACGCAGTCGGACCCGGAGGCTTACGGCGACTGTGCGCGCAAATTTCCCGAGTGGGTGGGTGCGATCTTTGTGAGGAAGGTTACGGGCATTGCGGGGATGGATGAGGAGGCGAAGAATGGCGATGCGAGGTTTGAGAAGGCTTTTGAGGGGGTTGAGAGGGGGGTTTGGCATGTTTTCACTGATCCGAAGGAGGTGGCGGAGAAGGTTGACAAGCTTGTCCAGTGAGGATTAGATGAGCCCTTGGAACACTTGCGAGATTTTATGATGTTGATGATTATGCTTGGCGTGAAGATGGGTACGTTGCAAGACAAGGCATTGCTGTTCTGTTACCAGCATTGGAGAGGTCCACATGACAATAGGTTTCCAAGATTGACGATCGCACATGAACAGATCTATGAGTATCACGAATCTGCATTACGCATTAGCCCGCAAATAGCAAGATCTAGTGTGTCGTGTACAAGTAGCGTGCACTGCTGATTTTGTGTGAAGGATGAGCTGCTCATCAGCAATATAAAGCTGAAGGTGGAAAGAAGCAAGAGCTTAGATGTTGTGACACTCGCGTATGAGCGACAATTCTGTGACAGATTCATTCTTGCTATCATTGCTACGGGTCCCGAAGGATTAAGAACGTTCGAGTCCAAAGTGGAAGCCGCGGTGGGTTTGACGTTTAATGACATTGCCGCGAGATACGACTTTTGGGCGGAGTCTTGCCAGCCTCCCTCCTTGGATCATCACCAGAATTTCCACCAACAAATCACATCATCTTCGGTAATGGGATTCGACTACATTTATGATATGACGTACCAGTGACCTCGTCCAAAGTTGCGGCCTTGGAATTTCTCTACAGTCGGGGAGCTTGTGACACCACCGACTGCATGTCGATCCTCTCCCTTCCAACGCGTCCAACGGTAGGAGGTATTAAGAATACTGGGTATGTGTGGGGCACGTCAGAGCACTAGAGCGAGCTGTTACCTCCTACTACCTCGAAGGATTCGAATCAGTCCGCTCACTGGGCGCTTTGGCCTGGTGAAACAGCGATGAAGCTTACAAGCGTCGGGATCCCTACCGACTTTCAGGCTACATGCTAGGAAAATAGAGGCTATGCAGTCGGGCCTTCAAGGCAGACTCGGCCTCTTTTGCATATGCTCAAGACTTACAGGTCTACCTGAAGATTCCTGATTCGCTTGCATAACACCATCATACCTTCGTATCAGAATGTCTTCGCCATCTGAGCCCGTGCTGCGGTCTGCGAACATATTCGCTGTCATTGTTGACATGTAAGACTCCATTCAACCATGCAGAAATCATTTCTCACCATAAATAGCATATTGATAGGCGCCGTCGTTGCCGCATATCTACCTCAGATCCGCCTTCTGTGGAAATCGACAAGAAGTGACAAACCGTCAATCCAAGGAGTCTCGTCGACTTACATTCTCTTCCACGCCTGGTTCAGCAATGTGCAGCTTTCTTTCGCCATCATCATGCTCTGGAGACGCCATCTACAGACCGGCTTAGATCTTTTCGATTCGAGGTTATGTATTGCGCAGATGTTTGCACAATGGCTTTGTGTCATGAACCTGTAGGTGTTGCATTCAAATCGACTTTTCTATGTCAGCTAACCCATGGTAGAGTCGTCATCTATGTGATTGGCCGACAGAAAGAATTCGGCGGAAAATGTGTCGTGCCATTACTGGTCATATTCCACACCTTCGTCTTCGACTTGGTGGCCTGGGATGTGGTAAGTCATCCACGCGACGTCTCACTCTCCATGGGTACAGGAATCGTCGAAGGCTTTCTCGCTGTCGTCGGCGTCTGCTCGATGCCATTCATTATGGTGACGCAAATCGTTGCTCAACACTTTGAATTGCGAAAGATGGCCGATTATGGCGCTCTGAGCGTGCGATCATTCTGCATGCAAGCGATTGCCATGACGTGTATCGCTGTTCGCCTTCTGATGAAGGCAGGGATCACTTTCGAACCGGGTGAGGAGCAGGAAGAGGCAAAGAGAAAGGACACCTCAGGCTTCTTCGCGCGCTTCTTTACTGCTCTTCTTAGATGTTATTTTGCGAACTTCATGGCTTCGAACTGCTTGCTGTGGGTTGGGGGCGCTGTGCTCGTTTACTTCTCTACCAGGTCTAGCAAGATATCACGCAGAAGTCAGGACGTTGAGCTGGGTGTCTTCTTGGAATAACGGAATACCAGAGTAACGAATGCACAGTCACTGGCGGACTTAGGCTCACGAGCATGCTGGAACACCGAGCGAGGCTCGATGCTACAGGGCTGACATGGACAACAAATTGGATACGAATGCTAGGTTGACATTGTCCTAGCGTGTAATTTTCCCTCAGCAACAATCAATTCTCCCTCACAGTCGCAGAAACCAAACATAACGTATCTGACACGCGGCGGTCGCACATGCGGAATCCGCCTCTCGCCTCTCGCCACGCGCACTACTCCTTCTCTCCCTTCACGTCACCCCCGTCCGGAACACTCTCCCCGTGCATTGCCTCCGTCTCCGCGACCTTAGCAGCCTTCTTCTCAGCTTCTCTAGCTTGATACTCCTGCCACTTGCCCTCCGATATGAACGCGATGATCGACCCATCAGCACGACGGCGCGTGTAGTAACAATCGGGCGGAAGCTTCATTGTGCCAATGTTGCCACCAGTGGCCTCGAGTGTTTCGTCAAAGGTTGGATATTTGCGTGACTTGGAAGGGATCGACGACTGGGATCGCGAAGTCGACAATGTCGCCCACTGCGAGTTTGGGTTTGCAGGTTGTTTTGTGGGACTTCCAGTCGGCTTTTTGGCAAGCCTTGTCGCAGTAAGAGGCATTTCTGCAGTGGCCGCAGCGTTTCAAATTGGATGATGAGGCGTTGCAGTGAGCGCAGGTGGGTGGTGACATGATGAAGTGGAGGGGATAGTCTGCGAAGTAGACTGACTGCGAAGTAGATGAGTCGGGCAGGAGAGTCTTGTGGCAGAGGTATGGATCTTATATTGAGGTTGTTGTTTGCCTCTTTCGTCACTGTGGTGAATGTGCGTCATGAAGGGTTGAGGTTCATTACACTCACTGTACGAGGGCGATGAAGAGAATTGAAATCCAACCATTCACTGTCGACACAGCGCTCCCTGGAGAATATGAACCAGCCTGAGAGCCTTGAATGGGACGGCTATATTGTTGCGTTCGATGTAGCACATTAGAGATGCCTCTGGAGTACGTACGGGTCATCTAGAAAACCATGTTGTCAAAAGAAAACAGCTCAACACTACTCTTGTCATATTCTGCGGATTCGCGGAGGGGCAGTACGTCTAGAGACAGAATGAGTTCCCATAGAACATCCGCAAGCTTCCCATATCTTCGGTTGTTGGTAATTTCATGATAGTAGAATGTGTATAGATGGTGAAAGAGCTCCTCGCACCCGTCGTCATCGCTGTCGTGACACCGTTTGCACAGTGCTTCGATGTTGGGTTGCATGAGATGAGATCGTACATGCGGTATCCCTTTTGATTCACACAGGAATGCGCATAAAGACAGCAAGAGGCCTGTACATGCAATTTGAGCATCCAGTTTCGTGTTTGCCAGTTTTGACATCACCGTTCACTGCCAAGGTGGCAATTCATCCACTTCAATGCACTTGTGTTAATACTGAGGTAGCCCTAACCCTAATAACGCCATTGTGTACTACATGCATACATGTACATGTATGTACATGTTCTGATCGGCTCGTCTCTGTTGCTGTTGGGCCAATAATGGCCGCAGAATACGTGTGTATGCTCAGAAGAATCTGTCGAGTGCGTATATATGCGTGGAAGAGATTGTTCACATGTTGTCAAGGAAAGCTTCAATGTTGACATTCTTCTCGCGTGTCTCCCACAGATGCACTCTCGACTTCGGAAGATGTTCGAATTCATTGCTCTCAACGAAAGCAGCAATATGAAGTTGTACAACATATCTGGAGAGATTTCAACCCAGAAGTGATTAAAGGACCATACACCAGAGCAACGTGGTAAGGAAAATCTCAAATGATTGATAGAGTTTGATTCACTTGCATTCAATACACGACTAGTCACTGTCTACCAAGAGGGTATTAGGTCCCGAAATTATTGCAAGGAGGGCACAATACCCCAATAATGCCGCGTCTTTTCATTATTGGATAATAATACAGCCAACCAAAGACATCCACCAGAACAAAACCACATGTCCAGCTTCAATTCACAACGCTATGTCAAGCCGTGCAATGACTCGACAGATGCAATCGCATGCAGCGAGTAAAGCTCATAAGCTGCGATTGACAAAACGGCAAGACTTGCTAGAAGCCTTGTGCGCATTGACCCCTTGCCACGATTTGAACAATCGACCGCACACTTCGCAAGGAAAGCTTTCCTTCGAGGCGAACGTTTCTGCGGGCGGTGAAATGACCCGACTCCGTTCAGGTGTAGGGGGAGGCGGGAGCGGATGAGGGGGAAAGTTGAAATCGGCTGCGAGCTCGTTTCTCAGAGCCTCTGCGAGCTCCTCCGTCTCTTCCTCGTACGACTTTGATCTTGGGTGTAGTGGCGTAGTCGGGGAAGACGAGATGGGAGCCGGAGACATTGCTACTAGAGTATCGAATCTGGCAGGAACACATGCGAGTCTAGCACATTGCATCCGTCAACGCTAATCAAACAAGAGCAATGATCAAAGACAAGAAACGATTATTCAGCTAAGCGATCTATAAGATCGGATTGCTTGAACTCACGCATGTCCATTCGTCATTCCCTGTGCTGTTTGTTGTGCGACTGGCTGCTGTTGCTGTTGCTGCTGAGCGGGGTTCATTGGTTGAGGTGTTCCGCTCGCCGCTCTTGCGACGGGCGGAGCTTGGGGGCGCACCGCACCATTGACAGGAGTCGGAGGCTGTGAAGGATAGCTGGGTGTCGCCCTGCCAGATGCGGGCTGCTGCCCGTATTGGGCAGCTTGAGGCTGAGCGGCAGCGTTGGCGTAAGCTGGCCTCTGCTGAGCGGCACCTTGGTATGTTGGCTGCATCGCAGGTGATCCAGTCCGCTTGAAGGGAGTAGCAGCCTGCGCTTGAGTGACTGCGTTGTTCTGGTACGCAACTGCATTCTGAGCGGAGCGCTGTTGGAATTGCTGTAGGGGTTGACTGCTCGAGTAGCTTGGGCGTTGTTGCATTTGTGGTGTGCCCTGACCGTAATTCTGACCATAGCCACCGTAGTTGGTAGCTCCTTGTGTAGGACGAGCTTGACCACCGTAATATTGCTGCTGAGCATTGCTCTGGCCGTAGCCAGGCTGCTGACTTGCGCTTGGACGGGAATACTGGTTAGGTTGAGCGTACGATGACCTGGGTGCTGCAGACGGAGTGCCGTAATTAGTATTCTGACCACTGACAGTTCGCTGGTAGGCTGGCGCAGTGGCAGGAGTACGACTCGCTGCCGTAACGTTCTGGCCGTAACGTGTGTTCGCCGCTTGTCCGATTGCAGGAGTTCGTGAAGAGCTGCTATAATGCTGACCAGTAGCTGATGAGGTTGGTCTTGTGAGAGAGGCCGTGGCGGCAGCGGTAGCTGCTGCAGTTCGCTTTGCAATCTTCGCTACTTCATCCTCCTCCATTGTCCCTTGATAGTCGCGTGCCTCGAAGGGAAGCAGTCTGGACACGCCGAGATCTGCTAATTGGTCACCGTCGAGTTTGGTCACGGCATATGGCGGCAACTTCATGACCAAGTAGGCGATCTCGTGTCGGAGCTTATTGTATGTGTTGACCTCATCTTCTGCAGGAGCATCTGGCTTGCCAATTTTTGATGCAAGGGTCGGCGCAGGGCTGATGGGCGTGCGTGAAGTGGATGTGGTCGATGGGATGACGGCATTGCGTATCCTCTGATGAGACGCCAAAGTCTCGAGGAGTTCCGAAATGTTGCGGAGCACTTCATCAGGGTTCGTCTTGTCAGTCTCCGCTTCTGTGAGATCCTCATCTGGCAGACTGTCCAGTTCCTTCATCGCATTGCTGAAATCATCGTCCTTCGTGTCTGACTGCATGAGTGCAGGGTCTAGCGCAAATTCCGCAGACGACGTTTCAGAGACCAAAGCGGGATCGTCACCAAACACTTCTTTGAATCTGCGATCGCCAATCCTGCTGTACCACATCATTGCCTTTGTTTGTGCAGGGACCAGGGATTTCGCACTATCGGAAGACGGCGCAAAGCTAGAGAAGGCACGCCTAAACAGAGCTTCCTCCTGTTTCTGCAATTCGGCTTCGGCCTGAGCTTTCGTCTGAACAGTTTGCATACTCTCACCACCGCTAAGAGCGCGATCCCGTTGCTTGCGCTTCTCCTGAGAAGAGTGAGAACCATACGCCGGATCTACGCCGCCGTAGCCGAGCCAGTCCGCAGTTGTCAAGCTTTGCGTAGTATAGCCTCCTCGTTTGCTGCCCCTGGAGACAGGATCCTTGAACTCCCAGTTCAGTGTAGTATCTCTGACAGCAGAACGCTTGTGGCCTTTCGGAGGATGGATGGATGGTAGAGCGTAGGGTGGGGGAAATGCTTCCTCGAAAGTACGGCCGTCCTTAGCATCCGCTGCAGAGGTGGACATGATTTGAGTTGCTGTCAGGCCGTTCGGCAGGCCGATTTCCTCAACTGGAAGTTCCAGCTTGATCTTGGGATCCCTCGTCTCCTCTTCTGGGCGTTGCATGCTCGAGAAGAGTTGCCTAGGATTAGGTGCATTGCCGAAAAGAGTGAGGACTGTGCCGGGAGTGCCTGCAGCGTTCTGCGGCGCTGCTGGGAGGGTGCCATTCGCAACAACACCAGATTCCTGCTTCACATCTCCATTGGTAGTTGCTTGCGCCTGGTCGCGACTTGTCTCGCGATCGACCAGTTCCTTGATCAATTGCTCCAGAGCGCTCACACGCTGAATGCGCTTGAGGCCATCCACTGACACGCGTCCAGCATTTGGACCATTCTCCTTTTCAGACGAGCGAATTGCAGCTGCGATCTCTTGGCTCACGTGGGAGGCGTCGACTCTGAGTTGCGACAAGGACGAATATGCGCCTTCTTGGAGCTTGCCCACGATTGTTGCCTTGTTCTCGTCGCCGGGATGTGATTGTCTTTGCTTCTTTTGTGCTGGCGCGGTGGAGTGTTTGTCATTGAATGCATACCGGAGGAAAGACGGTTCTGTGTCGTGTCTAGTATCATGTTAGCGTTAACCATCCGCGCATGATGCCTCGATCGCATATACTTTTGGACAATCTCAAGGATATCGCTTTGGGTTTGCGACAGGTACGCAGAGGCCGAATGGTCGTCGGCATTGGCCTCGCTAGGATCGCGCTTTCGCTTGTTCGCAGATGCATCGGCGGCGGCGGCGGAATCCTGCGCGACAACCGGGGCGAGCTCGCCGTTGGCGGTGGAAGATGCCATGGTAGCGGGGCGGTGCTTTATTCGTCGCAGCGAGGTGGGATTGAATGCGTTCGGGGTCGGAGGACGCGCTTCGTCGTGTCAAGCCCGCGGTGGAGATGGAGCGAGGAAAGCGCAAGCAAGCAACGCGTGGGGTGGAGAGGAAGCGCGACACGGGATTCTTTATTGTGACAGCCAAAGTGAAGCCGCCGGCCGCGAGGGCGTGTGTGGGTCGAGGTGTTGTAGCAAGGGGAGTAATCAGCAAAGCAAAGTGTATGTAATATTCGCGGCGGTCTTCCTCCTGCCTTGAAGCGCAGAAGCCAAAGAAAGCAGCCAGTCAGGCCTCGGCCAATCAGCGAGCTCTTTAGACTTCCGCCCTCCGCTATCCGTCCAAAAGTATATACGCTTTAGATTATGCTGGAGCCCATACCATTCACCTCTCTCCCCTTCTTGCGGCACTGCTACCAGCTGCAAGCGATTGATGCATGCCACATGGACCATTGACGCCGCTAGGCCATCGCCTCCGCTCTGTGCTGGCAAGCCTTAGGCCCAATGCCTGCCATTATCTCGACAATGCTTCCATCAATCCGCCCAAGTCGCTACGACGTCGGGCCTCGCATACAGCCAACGCCTTGACAACGACAAGGCGCCCACGACCGAATGCGTCTTACGCTGGCCCCAGCACGCCGACATATTCAAGAGCTCACCATGCAGCCGCCGCGTCTGCATTTGGAATCGGAGAAGCTACAGAGGAAGACACTGCTCCAAGGGCACCCATGCGAGCAATCAGTCGCAGACGTGAGAACAGACGAACTAAAGTGGACTATCTGGGTGAAGAACTGAGGGCTGTCGGGCGTAGCGATGTCGCGCCCCGATTGCCGCCCGAAAGAAGGAGAGGGAATCATTTCAGCCATAGGAGCCGGCATCGAAAGCGGCTTCATGCCGACAATGCCAAAAGGCACGCTTTGGATGATATACCCGCCCTGGAAGGAGCGAGGACCCTTACTATCAACCGTATTCTTGCAAGCTACATCCGTCACATCGGAGATTACAACATTAAGACCAACTTGCCTCGTGCTGAGTTCCATTTATCGTCAAGCGACAGGCGGTTTCTGGCTACTATGAACTATGACATGAGGGATGTTAAGCTCTGGGCTGCGGTCATCACAGAGTCTGATTCAGTGAAGTCAGCAGAAACGATCAGTGCGAGGATTACCAGCCATGGCACTGGATCAGTGCCGCTTCCAGTCATCTCGTATATCCTGAGACGGCCTTACCTCACTGCGGAGGCGCTTCGAATCTTGGTGAAGCATATCTGGGATATCTTGGAGTATCTCGATAGATCTTCTGCCGCACACCTTTCCCCAGATGCTGTCTTCGTTGTCTTCAACAGATTAGTACGGCATGCACGTGGTGTCTGGCCCGCGGCTTTGCCCTTTATTGCTGATCAACTCGTCCGTTTCCTGCCGGAGGTGAAGCAGGATCGAATGGGTGATATTGGCTCATCTGCCCAAACCATCACATTCATGCTCAACAAAGCCATGAGCTTGTTGACTGAGCCGAGCGCGGTCGCACCTTTCAAGGACATTCACTACCAGGAACAAGCGGTGATACGAATCCTATCCGCTATGGCTGAACATGACCCACCTCTGCAGATTGAACGAGAGGGTTATCGTGCTGTCATCCGCATGCAGCTTGCTATGGGAAAAACAGACAATGAACGGGAGTGGGCTGCCTTGAAGGCTCTTTCATGGCCTCCATGGAAGGAAGACCGCACTAGCATGGACTCTGAGATCGGTCCAGAGCACGGCATATCGCGAGCGAGGGCTACCTTGCATAGGATGAGGGAGGCAGGATATGCTTTCCAGTTGTGGGAACAAATTGCTGGCGTGTACACCGGCTGGGATATCGATGGCACTCCAACGATCCAAACTCGTGTCATAATGCCGATCTGGAGCACGGAAAACCAGAAAGAGGAAGACCGGACACAAGAAATCGATTTCGATCAGTACCACAAGGCAGCGCTCTGGACGGCTAGAATCAAGACCACGCGAACAGTGCAAGAAGCCTGGGCGTGCTACTTGGCTTACAAGGATGCGGAGATCCCGACCGACCAATCTGTCATAATTGCGATCCTCGAAAAGCTCCATCGAGAGGAAATGCGACAGCGCAAATTGGCAAGGACCAACGATAGTGCCCCACTGGCGGATTCGCTGACCAAATTGTACCCGGGAGACACGAGAGATGTCGAACCATTGCCGCCATCGACTCACTTGTATACTTACACAAGAACTAATCCTCCGAGCGTTCAGGACTTTTACACTCAACTCCAAGGAGGCGATACTGATCTGTATGCTCGCTGTCTGGCTTATCTTATATCCAACGCTGCGTCATTCAAGGACGGCATGAGCTACCTTAGAGCTGCGGCATCTCGCTACCCTGCCCTTGCTGGTCTGTTGTCACCCGACCTGGAAGTCGACATCGATGGCGTACCCGCGACCCTTTTCCACGCTTACGTGGAATTCCTTTCCCGCTTTTCGAACGCAGAGACAACCATAATCTTTGCAGAGCACCGCGCGCCCAGCTTAGACATTCCTAGTGTACAGCTAGCTGATACCCACTTCAACTTCCAGCACAATCTTATTCAAGCAATATGGCTCCTCAAGGAACGGAGGGCTGGTTTTCTCCCTACTTGGAATGCAGTACTCAAAGCATTGGCTCGCACAGAGTCATACAAGACCATACATCTCACAGAAAGTGGTGCCAACCTGACAAATGCGAAGGGCTTGCCTGACCCTGACTATAACACCATCATAGCCTACCGTCTGGCGCAGAAGGTGCTACGGGTGCTGCAGGAGCAAAAAATGGTGCCAGACACGTACGGATTCATCGCTTTCTGTCAGTCCACCGAGAACGTCGCCATCGCTTGTTGGAATATCATTCACCGGGATTACCAGCCGCAAAAAGCTGAAGACGACGCTTCCACCGCCACCAATGAATTTGCCGTTCGCCTGGCCACGGAGGCAAACGAGCTCCTCGCACGGCAGCGGCCCTACGGCAGAATTGAACAGTACTTCAAGCTCCTAGTAGGCGAGGATTCCTTCTCCAGACTGGGCGATACAACAACCCTCCCCCTCCCAGATGATCCCACGTCTCTCACCCCAGCCTGCTCTCCCCGCCTTCTCGCAATCCCCGAACCTCCCGTCCTCCACGCCTACATTCGTGCCTTGGGCTGGCACGGCTCGCACACGCGCATCATCCGCGTGCTCAAATGGATGGTCAAACACAATGCCGAGCTCACCTCGGCTGCCGACCAAGCCCGCAACGGCGCCATCTCCATCCGCCGCACCATCATCGCCGTCCGCGTCTTCCTCGAACGTAGCTGGCGGGTCACCGAGGTCGAAGTAGATGCCGACACCGATGCCGATGCCAGCTTCATCCAAGACTACGGTTTCGCGGACGAGGATGCTTTCACGGCTGTGGGGCTCGGGAAGGAGGAAGACGCGAAGCCGGCCGTGCTAAGAAGACTGGAGGCCACGGCTTTTGAGGAGCAGATTGAAGAGGCGAAGGCGCTGGTGGAGAGCGTGGAGGCTTGGGGTGGGTGGGCGAGGGATGAGGAAGTCGAGCAGTATTGTCGCCATCGCAGATTTGAAGAGAATAGACGGATGACGTAAACAAGATGCTCATGCCTTGGATGTATACATATTTGTAGAAATCGTATGATCGATTGTAAATCTCGTTTCATCAAAAAGCAAATGCTGTTATTATGTGACTTCGGGGGCGAATGCGGAAACAATAGACAAGAAGACTACAATCCGCAAAATAAAAGCGCCCCGACGAGGGAAAACATGCCTTGCAATGCAGTTATTCGCATCCAAACCGACTTCTGCGCAAAATTCCATCCACGCCATCTCTCACCCACCTACATGACAACACACTGCTTTCCCATCTCCAAGTACTGCCTCAAATACCCATCATTATCGTCCTGTTCCATACCCACCGTGCCCGCGCCTCGAGGCCTCTTAACGCCCCTAATGGTCACCGTCTGCTCGCCCTCGCCATGCCACCACCTCAAAACCTGCTGCTCAGCACCATCGATCCCCTCCGTCTCCCGCAATCCAATAGTCCACTTGCCTCCACTGACTTCAACCTGCGTCTGCTGGGTTGGGAAGTGGAAGTTGGGCAGGAAAATTTCGGTCGGGTAGTCTTGTGGCGTGGAAGAGGGGGAGGAGAGCGAGAAAGTGTAGACGGAGTTTTTCAGATCGAACATGTTGTTTGTGACGGCGCCGTGGGTGGCGATGGGGTAGGGTCGGATGAAGGCTTCGGCAGCGCGGTAGCCTGCTGTATCGCTGGCGGCTGCGACGGCGGCGGAGGAAGAGGGCGCGGACATGCTGTCTACGCTGAGGGTTTTCTTGAGGTTTCCGGGGCCGACTTGGGAAGGGTGGCGGGGGTCGTTTTCGATGGATTGTTGCTCGGAGAGTTCGTTGGTTGTGCCTGCCGTGGGCGAGGTGGGGATTTGCTTGTCTTCTGGGCAGTAGATGCTCAAATCTTCGCCGTTCCAGTTGTCACCCCAGTGATGGTTGTTGCTGGCGGTGTAGAGCCACCAGGTCATGCCATTTGCGCGGCTGGCTTCGACAGCGTAGTGGTTGGCGTCTACGGCGAGGGATTGCGAGAAGTAGTTGCCGGTTGTGTAGGCTTTCTTGTCATCCATATCGTAGGGTATGCCAATCTCCGTGAAGATACAAGGGTGATCGCCCATGTAGTCGATGCCTTCTTGGCGGATGGCGCTGAGTTGGTCACGGAAGCAGTTGCGGACTGCGGTCTCGCCCAGCTTCAGTGCAAGGGCTGGGCTGGCATAGCGGCCTCGCAATACACCGAGCACGTCGACGTTCCAATAGCGATTCCACTTTTTGGTAATTAGCGTGATGCCATCGTAGAAGTGGGAAGCGAAGACCAGGTTGGGATCATCATCTTTGGTGCCCTTGATCTTGGGTGGGATCTCGAAAGGACAAGGTTGCATAAGCATGATGGCATCCGGCCAGACGCCGCGGATCGCATTCCTGTATTTCCGGTAGTGATCCATGAAGTAGTTGTTGATGTAGAACTGTTCGTCGATCTTTTCGCCTGATGTTGGGTGGTTTGTGAAATAGAACGGCTTTAGGAGTTCGTCGGTACTGGGATCCCAAACTCCGTGCTGTGCCCAAATATCTTCACCCAGCTTCCAGCTGTCTGCACGCTTCCAGCCATACTTTGTATCATCCCAGGTATTCGGATCCAGCCAGGCGATCTCTCCTTTGGGGTCTACTAGTTCGGTGCCACTCTTGTAAGGCCCAAGACCACCAAAGTCCCAAGTCGGTACTTCTACGGGCTTACCAGAGCCAGTCAGCATTGACTGGAACGCTGTAGGTGTGGTTCCCTTCTTCAGCCTCTGCTCTTCAGGGACAACGTCGAGGTTCGGGTGGCCAATCATGCCCTTATTGGGCTCGTTAATGGTCTCGTATCCAATTACGACCTCACCCTCCAAGTCTCCGGCATCGTGGATCCTTTGTGCCAAATGCTTGCAAGCAGCAACGAAATGATCCTGGAGATAGTCCTGAATGTTCACGCCGTCGATGATGCACTTAGGCGTGAAGTCCTTTCCGGCAAAGAACATGGTGAAGATGGCCTGACAGGCCAGTCGAGTGTAGTTTGTTGCCCAGATCATCTTGGGGAATTCTTCTGGGTTCGGCCATGTGTTCTGCACCAGAGACGCCTGTGTTGCAAACAGCTTCTGCGGATCCAGGCCACATGCGTATACTGTCCACATGGGCGCTCCAGATCCTCCAGTGAAACGCGACCAGACATCCTGATGCGGGTCCATGAAAACGTAAAAGCCATAGCCCTTTGCCACCCGTAAGATCTTGATTGTGTGCTCGATGTAATCCTCGTCATATTTTCCCGGTCCTGCGTGCTCTAGAGCCTCCCAAGTAAAGACGTAGCGAATAGTGTTGTAGCCCCATCGTTTCAGGCGCGAGAAGTGCGTATGTGCTTCCTCGACGCTGAATGGCCTATCCACAAATGAGACAGTGTCGCCCTCAAAGAAGTTCTCTTTTCTGTTGGAGGGAATGTCGGGATGCGTAGGGAGCTTGCTATCGCCAGCAACGTTGATACCATGGAGCGTGATCTCGCGGTTCTGGGGATCGCGGAAGGTCGCACCGTCCACGCGGATGCGAACGGGAGCCATGATGATGTGATTTGGCGAGATGTGCTCTGAACAGACTGTTTGTAGATGTGTTGATCTAGCAAGACCGCGTGTGCATGTGATAGCTCGTATGAACTAGAAGCGGAGAGTGATCCGCACTCCTGTAGCACGACGGAGAGTGGTAAGACACAGGGTCGGCGAATAACAGACGCGAAGGAATATAAGCAGGGTACATGTATTCCTGGCACGGCCAGTAGAGTAGTGCTTCTGCTGCACTACTGTCGCCCGCCTTGATCGCAACGTCTACCATCGCTGCGCAGACAAACGTCATGCTGATTGCCCGTGCATTCACCAACGTTGCCCTCACTCCGCCACGGCTAGTGCCGTGGGGAAGGAATGGAGCCATGTGGCTTTAACGATTGCATTCCAGGCCATAAACATTACCCTCGCCTTCGCCCACTCTTCCCCTCTGCTCTTCACCAGCACATTGCTGCACACCCTCGTGCATCATGATTCTCCGGCCTTCTCTGCTGGCCTTGAGCGCCTTTTGCCTTTCCACCTCTCAAGTCGCCCTCGCTCTATCGAACGCCGACATCCCTGCCGACACGCCTGTCTCCCAGCTTATTTCCAGCGCGCAAGTGAACCTCGCCCAGGGCAATCCTCAAGATGCTCTGACCTATTTCGACGCTGCGATTCAGAAAGACCCCAGCAACTATCTCACCATTTTCAAGCGTGGAGCCGCATACCTGTCCATTGGCCGCAATGCGCAAGCGACTCGTGACTTCGACCAGGTCCTCGTGCTCAAGCCGGGCTTCGAGGGCGCATTGATGCAGCGCGCGAAGCTGAGAGCCAGAGCAGCTGAATGGGATGCTGCGAGGAGGGACTACATCGCTGCCCAGAAGCAGGGTGGGCAAGAGCTCGCCGATTTGGATGAAGCAGAGGGTGCCGCTAAGTTGGCTGCCGATGCCGAGAAGGCTCAGGACTGGGAAGGCTGTGTAACGCAGTCCGGCACTGCCATTTCAATCGCCGCTGGTGCGCTCGAGCTTCGTCAGCGAAGAGCCAGGTGTCGTTTCGAGCGCGGAGAGATCATGGAAGGCGTGGCAGACCTGAACCACGTGCTACAGATCAACACTGGCAGCCCCGAGCCCTCTCTGCAAATATCCGCCATGACATTCTACTCTCTTGCCGAGACCGACAAGGGTATCACCGCAATCGCCAAGTGTCTTCACAACGATCCTGACAACAAGGCTTGTGCCAAACTGCGCAAATCCGAAAAGGCTATTGATCGTACGCTAAAGAAGTTCAACACTGCGTTCGAGAAGCGCCAGTTTGCAACTGCCGTGAAGTTACTTGTTCCTCAATCCGACGATGCTGGTCTTTTACAAGAAGTCAAGGACGATATCGCTAGTTGGCGTGAGGCAGGCTACATCCATTCCACTGCTCCCGATGGTCTCTACGGCCACCTCGTCGAGCGTACGTGTGAAGCCTACACTGAGATGAATAACGCCAAAAAGGCACAAGCCTACTGCGATGAAGCCCTCACCTACAATGCAAACTGCCTACCCGCCCTCCTGAACAAAGCCCAACGCCAAATCGATGCCGACGACTTCGAGACTGCCATCGCAACCCTCAACGAAGCCAAAGAAGCCCACGGTAACACTGCAAAACTACAAGAACTCCTGCAAAAAGCCCACACCCTCCTCAAGCGCAGCAAGCAGAAAGACTATTACAAAGTCCTTGGCCTGACACGTGACGCCGACGAGCGCGACATCAAGCGCGCCTGGAGGAAGTTGAGCGTGCAATACCACCCGGACAAAGCGGCTCGTAATGGCCACAGTGAGGAAGAAGCGCAGAAGAAGATGTCGGCTATCAACGAAGCGTACGAAGTCTTGTCCGACCCTGAACTCAGGCAACGCTTCGATAATGGCGACGACCCCAACGACCCTACCAGCGGACATGGCGGGCAGCCATTCCAGGGCTCACCTTTCGGCGGTGGACAGAGGTTCCACTTCCAGTCTGGTGGCGGAGGCGGAGGATTCAAATTCCAGGGTGGTGGAGGCTTCCCCGGCGGGTTCCCTGGTGGGTTCCCGTTCAACTGATTTTGTCGTCCTTACGCCAAACAATCTTGAGTCTTTGGTTTATGCATTCTGCTGGGCGTTTTTGTTCTTGGTCTGGTGGATTGGCGCGTGTCGGGAATACCAGGAGCTGGTGCTATGCTTTTTGTTTTCATATTACTTGGGTTCTTTCACCCCTTTGATAAAAGATTTGTACTATTCTTCGTATCATAAATCTCCCATGTACCCACTCCTCTTCTTTTCATTCAATGATTTCGGCTAGACAGCAATCTAAACGTCGTAGTCTGCATGTCGCACAATGCAACCAAGTGTACGTCTACGTCTGAATACATGGTTGTGTAGTACTTTTTCATCTTGTCAATAGCTTGAATCCATTCTAGAACATTGCAGCTCGATCTCTACACTGATGGTAAAAACAATTATTCGGAGGTTCCGAAAGGTCTAGATTGCCACGACCGATGATGCATGAACCCCTCATGCCGGTGAGTCCAAACACCAACGTCACACAACGGACTTCCGTCCACCGGCAAACGGACGATCTCAACATCCGTACATTTGACAAGACGCCAAACACGCCGAGTATGAGAGAACGCGATCTTAGATGATCACGTTTCAATGACCAACGAAGGGTCCAATCTGCCAATTCTCCGCTCAAAGCAGTGGGCTGCGCATCCTGTCGTGCAGCATTCTTGCATCATGACTTTCGCAGACAGCTTGTCCAGCACGTCAACCGCGTCACTGTGAGCTTGGAACGGGTTCGCGTAGTTGGCCGCGTATGGAGAAGAATGCCACTCCATAATAATTGGCAGAGAATAGCTAGGTAGCTCAAGTACATAAGGGAAAGCACTTAAGCAGACTCTCATCCATTCTCAAGCAATGTTCACTACCAGACGAACTCTCACATCTCTCGCATCACGCATATCAATTCAAACCTGCACCAGGCCAGCTTTCACGACAGCTTTCCCAATCAGATCTTTCGCCGCTAGCACCAGAATCAACATGCCCGAGCAACTCAAGCCAGAGGAGGTCAACTCCAAGACCGACCCTTCAGTCTCCAAGCAGTACGACTCCGAAGCCTCGCTCGAGACCAAGACCAAAGACCTTTATTCTATCGTCGATGGTCTCAAGATTGGTATCCTGGGCACATACCGTCCAGGCGTAGGCGTACGTTTCATCTTACCATTCAACCCGAAAAGAACAAGCTAATACCGCCCCAGCCCGTCGGACGCTCCATGGCCATCGCCAAACGCACCGGCCCTGACTTCCTCTTCCTCGCCAATGCCCACAGCCAGAAGTTCAACGACCTTGAGAATGGCCCGTCCGAGGCCAACGTTTCTTTCCAGAACTCTAGCAATCAAGACTGGGTATCCGTGACGGGCGAGTGTGTGACCAGCGACAACTCCGACCCTCGCATCGAAGAGATTTGGAGCAAAGGCACCAAAGCTTGGTTTGGCGACCTTGGAGATGGCGTGCACACAGGTGGGCCGGAGGATCCGAGGATGAAGTTGATTGAAATTAGGGCAAAGTGTGAGTGGATTCTACCTTTCCACATTTGATGGAAACAAATATGAATGCTGACGATGTTAATGCAGACATCACCTACTGGAAGCACGAGGCAGGTGGCGTGGGCTTCATGAAGGAGATTGTCGGAGCCAACCTTACTGGTGGCGTTGCTGTCACGGGCTCTCTGCGTGAGCTCAAGAGCGATGAGATCGAGCAGGCCAGGAAGAGCGATAGCTCTATGAGCAAGTAGGTCTCTCGATCGTCCACGAGATGATTTCTGTACGAATGCATAATGGCTGAAATGTCATCTTTTTTCTCTTCTTCGCATAGAGCGAAGGGTTTGTTGTAGTTGTTGTGATTATTTGACATTGATGCGCAACATGCTCTACGTGTTGATACTCGTGTTGCGCAACTGTGAACCGGGCCAAGATTATTGTTGAGGGTATATATTTTCAAATTACAGTTTTCTGGATGACGGCGCGGTTGGGTTAATCAGCATTCACCTTGCCTTTTACCAGATGAATCCTTGGCCCACCGCACTAGCCGCATTCTCAATCTTTGGAACCCACACGAGTTCGACTCCGGTCGGAATCTTTTGTTTTTTGCGCCAAGACCAAAGTGCTGCACTCTTGTATTGATACACACTTTATATGTAGGATGGCATTGACAAGCACTGTCTGACTTGAGTAGTCTCAATCTGAATCTGAACATTGCGTGTGAATTAGTCATGTGTTTGTCGTAAAGTTCTAATATTGTTGCTCAGCGAACACAGATGGCTCTGGCTGACTCGCCAGATTTCAGGTGTTGTCGCGGAGTACGCACGCACTTGATCTTAACACTCGAATCAAGCTTTGTCATTGAGTGGTACGAAATTGTAATGCGACTAATGATACAGATCTCCCTAATCAATTAAACATCTTCGCCAAATTCCTTTCTTGAAGCGGACTCCAAGCCCATGCCACCAGCTTGAGATGCTCCAAAGTCAGACCATCATCACCATCCCACAACTCAGCCTTGTCCCAGTCTTTGGTCGTCTCTTTATCTTCAGGCACGAGTGCTGCCAACGCCTCGTATCGTTTGACTTCCCAGTCTGCTTCGCCTGGCTTGTCGTCGTCGAGGAGGACATTGCCAAGACGTCGATTCTTGGGTAGCGAAGAATATAGCTTCGCAAATTCAAGCGTGTCGGACCCGATTTTGGATTCGTTCTCTTCGAGTTTGGGTAGCATTTGCTTGACGAGAGATTTGCTCAGCAGCGGTTTGAAGCCGCCTCCTACGCGGAGAGCGGCTTTTGAAGCAGGGTAGGTTTCATCGAGCCAGGTCTTGAAGATTGCGAGAGCATCTTTGATACCTTGCGGGCCCGAGTCGGTGGCTTTGCCTTTCTTGATGGATGGATGGTTACGTGCCCGGTGGTAGAGGGTGTTTATTGTTTGGAACTGGTAGGTGAGAGAGCGTTTGGAGACCAGGGACAGCGTATTGTTTGCGGTGTCGGCGTCTTTGAAACCAGTCCCATGGAGAGTTGTGCTGGGATTGTCATCGGTGTAGAGGTGAGAGTCTTTACCGGAGTCTTTTCTTGGGGCTTTCTCCTTTGTGGGTGGCTGCTCTGGGCTATCTTCATCGGAAGTCGATTCCTTGGTCTTTGATTTAGCGTTGCCCTTTTCAGTATTTTCTTTTCGAGGCTTTGAGATTGGATCCTTCCGCGCAGAGGTAGTCGCTTTGGAGCGGGTTGATGATGCTTTCGGCATGTTGTTGTTATCTCGTTTGTATCAAGGGGCGTCTGGGAATGGAAGAAGTGGGATGGAAATGTGGGAGGTATACTTAGACCTTATCTCAGGGTCAACATGCTTTCCAGGTTATGCATGCAGGTTTCATACATCTACGTAATGGTGAAGATCTCATGCAGTTGTCAGTGAAACGCCATGGTTGTTTAATGAGATCGATGTCATCGACGGAGGCTCGAGAGTCGCGCTAAATTGCTCGCGTCTTCAAGCCACCCACGCGCGTTTGCCTAGAACATTTGTGCACTGATTGATTGCCAAACACTTCATTGAAGCACGTGCAGAGTGTGCACGTGAATGTGAAAACGTGCGCAGCTCTCATCCAGAAAATCTCCTTTGACACTGCCAACCAAAAGGCCAACATACCTAATCACAATATCCACAGCCACATGGCCACTTCCCCAGTTGCTCAACGGCCGCGATAAACCCTTCCTGAGCTCTCCACCGATCCTCCATGTCCCCCCGATAGAAAACACATACTGGCTCTTGTGAGGAATCGACGACCATGAACGGCGGTCTGGATGGTGCCTACGATGGCTACGGCGACAGCCCAGCTTCGGCAGCCTACCTCGAACAAATATCGCAGGCATTATCAGCCACTCTCGATCCCCGCATCTCCAACGATATTCGACAACAGGCCCTACAGTTCCTAGAACAAGTCAAGACTGAGCACAATGCGCCACAGTACGGTTTCACCTTAGCAGAGGACTACAACCAGAATGCAGCAATTCGGTACTATGGCCTTCAACTGCTGGAATATGCGGTCAAGTACCGTTGGTCAAAGTACGGAGCCAAGCAGACCGAACAGCTACGCTTCTGGGTGAAGTGTCTGGCCGGTAGCATAAGGCAACAAGATGAGACGTACATTCGCAACAAGATTGCGCAGTTGTGGGTCGAGGTCGCGAAACGCTGCTGGGGTGAAGAATGGATGGACATGGACCAGCTGCTCGTGACACTCTGGGAAAAGAGCGTGGAAGAAAAGGGCTTTGCGAACAAGCTGTTCGTGCTCTACGTCATGGAGATGCTGTCCGAAGATATCTGCAACCGAGAAGATGCGAGTGCCGGGCTCAGATTGGAAGTGCTCGGAAGTGCTCTGAATGAAATCATCATCCCTCCGGCATTGTACGAAGAGCATCTCACAACAAGAGGAAAGAGCGCGGAAGTGAGAGCTGGCAGAGAAGGCTGGCTTGCGAGGATGTGTGAGTTCTTCGGACAATGCGTGAAGAACATCAGAATGGGCGGAGACCCGACCATGGTCAAAAATATGGAAGGAGCTGCTGTGAAGTCCCTCAATGCGCTTAGGCCCACAATGGCATGGGTGAGCTTGAAAGCGGTTCTTGAGATCAACTGCGTAGACTGTCTCTACCTGCCCTTCCATACCTCCGATACTCCATTGCAGACTGCTGCTGTGGAGGTCTTGTATGCACTTCTTGGTCGGCCATATAATTCACATTTCCACGAGCAATGGCTTACGCTCATCAATCAGGCTTTGCAGACAGAGAGAATTGCCATGTTCCAGCAAGCGTACAGCAGAACAGGCTCGGATCTCCGAGATGATGACGAGGGGTACGCTTTACAGAAGAAGATGAGCGAGGTCTTGTCGATCATGGCAGATGCTGTGGCTGGACATCCACAACTTGCACATAACGGACTTGATGTCAACTCCCTGTTCAGCCTCCTGACAGGTGTATTGCAAAGTGAGAGCTTGATCGTTTCCATTCCGGTCCTACACAGCTGGACGAAGTTGCTAGCTGTGCAAGACACCATCATCATCGACATGGTCATGCAGGCCCTTGGTGTGCTACTTCAGACATGCAGTGCTCGTCTCCTTAACTATGAGGCGTTGCCGGAAGACCTTGACGATCCCATACTACAATTCCTTTACGAGGACTTCGATACCATGCCTGAACGCCATGCTTTCTTGGGCAATTACCGACGTTACTGCATCAACGTAATCGAGACCATCTCACGTCAGCGACCCCTCGAAGCGCTCGAACATGTCCTGACACAGACAAGGACCTTACTGGACGAGGGTCCCTACACAGGTGGCCGCGGCTTCAATCCAGCAAAGTTCTCCAAATCCTCACTTCCACTCTTGCAATTCGACGCCCAATTCAGCGTTGTCGTGAGCGTGATCAAGGGGTTCTCCAGGTGGGAATCTGACACGTTAGCGATTGCGCAAGACGACCCTCTTCGCGCTCGAGCAGATGCTGACCGTGCAAGAGCGCACGACATGCAGCAGCAGTGGTGCTACGCTATTATCAACACACATGTCGATGACCCAGAAGTGGCATCGCAGATCCTTACACTTCTATCAACGATACTTCGCACCGTCAAGCCTGCCACGGACTTCGTACTACACGTCGTACAACACATGCTCACAATGAGATTGTACGATGATCCCTCACATACAGTGTTCTCAGAAGCAGTCAAAAACTTCGAGGCACTTAGAGTCATAGAGCTGCAGAAGGTTGCTTTGGCGTTCGCAAACGAACTGCTAGAAGTTTTCCCTGAACTGGAAAACAGAGTCAATGTTCTTGTGGAGAAACATGCCGGCGATCTGAGAACTGTCTGGGGATACAAGTCTTTCCTATTCATGATTGTGCATCGTGCAACTGGCATCGACCAGGAGATGCGCCAGGCGAGGTTACAGCTAATGGTCACACCTGTGTACGAGGCATGGCAAGATCCAGCTCTCGCATCGTCAGTCGGCAATTTCCAAGCATTTTGCAACACATTAGGCCTGGGTGGTCTCGATGAATTCTACAAGCAGTATCGTTTTGCAGAGGTTCAAGACTGGGCTTCACAGCACCTGGACGAGGCGGGCCAAGCTAGACAGGCCGTGATCAAGGATAGACTCGACAGTTTGCCCTTGAGGATGACCAAGTCGTTGCTAGCAGCGACGACCGAGAAGCTGAAGGAAGGCAGTGATGAGCATGATACAGCATGCGCACTATGGGGTCCTGTGATTCCAGCTATTCTGCCCTCACTTCTACAAATGATCCGCAACTCACAAGCATTCAACAACATGGCGAACTGGGCTCACCTTCCTCAAGAGCTGCAGATGGTGGTCAAGCGCACACTGCAAGATCGCTTCTGGCAGTCTGGGATCTCGAACGAGTCAAGAGACGAGTTCTACGCACGCATCAGCGGCAGCAAGAATTCTTATGAAGGGTTCGCCTCCAATGTAAGAGGCACTGTCAGGAATGTCCGTGAACAAGGATACCATATCCTGTACCTCAGCACGAGATTCGAGGAGCAATTCTATGGCTTGACAGATCTAGCCGAACCCCTTGCCCAGGCATTGTTCGACGATGCGGAGCACCTTGCAACAAACCACCTCAACGCCCTGATCAACCTGACCACAGGTCTGGTCCAGCGCTGCCCACCTCACTACCGCGCATCCTTCCTCCCACCAGTCCTGATCCGCCTCTTCGTCAAGCTCGACACCAAGATCAGCAGCGAATGGGCCACAATATCCCAAGCCTCCCAGCAAGCCGCCGAAGACGACAACCTCTCCGAGGAAATGCGCAAAGAAAGCGTCCTTCGCCAACTCACCTACTCCACAGTCTCCTTCGTCGCTTTCCTCTTCGAACATGAAAAACCACCCACCCGTCGTGAAGCGAACGGCACCACCACCACTCAGTCCTCCTCCACGGCACCCAAACCTACCCTCCACGACCTCGTCCTCTCCGACCCCACCGTCCTCGAACCCCTGATCCTCTTCTGCACCCACGCCCTCCGCATGCAAGACTCCCGCTGCTGCACGACAGTCTGCAAGCTCTTCGCATCACTCGTGCCCCTCTTCGCCTCCGCCTCCTCCAACCCTCAAGTCCGCGAATTCATCGCCTCCGACGTCCTCAAAGCCTGCATCACCTCCCTCAACGAACCCTACTTCGCCGACATGCAGCGCGACCTCGCTTCCCTCATCGCTCAGATCCTCAGCCTCTACTGCCCCCTCACGCCCACGCCGAGAGAAATCCTGTTGTCTTTGCCGGACATGAGCGAGAGCAGAATCGACCGCGATGTGACGAAGATTGTCAACGCGAGCAGCGCTAGGGGCCAGCGCGCGCTCGTGCTGGAGATGTTGAAGGGTGTTCGAGGTGTGAGTATCTACGAGGCCGGCAAGATCGAGCGCGATGCTGTGCAGAAGAAGGGCACGAAGAGTGGCGTGCAGGCGCAGTATATGGAAGTCGAGCAGCAGAAGGTCGGCGTCACGGATGGTGCGGAGGTGGGGTTGGAAGATGTTGGGGGGTTGTTTGGGGAGGCGTGAGAAACGATGTTGGTAAGGAACAAAAATCTTCGTGGAGCAAGGAAGTTTCTTGGCCATGCGGTCTTGCCCAAAATGAAAAAGGAAAAACAGATATGAAACTAGAGGGCGTTCTGGCGCCCAGATGAAGATGTCCTCGTGCGTAAAAGTAAAAATAGCCATGGCAATGAAAAGCTGTTATGCAAACATTTCTCGACATCATCATGGTAGAATGTTGACCATACGCTTGGCGATGAAGCAATGCAGCTTGAGCTCACACATATGCAAGCCCCGGCATCCATTCCAGGACCTTGTCGACTGATCATGTCATCGATCAACCAACGCCGAGCTCAAATCCAAGTACCGTCACGCACACGCTTCCCCATCTCAATGAACCACTACTTAGGCGCGTCCGTAAGCGGCACATACCTAACACCATACTCCTTCTTAGTCGTCACGTTGCCCTTGTCGTCTTTGTCAATGACGTAGATGTGCTGTTCGGATCTTTCCTCGATAGGGATGAAGAGTCTTTGTTTTCAAGAAAAGGTTCAAGTCAGTCGATCGGACGAATGTATTCCCTGAATGAGCGGCTGAGGAGCGGAATGGAATTTTTTGGACGGCGAATAAGCAGGGTAAAGGTATTGATGAGATGAAGGTGGGAAAACTTACCTCCCAGGCGCCTTCAGCTGGTCGACGAGTTCTTGCTGGAATCCTGCTGCCGCGGCTCCGACGTGCTGTTTGGATAAACCTGGTCAGTTGCTGGTACCAAACATTGATAAGACCCTTGAACTGTGTAGAGGAGCAAATATGAATACTCCAGAGCGGATCCTCCAAGCGCAGAAGACGACTGACAAGGAAATAGTAGAATAGAAAACAAAAAAAACTCACAATCGCATCCCACCCCCCTCCCTCTCGCCACCCCTTCCTCCCATCCCCAAGCACAAACCTCACCCGTCCACTCTCCACCCACTCCCTCGCGCCCTCACAACTCCTCGCATTCCCCTCCCCCAAGCTCCTCAGCGCCTCGATGTGCTCCACGCCCACGACCTCACCCCGCCCACCATCAACAACCAGCGCCGCAAGCACACAGGTCAAATACCCGCTCCCGCTGCCCACATCCAGCACTCTCGCCCCGGGCCTGAGGTAAGGAAGCAGCGACTCGGCGGCGTTGGCGTGCATGTGCGGGGCGGAGATTGTGGCTGCGTGGCCTATGGATTGCGGGCAGTCGGAGTACGGGTCGGTTGGGCAGAAATTCGCGCGGTCGATGGAGAGCATTGCGGTTGCCACGCGGGGAGAGGTTATGAGGGCGTTGCGTTGCATGTGGGAGATGAGAGTTGCGTTTGAGGTGCCGTGGGAGCGCCAGGCCATTTTGGAGAGGGTTTGCTTGAGGGAGTTGATTTGGGAGAATTTAGGTTGAGGTTTGATCTTGGCTTTGAGGTGAAGTCGGAAGGGGAGGGTGTTTGTGGCGTAGGGGAGGTATGAGTCGTGGTGAAGTGTTGTTCCGAGTGCGGAGATAGCTGTTGTTTGGAGAATTGGAAATGGGATTTGGGTGGTCGTGGCTGAGTGATGATGGCAGTCCTGCTGGGTAAGTTTTGTTCTTGTTGAGCCGCAACTTCGGTGCTTGAGCAAGCCTTGAGGTCGCAAAGTACTAGGTCAGATATGCCAATTGGAGCTCCCAGAAGCTCGGGTAGCTGCAACAAGGATGGTGGAGAGCGGGTCGGTCGATCGCCCTTGCTGCGTCTGGGGTTTAGACGTCACTTGTACATCAACGGCCGACCTCACCTTTCATCGACAACATCGTGACTGACGAGTACGTGGAACTCTTTGATGAATCATTCGACACGAAAATTGAACGACGGAATAAATGCTCAGTGGTTGGATCATCGTATTGCGGTAAAAAGGGTATCTACAGAAAACTAGCATCTTCTGAATTTCCCCAGCCACGAGACTGAAACTGACGTGTGTCTACGAGATTAGAGAAGAAGAGGAGAAAAGAAGAAAAGGGGTTGCTTCGTCGTCGAATAGAAAGGTGGTAAAAAGTCCGTCGTCGTAAAGAGGGACGGGAAAAGGTGAGTCTCAAAACGCCTTTTGTCCCTATGCATCATGTAGTCCAAAACACCAGGAGCCCTCTCGGGAGATGCCATCTGTACATGTCGTAGCCGCTCGGTGGTGCTGCTGCATCTAGTGGGAAGAAGGGCAGTCGCCGTAGATGCCCCAGTAGGCCTCCACGCCGTAGGTGTCCGCGGCGTTCTGCTTCCAGTAGTCGTTGTATGCGGTGAAGAGGAAGAGGTTGCTAGAGAAGTTGTCCTTGAGGTCCTTGACGGCGGCCTGCTGGTTGTCGTAGCTGGGGACGGCCTGACCGTTGGTGTTACCCTTGGAGGGCCAGCCAGCCTCGGTGACGACGACCTTCCTGTCGGGGTTGCCGCAAGCCTGGGAGACGTGCTGGGTCTGCTCAAGGACCCACTTGCCGGACTTGTCGGCGGTAACGCCACCGTCGAAGTAGGCGTGACAGTTGACGGCGGTGTAGTCACCGACAGCGCAGAGGCCGGGGTTGTTGATGACAGCAATGAAGGTGTCAACGGTGACAACGGAGCCCTTGTACTCGCTGGGAAGGGCGCTCCTGGCAGCCTCGACGGCAGCGGCAATGTCGGCAACGCTGTACTGGCCATTGTTGACGCCCTCGTTACCGACGGAGACAGTGTCAATGACGCTCCAGTCGTTGTCAGCATCGCTGGCAACGGCAGCCTTGAGGGTCTCGATCTGGCTGTTGACGTCCTTGATGTCGAAGAGACCAGCCATGACCTTCATGTTCTTGCTCTTGGCAGCCTTCATGATGGGACCGCTCTGGGCGCAGTCAACGCCGTACATGCGGATCATGCTGTAGCCATCGAGAGTGGCGAGATCCTTGGCAATCTGGTCTGCGGTCTTGCAGGTCTTGTCAGAGTTGTAAGGGGAGTAGGTGATGCCAAGGCCGGAGCTCTCAGCCTCGGTGGTGGGAGAAGAAGAGGAGCTGGGAGCAGCGGACTGCTGAGCCTGGCTGGACGAGGCCGGGGCAGAGTAGGCGGGAGCAGGAGCGGAGTAGGCCGGGGCCGAGTAGGCGGGAGCGGGAGCCTGGTAAGCAGGAGGAGCCTGTTCCTGCTGGGCGGGAGCAGCGGGTGCCTGGGTCTGCTGGGCGGGCTGGCCACCAGAGATGGTGTTGCCGAACTGGTCGACGTAGACGACCTCAGCGGGGGCGGTGGCGGTCACGTAGCTGACCTCAGTCACGACGTCCTTCTTGGCGTGACGGTGGCGGTGGGCACCGTGCTGGGGTTGCGCGACAGCAACGGCCGACAGGGCGGCGATGCTGAGAAGACCGGCCTTCATGTTGATTGATGTTGATTGATCGGGTACTGCCGCCAGCGGAGTCAGAATCGGTTGTGTTTGGATTTGAGTGTTGTTGTTTGCAGGTGATTATCGCAGTGAAAGCCGCGACTTGCGATCAGGGAAGGATTGCTCTGACGCGCCGTCGTTTGACACTGGCAGATGTTTTTTCTGCGCGCAAATGACACGCAGCGAAGAATCGGGTTCATGGACTTACACTGTGAAGTTGTTGCGGGCCGACTGCTGGAATGCTGGAGAGGGACGGGTGGAATGCAAGTGCAATTGCTTGTCAAGGAACGAACGTGGGCGCACGACGGCGAGAAGGAGTGGCTAGCGAGTGGGCTGGTTGTGTGCAAAAGAGCGTGAGGCAGACGAGGGCAGATTTGATGTTTAATTGAGTTGCGAGCAGGGGTTGAACGGCTGGACACCTGCTAGGCCAGTAGACTCGCGCGCTCTGTGGGGCCGGCGCGAGAAGCGAGATTGCATGTGGCTGCGCTAGTCTTAGTCAGGCACGAGCGCCATACCAAACACCACGACACTCCCCTCCGTCGCTCTGGGGAAATGAAACACAGGCCAGCTGCTATAAGAATAACATTGTCCAACAGTGGGTACAGTGTGATCTGGTGGCGCCTGGAGTATCTACTGTATATACATATACCATCAACAGCCCCGTCTATGGCGTGGTTTGCTCCAGCGCATGCCATGTATGGGACCCTATACCAACACCTCCACTGCCACCAAGCCCAGACTGCCTCGGCGCGCATGGCGGCGGAAAGTCTCGCCCAAAGCGTGCAAGACGTCTTGCCTGCCATTTCTCCGATCTCACCCAGCATTACTCAGGAGGCCAGAGACAGCATCAATGCGCTCGTACTTCAGATTGCCGGCGTCCGTGTCGCCATGTAAACCCATGCTGCCTGGCATTTGCCCATCACAGACTCTTCGCCCCATTTGCCGTGCATGCGCGCCATTATCTCCTCGAGCCCCGTGACTTGCTCTAGCAGGTAGCAACAGTAATGATGATGTGCAGAGCCGCAAATTGTTCGCCCACATGTCTGCATGTCTGCCGTGCGACAAGCCCAGACTCCTGCGCGCGCGCTGCCCACCCACGGAACGGATCTCGTCGCGCTCCACTCCGCTTTTGCTTGATGTCTCACTGTGAAGCACCTTGGCTGGACTCTTCATCCTCCGGTCTGGACAGCATCGCGCTTACTGATGTCTGGTAGCATGGCTTGACATGTAAGCATCGAGATCTTCTCAATGGCTGTCCAGCCACCAGGTACCGCCGTCCTAAGCGCGCGGTCATGGTGTTGGCGACGCACGTGGTATGTGGAGGTCTGCAATGACCCTTTTGGGAGGGATGCGGTTGTGAGAATCGCGGCGAGACACTCCAGTATACGAGAATGTCCTGCTGAGCCATAGACTACCCTGTCGTGTTCCGCGCACCCACTTTACAGCCTGAAGCTACCTTCAGCAAAATTAGGTCTCTGTCCGAGTGACTGTCAGGCAATAGCCCGGCGGTCTGCACATGTAGTGTATGGATCTTCGAAGCTATGAAGAGATGAAATCCATACCTACCCTCGCCTTACGAATGATGTCTGACGTTTGACACGACGCGCAAAGTGCAAGATGCACTCTTCCGAGCCTTTGACGAAGACAACATGAGCGCACACGGCTTCGCTATATCGCAGCATCTGTACAGACCTCTTTCGACGCCGGACAGTGTTCATCCTCTTGTGCTGACAGCACTTGCAAGTTAGTCGAGATCCATCGACGATATGGCTCAGTGCGACAGAAGTGATTGAGAGAATACTCGAGTCGACAACTATTGACGACAATATAGGCCGCTGACATCCAGGGACGGAGAATATTCAGCGCCCAGTAAGAGGTGTTGCTGTGCGAAAGTCTAACGAGATTTCCATCGCAACCTTCTCAGTAAGTGAGGTCGCCCTCCCAAAAGGGCGCAGCAACAGGTCACCACCAGCACTGACCATGTAGGAAAACATAAGTTACACGCCTCTCCCACACTCGTTTCTCTCACGTTTCCCTGCAATTTTACATCTATCTTACCCTTAAACCCTCAGCAAACACCAATCACGCCGTCAGCCGCATTTCTGCGCTGTCCTGCAAGCCACGCTGACCGACCAGGCGTCATCCTGCAGCTCGCCCTTCGACCCGCTTCGCAACAGCTCTAAACCGCCAATCATGTCCGACTACGTGTTCCCAGAAGACCAGGAGGCGCTCTTCGACCTCGGCTCTTATTACAATTCCTCTGACAACCAATGCATCGATCCCGCCCTCCTGCAACTGCGAGCCCCGGAGGCCAATCAAGACCTTCGACCCATCGTTCCGGACCTGCGCCCCTTTGAGCTGACCAACATGGGTGAGTTAAAAAAAAAGTTACACGCTAACGAAAGGGCGAAGCAGGACAAGGCGCTGCATTAGGATTGGATTCATGCAACCTGCCCCTGCATGAGAACGACACGGGACATGTCACAACTTCTCCACGCTTGCAATGTGCTGATCTCATCTGTCTTCAATCTTCGGCGCACCTGAGTGAGGTTACTGGGGCAGTCAATGATGAAAGACGTCCCAGCGTCTCTGCCTCAAGATCCGCCTCATACGAAAGCTTGCTTGCTCGCCCTGAGCGGCGCCGCACTATAGCCACGGTGCTTCGATGCGAGTTTGATGGTTGCAGCTATGAGGGGACTTTCAGCAGAAAATACGAGCTTGGACGTCACATCCGGTCGAGACACGGTGGGGGAGTTCTGGCTTTTACCTGTGGTGCACTGGGATGCTTCAAGCGAGGTAATATTCGTTGGACTTTCGCAAGGCCGGACAAGCTCACCGATCACATCAGAGCGGTACACGCTCTGGACACATCTTTCTCGGGATGCCCCCAAAGGGGCTGCAACTTGGGGCCCCAACCTTTAGGCGTCTTAGGAGCTCACATCGAGCGGTTCCACCGATACCAGTACCAGGACCTGGAGGCTCGCTCTATTGTAAACGCAACCACTGCAAAGCAACGAAGATGTCCCTTGTTGGGTTGCAAGAACAAAATCTTCCCTTTGGACGACTTCCTTCTCCATCTTGCGACGCACGAGGCAGAAGACGTCCATGCTTTCAAGTCGAGCTCGTGTTTCGAAGGCCTCAAGCTTGAGTTTGTTTCGATCCATGAAGCAAGCAACGCGCCAATCGTCAGCGTTGACATCGACATCGCCTGCCCTGTCTGTGGGCACCTCAGTCCAAGCTTCAAGGCTTTCCAGTTCCATCTCGGGATCCGCCATCTCTTCCTGGATCCATCGCGAGGAGCCGAGCGGCTTTCCGAGGCCAAAGATCCGTTTAATACCCACCCGTTCAGCCCAATATCCACTATCCTCAACGACCGCTCAACAATGAAACCGGAAGATGAGATCATCTCAGAACTGGGGCCCTTCCGAATGCAAATCCTCAGGCTGTTCCCAAACTTTTTGGGAAACCCAGTCTTTGACGACTTGGTCTAGCGACCAGAGAGCCTCCTTTGCTGGGCAAGATCCGCATTACACGGAAACCCCCTCCCCCCGCCAGCGCCAGATACACGCCAACGCTGGTCCTTGCGATCTACCAATTCCTTTCTCTGCGACTTCATCCCTACCTCACGGCCCAAACAACCATGATCGTCGTACTATTGTGCCTTCGTATTCGCGTCTCGCTGCCATTGCTTTTATTTTGAACAACCTCACATTCGCTTATTTTCACAATTCCGGTATCTAGTCAGTCTTCAGCAACAACTCCACACACTTCTTTCAGTAACCATGTCAATATACGAGATTCATCACTTTTCCTCAGTTCAAGTTTCCCAAAAGAAATTATATTCTGGATGTGCCTGTGCCTCCAGAAAGGCGTCACATTTGGCCGAATGCATCGTACTACATACACCCTGTCATGCCCTAGAAATCCAAAGAACTCCCGCGCTATGCCACAGAAAAAGAAAACAACGCCAAAACAACAAACCAAAGCCACCCCTTTACAACCCACCAACAACCCCTTCCACCACACCCCCCAACATTCTCAACCCATAAAACTCGGCCACGCCCCTGAAATTCCTCAGCTTCTTCACCAACTCCTCCTTCTTCACAGTCCCCACCCATTCGCCCGCACAACCACAGTGGTCCATAAATTCATTCGAGCGGATCCTAGCACACTTGGCGCACTTCAGATCTTGCGTCATCCACTGGACGGCCATCTTCTGCACTTCGCCCAGCAATCGCTCTTCAATAGTCAAACGGTCGAACACAGCGCCACAGTTGTCACAGATTGGGGCGAGGACTTTCTGCTGCGGTTGCTGGGCCTCGCCGTTCTCGTCGGCAAGGGGAATGAGGTCGCTGTCGCGACACAAGTCGATATCCCGTGGGACACAGCACTCGGGACAACTGAATTGCTTCAGTGAGAGAGAAGAGCTCGGGTTGGTGAACGCGCCTTCAGCGCTGAATTCGCGGACTTCGAACATTTTGAGCAAATCTTTCCTTAGCAAGCGGGCTTCGAGGGTGATCGTCTTGTCTAAGCTGAGGACCTGCATGATGCTTTTGACGAGTTCCAACACCGGATTCGAGTGCTTAAGGTGCGAGCCGGGAAGGACAGGGAAAAGCCAATCCTGGGCTAAGTCGGCGTGCATAGATTCATTGCGCTGTTTGCGGATCAGGTTGGCGATTTGCTTCTTGAGAGGTTTTGAGAAGGTCTGCTCCAAAGCTGTGCCGGGGACTGTTTGGTCTTCCTTTTCGGAGTTGAAGATCGAGGCGTGGATGGGGAGTTGGGTTGGTCTGGGTGCGCCGTTTTGGAAGCCGCCGGTGTGTTTGCGGTCGTGCATCAAGTCGATGTATTCTACGACTCGGTCGTTGAAGGTTGTTTGCAGGATTGGAGGGAGGAAGGTTGCGATTTGCCAGTGCATGATCATGTCGAGTTGTTGGTTCTCTGCTTCGACGACTTGGGCGCAGCCGCGACCGCCATAGTTGAACTCGTCGTACCAGGCGAGGTAATCCCAGTATTCTGTAATGTCGAGATCCAAAAAGTGGAAGGCAGGCTTGGTCCGAATAGTCTTGAGGATATATTGACTGTAGGCATAAGCATTGCCAACCTCAGCTTTGGAAGTCTGTAGCAGAAGTCTCCCAGCATTGGCGAAAACGATGTGCGAACCCACTCGGCGGAATTCACCCATGAGCTGCTGGAATGCCTTTCTCGACATCATCTGGACGTAGTAGTGCAGATTGCGATCAAACAGGTGTGAGCTCGGGCTTTCCACCCACCGGACGAGATGTTGAACCAGAATATCGGCCATCTTGTTGCCCTTGTCAACGCATGCTTCTTGCCACCATGTGCGAACCATCTCTCGAAGCGCACTGATGCCAGCGGTGGCGAAAGCATTCTCAGAGTGGAAATTCTGTGATGACTCGTCCAAAGCGTCTTCTTGTGCGCCAGCGCCGGAGACTCCAATGGGATCTGCGCCCTCCGAATCGTTGAGCACAGCAGCACAAAGAATTGTGTTGATGGCCAAGTTCTTGACTGACAAATCGATGCAAACTGAAGAATAAGTTCCCGGATTGTTCACTGCAGGCATTTCGACGACCTCCATGCCGCCAAGCACATCGTCTCTTTCGTAGCCAGCATGGTCTGGTCGAGCGTTCTCAGACCACCATAGCACCACGCGCTCCTTTCTCAGACGCCTGGCATACGCGATATCGATCAAGAAACGTGGGTCATCTCGTTCCAGATTGCACAGAGGTACATTGCCATAGCGAGAGAACGCGATGAGTTGTTCGACTGCAGCTCCAAGGTCAAGATAGTGATTCACGATTCGCTTGGCCACGAAGGATTGCCAACCAAGAGGAGGCAATTGTCTGTCCGTCTCCTCGGAGCGGAGCTGGAGCATCGGCATACTCTGAAGTTGTGGCAATCCTTGCACAAGCATCTGTGCGGTAGGTGATTGCACAACTAGCATGACTGGCCGAGTCTCTTCCCGCTGCAGTTTCTTGATGGCGTCTGCCAACTCCTGGTACGCTCTGCGCTGAGTGGCGACCTGAACAGTCTTGAAGTGTAAGGAATCTTGATAGTCAATGGTGGTTTGCCACGGTCTACCGTCTGCCTCATCAAGTCGAGCCTGGTTCAAAACCCGCTCGAGCGATTCTTCATATAAACGGTCGACGTTGGGCATGCCTTGCTCACTTCTGGCGCGGTTGAGCACAATAATTTGTGCCTCTGCTTTGGTCGAAGAGATCAGAGCATAAATTTGACGTTCGCCGGCGCTGATGTGATACAACGCCAAGTAGCTCATGTTTGCATGCCTCATGTAAGGTTTTTTGGGCGGCACAGTGCGCAACGAAGCGAGATCGAAGCCCTGCTCCAGACCTTTACCCAATACGCCGCGCTGAGTCTCGTCGAAAGTACAAGAGCAACCCAGATCAAGCATTGCGCGCAGATTTAGCGGTACTTGAGTCTCGTAGACGCCCTCAACACTGGGGTGTTGGAACATCATCGATAGCTTCTCACTCTCCTGCACGTAGGTCGCTTCACTCATTGTGAGTTTGAACAGATGCTTTGAAGGATGTCCGTTCGGTAGCGTCCAGTTGGTGACTTTTTCCGCGTCAACCTTGTCGACAACAATATCAGGCATGTCGTCCTCTTTCAGGTTCAGGAACACCTGGCGAGGCACAATGACCTTGAGCTGATGTACTTTCTGGTCGATGAGCACGAATGCCCTGACTTCACCAGGTGTCTCAGTCTCGCGTAGCTGGAGAACCTGCCAATCAGCGGTGTACGCCAACTCCGCCTGCTGGCGGAAGAGCGTGCCAATAGCATCAGTTGCGTCCTGTCGCTTCTCACCGAAAAGCTGTCGGCGGCGTTTTCGCGCTTCCTTTTGGATCTTCCACTTTTGTTTCTGGTATTTCAGCCATCCTTTGTAATCTGTGGAGATGTTGGGCATGACAGCAGGTAGAGCATCGTAGGGATTGACTGGCGCGGCCTCTGCTTCTCTTTCCTTGCGCTTCTGTGAGCTCGAGGTTTTTGATCCCAGTGCGGGCCTGATCTTTGACATTGTCATTGCACCGAAGTCTTCAAGATCTGCGCCGGCTCGAGGGTTCACACTGTTAGCGTCAAGCTCTTCAAGAGGCTTCTTGGTGAACAGGTCTGTCATCTTCTTTTGCTTGAAGACATCCTCCTTGATCCTGATCCGGCGATTCAGCCACTCCGGGTGAGGCACACGAGGTACGGGATTGGTGACTTTCTGCAGTGCTGCAGGGATGGTGATCAGTTTCTGGATCTGCGAGCTCAAACGCTCAAGGTAGTAGTTCCAGTCGATGACAGTCCTAGGATCCATGTCGCCAGGATCCTCCCTGAGCCATTTGCGTAGGTAATGGCGCTTTACAGACTCCTCTGCTGAAAAGATAGCCACAGGAATAGCGCGATCAGTGACAGGTGAGTTGCGAGGCCGAGAAGCAACGATATATTTGCAGTTGAGGCCCTTGTCCTTGATTATCTGATCACCCAAGAACTCAGCCAAACGCTTGGCGGTCGTGATGGCTGTCGACTTTTGTGCGCCATATTCTTCCAGAGTCTTGCTCATACTCTTGTTCTCGCAAATCAGCTCGATCAGCTCTTCGTCGACCAATGTTGAACCGTGGCTGTAAAGAACGTCAAGCCACTTGTTTGCCACCTTTGCCACCGCTCCATAGACCTCAGCCAGAGTAGAGCCATCCAAAAAGAATTTGAAGATCTGTTGCTGGAAGATCTTGATCAATTTCAGCTCTCCACGCCTCTTGATTTCGAACCCCTTCAGCTCAGCAAGTGTCCCGTCATCATTGAACACAGCATAACGCTTCTTCAAGTTCTTGTCCTCCTCTTTCGATGTGGGCAGCACCATTGCCTTGTATGGTCCATCAACCTCGAAGAAGATCGTGTTATCGCTGTGCGTCTCGTATTTGAAGGTTGCCGGGTCTGTGAGCGTCTGATATTGGTGGTTCGTGAAGTTCCGGTGTACGAGGTGATTCAACATGACGCAAGGATAAGCAATCGTGAGTTTCTTGCCATTCTTCAATTTGAAATTGAAGTTTTCCGGGAAGGTACCCGGCAAGATACACCAGATACCATCAGTGTCTAGTTCCAAAGGGCGTCCAATGCGTTCGACAATTTGACGTGCCATTTGGATGATCCGTGCACCTGTCAAACAAGTGACACCGGCCATCTCCAGCGAGTACCATCTCGAACCCTTTCGCATGACATAACCATAGAACGAGTTCAAAATGACCTTGTGTGCCAACTGCAAAGAGTCGAAAAGGACGATCATTTTGCGAGCTTCTTCTACCTCCACCGAGCTCGCACCAGCTTTCTCGAGATCTGAAGTCTTGTTCTTCCAGACCTTTTGCTTTCCCTTGTAGTCATATCGTCGATCACGGAAGTCCTTGACAGTGTCGATGTAGAAAGGATTTTCTCGCTGGCAGATAATCGCCTCTCGCTCAATTGTCTTCTGGTCGTGAATCTTGTGGTAAATCTTCTTGCTGTAATCTGTCAAACGCTTCTTAACATGGCTGGTTTGTTCGTCAAGACTCAAATCTTGAAATGCTCGTGCGAGACCGCCCGCGTATTTCGCTGGAAATTTCTCGTTCTCCAAAGCGTGTCGAATCATGTTGTATTCATCTCTTTTCGCTGGCAAGAACTCGCCACGCCATGCCCACGGCATCCTGCGGTCACACGTCTTTCCCGGTCGATTGAAGTCGCATGCTGCGCACACTGACTCGTCAATCATACTATCAGGCTGCAGTCGATTGGTTGTCATGATGTTGGGATACATAGATGCGACATCCAGATGGTAGATCGAAGGTCGTTCATTGCGATTAGGCGTCTCCTTCAACTGTAATAGCTTCTCCACGATCTGTGCTTTCGTCTCTTCGTAGTTCTCAATGTCGTCCAAAGACTTTTTCTCTTCCACAGTGATACTGAACTTAAGTGCATCGTCAAGGTCATTCAAGAGTTCGTCAATAGCTGAAGGATCAACTGCGAAGTTGCAAGGAATGTCGCTCCGGAAGACACCTGCTTCGATACTCTCGACGTGACCACCAACGTATGTCTCAGATTCCAGCAAGTGTCCTTCCCAGAAAGCTTCTCGAGGCTGGACGTATTTGTTTGGCAAGATGATCTCTTTTTGGTACGCTTGCACCATCAAGAGTGTTTCACACAGTGTTCCTGTGCCCTTTCGTAACACATCATCCGGACCAAAAGGAATAATGGTACATAGCGAGAAAATGAAAGGATGCACGTATTTCATGTAAAGGTAGTAAGTCGCAACAGCATCGGAAACCGAGTATTCGGCAAGAACCTGTGGTCTCTCAATGGCGTAGGGCGTCATCAATTCCGGATCCAGTTCGTCGGGATCATAGCCAAGCTTTGCTACTGTGACGGCTTTAAGACCTCTTGATCCCTGGGGCAAGTAACTGTCACGTGTGACCCAGGCAAAGGCATCCATGTGTGCGCAATGTGTCGATTGGTAGATGTCGTCGCTGTTTTTGCGGAACCCAATCTCGGCATACATGTCGATGCCGTGTACGCTCGCTCGAGCTTCAACGAAAGGCCAATCGAAGAAGTCACCGTTGTATGTCGCTATGATCGTTGGCTTGGCCTCTTTGATGAAAGCGAAGAATCGCTCAATCACTGCTTCCTCGTTGGCTTCATTGTAGATGACGAAAGGTCCCTCGAACTCGGGTTTTGGGGTGTAGTCGAAATCCTGGATGTCCTCGCTGACAATCTCACGGTTGGTGATCAAGAAACCCTGTCCGTCGACCATGAACGAGATCATCATGACCTGATCGAACGAGGAATCGGGGAACTTCAGCGGCAGCTTCGTGGTCTCAATGTCGAAAGCCAGCACGACAGGATCCGCACGTTGCAAACGCTCCTCGACGCACGAGAGCGATATTCGGCCATTCTTCGATTCGACACTGTACCACTTTCCGATTCGAATGTCCAAATCAATCGCTACTCGCACATGGTAGGGTACGTCGTATTCTCGAATGTCCACAATGAAGTCGCTGGCATCAGCGAGTGATGCGGGTTTCCGGCCCATCTCGGCATCCTCGTCGAAGAGATCGAAACCAGCGTTGGCGCTCGCGACTTCGGCATACATATCCATTGCACTGACCTTGCTCTTGTTCTTTTCGGCGATCGGAGCGATAACTCTCCGCGCTGCTAGCAAATCTGTGACGTTTATGAAGTTGAGCTTGAGGAATTGTCGTCGATATCCAAGCAAATGGTTCGGCATCTTGAGGTCCTCTTTCTCTAGTCTGTCGACTGTCTTGACTAGGCCTTCACAATTCCTCCTAACCCATTCCTCTACTTCCGCCTCTTTGCCCTTCTTTACCGCGATCATGAAGTATGGCATGTACTCCACGCTCGCTTTGAATGTCGTGCCGTCATCGTCAATGAAGTAGTAGTCCACGGCTGCGCGACCTCCGGGTACTTTCGAATCCTCGAGACTCGTACTGTGCATGTTCACGAGCCATCCTTCGCGCTTCTTTCCAGCTTCGAATCGCTCGAAGCCTTGGTTCTGGTCAATCTTGTGAGCGAGCCGTGTCGCTTCGAGACGCTCATTTTGTGCTGTTGCTTCCGTAGATCGTAATGAGCCGGCGTCAATCGTCTTTGTCTTCCGTCCTCCCGAGTGCAATGTGCTCGTCTTGCTAAATCGGCTTTTGCCCTCATTCCTCTTGACGGGCATGTTGTGTGTTCACTTGGCCACTTGAGACCAATTATTTTCCAGATCCTCTCAATTGATCATAATAATTGCCGAATGCGCTCCGAAAAGAAAGAGATGCGTTTGGGGTATCACGTAAACATTGCTTGGTGGAAGCGACCCTAACGGGACGAAATGAGGGATGGCTTTAAAGAACGACGCGCCTGCAACTTTCACGCGCGCGCGTCTCGTGTGGCAGCTGTTAGATTGGCTGTCGCTGACAATCGCCGCTTTCGAGTCCCACTCAATAACGTCACCCTCAGGCATCCCCGACTAATGCCGTCCAAAAGTCTAGATGAATGGTTTCGAGACTCGATGATATCAGTACTTGGGAGCATCACTAAGATCACAGTACACCAACACTCACAACCACAACCATGGCCGACGATACACGAAACTCAGCAATCAAGGAAGACCTCAGCCGCGAGGCCTTGACCGTCGACCCTTCACAAAAAGCATTTACAGGCGCACAATGGCAGGATGGCAAAGCACAGAGCTACCAACCGCCTCAGAACGCCAACCTACTGGCTGGCGGCACAGAGAACACTGCGGGCGGCCAGACTAAGGAAATTGGCCTTGGAGACGCCTTCGAAACGGTCAAGCTGGAGGAGTTCACACAGATTCACAAGAAGCCCTGCGTGCGAGATGCGCTGATGACGGGCATTGGGTCTGGATTTGGAATCGGAGGTGTGAGGGCGCTGCTTGGAGGTTCGTTGCTAGAGAATCGCAGATCCGAGGAGTTTGGGTGACTGACATCAACGTTCAATAGCCAAAGTCTGGACCGCATGCAACTGGGCTGTCGGCGCATGGGTGTTCGGCTCGATAGGCATGTACCAGTACTGCCAATATAAGCGCCAAATGGAGAAGGAGGGCATGACGCGCGCCATGGAGATCCTCAGCAAGAAAGACATGGAGAAGAAGGCGCGAGAGGCGCGACGGGAGAAGATGAGGGAGGAGAGGCGCAAAGCGAAGGATCAAGAGCAGGATGCACAATTTGCGGCGCTCAAAGAAGCGAAGGAGGCGAAAGAGGGAGGAAATGGCGGCAAGTCGTGGTGGAAGCCGTGGTGAATGTGGACGAAGTATGGTGACACGATTGGTGTATGATTATTGTGCTATATTGTAAGATACCTTGGATGTATTGGTAGATTAGCTGAATCCGGGCTCTACTTGACGACAAAATGAACATACGCTTTGAGATGTCTCATCCTCAAGAAAGCAGTCTCTGCATCATTTTGCATGCCACATGAGGTATACTGCCGGTTTGCCTATGTATTTTCGTATATGTATATTTACATATCTGAGTTAGAGGCGACGAAATCACGGCCTGCCGAACGGACTCGATGATATGCACGATTATACTACTAGCCCTCTCCAAAGTCTCCGTGGCCAGTTCCTCTAGCGTGCTGGACTGCCCACTGCTGGCCAGTCCCGGTTTGTCCGCACTGATTGCACTTCACCGTGAAGCCGTGGGTATCAGTAAAGTAGTGACGGCTTTGCAGCACTTTGCAAAGTTCAACCGCAGCTTCAAGAGCACCGCCGTCCATTTCCTCATCGCCAGTCCGGATTACGTCAAAGACCTTGCGGTCGAATTCAGGCTCTGCACCAGAAAACGGCGTCACAGCTACAACGTCATAATGAATCCCGGAGTAGACGAGGATGCATCGTGTTGGTTTACCTTCGTTGAAGCGGTCGACTCTGAGATCTTGAACGTTCACAGACGCGATTTCAATGTCAAAGTGTTGGCTCAAGATGCTCAGCTCGATGCCTCCACCCCAGGAGTCCTCGCGCGTGATCCATTTGCAATATTCCATGGGCTCCTTTTCGAGCATGCCGGTTGTGTAAAGCTCTGGGTTTCCTTGTATAGTTTGTGCTACAACACTGCGGAGCTCTGTCATGCCATCTAGTGCAGAACCGAGAACCGCAGATGACAAAGCGCGGAACATGCAGCTATTGTCATCGGGCATGACTCTGAGGACTAATTGGCCGTCAAGATTTGGGACGGGAACAAGGGGTGGGTCTGAATCCAGAGACTCGTGCTTTTTCCTGGTCAGGTTGAGGGGTTGGTCTGACCTGGCAGAGGGGAAGTCCCCAGTCTGATGCTTTGGTGGGGACGAATTCGTAGTAGGTAGAGTCGAGGTAGCAGGCGGAGGATGTTTCGAGCTGGCGACTGGGTTTGAAAGCGAGGCTTGAAGGTCGAGCGGTACGATGGTGAGTTGTTCGCCATTCAAAGAGACTTCGAGGCTTGATAGCTGGGTGGCCGCATCGATGCTTGTGGTGTCAAGAGGCTTGGGAGGATAGCCGTACTTGACGTCAAATTCTGGTACGGACGTCGAAGAGGATATCGCAGACTTGAGTTCGCCCCACGTTGCTGTGTCTTCGATGGAAATCGTCGAAACTCCTTGAGGGCCTCGAACACGGATACGCATCGTGTTAGATCGTTGAATCGGAATGTGGTGCTTTTCAATTATTTGGATCGGCAAGTCAAAAAAAAAGTTGGCATATTAGACGTGGTCTCTGTGTCGTTCGCTAGATGTGCGTTCGCTAGATGCCCAAGAAACGCAATATCAGTCCTTTGGTTTTGTTGTTGTACAGCTCACGTGCTGATACAAACGCTGACTTCTGGTAATTAATGTTAGTATCTCGACCGCGATCTCACAAAAGCGAAGCTCAAGCTTACCTTTTCCTTGAGGAAGTCACGGTCTTTCAGAGCGCGAGTTTGCTAATGAGCACAGCTGGCATCCCAGGCTGTTAGTAAGTGAAGGGGGATGACCGCATCAAGCACTACACAGCTATCGATAGCAGCCCGCGTGCCAGCCTCGGCTCGCTCCTCCTGCCGCTAAAAGCTCAAGCTTGGCGGCTGCAGCTCCGTCTTCCGGGCAAGGCAAGGGCTAGGGTTGACGCCAGGCGCGTCCAACGTTCAGACATAACTCAAGGTGTCCAAGAAACATTACTGTCGTTGTCGCATTGCGCGTACACCTCGCCACGATCCTGCGCATTCAAGATGCCTCCCAAAAAGCGTGACAGGAGCCCAAGCACGACCCCTATGCCCACCACAGAACCCGCGCAAAACGATGGCTCTCATTTGACTGCCGCGCAATGGGAGGGCATGCAGAAGGTGCTGAACCACATCTACGACTACAGGACTGAAGAGTGGGTGCGCCTACTCACATTGCAGCTAGGCTGTGTTGCTGACTTCTAGCAGTGGCTTCGACCCATCGCAGCTGTTCCACAAAAAGGTCAACAAGCGCGTCATCCCGGAATACTACGAGACGATCAAGGAGCCCATAGCTTTGTCAATCATCAAACAAAAGATTCACTCGCGCGCCTATCAATCTATCCGCGAGTTCGTGCGCGACTTCGCGCTGATTCCTTACAACGCTCAAGTCTTCAATCGTCCTGACAGTGGCGCGTTCCAGGATGCGCTCATCGTTAAGAGTGAATTGGAGCAGCAGCTTCAAAAGCTGGTGGAAAGTGGAGTCATAACGAAGGAGGATTCTATACTGCCAGATTTGGGTGAGATTCCCACCTACGAAGAGCCACCGGCGGAGGAGGGCGAAGACGCGGGTGAAGATGACGAGGATTCGGACGACGAAGGCGAAGAAGATGACGATGACGATGACGACGAAGGTGGGAAGAAACGAAGAAAAGCAGCGCGAGGAACTTCGGGCGCTTCGAAGCGTGAAGGGGGTGACGAAGACGGCAAGAAAGCTCGTGGTCGACCACCCAAGCTTTTGACTCCGATGGAAGCTCGAATCCTGGCCATTTTGAAGGGCATTCGCAAGCCGAAGAACAAAGCTGGTCAGCTCATTATCAGAGACTTCGACCGACTTCCCGATAAGCTCGCCATGCCCGAGTATTACATGGAGGTGAAGAATCCGATGGCGTACGATCTACTAAAGCGCAAGGTCAAGCGCAAAAAGTACAAGTCTCTTGAGGAGTTCATGGTCGACGTCAACCTCATGTTCAACAATGCCAAAGAGTACAACACGGACGATTCGGAGATATACCAAAATGCTGCGACTCTACAAGTCGAAGCAGGCCGTTTGTTTGACGCCGAGAAGGCAAAGTCTGATACTGACTTCGCAGACGAGGAGGGTAAGATACCCATACCCGATGGCATCTTGCATAATGGCGAGCTGTACAAGGTCGGTGACTGGGTTCATATTCAAAACCCGAACGATCTCACAAAACCGATTCCGGCACAAATTTACCGCACATACCGCAGCCAAGATGGACGGCTGATGGTAAATGTCTGCTGGTATTATCGACCTGAACAGACCGTTCATCGGTTCGACAAGCATTTCCTTGCCAATGAGGTAGTCAAGACCGGTCGATACAGAGACCACTCTATCGATGAGATTGAGGGAAGATGTTTCGTCATGTTCACGACCCGTTACTTCAAGGGACGACCACGCGGCTTGTCGCCAAACATTGAGATATACGTGTGTGAAGCTCGTTACAACGAGGAGAGACACCAATTCAACAAGATCAAGACTTGGGCAAGCTGCTTACCCGATGAGGTCCGCGATCGAGACTACGAGATGGACCTGTTCGACCACCCAAAGAAGATGAAGAAGCTCCCCTCTCCCATCGCCTACCTTCTCAAGGATGAGCAAACCGAGACTGAGGAGTTGCCAAAACCCACGTGGGGTGCAGAGTCCGCGCCGCCCAAGATTGGCGCAGTGCACAGGCGACCTAGAGGTGACAAAGACTCACCTCCACCCGAACCAACACCGCCACCGCCACCCAAAATACCTACGCCTCCTCCACGACAAGTTTCGCAGCCTGCGCCAGCATACCAGCCTTCCCCCGCAGCACAAACGCAGCCTACACCAAGGCAGCCCTCCGTAAGTGCTAGGCCATCATATGGCGCCTCACACCCACAATCCTACACCCAACAACCGTCAGCCTCACCAGCACCGGTCCGACCACCTAGCACGCAGCCGAGCTACCCACCGTCAACCCCTCAACAAGCCCCGGCACGTCCTCCGATGCAACAAAACCATTCATCGTACACCTCACAACAAACACAGCCTGCCAACACCGCAACGTCAAACGCAGGCTATGCTCCACGCCCGCCCACAGCAACAGGTTCCTCTTACCGGGACCCACCTGCGATCGAGACTTATGTTCTCCCTGACCAAGCCAACCTTTCCATTCCCAGTGCGATCCGCGAGCGATACCAGCGCGATGAGTTTGGCCGGGTGTTGTTCTTCACAGCTCCGCCTGTTATCCCCAGCGAGCCTAACGGCGGTGTGAAAGCGCACAGCGTGCGTTACCTGGCTGAAAAGGCGAGGAGAGAAGCATCTCTTGCTCAAAAGCGTAACGCGAACGAGTTCGAGAAGCAAGCTTCTGACCGCGCGGCGAAGAAGGCGCGCATAGAGCAGTCGCTACAGGCGAAGCGGGATCTCGAGGCAACGCAAAAGCGTGCGCTGCGCGAGCTAGAGGCGCAGCTTGCTGCTTCTGTTGTTGGAGAGCTTGATGACCGTGATCTTGCACTCATTGCTGAGGGACAGAGAACGGCGGCAAAGCAACTCCAGGCTTCTGAGGCACATCAGAGGTTGAGGGATGAAAGTAGGAGGATCAAGCTCGATAATAACGTTTTTGGGGATGATTGGGATGTGCGACTAGGATGAGACAATATGCCAAGTGCTCTGGGCAATCGTCGAGGCAGAGAGTAAGATGTTCGGATTATTAGTCAAGGTTCAGACCGAGCTATGTATGCTCGATGTACTATCACCATCAATTCGTGTCGCCCGTGGTCACATTTCCAATTACTCTTACCATCGAAGCGTGTTCTTTGGTGCCACCACGGCACATTCGCGAATCATGCCGTATACTTGTGTAAAGAAGTGTGTCAGATCAGCGAGGCAAAAGTGCACGTGTCGTGTCGTCGAAACCCATGGCTGAGGTCCGACGCCATACTCGTACAAATTCCAATCGCGAATGGCAATATGGCGAACCTACATGTATTTATCACGTACGCAGCGCCATCTGGGCACGCGGGCCATAAAATGACACGAGACCGTTTTCATACTGCAATGCTCAGTATCTAGTCGCGTAATCAACCACATAGAACCCAGCGTTCACCATTGCAGCATATTCTTCTTTGCGCAAGCTAACCCCAAACCCTGCTCATGGTCTTCACAACAAAACGCGGATGACATCAATCTCGTACGTCATCGGTATCGTCGCGCGTCCCAGCACGCGTAAATTGATTGAAAGCATGAGCGTATGCAAGAGCTACAGCACTCGGAGGCTATAAGGCAAAAATAGTAGCACAATGGGTACTCCGTCTAAACGTCGAAAAAAGAATGATCATCAGTCATCGGATCAGCCCGTCCGGAGCCTCGACTTCTTCTTCGGCAAACAGCAGACAGCTCAGAAAGAACAAACAGCTGCTAATAGTGGCAATGCGAATGGGGCCGTTGGAGCACAAGAGGACTTGAGCAATCCGGAAGAGGCCAAGAGCCTGCCAACTTTGACGGACGAAGAGTATGCGCTCAAGTTGCAAGCGGAATTCGATGAGCAGGATCGCGCATTGGCTGCCAGTAATGCGACGAATGGTGCAGGTCTTGTCAAGACAAAGAGGAATTCACCAGATGAAATACATGGTGATACAGCTCAAAATGACTCTACTGCCTACAAGGATGAGCTAGAGGATTTTGCTATCGACAATGGACCTACAATCGATACAGACCAACCGGAAGCTGCATATCCAGCTACACCCGCCATCAACCCATTTGCAGGCATGGGCCAAAAGAACACCCTCTCTCTACAATCCGCGACCGCAGAAGAAGACACGTCAAGCTACACTATCCCCTTTGACGAATCTCCCATGACATTTGACCCCCAAGAGTACCTTCCAGACCTGCAAAAGCAATGGGCTCCTCAAGGCGGCCGGATCACCTATGCTCTGCTCACTCAAGGCTTTATCTTGATCAATAGCACCCAATCGCGCATCAAAATAGTCGACACATTGGTGAATCTGCTCCGCACAATCATCGAAGGTGACCCACAGTCCCTCCTCCCTGCTGTCTGGCTAGCGACAAACTCCATAGCGCCGCCATACATAGACCTGGAACTGGGCCTCGGCGGTAGTGCCATTAGCAAAGCTCTCAAGAAAGTCTGCGGCCTGGACAATGCGAGTCTGAAGAAGCTGTCAGACAGGCTTGGCGATGCTGGGGATGTTGCGTTTGAGGCGAAAAAGCGGCAGAGCATGACGCTGAGGAAGCCGAAACCTCTTACCATTCAGGGCGTGTTTGACGGGCTGGTCAAGATTGCGAACACGAAAGGTTCTGGGAGTGTGGAGAACAAGCAGCGGATTGTGGATAGGCTAATTCAAGATGCGAGAGGAGCGGAGGAGAGCAGATATGTTGTGCGGACGTTGGTGCAGCATTTGCGTATAGGAGCGGTGAAGACGACTATGCTGATTGCCCTTTCGAGAGCATTCCTTATGTCCAGACCCCCCGGTGCAGAATTTACCATCAAGCAACAGTCAGACCTAGCAAAGCTGAGCAAGCAAGATTTGGCCGAAGTCTATGCCCCAGCAGAAGAGCTTGTCAAGGCATGTTTCGCCAGAAGGCCCAACTATGGCGACCTTGTTCCGGCACTGCTTGAGGTTGGCATCACTGATGAGCTGCTGATCCGCTGTGGTCTAGCTATGCATATTCCCATACGACCTATGCTGGGAGGCATTACGCGTGACCTCGGCGAAATGCTCACCAAGTTGGAAGGAAGAGACTTTAGCTGTGAATTCAAGTACGATGGACAGAGAGCGCAGGTTCATTGTGACAGCAACGGCAAAGTCACTATATTCAGTCGACATCTCGAAGTAATGACGGACAAGTATCCAGATCTAGTTGCTCTCATACCAAAAATCCGCGGCGAAGGGATCAGCAGTTTCATCATGGAAGGTGAAGTGGTCGCTGTCGACCGCGAAACAGGCGACCTCAAGCCCTTCCAGATCCTAGCGAACCGAGCGAGGAAAGACGTCGTCATCGGAGAAGTCAAAGTGGACGTATGCTTGTTCGCATTCGACCTGATGTACCTCAACAACGAGGAGCTCATGAATCGACCTTTCAGAGAGCGAAGAAACCTGCTCCGCTCTCTATTCATCGAGATTCCCAACCACTTCACATGGGTAAAGAGTCTAGACGCTACTTCAGCCGACCAAGAGCAAGTGTCCGATTTCTTCAAGCAAGCAACAGACATCAAATGTGAAGGCATAATGGTCAAAGTCCTCGACAACCTTGCCAATCCAGACCTCCAAGCCGAGCTAGACGCCGACAACACAACAGCAGAGAACGTCGAAACGAAACCACAACCGCCTCCAACACCATCAAAGTCCAAGAAGAAAACAAAATCGAAAGCCAAAGCCACTTCAGCCGACAACGACGACACCAACACAGAGAAGAAGTCCTCCCGCCGCAAAGCACTGCTAGCAACCTACGAACCCGACAAACGCCTCGACTCCTGGCTAAAAGTGAAGAAAGACTACGCAACCCACGCCGACACCATCGACCTCATCCCCGTAGCAGGCTGGCATGGCTCCGGGCGCAAAAACGCCTGGTGGTCGCCCATCCTGCTCGCCTGCCGTAACGACTCTACTGGCACACTCGAAGTGGTGACGAAATGCATGAGCGGCTTCACAGACGCCTTCTACAAAGTCAACCGCGAGCGCTATGATCCCGATAACGATGACGATCACAACAATACTCTCGGCTCGCAGCCTAGTTACATCGAATACCGCGGCCCGCAGCCGGCGGTGTGGTTCGAACCGCAAGAAGTGTGGGAGATGGCTTTTGCCGACGTCACGTTGAGTCCGACTTACACGGCGGCTATAGGGCTCGTGAGCGAGGAGAGGGGGCTGAGTCTGCGATTTCCGAGGTTTCTGAAGGTGAGGGAGGATAAAGGATTGGAGGAGGCGAGTTCGAGGGAGTTTTTGGCCGGGTTGTGGAGGAAACAGGAGGCGAGGGCGCCGAAGGACGGGGATAAGGTGGCCCCTGCGGTGGATGATGATTTCGAGTATTGAGTTGAGGTGAAGTGAGAAGAGGCTGGGCGCGGAGTGGAGGAGCGCGGTTCTGGCGTTGTGAATGGCGTGGACGGTGCCATACGTGGGACATACCTGATGACAAGACACCAGTTTCCACCAATATGAAGTGGACGATTGTCGTCGTGATCACACAACAGCTTGCCAGAGAGTACATCCATTCTCACTCAAATCAACAAGAAAGCGACATGTCGGCTCCACGACTCCTGCATTCCGTCGGTCCAGACTCTTCACACACATATCTGCAGGGCTGCTGCGAAACGCATCACCCGCCGCTCGTGCGCCTCTAGAGGCGAAAATCCATCGCCTAACACGCGTAAACCAGCAGCAAACACAACACATCTGCAGCTCCAAGGCCCGCTAAACCAAAATACACAAACACGAAGGCCAAGGGCGAGGCAACTCGCCTAATGCAGCTTTGTAATTCGACGAGGAACCTGGTCAAGCGAGGGACGTCGAGGGTCCTATCATGCCCATGTGCCACCCTCCAAAGATACGAGGTAACTTCTTGCTTGTTGTGGGTGAGACCATGGAGCCGGGAGTCGACAGTCGACCGATCTGCCGTGCAGGAGCCAATCGAAACCGTAATCGTATTCCAGAACTTGGGCGCTTGGCCCGGCTGAAGTGGTATCGCTTGTTCGTCAAGCGAAACCGAGGATTCGCTTCTCTGGCTGTTTTGGCGAGACTTTTCACTTCGACAGAGACTAATTCTCTCAGTCTGTCTGGTCTGGCTTGGAGGCTCTCGGGGGGAATGCTAGAAGCTAGTTGTGGGATTCGATCAATCGCGTGCTCACCGCTAGGTAGAATGCAAAGCTGATTGTCAGCCCACTGCTCTGCTATGCTTTGCACTATGCATGCAGTCGGCTTGAAATTATACTATACATCAGTCGTCGCGCGGCTGCTGTGTCGTCTCTAAGAAACAGGGCCGTTCAGTAGCACTACTGCCATCACTACTGTTCTGCATCGTTCTGGCGGTTCAGCGACGAGTAGCACATCTAGAAGTCGCATGTACACGGCCGGATAAGTGATTCGCGTCGCGTGATCGTAGCGCAGCACTACTTTCTGCAAGACGAAACGTGTGCCATGGTCAGGTGGGCTGTTCTAACTCCTCAATGGCTCTTGCAGCTACTTTGCAGTGGTGTACTGTCAGAGAGACTACTTGTAGCACGCAATTGCATATTCAGACTCGCTGCTTGCGCGTCACCACGGCGTCCATTCCTTTTGTTTCATCCATATTGTGGCTTGAGTACATGCGATTGCTGAGCGGGGAATCTTCCGGTCGTAAGTGTGTCCGACTGGTCGTCTTTGCAACGACGCATTGCGATGAGGTCCTTCGACGCTTGTGGGCTATCATGGTATTTGTCAGTGGATAAGACGAGCTAGTGATGCATGAAGCCTGTTATCTTGCTGCTTGAAAATCAAGCCCAACACGTTCAGGTTGAGTTTGAAATATGGTGATTTACTTCGGTATGGCCGCTCCGGTACGTCGCACGCGGTATATATTAAACATATGCATGAGATGACCGGGTATCATTAATCCTTGTACTCGTGGTCTGATGGTCTTAGCTTGACTGTTGAGGTCTGCAATGACACCGCCGAGGGTCCTTCTTGATTTCTATCGAGCTTCCGTGCCTTTGGGCTCGGTCGTCGTGTACAGACTTGCTCGTCAAGGTCGAAGACTAGACCGCCTCACGGAGGTAGTACTAGTATCCATCTGAGCTCCTCGATTGATACCTGCTAGGCACAAGGCTCTAGGACCGTAAAAGATCCAAGGTCTTAACGGGCACGGCGGATCTTCGCGATTCTTACTGCCGTGTTTTGCATTGAGATTCCTCACAGCAGTCGATCCTCGAGGACCTGTGCAGCTCAGGTCCCCTGTGGTCACTGACTTGCCCAGTGCCTCACATGATCTGCTAGGGCTGTGGAATAACTCTGTATTACTGTCTGTAGCACCAAACCATACTTCGAATCATGACGTACGTAAAGCGAGCAATCCAATTATCAGGCGGATACAAACTTGTTTCAAGGTCATTTCAGTCGTCATTCACTAGTGGTTCTCGAGACTCCGCGGCACATTCTGTAGGAATGCGGCGTACGTGGATGTACCGCAAATAAGCCCTACTGTCAATGGTCTGCCTCTCGCCGCGGACGTGCTTAATTGCAGGACGGTGCTGCCAAGCAAGGACGGCATTTCGGTAGGTAAAAGGAAGACGTGACGGACGTCGTCTGTAACGTCGAAACAGGCAGGAGGATCCGACGATAACACAGAATCGATAGCATCGTGCAATAAACCCTACTCGCGTTCATGTACGGAGAATCGCCATGCTGATTCAAGCAGACAGGTTCCGTGTCCTGGTTGAGCGGGTCACGAGCATCGACGTGGATCTCTATCTCACCCAACGGATGGGTCGTACATTCGTGATCCATCAACAGCATGATTCGCGGCAGGTATGAGGGCGTGTCGGCATAGATTTGTCCTTCGTGATCGACTTGACCTTACTCATAGTCAATCACTAGCAGACATCAATTGCGTAGCTGGGCTCAGTTCTGTCAGTCTTGCGACCTGTAGCATAAAAGATCCGCCGAAGTTGACCGGAAGTCGGGCAAGATAGAGGTTCTAGGCAAGAGTGGGGAGTGTTTCGGCGATTCCCGACTTCATCCTCTTGAGTCGACGGCGACATTTGGCCGGAAGGCCAACAACGGGGAAGCCGTAAGCGCTAAACCTATTGCGTCTCGTAAAGAGCAGTTACGCTTGTCGATCCTTAGACCTGGCTAGCTTGGAGACAAAACACAACTTCAGGCAGCGGGCAGCATCACTAACTGCGTAGGGGCAAAAATGTGGCGCTACAGTGACCAAAAGAATAGCTCGCCTGTAGGCTCACTCGCCTGTGGACCGCCAGCATGTCCTCATTTGCGTGTCGTCGGAGGCTACCGCGTTCGGAGCTGTCGAGCGTGCTCATGCGCACCGGACACCGCCAGAGTTCTGTATTACGCGCGCATAGTCTGGCAGTCTGTGTGGCTCGCGCAGCGGTGAGGTCGAGGTTTACGCAGATGCTTGATGCCAGCTTTGTGCATTTATGCGCGCAAGAGCAGTAGCGAATGCACCACTGGCATGTAGGACATAGTAGTGGCAGTTCACGCCCGGCCTGGCGCAGCAGGAATGGAGGAGACGACAGGGGCCGTGGCGTGCGGGAGCGTCAGTAGTCGAGAGCCGGGGCGTGGTGGCTTGCGGCAAAGCAAGCCCGGTGGAGCACATCGCCATCCTCCAATCGAGGCTACGGCAGGATGACTAAAGGTGTGGCGAGTCAAGCAGTAGTGCAAGCATCGCATCAGCCTCAAGGATTGGCGGCAGGATTCCAGGGATGGATGGATCGCGCGTGTGGGGTGGCTGGCCGGCCCAGCGCTCAAGGCGCAAGCCTCGCAGACCGGTGAGGATGGAGTTAGAGCGAGACGAAATGAAACGGGTGCGCCGTCGCGTTGCCCGATGCCCAGCCAATCCGCGGCACGCGACGACAGCTGCGCTCGCTTCTGCACGTGGACGCTGCGGCGGGCGATCTTCGAGACGGCCACCAAACCACGGCCACGCTCGCGTTCGGGTTTGCAGGGCGCGCCTCTAACCGCGATGAGCGACGCAGGGCTGAGGCTGAAGCGCATGTGTGCTCCACGAGGGCTTGGCCGGCAGCATGCGGCACCGTCAGTACGGCAAGGATTCGTTCTACGGCGCCGCGACGTCCTGTATCATGGGCGAGCGTGCACCCAGCGGCCGCATCGCTGCAGCCCGGAGCCGTTATGGCGTTGGGCGGGAGGCGCTGTTCTTGACCATCCTCCTGTCCCCGCGCGGTGGGAACCAGGCTCGCCGTGCGCTGGGCAGATGTGATCGTGTCGTCGAAGTGGCATGGAATGTGCCGGGGCTAGTGCCGATTAGCCTTTGCGCAAGCGATCAGAACCGCGTCCGTCTGTAAATCAAGTGGAGGCGGCCGGTGAAGGTGCCCGCTGGCCTGCCTCTTCAACGCACTTCAGCTCGCAGCACGACACGAGGCCTTGGCGCCTCGTCGCTGGCAGTCAGCAGGCACGCGGCAGACGCGTCTATGAATAGCATGCAAGTGCTGAGGCAGGATGGGCGATGACGATGCTGCTGGGAGGATGGTGGATGCTAGAGGAGCCGTCGCACGTCGCACTCTGCCTCCGCCGTGGGCCCGTCGATGGTGTCGATGGTGTCGATGGTTGGCCGCGTCGTAAACCATACTACTGTATGCTGGGCAGTCTACAGTCATGACAACGCCGCACGCGTGCTGTTGCTGGTAGCATGACGCACGCCTGCACGATCGTCGGGCGGTCGAGGGAACGGCATGAGTGACAGCAGCAGGCGTAGCTGCGCCCGATGTCAGATCCGATCGCCCAGCCTGCTGTAACGTGACATATGTGTGCCCCGACAACACTCCAGCACGCCCGTGGATTAGGCAAGCAGCGCGGCGCGCCATACTGCTATCCACGGTATAGTGCAGTCTTCGGCCGCCGGGGCTGAAGGGCAGCTGAAGATCGCTTGCCTGCCATCTCGACACCGCTATGGAAGGCATGTGCGCAGTGCAGTGCAGCGCAGCGGCGGCGGCGACAGTAGACGAAATGAGGCCTTGGGGTTCGTATGGGGCGGCAGGCGGGTGCGAGCAGCGGTGCAGCATCCCGGGCGATTATTCTTCACTACCGCTACCGCTATTATTGCCTACTGCTCCTGACCGGCGCGGTGGAGGAGGAGGAATCGGGGATATCAGCGCTCAGACAGCAGGGTTTGGGATGGCGGCAGCGTGGCAGGCATGGGCCGCCGGGCAACGCTGCCTGCGCACGACCAGCGGCCTTCAGCACACTGGTAGCAGACTGCCGCTTGACATGACTGGCGCAGATTAGCGCGGCAGGGCAGACGTAGCCACAAAGACACCGTCCTGACTCTGCGCGCGCCCGAGCGCAGGCAGGGACTAGAAGCACAAACGCTTCGGCATGCTGGCCCGCACGCTGTCGAGACGAGGGCAGGGGTCTGCATCCTTCACCCTCCGCGAGCACCAATCCGCTAGCACCGGCGCGGGTAGCATGTGTTGGTATGTGGGTGTACCTTATAACACACTCTCTGGCAGCCCCAAGGCGCAGGCTGGTGCTGCTAAAAGCGATCAGAACTCTCGGACGCCGGGCCCTTGCACTCTATGCTTTGACGTGCCTACCGCTGCTCACCATTGCCCACTGCCGCTATATCATAGCACCGATCCTCTTCTGTCGAGTCCCGGGTCCTGCTCTGGCCTAGTCACTACTTCTTGTAAGACACCACCACCTCGTCGTCTGCCCTCGTCGTGGTCCCTTCCTCCACCAACACCCTCCACCCAACCACCCACAGCTGCTGCATTGTATGTGCCATGGACTCACCTCTCCGCCAGTCGTCCCCGCCGCTCAACTACCGCTCGCGAACCGATAGCAGCCTGTCTGTTCACTCCAAGTCCATCTACGCCGGAATCCGCAAGAGGAGCTCCTCGCCGTCTCACTTCTCGGCTGCACAGGCGGAAAGGATTCAGCAAGCCCTCAATCCTTACTCCACTCCCGACTTCCAGCCCAGCTCCCTCATCTCTGCTGGACTTCAGTGGGCCACTCCTCAGCAGTCACCTCAACCACACCTCTTCCCCGACCAGACCAACACCGAGCCCTTCCCTCAGTGGGCTGCACCAACTCCTCCCAGATCTGACTCGGGAGCACCTTCTTTGTCCATCGACGGCAGCAAAGAGTGCACCGCTTCTGGAGCACCTTCAACCCAGTCATTCGACTTTGGACAAACCACATCATCCGCAGACATGAGGTGAGTAACGAAGTGGGTATAAGGTCGTTGCAGATCACTAACATCAACAGTTCGCTCGGGTTCCTTCTCCCATCGCAGTATGGCTCCAACCTCTACGAGTCTGAGTCCAATAGTTAGTACTATGTATCAGTTCAGTCGACAGACACTCGTACTGACATTTACAGATGGTGGTATGGAGCAACCCTTTCCGCCAATGCGCTCACACGCACCCTCAAGCGGACCTCCAGCCTTCTCGCACGCCGTTTCTTCGAGCCCTGCACTCTACCAAAGCCGACCCGCAGCTCCTCCTGCCAGACGCCCAGATGGACCTCCTGTCAGCAGCGCAGAATCTTCATACAGTTCCGGTTTCCCACGAATCAGCAGCCCGTACGGTGCGGCGCCTAGCTCAGACTACTCCATGGCATCGTCACAAACGATCCCATCGATCAGCGGATTGACACAAGGCTCTCTGTCGTCTCCGCCTTTAGGTCACATGGGCCAGTTCAACCACAGCGTTCCAAGGTCAGTACATTAATCACCCGGCTTGAAAGTATCCTAGCTAAGCTCCCACAGATCACAAAGCCTATACGATTCTGGTATGTACGGCCAACCAATGGGCAGTGCACCACCAGGAAGCCAAATGTACGCTTCAAGCAGAAGCCCGAGCTACCCAAGTCCCATGGTCGGCGGCGGTGCCAGCGAGATGATGCCAAAGCCCAACGGAAGCAGCGACGCGATGAGGGTGTTGAACCAACGACCCAAGCCTCAATGCTGGGATCACGGTTGCAACGGACGTCAATTCTCCACCTTCAGCAACCTGCTGAGGCACCAGCGCGAGAAATCTGGAACAGCATCGAAATCTTACTGCCCAAGATGCGGAGCTGAATTCACACGGACGACTGCACGCAACGGTCACCTTGCACATGACAAGTGCACCAAGACTCGCCGTGACTCGGAAGAGCAATAACTTTATCAGGACAAAAAGAATAGTCACTAGAGACGAATTCACAGTTCGAAAGCAATCCGCTGCCAGCGAGGTCCAGGTCGGAACGACTTAGGACCGATGTCCATTTTGGGACGCAAATCCATGGATTCAGCGATCTTTGAAGCCCTGATTCGTGTGTACACGTGGCGTAGCAATTTATTGCAGCGGAACACCTGAGACCTGGGGCACATCGAAAATGATGGCTCACTTGTCTGCATGAACCACCGGCCGTCTCGAAAGCGAGGTGATACGAATTACGATGTCGCCAATACGCAGAGAGAGCCGTGCTGAAATGAAGCGCCGGCGTTGTTGCGCGGAGGAAAAACGACAGCTCTGCTTTAGATCACGGCACTCTCTTCGGGGCTACTTGCGCTATCACAACGGACGACTCCACAGCGCCGTCTTGCCCATGGGCCACTTTCTACGCGCAAGACACACAGAGATCTACAAGACGGATACTTTTATGACTACTTTTCTGAGTTTCTCCGTGCGACTTAGCCGGATTGCACAAAGTGTGGTACTGGTGGGAATATGCAAAACGGTTTCTGACAGCCTAGGAGTCAAGTCCTGTAACTGTCTCGGTGTCTCCGAGCGATCAGCCCTTAGGGCCTGTGGGCGCGCTTAGCCCCGCGCCAACTCAGAATGATCAGTCGTTATCCATTACAGAATAGGCTTGCAGAGGGATCGAGCAAATATATCATGACAAACATAGATCAATTTCATCACAACCATCAAGGTAGTCTTCACACATGCCAGCAACTTCCCAATATAGCAAAACCCAACAGACTTGATCCTTCCACTCCATGCATCAGCCAAACATACTCAATAGCCAATCTATCCTCCATGTACAAGCGGAGATTGAAGTGACCCTCGTCACGTTCTCGTTTCGATTTATGCGAGCCCGCGGCGCCGTCACGCCCTCCATCTGCTGCAATGCAGCAAGCAGCAGGGCGGCTCAGCCAAGCAAGCCCCATGCAAGCATACATGCATGACAGCCAGCAAGTCACTCGCTAGCATGCCCGAGAACCAGGCATCAGCGTAAGACGGCCTCAAGTTGCGCCGGTGCCGCGAGAGAGAGGCGCGCTTCGCCAATTTGCCAGAAGCGGCCGGCGAGACGAACAAGCATGCCTGCATGCATGCCTGCAGGCATGCGAGAGTCGCGGTGGATCGGCACAAAACTCGCCTGCCAGCGCGAAATCTCATTGGCTCACTCGCTACCTTGGCCGTTGGCGCCCTGCCCCCCTTGCCCTCGTTCTTTACTTGTCTCTGCTTGCCGGTGGCCGAAGAGGCGGCCGTTGGGCCCAGCACGAGCATCCCGGGCGCGGCGTGTCGTTGAGTTTCGCGCCGTGCAGTTTTGCCTTTGCGAGCCTTTTGCTCCCTCGACCGTTTGATGGAAGATGCCGTTCTGTCTGCGCATCAGCGAGAAAGCCAAAAACTCATTCCCCGTGTTTGCGACTGACTGGTGACAAGCTCAGATCTGCGGCTACAATTCCATCATCGAGGTGCCGGACATCCTTCTTGTGGGCCGGAAAGTATCGCGTCTGTCTGAATCTTCATAGCCTTGTTAGGAAGTCGCTCATATTACGCTGCTCTTGCCACGCTTACGCCGCGCGCGCACATGAGTCGCGTGTGTGCGTTCTGCGACTACTGCTCGCTTCTGCTTCGTTTGGTACGCCGCACAGCAACCCACACCCCTTGTTTGGCCAGAGCTAGGCCAGCAGATCATCGCCAACCAGCAGCACTGCAGCCAGCGGGTCCTGACCTCCTGGGATGATTTTCCAGCACTCGATCTCACGCGATTATTATTGGTGCTCGACTCGAGGCATTCTTCTTGTTGTGTCGACGTGACCAGTCGGGCGGGGGGGGGGAGCGTTATTCGCAACCAAGATATTACGTCGATTTGGGCCAGCAGTGCGCTGCAGGCCGGAGTACGTCTCCGTCAACGAAGTCGATTCATCAAAGTCCGCCCGTGCAGCGCCCACTCCTACTGACTACTACCTCCGTACTACTACGCTGTCCTTCAGATCTACAGGAATCAGGAATGTCTCGGAAGAAAGCGGCAGGAACTCGCCGTCTGTCACCCCTGTGCCTTCAGGCCTTCTTCATCCTCTTGGTGAAAATCCTCAGATCCTCCCCAGCTGACCCTGTGCCGGCACTAGCGAGAGTGTGTGTTCGGTTAGCAGGGCCTGTAAGCCCAAAAACTTCGTAGTCACAGTCACTGTAACTTCGGATGAAGGCTATTTCGCTGGCTTGTCAGGAAAGCCAAAAGCTAATCTCCAGATCAAACATCGATCGCCATTATTCATGCCTGACGTGGGAGGGCAAGACTCGACCTCGCAATGTTTTCCTATTTCGTCTTAAGCCGCAAATTTCCCTTGACTTGCTTGGTTGTTCGCCTTGTGACAGGGGATGCTCAAGCCGCCTGGCCGTTGTGAAGATTGGATCTTCCTCCTAGCGGCTCCCTCTTGTCACGCCTTTGCGCCGGGACTCCTTTCGTGATCCTCGCTCTTTCGCTTGTGGCGTAAACGGGCTCGACGCCGTTTGCATGGGCGTTGAAATTCCGCGAATGTGCCAGAGAACGGAAGTTATTGACGGGAGTGCGGATCCTGCCTTCTTGATACGATCACGTGCCTTCTCGTGCGCACGCCTGCCTATTCCCATCTAATCCCATGAGCGGATCTAAGCGTAAACTTGACTCGCGCGCGACTTCCCCACCACGTGCAGTCATGGGCAGGTATGACACAGTTGGAGAACGTGGTCTCGACGATGATGTGAATACATCAGTCTACGCAGACGCCCATGCCATACCACTCGAATTGCCGTCTCCCAAATCCATCTCATCGAAATGTCCTGCTCCGTCTGATTTCCATCAGCCCCTCGCTGTCCGTACCGAGTCCACCGACCACGTAAATCTGCACCGACACGTTCCTAGCCACGATGTACCAGTCATTAACACAACAATTTCGGACCCACCAGCTACATACCAACTCCAGGCCATTAAAGATAGTAACAAGCACATATAAGCGGACAGGGCGATGATCCGCGTGTGACCCGATCGTGAGCGTACTTTCTGAAGCCGAACGAAACCAGCTATTGGCATCGGCGCATTGCAAACATACGCTTAGCGACTGGAGTCCGTTGCCATACAATCCTGTATCAGCAGTCATCCTTGAGGAAGAGAAAGAGGTGTCTGAGTTCTACGACCTGTTGAAGGGGTGCTATGGCCTCTATATTTACATTTGAGCCTGATCCACCACGAGTGGCATCGCCGTGGCACGATGTTGCGCCTGGGACGCCTGTAACATCTACGTCCACACCGCATAATGGTATGAGCAATGGCAATGATGGCTCTCCTCAGGCTTCAGGCTCGACTGGGGCAAGCCCTCCTGCGATTCGCTTGCAGGCCGAACCACAAGAAGGTCCAGTAGAATATAAGTTGCACCTACTTCTGAGGACAAGACGGAAATTCAAGGCTAGCACCACTTCAAATGTCGTTGCAGGCTCACGACGAAAGAAGAATTCGGGCATCACGAGCTCTCGAACAGCCCCTGAAGTCGTCACACCGGAAAGCGGCACTACCACACTTTCATCGGCCTCTTTGACGAAACAGACTCGTCAGCTCAGGCTAGAGCAACTCACAACGCAGTTGCTCTGGCGGTTGCAGCAATCTTCGCCACATCATACGTCTTCCGCGACGAACATCATTCTTCCTTCCCTTCCCGAGGCACTTCCAGAATTGCAAGCACCTCAGCAGCCAGCAAAATTGCTACACGGACTGGAAGAGAGTCAAGGTGCACTTTATGAGATTGGTGTCTCTGACGATGGCACGCTCGTGGGACTGGCAGAAGACGAACTTGAAGAGAGCCTTAACAATCTGAAAGCTATGGCCGCGTGTCTCGGCTGCAAAATGGAGGTACTTCGACGCGAAGTTGTCGGTTCATGTCAATGGTATGATGACAACGGAAAGCTGCAGTCCGGAAATCTCTTCGTAGCTGAAGCTTATGTGACGCCCTGTCTGACCCAGGCTACTCCCGCTCAAGCAGAATATACTTCTAAGGCCGCAGATGTGCAAGCACCTTCATCTGAAGACACTGGCAAGGCGACAAGGGCAACAGAACAGTTGCGCATTACCATGACTGGTCCAACAATGTCTGGCAAATCTACTTTGCTGGGTGTTCTTACAACATCTACTCTTGACAATGGCCGAGGAAGCAGCCGGCTGAGTATGCTGAAGCATCGACATGAGATCACTTCAGGGGTCACTAGCTCTGTCACGCAGGAACTACTGGGCTACCAGGACTCTGGCAACGATGTAGAAGTGGTCAATTATGCTACTGAGAACATAGCTTCATGGATAGACGTGCATGACGCAGCTGGTGGGAGCCGGTTGGTATTTGTGTCAGATTCTGCGGGCCATCCTCGATATCGACGTACGACCATGAGGGGTCTGGTGGGATGGTCGCCACATTGGACCTTACTCTGTGTACCTGCCGACGACGCTGAAGACACTGGCTCGAGCAGCACTTCGCAGCAAGCAGCCTCGGCGTCGGTACCAGACCTTGATCTTTCAGGTGCTCAACTTGATCTTTGTCTAAGACTAGGCCTACCACTGGTGGTTGTCATAACAAAGTTGGACCTGGCATCGAGGAACGGCCTCAAAGGTACGCTTAGCAAGATTCTTGACGCTTTGAAAGCGGCTGGTCGCAAGCCTGCCATTTTGCCGAGTGCTCCAGGTAATGTTTCTGAGGAGCAGCTCCTGACGATCACAAACGAGACTCTCGAGAAGGCGTACAACACGGCTTTGCCACTTCTCAACGATCCTCTGGGTACCGTGCCTATCGTTTTGACCAGCGCTCTGCAAGGCTCTGGCATCAACAACTTGCATGCTCTCCTGCACGAGCTTCCACTCCCCAGCGACAACCAGACAGGTCAGAGTTTCTCGTCAAGCATCTTTCATATTGAGGACATCTACACAAAGCCAGCAGATGTGGAAGGCGTGATCGTTTCTGGTCGGATGCGGTCAGGACAGATCTCCGTTGGAGATACTGTAGTACTCGGACCATTCTCTACGCACGCTGACTGCGAGGACTCCGAAGACTCTGACGAGCGCCCGAGGAGAAGATCATCGAGCCATCTGCCGTCATCCCGCTCATTCCCCGGTGCCCTGCGTGACTTGCATCTCAACTCTTCACGGTTCACATCTCCTGGACAAGAATGGAAGAGAGTCAAAGTCAGCAGCATTCGTAATCTTCGGCTGCCTGTAGCATCTCTGCAATCGGACCAAGTGGGCACCCTCGCCATCATTTTTGAGGACGATGACAAGCTGAACATGCCTGCTTCTATTGCTACGGCTTTTGCTCGCATCAGGAAAGGCATGGTCCTCGCGGCTGTCCAGCCTACCTCGACACGTTCTTTCGTAGCCGAATTTTCCAGAGAAGATCTCACTTCCTTGGCTGTAGGCAACCACGTTGTCGTCTACATCGCGAGTGTTCGTGCTTCTGCAAAGATCGTTTCGGCACGTGTACCGGATAAGACAGATTCGCCAGACGCGGCACAGAGCTGCTCTCAAGATCACTTCACTTTCGACGGCGAATGCGACGAAGTGGTAACGGGCGACGGAACAAATGAAAAGATTAGCATTGCGGGTATGGTGACTGCGAAGAGCTTGCTTGTCACTCTGCGCTTCGATTCTTCGAAAGAGATTGCTTTTGTTGGCGATCGAGTGTTGATCATGCCGGGTGGAGGACCAGGACTATTGGGCGGACAAGAGAGGGGACAGAAGGGTGTCGCAGGATTGGACGGGTTCGTTGGAAGTATTGTTGAGGTCAATGGATGATATCCGGGGCACTGTCACGTATGGCACTCTTGATACGAACATGCATCAGAAACAGACCCAGGTACCTACGACTTTACGCCTCCGCTGAATATAGCCACTGCCCATCGATTGTGAAAGATCTTGCCAAATCATCGGTACATATAGCTTTCTCTCACGCTTGCACAGTCTGCAATGCTACGACAGCATACAGCAACATGACTTCCGCGCCCTCACCCTCGCTACTAGACAGCTTCGCTAGAACATTGTGCAGTCGTATCGAAGCACCATACCAGCCGATTCCAAGAATAACTCCAGACCCAAGCGACGACCCATTATTACAGGCAGTGACATGAAATCATAGCTCACCTCTCAACGTATCCCAGCATCGTCCGGAACAGTCCCCCGAATACGTCTCCACTTCCCGCCATGACTCTTGTGATCGTGTATGCCGGTCAGCAACGCAAGCAAGGGAAGCAAAGCAAGCCTCGCACGCCGCTCCGTCTAGCGGATCGAGTACCGAATCGAGGAAGACGCAATCTTGGGTTCACGAACGCCTTCCTCGCTTGCGAGGAGCTGAAGAGCGAAGTCCAGGGTTCATGTCGTAGCGCGAACGATTAATATCAAGAATCCCCGCCAGAGACATCGCTATGCCGGGACTCAGTGACCGCCACTAGGAGTTGATCAGAGAGCACCCTGGATGGCGGGCGGACGGACGGCTTCCACGCTTCCTGCGCATCCCATCTCGCGTGCCATTGCAGGGGTGGCTATTGGTTGCTCCAAGGATGCGCAGGCAGGTCACGGGCGGATTTGTTGGTGGCGCATGCTCTGGCGTCTGCATGTGCATGTGCATGTGCCGCGCCCCAGCAAAGCGGAGCACACGTTGACGAGAGGGATTTTGACTCGCGTGGCAGCCGCTACAGCGCTGTGCTGCACGAACTACTGCAGTGTGCATCCCGCTTGCAGCCAGCCAGCCAGCCATACGTGCGTACTGCGTGGTTGCTCTGTTGCTTTAGGCGAGCGTGCAGGTCGGACGGGTCGCTTGGCTGGTCAGGTGGGCGGTTGTTGACGCGGGTAAGCGAGGCGCGCCGCGTGGGCGGGTACCGTCGGTGCTATCACTCTGGTCTTGTTGATTGCTGCTGCTGCTGCTGCTCGCGGCATAGGCTTCTATCACGAGATCAAGCGGTTGTGGGTGGGTGAGTGATGTGTCGCTCGATGGCACGATGATTTGGAACAATATCTCATGCCTTCTCCCTACCTGAATAGGTGCACAAAACATTGTCTAGTGGTCTCTACTTTCGATCGTATAGTATACGCAGATCGTTCTCACATGTTTATCTTCCTATGATACAACATAGCACAATAGGTCCTTGCCAAAAGCGATATATGGCTTGCAGTCTTAGTCTGGCAGAGAAACACGTCTATTACCGCAAAGCTCAGAGCTGCATGTACTCACTCTTGTTTAATTTCATTCGTCCTCTGTTGCTTTACATCGGATCGCCTTGTTCACTGGGGTTTGGGGTTAGTATTTTGCCATCCAACGAATGGACAGTCATCAACAAGTCTCTGGTAATGGCTGCTTGTCAGCTTATTCGGACGGACAAGTGGTACCTACGTGGCCAGAGTCTTATCGTACAACGAATAAGAGAAGAGCAAATCCAAGAAGTATGTCACAGATGTATGGCAAACTAGAGTGCCTTTTGAGACACACTGGAGACATGAAAGACATCGAAAAGTCACTGCAATACCAAGGCCAGCCATACAATGAAACGTCTGAGGACCTCTGTTGATAAATCTCCATAACCCATTACCCGTACACGCCATCAATGCAACGATATTCATACCCTTCAAACCAAACCAAATGAAGAACCCACTACTACGTCAAACAATCAAGGGCATTCCTCCCCATTCTCATGCTCATGATACCTCACACACAACCCCCTCCCGGTCCAAGGCTTGCAACCACCCACATCCTCCCCAAGCACAATCCTATCACCTCCGCTCTTCCTCACACAATCCCCACAAAAAGCGCGATCACAACCCACGCACTTCTCATGACTGATACCCGGCTTCAAAACTTCCCTACACCCCTCGCAAGCCTTCGTGGAACTATAGCTGCTGGGCCTCCAGGGTACGAGAGAGTGTCTACTTACGCCCTCCGGACCCGGGCGCTTGAGTTTGACGACGAGCTCGCGCAGGAATTTGGCGTGCCACTCGTCTTTGTGCGTCTCGAGCAGCTTGTCGGTCTTCTTGTAGGCGAAGAGGTCGAGGATCAACGACCGCAAGGGTGCTGAGGCGCGGATTTGCTCGTAAAGGATTCGCGTGTCGCTGGGCGTCGGGACAGAGTTTGTGGCTTCGCTGAGGCGTGCGATGTTGCTTAGGATGTGGTTGCTCAGGGGCGTGGTGAGGAGACGGTCACTGAGGCCGTAGAGGTCAATTAGCAGGAAATATTTGGGGCTGCCGGCGTGGTTGCGCAAGCCGCCGTCGGAAGCGGCTTCGGCTTGGACCAGTTGTGTCCAGGGAGTGGGCGCGTGCATCATGTGGTGATGGTGGTGAGGAGGGAGGTGTGGCACTTGGTATGCTGGGCCGGGGATTGTGAGTGAGCCCGTGTACAACCATTGCAGGAACCATTCGAAAATTTCTGGCTTCTCTTCAGGCAGTCGAACGGTCTGATCAAGGCCTTCAGCGAAGGTAGAGTTGAGAGCTGCGGCGAAGAATGGGCTGGCTGTGGTCAGGAGCTCTTTGTGCACGAGATAGGTGATTGCCGGACGAGCAGTATTCTTTTCGTCGCCGACGACAACAGTAGCCATAGCGCTGAAGTTGCGGAAGGCGGTACGTAGAGGCACCTTTGTGGGCGTCCGACCAGGGCGTGGCCGTGAGACGGGCGGCGCTGGCGATTCGCTATGATGTGACAATTCTGATGCAGAAGAGGGCATTGGAGATGGTTGCTCGGTGGGCGGAATGCCCTGAATGGCCATAGCCATAGCTGGTGTCACAGCAGTGGACCAGACGCCCGCAAAGGATCGTACAGCCTGATTTAGTGGTGTTCTCGGTAGTGGAGGCAGATTGCGAAACCAAACAGGTTCCTCCGGTGGATCCAGTGTGGATGGCGCTGCGGTGGGGATAGAGATATGTGATGTCTTAACAAGATACTACCGCCGTCGCTCCAATGCTAGAATGAGAACAGTGCAAGCCTAGTGTAGAGGAGATAGCGGTTCCTAGCAGTGGGAACTTGAGCGAAGCAACTTACGGTAAAGCAAGCAAGAAGTCACAGTAGCCGGTGACGGCCATATCTTACCGTTTGCCATCGAGCTTCATGGCCGCGGATGGACGATATGTGTCTTTGTTGCAAGCGGCCAAACATGGACAGGCGGCGCCGGAAGCGGCCGACTCGAGCAAACTTGAGCAGATACCATATAAGATAGCTCTCTTGAGCAGTTAGGGACCAGTCTACCGAATCTCCATAGGCTCGGCATCGCGATCTTCTGGCTACAGCGGTACTGCCCTTAGGATATCATGGCACGGCGCACCAAGGATATGTATTGTGCGGTTATCAGCGTTGGCTGTAGTGGGTACGGGACGTGGCACGTGGCATCAACATCCGTGGAATGCATGGCGCGAACGCTCGAAATCCCTGAGTAGCAGATCAGCGCAGACAATGAACAATAATAGCATTGCGCTTGCCCACAAACGAGCACCCAGTAACCCTACCAATGTGAGCACCTGGAAACAACAGTAGTAGCCAATAAGAGGATATCTCCCACGCGGGAAAGTAACATTCGAGCAGGGAAGGGAATTGTTTGGTGAAGTTTGGGCTGTGATGATGATGATAGCAAAAGCTATACCTCTGTAGCTACACATGCAAGCTGGCCTCGACTAGTAGTGTCAAGCTGCTGAATCTCGGTGTAATCCAATCGCGCACGCTGTCCGTTCTTTGTTTGAGTCTTCGCCAGGAGCAAGCCCCAGCCACCGCGCTGGGTCTCGATATGCGCTGGAATGCATCGCAGAACTTCTAAAAGCAACATCCAATTGGTTTTGATGTCGCATGCATTTCCAAAATGATCTCGTCTCGGTCGTTGTCCGACTTCAGTCGTCTAGTAGAATTTTGCCCGTTCATGGTTCTTGGATTCAACCTCTGCTGTAAGCCATAAGCTCGTATGGGGTCTCAACAATGTTTGGAAGAAGAAGATGCGGGATGATTACGATCAACGAAAGGGAGGAGTCAAAGCAAGGAAGAAAAAGGAAGAAGAGTAATAAAACGAACGGTCATATGATGTGAAGGTATTTGGTTATCGTACAGTCGTCCCCCGGGCAAGTTTAACGCGGCATAGCAGCGTTGGAGTTCTTGCTCGACTCACCCAATCTGGAATAAAGCATGTAGAGCGCCATCTGGTTGCACTCTTGCGTACCGGTAATGGTGACCAAGCGCTCGTTGTTGTTGTCCTGCGGTTCATTGATCTTGATGACACTGCCGCTCAACTGGCGTATCTCGTTGATCTTGGCGCCACCCTTTCCGATGATCGCACCGACCATGTCGTTGGGAATGAAGATCTGCTGGGTGATCGGCTGTCCAGGGAACGCGGCACCACCCTGCATCGGCTGCTGTGGCGCAGCAGGGCCTGGCTGTGCGGGTCCAGCGTGGCCGTACGGCTGCGGCTGCTGTGGACCAGCGCCAACATACGGAGTGCGAGGTGAGCCAGCAGTGTAGCCCATCTGGCCCTGAGGATGCTGCATCGGTGGCTGACCCTGCTGGTAGGGCATGGCGTACTGTGGAGCAGGAGTGCGTCCAGCGGGCAGTCCCTGCCTGCTACGGTACTGATCGGGGTGACCCATCTGGCCGCCAGCATGCTGAGGAACATACGGGACGACTTGCATACCGCCAGGGACAACACCTTGGGGACCACCGTGACGGACGGCATACGCCGAAGCTGCTGGGCCACCGAAGCGTTCAGTCAGTTGCTCTACAAGTGTGCTACCGACGTAGTAAGTCGCAATGTGGACAGCATCAGCAACACCAAGAACAACGAGCGAGCGCTCGGTGGACAGGGGCAGGCACGACTCCGAAGCGTTGAGACGTGCTCCAGAGGCCTCCTGAATCTCGCGAATCCTGACACCCTGCTTTCCAATGATGGAGCCAATCAAGATGTGAGGAATAAGCAAGCGCAGAGGATATGTCTTCGACTGTGGGGTAGAGGGCTGATCGAGGGGCTCCTGGTTGAGTGTGCGAATGATAAGACCGAAAGCCTTGGGAAAAGTTAGTCGCTGTTCCGCAATTTATTTCAAGATGTTCAGAAACAACGTACCTTTGCAACGGCATCGACAAGACCACTGACTGTGAGAATGCGCTCAACTGCGCCTCTGGAGTATTCACTGACAGTGCACTTTGCACCAGCCATGCGACGGATCTGGCTGACGTTCTCACCACCCTTGCCAATGACGGTCGCGGCTTCAGCGCTCGAGATGATAGCGCGCACGTGCAACCAGCCAGTCTCATCACGCTGATCATGGTGCGGCGGGTGAGAAGAAGCGCGGTTGTCCTCAGAGGCGCTTGTTGACTGGACCGGCTTGGTCTCAAGAATCTGGTTTGTGGCGGCAGTTCCATTGGCTGACACGGGCGCGTCGGGGACTACAGTGTCACCCTGCTTGTCGGTGGCTTCAGCACCAGAAAGCGCTTTGACGTCTTCAGAGGCCTCGGTTGCTGGCTTGTCGTCCTCGGATTTGACCTCATCTTCGGCTTTCACATCGGCAGTTGCGTCGATCTCTGCAGCACCGTCATCTCTGACGACCTTGTCAAGCGCGGGACGCTTGGCGTCCGGGCCATCAGTAGGACCAGAGGGCGAGGAGGGCTCCTCGAGGGGACGCTTCTGAGACGGGACAGAAGTCTCGTGGGGAGTCTGAGGTTCAGCCATGGTTCTTTCTTTGAGATGGGTGTGGAAATGTAGTATTCGCGAAAAAGCTGTCTCTTTCAAAGAGCTGGCTGTTTTGATTGCCTATCTGTCTTGACTTGCACCTAACTAGGCCGTGATTGCCAAAGGAGTGGTGGTGTAGTGGCAGACAGTTGGGATGGGAGGAAGTCGCGTTGGTGGTAAGAAAGGGCTTTGTGATGGGTGCAGTGCTCAAGGAGTGCAAGACAGCGGTGGTCGAGAGGTGGTGGTTGTGGTATTGGTGGTGTGGACAGGAGCTTGGAAGCTGGAGGTGAAGAGTGTGCAGTGAGCGATGGACAAGTAGGGGCGTGCTTGTGCGCGCGCGAGAGAGGAGGAAGAGGTCGGTGTAGGTTGAATTGAGGAGGTCGCTGAGGAGAAGGAACCCGCGTATCCCAGCTCTTTGCGTACTTAGCCTGCGCGCGTTCGCGACAAGGACCACCAGGCAGCGCTGGCTTGGAAGATGCAGTACTGGGGGTGGAGAGTGGAACGAGGAGTCGGGGTGGAGGAAGTCGTGCTGTCGTGTCGTCGAGCAAGCAAGCAAGCGCAAGCAAGGTCGATAGTCCAAGCTCCCCTTAGCGCGCGGCAGCGGCCCGCTGACGTGATGCCTCAGGCCTGCTGACGATGAGCTCCAAACACTACTGTAAGGTGCATGTACTGTATTGCCAACGCCAAACGAAAGTCACAACGAACTTCAAGTGTTCAAACCTTCATCACGGCCCTACTACAGCTATGATGACTTGCTTGTATATATACATCTTGCCAACACACATTTAGAAGCCAACAACTTCATGACAGTCGCTTCTCCAGCATGGACAACTTCATCTCATCTCGTTTGCCTGACTTGAGAAAAACACACATAGACACCAAATGTTCGATGCTGAAAGTGACATAGTCACACGTATTCGTTCGTTTTTTGCTTAAGGAGAAGTCTTTCATATCGTCAACAGGCCAATACATCTTCTGATCTCGAATGCTTCGATCGTTGAAAAACTGCGTCGACGTCCAGCATCGACCGGCGAAGTAGCTGCCACGCTCTTGTGTCCACACGAAGCTAGTCACAGCTGCTGACCGCCATGCGGTAGCGGTCCGGATTCATTGGGATCGTTCTCGTCCACTTCCACTCCTTGAGCTTTCCCTTCGTATCGAATGGCAGCTCGAACCACTCATCGCCAAGGATCTCCACAACTGCTTCGATCAAATCGGCATCGGTCAGGCCTTGCCTCCTGGTCTGTCTAGCCTGCGGATCAGCGTGGAAGACTACGATGAAACACGCCAGCCAGTTGGCGATCTGGACAGAGAGACGCACCAGGTCGTTCTCCATTTCGGCGACCAGGGCCTCGCACTCGATTTCTCGCGCAAATCTCTCAGGGGTCGGTGCACGATCACCCTCGCGCTCGTGTTGCTGCTAGGCAAGCCTAACTTTGCGTGGAATGCGCTTGAAATACCCGTCCCCCAAGATTGGACCGTTGTCCTCCTGGAGCTTCTGCCTCGCAATCTCTGCGATCCATGAATCGTGGTCGAGCTTCTTCGGCAAGCTGGTACGCAGCATTGGCAGGAAATGTTCCTCAACTATACTTTTCACAACTGCGAACGTGCCGCATTCGTTCTGCACGTCTGTGCTTTCCTGCACTTCGTCCAGCCATTTCTTGATCATGGCTCGTGCCCCTTCTGTTGGCTCCTGCGATGAGCGATCCGCACGACGCGCAATGTAGCTGTTGAAGATGTCATCGTACTCCCACTGTATCAGAGTGCGATTATCCCGGTCAATAAGGACGCCTGTCCTTCTCGACACACTCATCAGCTCCGCAAGCCGATCCAATTCCTGTGTCTCTTCTTCGATAGGGTCGTCGATGAGACTCAGTCCGTGGAAAGCGGCATGAGGGATGTCAATGTTGTCGTCGGGCTCGCCGGTGGTCTGGATCATGTGGTCCACCACCTCACTGTACTCGAGTGCTGCAAGCTTCTCAAACCTGCACATGGCTGATGCTTCTCCTCGAAAAGGTCGACTTGTGCGTGACTGGACTTGGTTTGTGTGGCGTGGTGCCGAGTCGTTCTTTCGATGTCTGCTGCGGAAAGACTGACAGGGCCTAACGCTGCGAATCACCTGTTAAGGAATGCTGAGAGCTTCGTTCCACAATGCTAATTGTGATCCAATGCTCGAGGTCTTTGTTAATCCTCGTTCTAGTCTCGCTGGATGTTGACTTGTCTTTGTCCGATCCCCTTGTATCGGAGGTTTGTGACCTGCAGGCTGCCAACGCTGGACTGACGCTCAGCGAAGCCTTTGTTCCTCGGTTTACCACTGCCTCGGATCAATGGCACACTGTCAATAGGATCCAGCGATCGCTGCGGCTCGGAGCTATGCACTTCTATCTCTACGAGAAGTGCGTTTCTGGCGGGATGAGCTGTGCGCACCTAGCATGGCACTAACAGTGAGAGTATGAGATGGACGATCAACGAGAGAGCACAACGTCATTCCGCGTCTTAATGCCCCCTCTGCAACACAATGGACAGACTTCACCAACCTGTCTGCAATGCCAACACGACACCTTGGCCATGGTCCGCATAGGCTTTGTGTATATATATATAATTCACCAATCAATTAGAAAGACACGGATGACAGCTTGCTATTGCTTTTCATAGGCATTGTGCATCAGTCTTCAAATGTGTTGTGTCTGCTCCTTTCCGTCACTGATTAAGCTCACTAGAGTGGCTATATCATGGCACAGGATCCCGACCTGATGGCATTGGACACCAAAGCAGCACAGACACCAAAGCCAGAAACCAAACATGAACAGCACAGAGAACATGTCTATTTCTGGCAACCAAGTCTTTGCACCCTCGTCTCCAGTATGGACTGACTTCATCAATGACGAGTATCTCGTCGATGATCAGCCCAAGCTGGGTGACGAGGCGTCTTTCCAACCGCCCCCTACTAGACCAGAGGGCGAAGAGAGGCCGGTCACGGACCTCGTCCAGCCTGAGATCATCTCGAATGATGAAGAAGCTGAGTTCTACGAGAATCTCTTCGATGGTCATTTCGTTGCGAATAAGTCTCAGTTGGGCAACGGTGCGTTTTCACCAACGCTGCTTATCAACCCTCAGAGCGAAGAGGGCCTGAAAGTTGACCCTGCTCAGTCTGAGATCATCTCAGCCCCATCACAACCAGAGGCCATCATGTCGAATGACGGAGACGTCGAGATATCCTTTGATGCTCAGCCTCAGTCGGACGACGAGGCATCCTCAGCATTATCATTTTTCGACCAACATGACGAGAAGATCCCGGCCATGGACCTTACGCAACTTGAGGTCGTCTCGACCATATTGCCGTCGGACGTCATCATGTCGGGTGATGAGGATGATGAGTACCCCTTTGACAATCCGTTCCAGTCGAAGAATGGCACGTCCTCACCATGGTCACCTTCCGATTTCAAGGATGAGAAGAGCCCGGCTGCGGACCTTACGCAGTCTGAGACCGTCTCGGACCCTCCACGACGAACAGTCGTCATGTTGGATTATGAGGTAGAGGAGTTCGTCATCAATGACATGCGCCTTGAAACCAATGTAGGTGGCCGCCAATGGATCATTGAAGGCCTACTCGACAAGCATGTCACAATGGAACAGGGCAAGCGTAAGGTTGAGTACCTTGTGTCATGGGAAGGCGAGTGGTCCATGGAAGACAAGACCCAATGGGTTGAAGCCAAGAACATCGATCCAGACGAAGTCGCTCTATACGAAGCTGCCATCCTCAAGGCGCTCAGCGTTGCGACTCTCTCTGAGCAGATCAAGGCTTCGGCCGCTTGTGCTTTCCAGGATCTCCAGGCCGCCGCCGTTGGCTGGGACCTCGAGCATGAGTCGTCTTGCAACGACGAGGATCAGCCCATGGACGACAAGCACGAACCCATGGACGACGAGGATAAACCCATGGACGACGGAGGTGAGGACGACGCCTCTGACCTCGACGAGGGCGATGATTCCAGTGCTGACAGCGACGACGACAGCGAGTATAACCCATCTGATGACTAGATGGACAACGCTGCCGACGAAGGCTTTTAAGAACAAGCACGGGACGGTGAAGCCTCGCAAGAGGACAGTGACTACGAGATGGAAGATACGGCTCCAGAAAAGTAAGTGCGATCTTTCTTACCTTAACATAGCGTGGCGTTCTGTTTACTTCGACACTGGTCATTGGACTGGGTGTCATTTCAAGAATTTGAAACTGAATCTAAATCATTTACCAAGCAAAATTTATGAGCAAGATGCTCATCTTTCTGATGTCTCGTATAAGTTGCCATAAGCCTCGAGTTCAGACACGAATGTATAAAAGTAGAGTCAACATTGCTAGAATGCATTGCAAAGACTCGCGAGTCACTCAAAATGCAAGAACTAACTAAAGCATAAGCACAACTTGCCTCCGTTCCGTCTTTCTGAAGTCACGATTCACCGGCCCGTCAGGCAAATACGGACGACACTTTAGCATTGATCTGGAAAGGCATTGTGAATCGATCTTCAGACACGTCGTGCCCTCCTTCACTTGACCGATAAGTGAATTCGATTAGTGACGAAAAGACGGACGACACCTCGCTATCGATCTTCACACGCATTGTGCCCTCCTATGTGAATTGGTCTTCAAACGCGTTGTGTCCAACTCTCTTTCACTAATCGGATTCACCAAAATGTCTATATCATGACCCTGGATCCTGACCGGATGGCATTTGGCACCACAGCAGGACACACCAGAGCAAGATGGAGCACCAAAACCAGAACGTGCCCATGACCTCCGCTCAGGATATGACCGCCTCTGGCAACCCGATTTTTGCTCCCCCAAGCCCGACCTGGTCTGAGTCTGACTTTGGCAACGACCAGACCCAAGCTACCAACCACGTTGCCGTTGTGTCTCCTTCTGCTGAGCTGCAGATTGGTGACAGCCACGTCACAAAAAAGTCACAATCCAAGGTAATTACAGCCCCTGTCGCAGCTGAGCTCACCAAGGCAGACAAGGAGGACGGCCAGTTCACCATGGAACACCTCCTCAACAGTCGAATTGTCAAGAGGAATGGAAAGTCTGTCACCGAGTACCTCGTCTCCTGGGCAGGTGACTGGCCTAAGAAGCTGAAGACCAGCTGGTCTATGGCCTATGACATTGACCCAGCCGAGATCGCGTACTTCGAGGCCACCAGGCCAAAGAAGACATCTGGATCGAAGGCAGTCGATGACTTAATCGCCAAGTGCATGCAGCCCTTGTTTGATCTGGAGGCTACGCTGGGCGGCTCAGATTCCGACGACGAGTCGGCCTTGTCGGAAGATGATGACTTCATCAATGACGAGGGCGAGGACGTCGAGTCCAGCGATGAGGAGAGTGAGGGCGATGATGAGAGTAGCGAGTACTCTCCAGAAGACGATGAAATGGAGGTCGACGACCACCCTTCGGGCTGCAAGACCTCCGAGAATGATGCCTCCGAGTCTGACTTGGAAGAAATGGAAGTCGACAACAAGGCTCCGAAAAAGGAAGCCTTGAAGAAGGAGGAGTCAAGCGATGACTCTTCTGACTCTGAAGGGGATGCTGATGGCGAGTAAATCTCTCAGGAAGAGCAAGATCTCCTCGACAAGCAGAGCATCTTCAAGAAAAAGTGAGTGAAAACTTCTTTTGTCGACGACACCGGGACGGTTCCAGGACCGGGACCCGAGGACCAAGACTCAAGCCCCCGAATAGACTCTGGAGGTACACATGCGATCTCTTTGATATTCACTTAGCATAGCGTGGCGTTCTTTTATTACTCGGCACTAGTCATTGGCTAGTTGTCGAATCACATCTTGAATTCAAAACTTCGTACAAACCAAATCTTTGGGGCAAGATGCTCTACCTCCCAATAATCCCATGTGATCCGTGCTGAACAATATTGTGAACCTGATGCCAAAAAAATGTATAATAATATTGTGAACTTTGCCAAAAACTACGTGAAGGACTCGCAAGGTACTCGAAAAGAACGCAAGGACTAATCAAGACAAGCGATCCGGGTATCAAGCAAGCCATCTCAAAAAGGAAGCAGACATTCCAAGTATTGCAAACATTGCCGAAGAAGAGCAGAAAAAAATGAGGTGACACAAGCGATCAAATCCGGTTCCTATCTCAACTGTCCCTCTCCCAACTTAATCTTGCCCTCTTTCTCTCATCCTTCCAATAAGCAGCATGAAGCTACAAAGCCGGCATGGAAGGCACATGTCTTATATTCGGAGAAGGCGGCGACAGCTCTGCCCTCCTCCTAGTGGCGAGCTCGCTCGTGGATCGAGGCTTTGGTATAACAGGGGGAAGCAGCCGGTGTTTTTGTTGTGCGTTGAGAACGGCGATCGAGTCTCTCGTCAAGTCGTGAGGTGATCCTTCCTAGAAAGCACCTCTGATCTTTGCGTACAGCTCGGTGTCGAGGAAGTTGTAGTGTGTGTCTGAAAAACAGAAAGGTGCGCGTAGAAGGGTTTCGGCCGTGGGACGGTCGGCGGGGTCGCTGGGAGGATATGTCAGTAATTGCTTTCGTGCACAAATAGAATGATTGGTACTTACATGGTGAAGCAGTCGTACATGAAGCTGAGCGCTGCTGGCCCAACGACCGTGCTGACATCTTCAGGAATGGGAGGTGCCTGGTTGAGAGAACCGAGTTTGTAGATGGCGCCGATGGCCTCTTCCTTGCTCCAAGGTCTGCGGCCAGCAAACATCTCCAACACCACGCAGCCAAGCGACCAGATGTCTACCTTGGCGCTGTACCCTTGGTTGTAGACTTGAGTGGCATCCATGTTTGAGCCAGTGGCTGGAATATCTTGCGCTTGACTCTGGGCACGAATGACCTCGGGCGCCATCCAGAACACTGAGCCTTGCATGCTGTTGGTGATGTCGTTGATGTAAGGGTCAGCAGAGCGCTTCGAGATACCGAAGTCAGAGATCTTGCATGTGCCGTCCAGGTCGAGGAGGATGTTGTCAGCCTTCAGATCGCGATGCAGGATACCTTCGCGGTGGAGGTATGCGAGGCCGCAAAGAGTCTGGCGCGTGAGTGAGGATACAACCGCTTCCTCGAACTTGCCGTGTTTTCGGAGACATGAGCCCACACTGCCACCAGAAATATACTCGAGGAAGATGGAAATGCTGAATTCCTTCTTCTCGCAGCCAAGATACTGGACAATGTTCACGTGGTCCAGATGCTGCATGGTGTCGATCTCAAGATCAAGAGCTTTGACCATCTCGCGGATCTTGGACGGGTCGTTGTTGGGGCCCTTGTGGTTGACCTCAACTTGTTTCACAGCCAGAAGCTCACCAGTAGTTGTGTTCATACCGAGGTAGACGCGACCGAAAGTGCCCTTGCCAATGAGTTGACCACGCATCCACTTGAATGTGGGCTGACGCTCTGGATGATGTTTGGAGCTAGATACTGGTAGTGAGTCTTGTGGTATGGTCGCGAGATTGATGAGCCTGCTTCCACGATTCGGCTTTACCTGCTCGATGCGAGCACCAAACATCTTTGTGCTCTTGCGCCGCTGCATATCGCCGCCTGCCCGTAAAGTATTAACCCGACTGACCAGCGGATTTTGCAGTTGGCCTGCAACGCTTCCTCTGATGGAGCCAAAAGAGGAGGTGGAGTGATGGTGGTAGCCTCCGTCAATTTGGTAAGCACCCTTGACAACATCACGGATACTCTTTGTGCGGCCCAAACCACCGCTCTTACGAATGCTCCTCTGAGCAACCGAGGGATACTGATCGTTCCTCTTAAGTGTACTCTCATTGCTCCCAAGAATGTCAGAGCTCTCATTGTCGGATGCGAACCCGACATTTCTCGACGCCGCGTGCAGATCATTGGAGGACGCCTTCTGTGGCAGGGCAGCCTTATCAATTTGCTGTAGGTCATCGCCAGTAGCCTCGTTGCCCTCATCTTCCATCGGTTGGTCAAGATCAACGTTCGGGAAGAACTCGTCAAGGTGCTCCACAAGTGCCTCAGCAGGGGGACGGTTAGCCCAGATGTCCGACGCAAAGCTTTCGCGCCTGCCAAGTCTTGCGAAGTCTTCGTGAGATCCAGCAGACCATTGATCGCTTGCGGCGGATGCAGGAACGGGCCTCTCAGTCTTCCTTGCGTCACCAGTTGGCGGTTCTTGAGCCATCGAACGACCTTGAGGTTGTGCCTCAGAGCGCACATTCGTTCTGCTCGTCTTGAGCTTAAGGTCTGGTCGGTGGGAGCTCGAATTGTCACCGGCCGTCATACCGGCATCGATATCGATCCCAAGCACTTGCGCAGCCTTCCTACTGGTTGTCGGAGAGACCGCAGCCGGCTTCTTGTTTGCAAGGGGAATCGCGAAGAGACCATCGTCGGAGTCCTCGTCAGAGTCTTCCTGAGTTGCACCGATCGCTGGCGAAGGGTGGAAATCGACAGGTTTGTCAGGCAAGTGGAAGCTAGGACCATAGCTCCTCCTACTCGAATTGCGACTAAGGCTATTTCCTGTCGGGTGAGCTGTGCTTGGGCTGACATTTGGGCTTTGGAACGGCGCCTCGTTTCGGAGCTGGTTGACTGCCGGATTGGAGGGTGTGCGCAGAGTGAGATTTGGTCTCGCGCGTAGTGTATCTTGGCTCTTCTCGTCGTCATTGCTTTCAGTGTACTCGGGTATCTTGAAGTTCTGCCCACCTTTAGACATGGTAAACGGACTACGTGGCGAGCTTGGACTTACCCGCCCACGGTTGAAGTCAACACCACCCATAGCTCTTTGATGGTGTTGAGCAGCTTGTTCACGTAGATCCGGCAGAGTCGACGACTTTTGCAGGCCAGATGGTACTGTAGGTGCTGAGTGGGGCGCAGAGTTCGGCGCGCCGACAAGCCCAGCATAAGAGCCAACGTTTGCAACGAGTGCTGCAATGCCCCGTCCTGCTGGACGCTTTGACTCTTCCTCAGGTATGCTACCATTCGAATTACGCTTCCATGGCTCCTTTGGCCAGCTCGAACGCCCAAGTGGGCCCTGCCTCTTACCAGTCAACGAGTTTGCTTTTGCAAGGGTACTAGTGGGTTCTGGCACAGGTGGCGCAGGCCTCATCGGTTTGAGTTGTGAGGGCTTCATGTCCTGATCCAGCTGCTCGTTGGACGATGCAGGAGTCGCAGCCTCGTACGGTGACCGAGTATTCTTGTCGAAATCGTGGAAACCTCGGCCAACTTGATTTATTTGAGCTCTGCGTTGGGCGAGGTAGGCTTGCTGTTTGCGTTCTGTCTCGGCCTTGTATTCCTCAGCCTTCTTATCCAGGAGAGCTAAGCGCTCGTGCTCAGATATGTGTGCCTGTTGCGAGGGCGACGGTTCACTGGCCTCTCCTTCTTTCATACGGTGACGTAAAGCCTGGACGTTGTCTGGCACGAGAGTGCTTTCGCCTGAGCGCATTGTCGAAGCATTAGGTGAATGCATACCGCCATCAATGAGGCCGGAATATTGCCCTTCGTCGATAGATGGGTTATGGAACGACGAAACACCGAATGGACTAGCAGCCACTGGAGCATTCGAGGCAGACATGTCTGCTTGCTGGCCGAGGCCGGGCACGCGGATATGTAGCTTGAGAGTCCCTGCCTGATCAGCAATGCGCTTTCCAGCATTCATGAGCAGATTGTCATTCAATGGATCATCGTGCTCTAGCTGACCAGGTTTGGTCATGTGGATCGTGACTTCCTGATTCTCGGGTATGCCAAGGTTATGGCAGATCACTGTACGCATATGTTCTGCTGTCTCAACCTCTGTGATGTCGATGAGCCTATAATTCCATCCGTCTGGCGTCACAAAGATGAATTTTCTGTCAGAGTCCCTGGCAGCAGGTCTGCCGCGCGTGGGCACTGTGGGCATTAACTCAGCGCTCTCGACGCTGATGTTCCTGCGGCTGTTCCCAGGCCGATCTACTAGACTTGTGTCGGATGACGCTAAGCCGTTCCTACCGTAAGGAATATGCTTCGACGCATGAGGTGATGCAGGAGAATGCTCGTCATCTGGGCTGGGATGTGCTTCATGCGTCCTCTTGTCGCGTCTGATTCTCGACCAAAGACCTTTGTGCTCTTTTTCTTTCGCAGAGACTGGTGTCTCTTGCATGTGGCGCGAAGTGTCCAGATTGGGAGGTCTCGAAGTTTCCTGAGCGTGCCTCCGGCTATCTTGAGGAATTGGCTTGGCGAACAAGCCATCACTGTCACGATTACCGGGTGTTGTCACGACCCTATTAGGACCCGGAGAAACACTGGTACCGTGACCAGAGAGGTTCGTCTCTGCGCTGATAGCTCGAGAGTGATTGTTGTAGCGGCCAGTCGCATTCATAGCGGGTTTCGCACTAGACGGAGCAGGACTCTGAGCAGGCGAGTTTGGATAGCCTCTCGAGAGGTCACCAGATGCGCCAGGGGAGTGCCTCCGGACGATATCGCTTCCCTCGATGGAACCAAGTGCTTGTCTAGAATGATCGCTTCGGCCAGCAAGATTGGTATATGAATCCAAAGTCACCGATCGTTGCCCGTGGTGCCGAGGTCCACTCAGTGGAGGAGGCATAGCGCGCCCAGGTGAATCGTCGCCTGCAGTAGAAGGCGTAGTACCCAGCAAATTCATGTCCTGCCTTGATGTGTTTGGACTGTTTTCGAGAGTGCCTTCGGCCCCAGCACTGTTCCGTGCTCTACTTCCGCGCCTAGTGCTGAGAGTATTGTTGAGTGGAAGACTCGTGTTGCTGCCATTAGTGCCAGCCGTGGCTGGAGTAGTGGAAGCCCCGCCACTGTTGATCACTTCTTTCACAAGTTTTCGAAGCCGTCTGCCTTCTTCTCGCTCTCTCGCTGCATTGGGTGTCAATCCAAGATACTCGCATTCCCTCGTGATTTGTGGCAGGATCTTGTGTGCTAAAAACCCAATATCGCGGTGTCCGCCGCTTCTCCCGAGATCCAGGAATTGAGAACCATGAACGTCCAGATGCTCGAAGGCGAGTTGCCACTCATTGGAGAATGCGTGCGCTGCAAGCCATATCTGGACACGATCCTTAGGCCAGTTCAGATCTTGAGGACTTGCTGGATGCTCGCCGGAGGAGGAATGATCACGATTGCTTGATACGTCACTGTGCGAAGGCTGTTTCGCCAAGCTGAACGGCATACGTGTGGCATCGTGTGCAGGCGAATAATGCTCCAGCTTTTCATTCGCCGGCTGAATGCTTAGGTTATGGATCCTTTGTCGGGTAGTTGGGGTTGGTGGAGCATGATAACTACTTTGTTGCGGAGGAGGCTGAGATTGTGATTGAGGAGGTGGAGTTGGTTGCAAATGGTAATGGGAGGCCGTCGACTGGTTGTTAGCTATCCACGCATTGTTGTAATCTTGCTGGCCGTGCTGAGCAGGATACCCTCCCTGGGCGATGTGCCCTTGTCTAGGTTGTTGAGCATACATCGAAGCTTCATTGCCTGCCGCTGTAAAATCGCCTGATGCTCCACGATAGAAGCTCGGCGTGTGCGGTATGGAGGGTCTGGTGCCTGGCGGATGTAGCGAATCACTATTGCTATACAACGGGGGAATGCCCACACCAGGCCCGAAACTCTCACCACCGGGAACATAGGTAGCTGAAGTCAATGGCTGATTGTCTGGTAATGGTGCGAAAGACATATATTCCGAGTATGCCATGGGATCATATGCTCTGGGCTCGCGGTTGGAGGTGGGATTATTCGATTGTGGATGTTGATATTGCTGCTGTCTTTGCCAGTACTGAGCTTGTTGCTGGCTCTGAGGAGGCGCCATCCATGTTCCATGCTGTTGCGTCGCACCAGGCGGTGGCCTCGGTGGGTTTGGCGGAGGAGGAGGGAGATGCAAACCACCGGGACCGGGCGTCTGTACAGCAGGAGGCGGTGGCGGGGGTACATAGCCGTGTGCCGCCCTCTGAGTGTTCGATCCGTGATAGTGGTTTGGAGCAGCCATTGTTCCCGGCGTGCCTGGTGTCCCTCTTCTATATGGCTCTTGGTATTGTGATGCTTGTTGCTGCTGCGCTAACGCCGGATCAGCGTAGGTGTGCGCGCGAGGTCTCAAAGATCCCAGATGCGATGAGTTGCTTGACAATGTCGGGTACGGCGAATTTGGTCCAGTCTGCGGGTACAGTAGGCTATTGGAGTCGTTGTATCCAGAGCTATCGTGTAATCCGCCGCCAGGTACGCTTAGATTGGACTGGCCTGCGAAAGATGGCGGAGGTGTTTGCAGGTACTCGCGCCGCTGGTCGCCTACACTCCGGTTGCTTGCAGACCGTTGTCGCGAGCCTGCGCTCATATCTGAGCTGTCCTGCTCGAGGCACCAGACTGCGACGTGGGACTATTCGGCCAGTCCTCGCGTCATCTCATAATACGCGCCTGCGCCAACGTTGAATGTCCTATGCAACAAGGCCGCAAATTTCCCAGCTCTTGCCCTTCTTTGTAGCCACAAGTGTGATTGTCTGGCAGTGCGAATGAATGGTCCAGCCGGGTCGAGTATAGAGCCAAGCCAAAAATATATCGCGAAGATGATCCAGGTGATGATCAAGATGGCGCCTCGTTCTCAGGATGCTGCGGAAACACCCGTGACGGGCTGAGAGCAATGCGCAAGGTTGCACGGCGATGCGCTCACGTATATCACGCGAGCTGGTACCTGTGCGATGGATGTATCATCGAATATGCAGTGGATCTATATCAGCTAAGTGCCCTCAAGAAACACGCCACGTCGAGGACGGGTATCCTAGACAGAGCCACGCGAGACAGCCCTACCGGACGTTTCCAGCTACCCGCCCCCGCATGGTTGGTCTTGCTTGCTCCAAGAAGGAGTGAGGCGTCAACTGGTGCCTGAGGCAAAAAGTAAGTGAAACTTGATGCCTCGATCCTTATCGGCTCGACTTCACACCACGGAGATATGCCATCCCACGTGTACACGCATCTCATACAAGGCCAAGATCGGTACTAGACATTTGATGCGGGATTATAGCCTTCGAACCCCGACTATCAGGAACGTCGTACCGGGTAGTGCTTCCCCCGCCGCCCTCTCGCCGACGGCGGCGGCTGTTATCGTGCACGCCTATCAGTGTATGCATCTAGCCACAGCCGACCAGCCGACAGACGACCTCATTCGCGAACAGCATATCTACCCAGTCTCAGGGCACTCAGATGATCGACAATTCCAATCGGCTGTGCATGATGCTCTCACCTCTGCGACATGGTTGAAGATATGCCTGGGTATCGCATAGTCATCATATCTGCTATCTTTACGGCAGATGTCGAGCTTTATGCGGTAGTACTGTGGATCTGACACTATATATATTTCAACATGTATGCCAACGCGTCTCGGGCGAGGTCTATAGTCTACGTTGATTGTGACTGTCACTACTTACCATTGAGTTCCTGCTAATTATCCAGGCAACATGAGTGACGCCATGCTCTCGTGAGTCGAGCTCTGTGTATTGTATGCATACTGCTGTATTCTTCAGACGTACTGACTCGTCCCAGGCAGGGCGTTGGCTATGGTGTGGTTATTGGTAAGTTGACAGCAAGAACCAGCGACAACGCCATATCATATTGAATAGCTCTGACCAATGTTTCTTCAGGTGTCGGCTTCTTCTTCACGCTCGTAATGATGGGCTTGACGTGGATTCAGAACCGCTACTCGCAATTTGATTCCAACACTTCCGAAGAATTCAATACAGCTTCCAGGAGTGTCAAACCAGGACTGATCGCAGCGGGCATTGTGTCAGCTTGGACTTGGGCAGCCACGCTACTCCAAAGTGCCACAGTCGGATACCGATATGGCGTTGCTGGTAACAAGTCCCACCAGGATGTCAAGTTGGGGTGACAAGTGCTTACCATATTTTCCCAGGTCCTTTTTGGTACGCCGCAGGAGCCACAGTCCAGATCCTCATGTTCTCCGTCCTAGCCTGCAAAACGAAGATGAACGCCCCGCGATGTCACACATACCTCGAGATCATCTACGTCCGCTACGGCAAAGCAGCGCACATCGTCTTCCTGTTCTTCGCCTTGGTCACAAACATCCTGGTGGGCTCCCAGCTGCTACTGGGCGGAAGCGCGGTCGTCACAGCGCTGACTGGCATGAATGTATACGCTGCTGTCTTCCTCATTCCCACTGGCGTTTGTGCATATGTTATCTTGGGCGGGCTCCGCGCTACGTTCTTGTGTGACTATAGCCATGGTCTGGTTCTGATGGTCATCATACTCTACTTCATGTTTAATGTCTACACTTCGAACGAGACGATCGGCAGTCCTTCGGCGATGTATGATCTCCTAAAGGATGCCGCAATCAAGCGGCCCGTCGCAGGCAATCAAGAAGGCTCATATATGACCTTGAAAAGCAATTTCGCCCTGATCTTCGGCGTCATCCAGCTCTGCTCTGGTTCAGGGACCGTCTTCTTAGACCAGGTAAGACTCCTCGGAGTCAGATTTTCCCAGAATTCTAGCTAAGACCACAACCAGGCCTACTGGCAACGAGCCATAGCATCTCGCCCCACAACAGCAGTCAAAGCCTACATCATGGGCGGGCTCGCTTGGTTTGCCATTCCCTGGGGTTTCGCCACAACTCTCGGCCTGGCAGCCGTCGCCCTAGCCGATCACCCTCAATTTCCAACATACCCAAATCTTCCAACCGACAGCGACATTTCTGCTGGACTAGCGTCAGCTTTCTCAGCGGCTGCTCTGCTAGGCACTCACGGCGCAGTAGCACTATTGCTCTCCCTCTTCCTCGCCGTCACATCCTGCGCCAGCGCTGAGTTGATCGCAGTGTCTTCGATCCTCACATTCGACATTTACAAATCGTACTTCAACCCTGCGGCTTCGCCTAGCCGTCTCATCTTCGTGAGCAAAGTCTGCATCTGCATCTTCGGATTGACTATGAGCATCTTCGCCGTCATCTGGAATGCCATTGGCGTTGATCTTGGCTGGCTGTTCCTGGTAATGGGTCTGCTCATTGGCGGTGCAGTCTTCCCGGCAGCTTTCGCCATAACCTGGACCAAGCAATCTACGGCTGGAGCGATCGCAGGACCGATCTCTGGCCTCATCGCAGGAATTATTGCGTGGTTGGTGACGGCTCAGCAGTATTTCGGTGAGCTGACAATCGCAAGTACTGGGCACGAATACTCAACGCTTGCCGGTAATATGGCTGCGATCTTCACTGGCCTGATTGTGACAGTTGTTGTATCCCTGATCAAACCGCAGAACTTCGACTGGGCGGTCACTCGGGGCATCAACTCTCCTGCTGTCGCGGATCTAGCTTCTTCGCCTGAACAAGAGTCAGAGCAAGCGTCTCTTGAAGCCAAAAGAGGAGAAGCGTCGGCAACTGCTAGTGGCGACGAGAAAGATAGCAGCAAGGTCGATGCGCAACCACCTACAGCAACACCTGCCCCCACTATGTCCCGAGGAGAGGGCGAAGAAGCCAATGCCGACGCTGACCTAGAAGAACATCCCACCAAGCTCCGCGGAGCCCTCATTGTCGCCTACGTCTCTGCAGCAACGCTGACCTTCATTATGGATTTTCTTGTAAGTTGCATCTCTTGCACCTTGCACCCCATCACCACGAATGGCTGACTCACGCTCTCAGGTCCCGATGCCCATGTTCTTCTCGCACTATATCTTCTCGCGCAGCTTCTTCACCGCGTGGATTGTCATCTCGTTTATCTGGGTATTCATCTCGACTGGTATCACCTGTGTGCTGCCCATTGTTGAGACGGGTGGATTCCTCAAGAGGTTTGTGGGCAAGGTATGGCAAGATATGAGAAGGAAATGATGGGGTATGGTATCGTAGATTGACAGCGACTTGGCAGCAAGTCGAGTCTAGCATATTCGTATCCCCGCAACGAGCATTATTCACAGGAGCCGTATTTCATCTCACAGCTCGTCGACAAATACAGAGTTTCATACGAGAGTAGCGCCCGCACAGTTCAAGGAGGCATCCAAAATGTCATTGCTCTCATTATACATGAAATGATCCTTTCTAGTCAACAACATCGTCCCTCAGGTTGAAAGCCTGGCGCACAACCTCGTCCATCCTGCTACGGATAGCATCGTGGAACATAACATTCGTAGTGAAGACCTTGCATCCCTTGATCGCCCGCGCAGTCTCCATGCTCAGATCGTAGTCAACATACATATCCTCCGTGTATGCGGCAGCAAAGACGGGCACCTCATTCTTGCCCAGCTGCTCCACGTCGAAGAGCGCCGGCCAGTCTGAGTCAGCTGCTACGCGCTCCGCGACGTCTTGCACTTTGCGCAGTTCGGAGTAGTCCTCGAACATCCACGGGTAGATCATCTCGCCCGTGAAGTAGACGGGCCCGTCGGTGCGATCAGCGTTGAACTGAGGGTGTTCTTGCTGCATGCGGTGGGCCGACCAGTTGGGCGCGTGGCCTTCGCAGTAGATCGGCTCGTGCAAAATCGAGTACAGCAAGTTCTCGTCGAATCCCAACGCGCGGTCGATGGAGCTGAGGGAGCCGCGGGTGAGGTGGCCGAAGTTCTCCACGTCGTATGCGGCTCGTAGGACGATGTCGTGAATCTGGTCGAGGCCGCCGTGGAAGCCGAGGTTGATTCCCAGCTGCTGGAAGCGGCGGCGGGTGAGGGTGCCTTCGGAGGGGAGCTTGATCTTGCCGTCGCCGAACCGGGAGAGGTAGTTGAGAATGGTCTTGACGCGCGCAACGTCTTCGGGATATTTGGAGTAGTAGGCTTCGTTGCGTTGGATGAGCTTTTTGTATAGGCGGCGATAGACTTCATCGGGAGATTTCACGAGAGCTTGCAGGCCGCCGAAGAGGAAGGCCTCTCTTAAGCCTTGTGGAAAGAACGAAAGATAGGTAATGATACAGAAGCCTCCGAAGCTTTGGCCGATGACGGACCACTTTTTCTTGTCCTCAGGGTACTCTGCAGTGAGTGTCTGGCGGATGGCTTCGCAATCGCGGACAATGCTGTCAGCACGGTAAAGCTTCAGATATTTCGCCTGGACATCATTGTCACCGCGCATCTGCAGCGTGCTTGCTGTGATGGGTGTGCTGAAGCCGGTTCCTCTTTGGTCCAGGAAGAGCACTTGGTAGCCCTTGTCTAAGAGTGTGTTGGTGAAGGGATAGTGCTGTGGAGGTCGACACTCGTTTCCAGGGCCACCATTGAGGAAAACAATCCAGGGCAGCTGTTCTTCATTTTTGGCCTCATTGGGATACGTCTCGTGTTTGCGCGCACTGCGGGCGAAGACTTTGATGTTGCCAGCTTCCGGCTTGTTGTAGTCCTTTGGCACGTCGAAGAAATGCTCCGTGATCTTCAGCTTTCCTATCGCAAACGTGAGCTGGTGCTGATGCGACGTGGAGGCACATTCGGCGGCGCTCTACCATACCGGTGACAAGATAAGAGCTTTGACTTAACGCCCTTGCTGGGGATACGGTAGCCATCTTCCTGGCTAGTCTGAGCATTGCCAGAAGATCGCTGTGGTTTGCCTGGGTGCGACGAACTGCTCTGCTCCGTGTTGTTGGGTTGGACCCACTCTATTTACCGACGTGCCGCGCCCGCCATACAAGCGCCTGCTATACCACCTTCATGGTGGCGCTGCATCTTCACCTCTTGCCAGTTATTTTGCGAACGTCTGGAACATCATGTCGCGGCTCTCATGTCAGCTTGCATGTCTGTTTGCCTCCGAGCAGACGGCCGGTATTGATGGTCAGGCGGGCCTCATCATGAACCCCTCAGCCACTACTGATTTCCCCTCGGTACCTTCTATATCGCGCAAATGCTGCCCCTAAATCACGCATAGAGGCGCAGGTTGCGCGAAGCTATTGTTCCAGCGAAGTATCAGATTCGCTATCTCGCAGATATAGTTCAGCCCTATGCCACCTCTACCTTCCTGTGTAAGCATCGAGCGAGGCATGACCCGCATGACAAGAGCCATGATTTCATCATCCCGTGCGCGCCACATCGTGTGCAATTTCGCGACGCGTGCTCGGGCTGCAGACCGCGTGGGAAGCACATGACCAGAGCATCTACTAGTCTAGCAAGATGGGCGAGACCGAAGCGTGCTGATATTATGTGCCTGCAAGCTGACGCCGACCTCACTCTAAAATAGTGTACTTTTCTGCTCTGCTTGACAGCAAACATATGCGGATGCAAAGCACCTGTACATCGCCATACCGAAGCATGCATATATGTAAGGTATGCTCTGCTCTCGAAAGCCCCCAAAACTCTGTCTCCCACAGCCGGGCAGACAGCGGCGTCAGCTCCGAAATAATAGCCGTAGATCTCCCACGGCAAAGCGCACTGTCCGCCAGCGAAAAGACGAGCCGCTTAAGCCGACATCGCAAATATTGCATGATGCAGGCTCGGTCTGGAGGGCGGGCTCGAATGTTGACGAATCACATTGCCCTGCGATGCCTCTGCATGCGGCGCCACGCTGCTGTGAAGAGGATTCAAGGTCGCGTGCTCGCCTGCCTACTCTTGACTAGACTTATATAGAGCATGCTGCCATCCGCGCCGCCGTTTGTACGCAAAACTCTGTCGCCCTTGAGAAAAACACCGCGGTAATAATGCGCACTACGCCTCTCACCTATTGCCATAGAGTCTGTGTTCAAGCGCGACCTTGCCACCCACTGCGAACGAGCACATCCACGCTGCATGACACCGGCCTGCCAAAACCATGAAGTTCGGGCAGGAGTACGCCGCCGCCTTGGCTAGGGAGGACTTTCCTCAGCACTGGCTGGACTCGGCCATAGAATACAAGCAACTCAAGAAATGCATCAAGAAGGTTCAACGAGAACTCACAAGCATCGGGCTCGATGCGCCTACCATAGACAAGCTTGCCCAGTTGCTCTACGCACCAGCCGACCACCGCGAACCTGAAGAGCAGCGTAAGGATGGCACCGCTTCTGACTCGCACGCTCAACACGAAGAATTCACGCCACAGTTGCGCGTGCTGGTGGACAGCAAGACGGGAACACCGCTCGATGCGACGCTGGCGCCAGAGACCAGGGCGAATCTAGAGAAGCTTGCGCGCAGTGAGATGCTCATTGCTGGCCGCCGGGCCGAACTAGGACACACATTGCACCAGGCTTCGTCATTACAAGCTCTTCGCGAACACGACTCGACATCAGATGAGTCGGACAGAGAAACACCCGCAGAAACAAAATGGATCCAGATACCTTTGTTGTCTGCGAAAAACTTCTTCGACACGCTCGAACCGAAGTTGAATGAGCTGGAAGCGCTGAACGCGGAAGAAGAGGAGAAGCTGGCCATGGACATCCTGGACTTGGGCGACATGGTGGAGAATGTGACTGAGCCCGTCCGCGAAGGATTCGAGGCAAGGCGCAAAGTCAGCTACAGGGACTTGTATTTCTGGAGGGAGATGTTTAGACTATACCTTGAGAAGCCCATCTTCTACTCGCAGACCGAACAGAAACGCGGCGCGCTAAGCTTTGACGATGCGAAGCGCAATCTGCAGGCCTACGATGAACAGCTTCGTGCCACCGGCCTTTTATCAAAGATGAAGACGCCGCTCGCCAAACGTGCGGCACAGCGCTTCCTGGATCTTAACGTCGACATTCTCAAGATCATGCACTTCCAGGAAATGAACGCCCGAGCTATGAGGAAGATTCTCAAGAAATTCGACAAGCGCACGCATTTGGAAGCGCAAATGTTTATGGACGTGGTGCGCAAGCGACACCCTACTTTGCTCGTGAGCGGCAACAATATCGGCAGCGGCTTTGCCAACGCAATCGCGCGAGACTTGCAGGCTGAACTGTCCACCAAAGTCCTTGCTGTCGTGCCGCAGCTGGAAGACTGGACATGTCCTGTATGTCTCGGCATGGCCTGGCGACCAGTGAGCTTAGGGTGCTGCCGTTCAGTCTTCTGCATCCGCTGCATAATTCAGCTGCAAGATCAAAAGATGATGCGTTGCCCTTGCTGCAATACCGAGACCGTCATGGCAGCAGACGGCCGCAACCTTGACTTTGAGACGATGGACTTCTTAGAGAAGTACTTCCCACTCGAAGTCAAGAAGCGACAAAAGGAGAACGAAAAGGCCTTGCTGGAGAGGAATTATGGCGAAGAATTTACCCGGCCACCACAATGCACAGTGATGTGAATGTGCTGTCAAAGTACGCGTACCTCACGTGAGAATCACCACGATAGCTCAAGAGACTCGGTTGTTGTTTTTTTTTTCGCTTTGTACAGAGCCAGGTGTTTACAGGACGGAAACTTGACGGATTGATGGAATGGGCACGATGACGATACCCAGGGACGAAGCAACATATACCCCACTTCTTATTACCCCCCACTTACAGCACGTTTATAGACCAGGTAACGATCACTCGATAGATATGATGATTAGTAATGGCAAGCTTCATAATATATATCAGCAATACATAGCTTTCTTCGAATCGCACCGTCTCGCAACCTCACTATCTTCAGCACAACATCAAATTGACCAAGATGGGCACCCATCCAGATTCCAAACTCCACCCGGTCGCCACTGGCCCAGCAAAAGCCATAGTCGACGCCCACCAAGCAGAGCAACCTCTCAAGCTCTACTCAGGCTGGTTGTAAGTACACTCTTCTTCCATCGAAGGGAAGTCTTCCACCCAAAAATCGTTCTAATCCCACTCATCAAAGCTGTCCCTTCGTCCAACGTGCCTGGTCCGTCTTGGAAGAAAAGCGCATCCCCTACCAATATATCGAAGTAAACCCCTACGACAAACCCGCCTCCCTCCTAACTCTCAACCCACGCGGCCTCGTCCCGACGCTCGAATACGACGCCAAACCTTTGTACGAAAGCACAGTCATCTGCGAGTTTCTCGAAGACGCTTACCCCGACCACGGCCCGCGTCTCCTGCCCTCAGACCCGTATGAGAGGGCGAGAACGAGGATCTGGACGGACTTTTGCACGAGTCGGATTATCCCGGCGTGGCATCGGTTCTTGCAGTTCCAGCCTGCTAGTGATCAGGCAGGCCTCACCGCCGTGCGAGACGAGTTTCTAGCAAAGCTGAAGGAGTTCGCCGAAGAGATGCATCCTACTGGGCCTTTCTTTCTTGGTCCTGAGCCGAGTCTGATTGATTTTGTTGTTGCGCCTTGGGTCGTGAGGTTGTGGGTTTTCGACCACTTCAAAGGCGGGAGTGGTATTCCTGAAGAAGGTCAGGGAGGGAAGGATGAGGCTGTTTGGGGCCGTCTGAGGAAGTGGAAGGCTGCAGTTGAGGAGAGGCCGAGTATCAGGGATACGACTAGTGAGAGGGAGAAGTATTTGAGTATTTATCAGAGGTATGCGGATGATACTGCGCAGAGCGAGATGGCTAAGGCGAGTAGGGCGGGGAGGGGGGTGCCTTGAAGAGAATAGACGGGTTGGATATGGGAAAGGTTGTTCGAAATTTGATGGTATTCCTTTCCGTTGGACAGTAGTGATAGTGAAAATTATGGAAATTTCTCACTCCCGCCAAATCAATAATCCTTCGTCATACAATGCACTCACGATCCCGAGTCCCCTATTCGCATCCCTCACAGCAGTCGATCCAGTCGCAAGCTCATCACTTATCCACAGAGCCTTCAAACCCTCCTTCTCGGTCCACTCTGCCACACCCGTAGAAGCCCGCTTTGCGCATGCCTTCTCCCTCTCAGTACCAGTACCACTGCGGCACGCATCGCGACTCTGGGCATAGTCCATCATACTGAATGGGTGCGGATGGCCAGCGATCAAGAGCTTGCCATTGCCGTCAACACTGAGATTGTCAGGTAGGAAGGGCACCGAGATGGTGTGCTTCAAGTACAGTTTCGGCTCCTCCGCATTGGGCGCGTGGTAGATGTAAACTTTCAGGTTCGTGCTTGAGGCGACTGCTAGGGTCTTGTGGTTGATCAGTGCGACTCCATTGGCGAAGGGCATGCGGTCAAGGATGGTTGCGATATTGGTGCTGATATCGAAATGGATAACATTGCCAATAGAAGGCGCTAGGTAGGTCTCGAGTTTGGCAAGCCAGGGGTGGTAGCGCGAGAGGAAGAAGTGGTCGTTGGTGAGATAAAAGCTGTGCGCGTTGATAACAGCGATGGAGTTTGGGCTGTGGATTTGGGGGTGGGTGATGGTCTCGAGATGAGTGGCGGCTTGATCCTGGGGCCAGAGGCGGAAGACTTCGATGCGAGAACCAGCTTGCGCGTGGTTGATCACATAGAGAGCGTTGGTCTCGCTGTGATACTCGATGCCTAGAGGGTGGAAGTCTTTTTGGGCAGCGGGAAAATCGAGAAGCTGAAGAGGCTCAGGCTGAGAGCCACTGGAGGCGTAGTCATATAGGTAAAGTTGGCCTTGCTGTTGCGGATTCCTGAAGATTCCCTGCGAATACATAAATCATGGCCATTCGAAATGCATAGAGAGTATGCCAAAAGAAGAAGGTAGTATGCTTACCATTACAGTGTTCCAGCGGTCTCTCGCCACGTCGCAGCTGAGTAGAGCAAGCCCATCGAGTCCGTCTAGCAAAATCACATCCTCACAGTTGCGCAGCTGATCTTTGAACTTGACCTCGTGGTTTGCAAAAGCACTGCGTATGTGTAGTTTACCAGGTGCGTTGTGACTGAGAGATTGGATTAGGCTGATTCGTTGGTAGACAGAAGGCCCAATTATGAGCGCCAGAGTTATCAGCTGGAAGATGTCAGTATAGCTACAAGATCTTGATTTTTTTATTTTCCAAGCTGATACCCACTATGTTCATGCCGAGCGCCATATTTGTAGTCAAGAAGTATATATGTGTAGTGTAGTTGTTGTCGCTGTGATATTCCGACGAAGTTGATGTCAGCTGCAGACGTCTTCGTGCCCCTCCCTCTTATCGACAAGGATTTATTTTCAAAGGCATCGTGGAATTATGTCTTCACTGATGCACAAGAGCATGTCTCATTATGTCATACGAAGTGTTTTTTTGTCAAGCTACATTCAAAGGCTACATGACAGATGGGCGACATGTATCTTTCAGGTCGGCAGTGGGATGTCAATGTGCACGATTGGGCAGAACTATCGCCCAATGAATGTAACGTGATGTTTCAGCTTCCACGCCTGTGTCGTGGCTGTAATCGTGAGTCTTCGCAGCAGCAATGACAGGGGGGCCGAAAAAAATTTGAATCATTACGCGTAGCTCATCTCTCATCCAACCTTCAAGTCATCCGTGTACCCAAGCCGATCTCTGTCGTCATCACAGATGCGCCCATACTCGAGCAGCACCCTGTGCACGTACAATAGCATATCCTCCTTCCTCATAACTTTCTCAGCCCAAAGTTGTCCTTCCGTCGCGATGATCTCGCCCTCCAGGTCGTGAGCGGGAGTTCCAGGAAAGCCCAAGAAATACGCCATGGTCGACCACAAGTCACGCAACGTGATGTCCAGTGGTATGAAGTGCACCCATGGCATGAGCCGGTGGTCGTGCCATTCTTTGAAAATCGTCGCTTTCATTGGGCTGCTGTTTGACGTGAGGAAGGCTCGGAAGCGACCTGATAGGCTATTGCCGTCGATGTCGGGGAGATACTTCCAGCGATATTGCTTTTTCATGGAGATCGGCTCCAAAGTTTCATAACGGTGATGCATTGCCTGACAAGCTTTTGTGGTGTCTTTTGCGGAACACAAGGTATCTGTGAAGCCTGCATTGGCAGAGGTTCGGAGCCACTCTGACAGAGCTCTAAGGTCGTTCTCTGGCATACCAACGGGTATTTGTGCCGCAAGTGAATCCTTCTCCAGTATTGGCGATTCGTTGGACGCATTAAGCATTGATACAAGTCTTTGCCGATGCGAAGTCTCCACCGTCGACTGATGGACCAGACCGCCTGTCGCTTTGCCTCTCCATACGAGGCCATGCAGCTTGCTATGCCACGGTGTCGATGTCTTGCCATCGCCAAACCATCCTTTCCCGGTGAACAAGGGGTCATCTGTGTAATAAGATGGTGGAGGTAGGAGGATATCGTTGCTTCCTTGGATCTTTGCCGCGCTGAAGATCGGAAGGAGTTCGGTCCTGATTTCCATTGTTGCCGGTTTTATGAGGCTACCGTGTAATTTCGCCCAGTGGTGGTTCGAGCAGATCTCCTTCGTCGCTGTCCAATTCGTGGAATATGCTGATATGCTGTGATCGACTTCGGCTGACTGTCCCACATCAGTAGGCGGACACGCATCAAGGACATAAGGCATCAGTGTGCCTTTCGTGATCCACTTGCGCTTGGCGGCACTTGCTGATGCGTTGACAGTCCATTGAGAGGGGCGATTTGAAAATTGAGCAGCTGGCAGAGACATCATATGGTCTTGCTGCTGCGAAGCTTTCTTCATCATGGCATCAACCTGCGAAAACGGCACGAAGGTGCGAGGCTCATCCAGCGGGTTGATGGCGACATCCATATCTGGCAAGTCTGCAGCGATCTGATTGATCATGTCTCCCCAAACACGCGATCTAAATCTCCCTTGAGGCACATCTTTGATCTTGCCATTCCTTATGCGAAATGTCCATGTCCAGTCGGCCAATGCGCCGCGAACTATCGCAGGCTCTACTCCCCAGAAGGGCTCAAGGTCCTCGTATATCTGATCGAAGAAGCTCTCCACAATTAATGCCTGGCTCGATGCAGCACGGGCATACCACTTCTCGTACCCAGGCGGCGGGTGGCGGCGTCGACGTTGTCTATATGTGTAAACAGCTCCATGGAGGCTGGTGATCTGATGCGATAACCTGTCGTCCTGCAGCTGCCGTGCTTCGGTGATCACGTCGTCGATAGGATGGTGCTTTTGTATGCCATGTCGCGTAAGGTGCTCATGGGAAGGTACGTCTGCCGAGTCTCCAAAACCAAAAGTAATCCACCAGAGGCCAAGTACAATACAAAACGAACTAAGGAATATCTGAAAATGTTTGCGACGAACGCTCCGTGGACGAAGCATTGTTGCACATCCTGGTGTAGACGAAATGCAAGAAAACAAACAGCTTCCGCGATCAGGCAGTAGCGAGCATGAGACATGGCGACGATCTCGAAGGATGCGAACCCAACGGCAAGTATCACTAGTGTTCAATATGCCAAGTCGCTCCAGGCACGCCTATCCCTGTACGTTCCACATTCTGTATGAGCCGCAATAGGCTGCTCAGTGTGCATGAACAAGAACCTCATCGTATCGAATCCCAATTGTGATCAAGGATGCACGAGAGACGAGCACAAGTCGCGATTCGATATCGGATTACTCCAAGATCGACAGGTAGCACGGTCGCTAGGAGGTCACTTCTCCGTATCGTCGAGCAACGTTGGCCAGTTGCCCGGCACGCTTGAGGCGGGCAGAGACTCCACCCCCCAGCTTGGCAGTTGAATAACGCTTGGCTCTGATTCGCACGTATCACGAGGTAAGTTTAGGGTTGGATAGCAGCATTGTATCTCCAGATGCTCACGCACAAAGCACTGCTCCGGTTCCATAAGATGCCCTTCGTATTTCCCTATTTTCGAAGTCTGCCAGAAAGGCGAGCATGGCCGAAATCCGACCCGTACCTCGACACCTGCCAAGAGCCAAGGATATCTATTGAACGGCTCATCTGGAATGGTGCAGCACTAAGATTGCACAGTCCTCCAGTCCTCTCTGCGTCATCAATTTTCTGTATGTTATAGAAATGAAATCGATCTCGTATAGTAAGAACGGGTGGAATCAGTAGTACGATACACCGCGCCCCATTATCTTGCTGGAACAGTTGTCGAAAGGCAAAATGGACAACTGACAAATAGTCTCCCCTCGCAGAGTCGAAATGCGAGCGCGTCGCGGCGTAAGAGGGATCCTCTCCAGGCGTGCTACTTGATGTCAAAAACAGACTCGCACATGCAAGTCACAATGCGAGGACTACCTGTCTGGATTCGAAGGTCAAAAGAAAAAGGTCATCCTCATGCAGGATTATGATTTGTCTCCCCTCGCGGGCTGTGATGATGTTAGTAATTGTTGTATGGGATTGAATTGTGGAGATTGATGCTTACATCGAACCGCGGGCCTCAAGATGATCCATTTCTGGAACCAGTTACAGTCTTGCGCTCTTCCAGCTGAGCTAAGGAGAGTGGATAAACTGAATGACTCAGCTATTGATGTGGGTCCGTCCAGAGAATGCGTATATATACCTTTTCAATCTATTCTGCGTCGGAAGTATGTAACGAGGGTAGAGTAAGGCCGGCGTTGATTATCTACTGCGACAAGCTGGCAGAGAGAACTCCACAAGGGGCACTTCCATGCTTGAAACTGGCCAATGGTGCCTGACCTGAAGATTTCGTCACTTCAATGTATGTAACAACTGGTATCGACGAGATCACACGTTGTATTGGGTTTTCACGATTTCATCGCAAGATTTGAGCATATGAGCTTTCGAAGGCTCCCTTTCTAAGAGTCCTCAAACAAAATGTCATTAATGCTTTGCGCGCACATCCTTGAAAGGCAGATTTGCAAGGCCTGTTGCTGTTTGAAGACTCGTAAGCTCAAGACGTTGGCCTCCTTTATCTATGCAAACAAATTGACACAACTGAGTGGTTTGTAAATTTCGTCCCAAGACATCTTAGCTGGCCCGCTGTCTCATGATTAGAGAAGAGCAGAGCGCGCTAGCAACAAATTTGTAGCTTTTTTCAGGGTCGATGCTGCATCGTAATTCTCGAGGGGACCGCAAACATCTAGTGGACGAAAGAGATTGAGGCTAGAATCTGGGAAAAGTCCCGAACCGCCGTCGAAATCCGCCACGAGACGCTTTCCCGTGGTCTTCCGAGTCTGCCAATAGAACATACATTGGTCTCTCGTGTGGCGTACACGACTAAGAGCTCGATTTGAGGGCAAAGATTAGTCGGAGTCTTAGCACGAACTCTTGCGCAGCCTAGAAGATGATGCATCGACCTAGCTGACTCATGCCCATGATTGGCTGGTTCCTGACGCTGATGACTTCCACATTTCCTTGCTGTGCGGGCCTCGTGGGTCGTGAATGTCCAGAGCTCCTAAGCAGGATTATCCAGGCTCGCTATTCTTGCTGTGAGTCTGAACACGGTTTGTGCGGTTCGTGCATCCATTAGCATGAGCGGCCAGTTGATCATATCCTTGAACACGTTGAAGATTTACTTCCGCGTCACGAATGCTCTCCACTTCACCGCATGCCTGTCGACGTGCCCCTTCCTCTTCCGACGCCTCTCGCAACTCCACCCCTTGCTCCTCTAGCCGTGCCAGTCATTCCTCCGCGTGCAATACCGCTCCCTCTCGCTCCTCTGGCTGTGGACGAAGCGTGCGCTCCACCCCTGGCACTGCCTCTGGCCGGCGCCCTTGCCGACGGCACGCTACTATACCTGCTCGGCGGCTTGGACGTAGTGGGCGGGTGCTCAACGAACGAAGTGTCGGTCGTCAGAAAGGTAGCATCGACATCAGGTGGTGCTGTTTGCGAGGGTATATGGCGGTCGTTATGGTGTTTCGAGTCGGGTGAGGAGAACGTTTTGGCTCGCGCAAAGGACTGGGGTGTGGGTGCCTGATGAACAGTGTTAGTATCGTTCTACACGGGTAATGAGTTCCTGTCTATAGCCAATGCATACCTCAGGAAAGTCTACACAGAATGCGCTCATGTTCAGTCCATAGAGGAAGCCGCCAAAGCACTCGTTGAAGCGGTTCAGGCTCTCGTTGAGAAGCTGCAGGTGCATGAAATTGGCTTCCAGATCCGCCATGCTGTCGCTCAGCTCAGCGAAAGCTGGTTCGAGGGAAGCAAGAGGATCAGAAGAGCTGCCGGAAAGCGGTCCCGAAGGTGTTGTTTGTGAGGCGCGCAGCGAGGTACGCGAAGGTGGGCGGAGGGGGGTTGTCGGTCGTGAAGGAACCGAGGGTTTGCGCGTGTGTGTCGGAGTCGCCATCTTGAAGGTCTACCTGTGAAGGTGATGTGATATTGTGTTCTGGACTTCCAGATGTGTTGGTTGTATGTAGGGAATATACTCGTGCTTCAGTGTTTACCAGCAATTCTGTTGTTGACGATCGTCTTCACCACTCCGCACTTCGAGACGACGCACTAGACGCCTAGATGACTTCACTCTATGTCGACCGCTACAGTCGACGCTCTTAAGGAGCTCCGATTATTTAGCACCGTCCCATCTAATATTGCGACAAATTGCTCTACAGACAGTCGTCCCAAACCGTACCGCTAATACTGTGCGAATCGGCAACTCTAATCAGCTGCAGCTCTCTGCAGTAGCGCATCCTTCTGGGCTTTGCTGCCTAAGCTCCACAGCTTCGAACAAGCAATGGGTACCGCTATGTATATATTGTGCATATGTTGAGGCGCTGTCCGGCTCCTTAGCCTTGCCTTCTACAACATGATATTCTTTGCCACCATTCTACTTGTTGCGAACACCATGGCAACACCTCAACCCGCTACTATGTCTCCAGAAGAGATCACGACCATGATGATGGGCCTCCTGCGGAGCGACGAGATGGCTCACGTGAGTAGCAATGGAGCAAATATGATCAACCCATATCATTTCCGCAAAGGTGAACAGGCCCTCATTGATCAGCAACTCGCTGTCTCCCTTATGGACAAGGTCTACACTGCTCCTTGGGAAGATCAGCCGGAACTGGCAAAGCAAGCGGCACTCGACAATGATAATGCTGCCCCATATATTGTTTGGAACGCTTTCGTCACGGGCCATGTGGAACTGACTAAAGCTCTCAATACCTTTCTGACAGGCACTGGCCCGGCTGGTTGGGAGGCGTCCGTACAGATTTACATGGACACTGAGATCGAGAAAGTCTTGAATGCACCGTCTGAGACGAAAGTTGAAGCTATCGAAAAGTTCCTGGTCGACAATCCGCATGACGGATCTCAACTGCTCTACGAAGCTGCTGTGCACGGCGATGAGATTGTGCTACACCATCTAATCGAAGCCGGTCACGAAATACATCCCCAGGAGGTTCCAAGTACCATGCCTCTACACGCTGCCTGCTACAATGGTCGCTTTGGTGCAGCTCAGCATATTCTGAATGCAGGAATCGACGTTAATCACCTCGATGAGTTCGGAGGCACTCCACTTATGCGTGCCGCTTCTGGGGGTCATTTGGAGCTCGTGAAGTGGCTGTTGGATAATGGTGCAGATGCGAAGACTCGTGAAACCCGACCAACTGGAAGCACTGCTCTTGAACTGGGCGTAAACAACCCAGATGTCGCTCGTCTTTTATTGGATCATGGAGCGGAATGGAGTCCTACTGCTTTCGCGTCTGCTGTTCACCATGGAAATGAGGGCTCTATCAGGATGATGTCGGAGACAGGTGGATTCGTGCAATTCGATTCGGACGCATCCTTGGTCATCCAAGATGGTCGTGGAAATGCCAATCAGCGTGAAGCAGTGTTACTAGCCATCCGGCACTGTGCTTCTGCCCAAGCTGCATCAAGCGAGATTTTGAATTGGCTGCTCCGACACGTCGCCACCTCACATGACGATGGCGTCTATGAGCTCGATTTTGCCGACGAGAAGCTCATTGACGCTGTCCACGCGGGCATACGTGGCGCTATTAGGAACGACGATGTCGAGACCACGCGGGTACTCATCGGTAGCCTACTACGTAATAGCGTGTCAGTCAAGTTCAGTGACGACAAAGCAATTTCGAAAATCGAGGCTTTGGGAGAATGGTTGCTCGACGCTGTTCACTCCAACGCCAAGGTCGTAACACGCATGTTACTCGAGGAACATCACATTGACCCAGACGCAATCATCGGGTCTCAGTCGCAGACACCACTCACAGTAGCGGCGCTCGGGGGACATGTGGAGATGATCAAACTCCTCGTTACCAGCTTCGGCGCTTCAGTACATAAATCATCCGGCCCTTACTCAAATGGACCAACCCCTCTATGGCACGCGATCCGCTCGCTCAAAGAGGGTGCTGCGCGTACGTTACTCGATCTCGGAGGCCCGGTTGAAAAATTGCACGCTGCTATCGAAGGAGGCGAGAAGAGGCTTTGGCTGTCCGCTGGCACAAGCGAGGAGTATCGCGCTCCCGTTACGCTGACGGCATGCATCTCTCCTGACTTTTATAACGATGATTTGGACGTGAGATTTATGTGTCTGGAATTCAACGATGGATTCGCGGGCGAGGTGCTGCCACGAAAAGACGATGAAGAGCTGGTGGCTGAGGGCGATAAGCGTCCTCTGGCAGTTAAGCCAGAAGAACAAATAAATTAGACAGGCATTAAGGTGCCGCAAAACGGCCCGCTAGCATGTGGCTACAGCTCTGTTTCAAGAGCGAACGTCTAACTTCCGACGACTATCTAATTACCATTAATGATCACATCCGCCGCCTTCTCGCTAATAATGTAAATGGGAACAGCAATGTAGTAGCCAGGGATCTTAGGGAACACACTGGCGTCGACAACTCTCAAGCCATCAACACCACGGACCTTGAAGTTGGAGTCGAGAACAGCCATTGGGTCATCATCGCTGCCGATCGGGCAAGTGCAAGAAGCGTGGTGGCCCCAAGCCTCGTCCTTGATGAACTGCTTGACGTCGGCTTCAGAGCTGACATTGGTACCGGGCCAGGTCTCGGTAAAGGAGCCGTCGAGAGGAATCAGATCGTCGAAAGCACGACGACCAAATTGCACTGCCTCGTAAAGTGCCTGCAAGTCTTTGTCGTCTGCGCCGTCAGCCGTCACGCCCGTGTCGAAAGAGTTCATCGTGATCTTGGGCATCTCTTGGGGGTTGGTGCTGCTCAGCGAAACAGTGCCGGCATTGTTGCGGGCGCGAGCCTTCAAGATGATCCAAGTCCAGTGACGGTTATCCGCAAGAGCGTCCTTGGCGTAGCCTGGGAAATATCCCTTGAAGTTCGCGGGTGCGCCTGAAATGAAGAGGTCGGGGTTGTCCTGGATCTCGGCTTCACCATGAGTGGAGGACTTCTTGGTGATAGCGATGGCGATACCGTTGGAAGCGTAGACGCCCTTGCCGAGGACGGTAAGGCCGTTCTGCCATTTCTCCAAGCAGGGGTCGGGAGTGGTGTAGCCGAAAGTGCAGTCCTTGGTGATGAAGAAGTCGTTGGGAGTGTCACCGACGACACCGACTTCGTAACGGTCCTGGAGGTTCTTGCCGACACCAGGAAGGTCCTTGACAACGTCAATGCCGAATTGGTCAAGCTCATCCTTGGGTCCAACACCACTGAGCTTCAGAAGCTTAGGTGTCTCAAAAGTACCCGCCGAGATGATGACTTCCTTCTGCACCTTGACAGATCCGGAATCACCCTTTGCTCCACTGTAGCGAGGGTCTGCAGCATACAAGCTCTGTCCCTGGATGAAGTTGACACCGGTAGCACGAGGTGTGCTGCTCGAGGTGTCGAAGTTGATTTTAGTAACGAATGTGTTGAGTGCAACGTCAAGGTGGTACTGCCTGTCGCCATTCTTGGTCTTGGCATTGGCGACCGACAAGATGAAGTCGCGAGGACCGTTGCGCTTCAGAGTGCTTGCATCGACTGCAATGGGAACTTGGTACAAGCTTTCTTGGCTATCGCGCCATGAGAAACCAGAGTTCAGATCTTTGGTAAGGACCTTGGCAAGACCAGTGACGGTGTGAAGCAGTTCGGAGAGGATGCCCTTCAAGTCGAGTCAGCAAGCAGTACAAGGTATATCCATGCTGGAGACTAACCTGGCCCATGGCAGTAGCCGCTGAAAGAATGAGTGACAAAAGCTTCTGGTCTTCTACAACCAAATGAAGACTGGTAAGGGAAGTCTTGAGCCAACCACCGAAACCATGTCCGACGAGGGTGCTGGGAAGGTACTCGTTCTTCTCGAGCTTCTTGAAGTATTGGCGCATCTTGGTAGGTGCCCAGCTGCGGTCGCCAGTGATCTGCTGGATGTACTTCCAGTCGTCATCGAAGGGGTAAACGCTGATCATGGCGTTGTGAGTCGAGCAACCACCAAGGGTTCCAGCGCGAGGGTACAGAACACCTAGTGGGTCAGCGTCGGAAGGCGGGTCGAGACCGACGTACAGCTCGCCATCGTTCTGGCGGTACACCATCTTGGAGTCGCGCTTCTGGCGCTCAAGGTCGGCGTAGTGGTGGACATAGTAGTCCCACCTCTGCGGTTCGTACTCTGTGCTTTGCAGCATCAGGGCAGGGACCTGCGGTGTGATGTCGTTGCCAGCATCGCCACCAGCTTCTACGAGAAGAACCTTGTGGCCGGCAAGGGCAAGGCGAGATGCGAGGGGGCCTCCACTGAGCGGGCGTCAGTACGTATCGCTTGTCGCTGAGTTTTCCGAGTCAATCTTACCCTGCTCCGGAACCGACAACAACATAGTCGTAATCGACGCTGCTATCGTAACCATATTGAATGGTCTCGCCACCAGTCGCGCGTTCATCAATGCTGTTTCGTCGTCAGTCTCATTCTCTCGATTAGCATCCCCTCACACTTACACAGTGGCAGCAGAGGCAGCAGCCAGTATGCCGCTAAGAAGCCCGCAAGTCTTCACCAACAACATGGCGATAAGATAATAGATAATGAAACAAAGGAGTGGACTGCCAAGGCGATGGCTTGGTTGGAGAGAAGCAGTTCACTGCGTTTGGCATCGTACAGTAGTAAATATCTATAGCGGCGCCACCCAGCTCTTGGTCCATGTCTGCCCACGCGGCTCAATCTCATGGGAGCAGGCCTGCAGTGTCGATCTCCAGCTCGCTTGGGTGTCACGGAGCAGCACTGGTATAGCGCGGTCGAGACGAACCCTCGCACGCCGCGGTAGAACCCAAGTGGTCACTGATAGACTTCTGTAAAGGGAGGTAGGGGCGCGCTCCGAGATTATTGTGTGAGAGAGTGCATTTCCGCTTACAAAGGATGCAAAGGCAGGGAGCGGCACCTGTGCCATGCGTGAAGATTGAGGGACCTTCCTCATCACCGGCTCGAGCTCGGTGGGCCAACACCTCCTAGTCTCTTGTAGCGTTGTTGTGCGTCCGCTGACAGGCTCGATTGGGCAAGATGCCAGCCACGCTATAGCAAAGATGCAGCATGATGCAAGCCGACGAGCCCGACTCATTACAAACCCCTGCCCTACCTGGGGCACTTGGGGCCAGCATGTGCCGATAATCCCACGCTACAAGTGCCGCCGTTGGCCACATGCGTGCTTTGCACGTTAGCTCCACTCTCCGACTCCAGGATGCTAAGCGATTCAGGCATGCCACGTGCGGCCAATTTGGGTCAGTCAAGCACCTGGTTATTCTACGCCATCCCGCGCACAAGTCCGTGCAAGCCTTTTTCCTGCAACCGTCTTTTCCTGGGAAGTGGAGATTGGAGCTTCACGTTTCAGATTCTGCACGCGGATTCCTGCAAGCGTGGAGATGCCGGACCAGGAGCCGTTAGCTGTCACCGAGTCATGGGCTTTATTGATCCTTGCAGGTCGGGTCAGATTACTTTATGGTTACCTGGCAGACGCAAGTGTAAGCGTGGAACATGAACATCCCGGGCTGTACGTGTACAGTGGCAGTTTTGATACGCAATGAAAGTAATCGATCTATGAGATCCCTCTCCAGTCCAGCAACTCGGATTGCACGATTCAATCTAAGCATCCATGCTGACCTTCCAAGTCTTTGCACCATTGCTCAAAGAGTGTCTTCTCAGAGACATTCTTCGTGGATGCTTCGGCTCTTCCCACGCATTTGACTCTTCCAAGCGCAGAGGCCACCCGTTGTTAGGGTCTGAAGGCGAACGCTCATCCTTGTTGACTTCCACGAGAGGAACCCAGTCCTTCTCCCCCTTACTCAGGAGCGATGGCATTGAGCGCTTGTCCGGTTGTGATGGACCGCTTTGGCCTGTCGAGTATCCGCTATAGGCCTTAGATGGTCCAGGAGACTGTCCGCGCGTTGTTTCACCCATCATGCGCGGTGCAGCCCACATGAACAGAGCACGCATGCCGGGCATACACGCGCAGATCACTGCGAGATCGGTCTCTATTGTGCTCCAGTAGCCCACGGCGCGGTAGTGCCCTGTGAATGATAGTCAGCGAAAAGGTTCCCATCAACCAGATGTAGATAGTACAAACATGTGAAATTAGTAGTGCCACCAAAGTGCACCAAGACTTGCAGGCGTAGGATACTGATGACCGTAACGACGAAACCAGTCGAAAACATGAGCAAGATGAGCGCCTTCTTGCGCTTGTTCAACTCCAACTTCGCAATGACCGGCATTGGAAGGCCCAGGATGACAAAGTCAAGAATGACGTTGATCGCGGCTGATGTCCATGCTTGTGCGTTGATGTTGTTACATCTTCCGACGTGTGTGCCATCCCAGTGGTCCCATGCAAGAGCAATTGGTGTGCACTGGAAGACAGACACCAACAAAAAGGCGATGCCGTACCCGACACAAGCTGCCATTGTCGCGAAGCAACCATAGCGGAACCAGTCTTGCGGAAAGATGCGCAGGTAGAAGAGGAGAATCGAAATCTTGACCAGAGGAAGTGCCGTCAGGTAAAGGTCTTCGTCGAAATAGTAGATCTTTAGAATGGCGGTGATGTTTTCGAATGGTACTGTCCAAATATCTTTTCCCAGCCCGTGATTGGCGACTATTGAGATGATCAGTAAGTCTTGACCATTGTCGATAGCGGCGATTTGGACGAGGGGGACTCACGAACGACCGATAGTACAGACAAAGGTATAACCTCGAGGACCGCAACAGTGATAACAGCATCGTCCCACCCAAGTTGACCACCAAATTTTGGTAAGCGGGACGTCATGCGCATCAAGTATGCGACGACTGCGAGTACGCCGCCAATCACTCCAGAGTACGAGACAACCTTTCTACCATCACGGATTGGTTTCGAGCAGAGGACGCTGGTGGCATTTTGTGAAGCTTGGATCGAGTCAGCGAATGCGATAGGGATGTTGGCATGCCAGATCGACGAAAACTTACAGAGTCCCTCCCTGACGGTACAACCTTCCGTAATACAAACCTCGACCTGGGCAGTAATTGTTGCATTGCTGCAGCTGCAGGCGATATCGGTCAACTCGCATGGCGAGGCAGCAATGGCGCCCAAGAGACAGTTGCGACCACAGGTTGGCATACTGGCCAGCAATGCCGCGGCCTGTTTTGCTGCGCTTGCAGCCGTTGTGTCTGCGGACGTTGCATCGACGTTGTTGGCGTGTCCAGTAGATGACTGAGGCGCGGCCGTTGCAGTCAACCCCAGAGCTGCAACGACCGCGAAGGATAGCTTCCAAAAGTGCATTGTCGCGTGTCTGCCTTTAGCGGGATGCCAGATTCCTTGAAGAAAGGGAAGAAACGAACGGAACCATCGACGACTTGGTCGATGAGTGAATGCAAGTATGCGTGAGCACGGGAGACTAAGTACATTTCCCTCCTACTTGAGCATTGGCACAACCACGCGAATATCCTTGCGACCACGATGTTATGTGGCGTTGATTGTTCTTCAGGATCATGCGCGTGGGTCTCGAAGCTACGCAAGACCCATGGCCAGGTTGCGATATCCGCACGGTGCGCGAACAGACGAGCCTGGCGAGCCTGGCTTTCGGCACGATGCTTCCAGCATAGCTCGACCGCGGCGAGCATCAGGAACAGGATAAGACCAGCAGGAGAAGGCTCCGAAGACGAGAGTCCGTCAGAAGAGTTCAGGGATAGATTTGAGATACCAGGGTGGAATGCACGGCCCGCTCGTTCCCACGCTAGTATACAAGGGTAAATCGACGGCTTCTTCAATGACAGGTTACAGACCAGGGTCCCCTCATTACTGACTTTGCCTATACCGACGGGAGAATGGCGGTCAATCGATGATCCGAACATGCAATTACCTCTCATATCTGCATCGGGCGGTATCAGCGCGTGCTCGACAAAGGGGATGGACTGCTAAAACCTGTTGAGGGCGCTGCGGAGAGGTTGCGTTTGTACGTGTCATCTGACCATAGTCGCTCTTTCAGCACCATGCATTTCTCCAAGACTATCATTACTGCAAGCTGGGTTGCTGGGACCTTGGCCTTCCCAGCCAGCCAACTGCAGGAACTCGAGAAACGAGGCCTTCTCGGCAACGTAGTCGGCGCCCTGCTTGACACGACTTCTGATCTTCTCCAAGACGTTGGACACGGTCTTGAAGAAGTACTCAATGCCCTCGACCCGTTCACTAATAAGGCCATCGATGTGTCCGGCGACCATGAGTTCCGCCCACCCTCATCGACAGACCAGCGTGGACCTTGTCCTGGACTGAACGCCCTGGCGAACCATGGATACATCCACCGCAGTGGTGTTGTGTCGCTGGTAGATGCGGTCGCGGGTATGCATCAGGTTTACAACATGGGCATCGATCTTGCCCTCATCCTCGCCATCATGGGTGTCGTCTGGACCGGAAATCCTATTTCTCTGGAGCCTTCGTTCTCGATCGGCGGTAATTCTACCGCAGTTTGGAATGCCTTGGACAATGTACAAGGCGTCCTGGGCACTCCTCAAGGCATCGACTACTCACACAACTGGCTTGAGGCTGATGCTTCGCCAACTCGCAACGATCTGTACTTGACTGGCGATGCTTGGACAATGAACATGACGCGCTTCCAGCAGTTGTACGATACGGTTCCTTCCGAGGAGGACTTCTCATTCGACGTCCTGGCAAAATGGTCCGCAGACCGCTGGCACGAATCGGTGGAGACCAACCCTGACTTTTACTACGGCCCCTTCACTGGCATGATCGCTCGCAACGCCGGTTTCTTCTTCGTTGGCCGTCTTTTCGCAAACCACTCCACCGACACTACCGAGGGACTTCTCAGTAAGTCGAAGCTCAATTGATGCACATACCTTGTTTTGAATGGCACTGACAGACACTAAAGCCCACAATGTTCTGCGTTCCTTCTATGGCGTGCATCTCAACGATGATGGATCCCTAGAGTACCGCCAAGGCCACGAGCAGATCCCTGAGAACTGGTACCACACCCCTGTCGATTACGGCCTCGTCCAGCTGAACCTTGACACTCTTGCCATGATTGCTCAGTACCCGGAAGTCGGCAGCATCGGTGGTAACACAGGCACTGTCAACTCCTTTGTCGGTGTCGACCTGAGCGATATCACAGGAGGTGTTCTCAACGCCGGCAAGCTGCTCGAGGGAAACAACCTACTCTGCTTTGCTCTGCAGATCGTGAAGATGGCCTCGCCCAGCTACCTCAACAATATCTACGCCACTCTGGACAAGCCTCTGAAGTTGATTACCGACATCCTCTCGGTGCCGCTGCTGGACTTCGACTGTCCCGCTTGGGATGATATGAAGATGGACGGCAAGCCACTGTGGTCGGCACTTCTTGATAAGTTCCCAGGCGCAAAGCGTAGCAAATGTGCTTTGTAGATTCGAGTAACAGGTTTGTACCTAGGTACCAGTAGGAGACTGGGTGAGAAAGCAAAGAAGGTCCGGTGTAGAAGTTGTTCGGCTCGAGATAATATTATTCCTACGCAGTTAATCATGTAATTATATGTATCACGTTGCGTGGCAGTGATCTAATTATTGCTGACCAAGTATACTGTGCCACCATGCCGCATCATTATTGGTTCGTACGACGCGAATGATAAGAGGAGATGCATCGTGGTGGTGGTGGTGGTGGTGTGCAGCAGCTTGAAGCTCGAGCGGGGCCTTGGCGCGTTGCCGTTGGAAACGCCGACTCCAGCGCTGCCTGCCACCTCCCAGCCCCCGCCAAACACCCTCGTCGTGTGCCCGCCATGTGATCAAGTACGACCAAGACTCGCATCCGAGACAAAACTATGTAGGGAAGCTCTGTAACCTGACTCTATCGAACTCTCCACGCAATTGAATATACCCCACGGGCCTTCCATCGTTAGCTTGTTCGTCAGACGTTCAACACATGTCTAGCAATGGATAGACAATATCCAGACTACCCGCAGTACGACCACCGCAGACCATGGACATATCACTCTGCTGCACCAACCACTCCTTTGTCTTCCATGTACACTTCCATGCCAGATAGGCCACAGCCTACAGCCTCTACGCCATCGCGTCGACCTCCGATGAGAAGGCATAGCGAGAGGACAAGTGCCTCTCGAGCCCGGGAGCCTCGCAGCCCTTCTGCGAAGCGATGTATTCCACACAACGGTGCGATCTGTGGCAATAATTTATGTGACTCTCCCGACGTTGCGCCCAACGAAAGGTTATGCCCAGGACCCAAAGGCATGGACATCTGCGGCCGATGTTACAAGCGCTTCAAGGTCGAACGCAGACACGCAATGGAAGACCGCCGTGCAATCACTGATGACTGGATGAGACCAAGAACACGTCGTTCGTCCATGCGAGTTCCTGAAGTGGAACAGCCAGCAATGCCGAATACTGTTCTCTCTGACGCGCACGACGATGGACAGTCTCGCGTAGAGCCATCCGTGGTGCAGCCATCACTCTTTGCGTCACACATCGGCGAAGATAAGAGACAACCATCGCCTCTTGTCACGCCAGTCTCGCCGTCCGAAAAGAAAACAGATGTTCGCAGTGTTTCTAGCATCGACGTAGAGAGCCAAATTCCAAGAGATGCACGACCGCCACAAAAGCACCATCAGCAACGCGGCCGGAATGACCGTAGACATGAGCGAAGAAGCCGTATCCGCGATCGATCTTCCTACGACGAGGCTGAATTCTACAAATATGGCAGGATGGAAGAAGATGATGACGACCACTACGACAGGAGCCGTTGCTGCGGCTGCTGGAGCGGAAGACGAAAGTGTGTCGTCTTCTCCATCGGAGTATCCGTCATCCTCCTGATAATCATCATTGCTCTCGCCGCCACCCTCTCGGGTCGCAAGGGCTTCAAATACACGCCATCAACAGCACAAGTTAACAACACGGCCGCATTCGACCAAGGCGGAGCAACACGAAAAAGCGTCAACGACACCAGCATCGGCATCGGAGCCGGCACAGACAGCTACACATACTACCAAGGAAACGCCTCCAACTTCCCCACGAGCGACAAATGGGTCTCCTTCCACAACATGTGGGACGCCAACCTGGACACTTTCAAGTACTCTTGCGGCTGGCTAGACCGCGGCGAGGACAACACCCCCGAAATTATCCAAGACATTTACAATGCCATTCAAGACCGTGCCAACGCTTCCTTAGTCGACCACCGCATCATCCTCGCCACCATCATCCAAGAGACAAACGGCTGCCCCTTGGTAGCCCACACGACCTCCTCAGGCGGCACCCGCAACCCGGGCCTGATGCAATCCCACAATGGCCACGAGTACGATCCCAAGCATAGCCGTTTGTCAATCATGCTCATGATACAAGATGGTACGCAAGGAACCGATGCTGGCTGGGGCTTAGTCGACAACTTGAACACTTACGGAAACCCTTACAAAGCGATGCGAGGGTATAATTCGGGATATATCCCCACGAGTGGCGATTTATCTGAGAAAGCGGGCGCGACTGCTTGTTATGTGACTGATATTGCGAATAGGTTGACCGGGTGGGTTCGAGCGGAGTCGAAATGTCCCGGTGATGCATCATGAAGGGTCGGTTGGGATTGAAACTAAGATTGGACGGAGGAATGAGATTATGGCGTTTGTATGGATGAATATGAATGGGTGGATGGGGATGGCGTTATGGGCGATGCGATTACAGGACATCGCACAAATAACATGAACATAATGACAACGCGTTCTGCTGGTAGCAACCTTTTTCGCAATCTGATCTCTTCTCAAAGGAGAAAACGTTTGGGACGGCGTCACGTGTGACCCATGGCAAGGTAAGCTATAGGCAGAATGTCCCCGCACTCATATAATACTCCTTGGGAAAAACGATGTTGGTACACCAACGCTTGTGGCTCATAGCCAGGTCGGATATATTTACGCCGAACTCACACGTACATTCGATCAGATGCTCCAATCACCTAAGCCAACATATCAGGCTTCAAATTAAGAAGCATAGAGCACACATGCGAAATTGCATTGTGCACTTGTATATACATGTACATGTATGTACACATAATATAGACGAATACATGTATTTGATTGAACTTGAACATGAAGTCATCGACGTGGTGGTAGAGGTAGAGTAAATAGGGTAAGGGTTGGTTGACGTTGGGCTCGAAGGCATCGACGTCAGTCAGAATTTATCGAAGCGAACAAAAGATTTCCAACGCATACAGTCAAAATATCAGAGCGTTCATTCACAGATTCTAGCAGATTTCCAGCTTGAAGATAGGACAAGATGGCAGATTACGATAGCGACTCATCTGGCGCCGAGGACATCGAGACTGGTGTCACTCTAGGCTATGCTACTAAGGACGCAACTGGCGATGACTTCAGCAAACTTGGTGGTTACCCAGTAAGCATAGCATTGCTCCCATACTTGCCACCACAACTGACAGTGTATAGTCATGGCTTGACGACACAGCGATTCCATCTGGAGCCCTGGCAAAGTGCAAAGTCTGCAACGGATACCTCAGCCTTCTGCTCCAACTGAACAGTGATCTTCCGGATAAATTCCCGGGTCATGAAAGAAGAGTCTACGTTTTCGCATGCAAGCAAAAGGCTTGCCGCAGGAAGGCTGGATCCATCCGCGGCATTAGGGCCACTCGCATCTCGGAAGCTGTTCAGGAGGCTGCCCAGAAGAAGCAATCATCAGAACAATCGCCGCTACCAGCAGAAGAACCCAAGCCCAAGCAGACTAACATCGGAGAATCTCTCTTCGGCGTTCAACCATCCAAATCCAACCAAAACGCCAACCCCTTCTCAGCACCAGGCTCAGCAGCTGTAAATCCTTTCTCAACGGGCAACAAACCGGCATCAAACCCCTTCGCCACAACCCCATCCGCCCCAGCCCAACTCGCCGAAAAGACCCAATCAGCAGCCGACCTCTCCGCGACGTTCGCAGAAAAAGCCCGCATCGCCACATCCACCGACGCTCCTAAACCTGTAGCCGGACCCAAGGAACCCTGGCCAGCCCAATCCGCCCTCCCATCCCCTTATCCAACCTACTACATCGACGCGGACAAGGAATACCTCGACCCCGAACCCCAAGCCGTGCCTCAAAACGTCCGCCTAGCCGAAGCAGGCGAGTTCGAAACGTCCGCCAGCGCAGGAGGCTCCGGCAACAGCGCCGACGAAAAAGCCGCCGTCGACCACCTCATGGACAAACCCTTCCAGCGCTTCGCGGACCGCTTGGCGCAGAACCCGGAGCAAGTCCTGCGCTACGACTTTGCCGGCCAGCCGCTGCTTTACTCCAAGAAAGACGCTGTCGGCTCTGCTTGGCCCAAGGGTGTTCCTAGGTGTGGCGAGTGTGGTGCTGAGAGAGTGTTTGAGTTGCAGCTTACGCCGCATGCGATTACGGAGTTGGAGGCAGAGGATCTGTCGCTTGATGGCATGGATTGGGGAACGATCATTTTGGCCAGCTGTGCGAAGGACTGTGGGGGTGAGAAGGAGGAGTGGGTTGGTGTGCAATGGGAGGAGTTGACGACGAGGTGAGGTAGGCAGTTTTATGTCTAGCAGAAGCGACAGGACGAAAGTGTTATGCAGAAATCCGGAAAGGAAGACGAGTTACGCATGTGGATTGAACGGAATTCAGAAGATCGAGCACGATGGAAGGCGAGTAGGGAGGACAAAAAATGCATTGAGTTTTCAAAGCTGCCCATGCTTTCAAACAAGTCTCATGATATTTCGCATTCTTCTTGTCAAAGTCATTGCATACACACACGTATGCTTTCTACCACCCGACCCGCATTTCCTTTCCTGGCCCGCGGCTCGCTCCCTTTACGGGCGAGCCACGCTGGCTTTCTTTGTGCGTGAAATAACAACACAAGATTTTTCATCATGCCCCAAAACGCCGCGCTGCATTATGCAATAGGCCCATGATATCCGTCATGTGGCCTGTTCTAGTTCACTTTTCATCGTCCTGGCTTGTTTGCTTGCATACAATATAAATATCGGCACAACAAGCTGCTCTACGCAGGCTGCTCGTAGGCACGCTTAATCAAGCGGCCGAACTGGTCGAACTTGACGTTCTCGCGCACGGTGGTGCTGCGGGCCTCGTTCTCCTTGTTGAGGGGCACCTTGACGACGGTGCCGTCGATTTTCCAGCCGCAGACCTCGGAGACGAAGTGGTCGAACTTGTCGCCCTTGACGTTCAACCAGCCCTCAAGCACGTCACGCTGGACCTCTTGCATGCACTGGCTGACAACGACGGCGATGCGGACCTTCATGACCTCCTCGAAGCCTTGCACGTCGGCGACCAGGTCGGCGTACAAGTCGTCGCCCTCGAAAGTGTTCCAGAAGTCGGCGTAGCTAGCGTTGATGAGCTGGTCGTGAAGGACGCTCAGGTGCTGGACGGCCTCGGCAAGGGAGCCGGAGGCGGGTGCAATGCCATTCTGGCCGGGCACGAGAGTGTAGGTGGGCAAGAGGGAGAGGCAGAGGCTGAAGTCCGCTGAGGGGAAGACTGTGAGGGCTTTGACGAGAATGTTGGTGATGGTCTCGTCGCGCGCGAGGTGGGGGTTAAACTGGTACCTGTAAGACGGAAGTCTAGTCAGCAAAGCTACTCCAGGCTACAGTTTTGCTTCATGTTTCAAGCGCAAGAAAGGTGCAGCAAGTTTTCAGCTAGAGCTAATATCAAATATAACTTCAGCAGGGTAGTTGGCCCTGTTTCAGTACATGCTAATGATTTTATCATCACAAAAGCGCACACGTCCTCCTCTTCTCGTTCCAGTCCAGGAGTAGGATTCAAGAAAAAAAAAGATGTTGTATCGACGTACAGCTTCAAGAGGGCGAGGTTGGCGTAGCAGTCATAGGTCTGCTGCTCGCATTGCTGAGCGACATATTCCTGGAAGGTAGAGGTAGTCTCCGGGTTGTATCGGTCGAGGCCGCTGAGGATGGCCTCGATGTTTTCAGGCCGGTCGGGCGAGTAGTCGAAGGAAACCATGGTGTCGATGTGCGTGAAGACCGCCCTTTATGCGAGCCCGCAGCGATGGAAGTCGTCAAATCTCGTCCACCCACTTCGCCAAGCTTTTTTGTAGAACGACCCTAACCCTAATAACACACATTCTTATCAGATCTGAAGATGACGGTCACTACATGTACTGCTTTGCTAGTGTCTTCAAATGAGCACACATCATATTATAGACGTACATCAATGCATGCTTCCTCTCTCGCGCTCGCATCCCTTCCTCCACTTGATCACCCAAATGCAATGACGAGAGGAGGACTATGAGCGGAAAGAATTCCACATCTAGGCGGAATATCACCGTCGTTCTCGACATCTCCGTGGTCTCTATTCAGTCATTGCACGAGATCGGTATGACTTTTCTGCGGTCCATTGATGAACATTGCCGAGTCAAGCACTTTCAACTACTGCCCATAACAAGGTTTCGAATATTATTTGTCAAAATCACTTCGAGTGCGAGTTGTTCGTGCGTGCAGAGGCAAACAGTGCGTTTCGGATAGGCTGAAAGCGGCGGCGGCAGCAGGCGACGGCAGATTTAATGTTTGCACTGGACATGTTCGGCCAGGGCGTTGCGTTTGCAAAAACTCGCCAGCCAAGTTTGGCGCTTGTCGCTTAGCGGCTAGCCCGTCGTTGTTCCCGCGGGCCTGTCACGCAAGATGGACATGTCCAGCCGGAGATGCCTGGACAGCCCTGTTTTTAAGGTTGTCCTTACCGTGCAGCTAAACCTGCCATGGCGGCTGCTCCGGGCTCGCTTGTGTGCGGCCGCCGGACGAGACTGCTCGAAGGATCATTACACCTTCTCGATGCCCAGGGACCGACATCACCACTCCGAAACGCAAGTCGGCTGCCAGCGCTGAGCATGCCAGATGCAAACCCTCGCCTGTCGCCGCATCGCATCGCACCGCATCACAGGCTACCGGTAGCGCCGTGCGCACACTCTCTCGGGAGCTCGATAAAAAAGGCCCATCCGATCTCTGCCTGTGCCTTGCAAGCGACTGTTCAGCCGAAAGCCTAATCGGGCAGAATGGCACGACGCATGCACGACATGTCAACGCGTATCTGGCCAACACCTTGCCAAGCCATACTCGCTTCCTCGATTTCGTGTAATACTTGTCAGCACCGCGCTGATATTGGGGAATCGTCCTCAGCCCGACAGTGACGTGGTCGCTCGTTCAGCTTCTACAATGCATCATCTTCACGCCTCCGAAGCCAGACGTTGTTCACCGACTGCTCCTCGGCTTTGCGCCTGTCTGCCTCTGCTCTGCCCTATGCCCATGCGCTTGCGTCTTTTAAACTTTGTCAGCTGCGACAGTCTCTCTCTTCGGAGCGACCTGATCACACGGCCACCTTACTTAATGCATCAGCCGCAAGCAGCTAGTTCTCACCGGGTCCACAGGTCGCGACGTGTTGTTGAGCGAGCTCGACCACGCTGTATACGGTAGTGCGTCCTTGCTTGATGTGCGAGTTGTCTTATGCGTCATGTTTGGGTCTGCGCAAGCCACAACAACCGCAGCTTCATCCTTCAATCGTGACCCTGCCGCGCTCCAGATCCGGCTGAATGGTAACCCCTCCCATACCGCTCTCTGCACTAAGCCACAAGCACCGATTGCAAATACACCGTGCGTGGCCCGTCGACCCCAGAACTCGGGTGGTAAGTGAGTTGAGAACTGTGTAACACTAAGCCATGTGCGTGCACCTTTCACTAAGACACAGAGTCGTAGTTCAAACATTCGTTTAAGCTCGCCGGCACTTCCTGCTCGGCTGGATCGGTGTTACTTGCAAAGGGAGATTATTGATCAGATCGTTAGTCTCGACGTCTAACCTGGAAGCACGCGGCGCAGGACAATAAAAGTGCGTCCGGGTTGCCGACCTACGAGGCACCTCCTCACATTCTCGACCGATCCTTTGGCCTCCGTCCAACATCTGACCTGACCCACATACCTGCACCGATACGTACCCCTACTGTCGAACCTTCGCAACCACTCAAAACCCGCAGAAGTCATCTTCCAGCTGCCGCTTGCATTCGGCGCTAAGGACACGATTACCCAGACCTATGACAGATCGTTTGCAATCGTTCAGGTGTTGGTCTCAAAGCGCTGCAACTCAGCTATAGGATCAAGCTGCCCGCGATCCCTTGTCGTGAGTTAGCTGCAAACTCCTCAGCTGTATCACCATCGATACGACCCGTCACACAACCAGGTGCGTGACACACAGTGTCCATGAAACGAGCGGTAAGGCCGGTTGCGCGGTGAAGAAGATCGCTCATCGAAATATCCGTCGTCCGAACAGGCTGAGAACGTGCGACCACGTGTATGCGCCTTCCGCGACCCACTTATATCTAAATGAGCGGTCGCACTGCGTTCCTGGCCTAAAGCGTTATTCAGTTCAAATAGTCCTAACAGTCTAAAGGTCCCCCTCTGGGAAGCAGCACAGTGGAACACGACATATGGATCTCCTTGTATCCAACCCGATTATGTCTAATTATTTCGGAGGGGATCCGAATCAAGCATGGAACCCATCATACTGGACGTACAATGGTCCCAATCAGCCGACATCGCACTCAACCACGCAAGAGATATATCCAGCCGTCTCTGCGCCTCAACTGAATAGCTTCATTCCTCAACAGCAGCTACCATTGCCTTCGTCATACGTGTACAGCACACAAGATTACAATCATATACCCAGTGCGAATTTGCAACCACCACGATGGTATCAAACTCCTTGGACCCAGCCCGGACCGCAGCAAATACCGCAAATACATCAAGCCCAGAACAACATGCTGTATAACAACAGCTACACCGCCGCTGCCTATCCAACACCACGAGCATCAATACCGACACCAGGGCCAAGCTATCTATCCCCTGGGCATCAAGCACAGCCAACATTGTCCCGTCACAATTCTGCGAGGTCTAACGCAGTCTCGTCGGTCGATCAAACGATCTCAGAAGTGTCCAGAAGCGTTTCACCCAACCCAAACGCAATCGCGGACTACGGCTACAAGAACCCCGATGGAAGTTGGTCCTGCGCGTGGCCAGGCTGTACGTCTCGATCACGATTCACTCGGGCTTGTGATCTACGAAAGCACTACAAAAGACACTCGAAAACATTATTCTGTCGACACGACGGGTGTCCGCAGGCTACAGAGGGTGGTTTCTCGAGCAAAAAGGACCGCGCGCGACACGAGGCAAAGCACAATCCGACAATCACTTGCGAGTGGGACAATTGTGGTAGGCTGTTCAGTCGAGCCGACAACATGGTAAGCTGCCACTCCTTCTTGACACATCACAAAATGCGAGCACAACATGAGGACTTTTGCTGACTCTACCTGGCGATCCAGAAGGATCACGTACGCAGAGTTCACGAACGCCGCGCGGCGTCAGGATGACACCGCAAGTTTGCCTACATGATGTCGCCTTCTGATGATGCGACCATCTTTCGACGAGGAAGGCGAGGGATGATGCACTGCACAGCGGCCGCTCCGTACAGCTGATGTTCGCGATGAGCATTACGAGGTCCACAGCATGCACAGCTCTCGCCATACCCGTCTGACGCCATGACGTCATGACGGCGACGGCGACGACGAACATGACGTGCGCAGTAATTTGCAAGAGCGGTGACCGCTCACTGTCCCTCGCTGCACGATTCCCAGTTGGGTTATTGTTGAGCTGAGGGCGAGCGAGCGAGCTGAGATCGGGCTGTCAGACGAGATACGGATGCCAGGCCCGGCCAAGCCGGATGAAAAGCATCGTTATATTCCGTTGCAGAGAGAGGAGACTTGGGGAGAGTCATGTGATATATCTTGGATGCGCAAGTGACCCGCGAGATTCTGGAAAGCGTCAACCTGTTCAGATGTGCAGATCATGTACTTGTACGTAAAGCTTTCTTGGTAGATCTACCATTTTGTGCAGACATGGTGTGTGTGCCGGCTGCAGCTAAGCGAGCCCTCACGAATGAAGTGCGGGAAGCGCGTTGCCCCTCGCAACCCGGCCAAGCTTTGCAGAAGGACCGTCAGATGCGACCAATCAACCGCCACGTCCATTCTGTGAGGTGCATGTACTGTGAATACGACACGACTCGTTGATTGCTAGGTAATATTCCATACTCTTTAAGTATCATAATATGGCGCGACTACGAAGAGAAAGCCCAGTGGGCAACGATTCTGGCGAAGACGACGTCCAGCTAGCCAAGTCAACAAACGCAACAACAGCCAAGCGACGGATCTCACCACGAAAGAAAGCTCAAAAATCCTACCAGGACAGCGATACCTTCCAAGACGATTCCGAAAGCGATTTTGACGTCTCCAAACTTGTGGCGAAAATTCCTACAGAAAGCGCCAAAACAAAACGACAGATCAAACTCGCGCCACTCAAGGCGTCAGAAAGTCTCAGCGAACTGCGGTCGAAAATCGTCTCGCCGGAAAACTCTAGGCGACGAAGGCCTTTGAAAGATATCTCTGGCAACGGCAAAGGTTCGGCGAAGAAATTGAATGCTTTTGCGAGTCTGCCTTCGCTCAAACCACCTGTGGTGGTTAATGATGAGCGGGATGAAGAGGCTGAGATTGAGGAGAGCGTTTGGTGTGGTTCCGATGCGAACTCGTCTGATTCAGAGGAGGAGCTGCCTAGTCCTCGAAAGTTGTGGCCTGGGAAAAGATTGGGCGCTTCTGTACCTGAGTTGAAACAAACGTCTGCAAATAGCCTGGACGAAGCGTTGCAGGGGCTTCAAGGACTGAGTATCAAAGATACTAAATCTGAGAAGCTACAACAACCTAAAAGGCTTCCAGGAGAGAATACTGTGTCAGAAGAACGTCCCTCTAGTTCTCACGATGCCGGTGACCTTGATGCCATTCTACGATTCTCGCCACCTCGATTAGCCACAAGGCCAAGGCAAAGGGCACTAGAGCGACCGGTCACTCCTCCGCCGACTTCTCCTTCCAAATCAAAGCTAGTGTCTCCGTCGAAGACGAAGTCAAGGATACCGACACCACCAGCAAAAGAAAGCTTGGACGCATTCTGGAGCCCCAACGAAGTCAACTCATGGAATGACAAGCACTCACCTCGCAAAACCATCACATCTCCCAAAAAGAACCCTTTCCTTCCGACATCGTCCCAAAGCACATCTCCCACCTCTCCACCTAAGAAATCAAGTCCAACAAAACGAACGTCGGCAGAAGTCCAAGCAAAAAAAGATTTCGCTGCCCGCAAACACGCCCTCGCTGAATCATTCCTCCTCGAGCTCGACCAAACCATCACCTCTGGCCAAATCGCCTCTCTCAGTGCTTCCACAGGCGGAGTCCGCCTCATTTGGAGCAAAACCCTCAACTCCACCGCCGGCCGGGCGAACTGGCGGCGCGAAACAACCAAGACCCGCATGTCACCAGACTCATCATCCTACTCCTCATCATCATCATCGTCAATAACGACAACAACAGTGACGCACAAACACCACGCCTCCATCGAACTCGCCGAAAAAGTCATCGACGACCCTGAACGCCTCTTTAACGTCCTCGCCCACGAGTTCTGCCACCTCGCAAACTTCATGGTCAGCGGTATCAAAGACCAGCCCCACGGCGCATCCTTCAAAGCCTGGGGCGCAAAGTGCACGGCAGCTTTCGGCTCGCGCGGTGTCCACGTCACCACCAAACACAGCTACCAAATCGACTACAAATACGTTTGGAGGTGCGAGAGCGAGGGCTGCTGGGCGGAGTTCAAGCGACACTCGAAGAGCATCGATCCCAAACGGCACACGTGCGGGAGCTGTAGGGGCAGGCTTTTGCAGGTTAAGCCTGTTCCTAGGGGTGGGAATGCGGTTGTTGGAGGCAAGGTTGGGGGGTATGCGGGGTTTGTTAAGGAGCATTTCGCGGCTGTTAAGAAGGGCTTGCCGGCGGGGAGTAGCCAGAAGGAGGTCATGGAGGCTGTGGGAAGGAAGTATAGGGAGGAGAAGGAGAGGAAGCAGGCTGAGGAGACGAGTGGTAAGAGTGGTGTGGAGGAGCTTGTGGGAAAGCTTGATGTGGTTGTGTTGGAAGATTGATGGCAAGTGCGTCGATGCGATCGAAAGTCCTGGAGATTTCGTGTGGGACGCGCTGGACTCTGTAACATATATGTAAGATGACTGTCGTGGAGCGAAGAGACCTGTCTGCCCGCAAAGGCTTACAGCATTCCATTTCCCACAAGCTGTACAAGACGTGCCTTGTCTGGCATCCATCCTACGCTAACAATATTTTGTTTTTGAGGAGTCAACCTCGTTTCGTTCCCTGAATCCACCACCACGTCTCTTCCTCCACAAAAGGCCATTCAACAAGGAGAACCACCATCCATCACTCCTCCCCAAACAAACCCCACTCCTTCACCTCAAACGTCTCCAACACTCTCCCCCTCCACTTCGCCGCCGTTTCCAACAGACTTCCCATCTTGCCTTTCTCCAGATCTACACTCCCTCTCTCGAACTGCCCGGTAATGTGAGGGACATTGATCGTAACCAAAATATCAGTCGTCTGCTTCTCAAGTCGAATGAGAGTAAGCAAAATCGCCACAAACTCCGGCTCGTTTGCGCGACCCTGCTGTTTGGCACCTGGGGGAGACGTGGCGAGGAGGTTGTAGAGGGGTGTGTTTGCTCTGTAGACAACAAGATGTGCGGTTAGTGGTGGTTCTTCGCAGGAAGATTTATTTCCACGAGGAGATATACTCCCTTTCGGTTGGAAGGAAAATGTTAGAAGCACTTACGGCAGTTTTCCACCCACCGCGTCGCCTCTCCACCACACTTTTGTCTTTTCGGCAGCATCGTCATCTTCATCTTCTACGAGATCTCGGAGGTGGTATTCGAGAGCTTCGGGGTCGGACTTCTCCACTCGCTCCATGATTTCGACGACGATGGAGGAGAAACCATCACTGTCGAGGTAGACTTCTTGGTTGTCGGGAATCTGGCGGATATTGCTGGAGAGACATGTTTGGTCAGATGCAAGGTTTGGAGATATAGTTCGGGAAATGCAATGACTTGTTTCGGTCTTTTGCGCGTGACTGAGACCGAGGCGAGTTTTGTCCTCTGATGGCATCGTCAAGCGTCCAGACATTGGACACAGTCGTTTTCCGAAAAGGAAGAACGAACGTACCTCACGTCCCCAAACGCTTTCGGGAATTCAGCAACGATAGCACCTCCGAAAAGCTCGACTTTCTTGAACTCGGCCATTGTGATGTGTGATTTTGCGCTTGTCCCGTGATTGGGATGCGATCTTTCGTGATTTTCGATATTTTTCGCTCAAAAAGCTAAACCCAGAAAGATCGAGAAAATTAGTAGTTTAAATATTAGCTGTCTGTGAAGCTAGGCATGTGTTGTTATGGCGTTTGGGGTCAAGTTGTGCAGTCAATCAAATAATTCATTGGAATCATAGCTCGAAGTTGCAGGCAACGCTAGGCTGGCAAACTTCACAAGGCGTCACTGGCTGCCTAATCAGGTAGGTGCCTGCCTGCCTACCTGGGTATACTGTCGCCCGCAATTCGATTCTGTTCACAATGTCTTCGATCAATTTATGAAATAAGGGCACACGGAGCATGTGCTCAATGAATGTAATGGATTACAATTCGATATTTTCTTGTTCATGCCAAACTACGTCTATCGTAATGCTGGTTTCGGCCTCAAACGCCGAGCGCCTGGCTTGTCCTTTGGAGTCTCAAAATGCTGGACAACCGCTTGCCCTTCTCTTGAAGATGCAAGTATAGCGCCATTTATGCTTCCAATACCCTGACGAGCTTTTGCCGTATACGTCAATGTCATGATCTAAGCAGCCCAGACATCCTGGCCTGAGTTCTCGATCCATACGCCAAGCTTCTCCACACCACCGTCCCATTCGCGCAGGCGCTGGCGCATGGCCTCGATACCAGCCTTGTCCAGGACCTTGGGTTGCACCCATGTGATGCGGGCCACTTCGTCCACCTGGTCGATACTGCCCTTGAGCAAACCCAGGCTCAATGCCTTCATGATCAAGTGCTCGATCTCATCAAGCTTTACCTTGGTCTCCTCACTGATTGTGGAGAAGGTCATGCTGCGGTCATTGGGCGCACGGGAGAACACAAGCTGTGTGAGAGCAGACAGGCTGATCTTTTGGTAGAGGAATTGCTGGTGGCGCTGCAAGAGGCCGTTCCCTTGCAGGTGTGACTGGAGGATGTTGTAGGCTCCAAGGTCGCCACGGTTGAAAGCGAAGAGCAGATCGCGCAGCCACGAGTGCTCGGTCTTTGCAAGGCTGTCGAGAATAGGGTGCAGCAAAAGCTCGCCAAAGTTGTAGATGGTCTCAGAGACAAGCGCGGCGAGTGCCAAGTCGTAAGCCAGGCGGTGCTTCTCTGACTGGCTGAGCTCGGCAAGGTCGACGCAAGCAAGGTAGAGGAGCGTCGTGCGGTAGAATGAAGCAAAGTTGTTCTGTGATTGGTAGTAGTCGGCGCCTACACGATAGAAGCTGGCGTGGACAATGGCATCGACCGAATCGAAGTTATCGAGGATGGCCTCACACTTGTCCAAATCTTTGCGTGCCTCGGAGCTTTGGTCTAGGCGCAGGCGTGTACCGGCGACACGTGTGAGGGCGAAGACGTAGGCATCCTGCGAGGCTGGCTTGTCGACACGCTTGGCGAGGTTCTCGAGGAAGGCAAGGCGGTCGTCGTCATCTGTGCGGGTACTGTCAGTATGATCTTCACATGTATTCCTGCATTCCACAAAACTTACCCTCATACTGTGCTGCTGTGCTCAAGCCCAACTTGACCAGCTTCAACTGGTTGATCTTGTCCGCAAACGCCTTGACGAAGTTCTCAAAAATGGGTATCCTCTGTGCTGCACTCTGCTGGTCGTTGTAGAACTCGACAAGAGTATCGGTAAGCTCGTGCCAAAGCTTGCGCTCCCAGTAGTCTTCGAATGTGAGGAAGTAATGTTGCACATCGTCGCTAGCCTGCTCGCGCTGCTCGGCGAGGAAGTTGCCGACCTTTTCGTTGTCCATCTTTACTTTTCAAGCGACCAGATCTGTGGATTTTCTGGGGAAAGTCCAATAGTTGATGGACTTCTCTTGGTGTGAAGGCGAAGGGTGGATGTCCGCCGAGGGTTCTATTCAGAAGATCGGGCGAAGAGAGAAGGTAGCCCAATGAGTCTTGGCAAAGTTCCAGAAAGGCTTTGATCCAAGCGGCGTGTCGGCGATGACAAAGGAAGGCGAGCTTGGTTTTGACGATGGCTTCGACCAAGCGATTCTATGTTTTGATCCAGGCCTGTACAGTGTCGGTGCCGCGATGGTCCTTGTAAAGCGTGTAGATACACTTGTCGATGGCTGGGGAGTAGGGAGAGGTGTCGAAACCGGCTCTGTTGAGGAAAAAATCCCAGATCTGAAGGTGTCGTCGAAGAAGGGATTCGGCGGTGGTGTCTGTGACAGGCAATGTGGTGTGATTGGCGGCGTTGCTGTCTGGATTGGCGGCGTTCATGACGGAGCTGCTGGATGCTGTCGGTTTGGGGAAGCTGAGCCGGGGCGCTACTGCGACTTATGGCCACATATCAGATGAGTAAGCTTGATTGGGATGAATGGATCTGATGTCTCTACCAGACGACGCTGGGTTATATCATATGTCTGGTGCGGGTTGCTAGAATGGTCAGGATGACATCGAGTCAAAGTGGCGTGTGTCACTACATGGAGGCAGATAGGACCAAAGCAGCAGTCACTCAACAAAACAGCTCGTCAATGGCAGGCGCTGTACGGCTCGAGCAGTGGAGGCAACGGCATGATGGCATATGCAGGCTCGAACAGGGATCCATGATCCGAACAGATCAGTCTGGGCCAGTGACTCTCGTATACGTGAAAACCAGCAGTTGTCATATGCAAAAAGCATGAAAGCATGCATATCGACAATCCTGTCCCAGACGAGCCACGACTTCTGGCCCCGGCAGGCAGAGCAAGCGACCTCCACCGAGCAACATCTGTATAGCAAGAGTGTCAGCGACGCAGCCAGGCGAGCCATTGACCCGTTCACATCTCTCCACTCCACACCGCACCATGGCCTACCGAAGGCCCTCGCCCGGCCTGCTCAATGGCCTCGCCAAACCCTCTGTCTCGCTGCCCGTGCAGGCGCGCCGCGGCATCCAGCAGGACATCGCCATCACACGCACCGGCAAGCCCATAATCCGCATTGCTGGTGGCCGCAGCTCGCTGGGCGGCCACACGGCGACCGTCTTTGGTGCCACCGGCTTCCTCGGCCGCTACATCGTCAACAGGCTCGCGCGCGCCGGCTGCACCGTCGTCGTGCCCTTCCGCGAGGAGATGGCCAAGCGCCATCTCAAGGTCACCGGCGACCTGGGCCGCGTCGTCTTCACCGAGTTCGACCTGCGCAACACCGAGAGCATCGAGGAGAGCGTGCGCCACTCCGACATGGTCTTCAACCTCGTCGGCCGCGACTACACCACCAAGAACTTCGACTTCGAGGACGTCCACGTCGAGGGCACCCACCGCATTGCCTCCGCCGTCGCCAAGTACGACGTCGACCGCTTCATCCACGTCTCCTCGCACTCCGTCCACCCCGACTCGCCCTCGGAGTTCTACAAGACAAAATACTACGGCGAGCGCATCGCCCGCGAGATCTTCCCCGAGACCACCATCGTCAGGCCCGCGCCCATGTTCGGTTTCGAGGACCGCCTCCTCCACCGTCTCGCAGGCGCCACCAACGTCCTGACCGCCAACCACATGGCCGAGCGCTTCTGGCCCGTCCACGCCATCGACGTCGGTGAGGCCCTCGAGGTCATCGGCTACGACGACTCCACTGCCGGTGAGACCTTCGAGCTCTACGGCCCCAAGCAGTACAGCATGAAGGAGATCTCCGAGCTGGTCGACAAGGAAATCATGAAGACCCGCCGCCACATCAACGTCCCCAAGCCCGTGATCAAGACCATGCTCGGCGTGCTCAACAAGGCTCTGTGGTGGCCCGTTGGCTCCGCCGACCAGGTCGAGCGCGAGTTCCACGACCAGTTCATTGACAAGAACGCAAAGACTTTCAAGGACCTCGGCCTTGCCCCTGGTGACATTGCCAACTTCACATACGCATACCTTGTAAGTTTTCATCCTAGAATGACAAGCATTCATCCGGAAGATTAGCTAACAAAACATCCTAGCACCACTACCGCAGCGCATCATACTACGACCTCCCTCCCATGTCCGAGAAGGAGAAGCGCGAGGAGAAGAAGTACCTGCACGTCCTTGACGACCAATAGAGGAAGAAAACTCAAATTTAAGATCTAGACGTAAAGGAGGTGTACAGGGTCAAATTCTCTTTTGTGCGTGAAATCCGGTGTAGCAAGAAATGGACCATTCGAGTCGAGTGACTCAAGATAAAGCCGTTCTGCAAGTCATCTGTGTGGTTGTACATATATCCCTTCTACAGAGAAATGAAAGTATAAAAACATAAAAATTAACGCCAGAATCGCCCCAATTCCCCCTTGCGGTACCATGATTTCGCTGGGGCCCGCCTCGTTAGGGATATGCCAGCTGCCCAAGAATAACCACAATAGAAAATGAGAAGCTCCCGTCTTCCCCCATAATGCTCCTCAGCCTGTTCGGACGAGACTGTTCCCCCCTTCCCTTCGCTTGCCCTCAACCGGGATCTTGAATCAAACCCCATCCACGCAATAAAAGAGCATGTACGCCTCACAGCCCAACACCTCCCTCTCCTCAACCCTGACAACCATGCTATCGTCAAACCTAAACCACTCTTCGCCCTGTCGCGAGTAGGAGATGTAGTGTCCGCTGTCGATCTTGCCTTTGTGCACGATGACAGAAGATAGAGTGTAGATGGGGTCGATTTTCGGAGGTTCCAGAGTCGCTTTTTCGTCTTTGGATTTGTCCTTCTCCTTGCCGTCTTTGCCATCTTTACTCTTCGACTTTTTGGAGTCTTCCTCGTTGGTGTTGGCGTTTTTGGGTTGTTTGGGCGGGGAGGTGTAGGGGTCTAGGTTGAGGGTGAAAGGGAAGCGGATTTTGGTGTCTATCTTGCTGCTCGTCGAGAGCTTTTGGGAGTGGGAGAAGCGCTTCAGGTGAACAGGTAAGACTGGCGGGAGGGTGCTGAGTTTAAGTCGCTTCTCTGCTTTTTGCGCGCTGTTGCATTTCCGGCAGTGATAGCTGTCGCTCGACAGCGTCTCGGGCGCTGTGAAACGGTCTAGACACTCGGTCAGGTCCATGGGAAGGACTTCTTTGACCGTCGTCGTGCCGTTGATCATGCTCAACTTCTTCTTCTTCACACTCACTGCGGAACTCTTAATGTCTAAGCTGAGGTCGACGAAGGGGTCGTAGGTTGCTGTCGTGTTCTTGCAAGCGCTGCAGGTCACGGTGGATTTCAGGATGCCGGCAAAGGTCTGGTGGACGATGCAGTCGCACGTTTTGGCGTCTTTGGCGCGGGCGGGTGTGCTTACTTCGTCGTCGTCTTCGCCCGTGTTGGCGGTGTGGAGGCTGTTGAGTATAAATCCTAGGTATTCGTGGGCATCTTGTTGGCTGTAGCCAGCCAGATTGCCGCCGCCTTTCCAGCAACCTTGGAGCATGTGTACGGCGCCGTAACCTTCGTGCTTCTCTTGCCCATAGAACTCATTGAAGATGTCATCCAAGGCGCACGACGTGCAGGCCTCGCGCTCGCAGTCGATGCTTCGGTGTCCTTCGCTCAGATAGTATGTGCGGATGAATGGGTTGTGGATAAGCGCTTGCAAGATCACAGACATGAAACATGTCTGGCCCATATTGTACAAGCCTCGCAGCCCAGTCGCCGCGCATGGTATCGTGCCTGAGTTCGTGGCTACCAGACGCTTGTCCCCGGGCTCCGAGAAGATGGTGTACTTTCGTTTCCGCGACACGCTTGCAGATCGAATGGCCTCGAAAGTCGGGTCGTATACGAAGTCTCGACACTCATGGCAGAGGATGTGACCGTTCTCCGACTCCACAGCTGCGTAAGATAGTAAGTACAAGATGCTCACGTGCGCTGGTATAGCCTCATGCACTCACAAAACGGATGTTCCTTCTTATGTCGTTCCCCTCCCGCGCTCACATTGGGACACTGCAAACAAAGATATGTGGTCCTGCTCGTTGCGCTCGCCCCGTTGCTGGTCTTGTGTATCTGGCCGCTGAAGTTGCCGTCGTTGTGGAGCGATTGGATCAGGCGTGTGTATCCGTCGGTTGCAGGCTGGCGGGCGGACTCGAGGAGATTCTTGATATGCTCTGGGCGATATATTAGCTAGGACCACATAGCAGATTTGACAGAAACGAGCGTACTGCAGCCAAAGGTCTGCGCCGTGCTCGTTGGGCTCTTCGCTTCGCCCACCACGGAGGCTTTGCGCGTGGGAGTGAGCGTGGTCGCAGACATGTTGTTGTGTCGCCAGGTGCGGTGATTGGAGAATGCTGCGGCAGACCGAGACCGGTGCGACTACATATCCATCTTTGAGATTCCCGAGCGTAATACTGAGAGTCGCATACAATTGGAATGCGATTCAAGATAGCTCGCGGGCGGCGTACCTGAGCACCAGTCTGGGGAAGACGCCCGCTGATTGACATGTGATTCCTGACGTCGTCTTCCATGTCTCGAGTCTTGGTGACATGACACGGCAAGATATTTCTGGAGGATGTTCTATTACTGCATGTGAACAAATGTAGTTAAAATCCAGCACACATGGGAGGTATGGCGATAGCCTGCAAAACAAATCTCAATAATTCACCACGATTACGTTCTGACCCAATGCCACCCGCCCGTCCAATGGTTGCTTCAAATCGACTATATAGCGCCTTGAAAGTGTTTAGAACAGCCATGATAGCATTCCTGGTATCTATGTATATATCTGATTACCAGGCCTGGGAAGTATAGCGAGATGATCCCTCGTTCCAGCAACATCAGAATCTCAATACCCCTCCCTTGTACGCGCCTCAATACCAGCCTTCAACGCCTCCACAACCTCCCCGCCAATCCACCTCAATCTCTCATTGCCATCATCTCTAGCTTTCTCAGCCCAATTGAATAGCATTCGCAGATTCCAGAGCTCATTCCGGTCTTTGCTCTGCACACTGTCCCCGAGAACAAGCCGATCATCAATAACTGTTGCGCGATCGTCCGTATGAACAGAGCTATGAACATCAGGCGGGATGATGAGCTCAATGTCCGCTTTGGTCAACTCCTCTCTCAGCGCAGGAAGCGAGAAGATCCAGTCCCAGATCTGCTGACGACTGATGACGGGCGAAACCTGCGTTGAGCGCGCGGCGAGAGCGCCGCCGAAAATGCTGCTGTGCGCTTCTCCTGTCGGGCAGCGACGGACGTGGATGCGCTGGTTCTTGCGGAAAGCGGCGAGGTGAGAGGCGTTGGACGCGAAGTCCAAGGTCACACGCCAGTAGGCTGGATCTGCGGTTTGGAGAGTTGCAATAAGGTCGAGCTCGGGGAGGAGACAGGGTGCTTGCATTTGCGTGACGGTGCCATCGCGCAGCGTGACGACGATTGGCATTGCGATGGGACGGTGTGTGTCGATGTCCTCGATGATGACGCAGCGCGCTTCGGCCGCGAAGATCCAGAAGTGTCTGAAAGCTTGCAAATGGACACGATTGTCTTGGACATCTATTGGGAAGAGAGGATAGAAAGCGCAAATCAGCGAGGCCACGGCCATGTCGGATGTGCCCAGAGTATACGTGCCACCACCCAAGAAGAGCACACCAATCGCCAGGTGAGCAGCAAAGTGTGAGCCGTATGGTGTCTCGGCATCCGTCCTTCCGTGGAGGCGGCGAAGGTAGCGGAAAGTCTTCAGATCACCAGTGCCTGCCATGACAGTAGCAGCCGCAAGAGCAAGAACATCGATGCAGCGTCTTAACGAAGCTCGAGCGAGCTTTGCATCGTAGTAATATGCGTCTCCTTTGCTCTTCGCAGCATGGAAGAAATCAAGCAGGAGAAGTATCTCGTCACGGGCAGTTCCACTGCCGCTGCCAGCATATCTCAGACTAAGCGCCCACGCCAGTCCCGTGGCAATATTGTAGAATGGTACATCGGTGCTGGTCAACAACGTTCGCTGCTTACCACTGAGGCCCATATTTCGAAGCTTGGCCTTATAGCATTTTGGCATATTGGCATGAATCCAACCTGGAACTCCGTCTTCACAACTTTGCGCCTGTATCTCGTCCCATAAGATAATATATTTTGCCATTGATCGGAGCATCAGCATGTCTGGTCTGACATGGTCAAATTGCGCTTCTGTGTCCGGTATGTCGATCTTGCGTGCGACTGCCTTGTCGCCCGACTTCATGTAGACCAATGCTATAGCTACAATCGCACCCGCCGTAGCCTTATCAAATACATGTACTGCATTGACCGGCCTTGGACCGACTGCAATACCGAGAAGTCTTTCGGGTAGGTGGATGCCATGCAAGCCCTTCAAGTCTTTGCCCTTGGCAAGATTGATCAGACCCAACGCGAAACCTGCGGAAAGTCGATAAGATTCATCTCTCAACATATCCGGGCCGTTGTCGACGTCTTCAACTTCCATGAGCTCGACTTCGTGTAGCATCAACTCGCTCATACGGCGGTGTTCTGTGTTGCAGTACAATAGGCCAATGCCCATCAGACCAGCGGTTTGAGTGGCAGAGGAAACGTTGAGTTCTGCGGCGCCTGGTGGGAGCATTGCAGTGATATGCACTGACAACATACGTGTAATGAGACTGTCCATTGTGCCCATGTACGACGCTGAGATCCCGAGGAGCAAGCCAACCGAAGTCATCGTATGTTTCGGCGTCAAGTACTTGAATGACAACCATTTCGCGAGCGATCGCAGGTGGCCGTTGAGTCCGAGGGCCAGGAGCAATCCAGCGTGCCTATTCGTAAGGTCTGGGGGCTTGTTGAAGACGAGCCAAGAAGTATCGATACCCTTGGCGTTACGTGAGATGCGCAACCCAACAGAGACGCCTGCGTGGAAATAAGCCCAATTCACCTTCTCTTCGCTCAGGCCAGTTCTATCGGTCGTCACAGTGTGTCCCATGGGCTGCATGATGGCCGATGAATTAAATCCAGGTAGGTGATATTTCTCGGTCATGAGAGGTACCTGGCTGTCAAAGTGCAAAATGCCGTCTCCAGCAGGCAACGCGATCATCCTTGTGGTTACCCATTGCATGACTTTGCGTTGTTGTTCAAAGTGGAAAGCATCGCTCCAATCCGGCTGCTTGTAGCATTCAGCGATTTGCACATTGTTAAAGTGCATCAGACTGGTTGCTTCTACCAATCGTCGATCTTCGTTGAACAATAGTTGTGAGATCGCATGCCGATCAGCTTCCCGCGTCTTGACAGCATGCAGAGGAGATTCGAGAGAGTTTGTTATAGATTGTACATCCTTGGAAAGCGTGATCGTGGTGTTGTGGTGCATGTTCAGAGGCTTCTTTGATGCTGCCATCTTTTGCCCGATGTCAAGATCCTCTCGACCTATCAATTTCAACAAGGAGCTCGGCCATGTTGTCGGCGGCTCCTTTTCACATCTGGCAATAGCTTCATCAAATGGCGCAGCTATCGCTTCTGGCAAAGTCTCCATTATTTCCGTAGTGAAGCCATGTCTTGCGGCTGTCTCGACGATAGCCACCGGCGCCACAGTCAGTCCCTTTGTCTGCTCGAGAATATTGGATATCATGGCGATCCTCGGCGTACTCCTGGTCGCAGCTTTTGCAAACGCGTTCGATACATTCAAGCCTGAGATTACTTGTGCCACTGTGGCGAGTGTCGGATAAGGCTCGGTGGATGCGTGCTTGATTGACTGCTCGAGCCATTCAAAGATTCCAACAGGCTCATCCATCAAACCTGGACTCACGCTAACATGCGAATTCGACTCAACGAAAACCCACTGGTTCTGACTGGCGCCTTCCAAAGCATAGTAGCCACCGGCTTCGAAACCCCATGCAGCTCGACCAAGCCAGCAGCCAAGTTGGGCTACAATAGGAGCAAGACGTTCCGCGTAGCCTACCCTTAAGCAATTGAGCTTCTGTTCTTCACGCATGATGTGAAGTGCAAGCATCAGGCGCCATGCAGAATCCAAACCGTCGGAACCTTGTATGCTATCATTGAATGCAGATTCTGCACCATCTGTGAGGTCATCGGCAAGAGCAGCAGCGACTTTCAAAAGAGTATCTCGTTGCCGTAAATGCAGTGACGCGCTGCCATGCTGTGTGCTCATCCACAGCCAAGCAGGCTGCTTGAGTGGGAGCGATGCTTGACGTTGGTCCACACCGCCTGATATGCCCAGTGATGAAGATCCGTTGACTGCCGCTAGCTTGCTAACTTGTAAAGACGCTTTCGCCTTCTGACCAAGCAGCTTGATCACAAACACGAATATGGTAGCTGTCAGAGCTACCCATTCTGCAGTGCACTTCGTCCCTGACAGGTATTCAGGGCGCTGCATGATTGTGGCATATGCCTGACACCATGTTGATCGTACCAGGTGAGAAGAGGTGTCGGGCAAGATCAGTCGGCATATGGTGAGTACGTCGGCCACGAAAGTGTCTCGAGGGTTCAGCTTGATTTGCCTTCGGTGGAGAATCCCGTCATTCCCGAGCTCATCAATCGAGCTGCTTATGCCTGCATGGTCCAAGCTGGGAGAACCGGATGGAGGGCGCAATGTTCGATTGCGACCGACTTCTTTGCTTGTCTGACTCAATTCTGGAAGGACGCTGAGTGTGTTAGAGTTCCTGTAAAGAGATCCAAGTGGAAGCGGACAGCACAGGGTGTCAGTCGGGGACAAGAGAATTCCGCGACCACTTAAGAGTATTGCATCTGCGCCATTGTCGTATATTCTGCTCATGTCCTTACACGATGTGAACCTGTTGGTGCCTAGTATGACGGGTATACTTGCGCGTGGAGAGTCCTTCCTGTCATGCCAAAAAGGTCGATCCTTGATCTCAAGAAGCAAGCTTAGCACTTCCTGGGAAGATTGATCATGCACGTAGATAGCGAGTCGTCTATCGTCTCTTTCAGCAGAGGGCGCGCTCTCACAGAGCGTAGCGACTTTGACCGTCAAATCTTCCTTGATGGGGCCTTCGGGGAACGGCTGTGGACCAATGGAGAAAGAGTGGACCTTCCGTAAGATGAATTCGTTCTTAGCACCTTCATCGAGACTTCCGAAAACGTTGTCCAGGCCAGCTGCGTCGTAGGTGTTTCGGATGTGTCGTAAGATTGATTCGGTACTTTCTCTGCCGTTGGCACGATCATTGTCAAGATTCATGGTTTCATCGTCGTTATCGAAGCCAATGCTCTTGCTAAATACACTACCAGGTGTGGAGCCTCTGCTGCGACGACGAGGTCCGAGACTACGCCGTTCGCTCTGTGGTCCGAAGGAGGTGTGCCTTCGACTCGCGCCTGCATTAAAGCTAGCATTGAGTCCACTTTGGCTACGAGTGTCCGCGGTCGATAATTCTCCGCGAGACACAAGCGAGCTGATCCTTCGGCCGTCTCTATTTGCATGTTGTGAACCGAGAGGTTGGAAGTCCGGGTCCATCTGGGAGGCCATGGCGAGTTCGTCATCCTGTTTCTTTGGCTTGCGAGTGACAGATCTGGTCAAGCGTCTATTGGTTGCTTCAGGCGGCACATGCAAAGATGCACCTGGCGCAAAGCTCTCTCGAGCTCCATCGCGGTGCCGTGCGATTGGTGTAGCGGTACCCGGGCCAATACTTGTACCCAGGAAAGAGCTTCGGCGTCGTGCCTTATCAGCTTTGTATTCTGATCTTCGCTTGATCAGTGAAGACAGGGACTGCTCATCAATATACCAACCATGCCAGACGGTGACCAAGCGAAGATCTTGATTGATCGTAACGACCAAAGCGAGTTCGCCGTGATGCCCTTCAATGTGATGGAGCTCATCTACCTGCGAGACATACACGACCTTTTCAGCGGTGTCAAGGGAGTCAAACTCCACAATGACACTATGCGGTGTCTTGCCGGAGATGCGTGGTTTGGGCTGCTGCAGAGATTCTGTCACCACCCCTACCTCTGAGAAAGGACTGGTCAAGGAATAGAGTCTGACTGTGTCTGCACCTCCAGATTGATCCTGAGCGCCGCAAACTGTGCCGAACAGGCCATTCAACCAGTCATCCGTGTCGGTGTTACCGCCCAGTGGAGAGGGCCGAACGGGCTGCGAGCCTAAGAAGCTTTTCCTGAACGTGGGAGAGCGACGAAACGACGTTGACGGCTGCACTTGTGAAGAGAAGAACGAATTGTTCGGTGGCCGAGGATTCTTGGGTGAAGATTGATTGGACAGCTCTTTATTCTTTATACTCTTCTGTAGGATCAGGCCTCGAGGAGCTGCAAAAGCGGACTCGATCTCAAATGGAAGATCCACAATGTGATGTGAACCCGCGAGGAAGTAGACGTGAGCCTTGGTCTTCAAAAACACAACCAGTGCTCGAGAAGTTTCATAACTTGTGTTGCGAGCACTGCTGCGAGGGTGTTCGGATGCGTTCACAGCCAGCAATGGAGCAATGCTCCGTCTTACTGATTTGCCAAACTCTTCTGTGGGTCTGTTGGTACGTTTGATTGACCCGCCTGCTCCTGTGTGCAAGTTTGCGTTCTCCTTGGGAAACCTTGTCAAGACCACCTGCCGGACGTCCTCCTTCTCAAGCTCAAAGCGGTACGCTGTACGCACGAGACCATTCTGCGACCAGACAACGCAGTCCTTTGTTGCCAGAGTCTCTTCTTCTACGACCCCATTCTCTCCTGAAAAGGCGTAGGTGTCCCACTGATATAGCTCTTTTTTTGGGTCCTCGGGTAGGATACCCTCGTTGATCAAGTAGGGCAGGCCGGCGGGCGTGTGTACGCCGAGTGATGTGACGTCGGCCATAACTCCTGGACGTGAATATTTACGCCTTTCAGCATCTTGCGGTGGGCATTGAGAAAGGCATGTAAGTAAGAGCAACACAAATTGTGTAGGATCAGGCGTGGGTCTTTTGTCGCGTCGCTTCGCGTGTTCATTCAGTTTGGCGTCATTGGACTTCCGCTTGCTTTCTCAGTTTGTTGACTTTCGTCCCTCTTTCGTCAAAACACTTCAAATTGGCACTTTGACAACACGAATTCTCCTCGAAAACGGTCACGCACCCAGGTGTCATCTGAGTCAACAACTAAGCCAACACTGTTGGTGTCGCTCAGAAATATACGCTCTAGTCTCCACCATGGAGCTCCGAGTCGCCAAAAGAGACCGCAAGCTTCAGCTCACCTATGACCTGCCTCACCGCATACGTTGTGCACACATTCACCCCGTGCCGTGCTCAAATGGCTCCACAATCGTCCTTTACGGCTACGATGAAGGCCTTCGCATTCTCTACAGGGGAGGCCGCCGACCCCAACACACCGGCTCGAGCCAGATGGACTACGAGGACGAGGAGGATGAGACAGACCCTGAGACACCATATTCCAACATCATTCAAGAGCTCGACCTCAAACTTGACAGCGCAGTCCTAAACATTGCGACCGCCTCGCTTCCATCGCAGGTTTCACAGAGACCAGCCATTGCTAAGCACCACGCAATCATAGCAGTGCACACAGCCGACAAGCAAATCAGCGTACTACGGATCCCTCTTGCTCCATGCTCACCAAAAGACAGCAAGAATGTGACGGAAGCCATCTTGGACGATAAAATCGACCTACCAGCTGGGAAGAACATGGTAAACGACATCTCCGTCAAAGTCTCAACCAGGTTCCGCAGCGGAATCTCCCATATCGATTCAGAACCCGAGACCACAGTTTGTGTCGCGGCAGTCTCTGATGCTCTTAGGCTTTGGCGCCTGCCTACGAGCGGCGAGGAGATTGTTGTGGAGGAGACTACACTACAGAGGCTTCCACTGTCTTCCACAGGCACAAAAGTATCACATCACCCTTCGTCAGGTTCAGCGAAAACCTTACTTGTGGATACGCAAAGCGCAGTACGCATCTATGACCAGTCCGCGCCCAAGGATCCCAACATGAGACCATCCTCAAGCGATTCGATGATGATCGATAGTGAAGAGGTCGGTAGATGGGTCATGTCATTCCAGGCGCCCTATCATGCACTATCACAAGATCGCCCTGCCGTTCCCGCCCGAAAGGTCGTCCTCGACGCCAAATGGATTCTCGGCGGCCGCGCTATCCTTACGCTACTCCAAGATGGCGAATGGGGTATTTGGGACGTCAGCGCTGCATCGCAGAGCAATAAATCCGTTGGCGAGTTTGTCATTCGCGGCTACCTTGGTTCGTCAGCTGCCTCTGCTCCCAAAGATCTCGGAAAGCAAAACAAAGGCTCGTCTAAGCTCGCTCCTATGACTCCCAACACACGTAAGACCAAGTCGCAAAACTTTTTCAGCGGTGCTCCCAAGGCGCCAGGCGCGGTTGCTAAGGGTGGTGTCTGCGTGGCTGGGAATGATACCCTCACGGGACAGAGTGACGAGAGTGTCATGCTTTGGTACGACGGCGAAGTCTACACTATTCCGAATGTCCAGCATTTCTGGCAGCGTAGTCTGAACGTTTCCAGCAGCGGAGCGGGTAGCCTCTACGCCCCCGGCATTTCTCACATCCCGGACGTGAACCTAATGAACGAGAACATCACTTCAATTTCTCAATTCAGCGCCAAGGTCAGCAGCTCTGGTCTGGGTCAAATGAACACGCCGCGCGATTTCCTGGTCTCTGCTGAGCACCGCTTCATCATTCACCAAACGACCAGACCGCCTACTGCTCCAAAGGGTCTCTTCGAGAAAGCTCTTGCCACTGCCGCCGCAGCCCCTACCGATCGTGACCAGAGGATGCTCGATGCTGGTGAGCTGGACGTCGGTGGCATGGACCGCATGCTGGATTCGATGGCCAACGCTGGCGCAGCACGCACGAGACGAGTCGGGTTTGCTGCTTCTTAAGAGGCAAACCGCGTTTGCCGATCTCTTCTTCACTTCATTTCCCCTTTTGCCAAGATACCCTTTTAAGTACTTGTTCTCCGTGCACAACATTGCATTTGCACAGCCCAGCGTGCATTTTTCAGACACTGAAGCATTATCACCTTAGCATATACAGATCCAAGCGCAAAAATCTCAGCCATGTGACATTTCTCTTGTCACACCCCTGTTCTGACACGTCTTATATTCACAATTCATTCATTCGCCGCGCGGCAAGGTGGAGCATTTTTTCAAGGCCAATGAGACCTGCTCAGTATTACGCGCGGTAAATCAACCGTCTCCTCCGGTCTCCGAAAAGCTCGGGTCCGTCCTGTGGTGTAAGGAGACACTCGACTACTTCTCTGCATTGCAACCACTCTACGGAGTTCTCCTTCGGGATATAAATCTTGCACAGAGCTGATGTTCGAGGGAGGAGACGACCAGCTCGCCTTTGATTCCACATCTCCGTGCACCTGTCGGGGAATTGTCGTGGAGATGAATGGCTGGGCGAGCTGGTACATTCACGGCAGAGCGGCGAAAATAGTTTCCATGTGAACGACGGCGAGATGACTATTCTGCGAAAATGTCAAGCCATCCACCAAGGCTTCTCAAGCGTTCTTGACCATTCAATTTCCCTCCCATCTCCAAGCCACTGCCACTTACGCCAATCTCACAGCTTCCTCGTACAGGTGTTCGTCGCCCTGGGACGCTCAGAATGATTGATCAAGGTCGTAGTCTCGGCCACACTTCCAGTCGGCTTGACTCCTGCCGTAGTAGTAGCGGTACCAGTTCCAGCTTGACCCTCAATTCCGATGACTGCAACGATGAAATTAGCCCACTGGACCACGTGATTTCATCAGTCAATGGGTTCTCACCCATGCCATCCCTATGCCTCCCAAGCGGCAACCCGGCTTTCTCCCACTTCTCAAAGTGCTTGGTCGTGTTGATGGTGCCGCCGACATGGCGCTTCGTCCGCACGCTCCAGTACTGTGGGAACGTTGCTGTGCCGATGATGGAGGGCGCGTTGATCCTCCATTTCCGCCAGACTTCGTAGGTGCCTCCGTCACTGTCGAAAGTGCCGTAGCACGTGTGGTTGGAGTTGTCCGTGGGATTGTGCTTGTCGCCAAAGCTCTCGATCACGTAGTACTCGACCAGCGGGTTTGTTGTCCAGCCGTAGAGGCCGAGGTAGGCGTTGCCGTTTGTGCTGAACGTGCCGGAGTAGTTGAATAGCCTGCCTGGTGGTCAGCATCTTGTACGGGACCTTTAACGAGGCGTTATCGAGGTCGACATACATTCCCTGACCCATGTAGCCCTTGCCAACCACGAAGTTGCCTCCGTTCGGATTGCTCCAGTTCACGGAGTAGAGGCCAGCATTGCCACTCTTCCAGGTCAGTTTAGCATTCTCATTCGCCCAGTACTGGGTCGCGAAACGTTGCTGTCTCTTCGTAAGTTCTGTCACCTCGCGCTCTATGAGTTCGGTGTCGTGCTCATTGGGACCAAAGGTGGGAGCTGCAGTCACACCGATGACAAGAATGGCAATGGCCAGGATAAAAGCTTTGAGCGTGATCATACTGGATTTTTACTAGAGCTAGAAATACTCAGATCGACTGGACAGGACTGCGATGGAGTCAGCTCAATCTACTCAAGCGGATCGCAGCTGGTTCGACTGCTCGACGGTACCCCTTCCTTATGGGCGAGTACATAATTTAATACAAATTGCCAACATGATCAGCATCAATATCCCCGCACCTCCATCGCAGTTTCCAAATTCGCAACGGGCCAAGAGAAGAGGTCATCAATGTAGGGACCAAGAGGTGGCATATATATTGAGCCGAGAGGTCCGACAAAAGCCACGCGAAGAGGTTAGCGAGAAAACGTCCATGAAAGGCTGCAATCTGCTTCAGACCCCATGTTTGCAAACGGAGAAGTGGCTTGCATGTTGCGGACTGCTGCAGCATATTCGTATAGATTCGGATTTTACGAGTGCCTGTCCTCGGGACCGTGAAAACATTTGGTAAGCCACAATGGATCCGGATAAATCGGACGACGTAAAGTGAGCACATTACGCATGTCGCCGAGCATGCTATCGTCCTGTATGCGAGCTTCATGCATGAACTGTCGCTCAGTTGGGATGCATAGATATATATTTAGTACTTTGCGATAGCTCGAGAGAGGGTTGCAAACAAGTATATAGCACCCGGCAAGAAAGATGGAGCGTGGTCAGGCCGATCAGTCCAAGATCTTATAACAACCGAGGCACACTTTGATGTCACACGATGCTGACCATGAACATCAAGGCTCCTAGACCAGTCCATTGGGTCTCACGAGTGAAATTCGGTCTGTGTCGAGGTCCAGATATATATTTTTGTGTGGTACTTCTATGGGCGCCAATGGCAGCGGCAGAGTATGCGACCACTGGACAGTAGGTTTGAGCAGCTGTACATCCTAGCAAAATCATATAACTGCATCCTGTTCATTCGAGGAGAAATCCGTGGTCTCTTTGCGTCCCATGGGTGAAGCTACGTCAGTCGCACGAAGAAGTCCCCTTGAAACCCGGTCATTGGAGGATTAGATGCTTGCGTGGAGCGGCTGAGACTTCATTTAGCTGACACTGATGGTATCGGTTTCGCAGCAGAAGGAACAGCGAACCAACGCAGGATCATGAGGCAGTCACATCCGTTCTATCCGTCTTCGGTGGTCGATGAAGGTCGAGTACAGTCAGAATAGAGCTCGAAGGTTCAAGGGTTTTGCCCCGGACCCGCAATGGATTTTCGTCGCCGATTTGCGCATCATCGACAAACGTTTCAACAGATGATGTGACCATTAATTCTCTCATCAGCTGACACCATTTTGGACGGGAGTATCATATAAATATTGTCGCATAGTTTCCTTGTTCCATTTCGTCGGCCGGCAAGCATCTTTACCAGGGATCATAGACGGGTTTATAACTTAGAAAATACAAAGCATGTCAACTAACGTAACTTCGATACCCTCTAGGCCAGCAGGGTCCAAGGACGATGGCTTGCACCGTGCGGATGAATTGAACGACGTAAGTACCACGGTATAATGATCGACATTCCATCTGCTGACGACCTTCATAGCTCCTCACTGCAGTCAAGGATCTCATCGTCCCCTTCGTTCGGGCTGCAGACGACAATGCCGCAGTCCAGCCAGAAGGCCATGGTCTTCAACAAAAAGGCAAGGGCCCTCGCAGCGTCCTCGTCGAGCATCACCCGCCTCACAAGCTCATTCCTCTCCTCGACGTCTCGCTTCCAGACGAGGGTCGTGGCAAAGATGGTCTGCTCCAAGCTGTGCAGAAAGTCCTCCAGTACAGCGTCAACACTTGGGATCAAGGCTTCCTCGACAAGCTCTATGCAGCCACCACTCCTGTCGGTCTAGCTGCAGACTTGCTCCTCTCTGCTCTCAACTCCAACTTGCACGTCTACCAGGTCTCTCCGGCCCTCACATTGATCGAGAAGCACACCACCCGCCGCATGGCAGAGCTCTATGGCTTCAAGGGTACTTATGCCGGCGGCGTGAGCCAGCCAGGTGGAAGTGCTGCAAACTTGAGCTCGATCATCATTGCCAGGAACAACTTGTTCCCCGAGACCAAGACCGAAGGCTACGGCAACAAGAAGTTCGTCCTCTTCACCTCCGCCCACGGCCACTACAGCCTCGAGAAAGCAGCTCAGATCTGCGGCTTCGGCTCCAACGCCGTCATCACTATCGCTGTCGACGAGGCCGGCTGCATGAAGCCCGAATCTCTCTCCGCCGCGATCGAAAAGGCAATCGCAGACGGCAAGACCCCCTTCTACGTCAACGCCACGGCCGGCACGACCGTCCTCGGCTCCTTCGACCCCCTGCACGCCATCGCAGACATCTGCCAAAAGCACAAGCTGTGGATGCACGTGGACGGCTCCTGGGGCGGTCCTGTGATCTTCAGCGCAAAGCACAATCACAAGCTATCCGGCGTAGAGAGAGCCAACACCATCGCCCTCTGCCCTCACAAGATGATGGGCGTGCCTCTCACCTGCACTTTCCTCCTCGGCCAGGACCTGCGCCAGTTCCACAAAGGCATGACGCTGCCGGCTGGCTATCTCTTCCACCAGCCCGACCAGGCCAACGGCGTGGCATCAAACGGAACAGTTGATGGCAAAGACCTCAGCGCAGTCGACACACAAGCACCCGACGAGCACGCTGGTCTCGAAGAGCAGCCGACTCAAGAATTCTGGGACCTGGCGGACATCACGCCTCAGTGCGGCCGCCGTGGCGATTCTCTCAAAGTCGCTCTCAGCTGGATCTACCACGGCAGCGCCGGCTTCGAGTCCTATGTCGACTCAGCCTACGAGCAAGCAGCCAACCTGGCAAATCTAGTTTCGCAGAACCCCAAATTCAGCTTGGTCTCGACGAACCCGCCGCCTTGCTTGCAGGTCTGCTTCTACTTCAACAAGCAGAGTGGGGAGGGTTGCCAGGAGAGGAACAGCAAGATGACGGCGGATGTGTCGAAGAAGTTGATCCCGAGGGGTTTCATGGTGGATTATGCACCGGGTGAGGAGGGCAAGTTCTTCCGGGTCGTGGTCAATGGACAGACGAAGGAGGGAACTGTGCACGGGCTTGTTAAGGCTATTGAGGAGGTTGGCGACGAGACTATTGTTTGAGATGATCTATTAGTCATATAAACCGACAATATAGACGACAGTTGATCGCGATCGTTTCGATGAGCGTACTAGCATTTGAATGTCATGTGGATCTCCCAATTGTCCTTGTTTGGGCGCCACAAGACAGGTTTTGAACTGGGCAGCTAGAGTTGGCACCGTTAGTTCTCGTCCCCAAGTAAGTTAGCAACACGCCTGCGGCACTATAGCTGGCTCATTGCGCATCGGACGCATCTGTTCCAGATGCCCAACTGGAATCAAATCGTCAGGAAGTAAGAGGCCCAACATCCTCTTCGCAGCTTGTGAAGAGTACATTATTGAACAAGACCCATTCAAGCGAAGCCTATTCATGTCATACTCGATTTATATACATTCTCGAACATGTAGTGAGTATCTATACCGGTTTTACACCTCCAATTCCTCGTGCGCGTACCATGCATCTCTGCTAATCAATAAATATCAAATTTCAGCTGGATCCAGTCCAAGCATTGGGTCTATTTGAGAGAGTCAGCCAAATGGTTCCAAGTACGGCAGAAGAAAAATTGTACAACGAACTCACCTCTTAAACAACATCTCCATCATCGCCCGGCCCCTACCATCATCCTTCTCCTGCTTTTGCACCCAACCTTGCAACTCCGCCCTCAATCTATCCTCCGGCTTGCCAAGCACATCGATCCCGCGCTCCTCACAAGCAATCACAACCTCATCGCTCTTCAGACCTCCCGGCCCACCAGCCTCAACGAGCAAAAAGTCATCCAGAGCAAGGTACTGCACCCGCGCGCTGACAGCTCGTCTCAAAAGCCCCGCAGGCGGCGTAACTTGCAAGAAGTCCCAAAGCCCTCCGTGCTGGTTCAGCACGCAAGACAAATGCATCAGCTGCCTGGGATCCAAACCCTTCATCACCTCCCTCACATTCGCGCGATCCGCCATCCTCCACTTGCCCCCATCCTGCACGGACAGCTGTCCAGCCTGCGGCTCAGGAACATCTCCAGCTCGGAAAGCCCACCGTCTCCTCTTCTCGCTCTTCTCCCTCATCCCATTGACCTGCTTTGGAATCCTACAGGTCCCCGGAACCCGATTGGGGATGAAAGGCACCAGCAACGGCAGCCACTCGCCAAAGAGCAACACCAGCAAGCCAAAGAACGGCAATTTGCCTATATCCCTCGCATTCCTCTCCAACTGCTGAAACTCCGCCCTGCTCACGACGCCGCGCTGAACCGCCTCATCTCTAAATGCGCTCCACCTTGATCCCGCACTGGCTGGACTCGCGAGATCCGGCCTCCGCGCGTTCAGGTCTTTTACGACGCGCTTCTTCAGCGCTGACGCCGCTTTGTGGTTGCGCCAGACGTTTTTCAGGCCGTCTTTGTAGAAAGTGCCGTAGGCGCGGCCGATGCGGTAGAGGTGGTAGAATCTGTTATCGCTGGGACCTTTTTCGGGAAGGGCCAAAGGCGGTGGGAGAGTGGTTTCGGGAGGGTTTAGAGCAGCGGACGCCGCGGCGAGAGAGGTTTTGGGGAGAGAGCGTGGATTCAGGCTGAAACTGGGCGGAGGGGGGCGTTTGGCGGTGGATTTATTTCGAGAAGAGGTTTTGGAGAAGGAGTAGGATCGCGATCGGTGGGGTGTTGAGAAGAGGGTTGTTGTGAAGGCTATGTGCATGCCAGTGTTGGTAAATGGGTGGCCATTTTGGGTGCGTTTCAGGCGCGAGACAGCTTGGAGGCAGCTGCTCGGGTGGCGTGTGGTCATCTAATATGCGGTCTTGTAGTATCAATAGATATGGGCGGTCTCAATGCGAAGAGTAATGAAAGAAAGGAGCGTATGAGTGAGGTATAGTGAGTATTGAGCCAACGAGAGGCGAAACATTACGGATTTCCATGTGAAACTGGACGTCAGGATGAAGGGATCGGCGCTAGCGCGGGAACCCTTGTCCATTGTCGGCAAGTCCATGCATCACCATTTCCTTCTTAGCGCAGCAATGCCAAACATATGTATATGTATTGCACTGGTCTGTGAGGCATAGATGCCTATGTATCGCGAGTAAACACGTACAATGGGACCAAGAGATGAAATTGGAAGGAGAATGTCGTACCAAGCATCGAATAAAAATGAAATATCGGGTATCTAGATCACTCGTCTTGCAACGAGAAAAAACTAAGGTATAGAAGAGAAAGAGGAGAGAAGAGAAAACAATTCGTCATCCAACAAGGGAAAGGGGCAAAAGGACACAGCCAACCGACATCCTTTCCTGAGCGTCTCATCATCTTGCTTGTATCTCTCCGGAGGTGAATTCATCATCAGACCAACAAAGTAGCCCAAAAAGAAGCAGAAATGCAAGGAAAAGCGATCGTTTCGCTTTTTCCCGTGGCCCAAACAATAAAGATGTGTATTTTCCAGAAAATGAGTTGCTGTGCATCGTATATCGTATGCCGTCGGAGAAGTGAAAGTATAAAGAAAAGGTTGTTGTTGTTGTTTATTAGTCGTGTTCAGTCCTCTAGGTCGCAGCTCTGGCACGTCGATTCTCAAGCAACAACGCCTGCCACAGTAAGCTCAGGCACAGTGCTCTGTCTGGGTGTAAGATCTCTGCCCTCACTCGCGCTCTCGAAGTTCTCGGGCGAATCATCTTCATCATCGGACGTCGAAAGCTGCTCAACTTCTTCGGTAGCGGTAGTGCCGGTGCTGGTGCTGTTCGTTTCATCTGCAGCAGCGACAGTAGCGGCAGTGACGGCCGCTGCAGCGTTCGCTCTGATGACTGCCAGCTCGGCATCTCTTTCTGCTCTGCGAGCGAGGACGACTTCTTTCGCAGTGGCGGCGGCGGTCAGGGACTCGATGTAGGTTCTGAATTTGACGATCTCGCGGAGCAGGTATTCGGATTTGCGCTGCCAGTTGGACATCGCTTTGAAGTAGTTGGAGCCACGGACGGAGTACTGGGAGGTTTATTAGTATGTTTTATTGCGAGCTCAATGGTAAAGTGACTTACGGCAAGTTCGATTCCGTGCTTCAGTTCGTTGTGGGTTTCCAGCTCCGCCTCGACGCTGGCGACATATGCTTCCAGGCTCCTGAGTTGATCGACTTCCATCAGTTGGCTGGCCATCATACTTTGACTCGGTGGTTGCCAGTCAGTGATCTGGACCTTGTCGCCGGGCATCCTCTGGCGCCCGCTACCGCCACCCATGTTTTCGAAACTGCTGCGTACTGATGACTGAATGCTAGGACGGCCACCGGTGGATGAGGTGTGGGTGTGGCCACGAGGACGATTGTTGCGGATCGAAGGTGGCGGCGCTGTGGTCGTAACAGTGCTTGTGATGCTCGAGGTACGCTCGAGTACCGCGGGGTTGATCACATTCTCGGACCAGCCATATTCGATGTTGGAGACACCACCAGACAAAGGCTCCTTGCTGAGGCGTGCGGACCAGTAATTCGCAGTACTCATCCACTCTTGTGCGATCTCAGGGGTGCCAACTTGGAACAGGTGCACCGCGCCGGATGGCAGACTGAGTGCCCAGACATGAGGACGCGTTTTGCTGTATCCCGGTGGCGGTAGGGTAGACGCAATGGTCTGGCGAAGCGCGAATGAGTCAAGCTGTTCCGCGTTCTCTGCCCAATCGCCACCTCCGACACGAGCACTAGTCATGCTGGCTGCACGGCTGCTGGCATGTTTCTGCAGACGAGCACGACCCAGAGAGTATGACTTGGTTGCGCCCGTATTGAAGTTGAAAAGTGTCAACTTGCCCTTACCAATGACAGCAAAGCAATCAGACCAATTGCGATCCCTAGACTTACGCTCCGGGCCTTCAAGGTGGTGCTTGTGCTTGACCAAGCCTTCCTTGGCCCACGGCGCACCCTCAAGCGTCAGCGACTCATCCTCGAGAATGTCCTGCTTGAGTGTGATAGAGTCCGTGTCGACATTTGCAGCACCTTCCTCACGGATGATGGCTTGTGAAAGCGCATTTGCGAAACCAATTGAGTGCTTGTACGCAGCATCGCCAGGCGAAAGGTGGTATCCAAGACTGCCCACTGATGTAGAAGTAAGGGTCCTAGCGTACGAGTTCTTGCTCCAGGTGCTACTTTGTGCTGGCGAGTATAAGCTGCTGTTGTCGTCAAAGCTCGTACGCGAGGAGCCGATAGTGCTAGCTGGATAGGCCTTCTGTCGCGATCTGATGTTGCGGCTCTGCCAGCCAAGGTTCAGGCCACGAAGACCTGCCTTTGACCTTTGCGAGACAGCCTCAGATGGTGCCCTACTGATAACAGAGCCAGTTCGCCTGAGGGGGTGCACTGATAAGTTGCGGTCGGGCTGCACATCTGCGACAGCGAGATCAAGCAGAGGCAATGGTTCATTCTTGATCGAACTGTAGAAGGACTTTAGCGCAGCCTCGATCTCGAACTCCCATGCACGCATCGAGCCAGTCCAAGGCGTAGATACAAGGGCATTCGTAGAACTGCTGTTGGCCGAATCTGGTGTAAGACCATCCGACTCTGCACGGAACATGCCTGGACGTATGGACAAACGCTTCGTGACCACCGGTCGTGGTAGATCCGATGATGTTCGCTCCGTCGGTGTTTCCGTCGTGGCGGCATCTCCTGTTGGCACCGAGTTGCTCGAATCCGTCCATGGAATCGATGGTCGAGGCGCAAGGCCTGAGTTTGCTTTCACGGTCGACTCCTCGAAAGCGTTGGGTGCAGCGTCTGCCACAACTCGTCTGACCGTCGGTAGGGTGTTCTTCACGTATGCATTCTTCGACATCTTTTCGCCAATGTCCGCCATGTGCAAGTCGGTGTTCAGCAGGATGATCGAGTAAAAGATTGTGTGTACGACGTCTTGTGCCTTGAAGCCATGATTGGGGTTGCATTCACACCAACGTGCTGACAGCGCAGTGATGATGCGATCGAACTGCTGTGTTTCACCCTTGAGCACGAGCTTGCCGCAGAGTGAGCGAAGGGTCGAGAGGATGTTCATGCCAGCAAAGTCGAATAATTGCATGTATGCAGCAAGTACTTCTTTGTTGTAAGGCTTCAGCTCTCCAAGCCAGGCAGCCGCCTCCATTCTCGTGATATCTGTCTCGTCGCCCTCGAAGATGCGGCGTGCTCGTTTTTCCACGTCGCCATCATCATCGCTCGAAAACTGTTTTTCTCGTACGCCAATAGTGTCAACAGATGGTCTGGGCGCGTCATTGCCGTCGACTTGTACAATCGGCAGGGTGTCGGAGGAAAAGTCACGCGTGCTGTGCGCTCGCACCGTTGTGATGAAAGGCAGCTTCATCGAGGCAGAACGTGAGGGGACTTGTTGTGAAGTCGAACTGGAGGGGGCATCGCCAGTCTTGACTTCCACGACCTCCTCCGCATCGGGCTGTTGTAGGTGCGGGCGTATAGTTGTCTTAGTCCCTGCATGCACGGTGTCGTGCGTTGCTAGTAAGCTTTGATCATGTATATCAGGATGCCCGTTATGATCCGCGGGGAAGATCCGCGTCTCCTGATATTGCTCCACATCCACGCCAGATGCAATAATTCGGTCGCCGGTACTTGTGCGACTCACGGGGCTGACTGGTCGGCTTTCAAGAGCATTAGCACGTGGCGTGGCTTCGTTTGGCGAAACTTTGGTGGGCGTTTTGTCCATCGGATGAACGACCGTCATCGGTGATATCTCTGCAGAAGATTTCCCGTCGGTTTCGCGCAGCATCGAGGGACTTGTCAACTCTGGTGCACTCGCTGTGGGCATGGCTTCTGGTCTGCGCTTCTTGACCTTCATCTTGGCTTGTGCACTTTCGGTCTCTGGCTCGAGTCGCAATGTGCCATGACGAGAAAGCGGGCTTCTCATACCCAGCGAAGCGTCTGCAGGCGGCGTATAACCACTATGGAACAGCTCCAGATCGTCTGAATCCTCATTGCGGGAATCAATCCTCGAGTCTCGTGAGACTGAACGTTGTGGTTGCCCATCCTGCGGTCGAAGCTTGGAAGAAGTTTCTGTCTTTGACAAGTACGAATCCATCACTTCGCGTAGACTGCTAATCGAAGGACTAGGCTGGGCTATCCTTCCCCCGATCGCAATATTCGACGGTAACGCAGGTGGGGGTGCATTTTCTGAAATTGACCTCTTCCTTCTCCGGAAGAAAGATGATGGCTTTTTGTTCAGTGAAATGGGTGGGTGCGAGACGTTCACGGACGAATCGCTAGGATGCTGTGAGTTGTCCTTCTGGGTATTCGAATGCTTGCGCTGGGGTCCAGCAGCATCATAACCGAGTGGCGATTCGGCGGCGGACGAGCGATTCGAAGAGCCGCCAAACACACGCTTGAAGAAACCAGGCCTGTCCCCAGAAGCAGCATCTTTCCGTCGTGTGGTGCCAGATGCTGGGCCAGAAGCGCTGCTGTGCGATTCGCCACGCAAGCCATTTGTGCGCACAAATTCACTAGCCTGGTCCCTGACTTCCTGCGGGATTGATGTGTTACTCGCAGTGCGAAGGTCCGACTGTGTGGTCGTTTTGCGGATAGCACTCTGCTTCTGTGCAGCATTCACGAATACCGGTCCAGTAGCTGTTGGGTTCTCCTGTTTGCGCGGCCCGGCTGCGATGGTGGGTTCAGGAGCAGCATGTGACGGCTCGTACTTGCTATGTATTGAGGGGACTGGTCGTCCGCGACTCATCATGGACGCACTCCTGCCATTGGCCTCGGCATAGATCTGGTCCATGCTGATGGATCGCCCATTGAAAGCCAATCTGCTCGACTCGAGCACTGCGTCGTATCCTAGGTCCGCGATTGAATTGTCGCTCTCGTCCCTGTAGTGACCCGCGCTATTCTTGGTAGATGTTGAGTGATTCCTCGCGGTCTCCAGGTCATTGCTTGCTCTTCCTCGCCCGTGATTCGTGTATTTGGAAGTGGGAGCCACCGGCCGGCCTTGCTTGGCGGTCTGGTATGTGTTGAATGTTGAGCTGCTGTTGCTTCGCCTGCTCTTGTATGCCGGGCTTCCGTGTTTGCTCGATGAAGCTTCGTTGTTGCCGTGCCGGTCAAATCCCGAAGAGGTGGACGATGAGTAGGTGTGGCCGCGAGAGCGCGGTGGAGGGCGGTTCATGGCGGCGTACAGCGGCGCCTGTCTGATCTTGTCGGCGGCCCTCTCGGCGGCCTCGTCCATGCTGTCCATGCGCACGCTGTCGAAGGTGTCCATCATCTGCATGTTGAGCTCGTCGAGCGACATGAGCAAGTTGTCGACGACGCTGTCACGGGTCGTGCTGGACCACGACTCTCCATGGGAATGCTTCGGGGTGCGGTTGGTGAGGTCGTCGACGAGTCGGTCCGGGCGGGCGGGCTCCTTGCCTTTGCGCGGGCGGCGCTGGTCGTGATTGCGAGGCGTGCGAGGGGTCTGCGGGAGGTCCTTGTCACGAGATTGCTGTTGCTGGTATGTGTCGCGTAGAGTCCTGGAGCTCGTCCGTGGTGGCAGCTGGCGAGGCGGACCCGGCGACGACTGCAGGACTGCAGAAGGACGACTGGCCGACATGCTCTCGTACAGAGGGCGGACACTTCCACCGCAGGCCGCGCTGCAGGCAGATAGTACTGCCTAGTGGCTCAAGCAACCAAAGCAATGCGAGGCGCTTCCTCCTCGGGCCCATAAAACACCAGCGTTATTAGGCGCCGGACTAGGGGTCGTGAAGCGGGCCGGCAGGCGTGCTGAAAGTCAATGGCCGCCGCAAGGATGGACTCGTCAGGGCGAGCGGTGGCAGAGGCTTGGTGGAGGAGTCAGGTCCAAGCAAAAGGACCATTGGGGGAGCACGAAAGTGGAATCACCGCCAACCTGGTGGTATCACACGCTGCCAGCGCACTACAGCACGGTCTGAAACTCCTCACGGCACTTTTCCAGAGCTTGACGACGCCGCACTGGCATGGGTGTCAGGCCGCTGGGAAGGGGTGCGCCGTGTGTGCACTCTGCAACAACCAAGGGGTGCCCGTGTGCTCGAGTCAGTGGCCCGCGCAGCTCTGCTAGTTTGCTCCTCTACCAACGGTTGGTCACGCAGCCTCGCGGAATTAGCAGTGAATACTGGCAGACCGGTACAAGAGGCGTGTACCTGTGGCTGCGTACCTATCCGTACCTGCAGAGCGATCATCGTGGGCATATCAAAAGGGTCCTCTGCTTGTTCCAGTGCCTTGAGAAGCCCAGTAGCGACTAGCTACACACGATGCACACCTAAATCGCAGTAGTAGATACTGTTCTGAGATACAAGTCTCATCGCCATGTCTGCGCCACCAACTACACCACACCCAAAGGCCCACTTAGCACTCCATCTCCACCCACTGTGAGATTACTCCCCAGATGGTTCGTGGTTCACCCACGCAAGATCCGGACGCCCTATCCCTGCCAAACTCTCCCAGAGCACAGATTTCCGTATACTTGGAAATCTGCAAAGAAAGAATAAGATAGCAAAGATCGCACGTTTTGTTAATTACGATCGCTTCGACGTGAAGAAAAACTCGCCCGGTGCAGTATCACGGAGCTAGCCCTAGCCCTGGCGCTCTCTCGCATGCGGTGCCGCTCACTGAAACCGTCGCCATGCAGCTTGCAGCATATGCACCCCTGGCTCTTGCGTCTTGTCAACTGCAGGTACCAGATTTTTGCCGATCGCTTGTGGGCTTGTCGGCCAATCAGAGAGATTCTGCGCTGGCGAATCTAGAGAAACTCCTCCGGGCGGGCGTCGATCTTATAGATTGGGGGTGGATATAGCTGCTCGGCTGCACGGATTAGGGGTACGGCTGTTCAAGGCTGGTTGCCTTTTATGCTTTATGGATAGATACGCGTGGATTTGTATATGGCGGTGGACCTTGTTTTGATAATATGAGCGAGGTACTGTGCTATATGTTTTTTTTTTGCATGCATGCATTCCTAGATCCCGTGATCGCACTCCTTAGGTATTCCGCGTGTCCGTTGTGGTGAGAATAGCTCTAACGAACCGAGACACCCGAGGTCCGATCCAGATGTTGAAGATCAGCAACGATTGACGGTGATGGCAAAACGGCAGCAATTCGGAAATAACAGCATTAATCATGCGCGACTGCGAATCAGTAGTCTGTGAGCTTGATGACAGTACGCTGGCGTTTGAGGTGTTGATGTATGCTTGCTTCGGGTCGCACCGTGGAGAAAAGTCGTATCACGATGTATGCGCTCGCCATCGCATGGTACAAAAGCCCGCATCGCCTGAGTATATGTAGTTTAGTATTGGCCTCAAGCTCGCTTGAACATTCGATCGCATTCTAGGCGTGCAGAAGAACAATCCAGAATGTACAAATACAGGTCGCTAAGCTCAATAAATCAAATTGCAGTCTGTCTTCTGCTTCCACCCAAAGAAAGGCACATTCATACCCAAACTCCCCAGCTTGTCCGTCCCATGTCGTCATGTTCGTTCGTTTCCCAACCGGATTCCCACCCATCGCCATCCCGCTTCTCATATAGCTCAATGATCGACTCGCCGACAGACTTTACCGTGTTGCCTCGTCGCAAAAGCACCGGTGTCGGACTATATTCTGACGGCAATTGGGGTAGATCTTTGTATGCTCCTGTCAGTGGTGTCCGAGCTCGGACAAATGCTTCAGGGCTTTTAGCGTTCGCCGGAAGCTCCCCTGGGTTCGTAGAGATACTGGTGCAAGGTGTTGACGGAGTGGAAATCCCCAAGGCGTTCGGACTGGGAGTTTGACTTGGCGAGATGGAGGGCGAGACGCCTTGCGATATGGAGCTGTTCCATGGTAAGTCAGTCTTGCTGGACGTGATATACTCTTCAGCTTTAAGCGCGTCGAGCTCGGCATCTTGTTCTTGCTGCGACGCAGCAAGCGTAGTCGCAGACGACGAGCATCTTCTCAATTTCTCCAGCTCTCCAACAAGACCCGCTTCCCTTTCGACAAGGTTGCGGACTCGGCAGCAAGCGTCGTGGAGGCCCTCTCGGACGTCCAGACGCTCGTTGTTTGCGGCAAGTAATCTTCGCTGTAGATCTTCGATGGTCGTGCTTTGTGATTTATTGTGGCTCTGCAACCGCTGGACAGTGTATTCCGTGTGTGACAATTTGGTGTTGGCTGCTTCCAGAGTGTTGCGCAGGTTATTACATTCAAGCCATAGTTCACCACAGCCTGCAGAAGATGTGCAGTGTTGTTCGCTTGCGGGTCTTCCTTGAGACAACGGATCGTCCGGCCGTGTTGAGCCATGATATCCTTGGTGTGTCGACCGCCATGACGATGCTATATTGTGAAATTGGGCGTTGTGGATATGCGCATGCTGCCTCATCATTGGATGTGCATGTACGTTATTGTTGCGAATGAGTCCGCGATCATGCTCAAGTTGTGCGATGTAGACATTGAGTGACGCTATCTCACGTTGATGTGCTTCCATCAGCGCTGCCAAGTGAGCCTCATGCGAAGCTTGCAAGGAAGACGCGTGTGAGACTTGACTGGTGTCTCCCATTTGACTCGAGGTTTCATAAGAGATCCTGCTATCATTGTCTGTTGATACTTGATTTCGTGCGGCCTTCGGCGCATTGTTCTTATGCATAGTGTTGTATGAAATTGTGGAAGGGACAGGACGGAGAGTCCCATGAGACTGTATGGCCTCGGACCATATTCGTCGTGGGGTGATGTCCGGTCGAGAAGGCTCACCGGCGGTAGAGCTTTTATTTGGATGTTGCTGTGGAGTTACAGGTTGAGCGTGCTGCGCATACTCTGGTAGAGTGTGGCATGGATTACTCGCAGTCTGCTCGTCATCCTTGCGTTCGAACGGCCGATGCAACCACGGATGCGACGATCGTTTTGCATTGCTGTTCGGTAGTGCAGACGACTGGCGCTTGCCATCATACGATCTATGTTGTGAAGTACATGGTCTGGCAGGTATTGATCCAGGAAGTTCCACCAAGGGTGCCACCGGCAACTCTACAAGAGGTGTGGAAGGCGCCGTGCGAGAGCGAGGTCGGCCATGAGTTGGTGCAAGCGTCGATGTTGGTGGTGGTAATCGCGCCGAAGCAAGAGGTGATCGTAACATGTCATTGACAACAGCTATCAGAGAAGTAGCTGATCTCACAGCCGCATCTTGCAGCGCTGTTGAGTCGTCCTCTGTATGGTCATATGCGGATACAACCTCAGGACTTGGCTCTAATCGCAGTGGAACAGGGCGACGATGGATCTTCTGCGGATAAAGATGGTAAGCATGGCAATTCAGGCCGCCATCATATGCCGCGCATACCTTTTGCGTCCTCGAGTAATCAAACCCTTTAATATGAATGCACTCCACTGGTATTGGGACCACAGCTCCAGAATACAGTGACTCTGAAGAATTCCTGCTGCGGTCGCCCTTCGTCCACGTGAAGAACTTGGACGACATTGGCTGTCACCACAAAGCGCTACAGGTGTAGCTACATGGAGGAAATACAAAAGAAAAGATAGGACAAGGCAGCACAAGGACCAAGAAGCGCGAGCTGCACTTTTCTTGACCGAAGAATTGTTGACCACAGCGGACATGTCACTCTTACCTTAGACACATGCGCATGAAGGCGGATACTAAGCAATCCTCGGTAAAGATATCTACAGCGCGTTCTGGTGTATTTCTCGCGTTCTCGTGCATGAGCATGGGGCAATAAAAGAATTATGCGATTGGAGGTTCAATGTCTTAACAGCCGACATTACTTGTGGTCCAATGGATGTGTGTAAGCCGCATTGTTTTCCAGCATGCGGCGAAACACGGAGACATGTCGCCGACTGCATTTGCTTCGAGCGCGTGTATGTGCCAATTAGACGTGATGACTTAAGCGCTTGAGGTGTTGGTTTTGAAAGACAAAGCGTGCAGCAAGCGCGCTTTGATGAACTTCTGTGAGAAGCTTCGAGCCTTGGCCACCAGACTTCGCCTCGCTTCTGCATCCACGTCTCTTGGTCGGCGTCGATCGCACGATTCCAACCAAACCCTCTGGAGCAATTCATCTGGACGTGGCAAGACCAATCTTAGTCAGGCTGTGAAGGAGATCCAGCCCCGAAGCGCCTCTTCGGATCTAGGCTTAGGTGCAACAAAGTCTACGGACAAGCTTAATACACGCCGCCCGGAATCATCAAATCCGGCTTCTTAGTAAATAGAGCCGTGATCAATCCTTGCGCGATATCAAGCTGTTCTGGAAGTAATCGTGGGCACATATCCAGCTCATCAGATTTCCGCATCATGCCCGCAGGAGACAGCGATACAAGGTCTCGCAGAAGGGAGGATGACAGAACCAGAGATCGAGAGGCGCGCCGGAGTCGTAGCCTGAGCAGCGACGATGGCCATTATCGTCGGCGAGAAGAGGACAAAGAACGCAGCCATAGACACCACAGAGACCGCTCAACCGAGGACTCATACCGTCGACGCGACAGGGACGACGGCCGCGGCCATCGCAGAAGACGATCACGATCCCCGACCACTCGACGACAGAAACACTCGCGCAATGTATCGCGCTCAAGATCACCACCTCCCAACAAGTCTCGAGGCCCATTGCCTTCACAGAACGAGCAATTTCGTGGTGAAGTGGCGCCACCTGGGACTGATCCTCTTCCTGAGAAGGAGAAGCCCAATTGGAAGCCCACTGGCCTGCTAGCCAAAGAAGCGAACACTGTCGCAGGCACGAGCACTATTCTCAAATACCACGAGCCAGCCGAAGCACGCAAACCTCCGGCCAAAGAGCAATGGAGGATGTACGTGTTCAAGAAGAAAGACCTTATCGACACTGTGCAGTTATACCACCGTAGCTGCTGGCTTGCAGGCCGTGACAAAGTCGTTACGGATCTGACGCTGGAGCATCCCAGTATTTCCAAGCAACATGCGGTTATTCAATTCCGCCACCAAGTCATGACGAATGAATATGGAGACAAGACTAACAAAGTGAGACCCTACTTGATCGACTTGGAGAGCGCCAACGGGACTATGCTCAATGGTAAACCAATTGCTACGAGCTGTTATGTACAGTTGGTTGATGGAGATGTGATTACATTCGGTGATAGCGAGAGAGAGTATGTAATGATGCTGCCACCGGCATAAATGAATGCATACTAAAGGTGGTCGTCGACACCCGAGTTTCGCCATGCACAACATAGCAGTCGTCTTGCAGTGTACGCTTCGCAGAGTTCTGTAAGGAATTATGCCAGATTGCTGAAATAAATACTGTTGTATTTGTACAAATACTGTAACCACTCCTGATGTCGATCCTTGTGTCGACCCTTGAGCCAGCCGTGTATGCCTCAGGCAAGTAACACTGACACCAAGTGCCCGCGCGCCCGCAATAATCTTGAAGCCAGACGAATATCACGGAAACAGAACTGCCTGTAGGGACGCACCACCACCAGCTCAATACTACCACAACGAAAGAGCTACCTCTTCCTTAAGCTCCCTCGACCTAGGAACTCTATACAAACATGGCTTTCAACGGCCAAACACCGACGGTCATCGTCCTCAGAGAAGGTTCGACTCTTTTAAGATCTCCCCCGCGCCAGGAACCCTTTTACTAAAATACATGAAATACAGGCACCGACCAGTCGCAAGGCAAAGGCCAGATCATTTCGAACATCAACGCATGTACCGCAGTCCAGGCAACGATCAAGAGCACACTCGGCCCTTACGGCGGTGACTTGCTGCTCGTAGACGAGAATGGCAGACAAACGATCACAAACGACGGTGCGACCGTCATGAAGCTCCTCGACATTGTGCATCCTGCAGCGCGCATCCTCGTGGACATCGCAAGATCACAAGATGCCGAGGTTGGTGACGGCACAACCTCCGTGGTGGTTCTGGCCGGCGAGATCTTGAAGGAGGTCAAGGAGTTCGTGGAGGCGGGCGTGAGCAGTCAGACTATCATCAAGGGATTGAGAAGAGCAGGCACAATGGCGGTGAACAAGGTCAAAGAGATTGCAGTGAACACTACCGAGAACAACCAGAGGGACACCCTACGGAAACTTGCCGGAACTGCCATGTCTTCGAAACTGATTCACCGCAACGCCGACTTCTTCACCAAGATGGTCGTGGATGCAGTGCTCACTCTTGACCAAAACGACTTGAACAACAAGCTCATTGGTATCAAGAAGATCACTGGTGGTGGACTCCAGGACTCACTCTTCGTCAACGGTGTGGCTTTCAAGAAGACTTTCTCGTATGCCGGTTTCGAGCAGCAGCCCAAGTCGTTCAAGAACCCCAAGATTGTGTGCTTGAACGTGGAGCTGGAGTTGAAGGCTGAGAAGGACAACGCCGAGGTGCGTGTTGAGCAAGTGTCAGAATACCAGGCGATCGTGGACGCCGAGTGGAGGATCATTTACGACAAGATGGAGCTGCTCTACAAGTCTGGCGCAAAGGTTGTGCTTTCGAAGCTGCCCATTGGCGATCTTGCGACTCAGTACTTCGCCGACAGGGACATCTTCTGTGCCGGACGCGTGGCTTCAGAGGATCTCGAGCGCGTTTGCCAGGCAACCGGCGCCAGCGTGCAGTCGACTTGCTCAGACATCCAGGAGAGGCATCTCGGTACTTGCGAGTCTTTCGAGGAGAGACAGATTGGTGGCGAGCGTTTCAACTTCTTTGAGGGCTGCCCCGAGGCCAAGACCTGCACACTTGTGCTCCGTGGCGGTGCCGAGCAGTTCATCGCCGAAGTCGAGCGCTCGCTGCACGACGCGATCATGATCGTCAAGCGTGCCATTAAGAATCAGACCATCGTCGCCGGTGGCGGTGCCTGCGAGATGGAAGTCTCCGCATACCTCCACAACTACGCCGACAAGAACATCTCCACCAAGCAGCAGAGCATCATCAAGGCCTTCGCCAAGGCCCTCGAAGTCATCCCCCGCCAGCTCTGTGACAATGCCGGCTTCGACGCAACCGACATCCTCAACCGCCTGCGCGTGGAGCACCGCAAGGGCAACGTCTGGGCCGGTGTCGACTTCGACCACGAAGGCATCAGAGACAACCTCGAGGCTTTCGTTTGGGAGCCCGCGCTCGTCAAGGTCAACGCCATGCAGGCTGCGATTGAGGCAAGCTGCCTCATTCTCTCTGTCGACGAGACTATCAAGAACCAGGAGTCACAGCAGCCGCAAGCGCCCCAGAGGGGCCTGCCCCCAGGAGCTGCCCAACGGGCTATTCGTGGCAGAGGACGCGGTATGCCCCGCAGGTAAAGTAAAAATTGGTCCACGAGCGATGAATGAATAGGGTCCGACGGCATGGTAAAAGACGTATAGAATTTATGTACAAGCTTGACATGATGTTAGTATGACCTGAACCTTCTGTGCGTTATCCGAGTTCTCCTGGGAGAATGTTCAGCTCACAAAGTGTAACGCTTGTACAATGTCCTGATAGCGTACTAGCACACTTGATCAACTTCATTCACGTACATGGACTCTTGTCATCACAATGTTAGGGTATCGGGTAATGAAGATTGTGGGTTTTCAGTCATGTCGGAGAAATACATGTAGGTACATGTGCATGATCACTTGGTGTTTGTCAGAGCAACCATGCTCTTTAGACTCGCTGTGGGAGTTAAGAGTTACGCTCTTAGCCCTGCACGAATCGCAAACATCAAGGTATCTGACACGTAGGAATCAGATTACACAAGCTGGCGATATGGACTACCATACAGCCGTAGTCTATGAAATTGACATCATGAATCACAAAAAATGGATCGATCAATATCATTCGGGCTATATCAAAAAAGCTGTAAAGTTATTACAATACTATCCCACGCTGCAGGAAATGCTTATCTCCGAATCAGAGTGCCAGAAAGTCTTGGAAGACGCTTCTTATCTTTCCGTACAACGGCCGCGGCTCACGAACCACAACGGCGACGTGAGAAGCAGGTGGCTTGACACGAAGACGGCCAAGCAATGCCACATTGCTCGGCCTCTGTCATTGCTGCTAAAACATGAGGTATGCTACCGAGGTAATATACTGCTGCTAATTTGAATGGTCTCGAAGCGATAGCTCATCGACTTTTGCGTAGATTGGCTAGAGCCAGCACCATGAAGAAATTGGTAACAACAGGACCCTCAATCATGTCTAAATACCGCGAAAAAGGATTTACAGCTTACAACAGCCTGCCGCCTACACGGGACGGTCAAAGGGATCCAACAAATGACTGCTGCAGCATTACCCGCCTCGACATCACAGGTTCGACTCCGGAGCCCTGTGGTTGGTCAATTCAACGTCGTTATCTCTCACTCACTTCCATTGCACCAACATGCATTGTCGACTAAGGACCTTTGGGACCTTATTCACACCCCTTGTTACTCTCCCCGGAGAAGGCAGATTGATCTGGGGTCGACATCCGTGGCCTCGGGACTGGATGTGTAAGAGCATTGAGTGTCGATCTTATCCACCCATTGAGTACAAGAGGCATCTTATTTCTCGACCGGTCTCCATTCGCGTTTTTCGTCTGCACTTGAAACAGTAGCTTGCACATACCATTCCCTTCTCACTCGTCCGCCTGCCCTCTCACCAGCTGTCTGCACTTCACCGAAAACCCCTCTCACAAAAATGCATATGCAAGTCGTGCACAATGCCTACACCCCCAAAGAGACGACAGAGCTTTGCTCCCGCGCTGGCGTCATGAAAGCCAACATGCGCGTGGACAAAGTCTTCTTCAGCGCCTTCATGGCAGGCTGTCTCCTGGCTCTGGCATGCGCCTGTACCCTGTCAGTGACAGTTGCACCATGGTACCAAGAGAACGCACCCGGCGTGATCACGCTGCTCGGTGCTTTGATTTTCCCATGGGGTCTGACGGCGATTCTGTCAACGGGTGTTGACCTGTGTACGGGGAGTTTCATGGTATGATTGTCTTCGTCACTGTTGATCGGACCTTCGAGTTGACATCGCCCTCTCCTAGCTAACGACAATCTCTTTCCTACACCGCCGCCTCTCGCTCTGGAAAATGCTGCTCCACTGGTTCATCACGTTCTGGGGTAACCTGGCCGGCTCCCTCTTTGTCATGGCAATCATAATCGGCTACGGCGGCACTTTCAGCCAACCCGCCTACCACGCTCGAGCCGTGGCTTTCGCAACGACCAAAGCCATCACGCCTGCATGGCACCAGGTCTTCCTACGCGGCATCGGCGCCAACTGGCTCGTTTGTCTGGCGGCTTACCTATCGTTCATGGGCCGTGAGTTCTTCAGTAAGGTTGTGGGAATCTGGTGGCCGACGTTCGCGTTCGTGATGCTAGGGTTCGACCACGTCGTGGCTAACATGTTCTACATCCCTCTGGGCATCTTCGTGGGGACTCCTGGTCTGACTGTCGGGCACTATATTGCGTATTCGATGATCCCGGCGCTGATTGGGAATATCGTCGGTGGAGGGCTGTTTGTTGGTGTAGTGTATTGGTACCTGGTAAGTCCGGTCGTCGTGCTGAATCTGGTCGTAGCTGAGCTGTACTAACCACCCGTCATAGTACCTGGCTGGAAACGAAGATGCTACTGCTATTGATGAAGATCTGTTCGCTGCTGATAAGGGCCCTCTGCTACCGATTGATGGCGAAAGATTGGACGCTTCGCCTGGCTCAGGCACCAGGACGCCTCGGTCATCGCACAGGAAGGAGAGCAAGGACCCGGAGAACATGGTGTGAAGGGATGACTAAGCTGCCGCATACTTTCGATCAAGGTGTAGAGATTGGGCAGTTGTATTGAATCAAACCTATCAATCGATGATGGGATGTGAGCAATAATACCATGTCACAAATACGAGCCGAACGACCCTTCCACGTGCGGCGTATAACGCAGAGGGCGGCACTTGTGACTTGCACCACACTCCGCCAAACGGAACAGGTTTGATGATGGAGTAGGCCGTGAAACAGCTCTTCTAAGGGATCAATTTGTTGGGCATTAGTGATAGCTCTCTGTCGAAGATGAGCTGATTTTTAGCAGTGGCTTGCCGGGAGGTTGCGATTTGCAGTTGCTACTTCTCTTCGCCTTCAGGTGATGAACCGACCTCTGCGTCGTGGAAGTCACTGTGGGACAGCATCATCCCACGAGACTACTGTACATTTGCAATGCTTGTGCTAAGCAAAGTTTCCGAATGGCAAGGACATAGGTCTGGACTTGGGCATCGATGTCACGATACGTCGCTAAGAAGTTAGGAGCCGTAGACTGGTCAGTCGAGCCGAAGACACGACAAAAAAACGTTGCCTTTCGGGTTGGGCAGCGATATTGCTGCGGTGAAACCGATCAAGGGAATCTATATACATGTGCAATTATATCCATGGTTCGCTAGCCTGGAAGTGAGCCAGCCTGCAGAATGGCCTGACGATTCCAGACCCTGCAGGCGCCTCCATCTCCACCAACCGCTCGGCCAGACGTACATGTAGATCCGCTGCAACCACGCATGCGATGCGCGACCCTTTCCGTGCCCTTGGTCAGCTCATGCAGACGCTGTGCCATTGGTCGTATGCGAACGCTCCGAAAGCGTCTGGCCCGGGAGGCCCAATGTGGTCAACGTATTCGTTGCGGACGCGTGCATGGACGCATGATAAGAGAGGTGGTATGTATCACGTCACATGTGAGCGCAGTACATGTAATCTGATCTATCGCCGACTGCAGCACGGGTTGAGGTGCGGAGAAGGAGTGAAGCTTGCCGAGCCTGTCTTCAAGTCTTATCGGACGGCGGAGTGCATTTGTGCTTCGCAGTAAGACCAAGCCTGTCACGGGCAATGCAAGTACAGCGCACGCATGCACCAAGGAGTGTCAGGCGGATGTCTACATATACCGGCTGAAGAATATGCAGACGTGAGTAGGGGCTTGGCTCGCGGTCTAATCCCTGATTGAAGACAAGCAACACGTTCGCACAAGAGCACGAACGAAGGGCAGGATCACTTCCCCGTCGGAAGCATGACCCGCCGCCGTTGCAGATGGTGACGCAGAGCACCTGTCTCGCAGGCGTACTAACATTAGTCTGGATCTGGATCCTGCGGGTGGGTGGGTGGTTCAAAGCTGTCAGCGCGTGCAGGTGACAGCGACGCACTACAGCAGTTGAGTTGAATGCGCACGATATGATACGGCGCCCGCGTGCGACTCGCCAGCCCAGCATGCAGGCTGCAGTTTGGTGGAGCGAAGATGTAACATCTCGCGTATCGCTGGCGCGCCACGCCGATGAGCAGACGGGGATGTACCGCCCATGTCCCCAGCTCCGCCGCCTGTCTGTCTATAGTGGCGAGTGGCGATAGAAGCGTTGATTGGCCGATTGTGGACGGCAATGCGCGAACCGAGGCTGCAGCCCGATCGACGGCACGTCGGCGGCAGACGCCGGGCATCGGGGCAGTGGAAAAGTGGTGGTGATAGGACTAGTGTCTGCGGTATAGACGAGGCCAATCTCACTAATCTCGATACGATCGGCGTGCCTAAGATCGCCTGTCGCATGTTCTCCGAGATCTGTGCAGCCCTGCAGCGTTGCGCCGCTGGCACACCTCCATCGCCTTTCGTCCTTCGCCTGTTGCCGGCCTGTCCTGTTTGCTTGCCTTCTGCTGTCGACTCGCCTGTCTTCGCCGCTGTGCACCCCGTTTTGCGCTCATATATAATTTCTGCAGCCGTCGCTTGCGTGCTTTCGATCTCTGCACCAAATCCTCGCCTGCAGCTTTTGGAAATTTTTCTACCGCCCAGACTAGGCCACATATCATACACCATGCCCAAGGAAAACAAGAAGCGCGGAAGGCGCATGGAGGGAACGAAGAGGAAGCACGAAGAAGCAGAGGAGGACCAAAATCTTGCACAGGACATCAAGCGACAGAAATCTACAGAGGAAGACCAGAACGAGCTCGCAAATGGAGACGACTACGTCCCGCTGCCCGCGGGCGACGGCGATGCGATGGAAGGCGTATACCCGGGTCTGGACACTGTCTTCTTCGGCATGCTGGACGAGGAGGAACAAGAATACTTCAAGAATGCCGACGAAATGCTGGAAGCGAACTCTTTTGAAGATGCCGAACAACGCCAACTTTTCCTTGCCAACGTCTGGCGCGAGGCCGAGGGCAAGGAACTCAAGATCGCCAACAGTCAATCTTGCTCTCGCCTTATGGAACGCCTGATCCAGCTCTCCACGCCCTCCCAGCTTAAGGGACTGTTCAGGAAGTTCTATGGAAAGTATGTGCAGGCGCATTGTAAGCCAATCTGTCAGGCCTTCGCTAACCTTTGTCCAGCTTTGCACACTTGATGACCCACCGCTTTGCTTCCCACTGCTGCGAAGCGCTGTTCACTAATGCAACACCTGTTGTAACAAACGAACTCTCGACCAAACCTAGAAAGGCTGCAAAGACCGAGGATGATGAAGCCGAACCTCTCATGGAGCAATGCTTCCTCGACACTATGGCCGAGATCGAAGGCAGCATAGGATTCCTTATGACCGACCGATTCGCATCTCACGTCCTCCGCGTTCTTCTTGTCGTCTTCTCTGGCGAATCTCTCGACTCTGCTGCGAACAAGCAACTAATGCAAAGTAAGAATAAGGAAGGAATCAAGGTTGAAGGCAAAGAAAAAGCAGAGGTCAAGGATCAGAACAGAAAAGTGCCAGAGTCGTTCTCAACTGCGTTGGAGAAGCTCCTCGGCGACAGCATTGCTGGATTGGACACCGAGAAACTGCGTGCGCTGGCTACATCGCCCAATGGCAACCCTACACTGCAGCTTCTCCTCAGGCTCGAGCTGTCACACTTTGGCAAGCAACGCGCCAAAGACGATTCATCTGTCATCCGTACCCTGTTGCCCGATGAGCCTATCACCCCGGAGAGCTCAAGTGCTGCATTTATCAATGCGATGATCTATGACAACATCGGCTCGCGTCTGGTGGAGACATTGGTCGAAAGCGCACCTGCGAAGCTGTTCAAGAACATCTACACAACCCTCTTCAAGGAACGTCTGCCCTCATACGCCCGCAATGAAATCGCCAGCTTTGTGGCTTGTCGCATCATGGAGCGACTGGGAAAGGACGAGCTCCTGGCTGCTCACGAGCTCATTGTGCCCCAGATTCCTAGTCTGCTTGAGCGAAACCGCACCAACATCGTGCGCACTCTGATTGAGCGTTGTGCTGTGCGCGGTATTGACACGAAAGCCATCGCAGCACACATCAACCAGACTTGGGATGGCCCAGACGGATTCGAGGTCAAGAAGCTGCTGAAGATAGACGACAAACCAGACACAAAGAGCAAGAGACCCGACGGCATCCCCGAAAGCGCAAACACAAGTGGCAGGGCGTTCATTGCAAATGCCCCAGAGCCCGTCAAAGCGCACTTCAATGTCCTCGCACAAGCAATGCTTCTCGTTCCTGGACCTCTGAGCGGCCTTGTAACAGATGCGCTGATTGGTCTTGATGGCGAGACTCTGTTCGCAATGAGCAAAGACCCCATCGTCTCACGCACCCTCCAAGCCGCCATCACCTCCCGCACCGCCTCCATCATCACCGTGCGAAAGCTCGTCCAGCACTTCTACGGCCACATCGGCGAAATGGCTCTCGACAAAGCCGCCTCGCACGTCGTCGACTGCATCTGGGAAGGCACACATGGCCTTGCTTTCATCCGCGAACGCATTGCCGAGGAACTGGCCGAGAATGAAGCACAACTGCGCGAATCGCCCTGTGGCCGCGCGGTGTGGAAGAACTGGAAGATGGACTTGTACAAGCGCAGGCGAGGAGACTGGGTGCGCCAAAGCAAGAACAAGGCTTCGAACGATGGCTTCCAGAGCTTCTCTGAGCTCGAAGATGTGAAGAACAACGGCACAGCGACGCAATATAAGAAGAAGTCACCCTTGGAATTGGCGAGAGAAAGACACGCGAAGAACAAGGCCGCGAAGGAGGCTGGTAAAGACGTCAAATCAAAATCGAAAGGCAGTGGGAAATCTTCTGCTAGTGGAGGAGCGGCTGGGACCGGTTCGAACTCGACACCTGTCGGCACACAGTCTGCTGCAACCAACTAAAGGGTGACTTCAGGCACTTCATGGCGCTTTCGGTACGTCCGTTCTATCATTGCAGGGCATAATTTGGTTTTACCTCATGGCGTTAGAGCAGCTTCCTCGGCGAGGCAAGAAAAGTGCATGTATTCATGGCAAAAGGTTATTAGACCTCATTTGCTTTTCACGTGACTAGCATAGGCACCCAAGATCACTTGTTCCTCAAATTTCTGATCAATCACATTACCTCATATTTCAGGTGGAGGCATAGGTCCGCATGGATCATCTCCAACGGTCACTTAACAGATCTGAGGCCGGCGTTCACGGACTGTCCCGACGTCTCGGATCTCTAGGTTGCACAGCATGTTCGCCTGCATGTTTTGCGACGACTGCTTCTCCTTACCTCAACTCTTTCGACCATGCGAGGTTGATCTGGAAGACAGTGGATAGGTGTGTTAAGACAAAAAGAAACAGGTCGATCTCTCATGCTCACTTCCAACTAGTACCATAGGAGCAGACGGACATACTAGCATCTCGTGCTTTAACAATGCCACGCCGCTCAGTCCGCAAGCAAATCGCGCAAGTGAGGGATGCATTAAGTGAGGTCAGAATAAGTCTCAGTCTGAGCGCCGCTGTTTGTTGTTTGTCATCACGTGCAAGGTGCCTTTGGTCGCTCCTTCCCTCCCAAAGACGTGATTCAGACACGACATCAAACTGACTTTTCCTCTCACCTTTCCTCCCCCGACATCGCGACCTCACCTCATATACCCTTCCCCTTTGCCACTCTCTTTCCTGTCAACGCGCAAGACAGCACATCGCTCTGACTCCCTCGAAAATCACTATATACCTTGCTCCTTTCGTTACTCTTTTCCCATAATTGCTCTTTCCCCTTCAAGGCGCGACTCAAGCAGTGCCTCGCTTTGACTCCCTCCACGATCACTATAAATACAACGCCAACGCACACGAGAGGCTTTGCCACGTATCGCTGGACAGACCCGCGGTCATGAATATCATCGTCTACAACATTCCTGCCGCCGTCACTCAGAAGCGTCTCAGAGCTTCATTCGCCGCGCCACTCAAAGAATGTGGCATTGAAGACTTCCATTGCCAGCTCCCACGCGGCAAAGACTTCGCGTTCATCACAGTTCTGACGCATGCCGATCGTCAGCGATTCTTGAGCCTTTACGGCGTGAAGCAAAATGCGCCGCGCAATGTTCACGCGACAAAGAGCGTCATGTGCAATGGCCTAAGACTTCGCTGCATGCCAAGTCGCAACAGGCCTACAGATTTTGACATCAAAGCCTTGGAGTTTGAGGCATCCAAGCGCGCGGCAAAAGCGCTCGTGATCGCACCGACTAATACCGATCACGTTCGGAAGTTCGATGCCAACAGGGTCTATTGTGGCAATTGGGACTACGACGAGAACTCACAGTTGGTCTTCGATGCACAATTTACTCTGGCCGCACGCGGCACGATCACGTTCGGTCGGAGAGAAGCCGTCATGCTGCTGGGAGATGTCGGAACCGACCAGATCCGCATAGAGATCAGCTACTACTCATGTGACAACATCACTTTGGACGACCACAGTCTCCAACCCACCTTGACGTTCACGCTTCACCATTCACCCAAGCTCTACTTGGTCAGAGGTGAGGACGTTATCGAGGCTGGGTTTCGCGCCTTGACTCTCGGACGTCATGCAGGCCGTCAGACTGTCATTAGTAAGGAGCGCATTCTCGGCTTCAATGATCAACACTGCAAGATCACGGGCGCCTGTAGAGTTTATCAATGCGTTTTGACCGGAAGCAACGTGCTTCATAGCGTACGAGCATTACTGCAGAGCACTGTGAAGATGCCATCGCATATGTCCTTGGCCACACCTACGAGGTTCCCAACAGTTCCATACGAACGCGCGTATAAGCGCCTTGACACGCAGCTCACAGACACTGCCTTCTACGGCGACTTACCTTTCACCATCAAGTTTCAGATGGATCGTCTTGCTCGCAACGGGTACCTTCCACCATTGAAGGTCATTGAATTACTACCTACTGCTCGCGACATGCTCGATCGCAAGAGTTCAGATATCGTGGCACATTGCTTGCGGAGACTGGCCAGAAATCTGCCAGTCCCTGGACCAGACACCTTCAAGCACTACACCACGGCATCGTTGATCAGCGAGCTATCGGATCTAGCAGAGTATTACAAGGGCAACGAGCCTGATAACCCATATGAGCTCAACAAGAAGTATAAGCACATCAAACTGGTGCACAAGGTCTTCATCACCCCGACGAGAGTCCGTCTCGAGGGCCCAGACCCGGAGCCTACCAACAGAGTGCTTCGTCGGTACCCAGACCACACCGACCACTTCATCCGCGTGGTACTCTGCGATGAAGATGGTGGCTCGGTTCGGTATGATCCCAAGGCATCACAAAGAGCGGTCTATGACAAGCGTTTCAAAGCAATGCTCCAGAAGCCCATTATCATTGCAGGAAGAGCATATGATTTCTTCGGGTTCTCTCACTCAGCACTTCGAAGCCATGCATGTTGGTTCATGGCCCCAATCCACACAGGAGGTCAGCAATTCTATGCGTCGCTGGTGCTGAAAGAGTTAGGGGATTTCGAAATGATCCGGATTCCCGCAAAATGTGCTGCGCGAATTGGCCAGAACTTCACTGTGAGTATCTTCATCTGTTATTGGGAAACAGCTAACACAGCATAGGACACAAACGAGACCGTCGACATTGACCCGGCGAGTGTCGATATTCTGCCGGATGTTACACGCAATGACTGCGATTTCAGTGATGGCGTGGGAACAATCTCACAAGACCTCCTGACCAAAGTCTGGAATGTGCACGGTACCAGACGTCTCCTCAAGCCCTCTGCCTTGCAGATTCGTTTCCAAGGCTATAAAGGGATGGTGTCGCTGGACTCTCGCCTCACAGGCGAGCAACTACTACTTCGTTCAAGCATGAGGAAGTTCGAGACAGAAAGCACTTGGAAGCTCGAAATCTGTGGAGCTGCGTTCAAGCCACTGCCTATGTTCCTCAATCGTCAGCTCATAAAGATCCTCGAAGATCTCGGCGTGCCGTCGCAAGTCTTTCTTGACTTACAAGAGGCCGCTACCAGCAAATTGCGCTGCATGACTGAGCATCCCATCAACGCTAGCCTTCTTCTGCGTCAGACTATTTCACAAGCAAGCCAAATGTCTTCACTGCTCCAGCACCTTGCGCAGATTGGCTTAGACTACCATGAGGACGCATTTCTGTACAGTGTTGTGGAAATGGCTGTTGTGACCGAGCTTCGTGACATGAAGTATCGCGGGCGGATTCCTGTGCAAGAAGGCATGACCCTGTACGGCATTATGGACGAGACCGGATACTTGCAAGAGGGCCAGGTATTTGTCATCACCGAGCAACATGCTGGATCCTCGACATCAGCTTCCTCGAGTCGTCACGTCGGTTCCGAGGATGCGGTGCCATCAGGCAAGCAAGTATTGGTGCAGGACAATATCGTCATCACTCGCTCGCCTGCAATGCATCCAGGCGACGTTCAGATTGTCAACGCCATCAATGTGCCGCAAGACTCTCCGTTGCAACTTCTTCGAAACGTTGTGGTTTTCAGTCAGCACGGAGCCCGCGATCTTCCCGGTCAACTCAGCGGAGGCGACCTTGATGGCGATCTCTACAACGTGATCTACGAGAGCAGTCTCCGACCTTGTCAGACATATTTGGCATCTCAATATCCTCGCCTGCTGCCGATGGAGCTAGATCGCCCCGTGACAACTGGTGATATGTCGGACTTCTTCGTAAGGTTCATGGAGGCTGACCAGCTCGGAATGCTTTGCAACGTCCATATGCAGCTGGCAGACCAGAAACCAGGAGGCACGCTGGATCTAGATTGTGTTCAGATTGCCGCAATGGCTTCTACGGCCGTGGACTTCTCGAAAACAGGCATCGCCGTCGAAATGTCACAAGCGCCACGGCATAACCGTGTTCGACCTGACTTCATGGCTCCCAGCCCGCGCGTATACGTTGCTGATTCCGGCAATATGGCGGTCGCAGAAGACGACGAGGCGGCTGAAGATGACGACTTTGAAGAGCTGGATGTGGAGAAGAAGCCGATGCGCTACTACCGGAGCGAGAAGGTCTTGGGCCAGCTCTACCGGAATATCGATGAAAACAAGTTCCTTGCTAACATGCAAAACGCACACATCGATAGGATGAAGCTTGCCGAGTCTCCGTATGGATTGATGGAAAAGCTCTGCGACTACATCGTCGCTCAAGCGAAGGCGGTAGGCGTGCTGCACGACCACTACTTGGACTTTGCTCGTGACGTCCGTGCAGAGTATGTGCCATACTATGGCTACTCATCCCTTGGCTTGTTGTGACTTGGTGACAAAACGCCGTGGGACCCCAGGAAAGAGCTAACGTTTGGTGTAGGTACGAGAACAGCATGCTCGAGATACTATACCAGTACAGCCCGACGCTGGTCAACCCACTCTCCGAAGCAGAAGCTTTCGCCGGCACAATTCTAGGACGACAGGAAGGAGCGCAGGGCAAACCCCTTCGCGAACTCAGCAAAACCTTACGCGAGCGCTTCGCCACCGTGGCCGAATACTACACCACGCGCATAATTTACGGCGACGCGGCAATGGACGAAGCAGCGTACATGGATGACCTTTACGAACTCGAAGAGCGCGATGTCGAAGGTTGGCCGCGCGCGATCGCTTGCCTGGTCGTCGCCCGCTACGAGCGAGGGACTCTGGACCTCCGCCTCGGAGAAGTGAGGAGCTTCAAGCACATCGCCGCGGCTACTTGCTTGAAGGAGTTTGAGCGCACTAAGAAGCATCTGGGAAAACTTGGGCCTCTTCCGAGGCACGACAGCTTTGATCCAATCGGTAAGTAAGTGCACTATCAGTGCTTTTTCCTTTTTGTTCTTTTGTTAGGCAGGCCCCTGGCAAGAGCGAATGGCAACGACAAATGGCAAGGGCGATGGGTGAGGGCGAGGGGAGTGACGAGGTGCGATCAACGGACTTCGGGTAAGTATGGCCTGCAGATGGCAGTCCGAACGATCAGTTAACCGGCGGATCTGATCGTCCGACTTGATATCGACATGGTCTGCGGATTTCAGACACAAAGATCACTTTCAATCGATCGACACCACGAACGAACTTGGGATAAGCATGAGCCTGCAGAAGATCGGCCGAATGATCGCTTGGAATCGGCGGACCCTACCAACGGACTTGCGATTAGCATGGTCTGCAGACAGCAGGACAAATCAAACCCTTTGAAACTTCTACATCACCATGACCTTACACGCAATGAGCGCTGGAATGTAGGAGGTATATTGCTCCAGACCATTCACGCATTATTTGTGAGATGTTACTTCTGTGCCCTGTGACACCTGTGACTGACGGTACTGAGAGCCGAGGAATGTTTACCGTCATTTACCGCATCTTGAAAAGATTCTACATGATGAATATGTGAGAGCATTGACTTCACGTTTCTCTTGAATAAGGTGATAATGATGCAGCTGATGTGGAAGGTCATGTCCTTGGTCCTAGGGATACTGAAACGCCTGTGAAGTCGCGCTTATTTACGGAACTTGCCGCTATCACATGCACCTCACCTCCAAGCTATAGCTACACCCAGGTACAACAATTCAAGAACGAACAACGTTCTACACAATGTCGACTATAGCCTCTCCAAGACCCTCAATAGCGCCCTCATCCCGCCGCTCATCAACCTCAACAACCCGCTCCGTCTCAGCAACACGAAACCCAGGCCCCGGTCCAGCCACAGGCAACCTGCGGCGCAACCGAGCAGCTCTCCGCGACTACTACAACCTCAAACCCGGCACCGCAGAAGACAGCAAAGATGCCGTTCCACCTACACCAACTCTCGACCCTGAAATCGAAAGCGAGCTAGACAAAGAAGGGTTCAACGCAGAAGAACATGTCAAACTCATCCTCGCCAAAGAAGGCTTGGAAGGCGTCATGCGCGTGGAAGCGGGCCTCGTGAGCGAGATCCGCACTCTGGACGGCGAGAAGAAGGCGCTGGTCTACGACAATTACTCGAAATTAATCGCTGCTACGGATACCATTCGCAAGATGCGCAAGAATATGGACCCGCTGACGCCTGCTACGGCGACCCTTACGCCTGCTATTGCGCATATTGCTGAGACCGCAACGGCGCTGTCGGAGAGTTTGAAGAGGCAGCATGGAAGTGATAGTGGGGAGAGGGAAGGGCGGAAGCGGTTGGAGCAGAAGGAGCTCGTGAGATGGGTTCTGGATGCGCCTGACCGGTTGGGCAAGCTTGTGAAAGAGGGGCGAAGAGAGGAGGCCGAGGAAGAGTGGAGAGAAGTGCTGGCTTTGCTTGACAAGTGGTCCTCGGTGCCGGGTGTTGAAGATGTACGGCTGCGCTGCAAGAAGGCTATGGAGGAGGAAGATGAGGCGTGAAGCGATGCATTGATTATGCCTTTATACGAAGTTACGATGCCATGATTGCATGCAAAGATCAAGGGAGTTCGACATAGCCGCTGCTGGCAGCAATAATGAGAAGCATTCCGACTCTGGACGCTGTCTGCCCGATCCACCCTTGTCACAAGCCGAGCAATGGTTTCCCAATCTGTCCACCGTCAGGCAGTGCATGCAGATCTTTGCACGTGGACCATCCAAGCCGCCAACATAAAACGCTAACGCTGGTCGCAAAAGCCGCGACGTTGCCGCTACTCAGACTCTTCGAATACACGACATCGACTACCTACGAAGCACGACATAGAGGCAACCATGCCGCAGAAAAAGGCCACTTCTTGCGCACCAACAGCTCCGATGGGCCTCAGCCTGCCGGCATACGCATCTCCGGATAGGAAGCCGCGTCGTAATGGCCGCAACGTGTCCATCAAGCTCGGCTACTGGTGGTCTCTTCTCATCTCTTGAATCCTCGTCGTCTTCTCTCTTGCTTGCCTCTACGCGGAGCAGTACGCCAAGCAGCTCCAAGTCCAAGGCAACTGTCCGAAGATCCCAACGGAAATTTGTGCCAAGCTATGGGCGATTGCGACGGGCTGGATCATCGACTTGCTGGCTGAAACCCCAGAGGTCATCGACGACAAGCTAGTATACATCCTGCAGGGCTTGCTCTTCTTCAGCTGGGTCGCCTTGGCTGTCATCAACATGTGTAACAAACGCCCTAGGATCGCCATCGGTACCTTAGGCTGCCTGTTCCGTGCTTACATCGCATCCTCGTGGGACGAAGCCACTGCAGAATACCGTCTCCCGACCTACATGGTCGCTATCATTCTGCCAACCGCGATCGCCACGATCTCGGAGCTACTAGGCTGGAGCGGCGCCAAACAGAAGAGTCCACGAGAGTGAGTAATTTCTGTGTATTGGAAAGGTCTGCGCGATCAGCCAGGCCAACAGAAGTCCAGATCGTTGCAGAGCAAGGTCAAGGACGAACCGAGGCCTTCGCCGCAGAAGAAAACCTCGAAGATGGCAGAATGACGGGGCTGCTTTACGTGGCTGGTTTTCTTTTGGTCATGTCGGACGTAAGCTCACGCCACAGCGTTCATAACCAGCGAGACTTGCATTCAAAATTCACGAGAAACGGCAATGGCGATCGTACAGAGCACGGGAAAGCACACGACCCGGACAATCAAATTGCAGAGCGTCGGTTGCACAATCCATGTTTGGTGTTGCGAGTACGAGATGAGGTTCGATGCCCAGATAGCATAGTTTTGACTACGTATCTTCAACTACGAGATAACCGAGTGTGTTTTACCATGCACGCTGCAATGCTGCAACAGTATCCCTTCCGCTCTCATGATTAGATGGTGTCATTTCATGCCATCATTGAATTTCATGCGCATGCCAGTGAGTGCGCACGCTTTCGGAGTCGTACTGCTAGTGGCGGCAAGTATACTCCTCGAAAGGAACTAGTGACGTTCACTCGCAAGCGTGCTGTGGCCGAAAGAGAAGCCTTCATAATCGACTGTGATGCATGCATGGCAAACTTCAAGGAAAGACGAGAGGTTTGGGGGCAGAGATGGCAGGACTGGCCGTATTGGTGATGCTGAACAATGAGGTGCCCATCGACAGTGGATTTCAACATTCCTACCGACTGAGTCCGTGCCACGGAGGAACTCTGAAGAAGGCTAGCCATTATTGTCGATCAAGATGACCATACAAGAATGGAATCTCACTCTAAGACGATGACCCATCCATGCCACTCCCTGATAGCTCTCGCGTTACTGGCAGTGAGATATGTTGGTGAAAATAAAGGGGTACAGACAGGAAGCAAAGAAGGGAAAGGTGTAGAAGATTTAGAAGTATTTGTATGATGAGAGGTATAAAAGGAGAAAAAAATAATCCGACGCTCGTATCCGTTCCAAAGACTCTATGCCATGTTGCCGAGTCTCGGATTAATCGAGAGGTTGAAAATGTGGAGAAAGGGAAAAGAAAAACTGTGATGAGATTTCTTCCTTCTTCGGTACAGTCGTTGATTGAATTCGTCTCGTTCTTGCTTCTTGCTCCGAATAGGGTTGTGATGGTCCGTATCGTGCTTCTGTTGTGATTGGTGGTAATGTTGATTTTGTGTTTTCTTTTTGGATGGGGGTGTTTATATTCAGCTTTGGACACCAACGCTCGTGTCTAATCCCGTGTAAATGAGGATATCGCCTGCTTTGTGCACACCTGCGGCTATATAGAAAAAAGGATGCAATTAAGAGTTATCGGGGTTCGCGACCTGGAGATGGCAAGTTAGCACTGCGTCAAGTGGAAGCTATCACATGCGAGTGGCGGCTTACCCTCAATATTCTTCTCGAATAGTCCTGGTCATCTGCAATGCTGCCTATAGAGTTTCTCTTGTTCGCCTCTGGGTCAAGTCGAGAGTCGGACATGTTGGAATAGCCGGTGTTTGGAGGCTTGCCCTCGCCAGAGACTCCACCGTGGCGCATGAAGTCACCGACTTGAGTACGCTTGTACTCCTCCTCTGCAGCTTGGCGTTTTCGGTGGCGCATGAAGAAGAACAATCCTATGGCGATACCGGCAACGGCGACAACTCCGACAACAACTCCAGCGGCAATGCCAGCCACATTTGTGCTGGAACCCTTGTCTGAGTTGGCTCCAGCAGATGATTCAGGAGCCTCGGTTTGTTGTTGGCTTGATGGCATAGTCACGACAACAGTGGTGCCGGGCGCAATGCTTGTGGAGACTGCAGCACTTTCCATGGTTGCAGCTGCAGTTGTCGATGATGTTGAGCCGGCAGTTGTGGATGCTGATGAGGAGCTTGAGCTGGAGCTAGAGCCGCTGTAGGTGTCCACATTGTTCTTCGTGCCAGTGAGGAAAACCTGGAAGTAGTTGTGTCCACCGCCTGTGCAATTGTCAGTATTGTACGCGTGTGTGTCAAGTCAAGTATCAAATGGCATACATGTCTCCTTGTCATATCCGTCGCAAGGTGTGTCGCACTTGCTCGAATCAACCTTGTCGCTGTCTGGAGGCAGCATGTTACCGCAAAAGCAGTTGCTGCCTTCGGTCATAGCCATGACTGCGGACTGGTCGTCGGCGACACATATCTCCTGGCATTTTCCGGAGCTCTGGTAGATGTTTTCGCCCTGATCCACGAGTGGTGCCGAACTTGAATAGCAGCCTTGTTCTTTCATGGTCTTTAAACCTTGTGCGGATGTAGATGCAATGAACGCTGCAGAGAGCAGAAGAAGCGCGGAGGCCGCCCGTGACACGGGTCCGGCAGAGCGTGTTGATGGCATTGTGGATGGGAACGCCGGGTTGACGCAAGGAGTGTTGGAGTGGGGTTCGTAAAACGAGTGGCTGTCGGGTGACTACAAAAGGGACGCTGTCAGTACAGGTGTCGTCGGCTTTTGTTTGCGACAGTGAAGATCCAGCCGCAGGCTCTGGTTGCGACGTTTGCAAGATGACGAACCTTTGGTTGTGAACTGCCAGCAGCACACAACGAGCGTGACCGGAAAGCCGCGGCGTCAGGTGGTAGCCTACCTGAGACCAGCCGATTATGCCGCAATCTTCTGCACGCACAAGGCTGTTCGCTCCGCTTTTTCCAAAGGTGCTGGGTTCGTCTCAAAAGGGCGTCACTCCACGGCGAGTGTGGATGTCGAGGCAGTCCTCCCTATGCTAGACGGCGGCAACGAGTCGTCCGCGTCGTGGGGACAACCGAGTTCGTCTCGTGCTGGACAGTCGCGTGATGGCCGGCGGGCGAAACAGAGGTCGAGGGATCCGGGGCGTCGGTGTGGAATGCTCGCGTGTGTGGTGCGTTTCAGAGGCGGTCGTGGCCCCTTTTCGATGGGTATGCGCGGGTCGCGTGTGGAAGGAGTGGCAGCAGGCCTGGATGGAGTGACGGTATGAAATGGGCGGTCGTAGGCGTGCGGTGGGCGGTGGAAGGAAACGAGGGTAAATATGGAGAAGCAATGTAAGGATCGTGGTGGTGGTGTCGGTGGTCGTAGGTGTCGGGGCGGAGGTGTGGGCGACGGGGCGTGCGAGCAGGACTCGACGACTCGACATGCCAGGATCGAGGCGGCCGGCCGACGCCCAAGCGCACGGGAGCGGGCGATCTAGTCTCGTTCCTGCACAAGTCTCTTCTAGCGCAGCGGTCCTGAAACGCCTCGCAGCCTGCTGGTGAGGCAACGGGCGTGGACGCCTGCGAGAGCTGCACCTGATTTTCCGTGCCCCTACTGTATGCGCACGCCTGCATGCGCTTCCTCGCTGGCACGCTACAGAGTCACTACTGTACAGGCCTGTTCCAGCCAGCGTGCAAGTCTGCTGTCAGCCTCTGCAAGCACCTTGGGCAGCCACGGCAGCGGTACCGCCATATCCCTCGAGATCGCTACCATCGCATCCCACGTCTGCCCAGCCGCGGCAGATGCCTTTGCATTATTGCTCTACGCGTGCCGAGCACCGGCGCTGTGGCCGGTCCGTGGTGTAGCAGTCGTCTAACCCTCGCCATACCCTGCCGTCGCCGGTCCAGAGGTAGCACACTACTATACTGGCATCTAATTCAGTCGGCCACCGTCTGTTCGTCCTTTACCAGCGCCGTGGCACTGCAAGCGAGTGATGGCAGATGGGAGCCATTGCGCCAGTTAGAGGCGATCTCAGCAAGTTCGTGGCTGGTTGTTTTGATCTTCTCTCCACACAAGCGAGGTACCCGCCAGAGCGTACTGTACCTCCACGCGTTCCTCGTAACGCTAGGCCAATCACCAGAGCGCAAAACTCGGTCTCGCGCAAGCGCTCTTCGCGATCGAGGCGGCCGAGGGACACCTCTGATTCCAGACTTTCCCCTACTATGAGCTACCTCACACGGTCGAACCCTCTTGCGTTTTCCGCCGCTGCCGACCATCTGTGACGCTTTGATCTTGATCAGTCATCCCGACAGCCGGCGGCAGTGCACACTGCACACTGGCATAAAACGGTGATGGGGATGCGTGCGCATGGGAAATTACAGCCGTCAGCTTCCGGCTGCGTGTCTTAGCGATCTACGCGCGTCCACAAAGCAGAGATTCGTCCCGGCTGGGAAAGAAGCAGCAGACAACGTTCTCGAACGTCTCGAAATCACCGATATCGACGTGTGCGTCAGCCAGTCTGGCTCTGAAATCACATGGCATTGGCTCTCCATTATTTATGGTGATAGACGTCGACGTTGTGCCGTGTCTCACTGCTTGCTGGCTTGCTTTGAGCGTGCCCAAACGGTTCTCACCACAAAACCTAACTTGCTCGGCGCTCTCAGCTTGCGCTTTCTGCCTGAGGCTTCCAACTGTTTGTTGATCCCTTGGTTGTTTCAACCATCTCATCCTTCATGTCCCTGCTTGCGATCTTTGCTCACGAGCACGGTTGTAGCAAATTCTTGCATCGCACCACAAGCCCCTGGCTATCTCGCTATACGTATTGACAATATAGGATCCGCATCTCTCTATCTGGAGGCGTGAGGACCGATGCGTTCCTCGGCTTCAAGCGGTAGATCCACAGGTAATCCAGATCTCTACCTAGTTCTTGCAATCATTCAGACCACTCGTCAACTTGTCACGTTTCTCTTCGTGCACTCACCGGTCACATACTAGTTCCTCCCTTGATCTGATGAGTCGGTGACTTACTTTCATGCTTAGACAAGCGTGTGGCCTGTGTCTAGTCAATCTCGTGATACGCTACCGCACACAAGGGTGCTCACGGCATTGTGCCATCGACAATCTTCCCCATGGCTAAATTTATCGTGGCATTCCTTCCCCTCCCCGAAGTGATAACTGGCTCTCTCATTCTGCGTGTGCAATGGACAAGAGCACTGCCGTGCGCTACCTGATTTGCGATAAGTGCCAGCAAATCCTGGGTTAGTAACATTGCAGACTACCTGAGGTCAACACTTCGCCGCAGGACGTTCCAGACCTTTCTATGCACTGGCCGAGTCCCTTGTCATTTGGTCTACCATGTTTGTTGACCATGACTGTCCCTTAACCCTAGCCATGTTCACGCACGCAGAGCTTGCCATGATTCCGGCGTAGCAGGGTCAGACCTGGATGACGGGTGAGTCACTTGCCTGCATGAGCACTTGCCTGCATGAGCACTTGCCATTTGTCCATCACGCTCATTGGCGCTGTGTGAGCTATGCCGACCGCCATATGTAAGGCAATATCTGGATTCGTGAAGATCAGCACGCCTGGGAGCGGCATCGCTTGTCCCGGGTGCCGCTCATGTCGGTAATGCTCATCACTTTGCGGCAGTGATGTGCCACTGAGAGACACCATCGGCAACATTCATAGGGCTGAATGAAATCGACATGGCAAGTATGCGTGAAGTGGACAAGCAGCGACAGCACTGGGCAAGACACCTGCGCTATAGATTCTGCGAGAAAGCTACTCCTGCATACATGGAGTTCTTGTGCAGCGGTCTGCGCGTAGGTCGACCATCGAGAGATGATTTGTTCGAGATATAGGCTCACGCACCGGTCAAATACTTACGAAGAAAGACATGCTACTCCCAGAGGCCAATTTGCCAATACTAGCCATTCCAAAACTACAGATAACAAGATGGGCCATTAAGACGTGCCTTGAAAAGACTCATGACTACAAATCGTGCGTAGCACTCGAAAGATCTTACATGGGCGACACTCTCGAATCCTTCCTCGCTTCGGCCGCCTTCGCACCTTCTTCCAAAGCAGTATACAGAGGATCATCCTCTGTAGCAGCAAACTCTCACAGAAAAGCCCATCGACTCTTCTCCTTCCACCCTTTCGCCATCCACTCCTTGGCCGTCTTGGGATACACGTCAATGATCCGCGCCAGACTGTTGTCGTGTGCCATGACAGGGAAGATGGCATCGTACGCATCGGTCTCAATCAGCTTGTCGATACTCTCCTTCGCCTCCCGCGCCCCGCGATGCCAGCCTTCGCCGCGCACAGGATCGAAGGAAATTCCTCATTGCTGCATCTGGGGTGGATGGTGGTGAAGATCCGCCCCGGACAAACCGACGTCGCATTCTTCCTGATGGGATGTGGCGAAATCACATCAGGCAGCGGCGTGTGCGCCGACGGCCTAAACTCGCCACAATGATGTGCAATGTCTGCCGTCTTTTTCCACCTCGATGCTCCTGCCGGATCCTTTGAGGCTTGCTATGAAGGGTTCGGGGAGATTTTGCCAGTCTTTGCGAACGCCTAGGTCGAAGAGGAGATTGATGAACTGATGATGTGGCCGTTAGAGCCCACGCTGATGAGATCGAAGCCGCGACCGGCGTGTTCGACGGATGTGGTGGCTGGGAAGCCGCTCATGTAGCTTGTCGTGTCGATTATGGACATGGAGACGGTGTGCTGGTATGGTGGGATGTCCACTGGTGGAGGTGCTTGCGGGTTTCTCATCTTGATGGTGTGTATGTGCATATATGTGGATGTCTTGATCGCTTTTCGTGGGTTAGTGCTTTGGTGGATTTGAGCGTTCGTGGTAGGTTCAGAATCGGCTGGTCGATCGAGAAGTAGGCTCTCACGTCTGCTCTGTGGCTGATCTCTGTGGTTTCTGCGGTAGTAGCGTGATTGGATGGTATCGTTCCAGTAAGATGACCTTTTATCTTTCACAACGACTCATGAATGGGGATCCCGGGAAAGCAGATCGAGGCTTGTGTTTAGCTCTGAAGCATGTCTTGGTATCGATGTTCATGGCTGAGTCGAAATCGCAATATGCCCTGTATAACATTAGACGTATGCGTAGGCATGCACAGCGGAGACACGGAAGTACGGGTTGTAATTTCGTCGTGAAGTGTGACTATGTGATCGACGACGATTACCCACGATCTTACTGTCCTGTCTATCACAATATCCAATATCGTCGACCCGCTTTGGGAGGAGAGTCAACGGTAAGGCTCTATGGACCGCAGGCGCCAAGAGGGTATGTAGATTTCAGGTGGGGCCCCAGATCTCACACGCATGATAGCGTATCAACCACCGACCGGAGCGCTGCCGTGGTTCAGCGGTTCTTTCAATTAGTCGGCCATACCGAGATAAAGCTAGAACGGACAAAATCGTCTCGAAACCTACCATGTATCACAATGGAAATCCACAAGAAGGGCTCACCGCACCGTTTCGGGGACGGGAAAAGGTGGGAGCATGGTTTAGACCGGAAGTACCGTGTCGGCACATATCTCCGCATGTCCCCCACCGCTCCAATTCCACTAAACTGAGGTCGCAAGTGGCTGCCTGTCCGAATGCACGGTCGTTCCAAAGCAAACAGCTTGGTGTTTTGGATTGCCAGAAATCTCATTCGTTGATGTAGTTGTTGTAGCTCGTCCTGTTCGTGACGATACATTTCTCAAGGGTAGAGGGTATCTAGCAAGCACAAGCAAGTTCAGCGGATCGCATTTACAGCCCGATCGCTTGATCGGTCTCACCACAGCCTAGACATCATTGAAGCTGGACTCCTCTAAACCTCAATTTTTCGATGGGCAAAAGATCGACATTGAACATTCCCAAGGAGGTTGTGAACGCAATAGAAGACGCTCCTATCCCAGAACCTGGGGAGCTCCTGCAGGTCCGAACCGGCAAAGTTAAGAAGAATGGGCTGGGAGGAAGCATCACTTCCGCCATCTACAAACAAGAACAAAATGGCCAAGTCTTTTGCAGTCCCACTGGTCTGGTAGGGGATGAACACGCTTATCCTGCCCACGGCGGAACCGAACGGGCGGTGCTCCAATACGATCCTGAACATTATGAAGATTGGCGAGCAGAGCATCCTCCCAAAGCGGAATTATACGACTTGGGGGCATATGGCGAGAACATAGCCACGACAAACATGACCGAAGAAAACGTTTGCATCGGCGATAAGTATCAGCTTGGTAAAGACGTTCTTCTGGAGGTCAGCGAGCCCAGGCATCCATGCTTCAAGCTCAACTCCCGCTTCCAGTGGCCAAGAGCTCTCAAGCGAACCATACGCACAGGTCGAGCCGGCTGGAACATGCGCGTTCTCAAGACTGGAGAGATCTGTAAAGGTGATATGATGACTCTGATCGAGCGACCTTATCCCAAATGGTCTATCTTGAACGTCCTAAGAGTCATCAAGGGAAAGGATGTGCCTCTCGACCTACTAGCGGAAAGCATACAGCTGCCTATGACCGATTTGTGGAAGGGCATCGCTAAGGAGAGGTTGAGAACTTCTCCGAAGACTTACACTCTGGTTGGCGCCAAAATGGTCACGGAGCGGGTTCGAAAGCTCACTTTTGCTCTCAAGGGGTCTCTGCCACTGGATGATCCTGAATTTGATCGTTATGCCTTTGCTCAGATCAACTTTGGGCAGAACCTTGAGATCTCACGATCATACTCGATTGTTGATGGCGATCTATACAAATTCAGCCTGGGTATATCTCTTGCGGATCAGTCGCGCGGCGGCTCAGAATACCTGCACAAGAAACTCAGGATTGGTGACGAGATCAAGATGTCACCGGGAGCGAACGCCAACGCAGTCGAGAACGATGAAAATTGCGACGAGAACTTGAAGCGCATCCTCATCGTTGGTGGCATTGGTATCACCGCATTCCTTCCCTCTATACGCGAATGGGAGAGCAAAGGTCTGTCGTATCATCTCCACTACGCTGTACGAAACCCAGACGACGCTGCTTTTCTTAGTGAGCTCCACAAAGCGAATACTACACTATACGCCAAGTCGAGAGGCGAAAGGCTCCACATCAACAGTATTATCCCACAGCCGGACTCGAACAATGAGTACCATACTCGTATATTCTCATGCGGACCGCCTGGTATGATGAAAGCCTGCCAGAAGCGTACATACGAGCTCGGGTATCCAGAGCACATGGTACACTTCGAAGATTTTGGATCAGGCGCGGGCGGAGACTTCGGAGAGCCCTTCGAAGTTGAGGTCGAGGAGCCGGAAACAAAAAGGCACGAGACGCTGAAGGTGCCATCGAACAAGACTCTCCTGGACGTCTTGAGCGAAGCAGGATTCGATGTCCTCTTTTCCTGCAAAGCCGGTGGTTGTGGTGCATGTAAGGTCACCGTGCGTGGAGGCGATATCGACTATAATAGCAATTGCTTGACCGACAAAGAGAAGGGCGGTGCTTTGCAGGCTTGTGTGGATCGCGGGCGTGGGAAGTTGACTCTGGAAATTGATTGAGGCGACTGTTCAACGATTTGTAGCTCTGCCTAGCTTCAACGGATCGGTGGAAGTACAGTGTGTCCCCTAGATTTGCATCCACTCATTTTATCCAGACTCCTCAATCAACTTCGCTTGTTTATTCCTTGTGTCTGAGATTACGTTCACTTTTATCAATCCAGTGCTCATACTTGCAGCTATGGGCATTAAATTTGCTTGGTGTACCATTGCGATACTAGTGAGTGTACTATGGGCGCATAGGTTGTCTATTAATATACTGAGATATATATATGGATCGTATAAACAAAATGACCAGTGAGATACCATGTGTGAGCTTTTGATGGCCAAATTTATTCTCAAATGTCAAAATTGTGCAGAACACTACGGCTTGCGTAATAGAGAACAACTGATCGACCCATATTGTTGACTGTCTTTCACCTTATCTCAATCGCTAATGCCAATGTCCATATGTTTCACTTCCGTAGAGTGCCAAACTGTGTCTATCACAGCTTTCTCGCTCAACACAAGTTTATCGGCATATTCCAAGCCGGATGTCTTGATGTCGCCGCATCATAGACAGTACAAAGTGGAATGCCGGCAACCCATACTTGGAGAATCTTCAGACTGAAGATCCAGAGTTGTCCGCGCAGTCGAACACCCTTTGAATGTGGCCGTCAGCGAACGCATCCTTGATCGCTTGAGCTGTAGCGTAACTGGGAGATGGAACCGTTAGCTCTCGCAGAGGAATCCGGGAAGACACTCATGTACATACATTCCGCTGATAACGAGATAAAATCCGAGTAAGATAATGAACACATGGAGTGTGTACTTGAGTTTCTGCATCATCGTTCCAGATCTGTAACCCTTGTAATCGTGGAGATATAGAAGCCCAGGAAAAACCAGACTGAAAGGCGCGAAGCAGATCGCGGCGGCAATGCCGAGCAGATAGTTCAAGATTGGCACAGCTTCAGCGACAAGGAAAGCCGCTGCACCCAAGGCAATGTTAATGGCAAGCCAGGTGGACCAGTGGGTTATGCTGTTGGATTGCAAGTGCTTAGAGTTTCGAAGAATGCGCACGAATGCGTACTTAGCGGCAACGTGCTGGTAGATGCCCACGCCAATGATGAGGCCAGGTAGCGCAATACCGTAAGCAATCTTCTTGAAGAGAGGACCGGCGCTACCGAAGGCAGGCACTGAGGTCCACCTGCCCAAGTAACGATACATGACCAAGCTGAAAGACAGATAGATGACGCCCACGACGAATCCAGCAACGAGGCAAGCCTTGCGGTAATCCTGTGGCCGTTTCATCTCGGCGATGATGGGGATGAACATCGATGAGCCACATGTGCTCACAAAGATGTTCATGACAGACAACATGCCGACGACAAATCCTGGATATGCAATAGTATTCCAGCCAAGGTCGAAGTCACCAGTCTGGGGAGCGGCCGCTGGTCTGCCGGTCTGGGATACAGCGACGCAGAAGACGAATACGGAAATGAAGAAGGTGACAAATCCGAACCAAGTCATCCAGCCTAGCTTCGAGAATGTACGGATTGAAGAGCAGAGGGTGATGAGGATCGTTGATGCCAAAGCGAAGACGACAGTGCAGGCCGAGTGGTCAGATAGGGCGTTGAAGGCTGTAGCGGTCGTGACGACGCCAGCTGCTGAGACCAGGACTTGAGCAATTATGATCATGACCCCGACGAGTTCTCGACCAGCTTGGCCCCAGAGATGTGCCATCATGTCCGCCAGTGCTATAGAAATGTCAATTGAAACCCCCTCGATGACGGGATCATGGTTGCGATGTACTGTGGCATTCGGGATGATTGTGCTTGAAGTCACCCAGGATGAGGGCGGTATCTGCGTGACGCAAGATCAGTATCAGGTCCCGATCACCGGCATGATCCGTTCAAGATGTACAGGTGTTCAATGAAGTGAAGCTGACGATGCAGAGAGAACCTCCGACTGAGCCAAGAGCTGCTAAAGCGCCTGGAATGCTTAAGATGCTCATTGCGAAGTTGAGCTTCAAGAATAAGACGGCTGCTTTCAGCCAGCTGACTGTCCTAAATTCGACGCCATCAACATTCGATTGGAATACGTCGTCAATCTCTCGCTTTCCGTAGATGATCTCTTCGATGTCGGATGACTGAGGCATGATCTTCTCGTCGTGTTTGGCGGGCAGAGTGTCACTCTGTACAGAAGTAATGGTCTGGGACATCATGATTGAGAGGTAGTAGCAGTATCCAGGTCCTTAGTGATCTGGCGATGTGGACGGCCACGTGTCAGGACATTAATATATACCCATATTATCGGCGTATCGGCCATGGGTCAAGGTGGCTGACTTGTTTATATAAGTCCCACCAAGATAGCTATAGATATTGACGCGGGCCAGCAGGCAAAGAGCCCGGGGTACTTAGAGATTTCATTGGTCGAACATTGCCGAATGATAACAGACAACTCGAACCGGGCTCATTGGATGTGAGATACCATCAATCCGGACGAAGGAGGCAGATTGGACCTCAAGATCCATGTATACCATTGAGGAGGATGAGGCGGAAATGCGCAAGGTCATCAGATCATTGAAGCCGCGAGGTGCTCGCTACAACGAGGACGCAGCTAAGGCGATTTGGCGATTGCTATAAAAGCGCATTTTCGACCACTTGGATAAATGGCCAAATCCTAAATCTCGTTGTGCTGTCTGCCATCATGCCTTGTGGCTCCACAGGTGATCCTGATAGGTCCACTTGTGCTTTACCCGTGGCCACTGCAGGCTTTCTCGGACTTATGATCGACAGCTGGCGCACATCGTTTGCAACAAGTCCGAAGTAATCTTGATGACATCTCCAGCATATACAAATTAATACCGAGAGCCGCAATTGATTACATGGGCGTATAATCGTCTGGGATGATGGGTAGACTTATGCATCAGAGCTCTCGTCTGTGGATTCCTTTTTTACTAGTCAGACAGACACATAGGCACTGCTTTGCAACTCACTAGTCTCTTTACGGGCAAGTTCTTAGTAATTATCGATTGCATTTGGAGGAATTTCGTATCCTTTGTCTCAATGCTTTTTCCATGAGTATCCTTTGTCAGTGAAACAGTGATTCCAACATCTACTAGCTTGCTAGTTACGCCAAACTGAGATCCGCCGATATACCGTTCTTCTCTTCTTCAGTCAAACTGACATCGAAGACCTCCTTTAGCGCCTGTACGCGTTCCTCTTCCGTCTTGCAATCCTTGACAAGCTTGCGATCTGTGCCAATGCTTTCTCTGATGACACCTCCGAACAAGGTTACACTTCCGACAATCTTCTCCTTTGCCTCATCCATCCTCATTTTCGTGCACGTGACATACCTCGTGAAGAATGAACTCGGGTGTGTCGAAGTGAACCAGGACATGGTCTCGTAGTCTTGAGGCAGGAACTCCGTCTCCGTAAAGCAGTACACCGGCACCCACTTGTCATCTGCATTTCCCGCAGGTTCGTAGCAGAGGTCATAGCACCACATCCTCGGCGACACTGGACCATCGACGGCCTGTCTTGCGTACGACTCTGGAATCGTACGTAGCTGGATGCGAATCTTGCGCGGAGCGATGCTCGTCGTCTCGAACCCGTCGCGCAATGGGTATGGCAGATTGGGGCCCATGGCTCCCATGCCCACATCGACGACGTACCATTCATCGTCGAGTCTGACGAGGTTGAGCATGTGGTTCCACCCGTCGTAGGTTGCGCTCTGGTCGCGGCGCACGTCTGGGTAAGGGCTCATCGTCCGCGCAACTCGGCCGCCACAGTTGCGCACGTCGAAGCCGATTGAGCGGAGGACTGTGGCGAAGAATGTGTTGTTTTCCATACATCGGCCGCCACGACGCTGGTAGACGAATTTTTTGTACAGGTGCGTTGTGTCGAGGCTGACGGTTTTGTGGGCCGAGTAGTGCAGCTCCAAGTTTTCGAAGGGGATGTTGCAGGTATGGTGGCGGGTGAGGGCGTGGAGGAATCGTAGCCCATGCTCCTTTGTAGACGCTTTGGCTGTGTCTTTCAGTATGGAGGAGTTTAGATGCTCTTGTGGCAATTCGATGCGTGCGAAGTAGTCATGCAACTCTGCAGAGCTGTAGCGAGGTCGATCTTGTTCGTTGGGCAATTGCACCAGGGCGACGGGGACGTTGCTCATATTGGGCTGATTGAGATGAGACTGAGCTTGAAGAATATATCTGATTTAAATCGCTAAAGGGGTACGGGAAAGTTGTCTGTTTATGTCAACTCGAGGTGGAAGTAGCGAGAATGTCAGTTTCAGCTGATTCCGCATCTCCAGCAGCTACTATCGATAAGCCAAGTGATGTTGTGATCACTTCGAATGTGAGAGTCGATGATCTCGTCTACAAAGGTCACAAACTACGCTTTGACACGAGACATATAGTCTTTCGAATTGTGTCGTTCGTCGCAGGCAAATCGCCTGGCAAGTCAGAGAGATGTGCGTGCCTACGAGCCATGTTGCCCCGACTCCCTCAGCCTCAAGCGGGGTATTGAACGGACAACGATCCGAATGATCCGTGTCAAAGATTGCTTTAGCATACTAACAAGAGCTGATAGCAGATAGACTGTACCCCATCATTTAGTGTACAACTCTATCAAGCATCCCACAAGTGGACGGGTGTCACAGTTGAGCCCATTCTCCACAAAATACACATGATGCTCAAACGCTCTCCCTGTTGCCCCTTCACTGCAAAGCATAGCAGACATTCCATATTCCGAGCATGGACAATAACTTCCACGTCGCAATAGTCGGTACGGGTCTCAGCGCCATTCAAGAACTGCACAGGATTCCGCTTACATCAAGCACAGGCGCCGGGATCGGGGGCCTAGCACTCGCCATTGCCTGCCACAATAAGGGCATCTCGTTCACGCTCTACGAAGCCGCCGATGAATTCTCGGCTGTAGGGCAAGTCTACCTCTTGCCTGTATAGATTTCATATTTCGGTCGCTGACCATCGCGAAGAGCAGGCATTGGGTTCGCCCCTAATGGCATGAGAGCAATCGACGCCATCGAGCCCGGATTTAGACCAATGTATGAGAAGATATGTGTTGGAAACAAGCGTAGCGACGCACAAGATGTGTTCTTCGAAGGGATGCTGCTGAGTGAGGGGTTGGGTAAGTACGCCCGGTCAGACTATCCTCATGCTTGCACGGATATATGGTTTCCAGTAGCTTGGCTGATGTCAAAGTATTCTGCAGGTGAAGATGAAGCATGGTTCGGAAAGTCATCATGGGGTCACCCTAAGTTCAGTCGGAAATCGGTTCGTCTTCCTTTCTGACCCCATCGAGAGGATCAGTATAGTTGCTAAGGCATTACCAACACAGGCACATCGAAAGGCTCTGCTCGAGATCATGACGAGTTTCATTCCCTTCGAGAACGTCAAATTCAGCAAGCGTCTGATAGAAATCGAGCAGAAGCCGGACAAAGCCGTTTTGAAATTCGAGGATGGCTGCGTTGCTGAGGCTAGTGTTCTTGTCGGTGCTGATGGAATCAAAAGTGTCGTTCGGCAACACGTACTGAAGCTTCAGTACCCCGACCAAGTGTCGCCCGTTTATGCAAACGCTTATTGCTACAGAGCCGTCATTCCCATGTCGGAAGCTTGGGAGATCATGGGAGATCTTACAGATGTTGCAAAGTTCTTCTTCGGCCACGGCAGATGTGCGGTTTCTTATCGCATCTCAGGTGGCGAGGTGAGTCTATCGATCAAAGAGTTTCTTAATTCTGTCTGCTGACGTTTTTGGAATCGGTAGGAGTTCAACTATCTACTCTGCGTCGCCGATCCGGAACCCTGGAAAGTCGAGCACGCTGTTACAGAGAGGGTCTCGTACGAGGCTATGATGGCCGATTTTGCGGGTGAAGGTGTAGATGACCGGTTCCGACTACTCCTCGCCAAAGTCGAACCCGTCAAATGGGGCTTCTTTCACCATCTTCGCACATCAACCTACTATCGAGGACGTGTCGCTCTTCTGGGCGACAGCGCACACGCTTCGCTGCCTTTCCAGGCCGCCGGCGCCGCTCAAGGCGTGGAAGACGCTTTGATACTTTCGAACATGTTCGAGGAACTGTCGAAGCTTCCAACAAGCGATGGAATTTCCAGCTCTCAAATCGAAATGGCTCTCGAAGCTTACGACTGGGTCAGGCGTCCGCGCGCTCAAAAGCAATTAGAGCAATCTGCCGAAGTTGGCCGGATGGTTTTCTTCCAGCATGAGCAAGCTGGCAATGATATGAGCGCGATCCTGCCTAGACTGCAGAACGGCCGCTTTGAGTGGCTTTGGTTTCACGATATCGATCGGGATGTGGAGAAGGCAGTGGAGAAGATGCGTGGACAGAAACCTGTGGGTGTGATCTGAATGACCAAACTCTACCATGAATATCTCGTACGTTTACGTTGTATGACTTCAACGTACAAAGACGTTCGATTGCAGCCTGCTAAAGGTGCTCAAATACAGCAGGCAACTCTTTACATGTAGCAAGAATATTCACTCAACAACGTTCTATTGATTCTTCTGCAGCCAGAAATCGAACCAGTCAACAAAGCTTTTGAAGCTCTGCTCCTTGGCCCACTTCTCGTATGGATCGGTGAGACGTGCGCGTGTCTGGTGCAGGTGTCAGTATACGGACAGCATATTCGCTGCTACGAGCCGTCTCTTACCGCAAAGCCATGTCCCACGTTTGCAAAGATCTGTAGGTTGAATGACTGTCCTCCCGTGGTCAAAATCTCGGTTGTCCTGGCACGCTGCTCCGGCATGAAGAGTGTATCGGTGCTCGGCACGGAGAGGAATAAAGGTGCTTTGATTCGTTAGTACCTTAGACAATTTAAGTACTCGTGTTCCATTTACCTTTGACTCTGGAGACATGGCTTTCCATGACGAATGAAGGGTGAGCAATCGCTCCAACATCGCAGATTCCAGCGGCAGCAAGCTGTCCGCATACGAAACGTGCTCCCCAGCTGCCAGGTGGTCAGTCGCGCTCGGTTCTATCTTTAGACGGTGTTTGGGCCGTACCAGTATCCAACACAAGCAAATTTCACACTTTCAGAGTCCCCGTACTTTGCTTTGACATCCTGTACCCACTTGGCTGCGACTTCCTCACTGCGGACCAAGTGCTTATTCGTCCAAGCTTCGAAGTCGAAGCTGGGATCACTCAGCGGAGTGGCAGTATGTTTCCCTACGCCGTCCTAGTTGAGTAATCTGTCAACAGCAATGCTTCGAGGAGACATGAGCCTTCTTCTTACTCCAAGGAAGTAATCGACGCCGAGAGTCAGATATCCGCAGGCTGCGAAAGAATCCATCATCAGGAAGCTATTTATATGCAGACCGAAGGCGTCTGGGAAGTATAGCAGCACATTTCCGTTTGCTGTTGATGGGTCAGGCTTCGCGACATAGGTGTCAACACCTTCGATCTGCTCGATGCACCCTGTTGGCTCCCCAGTGTGGAAGTGACCTTTGAGGCAGCAGAGGTCCGCTGGCTTTGCGAGAACTCGGTCCATGATGTTTGCTAGTATTGGAATGGAAATGGTGTGAAAGCTCAGGTATATCTGTTGTGTCGCGATATATTGTCCTGCATGCATGAGTAATCCGGATCCTTCAGGTGGGGCTGCGGCCATTTTAGGTGGATCGGAACAAGGATCGATTGCAAACCTCGAGATCACGAACAGACGATAAATGAGGATCGCAGCTGCGCAAGCCGTATTGGAGGCGAGACACTGACATTGAATCATGCACGCATTTATTGGCAAACATCCTCTGAGATTTGACCGCAAATCCTGATATTCGGCTCTGCTGGTCAAAGCATCAAGACGTATTGAGATGAGTAAAGCATCACGCGCAAAAACTTGTCGAGTCTATCTCGCATCAGAGATCCTCACTACACTTCAGACCGCCTGCATATCCAAGTGACTTCCTGTGCTGTTCTCTAGACCGCCGTACATCGCAGAAACTAGCTTTTCCTGGCTCACTTTCACCCATAGCATTGCGCTTGATTCTAGACACGACCTGCAGAAATTCTTCTTTTCAGTACGGTAACACGACAACCGCGACTAGAAAATGCCAGTGGATCATAAAAACTCGCTCAAAGGCGGTCATCGACCCGGTCAGGGCGTGCTGCGCTACCGCTTTGGCCGACAGCTGGAATGCATGGACGACGCGATGGCAGCCAAGTGGGCTATCACACATTTGTCCAACGTGCCTATATGGTTGTGGGATTTCGACCCGGATTGCAGCATGATTTGGGGGGAGAAGTGAATGTTCAAAGGTTGAAATGTAGGGTTCCCGGCATTCGTCAGAGGCGGTATGTTTAAGTGAGGAAGGTACAATGCCCAAAGATCTGAGGTATATGTGGTGGGAGGAAGGTTTGAAGGTTTAGGATTTCGTCCAGGTAGATGGTGGCCGAAATGGCGATAATAGTGTGTAGATCGTATCTGCGAGCCATAGTCGCAAGTGGTTGGGTGGTGGACCAAGGATATCTTATACAGTGGATCTTGCAGACACGTCTCATTCTTCTTCCTCGTCCCTGGGCATGTTGATACCCATGGCTCGCATCATGTTTCCAGCCGGGCCAGACATGCCTGCCTGACCTTTGAAGGCTGCAAGCATGTTCTCGGCCAGCAGTAGATCGACGTCATTATCCTCTTCATCGTCGGAGGATAATTCCACATCGCCCGGTCCGATCTCCTCATCCGCATCTTCTTCTGCTGTGGCTTGCTTCGAGACTGCCATTCCTGGTGGCCGTTCAGGGCCAAAGTGCACGGCACGCTTCCCTGCAGCTTTGGCAGACAGCTTCTCGTCTCCCTTATTCTCATTGGTGTTTTGCTTCTGCTTTTGCTTATTCTTGGCATCAAGGTTTAGGGCGCCGTGACCTTTAAGCTCCTTCTCCATCAATTCCATGACTTTGCGCGTCTCTTCATCTTCGTCCATTTCGTCTTCTCCACCCTCCTCGGCATCTTCAAGAGCAAGTCTCCGCGCTTCGGCAAGCAGGCCAGACTTTTCAATATCAGCAGCAGGCATTCCCATCATTTCTTGCATTGCACGCTCAAATTCTGCTTCATCGAACGAGCCATCTTTGTCCTCGCCTGACGAGCTGATCGAAGAGTCGTCCTCCTCGTCATCTAAGTTATCGTCATCGATGCCATCAATACCAGCTGCTTCGTCATCCTTGGCAAAGTCTGCGAAGCGTGAGACCATCTTGCGCAAGTTCTCTTGCGCACTCGCGTCCCCAAAGCCTGTCCCGCCACTCTTTCCATTCTTGCTGCCCTTGTCACCTGCAAGTTCATTCTCGAAATCATTGTAGTCAATGTCAAGCCACTTTTCCTCATCTTGTGTTCTAGGCCAGCTAGCAATCTCCTTGTCATCGGGTAGCGAGTCGTCACCTGTATCGATGTCTGACAGAAGCAATTCCATCTCGCGGACGGCACGCTTATCTTTGTTTTGTGGATCAGACAAGAGCATTTCAAAGCCGCAAGTGAGTTTCATTCCCATCTCTACTGGCGGCTCTTTGATACGTGGGATGACGCCAGTCCACGCCGGAGGTGGACTGAAAACCTGACTGCGTAATTGCGCGAATCCAACCTTTGTGAACTTGACGCTGACTGTAACAAAATCTTCAGGCGGGAACCGCAAGGTTGAAATATCCTTAGTCACCAAAGGTTTGACTGCTATAGGGTCACGCAGGTAGAAGGCCTCGACAGCAGGAGAAATATATGATGGATTGGTGTGAAGCACATGTGCCACCTTGCGAGGGATCGATAACAGAGCATGGTGTAAAGAGGATGTGATTGCCTCAGGATACTCTCGGATCCGATGGAATGCCTCGTCTTCCACGAAGGGCGAAATCAATAGCTTGTCCGGCTTTTGTCGGATGAAGTCGAGAGCTTGTGTTATTGTGAGATTCTGGGTGGTCGAGCTCGCTTCCACTGGGATGAGTCGAAGATGGCCATTACTTATCCATACTCTATTCTCTGCAATCTCAGGGTTCAGCCACTTAGGCAGGGCATTGGCGGCCTCGATAAGAAGAAACTCTCCATCTGTGTCGTAGACTCGTACCCATGCCTCCGGGAACTTCTTGCTGAGATCGAGCAGAAAATAGACGATAAGCCACTCATCCGCTATCGAGTCGCCGAAATTGGTCCTCCCTCTGAGATGCAAAGGTGCGGCAGCTTCCTTGAGGGCCTTTGGTTTGGTAGTCTCAACGTCCTGGCTCGCAATGTCTGGGTGCAGCTTTAAGGCAAACTGATCTCGTTGCCAGATGTAGTCCTTGAATAACTTCTTGCCAGAATCATTAGCTGCCTTGAGTATCTCTGTCAATCGGGATCGTAGAAGTGCTGTAGTTGTGAGATTTTCATCGACGACGTGAATAATATACTCGACGCAATCTTCAGGCAAGCGTTTGGGAAAGCCCTCGAATCCCTCACCGAACCACTTGAAGCCGTCGTCTTGAGATGGCTCCATGGTTTTACGGTCTTGTCATTGAAGTAAGGCACTGATATTACTTGCACCCAGGCTAGACGATTGGCCAATTTGGTCACTTGGCCAGATGGTGAGATGGCGATAATGCACGATTTATTCTCGCCACGCTGGCTTCATAAGCGCCCAGGTCATAAATCTTCTTGCTTGCTGGGTCATCGGCCATCGAAATGAGGCGGAAGCGCGGCTGGTGGATTTGCTCGCCACACCTTCCCAGTACGGCAAAGTCATCGGGCTTTGTTGATTTACGTTGTTGACGTTTCGCCAAAATAAGTAACGCGGGCAGACTTGGGAAACACTGGACGAATACACCGACGCGGCGCATTCTTCCACCTGCAACCGGCATGCGCGCGATATACGAGTGAATTGATATCCCGCCAAGCAACAACTCGCCCATCATGGCCGGCAACTACATCGATACACCTGGCACCGAGCGCGTCGATGCCACATCATTCAGCAATGCTGGCGAACTTGACTTTTCGATCGCGCAACCTTTCGCGTCGCCTTCTAAGAACCCGGCTGAGGATCTGAGAAACCAAATGCGCGGCCTGCGAAACGGCAGGTCACAACCTCAGATCATGCAGACACCTCGAATGCGTAATCCGCTACTGGACAAGCGCAACCCGGCTGGCGCAGCGAGACAGGAATTCACACCATTGCTGAAGAGTGCGAGACGGAATCAGCTCTTACGGCAAAGCATGATTGAGGAGAAGGAGAACTCGGTCAATCACGGTGTCCCAGACACTCCGGCTGGTTTCCGCTCCAGCTACGCCAGTGAGGCGCATGTCCTGCCAATGGACAGCTCCATGATGGACAACGAACTCACAGGAAGCTCTGCGCCGCCCATAGATGCTACACCGGTCGCGCCGGCTGCAACTTCAAGCATGCTCAGCTCTACACCAATGACAGAGGTGCCCAGACGAGACAATGGCGTGCTAGACCATGGAAACGTTATGACACTGCGCGATCAAGAAGCAAAGCTGGACGAAATCCAAAAGACGAACTTTTCGCTCAAGCTCAAGATTCACTACCTGGAAGATGCTTTGCGCAAAAGTGGTACCGAATTCCAGCAAGCGACGCTCAAGGAGAATGTAGAGCTCAAAACGGAGAAAATGACCGTCCTCGCGGACCTCAAAAAGCAGCATAAGCGTGTGAAGATGGCTGAACACGAGCTCGAGGAATACAGGAACAAGCTGGCCGAATATAAGGAGCAAATGAAGAAGCGACACACACATGAACGTGATAACGAGGAGGTCGAGCGCTTGGAGAGACTGGCAGAAGAAAGCCGGGTCACGGCCGAGGAGCGACTACAAGAGGTGGAAGAGATGAAGCAACGGCTAGAAGAATCTGAGCAAGCTAAGAATGGTCAAGACGAGGAAGAGCTGCAAAATTTACGGGATGACATTCAAGATCTTGAGCGCGAAATCCGCGATCGCGATGGGCAACTTGACGCGAAAGACGAAGAGCTCGAGGCACTGCAGGAGAAGCTCAAATCTGCAAGCGGCTCGTCTGAAGAGGTCGAACAGCTACAGCAGGAGATCGACAACTTGGATGCCGAGATCAATGCAAAGGACGATGAATTGGACGCGAAGAAGGCCCGTATCGCGGAATTGGAAGAGCGCGTGAACTCATCCTATGACCGCGAGAAGTCTACCAAAAAGCTGCGCTTGGATGTGTCTACTCTGGAAGCGCAGTTGCGCGAGAAAGACCAAGCTTTGGACGAGGCTCAAGAGCAGGTTCGCGCCATGCAGCAGAAATCGCGGACAACAGAATCGCAACTCAGTGAGAAAGAACGCGCACTGGAGCTTAGCGATGAGCAGATCGAAGGCTTCCAGCGACGTGCACAATCGGCAGAGTCCAGCCTCAAAGAGAAGGCAGTCGCGCTAGAGAGCAGCTATGAGCAACTCCAAGAGCTCCAACGTCAATTGCAGAGAATGAGCGACAAGGACAACGAACTTCGTGAGCGCGATGAGGAGGTTCGTGACTTGCAGCGCAAGCTCCAGTCCGCTCAATCCGCGAATGCCAGTGAGCTGCGACAGCGTGACGAGGAAATCAGGAATGCGCAGCGCGAGGTAGAGGACAAAGAAGGAGAGATCAGGGCTTTGCAGGAACGCTTGAAGACTGCTCGTGGCAGCTGGGATGCTGAGTCGCATCAGATTGATGCCCGCATGCAGGAGAAGGACTCCATCATCCATGAGAAGGAATCACGACTCCGTGAGAAGATTCTGCAGATCGAGCAGCGTGACGATGAGCTGGAGGATCTTCAGAAGCGCCTGCGAGTCGCCGAGTCTGACCAGAATGAAGCCGGCAAAAAGCAGACACGACTCATCCAGGAACAGAGTGAGCAGATTCAGGAACTACAGGAGAAGGTTCGTGTCAGCTCTGCATCTGCGCAAGCCAAACTCAACGAAAAGGATGGTCTCATTCGCTCCCGGGAAGAAGAACTCCGTACGATCCAGAACAGGCTCAACAGCTTGCAATCTGGCGATCACGCTGAGGTGCGTGTCAAGAACGACAAGATTCATGAGCTCGAATCGGAGCTTCGACGAAAGCAGAACGAGATCGCAGATCAGTCTCAGCAACTCACAACACTCAAGTCTCGCCTTGGCTCCATGGAAACACCTTCGAAGAAAGACGGACTTATCAGGCAGCAGACTGAACACATCCGCTCCCTCGAACAGCAGCTCACGAAATTGGCGCAAGACAAGGACGTGGAGCTTGATACACTGGAACAACAGCTGGATGCTTCGGAGCGTGAGAACGTCTCGTTGAGACAACGAGCTGAGAAGGCCCGAGCACTTCAGCGTGAGCTCGAGTCTACTGAAACGCAAAACGCTGAGCTTCATCGCAAGATTGAGAGACTCAACGAGCGTCTGAGCGCATCTGAAAGAGATCAGAGTGTTATCGGCCACCAGGGCGACGATCTGAAGGCAAGCCAACAGCAGATCGAGGAGCTTGAAGACGAAATTGATCAATTGCAAGTCAAACTTCAGCGGTCCATCGACCAGAGACAGTCCGAGGTCTCTGGCCTGGAGAAAGAGCTTCAGAATGAGAAAAGGACTGGCAACATCAGGGCTGATGAGGCTCAGCGTGCTTTGTCGATCTTGAGAGCCAACCTCGAAAATGAAAACCTGGAAGCCAAACAAGCATTGGAGGACGAGATCTTGGTGCTTGAGACCACTTTGGATGACGTCGAGGCTGAAAAGGCTGAGCTCGAGAAGCGCGTGCAGGGACTCCAACAGGAAGCATCGCGTGCCAAGGAGAACGGCACTCCTGTCCGAGAGCGTAATGAGTTGCGCCTGAAGCTGAGAACTGCTGAGAACGAGCGCCAGACGATGAGATCGACCATCTCAGATCTCGAAGCTGACCTTGAAGCTGCTCTGCAGGCCAAGTCTAATGGTACGCCAGTCCGGGAGCGTGACGAGTTGCGCTCTAAGCTTCATAAAATGGAGTTGGAGAGACAAGAGCTTAAGTCTACCATCAAGGCTCTGGAGGCAGACTTGCAGCAGGCCGCTCGATCCGGTACACCTGTGCGCGAGCGCAATGAGATGAGGTCTAAACTCCGCGAATCCGAGTCCAAGATTGCACGCCTGCAAGACAAGGTTGAGCACCTCGAATCAGAGCTGGTGCATGTGCAGCAAGACAGAACAATTGCCGAAGAGCGTGGCAACTACCACAGCGTACTCAGCAAGACTCAGATCGAGAACGAAGATCTTCAAACGCGCCTCAGCGACAAAGACCGTAAGCTCACCGCAGCTTGCAAGCGCGAGGGCGAGCTAAGGGGCCAGCTCGAAGCTGCGAAATTGGAGCTCGATGATGTCCACGCCAGCGTTGCAGAGTTTGAGAGCAGACTCCAGGGCTACGTGAGCCGAGAGAAGGATCTGCGACTTCAGCTCAAGAGTCTGAAGGACGCTAAGATCCGTCTTGAGGATGTCGAGGCACAGCTCGGTGATCGCGAGGGCTCGTCTTCGGGTCATATGCGCAGGGAAGCAGAGTTGCGCAGGGCTCTGCGTGATGCTAAGGCTGAGCTCGAGAATGTACAGGATGAGGCGCGTGAGAAGGACGACCAATTACAGCTCCTCATACGCAAAGAAAAGGACCTCCGCAACCGCCTGCAGAGATCTCGCGCGGATGATACCATTCAGCTCGACTTCCAAACCCAGCTCGCAGACGCCGAAGCCGAGCTCGAAGCTCTGCAACAACGCTTGCAAGAACGCGAACGCGCGCTGCAACATTCGCAGAAGCGGGAGATGGAGTTGAAGACAAGAATGCGCAGCCTGCAGAACAGCGTCGACAACAACCCCTCTGTGGACAACAGACAACTCGAAGCCCGCGAAAAGCGCCACGAAGGCGAGCTCAAGGGTCTCGCGAAGCAGATCTCCTTCCTGCGAGCCCGCTGCGAGAGAGAAGAAGGGTTCCGAAAAGGCCTCGTCTGGACCAAGCGCTGGTTTCTGATGCAGGTCGAGATGTACAACCAATGGTAAGCAGCCCTCCCATCCCTACCAAAGCAAATCAGACAACGCAGAACACTGACTTCCACAATAGCAACTCTGCCGACCTCCGCCTCCTCGAAGACATCGGCATCACCCCCGACGCCACCATCCGCGAGAAGAAGCCTTCCCTCCGCGTCGTCGGTTTCGCCGTCATCGCTTCGCTGCGCATGCAGAAGATGCGCGAGGCGTGGGCGGGGAATAAGAAGGTGCAGGAGGCGCTTGTCAGGAAGTTCGAGGGCATGAAGCGGGGAAAGGGTGGGAGGAGTAGTGGAGGTGTTGGGAAGTAGGGGAAGATGCTTGTTTTTGATGATGATTATCACGATGGGTAGCGGTGGTGTTTGGCGGCGTTTTGATTTTGGTCTGGGGTTTTGTTTTTTATATTTGCCTGTGGATACCTTCGTTTCCGTGTGAAGGTGTCTTCTGGGTCGGAGGTTGAAAGATAGGCATTAGTGCCTTCATTTGCGGATGTTGAACATATCTTTTACACCTGGTTTCCCAGCCTCGCACTGTCCGCTAGGAAATGTGATCTCCTGCCATGGTAATTTCGGCATAGGTCCGCTACGTGTTTGAATGATGAGATTCGTAGGAGTGGTGATTCATTTAGGTATCGACCAAGAGTGAAGTTGAATGCTCAAGACTCACGTGATCGTTCGATAATTTAGGGTTTGGGGCTGGTGGTGTCTCGAGCTTCAGGGTTTGGGGTTAATTCAAGAGACACCCCGACCAAAATAAAATGATATTGTGGTCTCTATGGACTTGTGACATTGCTCTAGGCTTCTGTGGTGATGCTTGCAGGCATCGGAGATATGCCAGGCTAGTCATTTGCATTCTGGACTGCGCATGGTGCGAGATATGATGAGATGAAGCTTTTGATCGATCAACACTGGGAAGTCAGCACGTTTCCAGGTACTGATCACGAGCACTCGGGATTAGAGCACATGGAAATCATTCCGAATTTCTGCCTGAAACCCATAAGAACCACACATTCAAAGCCTCTGATGGATGGTATAGCCTTGTACCGGCTAGTCGTGCTTACAGATCTAGCCACAGGTCTGCATACGCCACTAAATGTTTTGACGATTATACCGGCAGCTGCTGCTGTGGCTATTGGACTTGGGACTAAAAACGAGATCTTCAAGAAACCGGCAGTACACGCATGGACTCGATACTCGTACCTTAAGGCATAATTCATGAGACGACTATAGCAGCCACGGAGAGATCTATGTGAAGACTCCGAGGAGTGACTTTACGCACACGAAGCGAAGAGACATGTTCTAAGCGAGCTTTGCGGCTCTTGTGCACCAACACATGCAAGGCATCGAGGATGAGCCGCAGCCGGTAATTATGCAGGTTCAATGTGCGCTTTGTTCCATTCAATAATGCCGACTGGACGGTATTGCTGTGTAAACATGTCCATTATTTTTGTCAAGCATACCCTCAGTGCGCACTGTCCTTTGTCTTTCGGCGCTCTCGGTGCGGGCTTAGTGTACCAGAGCTGGTGGGCACTCACTTTGGCCCTACGGAACAATTATCAGGTACCCGTACCGTTGCATCATCCAGACACGTCAACGCCGGCCGCCTGGTTCTTTGTTCCAAGAGATGCCATACATACAGCAGTGCAACAATCTGCCTGCAACGGCCACCTAGACAGATCGACCCAGGCCAGACCCCGCTCGTGCTGTGTGGACTGATCGGATCACCCCTATCCTTGCGGGCGCGAGGCGTTCAATTTCCCTATGCTAGCGCGGTGGCTCGACTTCCAGAAATACCCTTAGTCTGCAGAAACGTGCAGGACCCTTTTACGCGGCGGGCAAGCGAGTCGCGTGCAAGTTCCTTGTTGATTTGTGCGTGCCGTCGTTCTTTGTGCAATGGACGCATTGGACTGCCTTGCGTGTCATTGAATCTGTGCGTGCCATCGTTCCTTGTGTGATGGACTACACTGGACTCCCTCACGTGTCATTGATTGGGCGGCCTGGCAGTAGCACAAGTGCGGCGTCAGACAGACCTCGCGAACGCCGGTTCGTGCATCTCCACAAGTCGTGAAACAGCCAGCCCAAGCGGGCCGCCGCTCGCTACCTGCGCTCTCCCTTCTTGCCTGAGAGCAGCTTGCTGGCTGGCTTGCTTGCTCGCTCTTATTATACAAGCCAGCTCTTCTCCTCCACGCACACCTCCGCCGCGCCACCACCACGAGTCGAATACCTTTGAGGTCAGCAGGCACTGCAGGTCCCTTCGACGAGTCCTCCTCTCTCTTCGCACCACACATACACCGACATACCCACCTCCATACAGCTTACGCTAGTCGAAAGCCTGCCGCTCGCTACCCTCCGACCGCGCACTATCCTTCTGCTGCAGCAAACATGTCTGCTAGCAACATCATCGGCAACAGGAACAGCACTCCTGAGGCCACCAGCTCTACCTTGCGCCCGCCCAGCTCACGCACCATGGGCGGCGCTGGTCACCACCTGCGCGCGTCGGCTGATATGGGCGCCTTCACGGCCCAGCCGCCTCTCTCGGCACGTGGCATTCGCCCGGCCTCTGAGATCTACCTCAACAACTTCCAGCAACACGGCGCCAACTCTGGCAACCCGGACGATGCGGCGGAGAAGGCGGCTCAGCAGTGGATGACCGACATCGAGCAATACGAGACGACGTTGGAGGATATGGCGTCGGCTACCCTCGACCAGGACTTCAAGGACGAGCTCAGCGCTATTGAGCAGTGGTTCCGTGTGCTCAGTGAGCCGGAGAGGACCGCTGCTCTGTACGCTCTCCTTCAGCAGACCACTCAGATGCAGATTCGCTTCTTCATCCAGGTTCTGCAGCAGATGGCCAAGAGCCACCCCATGTCTGGCGTTCTTTCACCCGCCGCATTCGGCGAGAAGGACCCGATGTCTTCACGCATGAACGATGCCATGAGCAAACTCAACGTCGAGGGCTCTCGTGGCTCATTCGGTTTTGGCACCAAGCCACCGCCTTCGCCGGGTGCGAAGCGCATGTCTGGGCTCGACCCGAGCACTATCAAGTCCATGTTCCCTGACGCAGCCAACGCGATTGAAGACCAAAAGGCGGAATTCCAGAAGACTACTGGAACGGCACCTAAATCGAACCGCAACAGCGCTGTCGGCGACCGATCTTCGTTCATGGGCAGTTCCATGCCTTCTCAAGAGGATGATGCGCAGCAAAAGAAGAACATGCCATCTGGTATTCCCTCTGGATCATGGAGGAGCGCTGGTACAAATGGTAACAATGAGAATCAGCCTCCGATTGGCAGACCGAAGTCGTCCTCTAGCCAGCAGGCGCCGATGGGACAGTTTGGCTTGAGCAACCCGCCGCCGAGTGCTGGCGGTCTTCGCTCGCCACGTCCATTCCCCATCTCTGGTGACAGCAACATCCAGAACCAGTCTGCAACTGTCTCTGATAGCCAGAACCAGTCCATGGCCCACGGAATCCTTTCACCCTATGCTCCAGGTGCCAGCTGGGCCTCTCAACTGAACACTCCCATGGTCTCTAACTTCAACCACGCACAGCAGGGCCAAGCTCACGCTGATATGGTTGCTAACGCGACTGCCATGAAACTCGCTGCCATGTCGACTGTTAACAACCGCATTCAGCTGGATGACGTGCGAAAGTTCCGTCGTGCACGCTCGAATGATGGCCAGCAGCAGAACCCGCTTTCCCCTGGTCTTCCCACCGGCATTAACCTCACGAACGAGTACGGCCAAGTCCTCACCCCTCAGCAGGCCCTCGCTTTCCAGCAACAGCAGCTTGCCGCGCAGATCGGTGCCCGCTCACGCCCCAACTCCCCTGGCATTGCGATCACTGGTCCTCACGGCACCACCTCCCAACTGCCCATGGGTAATGGCATGCAGAACAACGGCTTCCTCGCTGCCTTTGATGGCAGTGGTCTGGGCGGTCTCAACAACGGTTTCGCAGGCATGAACCTGAATGCCTTCCCCATGGGTGGCGAAGGCTACCTCTCGGACGCTTCAGAGATTGCACGCGGTCGCTCACCCAGAGGTCGTCGTGGCAGCAGCAAGCCGCCGGAGGACCCCACCGACATTGCCCTGCTTAGAGATATTCCCAATTGGCTTCGCACTCTCCGTCTGCACAAGTACACAGACAATTTGAAGGATATGCAATGGCAGGACCTAGTCGCTTTAGACGATGCAGGACTTGAGGCCAAGGGTGTCAATGCTCTGGGGGCTAGGAGGAAGTTGCTCAAGGTATGTGATCACGAAAGCCTACTTAGTCGTTCAATACAGTTACTGACCAGTAAATAGGTATTCGAACAGGTGCGCGAAGCTCAAGCCGAGGGCAAGGTGTAAGCTGTACGCTTCACAGGAACTAAAACGATCGATTGGGCTTAATAAAATTACGCTGCGGCGTCAGCGACATGTATGTTGCGTGTTAGATTTTCATGTCTGAACGGCCGCACTAGCGATGATGTTTGGAAGCTGTGGACGGGACTATTGCTGTCGCTTCTAGTACAAGGACAACGGTAATTTGGAACGGGTAGCAGGGAAAAGGGACTTTTAATAATGCTTATATGTATCTTCTTTTCTCTCCGGACGCCATCCACTGCTGAGCTGCTGTCGTCATTCACCAGAAAAACGCTGATATCATTGTGTGGGTATTGACTGGACAAGCGCGGCTCAAGCGCGACGTTTCAAAATGCCAGACTTCACGCTCTTGCAAGACGTTCATTGGCTGCAAATCACCACACATCACCCGGCGGCTAATGGAAACGACGTCGCCTGGTATTGAAAGGCAACTCCATATAATACACAAGAAACCTGTGGGTCACCTGTTAGGTCAGACTCGAGGCAGTATCAAGTGCCTCGATAGGCCTTCTGCGCTCCGACCGCGCATTACCGTGACCTCGCCATGGCCTAGGCACTGTGGACCTCATACTATTGTGAGACAACAGCATTGTCTATTGTCATGACTGGATCCTTCTTTCACTGACCTTCACTTTCTTTATTTCGCCTTTCACTATGCCATTCTATTGTGAATGCTGAGCAGTCTTTAGGCGTCATTGTTGTCAGTCGCTTTGTTCTCTTCTTTGATATACATTACGGTCCTTCCCAATCAACAAATAGGCCAAGCTGGACCTGAGCCTGTTCAACACACTCTTTAGGACCATCAACAACACTACCGTCGCTTGACGCGATCGCACCGTCCTTCAACGCAAACATGCTCAACACCTTCAGCAGCGCGCTGGCTCTCGCTGCTCTGACATCCACAACTCTGGCCCAGAACGGCCTCAACAACACCACCGGCAATGGCTCATCGCACCCGTACACTCTCGTAGCCGACTACAGCGGCTCCAGCTTCTATGACGGCTTCGTCACATACACCGGTGAGGATCCCACGCACGGCACCGTCAACTACACCGACAAGGCTTTCGCCGCCGCCCAAGGCTACCTCGCCTTCAACCTGCATGAGGAGCACAATCAAACCCGCGCCCGCATCGGCGTCGATAGCGTCGAGGACGCCGCTGCCGGCCGCAACTCCGTCCGCCTCACGAGCAAGAAGACCTTCTCGGCCGGCACCCTCCTCGTCGCCGACGTCAACCACATTCCGGTCGGCCCCGGCCTCTGGCCCGCCATGTGGCTGCTAGGCACAGGTGGCGAGTGGCCCGGCCGCGGTGAGATCGACTTCCTAGAGTACGTCCACGACTCGCCCTACAACTCGATGACCCTGCACACCGCTCCGGGCTGCAACGCCGCCAACAGCACCACAGCTTTCACCGGCCAGTTGCAAGACTCCGACTGCAATGCAGAGCAAGGGTCCAAGGGCTGCTCCATCCATGCGCCCGCCAACACCTCCGCGCTCGGGCAGAACTTCGCCTCCGCAGGCCACGCTTTCAACGCCCAAGGCGGCGCCGTCTACGTGACCGAATGGACCGCCGCCGGCATCAACATCTGGGCCTTCGACCGCACCGTCGTCCCCGAGTCGCTGAACGGCGAACACCCTTCCACCACCGGCTTCCCGACTCCCCTCGCTTCCTTCTCCGGCTCCGGCTGCGATTGGGTCAAGACGTTCCAGGACATGACGCTCATCATCAACACGGACTTCTGCGGCGACTGGGCTGGCAAAGTCTGGGCTGAGTCTGGCGCGCAGAAGAGCACTGGCGTCGATAGCTGCGAGGCTTATGTCAAGCAGAACCCGGAGAAGTTCACGGAGGCCTTCTGGGAGATTTCGAGCATCAAGGTTTATGCCGGCGAGAAGATGCCGGGCGTTAACCCGGATGTCGGAAAGGAGGGCTTCACTGCATAGAGAACTACCAACAACGGATATTATCGGAAGTTTCGTTGCCTTTTGAGATCAGTAGCATTTAGCGAGTTTTGGTTATACCATGAGAATTTGATTTTTTCTGTTTTATCGCATATTTACTTTATCTACATTCACCCGTGCACGTAATCTTTGCCTTCTTTCCCAGTGGCTATGGTACACAAGCGTGCACAAGGCATAGCATGGACTTTCAAGTAGTCGTAGAAGCTGCTACTAGCAGCAACCGTCATTGGAACTCTTCAGTATTGCCACCCGGAGAGCTTCCAAAATAGAGGCTCTCTGCATCTCTGTGATCGCTACTACTACTGCTCGCAGCAATTGCAGTTGCTGTGAGAAGGTCTCGTCACCGAGATATCTGTCGAGAACGTATGAACCTTAGCATCCCTGTGAGGACTACTGCCAGTAGCAATCGACGTTACAATGGGATCTTGTCATCGAGATACCTCTCGGACGAACGTGACACTTGGCATTTCTGTAAGAGCTGCTGGCAGCAGCAAAAGATGTTCTGACTGGAAAGGCTTTGCCACTGAGATAGTCTCGAGAATATGTGACTTCACCATGTCTAGTCATGCTGCTGCCAGCGGCGTTGGCCAACAATGACGGCACGATATTGCCAAAGAGATGCCTTGGACCAGTCTAAGGCTCTCTGCATCTCTACAAACGCTGCTGTAAGCGGCAGTCGGCATTATGACATGAAGATACTGCCACGCACCTGAGCTAATATCGGCGTGGCCATGGCGGATGCCGTGCTGGCAGGTCCTTTATGTGGGCTTGATGGCGGCGAAGCAAACTACCACAGACGCGCGGTGTCGGTGTCCCAAAAAGAGTGGCTGTGCAAAGATACATTCATTCATGCATTGCTTCGATTATTTACTTGACTTTTGATCACAATTCTATTCGAATCAAAAGTTTGCCAACCCCCAAATTATTCACTCAATCACTCGGCTTTGACAAGACTGACCGGAGCCACGTACTTGTTCCTTCCGCCCGCAAAGTAGTATACGAAAGCGAGAATGCCAACAATAGCCAGCACGACCACGGCCCAGTTGAAGTCCGCCAAAGCAGTTGCGTCGCCGACGAGGACGTACGAAGGCCAGAAGGAGAAGAAGAAGGCGACGACGAGGAAGATCAAAGTCAAGTCGTTGATGAGGCCGCCGTACTTTCCAAGCGACCAGCGGCGTGGGGGAAGCGGCTCGCCGCGAATTCTGCGCAGGCGCAAAGCGCCTACACTGATGATGTATGAGAGCAGCAGTGCGGCGTTACTGACGCTGAGGATGGCGTTGAGGGCTACGTCGCTGCCGAATTGGATGCAGGCGAGGATGAGGGAGACAACCAGGCAGACTATGAGGGAGTTGACAGGGACTTCGGAGCCAGGCTGGACTTGACGGATCCATTCGGAGTAGGGGAAACCCTGATTTGAGGTGTTAGTGGATGGGAGGGAGGTGAGGTGGCTGAGGCGTTTGACTTACGTGGTCGCGTGCGAAGGACCAGATTTGACGGGAGGAGGAGGCGACTGTTGAGACGGCTGAGAAGAAGAGGAGGACGAGGAGGAAGGAGACGAGTACGCATGTTCCGGCGTAGGAGCCAGTCGCGGAGTAGATGACATCGATGATGGGGTAGCTCGAGCCCTAGAGTGATGTTAGCGAGACGTACATGTGTGAGGAGAGTCTCGAGCTTGGAACGCATACCGAGCTGACAAAAGCCTCGACGTCCTTGATGCAGAAGCAGAAGGAAATGACCATGGTGATACCAAGGATACCGTTCAGAGTGATACTCCACATCATAGCCTTGGGCAATTGGATCGAAGCGTCCTTCATCTCCTCGCTCATGTGAGCACCAGCGTCAGGACCGATGAAGCACCAAATAGCAGAAGTGAGACCGATAAGAGTGCTGAGACCCTTGGAGTGCCAGCCACCGCCATCGTGGAATTCGGTGAAGACTTGCGTGGCAGGCGCGTGGTCAGACATGATCCAGAAGATCAGCAAGAATGCGAAGAAGCCAAGGATGTGAGCGAAGAGGATGATGCCCTCTGCCAATGGCAAGTGGTGTGCACCCCAGATGTTGAAGGCGACAATCAAAAAGGTGAAAGCAAACATGAGCAGAGTGGCCTCCCAGTTAGTCGAGAATGTTGTGTTTGGGTTGCCAATTTCGATGAGTTGCTTGATGATGCCTGCCAGCTGGGTGGCACACGAAGGGACACCAGCGATCCAACCGATGGTCGAAGCCCAGCCGGCTGCGTACGAAAGTGGCTTCTGTAGTGAAGATGGTGCAAATTCCGAGACCCAGTGGTATTGGCCACCGCTGATAGGATATTAGCTTCGGTGTTTCCAATCAATATCTTGAACTTAAGAATAGAGATGACAAACCTGTTGGGAGCCATGGAAGCCATCTCAGCACTGGTCAAGGTGTTAGCAAGGCGATCGAGTGGTGTCGTCTCTTTGAACACTTACATGGAAGCGATCAAGCAGAGCATGAAAAGCCAGGTGATGATGGTGGTCCAGATGAGACCAGCAGTGCCGCTACAGGAATAGTCAGTATTAGAGCGAAATACGGGTCAGAAACGCCACACACCCATTGAACAAGCCTGACCAGTTGGAGAGGAGAACGCATTCCTACAATGCTTAGCTAAGTGTCGAGCGGTTTGTGAGATTGCTTCGGACATACCCATGTTGCTTGCAAGATGGTTACGAAACCAACAATGCTAACAAATTTGAAGTTACGCTGAAGCCAGTCAGTACATGGAGCAAAACAGGCGGCAAACATAGAGAACACACCCTCAATTCCTGCGTGCGACCCATACGCTGCATGTCTGCCAAATCGGCCGACGTGCCTCCCTTCGTTTTGGCGGCATCTTGCTCTTGAGACTCCGCTTTGTGGAAGTCCTGCAGCTCATGAACGGACAGGCCGTGATCAGGACCTTTCTGAGACATCTTCGCAAGTCACAGGCTGGGCAAGAAAGCAAGGTGGTGACCTCAAAACGACAGAAGAGCAAGGCAAGATAGGAACAAACATAAAAAACCGAGCACCATCGAACCTTGGAGCTACCTTCAGAGCAGACACGAGGGTCCGTCCGGCGCAATTGCCGAGCAAGGTTTGGTCCATAGCGACGAGCCCTGCGGCACCACTCTAAGATGCTACATGCAAGCGAAGAGTGTTACGAATGGATGCAACCAATGGGCATAGCACACAGGCCATAGCGGCGACTAGTCGTTTTAGACTTCGACTTCAGAGGTGCGAAGGATTCATCCAGGGCAGTCCGCTAAGATTTGGCTGCAGACGTTAGGTTGGTTGGAGGGGCTTTGACTCCGGATAACCGAGATACGAAGATGTTTGTTATAGTGCTCCAAGGGGGATGTAGGGCATCATACTGCGTGTACCCATCAATCCTGGGACGTTGCGGTATCTCATCCGGCAAGACAGTCGTTTTCGATGGCCGCGATGTGCAAACGGCTGGACATGGCAGAGGCGGAGGAGGGTGGAGTGGGCGGAGCTAAGAGAGACCAAGGGGACACAAGCGAGCCAAGCTTTGGCGAACAAGCTTCCGCCTGCTCGGGGAGACGATCCCACCCCTCCCACGCCCGGGGCCACCTCCAGCCCTCCCAACGGTGTGCTTGGATCTTCAACATTGCGCAAGCGAGATCAGCATGCCCGAAATGCACGCATCTGCTCCATACCGTTATGCAGAATCCGTCCGGCTCCGGGCGGGATCCATGCAGCCATGTGTCAATGGCCGCACTCTCGCTGATCGCCTCGTGTCTCACATGCTCTGCAAGGCCGAGGACAGATCAGAATTGTAGCCGAGAGCAGGAGAGAGTTCCGACCACTGCGGCATCCCGGCAAAGCTACTGCGGTTTCCAAGAGGCGTCCTTGCACGGGCAACTTCCTGATGTGGCTGTTCCCAGGTATGGACGATTGCGAACCCGGAAAATACGCTTCACAGGATTGCAGTAGCGGTCCTGCAAGCCCTCGATGAGTTGCATTGCGGTGGCGCTCGCAGGAGTCGGGTACCAAACAATCGTATGCGATGCATCGTTTCACGTCCATGGTAAAATGTAGTCACTACCCTCGTCTTGGTAGGCTGCTTGTTTTCTTCTCCTTGGATTGGAGCTCTCACTTTACGAACGCGTGGTGATGGCCGAACCGCACAAGGGCCGGGTTGGCTTCGAGGACTCTCTGAACTTCACCAACAGCTTGTGTGTGGCCTACACCCTGTGCAGCGCTGTCCTCCGTGCATGGATACGTCGCGACATCTACGGCGTTGATGATGCTGTCATTGCCGCAGCGACCGTCACGACTCTGGGTCACTTCATAGCAAATTATGTTGCTTTAAACCACGGCGCTGGCAAGCCTTGGAGTTACATCGACACCGCCAACAATATCGTGTCATTTGAGCAGGTGTGTTGTACCGGCCGTCGATGGCAATATAGTCTTGGCAGAGCTCCTGGCTGATAATCTTAGGCATCAATGGCATCCATTGTGTTGTTCACGATGTCATTGTATCTCTCCAAATGCAGCGTGATTGCATTCCTCCTTCGTTTGACCAAAGACCGTCGTCAGATCTTGTTCTACCGAGCCTGTTTGGTGTTATTTGGGGCAATAGGGCTGGCATCTGTACTCCTTGTTACCACGGGCTGGCCTCTTGATGCTGGTCGCTACTGGGCTTCTGCCTTCGATGCCTCAGCTTGCACTACACAGGTATGACTATCCGCCACTGAATCTTACGAAGTCATCTAACAAAAAGCAGTCAGTGCGATGGGCAGCCTGGACAGCACTAGACATCACAACCGAGCTCCTACTCCTGATCCTACCCATCAACATGGCCTGGAAACTCCAAATGCCCATGAAAAGGAAGTTCGCAATCCTAAGCGCTTTCTACATGCGCGTCCCTACAATTGCAATCACCATTGGCCGTCTGATCTACACCCGCCGCCTCTGTAACCAGCACAGCGACCTAGGCCTCGACACCGCATTAGTCCTCATCTGGATCTGCATCGAAGCCTCATACGCTCTGCTCGCCAGCCACTTCCTAGCCCTCCGTGCCCTGACTCTGAGCTTCAACTCCGGATTCGGATTTGGTTTCACGATCAACGCCGGACCTGAGAGCTATTCGATGCAGCAGAGGAGTCGTACGGGTAACAAGAGCAGGGGTGGAGGCGGTACACAGGATGTCGGACAGACGAAGCCGGGCTTGACGACTTCGTCGGCGGAGGTTAGGGATAGTGGCTCTTCTTCGCGCGAGGCGTCGACTATGAGTATCATGCGGGAGACGGAGTATTCGGTGCAGTATCAAGATATGACTGACGAAGCGCCGATTTTGTCGCGGGCCTAAAGATGTTGCTGGTCAAGATACCATATATATATATATAGCTCGAAGCGGTTACTTTGGCCCGGTGGGCCATCTGAAGATCGATAATATGTTATCACCACAATTGTTCGTCAAATTCCTGCGCATGGCGCCCCTCATAGTCTGGCAAATTCGCTGTGTTAGTATTGATCTGCCAAGCATTGCGACATTGGCGCGTGATCATCAATGTCTTAACGGCCAATTTCTTAGACTAAGAGACCCCGCCGCAGGTGTAAGCATTAAGACCAAATGGACTCAGCATGTGCGCAGACTAATCGCTGTCATTGTATGTATTTTGTCTACATAAACCGCGCGGAAGGCAATGCCTGTCCATCTAAGGAGTCCTGCAACACAACTCATGACCTAGAAGAGCGAGTTGTCCGCACAAGTGAACACATCCAGAGGGTCGTTCGGATCCTGCACTCTTGCATTCAGGCCGGAAATGGAGGTGTAGAGGCCAAATACCGTCAAGAAGGCAGATGCAAAGAACAAGAACCAGTTGAACAGCGCGAGTAGCGTCTTTCGCCAAGTCGAGAATTGCACGCCCCAATTGAGGAAGATCCACTGAACATTGGCTAAGCCGAACGTGAACCTAGGTGAAGGTCAGATCGAAGCTGGGCCGTACTCTCGATTGGACGGAGGTGATCGACTTACCATGTGACGAACAATGCCGAGGAAATACCAAGGATCGAGTTGAAAGCAGGTATGGCATTTGCAAAGACGAACGCCGTCACCCAGAAGAGCGTGCCGCAGCCGAGCCACACGCCCCATGTCGCGACCGTGTTGTCGGTCAGCTTGGCTTTGGATTTGATGACCGAGTCCATGACGAAATTGTACATGAATTTGATGGCTGTGTGGCCGAACACAAGGCCGGAGCCAAGCATGGTGGGGATAAGGATGCCGTACGCCACTTGCGATGCCACTCCTGGAGCCGAGCCCAGCGCTGGTGCGACGACGTATTGGCCCGCGAGGTGGTACACCACGCATGCGATGACGACGTAGAGTGGTATGGCGATGGCGTTGAGCCAGATGATGGCCGGCGTGAAGTCTTTGCTTGGGTTGCGCATCTCGCACATGACGGTGACGAAGGCCTGGTTACCAGCGTATGCAAACGCAACATTGAGAACGGATTCAAACTGAGTATTCATGTCTGCTAGAGGATTTGGTCCGAGCCTCATCATCAGCGGCTCGTTCGCAGGCTCGCCAAAGTATCCGGGAGCATCAGTCTTGGGTCCGTTGACACCCAGGGCGATGACAACGATGAGGACAGAGGCGACTGTATCGAAAATATCAGCATATTGACGGGCCGTGGGGAAAACCTGAAATGCATTTCTTACGGATACTAATGGTAGCAGGGATGCCGAACCACCCAGCGAAGTTCATGGTACGAGGCATGCAAAGAAGCCAGCATGCAACCATAGGTAAGCCGATGAAGCCAATCGTACAGAGAGCATGATCGGAAATGGTATTGAATCCAATAGATAAGGTGACGTTTGCCGAAGCGCAAATAAGACAGAGGTTGAGTACGTTAGCAATACCGACCACGATCTGCAACGGAAGGCCGCCCATGATCTTTGCGACGTCTACGATATCTCTGATTGACGGGTAGCGGCGGTAGAATTGAATCAGGATATACGCGGTGTATGTGGCGATGACTCCCAAGATGATGATCGTGAAGATTCCTGGGATGAGACCGATCGTGTGCAGCATACCAGGAAGACTGAGGATTCCGATGCCGACTTGGTTGGTGAAGAAGATCAGAGCCGTTCGTGTCATTCCCAATTTCCTGTTCCCACCATAGTGGTCTTCCACGGTCCCAAAGGCAGTGTCGTGGTTCGCGGGTGGCGGCGAAAAGTAATCTTCTGTGGTCTTCCGGCCGTCGTGACCGGAATATTTGTTGTTCATTGTGTTTGGTCCTTCACCCATATTGTTAGAAATATAGCCCCCTGGCCGCATCGATCCTTTCATTTTGTCAGCAGCACAACGCGATGCAATGGAAAGAAATTAGGATAGAGGGAACGTCGGTAGATGATATGTCTCCATCCATGCAATAGGCTTTTCAAACGGACAAGGTCATCCGGGGCCGAATACTCTGACCATGCCAACACAGTGCTTGGAAATGCGCCCAGTGAGAGAATGTGGAGATGCTCGACGTAACACGAGAGGATGCCAATGCGATACGTTATGATACTTGGCGCCACGATACCAGATGCATCACTTCAGTCCTTTTGAGATGGCAAAGCGAGGAAGCACGCGGGATGCCTTAACACGGTCGCCAACCTTGGAAGGTGTTCGACTCGCGTTTAGCTTCGATCGGGTCCAGCCTGTCACGCGTTGGACACTCGATTCCGAAATTGTAGTTGCGCGTGATGAGTGTCAGGATTCCGGGCGCACGCTGTAATGCGACTGGCGACTTAGATCGTCTTGGGAGTCTTGGGAGTGAAGTCATCCAGCAACGCTTCTCCGGCGCGTCCCACAGAACTTGGACTTGGGCAATTCCTTGGACTCACTGCATTCGCGAATGCATGCGCTCAGCAGTCGCAGGAATGATCTCAGCCTTACTGGGCGCGCTTCAATGTATGTGCATGTGTCCTGGGCAAGTGGAAGTAAGATGCTATACGAAAAGAATCGACAAGTGAGTGTTTCGCTGCGTCACTTGGCCCAAAGTTGGCGCTGATCGCAGCGTCTGATTGGCCCATAAGCATTCGACCGCGGCGATTGTACTACCACTTTTGCTTGACTGCATACATGCATGAGCTAGGCGACCTCAATAGCACAAGGGAGGCAATGCAGATCCAACGTAGCTCGTTGCCCTTGATTAAATATGGTAGCAAGAACTTGAGGCAGCTGAATTCGAGGACGGACATAACGTATCGAAAGTGTGGTCGATGATTGTCAGAGCACATATTAAATTTCATTTTCAGACAAGCCCGGTGCAACGTTTCCCTCATCTTGTCTTGTTATGTACACCGTTGGAAGACGACCTTCAAGCAAAATACCTCGGCTCGTTGAACACATGGTACCTGTGGCCTCTAACACCCTGCCCCTTGAAGATTTCAGGGAAGCGTAGGTTAGCCGGTACCTGGTCCTCTGAGATTATCTCATCTGTGCTTTCAGGCTCGCCAACGACAAATTTGCCAACCTGAGAAGTGGATGTCAGCATAGTGTTTTTGAACAATATCGGGAGGACATAAGCTTACCTGAAGTTCAGTGTCGGTAATGGTGGAGCGAGAGATGCGAGCATATCCAGCGCGACGCATGCCCTTGTACAAGATGTACTCGCACCATCTGTCCCAGTCGCTGGGGTCGATGTCACGCATACCGCTGCGTTCGCTGACCCAGCCATTGTAGTTGCCCTCTTTGGGCTTGGTGACAAGGTAGGAAAGGAGGATGCTTGGCCGGGGAGAAGCGCCCATGAGAGCAGTCAAATACTCCATCTGCAACTTCCTGTCGAGCGGGTCTTCTTCTTGACCTGAATGGAAGACAAAGACATCGATGAGCTCATCGTAAGCGTTGATGGTAGCGTGGATGGCCGGTGCAAGCTCGCCATGAGGAGACGGCAGCAGGTGGTGAGTGGAGTTGACGATAGGGAATTTGGAAAGAAGGGCGCACCCCCAAGTGTGCTTGTTGGGGCCTGGGCCAGCATCAACATACATGCCAAGCTGCTCGGCAAGTTGTTGAGTTGAGTCGCGGTTGCCCATGATGATACGCTGCTGGTCAGACTCGAGAAGACCGATGATGTCGAGCTCCGACTCGCGCAGGAGAGATTCCATACGCTTCTCGGATGACCACATGTCGTTGTCAAGACTGAAGTGAATGGTCCAAATACCCGCATTGAGAGACTTGGACTCAGGGTGGTGGGGAGTGTAGTCGTAAGAAGGAAAGCGAAGATACGCAACGGCTATGCCGACCAGTTGGAGAGCCAGCAAGATATAGATGTAGTAGCTGCGTTGCTTGCGAGCAGCAGGATTAGTCGGAGGCCTCATGCTCTTCTGGCGTTTGGGTGCATTGTCCTGGAGAGAATTGAAGACGCCGCATCCAATGAGCAGCATGGTAGTTGCCATGACCCAGTCTGTGTGCTCTCGTACAAGTGGTCCACCAGGAACGAAGGCATATGCAACGACCCAAACATGGAAGAGGACCATGATGTTGTAAACAAAGAAGGCGATGAAGAATGTCCTACCAGGTGGGTAGCGCACTGCGTTGCTGATGGAAGAGGGGGTAAGCGCCATCATGTAAAACGCAAGAGTGAGAGCGCCGTAGTAGCCGGTCCAGTTTGAGAACAACGTCAAAAAGGCGGCTGCGACGGATCCGACGCCAAATGCAGTCCAGCTACGGGTCAGATTGGGATAGAAGATGCCGAAGATCAGACCAGCACCCATTGCGAAGATCGTCCATGCTCCGTGAGGCACAGCAAGAGGGCCGCGCACAGGGTAACCCTCCCAGACCCACATGATCATCGTGCTGGAGTCGGACAGCAGCGAATGAAGACCGAACAAAAGACCAGCGAGACCGAGACCAGCAAGAGCGGATGAGCCCTTTGGCTTCTCGACCTGTGAAACGTCGCCGTTGCCAATCTGTCTTCGTGAGATACGTGCAATAGCGAGAACGAAAAGGAGGATTCCAGTCTTGTTCCAGCCACCGTTCGCCTCGTGCATGATGGGCCAGAAGGGGTTGTTGGTCTGACACGCGAACTTCGCAACGCTGCTGGCGATCAGGCCAATGCTCCACGCCATGATCCTTGCCTCCAGTTTGGTGGCATTACCGCGCTCGGAGTACCAAATGGCCGACCAGGCCAAGCAGGCCATCCACACACTGAAGCTAATGGCGCCCAATCTGCCGACTGGAGTCTTGAAGAGATAGGCGGCCATGCCAATGACAGTAGTACCGAGCGTTAGAGCTGAGAACCGTGTGATATAGCGCCTGAGTGGACCAATGCCAAGCAGGAAAGGTGAGATGGTAGACATGACGGCGACCTCGAATCCAGATATACCCATGTACCATAGTGGAAAGTACCACACCACGACGCCGAGACCAGTGAGAATTGTCCAGAATGAGAGCTATTCGAATTTAGTAAAGGTTCGCAAAAGCTGAACCAGTAGGGAAGCAGAAAACATACACCAAGGTAAACATCGGCAACTGCATCAAGAAGGGCTGCCCAAGAAAAGCGACCGTCGAAGACCTGACCGATCGGCTTGTCCTTTTCCTTCTCGAGGACTGCATCAGAAACGTTCTGCTTGTTTCTGTAAATGGTCAGATTATATACATATCCAACAGACACAACGATCTGGAGCGGGCACCTCGTACCAGCTACTTCGGAAGTCGCAGAACGTACCCTCTGCTCATACCCTTGACATCCTTGACAACAATTTCAAAGCCGCTAAAGTCGTAGGCGGAGACCGCGTCGAATGCGACATCCAAAAGTACCAGCGACCACTCGAAGAAAGCGTAAATCGTGTATGCTCCAGGCACACGGTGAACCTTGTGCTGGATGAAGAAGTAGACAAGCGGCACCAGAGTTCCAAAGAAAGCTCCAGCCAGGTATTTCCTCAGCTTGATAGCTTTAGGATTGGGCGGGCTCAAGGCGAGGCATCCCAATGTCCAAGGCAGCGTCGCAACCAGATAGCTTATCATGAAAATATCGTGCCAGTCGTGATCATCCGTGCTCGTAACATATGTCCATCCACCACAAGTCAATGTCCTGAAAACTCCCACGCCCGCGACAAACTTGGGCAAGCTGCTGCCGGGTCGGTTGGCCAAGCAGTACCATAGGAAGACCAGGAGGAAGCGCGGACCAGAGCAGATGGCGATAAAGACCTGGAAGACGGAGCGCTCAGGGTAGCGGTCGCCGATGGTTGCGCTGACGGACGGGAACCATTCGATAGGGTAGCCGAAGTGCTCGTTCTGGACGATTTTGGTGTAGTGAAGGGACATGCCCACGATCAGGGCGCCGAGGAATGCGGCATACGCAGAGAAGGTGTGCAAGTGGGTGATCCATTGGCCGGGTATCTTGCTAGCTGTCAGCTTGATGGTCGCGTGGTTAGAGGGACTTTACGAAAGAGCTTACAGTCGCGACGACGTCACCATCGCGGTGTTTAGGAGCCATGGTGAAGTCCTATGGCCTCGCGACAGAATATAAGAAAAGGAGAGACAAGAAGTTGACTGCAGTGGAGCGTACAAGGAGCTGCACACGAAGCCGTCAGCTGTTTATGAGGGACGACGTGAATGATCGGCGGCGTTTGTCCCCTGGCGCGTTTCTGCTTCCGAGGCTGCCGGCCACTTCAATGACCTGCCACATTCTCTGATAATACTACTCCTGAAATATCACATGATATTGAAATCCTTACACGTGAATCTGGAAATACTTCCGTACATACTAATGCTTCTACCGGCAGCTATCGATACAAGCTTGGCTCTACACACTGTGGACATAGCAGCTAATCTCCTGGTCACTTCTGCACATCTACTGACTAGCAAACATGAGATCTCGCCGGCAGCCACTGAGATGCTATGCACAGACTTGACATTATTGATTGCATGTCACCTCGCGTAGGAGGGTGGCCATGAGAAAGATACTTAGCAATAACTGCATGCTTTCCAGACCAACATATGCTTTTCTTAACATCTAGGTCAAGGAGTAGCTTAGCATCTAGCATCACCGCACACGCTCAGCAAGATTACGCTACGCTCTCAGCAATGCCTAGCGGATATGTCGTCGATGACTTTTTTCGCATGCGCTTGCTCGCCATGTCTTGATTGTCAGAAACACACCCATTCCATTCATGAAGATATCTGCAACACAAGACGAGAACAGACTGGTCCACCTAGCACACCCTCAAGTGCTTGCTATTTCTTATTCCTATGCGTAATTGCGAGTCCTAACCCAAGTCTCGCTGCCGAAGTGCAGTTCCTGGCCAGCATACCCATAGAGTGGTGCAATCGCGATTCCATGACAGTAAGCGCACTGCCTCGCAGTCTTCGCGGCATCAACCTCGTTCCCGCATCTGCATGCGACTTCGCAGCCTTCATCCGAATCTGGCTTCCTTCTCGACAGGACCTCACACTTCATTGCTCCATTGATCTCGCCAAGAATGCAGCTCGGACAAGCAGCCTTCGCGACCATCGAAGCACATCGACACATATCCAGTCCGGATTCCAGCGCTGTCTGTTCAAGGCCAGTCTCATTGCGCACGCAACCAGAACAGATGGGGAGGAAAGTCCTCTTCGCGACAAAGCTGTCGTCGAAGGCGTCGGGAACGAAGGGCTCGGTCTCTTTCGGATGCCAAGGAGCCTTGCCACGCATCTGCAGCAGCATCCTGCGATGCTTGTCACAGCGTTTGCCTCCGTTGCCGAAGCCCTTGGAGAGCGCTGTGCGGATCTGAAGTTCTAGGGCGAGTGTGGCGGTCGACATGTCAACATTCGCTTGCTCGGGAGCGAGTTGGGTCTTGAGATAGAAATCCGCCATGCTGATGTTGACGTTTGATCCAATCAAGTTGTTTGAGACGGGCTGGTACGTTGGTGGGAATGATTTGGGGCATTGGTCTTGTGCGTGAAAGAAGGAGTTGCAAGGTGAGCAGTATCTGGATTCGGGCGCTGCCATCTCTGCGTTTCTTTGGAACAATGTTCGTGCTGTGTCTATGGTTGGGTGCTGTCTGTGCAGCCTTCTCGGTATTATGACATTATATGTGTCGTCATCTATTGTGAATAGAAGAATTAAGTGGCGACAAGTTCATCAACCTCCGCGCACTTCACTGGCACGTGATCTCTGGCCATTGCAGTGAATAAGTGCGTGTGCCCTTGTCCTCATCACTGGTCTTGCAAGGTTGGCCCCGGGTAGGATGACCACAGATACATGTCCGGCCTAGGATAACGGCGATAGATCTGCACAATTTTGTATATCTGGTTGCAATCCGGTGAGAATTACGGTCCACATGCAAAGGTCTACACGTACATGAGTATATTGTGATGCTTGTACTCGCACGACTGGAGTGAAACTTGCCTCCTATTCCCAGTCTGAGATGATTTGAATCATCCATCATTGAAAATCGATGTCACACTTAAGATCGACTACAAGTGCCAGTGAGCAATATGCAGACTTGACACTGACAATTGCCTGTCTATTTTTCAAAGCTGGAATCACACAAAATGTCTACACTTCCTATCAGTGGCTGTAGGTACATGTATGGGCCCAGATGACCGTTATCACGATGCATACATGTATACTGCCTTTCATCTCTCAGATTGCTGCGGTATATTCTAGAGGGTTAGTGTTGTGGTAGCCATCACCACCTCGCCTACTCGGTATACTCGAAATGCGCTGGAACAATCCTTGATCACCAAACGGTAACGATCGCCTTATTATTGACCGATTCTGGTGTGAAAAACGGGAGTTTGTCCGGCAGGCAAATCCTTGTCCGAAGCTTTGCTGCTCGACACCACCTCGAAATCCTGCCGAGGCCTGCAGACCATGTTTCTTTTGTGCGGCGTCCCATCGCCGATCTTTGTCACTGTGAACCGTCCCGTCAGTATCTGTTTAAGTCTAAAACCTGAAATGAATACAAATAACGAGATTCCTACGAAGTCAAAGTTTGGATGTACGTCCCAGAGATTACCCATGCCGAGTCTTGGGCCGCGTGCTGACGGCCTTAGCTGAGGCATTATGCACAAGTTGTTGCCAGCCGACGTCCCAACGAATCTTATACACATGCCGGCGACTTCTTAAACGTTTGAAAAACGTTCATTATCGAGAAACACATTTGTCACTGACGGCAGCGGTTCTCCAGGTCAATTGCATGATTACATCGACACGAGTCGCTTGCAAGCCGCATCAAGACGTACCTCCGTACCTGTGGCACATGAAGCGAGATGTGATCGACATGGCCAGAGATTAAGTTCATGACTGCGTATGCATCGTCAATCATCCTTCTCAAATACTTTAAAGCAACCTTCTCATCAAGATGCTATGAGCTGACATATTCGATGATTGGTAACTCGTGTGTATACCATCAACATTCAACAATATTTCGAAGCAGTAACTGCCGATGAGAAAGTCTCAGGTAGTCGGCTAAATTTTTTGCGGTCACGATTTTGATTGCCGAGGTGACGTCGTTCGCCACCACGAATACACAATCATGTACTTTCCAGAGAGAGGCCTAAACACTATAATACAGTTTTCACTGTAAAGCTCAGAAAAACATTGGACGAACTCCGTAGGTCTCAACCACGGTACTGGCAGCAAGCGCAGCGCACTCCGCAGTTCCAATTCCGCTCGATTCTTGCCAAGAGCACGAAACTCTCACCCCTGAGGCTAAGGCTGAAGACGCCTGAACCCTGGTACTGCAAGAAACCCTATCCCACCTCTCGTGGCTTGCACGCGACGCGCGAACAACACCGCCTGAAAAGAGACCCTTGTAGATTCCCGACGTCCACCCTTTCAGGAGCAAGCGAGGATACGACCAGAGGCACTACTACTGCCAGGGTATTCTCCATGTCCATCTCTGTGGCTCACGGAAACACCGGTGGCGCCATTGTAAGGGTTTAAATGCTCCAGATCCCCGTTTGTCGGTACCGGCGACCCCGGCCTGCAATGTGCTAGTGTGACAGTGAGGGCCACGTAGTCGACTCAGGAAGCCGGACTATAGCAGAGCGATGGGCGTTTCCAAAAGAACGCCTTCGGGGGAGAATACCGTCCACCTGGGCAAGACGTGGCGAGGGGAAATTGTGTGCCTGAACGCCTGCGACGGGTGGCGCTGGTATGTGGCGCTGGCTTGCGTGTCAAACATGCAGCCACGCGCGCGAAAATAACATGGTGAAATACCGTATGCACCATTGGTCGTCATAAGTCTGCGTGTAAGATCACTCAATGGTCGCCGATGTAGGTTCGAGTTCGTGTCCTTCGATATCACTCGGACACTGGCTCGAGACTGGCTCGGTCTTGTTCGTATCTAGAAAGTGCAGAGTAGGACGTCTAGATTCAACGCCGTTAGTAGTATAGGCAACAAAGGATACAGAGGCATGTGCCGACTTGCGTTTAGAACTGTACTGTGGCTGGCTGACGTCGACGACGAATAATTCCTGGAACTGTCTGTGTCACCGTGCGTATAGTCTGCGACTTAAGCGAAGCCCGCGACTCGTGGGCGATTTATCACAAGCCTGCTATGATATGAATCTAGAAGCCCAAGAAAGTTGCACGTTCGCCACGTTACAGCGATAAGACAACAAGGCTACAAATACAAAGCGTGTGATGGGAAAAATGGTTGACTGCAATAGCTCTCTGCACTGCAGTGCTTAGCTCGAGCTGCACCGACTACGTCCTTCGCGAGCAAGGATAGAAACTTGGTTGACTGCAATAGTTCTATGCAGTGCAGTGTTTAGCTCAAGAAATGCACATGCTACATCCATCCCGGGCCAGCAATCCCTCACCAGCGTGGTGGAGACGACGATAAGCGTCAAGTCGTGCCTGTGGCTTGCTATACGGACCGTTTTGAACGCGGCAACAAAACGGTCGAAGAGGCATGTCTTGCTCGCCGCACGCGGTCACGTCTTCGCTTAGTGGTTCCATGTGGTTCCTAGACACAAGAGAGAGTCATGTCTTGTGCTAGGAGGGACAAATTCGGTCTTGGTGATTTGCTAGCGTCAGAACGCCGGGGGTGGTTCCGTACAACACACTCCCTACACGGCTACTTCCATGTCGACGATGTGCGGCAAACGGTCGAGACAAGACAAGTCTGAAGGTGTTCTTTTCTGCTCAAGCTATGTCAAAGTCCGTCACAAGCTTGCGCTGCGCGAGCTTTGTGCTGGGCGAATGCTAGCGTCTCAGCCAGAGCATGGGCCTTATCAAATGCACATCCGATTGAAGGTAGGCGAACTCTAATATATTGCGACAGCGCTCCCAGATAGTCCAGATCTAGAGTTTCCCACCGATAGCAGTATATCGATATCGTTCTCAATTGATGATGATGAGAGCCATGCATCATCACGAGCATTTGTTGTTATCTGGTCCTTGGGAAATTCTAACCTGCCGTGCGCGGCTCTGGCGATGATGCAAGCCGTGGCCGCGGAAATGAAGAGGCTGCCGCCTGACTTTCGAAGCTTTCCACATCTGTCGCACCCAGTGTCATATGCACGCAATCGCACCTGAGTCCCCAGACAGCACATGTACTGTACGGTATACCAGAGGAAGAGGTGCAGGCTCCCGCATACCAATGTGCCACTTCGCTACCAAACCGGGCGCTCCGTGACAGCGCCGACTTCATGTTCTAGGTGATGCACGTTGATGGCGCCGGCGGTAACTCGTCTACACGCACGTGTCTGTGACAGCAACGACGATCGAGCCCCGTGGGAGTCCGCGTCCGGAGTCTACCGACCCCAAGACTCCTCAACAGCAGTGGTATGGAGCACGTTAGCAGGACACAGCCATCCCAAAGCGGCCATGTGCACGTGGGATGGGATTGTGGCGTCCGACCATTGATACAAAAGCGGAACGGCGTGTTTCTTCAAGCGTCGGCGGCGGCGCGGGTCTAGCCGCGCTGGCCCTGATATAAGGTTGGGCGATCAAGAAAATCAAGTCGATCAACGCGGAGTCGAGCCCTATAGGCCGAGAGGCCAGGCACGGCTCCTGTCAGATGCAGGTACGGCGGCACTACTATGGCATTTGGGTTCCAGTACCGCGGCCACTTGATAAGGGTCCGCATTCAGTAATCTCCGACTTGCACTACGCCACTACCTTAGCATCTCGGCACTAACATAGCGTTCCGTTTCGGGAAGCCGAGACCTGCAGACTCTGGACGCCCATCGCGGCCGCTACGCGCGACGAACATGTTCTCGATGCAGTAAATCTGTCTTGACGCCGTGCCGCAGGCTAAGCGTAGCTCCCCGAGCATGGCTGTAACCTAGATCTGCGTTGGGCGTGCACGCTTTCTCAGCCAGCTGGATTCACAGAGCCGCACCGCTGGGCTAATCGCTCTGATAACGTCGTGACGCCCTTGTCTGTCTTAGACCGTTCGTGCTGCTGCTCGCGAGTCTTCTTGTTTTCTTCAAGTCGTTGCTGCAAGCCTTGGGACTCTCAACTGTGCCTCACACATCGACTTCGCAATCATGTCGACTCCTACTACCATCGGCAGGAACAACCAAGGCCGCTTCTACGGCGCCACTCCCAATGAATCTGTGGAGGGTTTCCAGACATACTCGACGTCTGGCTTCACTTCCAAGAAGATCTTCAAGAGCAATCGCCTTGAGGGCGAGTATGAGAAGCCCTGGCTTCAGAACAAGGCAATGAAGGCCACTCGCTGGAACGACTTCATCGTTGGCGGCTTCATTCTTGCTGGCCTGTGTGGTGCTGGTGTCATCGGCTTCTTCACAGTCCGTCCTTTTGTCCAGGGAGATGTACGTACCACTGACTGCAATTGATCGTGCAACCAACGCTAATATCTTTCTTTTCAGCTTTGCCTCATCTACGAGGACAACTTCGAGACCCTCAACACTGACATCTGGACGCACGAAGTTCAGATCGACGGCTTTGGTAACCACGCATTCGACTGGACTACCACCGATGAGAAGAACAGCTACGTTGACGCTGATGGTCTCCACATCGTTCCCACTCTCACTACTGAGACTACCGACATTACCTCCGACCAGATGTACGCCAACTACACTCTCAACCTGAACAAGGGCTCGGGTGGAGATGGTACATGCACCAGCGCAACAAACTCTTCTTGCTTCATCCGCTCCGACCCCACCAAGGGTTACATGATTCCTCCCGTTCGCTCTGCTCGCCTCAGCACCAAGGGCAAGAAGAGCATTCGCTACGGTCAAGTCGAGGTTGTCGCGAAGCTCCCTGAGGGAGACTGGCTTTGGCCCGCCATCTGGATGATGCCCGAGAACAATGTCTATGGCGATTGGCCAAGGAGTGGCGAGATCGATATCATGGAGTCTCGTGGCAACAGCCGCAAGTACCAGGAAGGTGGTCGCAACGTCTACTACGGCACAACTCACTGGGGTAAGTCATCAATATGCTTCGGTACGTGCGGAGATGAGTCGAATGCTAACGAGATTTCCAGGCCCTACCTACAAGACTGATGCCTACTGGCGCTCGACCGGTGCAAAGAAGATTCGCCGCGGCGAGTACTCCGACAGCTTCCACACCTACGGAATGCAGTGGACCGAGGACTACATCTACTTCTACGTCGACAGCAGGGTGAAGCAGATTCTCTTTATCGGATACAACAAGAACAAGCCGCTTTACGAGTTTGGTGACTTCGCCGCCCAATCCGAAAACGACACTCTTCTTGACAACCCTTGGGTCACCAGCACTTCCACCACCGGCAACGCACCTTTCGACCAGGAGTTCTACCTCATCCTCAACGTTGCTGTCGGCGGCACCAACGGATGGTTCTTGTAAGATTCACCATGAAGCAATAATTGTATCTATGCTAACAAGAAATAGGGACAAGGTCGGCGACAAGCCCTGGTTGAACGATGCCACCAACGCCAGATGGACTTTCTGGGATGCTGCAAAGGATTGGCTGCCCACCTGGGGAGAGGGCGACAAGCGCGGCATGACCATCAAGTCTGTCAAGATGTGGCAGCAGGGCAAGTGTGGTGCCGCGAAGGAGCTTTAGTCGCTATTATTGCTAGCATTTTCTGGGAGTTTTGAGAAAGATAGATCACAGCCTCGTAATGTATAGACCGGAATGTCGTCATTGTTTACAGCCTCGGTACATGAATTTGGAGCAAACTTCACAACTTCGGGGATGCGGAGAACTACACCCTATCTCTCAATGGAACGAAAAAATGAAATTTGGCGATAATGCGGGTGACAACAGCGACAAGGACCGAATTGATACCGATGAGAGTGAAAACCGGTTTCGCGGGAGCGAGAATCATGGAATTGGCGAGAACGCAAAAATCTGTTGACAAGCGATCGAGATGCAGTCTCGTCACGCACATGGCTCGATTACCTAGAGACACGATGAGATGATGTGAACAGCGGCAGTGCGGATCACTGATCCACCTGTGCTAATTAGACGACGCTAGAGCGAGCAGCTCAGCTCTCGAACAGCAAGCCACGATGTTCGGTTATCAGCGTGGTTGAGCGAAGGCTCGAACGTGGCTAAAGAAAGCACGGTACAGGGGCCTAATGCACTTCTTCGATACCGCCGGCGACGAGAAGTCAATGCACGACACTAAAATGTGTATGGACCCACTTGATGCACCGGCAGGCTTATCGTCTAGCGCGAGCCTATTCGATGGGTCTGGCGTAGCGCTATTGAATGCGATTCAGTAGTCTACGTCCAGATGCACTTGTCGGCCTTGCCGCAGATCCCAGCGTTCGCCAAAGAAACAGCTGATCGCTAACTCCAAACACTAGGTTTAGGCAAGAACCGTTCGTGGCTGCCCGAACGGAGAGCACGTTAGCACGTTGAGTGCCAGCGGCAAGAGGTCTGAGTGTCTTGTGGTGGTCTAGTCACGCCTAGGTGCCAGGATCCCCGATTAGCATTACCTCTTTATATACTGAGCGGTGCTGACCTCAGACCTTCCGACCCATCGTGCCTCTCCTCACAATCGAACGGTGTTTGCTCACCGGATCAACACTTCAGGCCAAATCCTTCGGGCCAACAACATCGCAACCATGCTCTTCAAGAAAGAGAAGAAGACGGACACTCCTCCGTCACCAGTGTCTGATGTCTTCGGTGACCACCTTGAAGTTCCCGTCACTCAAGACAACTCCGCCAGGACCAGCATCAACCAGCGTGCGACGGTCACCGGCATGCAATTCGAAGATGGATTCCGATACCAGACGGTACGATCGTTGCTCATCGATTGATCTGGTCCGATTCTAACGTTCTGCTTTCCTTAGATGATCACATACCTTTACAAGCGAATCGTATCGGCTGGCTGGGCACCCGAACATCCCGACCCAGAAGACTGCATGGGCGTGTTGGTCAGGAAGGCACGTGGTGTCTACGTGACTATGCCTTCGCCCATCAACAACCTCCTCCTCGAAGCCAACGTCAAGCTCAACCTGATGAACGCCCTCACTATGCGTCCACAAATGCTCGAGGGCATCCTCAACACCCTCGTGCCTGGCCAGACCGAGATCCGCTTCGCAGACAACTCGCAGCTGCAGATCCTCGATTCTATCGCTGACGTCGAAGCCGGCACCGTCAAGCAGTTCCAGTACGCCGCAATCTGCCGTGAAGAGAGACTCATCCTCGTCTGGCACGACGACATCACCAACCTTATCGCACAAGCTCAAAAGACCGAAGAGAGACTCCTCTCGTTGGTGTGGGGTGACAGGAGTCTTTTCAGTATCCTCCAGGTGCCCACCAGGCCCGCCTCTCCCAATTCATACATGGCCCCCAGCTCTGGTGCTGCCACCCCCTACTTCGAGAAGAAAGCCCCCGTGGTCACGGAGATGGAAAAGCAGCCCGAGGAAGAGCTCCTCGAGATCGAACGTCCTGAGTCGCTTGATCGTCCTGTCATCAGAGTGTCACCTGTCTTCACTGGTTTGGCCGTCTGCCTGGCCATCTGCCTCCTCGGTGGTGTCTTCGTTGGCAAGGTCGTCAGCGAAGTCATGCTGGACGGCAACTACATCCGTCTTGCGCTTTGCGTTGTCGTTCCTCTGCTCTTCTTCATCTCTCTCTTCTTCTTCAACACCATCTTCGCCGGCTTGTTCCAGATGATCGGTCCCATCAGCGGTGCCTTCACAAACTCTCGCTACTACTCTCCCCACAAGCCCAACATGCACAAGGCTTATGCTGAGGGCTTCGTTCCTCCGAAAGTCAGCATCCAGATGCCCGTCTACAAGGAGGGCCTCGAGTCTGTCATCGTCCCCACTGTCAGGAGTTTGCAGGCTGCCATCTCCTACTACGAGTCTCGTGGCGGCTCCGCCAACATCTTCATCAACGACGACGGTATGCGCGCAGGTATTCCCGAGGAAGACATCCGTGCCAGACGCGAATTCTACGAGGACAACCGCATTGGCTGGGTCGCTCGTCCCAAGCACAACGGCGACGAGGGCTATGTCCGCGAGGGCAAGTTCAAGAAGGCATCCAACATGAACTTTGCTCTCAACCTGTCTCAGGCTGTTGAGAAGAACATGCAAAGCATGGTTGCTGCTCTGGATCCCACCACCGACACCCCTCTCATTGGCGAGAAGGAGGAGAACCAACTTTACCACCAGGCGTTGCAACAAGCTTTGATCGACCAACCTCTCGCTGTCGCTGAAGGTGATATCCGTGTCGGCGAGATCATCCTCATTGTCGACAGTGATACCCGTGTGCCCATCGACAGTCTCCTCTGCGGTGCCGCTGAGATGTTCTTGAACCCTGAAGTTGCTATCATCCAACACTCGACCGGTGTCATGCAAGTCGCTTGGGACTTCTTTGAGAACGGAATTACCTTCTTTACCAACCTCGTCTACTCGTCCATTCGATTCTCGATCGGCTGTGGTGAGGTCGCGCCGTTCGTCGGCCACAACGCTTTCCTCCGCTGGAGCGCCATCCAGGACGTCGGTGTCCCCAAGAACGAGAACTTCACCTGCTACTGGTCCGAACACCACGTGTCCGAGGACTTCGATATCGCTCTCCGTCTCCAGATCAAGGGTAACGTCGTTCGTCTTGCCAGCTACCACGGCGAGGGCTTCCAGGAAGGTGTCTCGCTCACCATTCACGACGAGATCGCCCGTTGGCAGAAGTACGGCTACGGTGTCAGTGAGATGGTCTTCCACCCTCTGCACCGTTGGATCTTCAAGGGCCCCTTCACGCCTCTCTTCTACACCTTCCTTGGTTCCAACATGCCTTGGTCTTCCAAGATCTCCATTCTCGCTTACATGTGCTCTTACTTCGCTCTTGCGTCGGCTCTTCTCCTCTCCCTGGTCAACTACCTCCTCATCGGCTGGTTCCGCGACGAGCTTTCAAGCTGCTACCTTACCTCCTGGAACGTCCTGATGAGTTTGATTGTCGTCTTCAACATCCTCGGCCAAGTCGCCCTCGCCCTTCTCCGCTACCGCACCGGCGAAAGGTCTCTGCTCGGCAGCTTAGTCGAGAACTTCAAGTGGTCGCCGTTGATGACCGTCTTCTTCGGTGGCCTCGCTTTCCACATCTCCCTCGCCCTCCTCGCCCACCTCTTCTACATCGACATGCAGTGGGGCGCCACCTCCAAGGAAAAGAAGGACTCCAACTTCTTCCAAGAGCTGCCCCTCATCTTCACGACCTACAAGTGGATGTACGTCACTATCACCGTCATCGTTGGCGGTATGATCTACCTCGGCTGCTTCGCCAGCCCCGACTGGGCCATCACCGACTTCACGGCCATTGTGCCCATTTCTTTGAACTTGATCTTCCACGCTCTCGTTCCCCTTGTTCTCAACCCCAGGTATGTCAACTCGCGATACTCGCATCGCATGGAACATCTGCTAATTACTTCTTTAGTCTCATGGTCTTCAACTACTAGATTTCTTTTTACCAATCATTTTTTAAGCGATACACCGATACACTTACGACGATTAATATATAATCAGCATAGACATACTAGAACGCAATCAGCGAATTTTTCTTACCTTTACATACTCCGTTTCGTGCCCCGTCTTTGCAATATCAAGTCACCTGATTCTAATGACCACATGTGACCCTTAAACAGCTCATGTTGCTGCCTTCATACAGCGAGCTTGATAAAGCGATGGTGCTGAAGTACCATAGGAGATAACGTACCATCCAACGAACGCGTACTTCTGTCGGCTAATCGTCCTGGCTAGTACGTAGTTCCCACACGAGCCTGAGGTCGTTGACATCTGTCTTGCAAATCCTTCGGAGAGAAAATCGTTTTAGCCCACTAGGAGGTACCGCGGAAATCTAGCCCGTGGTAGGAACTGATGGACTAGCAGTGAAGGGACAATTGAACGCGGCCGAAGCGTCGCGTCAGGAGCAATCTCCCGGCTCTGCGTAAACGGAGGTCTTGGTTCTGTAAGATTCATTTTCATGGTAGTGCACGTTGGGATTATCAGCCTGGTCTCTTTGAGTGGCGAAGCTTCTTCTGTGCTACCATGATTTCACATGATGTCGACGCCCGAGCGTTCATGGAATTGTCACCGCTGGCCGTGACAGCTTGCGAACCCTACAGCCGACGGCATTGCCACAATTCTGTAGTTGGTCGTCATAGGTCTGCATATATCATCTAGATACTGCACTCTACTTATTCATATTTGCAGGTAGACGTAGGCGTATTATCATTGAACACTTGCCTCATTGTAAGAGTATATCAAGAATGTATTGAGTCGATAATGATCGATTGAACTGGTTCACGCATATGCATACCGTCCGTGTATACGTAGACTCATACATGAGAACTCCACACACTGCATCGAGGTACGTCATTTTACGCGAATGATCTACCTCTTACCACGAAAGCACCAGAGCATCACAAGAATCAACTACCAGAAGTGACAACACGGCACCGGGTTCTTGTGTACTTCTCGCACATATCATACCTCTTGCAGTCCATTTACAGCCTACTACCACCTCGATGTAACATCTGCTCCATTTGACGAATATTCAGCAAACCACTATGCAGCTCGCCGACTCTTCGAGCTCCAATCATGGCCATGTTGATCTGCAATTCCCGTCGCAATATTTGTATCATCCGACGCACTCCATAAGACCCAAAACCACCAGCCATGCTGAAGAGGGTTGGCCTCCCAATACCAACGGCAGTAGCACCAAGAGCTAGGGCTTTGATGACATCTGTACCACGCCGGATTCCACCGTCCACCAAGACTTGCATGTGCTTACCCAGGATATGAGGTGCATACTTGTTGATCTCCAAGAGCGTGAGCAATGGAGGTTGCGCGGTGTCCTGAGATCGGCCGCCATGATTGGAGAGAACAATGCCGTCCACCTTGTGTTCGAAAGCCAGTACGGCATCCTCGTAACACTGGATGCCTTTGATGACAATGGGTAGATTCGTTATACGTCGTAGCCAATCGACGATATCCCAATCTATGCCTGCATTGATGAAGCTTGTGTTAGCCGCGGCGAGACCTGCTGCTCCCGCGTTCTCGACCACCTCCTGCATCGTTTCTCTGATATCATCGGACGCCATGATCCTCTCATCTCTTTCTCGTTTACCCACTACTGGCGAATCAACTGTCAACCAGATGGCTTTCACACCAGCGGCCTGTACACGTCGAACGAACGCAGCGCTTTTGCTGAGGTCGCGATCTGCATACAGCTGCCAGAAAACTGGTTGCTCGAGGCTAGTTCTGGCTGCCATGATTTTCTCGATGGGCATACTGCTGACTGTGTTGACGACTTGAATGATGCCTTCGTGACCGACTGCATTGGCAATAGCGCATTCGCCTTCAGGATGAACGAGCTTGCCCAAGCCAACCGGACTTGTGTAGACAGGTAAGCTAGACTTGCATCCCAGAATCACTGTTGAGCAATCGATGTTCTGGACGGCACGCAACACTCTGGGTCGAAGGAAGACCTTGTTGTATGCTCTAGCGTTCTCTTGGCAGCTGAACTCATCGTCTGCTCCAGAAGTGACGTACGCCCAAGCTGTTGGAGACATGCACAGTGAAGCCCTTTTCTCAAAATCGGCGAGGCTCACCATTTGTCGAAGTGAGGGCGCTGCAACACTCTGACGCTGAGCTGGTATCGTTACTTGCCCATTGAAGCGAGTTTCAATTGTGGAGTCTTCAGATTCGAGTATGCCACGTTTGGCATCCATACCGAGCGTCTCCTTCACAATTTCGGGAGCATGGAAGTCTTCGTATGCTGAGGTCGCATCTCTTCCCCCTTGTTTCAGTATTAGATGGGCTCCTCCAGGGTGTCTGTCCAAGAAGCTTGTCACATCCCATACTGTCCCACGTATTGCAAGCCAGCAAGATTGTCGTGAGGTGTGCTGCCTCAGTTCATCGAGCTTGATAGATGTTTCTGACATAGCGACGGATTGGTTGTGACTCGCGGCGATTCAAAGAAAATGTGCCTGAATTTTAACTGGATCGCCTAGCTTCAACAGGGCCATGGAAGATCTCCCTTCAGTCGAACTGAGGCTGATCGTCGCCGCGTCTTGTCGAAACTTGGGAGTAGGGTGTATTTGGGGGTCACAAGCGGAGATCTCTGCTCTCTGGGGGCGTAGCCTGTCCTCGCATATGCTATTGGAGCATGGCTGTCCCATCAAACGCCAATATCCCCGCACATGCTCCCCACGGGGATGTTTAGTTATATTTGGACTGATCCACTCAGAGGTGCGATCTGTCTTCACAAGACACCGTGCTACTTCGGTATAGGCACCTGCAAAGCATAACACGTTGATCGAGCCACGGAGGCAACGAAATGGCCGCAAGAGATCATGAAAAGCCCTCAACCGACTTTGTCGAAGAAGCAGCAACTCAGAAATATGACCTTTCCGAGGACATCATTCCTATGCCACCATCATTGGTTAGCTTGAATGATGCCGAGCTCAAGAAACTCGGACGAAGAGCGACATGGAAGCTCGACGTGATTATCATGCCAGCTATGACAATGTAGATGCATCCCCTTGCCTTATGGACGAGAATATCAGCTTCGGCTGACTGACGGACATGCAGAAATTACATCCTCAACTACCTCGACCGACAAAACATCGCGGCTGCGAAGCTGGCAGGAATCATGGAAGATCTCAACCTGACCATCACCGAGTACAACACAGTGGTCAGTGTACTCTTCGCCGGCTACAGTATGTGCATTGCCCGGGAAAGAGAGGCTCGAATGCATGCTGATCAATGCAGTTCTCATGCAAGTTCCGTCAAACCTTCTGGTATCCAAGATACGATACCCGGCGATCTACATTTGTTCAGCCGTGGTTGTCTGGGGTGCGATCTCAGCTTGTACAGCCGCTGTCAATAGCTTCGGCGGTCTCGTTGCTTGTAGATTCATGCTCGGCTTCGTCGAAGCAGTCTTCTTCCCTGGCGCTTTCTACTATCTTTCGATGTTCTACACTCGAAAGCAAATTGCCTTCCGCGCTGCCGTCTTGTACTCTGGTTCGCAGCTTGGAAACGCTTTCGGCACGCTTCTGGCAATCGGAATCACGCAGCTGGACGGGACGCATGGTCTTGCAGGTTGGCGGTGGTTGTTCCTGATCGAGGGCATACTCACTGTTGGCCTAGCGATCGTGTTTGCCTGCTATCTCCCTAATTCTCCGAGGAAAGTCAAGTGGCTTAGCGAGACAGAGCACGACTGGTTGAGCTGGAATTACAAGAATGACCAGAAGCAGACAGATAACTCGCATGAGATCACGGCATGGCAAGGGTTCGCTATGGCTGCGACTGATCCTAAGACGTGGTTGTTGATGGGCACATTGTACGCCACATATACTTCTGCAGCAGTGAATAACTTCTTCCCGACTGTTGTCGCTGGCCTGGGATTTTCGACGAACGCATCATACGGCCTGACTGCGGTAAGGATACTTGGGCGTTTATCTCTTGCTTCGTGCTTTTGTCGATACTGACTACGTCTCCAGCCGCCATTCATCCTTTGCGTCATTTGTATGCTTCTCAACGGCATGCACTCTGATCGGACTGGAGAGCGCTATCTGCACTTGACCCTTCCATTGATCATAACAGTCATCGCCAATATCATCGCCGTCTCCACCTTGAATGTAGCAGCGCGCTACGTGGCCATGATGTTAATGCCAGCAAGCTTCTACAGCTCCGCTATTGTTCAGCTCTCGTGGATAAGCGGTTCTATCTCGCAACCTGCTGTGAAACGAGCGGCCGCGATCGGTTTCATCAATGCTGTTTGCAATACGCCGAACATCTGGACGGCTTATCTGTACTACGATTCCCCGAGATATGTGGTTGCATTCGGTGTCAATCTTGGAGCTGCAGTCGTGGCAATCTGCTTCTCAACGGCCACGTTTCTCTACTTGCGCAGGCAGAATCGCAAGATGGATTCAGGCAAGCAGCTCTCCAAGAGCGGACCAACGACGGCACAGGTGGCAGGAGGATTCAGATACATGTTGTGAAGAGACGTCTGACCGGACATTACGGCCATTGGTGTTACGTGCCGCATGGAGGTCAATCAACAAATTTTCTTGCTTGCTTCTTTTGCCCTCAAATAGAATGACAGGACAGTGTTCGCAGGTCCTAACATATAAACCGATCTCTATATTCATAGAAAGCTGAGAGGCGGGAGCTTATTTGCAACATTATAACAAAGGGACAAAGATTTCATTTCTGTGCAGGTAGTCTGTACCGTTGTCCAGCGCATTGGCGAGGTCAAGGCTCTACGACTCATCGGACGTATGCGAAAAGAGAAGAACGAGCCCTCAGTGGAGTATTCGTGCAACGCTCCGTTTCCGCGGCTATGCCGCTACAGCAGCCCCAGTTTCGGTCTATGTCAAGATCACCCAAGAACAATGAATGAGGGGAACTTGACTCCACTAGTGGAGCTCCCCCAAAGTGTGATCCACGAGACTGCGGGCACTGTTGGGGGTCCCAGCATGTGCCTTCGGGCATACACAAACATTACAAGTTTTCAGCATGTACATAGTTATCGTATCCTATTGCAATGTACTGATTTAATTCTTACTGAAACACACTGAAACACATCATGGCGCCAATCAAGTCTATCGAATACTTCCGCGTCAAACCTCGTTGGCTGTTCGTCAAGATCGTTGATGAGAATGGTCAAGTAGGATGGGGCGAAGGCACGCTTGAAGGCCACACTTTAGCTGTGGAAGGAGCATTAGATGAGCTGAGGGTTCGTCTAATTGGTCTTGAAGCCAAGTAAGTGAGATATTTCCGATACCTCCCCGGTCGCCTTTTGAGATCGAAATCCGTACTGATCACTTCGCCGTATGCAGGAACATTGAGCACATTTGGCAACTCTGTTGGCGATTGGGGTTTTACAGGGGTGGTGCCGTGTTTATGAGCGCCCTCAGTGGGATTGATATCGCGCTGTGGGACTTAAAAGGTATGATTCCCCAACTGTGCGATAGCATGTAAAAGTACTGACATCAATGTCTGGAAAGCTCGGAATCTCAATGTGCCGTTATATGAGCTGCTCGGTGGTCAAGTTCGTCACAAGTGTCAAGTGTACTGCTGGATTGGAGGTGATCGGCCCAGCGACATAAAAGCAGCAGCGTATGTACTTCTCGTGCAATATAGAGTTCGAGCAAAAAGCGGCAACATTATATCGCTAACACCCATTACAGAGAAGCTCGAAAGAAACAGGGACTCAAATGCATCAAGATGAATGCAACAGAAGACCTCAACTGGGTTGACTCACCAGCAGCCTTGGAATCGTGCGTGGAGCGACTGAAGACAGTCAAATCGCTCGGTCTTGACGCAGGTCTTGACTTTCATGGTCGCCTTCACAAGCCCATGGCTAAACAGCTCGCAAAAGCTCTCGAGCCTCACAAACCACTGTTCATCGAGGAGCCGTTGCTTGTTGAACATCCAGAAGGTCTGAAGCAGCTCAGTAACCTGACCACAATTCCAATCGCACTTGGTGAGCGACTGTATCACCGATGGGACGCAAAAAGGTTCCTTGAAGAAGGCATGATCGATATCCTGCAGCCAGACATTGCGCATGCAGGTGGTATCTCAGAGACCAAGCGTCTGGCAAATATGGCCGAGGCTTACGATGTCGCCATAGCTCCGCACTGTCCACTAGGCCCAATCGCTTTCGCAGCATCGCTACATGTCGGTCTATCGACTTCGAACTTTGTCATCCTAGAGATGTCACTAGGAATGCACTACAATGTCGAGGTATGTATCTCAAATTACCAGATCAAGAATCAGCATCATTCATCTAATGGAATTATAGGCTGGTGACATCGACCTGAACACTTACCTCAAAGATCAGTCCGTTTTCGCGATTCACGATGGGTATGTCGCTGCTCCGACAGGACCGGGCCTTGGTATCGACATCGATGAGGACTTGGTCCGGAGAATTGCTGCGGAGACAGAGCCGTGGCAACCTAAAGTATTCTACGGAGAAGATGGTTCCATCCGCGAATGGTAATTTTGTGTTCAAGCTGCAAGTAGAACAATGCATTTGCGGAGTCGCTTGGAGGCCTCTACCAGAATTGTGGGCTCTGCATTTGCCAAGTTGTCGGATAGAGTTCGTAATATGGCATTGCAGCCATGTTTAGATATTCGATTTTCGACATCATCAGGCTCCGTACATTCCGCAAGCAGTGAGATGTAGTCGCAAGCTTCTTGGTCTGTACACGTGTCGCTTGTATGCTCTGGTGCTGTAACTTCTGATCGTCGTTGAATGACGATGTAATGATACATCCAAATGGTAAGGGCAGCAAGGTACAAGCACCACGGCCTATAGATGCAGAAATCGGAACGAGAAGTATAACCAGTCGCAGATGGCAAATATGACATTCCCCCATCGCAAGTGGTTTGTTTCGCACCGAGTGCATGAGATAGTAGCTTGAACGAGTGTAGCACGGCAAGACGAGCCTCGTACGTTGATGCCCAGGTTGAAGCGTAGGCTCGAGCATTTGTAAGCTCTTTCTTGCAAACACGTCGACCGAGTAGGAGTTCCGAACCGGCTAAGATCTGGCAACTCAGGATGTCAACATGCATTGTGATACATGCCAGATGATAGAATACAATTGGTTCGGTCATCAAGTGCGAACGCGATCTGAACCGATCCTCACAAGTCGGAATAATGCTTAGCGCATCATCGAATCCCTGCTTCCAGTGTTCGAGTGCTTGTAGCACCATTGTTGTCCACCTCTTCCGCTCCGCTTGAGACGGTAGAGCCTCGAAAAGCTTCGTGTGTTTCTCTCTCGGACGAGTGTGATGGCCAACGCTTAGCAAACCACAGAACAAAGTGAGTCGGCCTCGAAGATGCACCTGAGCCGGTTTCCCATGCAAGTATGCCTTCAGACCATCCAGAAACTTCATTGGCTTTATTCCGTATAAACAAAGACTCGACTCAAGCTGTCGCAATTTGTCGGCACTCTCGGCTGTCCAAAGGATGTCGTCGCAGGGTAGAGTCAGACCTACATCGGAGGGGAGAAGACTGCTTTCGTGACCGAAGATGGCAGCATGAAGGGTGTCCATCTCGTACGCCGTAAACACAACACGAATCATCGCTTCGTTACTCGCCCAGTGACGCCACCATATATCCACATCAATATGGCGATGTGTTGCTGCCCGTTCTTCAACATGTGGGGTATTAGGAGCTTCTAAGGGCGTGTCTGACCCTGATTGTCCGCCCAGAGGACTCCCTCTTCGCAGCAGCGTCAGAGTTGAAACGTGATGTATGTGAGCACGCTCATGCAGCTGGCGAGTAGAGAATAACTTCTCATAAAACTCAAGTAGTAGCAAGGCTTGCGCAACCCAGAGGCTGACCGGAGGTTGAGCATCTTCATTCGTAAGGATTTCCCACCGCAGACCTGTGATGATCAGGTCTGCGAGACTTCGGTAGTCACTCATCGTCGTGGGTTCGTTGGTACGGACCAAATGAGATGCACCTAGTGCGATGATCGCCAACAATAGAGGCACGGGGGCCCGTTCAGCAGAAAATGTTGATTGATGCACAATTGGTATCTGGATCGCCACGTCCTGCCAGAAGAACATGACGCACTGCTCCAGTACATGCGTGCCAATGTTTGGCCAGAGTCCGTCAGGGGTTCGGTATAGGATGCTGGTACTAGGCGTGTTCACAAGCCCTAGCTTCGCGGCATTCTTGCGATGGAACGACTCCAATAAGTCGATTATCTTGCTCAACTGTGACATGGGTATTTGTATATGATTGTCGCGCCAGGCTGAAGAGTCGAGTGACTCGAGAGTGCTCATTTCTCCAATATTGGCAGACTGCGACGAGCTGCGTTGTCCGATTGTGGCCGATGGATTTGATGGGCGATTCGCAGTCATCGAGTTTCCAAGGTCATATTGTGAGCTGTAGTCAAGCAAAGGCAATTGGGCCACATCAAGATCCCATCCATGCGATCCCAATGGACTCAACAGCCAAGTGGCGAGTGCGTCGTCACTTTGAGCTGTACCCAAGATCGAATCGTCAAACGGCTGGGCTGCAAAGTCCCAAGTCGTAGTAGCGTTTGTCATATGGCCAGGTAATGTTTCGTCGACTTCCCGAAACCCGGGCGAAACGCGCACATGTTGGTCCACCATACCTCCGGTCTGGTATGAAGATGTACTAGATGCTTCCTGCGCAGGCGAAGTATTTTGGTGAGGCTCTGTCCTGCTGCCAGTGTGCCTGTGCTTCCCGACATGACGGTCGAATAGATCTTGTCGAACGAATGTTTGTTGGCAACCACCATGTTGACAGCGGTAGATCTGTTTTGGTTCATGGTTCAGACCATGTCTCTGCAAATGCTCCGCACGCGAGTACTGCTTGTTACAGCCGGGATGTTGGCATATGAAGCGTCGCGGAAGGCCTTTGCGGCTTGATCGCTTCCTGGGTGGCGCACGTTGTCCGTTCTGCGGCTGCTGCGAGTTCTCCATGCGTGTCCATGCAGGCAGCCTCTCGCCACCGGTGTGGGTTGGATGAGTGATCACCGCAGAGCGACCGATGTTGGGGGATCGTTATTGCGATACACAAATGGCAGTCCTGAGGAACCGCAGATGTTGGGGGGTTTGGGGGTCGCGTGAGGGGTCGTGAAGATCTGTGTCCACTTGCCTTGGTCTACTTCAAACAGAGTGGGGAGACCGTGCAGTTTTAGCCACAAGTCTGTACATACTGCTCCATGTTTTACTGGTCATATCAGCATCAGCAGCTGTGGTTATTGAGCTTGCTTTGTGTGCAGTTGGATTTTGCCGATGTCGTTAGGTATAGTCCGAGATGAAAAGTCCGTGACCACAAAGAAAGCATGTGCAGACTTATGAGCATCGATTGTGCCAGCTATCTGCATACTCTAGCGCAGAAGTATTCATCTAGACACCTCTCAGGCTATTTTCCAATTCCATCAGCTCTGCAAACTCTCCATTGACTTCGGCCATGCTAGACTCCTCAGGCATGACGCAAGGTAGTCGCGGTGGGCTGTTGTGGCCATAGAATTGCTTCAACCCAATCTTTACAGCAATGAACCCGCCTTTGATGGCCACCCAGTCACCTCTCGCCAGTATGGCTGCAACGCGCTGAGCTTCAGCAATCTTTTGTGCTTCATAGAGTCGCATGGCTTCGACAAGAGCTTTGGGACAGAGATTGCCCAGACCAGCGATAACACCGTGCCCTCCCGCCACAAGAGTCGGTAGCAAAAAGTCAGCACTGCCACCCATGGTCGCAAATCCACTGGCAGCGGTTGCGGCTGCAACTCTTGTCAGCTTTCCAGTATTTCCACACGTCAGCTTGACTCCGACAATGTTCTCGTGTTTGGCGAGTTCAATGATATGGTCCGAAGTCATATCGAATCCGCCTTGCACTGCAGGGAAGTTGTAGATGACGACTGGGATTGGAGAGGCATCAGCCACGGCGCGGAAGTAGTCAAGAATGGCTGTCTTGGTCAAGAGAGATCCGTAGTAGCTTGGAGGTAGGACCAGCGCGAAGTCACCGCCGCTCTTCGCTGCATCGAGACACAATTTGATGGTTTGTTGTGTAGAGGCAGCGCCACATCCGACAATGACGGTCATCTTGCCGTGACCGCATTGTTGAAGTGCTTGCCGGGTGGTTTGAATGACCAGCATGCGCTCTTCGTCATTGAGGTGGACAGCCTCGCCATTGCTACCATGTGTCACGATTCCTGTGACCCCGGCACGTGCTAGCATCTGGACATGTCGTTCTGTTGCAACGGTATCGACTTTTTGATGCACATCATGTTCAAAAAAGGCCACCGTGGGAACATAGATACCAGGCTGGAGTCGCCCAGAGATATTGTTGGTCATCTTAGTGGCGAAGCTTCGGGTAAGCCTGGCGTCCCGGTTTGATCGTTGTTATAGATAATCACAATATAGAGAGCCGTGGTAAGAATCTTGAATTGTCCACGATACCAAAATGTGCAGTTTTCCACATAAATAATACTGATATGAGGGTGACCCCCAAGAGACCGTGCAAGAATTTGGGGGTCCTTGATATCCACGACTGTGCGCATGGAGAGTCTTCTGTGAGATCACGTTACCCAGAATAAGAGTCGCGAACACGTTTTGGCATTTGCAATACCAGCCATGGGAAGAAATACCCTTACATACGTAGTTGCGCACTGCATTGGCCCGTCGTAGTCATTCAGCGTCCCATCCATCTGTTCCCCAATCAGTTGCGAGCAAGATTCGATGATAGTCAAGCGGCGACTCACCCTCCATCTACCGTCAGAACCTCACCTGAGATGTATGAGCTTGCTCTGCTGGCAAGGAAAACCACAGGGCCCTTGAAGTCGTCTGGACTGCCCCATCTTCCCGCGGGTATCCGTTCGAGAATACTAGCAGCACGCTGTTCATCATTGATCAAAGCTTCGTTCATATCCGTGCTGATGTATCCTGGCGCAATCTGTTGCGAACATCAGCGGTGAGAATGTAGAACAGTTGCGAAGTTGGGTCTTACAGCGTTCACGTTGATACCTCTACTCGCCCACTGGTTAGACAACGACTTTGTGAGTTGTGCAACACCTCCTTTAGCCGCCGCATATGCTGGAACGTTCAAGCCGCCCTGGAATGAGACCAAAGAGGCGATGTTGATGATAGAGCCTCGATGTGGTGGACTGCCTGTTGGCTCCCTCGTGAGCATGTACGCCCCAACATCTCGTGCCAGGACAAACACTGCATCGAGGTTGACTCGCATGACCTGCAATTTGGGCGTCAGGTTCAAACGTCATCATCGAGCCTTCGATAGAGATTCTACAGACCTCGTCCCAATCTTCGTCAGGAAATTGGTCAGCAGGATGTCGCCGCTGGATCCCGCCACAATTGACCAATATACTAATATCGTGACCATCAGCCAATACTGCCTTTACGAGGGATTTGATCTGTTCTCGTTCGGCAAGATCTGCTGTGTAGATGTTTACGTTGCGACCCAGAGCACGGATCTCATCCCGTGTAGTTGTGTTGCTGTCATTTCGCTGTACTAAAATAATGTCCGACCCAGCTTCAGCCAATGCTAGTGCCATAGACTTGCCAATACCCCTTGTACCACCCGTGAGAAGTGCCGTCTGGCCATGCAAACTGAAATGACTTTCGATGGACATGTTGGAAGGCATTCGCTTTCGAAGAATTGGTTGAAAAGAAGTATCCGATACCTGATTGTAACGGTTGTAGTCGGAGGCTACACGTTGAAGATACCGAGCGGCAAAACGAAGATATTGCCTTAGCCAGAGCACCCAGCTCACACTAAAACTCCGGCTTATGCGCTGCATAGCAGCATAGTATTACATGCTGGTGTGGGGGTCAATCGGGGTCATCTGCAGCTACCCACTCAAATCACCTCGGTGCGGACCATCTTTATGCCGAGCCATCATCATGGTCTCTGCAGTAACCTGTGATTAGTTGTTAGAATGGATTTGAGTAAATTGCAGGTCTTCACAATTGCAAAAATTGTCCGCAGCAAAGATGTCAGACGAAAACCCGACCAAGATCTTGATCTTTGGCCTTGGATCGTAAGTCCACTGGTCCTCCACCGCCGAACATTTATGGCATACTAAGACCGCCGTATAGCATCGGAGGATTCTATGGTTTTATCCTGGGTCGTTTGCAGAGCGTCGAGCTCAGTGTAGTGGCTAGGTCCAATTACGATGCCATTAAAACTAAAGTATGCGGCTTCCAGCGTGCAAAACGGCATCTGCAAACGAGGCTGATCTGGTTTAAACCACATAGGGCTTGCATATCGAAAGCGTCAACCACTCCAGTCATCGTGTGAGAGTTGACCACGGCAAGTAACGAAACGTCGATGCACGCTGTCACAATATCGGACTAATATCTCAAAGTCCTTAGGTCTCCTTCAGATGCATCAGGACCGTTCGACTACATCATCTGTTGCCATAAAGCTACGGACATTGCAGCAGTCCCTCCGCTTTTCCGGAGCGTCACGACTGATTCGACAACTTTCGTCATCATCCAAAACGGAGTCGGGAACGAACCACCTTTCCGCGCTTTGTACCCACAGAACAGCATCATCAGCTGTGTCACATGGGTTGGGGCCAGTCAGCCCGAGTCAGGGCTGATCAAACATACATCAGCCGAAGACATGCAGATTGGGCTCTATCACAATGCTTCAGTTGATTCAACGCTGGAGGAAGAGAGATTACAGAAATTTGCCGCACTGATGGAAGAAGGCCAGACGGTTTTCCAGGTCGTAGAAAACATTCAGAAAAAGCGATGGGAGAAGGTCGTCTGGAATGCAGCATGGAACCCGCTTACGACACTGGCACTCGTCGATACGGAGACTTGGCTAGAGTCCTCGGACCAGTCTCACACCATAACCAGACGTCTGATGCTGGAGATGATCGCAATTGCCCAGCGTTGTGACGTAGATCTTGACCACGGGCTGGCAGATGAGCTCATCGCAAAAGTGAAGACAATGGGCAGAATTGGGAGCAGCATGCAACAGGATGCGAAGGCCGGGAAGCCACTAGAAGTCGATGTCATCTTGGGGTATCCTGTTCAGAAGGCCAAAGAGTTTGGTATGGACACTCCAGTGCTGGACACGGTGTTTGCTTTGACCACCGCCGTGCATCGCCGTATTGTTGCCAATGGATCATAAGAGCCTAATGAGGAGATATCAGCTTCAGAATATTCTTTCTTGTTCTTCCACTCACCTAAGTATCTTGAATAATACTGAGCCGCTTCGGTCGACGACAACACCCACTTTCCAGCTTACCGCTATCCTGCCAAGTGCTCCCAGTCGCACGTCGAGCCCATGGGACTGGTCAACAGGGATCGAGAAGCGTCACAAACGACGCATACACCAGGGTCAGAGAGACCTTGACCACTTTCAGCTATCGAGATCGACGTCACGCCAGTATGTGGCTGTTGAAGCCCGCGGAATGGTCTAGGGTCTGTTCACCAGCCAAGCATCTGCACTGCCATCGAGCCCCTTGAGTCTATCGATGTGGTTCCAGCGGAAGAGACAGGTTTTCAGTAGTCCACCGCGGAGACGCAGTCCGCCAATATGAGCGATACACAATGAGAAACAGGTTTGTTCGTCCAAAGTATAAGGGTCAGTGTCGCTTATGCGTGAGTGGAGGGTTTTAAACTTCGCATGACAGCCACAGTGACATGCTGTGCAGATCCGACTTCCGACCCCTTGTGTGTGCATCTGTGGGATTGGTTGAACGACATGACAGACCACGACCGCCAATCAGTGCGCAAAGTAGTCATTGGTGACATGAATATCCCTTCAGCCCATGTGTCATCGTCTCCGCGGCCGAAAAGCTGCTATCATCGGGTACAATATCAAGCTCGATCAAGCTCGCCCAGGAAAGCTCTTGACAGCATCCAATGCTTACTTCCCAGACGAAAGAAATTGATGCCACAAGATGATGACATCGAAAGACATCTTGTTGAACCGTAAGATGAAGCTACCGCAACATTCAAAGGAGGCCACGCCAGCTCACGTGCGGCAAATGCAGTTCTGGTAGGCATGCTCCATGCGTGTAGTTGATGGCCAAGCATCCACAGGTTGGTTGCTGCGCCACATCGTCAGGCTAGGAACTCTATGGTAGAGACAACACATCGTAGACATACTACGATTCGCACGTATCTGCACCTGCTGCCACGTGCCTGTCACTAGCAGGGAAAATGATGACGCTGGTCCGAACTGTGGATCTTCTAAGAAGGGTATATGTTCGGCAGCATCATATGCAGTACTTTCTGAGCTGCACTCCACGTCTAACATATCCATACAATACACATAGCCATGACCAAAATGACAGTCCCAAAGCAGAGCGATGAGCAAACTGAACGCACGTCAGAGATCCTGAAGGTGTTCGAGAAAGCGTTTGGAGATCTCATGACTGGAGACCCAGCAGCCTTCCAGTCCAAATTCCGCAAAATGGCAGCCACTGCCTTTGCCTTCTTTCGTGGCTCTGCTTGTCTCTTCTACCACGACCTACGAGATGAGGCACACGACGGCCCGTACCTGAACGACAAGACTAGCAGGATATGGATCCATGGCGACCTGCACGCAGAGAACTTCGGCACGTACATGAATGCCCATGGACAGTTGATTTTCAACGTCAATGACTTCGATGAGGCATACGTAGGACCTTTCACATGGGATCTCAAACGTTTCTGTGCCTCGATCGCTTTGATTGGGTATGCCAAAGCATTGAGCGATGATCAGATATCCCATTTGGTGAAGACTTTCGCGACATCGTATCGTCAACAGATCAAAGAGCTAGCTTCGAGCTCTGAAAGCGTTGCTGCCTTCACCCTAGAGACATCAAAAGGTCCATTGCTCGATGCACTGCGATCAGCTCGCCTGCAGAGTCGCGTGGGCTTGCTCGATTCCACTACACACATACACGGCCACGAACGACACTTCACCCGCGGCGATGACGTCGACGAAGTCGAAGGCGAAGCACGCGAGAAAGCCATTGAAGCGTTCAAAAGCTACCTCGAGACCTTGCCCAACAAAAAGCGACGGGATGGAAGCTGCGTCAAAGACGTAGTCAGCCGCCGCGGAGTTGGCATCGGCTCTGCTGGCCTTCCCACCTACAATCTTCTCGTAGCCGGCGAGAACGAGGCACTCGATGGCGACGTTGTAGTGTACATGAAACAGTCCCAGCCATCGGCTGTTTCCTCGCAGCTCCAAGATGCCAAAGCCAAAGCCTACTTCAAGAACGACGGTCATCGTACTGTCACATCTCAGCGTGCTCTGCAAGCTCACGCAGACCCATGGCTGGGATGGACCGAGATAGATGGCAAAGGCTACATGGTGACAGAAGTCTCGCCCTTCGCCATTGACATGGAATGGTCTGAGATAAATGATCCAAAAGGAATCGAGGCCGTCGTTCACGACCTGGGACAAGCAGTTGCCATCATGCATGCAGCAGCTGACGACGAGAGCGAGGAGTCGCTGGTGCCTTTCTCGACCGAGAAGGCAATCGACGAAGCTATCGGAGACGATACTGAAGGTTTTGTAAGGTTTCTTCAGGACTTTGCCCATAAGTACAGCGACCGTGCGAGGAAAGACCACCAGCTATTTATTGATGCGTTCCGCAATGGTCGTATTGAAGGCTTGTCCTCTTAGAAGAGTTAAGATAAAGTCTTATTGGTGTTGTCTTGGGGTGCTTCCTGCTGTTTTGTACATTTCATCATTATAGTCTGTGGGACCCAAGTATGATCCCAGAGAAATTCTGAATCGAAAGGAGCTGTCACAACCGTACGGCAAAAACGCATTGATTTATACTTCACCTTGAGATGCAATCTTCCGCCATGCATCATCTTCCCAATTCGTCGATCAGCCAAGGTATTGTCCATACTCACTATCGTCGCCATTGACGAGATCTGGCGAGCATTACTGGTGCAATATCGTATAGGAAGCCAGAGAGCACAAGATGAGCAGGCTTGAACATGTATAAGCTATATCCACTTGTCTAATAGTATTTCACTTTTTGACACGAGCCGCTTTTGCATGCTGTTCTATCATCAACCAGGCCATGCAGTCATTCGTTATATGTAATCATCATCATCAGCAGCGCCACCAGCGCCTACGCTCAACACAGTCAACAATCAACCCCGCGAAATACTGAAACCTCGAGTCAAGATCTAAGCCTTGACAAGGAGAGAGACACCAGTCATCTCCTTGGGCTGGTCGAGACCCATGACCTCAAGAACGGTAGGAGCGACGTCACCGAGGACGCCCTCGGTCTTCTTGAGCGAGTAGCCCTCGGGGGCGTTGGCCATGACGAAGGGGACCTTGTTGAGAGTGTGGGAGGTCTTGGGGCCCTTCTGCTCGTTGAGCATCTCCTCGGCGTTGCTGTGAACAGTCAGTATAGTGAGCGATCGAAGCGAAATATAAATTGTGCAATCTTACCCGTGATCGGAGGTGATGAACAGAGTGTAGCCGTTGGCCTTGCAGGCCTCGTACACCTTGCCAATGGCCTTGTCGGTCTCAGAGACAGCCTCGACGGCGGCCTCGTACACACCAGTGTGGCCGACCATGTCAGGAGGGGCGAAGTTGTTCATGACCAGTTCGTACTTGCCCTCAGCAATGCGCTCAGCCATCTTCTCGGCGACAGCCATGGCGGACATCTTGGGCTGCTTGTCGTAAGTAGCGACCTTGGGCGAAGGGATCATGTCGCGGTCCTCGCCGTCGTACTGAACTTCCTGGCCACCGTTGAAGAAGAAGGTGACGTGGGCGTACTTCTCGGTCTCGGCGATGTGAGACTGCTTGATGCCCTTCTGGGACAGCCAATCGGCAAGGACGTTGTCCATGACCTGAGGAGCGAAGGCGACGGGGAAGTTGAAGTCGGTCTTGTAGCGGGTCATGGTGGTAAGGTCGATGTTCTTGGGGTAGGGGAAGTCGGGCTTGGGGCTACGGTCCTGGTCACCGAGGAGCTGGGTGATCTCGCGGACACGGTCGGAACGGTAGTTGAAGAAGAAGACGGTGTCGTTGTCCTGAATGCGGGCCTCCTTGCCGTTGACGATAATGGGCTTGATGAACTCGTCAGTCTCGCCAGCCTCGTAACGCTTGGCGAAAAGGGCGACAGGGTCGTCGGTCTCCTCTCCCTCGCCGGTGACAAGACCCTTCATGCCGAGCTCGACGCGGTCCCAGCGCTTGTCACGGTCCATGATGTAGTAACGTCCAACGATGGTCGCGACCTTGCCAAGACCAATCTCCTTGGTGAAAGCAAGCAGGTCCTCCAAGTGTCCCTTGCCGCTCTTAGGGTCGCAGTCACGACCATCACCGAAGAAGTGGATGTAGACCTCGGGCACCTTCATCTCCTTTGCGACCTTCAGGAGCGACTTCAGGTGGTTGATGTGCGAGTGCACACCACCGTCTGACACGAGACCGCAAAGGTGCAGTCTGCCGTTGCCCTCCTGGGCGCGCTTGAAGCTCCTGATCACATTCTCGACCTTGTTCATCTCGCCATCCTTGATGGTCTTGTCGATGCGGACAACGTCCTGCCACACTATCCTGCCGGCGCCAATGTTCAAGTGACCGACCTCGGAGTTACCCATGAGGCCCTCGGGAAGACCGACGGCGAGGGAGGAAGCGTCGATCTCGGTGTAGCCCTGAGCGACCTTGCTGCCGTCCTTGGCGAACTCGTCCATCCAGGGAGTCTCAGCATTGAGAATGGCGTTGCCCTCAGGCGGGCTCGTGGCGGAGGGGATTCCCCATCCGTCGATACAGATAAGGGCGACTTTCTGGTTGACCATGGTGTGTGTAGCTTTGGGATGGTCAGCAACGGTTGCTCAGGGCATCGGACAGCTATCTAAGGAAACACTCACTCAATGTATGTTGATGCTTACAAGACCAAATCTATGGGAAGTGAATCAACGGAGTCGCGGGGCAGGGCAAAAATGTTGAACCCCGCCAAACGCGCCAGACATCATCGACGCTCGGCCGCTGCGGGAGAGCGTCACACCGATAGCCTCCATCTTCCATCTACAAGTATTGGCCGCAGACCACCGACGCGACCGATTGGCGCTTGAACATAGCTTTTCCCGAGGTCGTATGTCAAGTTGTAAGTGAGGTTACGCAGACGCGCATCCTAGCTTTCTGCCTACGCGAGAACAATCCGGAACAGCCCACCAGCTTCGCACGAATCGCTCCCGTCTTGCTCCGAGTCGCAGCCAGCGCAATACAAACACAATCACCACAGCGCAATCAAGCCCAGTATAGCACTCATGGCTCTCACACAGTCATTCGGCACGTCTGCCACCGACACATCCCGGCCTGGCTCGCAATCGCGACCAGAACCCGCCCAACTTCCTCCACCGCAGACCTTCGACATCCTGCCACCACTGCACGAGGTCCTGGCGCGTATAGATCATGCACCGAAAGACCCAATGCAAGCTGCCACAAGCGCAGATGATGTAGTGACCTACTCCGAGCCTCAACCACTGGAACCGAAGGACCTACCCGCTGAGGTGAACGCGATCAAGTCGAAGATACGCAAAGCATTACGCGAGTTGGAGAAGCTACCGGATATGGATCGTACGGTCGAAGAGCAAGAAGCTGAAATAAAGAAGCTTGAATCGAGAGCAGCGAAACAGAACGAGGTTCTGCAAAGATTGGGCAGTGTTGCTAGCAGAAAGATGCGCTGAAGACCATACTTTCCTACACTATTGTATAGGCATGGTAAGCAAAATACAAGCATCAGCTGGGCACACAGATGCGTGCATGACGGCAGAATCCATGTTCTTAAAGACCAAGCTCTCATGCTCATATGTACCTGGATATACAATGGGCGAGGCAAGCTTGAAGGCATTCATCCTTTCCGCTGCAATTCCGCAGAGCATGCCGGCAAAAGCTCTCCAGACCGGAAACCTTCCGGACTCGGTCCGTGTTCAGTAGTCAAGCACAGAATTTGAGATGGAGCAAGCTGTCTACCAGTGCAGCGTTCTCGGAAAGGTTCATGGGCAGCATCTACATGCGCTGGAGTTGCTGCGCCATAAAAGAAGAGCAGTCCGGTGACAAATTGACTTGAACTCCAGCCTGGCAACACTAAATTGTTGCTCTCACCACACTGCAGGCACATCTTATTCTTTCGATCAACGGCAAGCCAGAACACGACCTCGGTCTCGACTCTCGCCTATCTGCCGAAGTATTTGCCTGTCATATGCGCTTACCCATGTTGATCTGCGCCACATGGCGAGTTTCGGCTAGGCGAATGCGGGGATACCACACGGTGAATCTGGGGTAACAGCACGAGGCTGATGATAGGACGCCGTGGAGAATAGAGAGTCCTGTTCATCTGCGGGGAGAAAAGCGGCAACGATCTTTGGCGCCTGGGCATCGTTATCAGGAAGCCTTTAAATAATCAGGACGTTCCTAGGTAGTCTGTTCGAGGAGCACAACCACCAAGCTTTACTTCTTCTATCAACTTTCTCATCACTTGTTCGATATCCTTGGATTTGTCGCCGGCACGATGGATTCCCACGTGGCCGACGATAAGCTGAAGGAGATGCACGTGGAAGATGCAACTGTCAAAGCCAATCGCGATGCTCTGGACTACGAGATCGACCCTGCGGCTGAGAAGAAGCTCCTGCGCAAAGTCGATCTGCACGTCGTCCCTATATTGTGGTTCTTGTTCATGTATGCAGCTTCCTGTAAATACTCATCCATGTGTGGCTGCTGATCAACACCATTCAGGCTTGCCTTCCTGGACAGGACGAACATTGGTATGAATCACTGTTCTTGGGACATGCGTCCCGTATCAGTTGAGGCTGACGAAGTGCACAGGCAATGCAAGAATCCAGGGCATGACCGAGGATCTCAACATGATAGGCGATGACTACAACATAGCACTCTTCACATTCTTCATCACGTACATCTTGTTCGAGGTATGTCCGTCAACTAAAAACCCAAGTCATGCGGGAAGCAAGTGGATGTGACAATCATGCTTGCTGGCACCAACCTACCGTGAAAAAAAAAAGCAGGAGGCATACGTCACGGCCGCTTCTTCAATGCTAACACTGGTGCTACACCTCAGGTCCCAAGCAACATCATCCTCAAAAAGGTAGCGCCTTCGACATGGCTGTCAGCCATCATGCTCCTGTGGGGCATCGCCACTATTGGCCAAGGTTTAATCACGAATCAGCCTGGACTCATAGCCATGAGACTTTTACTCGGACTTTTTGAAGCAGGATTCTTCCCTGGGTGTATCTATTTAATCTCGATGTATTACAAACGCTATGAACTTCAATGGCGCTTGAACTTGTTCTTCTGCGGTGCCATCTTGGCCGGAGCCTTCAGCGGTCTGCTTGCTTACGCTATTGCTAACCTGGATGGTTTGGGCGGCTACGGTGGCTGGAGATGGATCTTTATCATGTGAGTTTGTGGTCAAACCGTCCTGTAATGGAAGTCGAACTGACACATCCACAGCGAAGGCATCATCACTTGCGGTGTAGCCGTCGCCTCGAAATGGCTGATCCCGGACTGGCCTGAGACGGCGAAGTTCCTCAATGAAGACGAGCGACGACTATTGATCGCTCGCCTGAGTGCAGACGTGGCAGACGCAAAAATGAACCGCCTTGATGGCCCAGCTCGCAAACGCGTCTTCGGAGATTGGAAAATGTACTGCGGCGTGATCATGTATCTCGGCATCGTCAACACGGGCTACGCCACCAGCTTCTTCACGCCGACCATCATTCGCGATCTCGGCTACACTGCCCAGGCAGCACAAGTGCGCAGCATTCCAGTATTCGTGGTCGCTACTGTGGTCTCTTTGGCCGTAGCGTGGTGCGCAGACCGTCTCCGCCACAGGTTCGCCTTCTGCATCCTTGGGATCTGCACCGCTTCAGTTGGCTACATCATCCTCTTGTGTCAGGACTCCGTCCCTGTCGGCGTCCGCTACTTCGCCATCTTCGTCATCGTCAGCGGCGGTTACATTTGCCAGCCCGTGACGCTTGCATGGATCCAGAACAACATGACAGGTCACTACAAGCGGTCGATCTCGAGCGCGATGATGGTAGGCTTTGGAAATTGCGGCGGCATCATTGCGAGCAACATCTTCATCACCAAACAGGCACCGCACTATACTGTTGGCTATGGTACGAGCTTGGGTCTCTTGTGGATGTGCGCGGCGGCTTGTGTGGTGCTGCTGTTCGGTGTGCGAGCTGAGAACAAGAAGAGAGATCGTGGAGAGAGAGATTGGAGGCTGGATACTGCTGATGCGGACAATCTGGGAGACGACCACCCGCACTTCAGGTTCACTTACTAGATTCTTGGTCGGGGGAGCGTGCAATGACCATCTCCCGGAGTCTTTTGTGCATTTCCTTTGCAACCGACAAACATTCCCACAACTCTGCGAAGTACCAATGCGGGATTTGTTTCAACGCAGACACTTTTGATAATATCATTCAAGATCCCGAATGCACTGCTTTATACATTCACATTACCAGTAACACTTGGAACCTCGTTGCCCCGGCCGGCTGAACCCCAGTTCCCTACAAGGTCATCACAGTCGAGGCCCAGCCCTAGAGTGGACGTACCGAGCGGCCGTACGCTGCAAGACAGTTCGAGCTTGCGAACGCACCTCTTCCACAATCTCAGCAGCAGGCTTCACACCGCGAATCATTCCCACGCCCGTTCCAGCATAAGTAACCATCCTCCCATGAGGTCCCCAAGCCTCATCTCCTTTCGCTACCTCTTCTTTATACCGAGCAACATTATCTTCATCACACATCCCAGCCCTCTCATCCTCATGCCCTCGATTCACAGCAGCCCGCCCATCATACCAACCAGGCCACCCCTTCGTCTCCTTCAACCGATCGCAAAGCGTAGACCTCGTCGTCGACACCCCACCGTCCGTCAGACGGACAATCTCCCTCTTCCACCCCTGCGGAATCCCCGCTTCGGTCGCAGCCAAAAACCTCGTCCCCATGACCACTCCCGAAGCTCCCAGCGCCAACGCACCCGCGACACCACGACCCTCAGTGATCCCACCCGCCGCAAGAATCGGGACATCACGCCGCTCCAGCGAAACGAGCAAATCCACCACCTCAGGCACAAGAGCCATCACGCTCGCCGAGCGCGCCAGTCCATGCCCTCCAGCATCCGACCCTTGGACGACAAGGACGTCCGGCTCAGCCAGCTCGACGGCCATTCGCGCTTCGGCGACAGAGCCGACTTGCACCCAGATCTGCGTCTTGCGCGCGGTCGCTCTGCGAATCTCGCGAGCCCATGTGGCGATGTGCGCGGACTCGTTGGGGGCGAAGAGCCATGCTACAGCAGGCGTGTATTTCTCGAAAGCCCTCGTTGCGACGTCTAGCTGGCAGTTCCAGAGCTGGAAACCCACGCCGACAGGTATGATGCCTTTGCTCACTTTTGCTTGCAGGGAAGCGGATTGGGTGAGTTCGGCGGTCTGGCGGAGGGTAGTCTCGAGGGTGTCAGCTTTTGTGACGCCAGGGAGGAATCCTAGACCGCCTGCTTTGGTTACGTTGGCGGCGAGAGTTGGGGTGGCGGCTCCCAGCATTGGTGCTGAGACTATGATTGGTGGGACGAGCCATGGGTTGAGTTTGGTGAGGATGTGGGCCATTGTTGTTGTCGGTGTTGTTTGGTAATAAGCAGTGTTGTGCGATCGTTAGGATGGGTGGATTGTATCACATCGAATTGTTCGAACGAGGTCATCATCTATGACTTTACATTGTTATGTATATTGCGGGGTCGAAACGGTCCAATGGATGGACTATCATGTGAATGTCACTATGTCCGCATTTCTCCGATGTGTACGCGAGGAGATGTTACTTCCACGGCGATTTGATGAAATAAGCCTCCGACTTCATATTTAGAGCATCACCGATCTCAGTGGTTGTTGTCGCTGACTAAGATCTCATGTGAAGAGGAGCTCACCAGCTTGCATCCACCTCTCGCGCCTGCACAATCTCAGCCCTGTACCGTCGCAACTCGAGATTAACGGCTCCAACATGGTCGTCTCACGTCGTTTTGCCTAGGGATCTATCTCATTTGGCTGGTGAGATGAGCATGGTATCAGGCACTAGTCGGGCCTCATTCGCAAAGCCTGGGCGTTTCACCATTTGCTTCACAATGTTCTAGCGTACTGGCTTGACAGCTTCCATCGATGGGTTCCCCAAAAGAACATGGCGATTGCCAGCAAGATGATCGTGCGAGAAGTCCCATGGAAGAACGCCGATCGGCGTTGCTCTGAAATGGTGGCAAATTGCCTTTCGCCTTGCCAGTCCAGGGAGCCCATGACTCGGTGCAGAATATTGTATGTCTTTTCCTCTGTGACTGCAAGTACCCGAATGTCACTTGAAATAGAAGAGAAACTCTCCAACAGAAGGGAAGAATTCGAAAAGCGCCAGAAATGCCACAAGATGAAATTCTAAGAAGTAAAGAAAATACGAGAGAATATGCTAAACTTTGGTATATTGGGATTTTGAATGTTCATATTCATCATAACAGAACAACCAGGAAAGAAATCGCAAAGACAAACAGGGCGTAGCACAATGTGCCGAACATCGCTCTGTCCGCTCCCGTCACAGAGGTGGCGGCAGAACTGCTGTTGCCTGATGCACTGCCGGTGCCGGTCGCTCCAGCGGTGGTCGATGCAGTCACGCTCGAGGGCGCATCGGCCCAGGGCATGGTGGTGACGGAGTGCATCACAGTCAGCTGGCCGTCGGAAGCAGTGGCTGTGATGGTGGTGGATTGGACGTAGACTTCTTCGAGCCCGACGTCGCTTTCGCCTTGGATGCCGCAGAGGGTGGAGCCCTCGAGGGCGGATTTCTTCATGAGTACTACAGGTTCGCCGTCGCTAATCCAGGCTTCGATGCAGCCGCTGTTGGAGACTGTGACGGATTTGCAGGCCATGATGTCAAAGAGCTCATCCCCAGCGGCATAGCCGTGCTTGTTAGTGTCGCAAAGGTCGACTTTGAAGTCGTCGGCGTCGGAGAGTTTGTTATTCAAGACTGTGATGACTTTAGGCTGGCCTTTGCCGCCTTTGGCGAAAGCAATAGTGTTGGCGGCGATGTCGATGGTCTCGCTTTGAGTGGTGAGGTATTCGTTGAAGTTGCGGTTGACGTGGCGGCGGAAGAGATTAAGTTTTGCCACGAGCTTGTAGAGGACAGCGTCTTGGTCGTACTTGTATTCCCAGAGTGCTGCACGGTTGGTGTAGGGCTCGGTGCCACCGTCGAGGTGCTGCTCCTGGCCATAGTAGATGACGGGAATGCCGTCGTGGGTCATGAGATATGTGACCATGTTTGCAGCGGCTGCCATATCTTCGGTCAAATTGGCGAAACGGACCACATCGTGGTTCTATCAAATTGTTAGTCTCTCTAAACTGCTAGTCGATGCTCTTCTATTTTCTTACCTCTCCGAAGCTACCAATCACTGTCGGATCCGCACATTGGTCGGCAATATTTTGAATGGTGTCGGCAAGAGTCTGGAAGTTGCCCGCTGGGCCTTGCAAGGCGTACCTGAGCGGGAAGTAGACAGGGTAGTTGAGGAAACTGCCAATTGTCTTGGAGTAGGGGCAAGCGAGGTCGACTGATTCCGTGTACGTCTCGCTTGTGGCGAAAACACCCGCATCCTCCATGAACCCGGTAAAGAATGCCGAGGGTACGTTCAAGGCGGCATCGATACGGAGGCCGTCAATACCGTACTTCCAGATTTGGTTCTTGATCCAGAGACCCAGCATCTGCTGCACTTCCTCACTTTCAGAGTCGAGATCCGCCAGGAGGGTACCTTCTCCACCGAGCCAGCAATCCTGGAGGTTTTCCATATCTTTGTCGGAGTAGCCGTTTTTGCAGTAAGGGTGGTAGTACTTCTTGTCATTAAAAGGATGCATGATAGAATAGTCGAGATCGTCGGTGTAAGGTCCAGGCAGTGCCATGTGGTTGACCACGATATCCAGCATGATAAGCATTCCCCGCTTGTGAATTTCGGAGATGAGTAAGTTGAGCTGCTCCTCCGATCCAAATGAAGGGTTGAGAGCGTAAAGACTCTGTTGCCAGTAACCAGGATAAGCCTCGCCATCGGAGGTCCAGTCTGGCATTTGTGCCACAATAGGTGAAATCCAGATGGCGTCGAAATTCATGTTTTGAATGTAATCCAGCTGGTCGTAGATGCCCATCCACGTGCCGCCACAATGTAAACCGCTGTCCAGTTTAGTCTTGTCACAAGGCGGCACATTTTGGCCATCCTGGATGGCAAAGCGGTCGGTCAGGACCTGGTAGATGGTCCGGTTTCGCCAGCCGTTGGCGTCCATGGCGGAGACGAGGCACGGCAGGAGAGCCTGCAGCGCCAGCGAGCGCAAAATCCAAGGAAAGAAAGCCATCTCTGCCGAGAGTCGAGCAGGGCGGCGGAGGCGGAATGCGAGGCCAAGAGAAGGGAAGAATAGCTAGGACGAAGAAAAGAGCGACGGTGGTGAGCAGAGCAGAGGTGAGGTCTGAGGATGATGGCTAAAGAGGGAAAGACAGCAAATTGACGTGTATCACGGTATCCGCGCCTACCTTGCAACACTTAGCTCGCTGCCGGCGTGCGACCAGCGAGCGACGCCCTTGAGGCGAGTTGGAGATGACGGCAGGGCCAGCACCACGGACCCGTATCTGGCAGACACACGCGCGGAACGGCGGCATCGGCACCCACTCAGTGCCACTTCCCCTGGTCGCTGTCTCGGCGAGAGGCACCAGGGGCGGCGCTCGACAGGATTCATGACTTGCCCAGCGCCTGCGCCCACCGAGCCGCCCGACAAATCCGCGCACAGCGGCCCATCCAGTGCTCGCCCGCCCGGCCTCTCCCTGCGTGCCCTGCGCCGGCGGCCTCCAAGGAAGATTTGGAGAATGCCCACAGAACGCGCTCGGGCCGCCGCCGAACCCACCGCAATATCTCGTATTTTAATGATTTGCTGACGCGGTCGGCCCAGCGACTCTGCGGCATCGATGATGCCCGCGCCAATTGCAATTGCCATGCGGACAGCCGTTGAAAGGGGTCCCCCCCAAGTCTCCTTGGTCGAGCTTAAGCACTGCAAGGCCAACGCCTGTCCCATCGCCAGTCCATGTCGCCCATACGCTTGACCGCGCTTGACTGCGCCTTCGTGCCCGTCCTATGGTCTCGCCTACTCCCGCCGCCTCCCTCGTGCTACCCGTGGCCACAAATGAGTCTGGCGTGCACTTGGCAAAGCGTGATTTGACTTCATGCTGCCCTGCCCTAGCTGGTTGAGTGCGGAGATGCGGAAATATTTTCGATTTATTTTTGGCGGCCATGCAGCCTTAGTCTGATCGTGCGCGCGCGCCGTCACGGCAGGCTTCTGCATGCAAAATGCTCACCCATCCCTGTGTCTGAATTATTGTCAATCCTGTTCGGCTGCTGCAGATTCGACCAACGGGGCCAACGGCCGTCATGTGAAGTCACACGACGTGTCTCAAATCATCTTTCTCGTATACCTATATAACTCGTCTCAGCCTACGTATGCCTTCTTCAGATGCTTTTCGCTACACGACTGGCTTGCGCACCATCGAGACATCGCGCGACCAATAGCTGGCCGCTTGCCCGTGACGCGTCAAAGACCTCGTAAAGTCAACTTGCGCCTCGTCCCCATCATCTCCTGCTCACTCATGCAAGCCGGTTCAATATTTCGTTGCCGTACTTCCAGCAGTAACATCGCAAACATCCGACCACGACTCTCGATTCAGGCATTCAAATCTCTTAGCGACTCGTATCATGAATCTCTGCAGATTTGTTTGGTACTGGAAAGGGAACGGCCGGAGCCGAATCATCCGTCTTGCCACTAGACGTTTGTGACCAGCTCGAATTCACGGAGTCGTGCCCGGTCATGACAGCAAACTGGCCTCCAGGTTTCGCAGCCTTCTAACGGTCTTGTTTATGAGGTCACACGGTGACAGCGAATGGTTAGAAAACTGAAGGTGATATCCTCAAGAATCGCAGACCGTGTTTGTGGCATAGTTGAGATCCAAGACCATCAGCACATTTCTGATCAACAATGTCTCGCCGATTTATCCGACGGACAACGCGGTCCTCGGTTCACGCGTCTACACGTTGCAGCACCTCCTGAGCATATATCGCCCGATACAATCGCTCGACGCTTCACGCGACTCTAATCGTGGCTTGCAGTGTCCGCACTAGGAATGCAGCATATCGAAGATGAAGACCAAGCCCACTAGGTAGGTACATGTATTTGAACAAGACGATGGCCTGTGGGGCGGGACTTCGTGAGTGCTTCAACCATGATTGGCGTTGCTGAAGTTGCTACGAGAAGGCGGCATACGCTTAGCAACGTCAATTGAACATAGGTAGGCAAAGAGGCAACGACCAAGAAGTCAAGAAGCACATCAATCAAGCTCATCAAAAGTCGCAAAAAAACTGTGTTTCATTGCATTCATGCTATCATAGGGCAAGTACTCAGGTAAGTGAAACCCCACAAAAGAAAAACTCCAGGATGTCTGCATAGCAGGGTGTTGTCATGGTAATCGTCTCCCGAAAGCTCCCGGGCGAGCACCCAAGTCCACCAGCAACGCGAAGCCAAAAAGAACCGCCATCAAGTGAATGAAAACAAAGTTAGGGGAAAGAAAGGGAAAGATGATGGATGAGTAACTGGCTACTTCTTGCCGTCGGCAGCAGCTGCAGGAGCAGGAGCCGGCGTCGGGCAAGGAGCAGCAGCAGGAGCACTGGCAGCCTTTGCAGGCTCAGCAGCCTTCGGAGGGTCGGCGGGCTTGCTGTCGTGCTTATCATCGGTCTTTGGTTTGTCGTCTTTGTGTTCGTCGGGCTTGGTGTCGTGAGCGTGATGGTGGTGATGGAAGAAGCTGCTGTGGTCTTTGTGCACGTGGGGCCGGTCGGTGTGACCTGGGATGCTCTACTTCTCCATGCCGACGGCGTGCTTGGCCTTGTCGAGGAGGGACTCGTCACCGGTGTGGGTGGCCGAGGTACCGGTGGAAGAGGTGTGGGCGTCCTTCTCGCGGGAGACCTTGTCGGTGGCGGACTGGGTGGTGGACTTCTGGGAGTCCGGGACGACGTCGCTGCGAGCGGAGGATGTTAGTTTGATGGCTGTGGATTGGGGAGCGATGGGGCATGTTGACGTACCGCTGGACCTTGTCACTGACGCCGGTGACAGACTCCTTGATCTGCTCGGTAGTCGACTTGGAGTTGTCGGGAGTGACCTTGTCGGCGACCTCTGTGAGTTGTGTCAGTGAAGAGCGTTTGGAGGTCGAGGATGGGCGGGAGACGTACTGTCGTGGAGGTCCTTGCGGTTGGCGTCAGACATGTTGACGGTTCGATTGATGTTCTTTTGGTTTGTGGGTGGAATGGGTGGAATGAGTGTTTGCAGTTGTGCTTGGGTTGGTGGTTTGCAGAGGAATGGTTCGAGTGTGATTAGTGTGAGCGTTTGTGTTGTAGAAGAGGAGAGAAGGTCTGGAGGGAAGAAGAAGGCGGTTTTGTTTACGTTGGACATGTGACACCAGCAGGCACCCACGACGACTTGTGTCGTCACCGTTCAACTGAGGAAGGCTCGTGGTTGCTGTTCTGACCTCATATGGAAGTCACTCACTGCACTGTTGCTGAAGGCAGTCGCTGCATGTGACCAAATTCACCCCGTTGATAGCCGCCTGGCCGTAAGTAACTGCGTTCCACAGCAGGATCAATGAGGCCACGTCCAGACATGTACAGATGTCCAGCGACAAAGGCTGCAGCATGCATATCCCTCGAGTCTGCTCAGATGGGGAAAGCTTTCAGAGATTCGCATCAATCACAAGCAGGATTTCCACTACGTACAAGGTAACACCAACGATTTACTCGCGATAGCGATTCACTTGGCTCGTTTATGCAGCTATTCTGTGCTCACTGCCTGCTGATACCACGAGCCAAACGATCTATCAATGGTCTCTCGACTTATTAAGGTGAGAGTCAATGGCACCGCTGCCATTAGTAGTCGAATCTACACTTGTATTTAAGTCGTGCCACGCGCGACAACTTCAGCTTTCGTATTGTGCGTGTCGAGAACGCTTGTGAGCATGTGCGAAAGACGTCTCACAAACGTCGATTGCAAGCTAAGTCGAGAGTTGATTACTATCTTATCTAATTGAGAGTCGTAATGATTTGCAATGTTACATGGTTTTATGATACAATGATGGCCGTGGCAACAATCCGTCAAGATCCTCACTACCTCGCGCCAATCGGGGAATTTCTGTTCTTTTCAACGTGAATCTCCATCTCCTCTTCCACCTGGGACTTCAAAAACAACCATACGATTGCTTTACTCGACAAAGTCCTTGACCTTCTTCAACCAGCCAAGGTACTCCTTCTGCTCCTTGGAGTCGATGTATTCAGGAATGAACACAGCAAGGTCGGTGTCGACACCACGCTCGTTGAGGTAGTTCTCGAGGAGAGCCTGGAGGTCCTCGTCGAGTTGAGGGAAGGGAGGGCCGGAGTACATCTTCTCGGAGGTGAGGGGCTCATCGGCGATCTGAGCCTCGGGGAGGTCGGCGGAGGGGAGGTGGGTGACGGACTGGACCTGGAAGGCACCGCTGTCGGAAACGAGGTTGATGCGGAGTGCGCCAGAGTTCTTCTTGCCGGGTTTGGAGATGAGAACGTTGACGTTGGCGGGGAATGCGGGCTCGGCGTCGTCCTGGGAGTCATTGTTAGCACTAAAGCTTCATTGGGGAGCTTCTATCATCGTCTTACCTCCTCGTCCCTCAGACCCTCGCGGTCAGCAGGCGCAACGTTGTCCTCGGGTGCAACCTTGAAGTTGCCATCGCGGCTGTTGCCCTGGTTGATGGCACCCTTGGTGTGGGCGCCGCCGCTCTGACCCTCGTAGTCCATCTCGTCATCCATAAGAGCCTCGTCAGACTCGTCGTGCTCGGGGTAGGGGTTGTTGAAGTCGGCGATGGTGAAGCGGACCTCGATCAGCTCATCCTCGAACTTGCGGCTGAGCTTGACGATCTGCTCGCCATCGACGTCGTGCAATTGCCAGTCGGTCCTGGAGAGGAAGTTCTGGACGTTGCTGTCGGATGCGGTCTGGATGGTGTCGGCGTTCTCGGTCTCAAGCTGGAGCTCAGAGGTGAGCTTGGCAGCGAGCTCCTGGGCAGAGGCGTCAAAGGTCGGACGGGATGTGCTGAAGGCAGCAGTGAGAGCGCGGGGAGTCTGAGTCTTGATGCAGCTGGTGAAGGCCGGGCGGATCGAGGCGCGGGAAGAGGATGCTGTGAGGCGGGCAGCAGCTCTAGGCGCAGAGCGGGCCAGGGCGCGGAACGAGTGCATTGTGATGGTGATAGTGGAGCTTATTCGGCGAATATGCTGTGGGTGTATTAGAAAGATTAAGTGCAATAGTACAGAGTGTGGAATGGATAAAACAATTGGTGAAGCGGATTGCTGTCGATGGACTGGAGATGTTTTCACGGTGACATAACTTCACATGCGAGGAGAAACCCTGAGACTTGAGACGGCTCGAGCTTGTTGCGCTCATCGGAGGTCATGCCCTTGGCGCTCGCCGGAAAACCAATTGACTCAGGCCTGCGAATGTGATATCTCCCACCACATCTTTTCAACACACGTAAAATTTCCTTGGAGCGTTCGCATACTGTTGAATCATCGTTCTCTCAATTCATACCGCCAGGGACCAACGCTGACGCTCCCCAACGATGGCATCAACAACATCCGTTCCGGTGCCGAACATCGGCGTGAAGACACAACCACCTGCAAAGAAAGAGAAGCCAAACCCTCTACGTAGTATTATCGCCGGTTCAAGTGCCGGTGCCGTCGAAATCGCCATTACCTACCCCGCCGAGTTTGCCAAAACGCGCACTCAACTCAACTCGCGCCTCGCTGCTGGTCAAAAACTCCCATTCCCGCCGTTCGGAAAGCAATGGTACGCCGGTTGCACCACTTTGATCATTGGAAACAGCATCAAGGCTGGTGTAAGATTCGTGGCTTTCGATCAGTACAAGCGCATGCTGGGCAATGAGGACGGAACAATCAGTGGACCCATGACAGTCGTCTCTGGTTTCCTTGCCGGCGCAACTGAGAGCTTGCTTGCTGTAACACCGTTCGAGAGCATAAAGACACAATTGATCGATGATCGCAAGCAAGCGAACCCCAGGATGAGGGGTTTCTTGCACGGCTCAGGAATCATCGCAAGGGAGCAGGGCATCAAGGGTTTCTTCAAGGGCTTCGTGCCAACCACGGCTCGTCAGGCTGCAAACTCCGCCGTACGATTCAGTGCATACACATCTCTCAAGCAGGCTGCACAGTCATACGTTGCTCCCGGCGAGAAGCTAGGAACTCTTTCTACCTTCGCCATCGGTGGTGCAGCCGGTGTGATCACTGTCTACGCGACTCAGCCCATCGACACCGTCAAGACGCGTATGCAAAGTCTCGACGCCAAGGGAATGTACAAGAACAGCATCGACTGTGCAATGAAGATCTTCAGGGAAGAGGGTGTCTTCAAACTTTGGAGCGGAGCAATGCCCAGATTGGGTAGACTGATCTTCAGTGGTGGCATTGTGTTCACCATGTACGAGAAGACAATGGAACTGCTGGATCAGATTGACCCAGAGAAGAAGTACATCTGAGTCCGGAATCCCTACTGAAGTCGGAACAAGTACGGCTAAGTGAGGCTAACGTGCACAAGACGTGCACCAAAGAGTGCAGACTGCTGCCCGATGAATGGCAAGATGTTGCGCCGCTGACGATGCGCTTGGAAAATTCAACCGCGAAAGGCCTTAGGATTTCGGGCAAGGACTCCATCTCTCTGCCAGCTTGCTCCAACGAAGTATTGGACCGTCCGGCTCACGACTGTGGCGGCCACGAAAGAAATATGTGCGCTGAACGATCATGTGGTAGGCGCAATGGCAGTCGAGATGCGGTTTTCTCCAATGGCTGCACGTATAGTCGATCGCCAGGGAGATTGACAGTGAGGCCACGGCCGGTCGCGAAAGCGCAATTCAAGCCCTTTCTGATGAACATTGGTCTCGCAGCTGAGCGAGTAGATGTACTTCGTGTTGCGATCGAGAATGTGTGCGCTGCCTCAGCTTCGCATAGCGGAATATGGATAGCTGCCTGGAAAATGATTATCATGTGCATGCAGATACACCGTAGAGACTCCGGAGACAGCAGACATGGGTATACACAACGCGATGAACGGAGCTACAATGAACATATGCTCGTCTTTCCTTCACTTCGGTCGTGCGTACTGCAGGCTTCCCCATGGAGACTCCAAGATCTCCCCGCATGGAAGCCAAGGCGGCTGCACAGTTTCCACCAATCCACAATTGCAAACAATGAACTATACCATCACGTGTAGCGTGCAGCTCATGCAGGTACAGCGCCCAGTAATCTAGAGAAAATATTCGGAGCCCACTTTTGGGTATCGGACAATCCAGCTGCCGACATTCTATAGCTTTCACAGCTCTGTTCGCACATTGATGTGCAGAATACCAAGACCGTAGGGCGCCATTGGCGATGCTAGGACATTTCGCCGTCTTGGTAAAAACGTCAATGAGCTGCAATGTTGTGGTTGTGTGCAGCAATTGAGGAGATGGTCGGGGTCGACATGCAAAATATGCTCCGTGGCTCACCTGCTCGATTATATAAAGCTCACGCTTCCGATTCACGTCTTCCTACGGCTCCAATACGACCGTATCACTCGACCAGCCGCCAACATGAAGGTCACCGCCGTTCTGTTCAGCTACCTGGCTTTGGCCTCTGCCTTCGCCCTCCCCTCTGAGGACGTCCCTGGTCAAGAAAAGCACCCTTCCAGCAAATTCGGTAGCTACGATCTCGTGGGCTATGCAAAAGAGAATCCCATTGGCAAGACAACTGGTGGCGAGAAAGGAGAAGTAGTCACAGTCAAAGATGGCGCTGCATTGATCGCTGCTGCCACTGGCACGACACCTCGCACCATCTACGTCGAAGGTCGCATCGATCTCCCCACTCGCCTGCGTGTCGGCAGCAATAAGTCCATCCTTGGTGTGGGAGACACTGCAGAGATCCGCGAGAGGGGCATCACCGTCATAAACGCGACCAATGTGATCATTCGTAATCTCGCTATCCGCTTCATCGTCGACAACGACGGTATCACCATTCAGAACAGCACCCGCATTTGGATCGACCATAACGAATTTGAATCCGAGTTCTCTCAAGAGCTTGGCCCAGACTACTATGACGGCCAACTCGATACTGTCCGCGGCAGCGATTGGATCACAATCTCCTGGAACTACTTCCATGACCACTGGAAGAGCAACTTGATCGGCAACTCAGACGTACTGCGCGATGTGGATTTCGGCAAGCTGCATTTGACCTACCACCACAACTACTGGGTAAGGAACTGATACCACAGTCAAGAACATTCTTGACAAGACGCTTACATGTACCTTTCCACAGCGCAACTGCGGCACCCGCGGTCCCTCAGGCCGCTTCGGCCACCAGCATATCTACAACAACCTCTATGTCGACTACAGGTACCAAGCCATCCAAAGTCGCTCCGATAACCAGATGCTCGTCGAGGCCAACGCTTTCTTCGGCAAAACGAGAACCGCTGCTACTACCTACGGTCTTGTTATCCCCGAAGACTCACCCAACACCAGTCCCGAAGGCGACTTTGAGATTGACGGATACATGAACCTCGGCAAGAGTGAGTACTTTGAGGAGCACCAAGGACGCGGAATCATGACTGACGAGAGTGCTGCAGAGAACTACTTCGGTGACGCCGCTGTCAATATTACTAACATTGGCAACTTCACCAAGGCGCCGTATAAGTACAAACTAACGGACTTGTATGAGCTGCCGTTCACCGTTCTTGCTGGTGCTGGTGTTGGCAAGATTTGAAATATTGGAGATTGGACAGAGTAATCTAGCAGGGAGAGATCGATGTAATCAATGACGATTTCACTGATATCCTCTTTTTGTCGCTGCTGCTTTCGATAGGCTGTAGTGAGGTCGCGCGGTTGTCGACCACAGCCTCTTTCGCTGGAGCACCGTCTGAGACACCAGCGTTCCTAGAAAGGCCCGGAAGTTCCATGCCTACCGAAGTCTTTCTTTTAAGTCATACATCGTGGCCATTTACTTACATCTAGGCGTTAAGTGTCAAGTCCCTGATATGTGAATGTCCACGTCCATGTTAGTACATGCCTCATTGTGAGGAGCAGGGTCTTTAAAGTACCTTGCTTGCGCAGATATGTACATGTACCTGTAGCTGCACGTGCGCACTTCAACAGCTATGTATCCAAATGAAGTATCAACATACCACCGAGATACTAGAGAGAACCCGTCAAATCCTTAATGGTGCGTTTGTCTATACTACCAGGCACTGGATCATTATTTTTCGAACGTAGACACCATTGAAAAAATTTAAGCAAAAACTTGTGACGACCAGCTGTAGATAGCCACATGTGGTCCGCATCGAATAGCACCCGCCGAGACAAGCACTTCTGTAAGGCCATGGCCTCCACATGGCCAGGGCGATCCTCCCAGACTAGAACGACTTGCTTATTCTGCGAGTGGTTGTTGTTGGATATCGAGCCAATAATACCCTTCGTCAGTCGGACAAGCACTGTTATCTGAGGATGTCTGGGCATAGCCTTGCCCCGAACGTAGCCAGCAGTAGCCGTTATGTGTCGAGCCGCGCTCTATGCTTGCCATTGGGTGCCGACTCCCGGGGTGTGCTACAGTATCGTACCGAGTTGCTCTAGCGTCTGGGGAGGGTGTGCTCAAGCCTTGGGAGGCGCTGAAACAATCTAGGATATCTGCAGCCTCACGTGCGCGAAGGCTCGTCCGTAGTCAGCCCTGTGAAGTGCGCCACCGCGACTTCAACTTTCTTCAGACATCAAATCACGACATCATGCAAACACCACTATCAGTCTTCAGAGACATGCGATTTCTAGTATCAGCTAATTAGCAGCACGATGTAGCGTCCAAGTGCGATCAGTCCCCAAGGGAATCCTCTGCCATGGCCTTGGTATGTACGCCAAGTCGCCTGGTTGATCACGCCAAACCTCTAATTGCGGAAGAGCAGCACTCGTGAGCGTGCCGCCAACTGCGATCCAAGAAATGCCACGCGACGTTATCTATCATGCCGGTCAACCGCATGTGAGGATTAGGCCGCGGCCTCGCGGTTGCAGATGAGATAAAATGTCAGCTCAGGTAGCGACTTTCTGGCGCGAAATAATCGCGGCGTCCATCTTCTCTCGTACAATACTATCAGGGCCACTGAGCCACTAATACCATGGCCGTCGAGCAAATCAACCCCGTCGAACCCCGCAGAAGCACCGAGATGGATGTCAAGAGTGGTGCTGATGCAATCAACACGACGTCGCTGTCTCGTGAGGGTTCCAACGAGCCCTCTTCCTCGGGCGAAGCACCTCTCGTCAAGCGCAACTGGTACCAACAGCTATGGGACTCTCTCAAGACACCCGGATCTGCGATGCAGATTATTACTGCGGCGCTTATCGCCATTGCAATCGGTCTGGCTGTGTCCACCACTGTCGACAACATCCCGGAGGCAGTTCCTGTGATCCTCGAGATCCCTGGCAGCCTTTGGCTTCGTGCGCTAAGAGCCACTGGTATGGTGTCCCTCTATGTCCAAGATACTCGTCACGACTCATTGCTGATCTTAATCCATAGTTCTGCCTTTGATTGTTGTTGCCATGATCCTCGCAGTCCAGAACCTCATGGCCATGGACAAGGGTGGCGGAAAGCTCGCCCGCTACACCATCTTCTGGTATGTGGGCACGACGATTCTCGCCATCATAATTAGCACCATTCTTGTCGACCTTGTCTGGCGCCCGCTTATGACAGTCGCCGATGGTGCCACTTTGACAATGACCGAAGAAGAAGAGGAGGATGTTGCTGAGAGGGGTGGTATGGCGGCGCACGATGTCATCGTGCAAGTCTTCGAGTCCTTCATTCCGAACAACATCGCTTCAGCGTTGGCAAATGACGAGCTACTGGCTGTCCTCGTATCTGCTATCGTGGTTGGATGCTTGATCAAGGGCCCGGACTCTTCGCTACTTCGTGCTGTCAAAGAGATTGAAAAGATCGTGATGAAGGTCATCACTTTCCTCATCAAGTTGGCACCTATCGGTGTCTTCTTCTTGATCCTTTCTAACCTTTTCACCCTCGATATTGAGGACATCGGTCAGAACCTGGGCGTCCTCGTCGGCGGCTCAATCGTCAACATGGCCATTCACATGTTCGTTGTCCTTGTAAGTTGATTTCGCCTCGATCCATCATAAGATCCTAAGTACACAGACTGACAATCCCAGCCAATCCTCTATTTCATCTTCACCAGGGAAAACTTCTACACGTTCTGGATCAAATGCTCCCGATCCTGGATCACTGCATGGGCCACGGCTTCCTCCGCTGCAACAATGCCAGTCACTCTACAAGTCGCCGAAGAACGCGGGGTCCCCAACACCGTCGCGCAATTCACCATCCCTCTTGGCACGCTCGTCAACATGGATGGAACAGCCATCTACTTCCCCACCGTCGTCGTCTTCCTAGCAGCGACGCAAGGCATGCCACTCAACGCCGGCGATTATGCCATCATCGTCCTCCTCGCCACCCTCTCCTCCATCGCCACAACTCCGATCCCTAGTTCTTCGCTTGTGCTGACGCTCATCATCGCCGAGTCCGTCGGCATTCCCATCACTGGCATGTACGCTGTCGTCGTCGCTATCGACTGGTTCATCGACCGCTTCCGCACCATGGTTAACGTCAGTGGCGATCTGATAGCTTCGAGGATCATGGCGAAATTGACCGGCATCACCGACGAGCATTCTTCGGATTTCGCCCCTGCCGAGTCGGTTCAGCGTGTCATGTCGGATTCTGGTGTCGCTCAGCACAGGCAGAGCAAAGAGATGGTCTAGAGTGGTGTCGTGGTGGTAGCTCTTTCAATACGAGAATGTCTATGGTCGCTCAATTTTTTTGTGCCAATCTAGTGACATGCATCAAAGTTCATCAGCCGGTGAGAAGGTGAAAAGTCCAGGCCCATAATTCTTATGTATTGGGCGGGCATATGTGGTCGTAGAGATACAGATGAGCCATGCCTGCTTTGTCTCACGTTAAGTCGCCGTCATACAATGCTGTAGAAGAAGTACCAAGCATTCGTGGGGATTGCTGCTTGCCCACCCGCTCTTGATATCCAAGAAGAGCTTCGAAGTCGCCTACATAGGAAGAGCCAGACCGCAGGGCACTCAGGCTTAAGATATTCGCGACTGATGGAAGATGTCAGATAGAAGTGAAGATTTTCCTATGTTCAAGGTCAAGTAGCCTCTAAGGTCAAAATTTAAATGAGCAGAGTTGATGAAGAATCCTTATATCCGCGCGCCGTGAACTCCTCGCCACCCGTGATGCAATTCAAAGTACAGTCTTATCGTGAACATCCTGTCATCACGTTAGCGAGTCCGGACATTCAGTTCTCATGGTGAGTGCTTACATCTGCCCCCTGAACTGGGCTTCATGTATTCTGTGTCGTTTTCTTTGTTGTCTGCTCGAGCCTCAGCGATGGCATCTTCCAGGCCCTTTTCTTTCAGTGCCGCCTATATCGTGAAGCATTAGCATCGTGGCGAACGCGATCTGTAGAGGAGCGCTAAGTCATACCGTCAAGCAAGTTTTGTACTGCTTGAATAGTGATTGGCATTCGTCTTCCTTGGCCACGCCGCGGACAAATTCTGGATTCGGTGTTAGAGTCGTCCGATCGAGAGATGATAAGTTCTAGTCTTTGACGAACTCTCGCTATACCACTTGAGGAAGCATGTGTCGTAACGTCTTTCGGTTGACGTTAGCAGGTGCTCAAATACCTATGGAGAATGTGCTTACTCCTTCACTTCATTGCATTCGGGCGCAAATGAGGCAGACATGTCGGATGTGGCTTGCTGTGGTGGAAACGGCCGAGCTTGCAGGAGATACCGCTGAAAGAAGGTGAAATAATACAATGGGGGCAGGACGGGTGACAAGACTATAAGGATGAGTTCAACAAGGACGATGATAAGGTGCTGCAGGAGTCGGGAGTGTTGTGGCGGTAAATGTCCAAATAGGGCAGGAAGAGGCTCGGATTTAAGGTTGAGGGTCCAAGCGTAGGCGCGTTCCAGAAAATGCTGGCTTGCTGCTTTATGCTGTCGCTGACTTCATTGGCGAAAGCGACTCGATCTTCTCCGTATAACCACACTTCACATCTTCGACTACTCTGGTTTACCTTACAGTCGCCGGCGAACGTACTACCGCCGAGACATGCGACACGCCATCTAGGCCCTCATTTGCACGACTACCACAGCAGCATCATACATCGCAAGCTCCACCATGGACGATTTTGCGCGCATTCAAACCTCAATCCAATCCGCCCTCGTCGACACAACTCGCAGCGCCGCCGCGCTCGCTGCTGAGGATCTTCCCTTTCACCGTACCGTCGATCCCTCACTCAGCACTTCCTTGGACACCCAGAATGCGCGGCTTCTCTCTCTTGCGAACCGCCTTCTCGGCTCTGCGACTGCGAACGCGGACAACGTACGTCCGACCCTGCGCGACATCGAGGATGTCGAGAGCAACTGGACCCGCGTCGTTGACGTCGTCGACAGTCTCCTTGAGCGTGCAGATACCGCGCTGGACGAATTCACCGGAGCAGTGAAGAGACTGAGCCCTAGAGAACAGGTAGGATACAGTACAACAATAGTCAGGGAGTGCATGCTGACTGGCAAGAAGACTCCCGTCAATGGAAACAAGCCTACGAAGACTTCGCGCATCTCTGCGGCATTGAGATCGCAGGACATTGAGAAACCACAACTTACCTTCGACAACAAACCTTCCAATTATGAAACTTCGGCGTTCAAGCCGCTTTTGCTGAGCAAGCCTCACGCAAGTGTGGCCCTTGAGACCTCACCGATCGCCACAGATGAAGATTCGCATCAACAGTACGTTGCCCACATTGCCATTCATTCGCGCATCGGCCTGGACCATGTGTCCATGCTGCGATTGAATCACTCACGTGCCTCATTATCCGTAGATACTTACCTTGGTCGCAGATACGCCCATCCCTACCAGCTCGAAATAGAACAATACAACTACCCTTCGACTGTTTACACCCACGCCGAACCGACCATGTACCACCCTTTCGAGTCAACAACTGCGACTTTCGTCGATACTGAAGAAGCCCTGGACGATATGCTGCAAGAGTTGAAGAAAGCCAAGGAGATTGCTATTGATTTGGAACACCATGACCAAAGGTCTTATATTGGCATCGTATGCCTCATGCAAATCAGCACTCGCGATCGTGACTGGATTGTCGACACACTCGTACCCTGGAGACGAAAGCTACAAGTTCTCAACGAAGTGTTCGCAGATCCCACCATCGTCAAGATTATGCATGGCGCGCACATGGATATGATATGGCTGCAGAGAGATCTGGGTCTTTACGTCGTTGGACTCTTCGACACACACCACGCATCACGCGCACTTGGATACCCGGGCGGCAGCTACGCCTTCTTGCTCCAGAAGTTTACTGGTGTGCAAGCACAAAAGCAGTATCAGACTGCAGACTGGCGCATCAGGCCTTTGCCTCAGGAACTGCTTGACTATGCCCGAAGCGATACTCATTATCTCATGTACATCTACGATAACATGCGCAATGAGCTGATTGAAAAATCGGACTTTGCTGTACCTGATCACGAGAAAGATAAGGTCCACGATGTCTGCCAGCGTTCTAAGGAATATGCGCTCCAGCGATACGAATTCCCCATCTACGACGTTGAAAAGGGTCAGGGGGCTGGTGGATGGTACAAGCTTGTCTCACGGACTTCTGCGAACCTGAGCAAACAGGAATTCGCGGTCTTCCGTGGTCTGCACAAGTGGCGTGATGATGTCGCGCGAGAGCAGGACGACAGCGTCAATTACGTGATGCCTAATCACATGATCTTCACACTTGCCCGCGCCATGCCCAGTACTAGAGCAGAATTACTGAGCATTGCGCAACCTGCAACACAGACTGTTCGTCTGCGTGCAGATGAGCTTGTTGCTGCCATCGCAAAGGCGAAGAAGGAAGGCGAGAATGGCCCTGAAATGCTCGAATATTTGGCACAAATCGATCCTGCGCACTTCAAGAAAGCATTGGAGAAAGTTGCAACTCAATCAGCGGCTGGTTTTGAGGGAGTAGCGAAGTACGCCAATAACCATCGCCCTGCACCAACTAGCACCAGCCTTACGACATTGCTCTCCATCCCCCTCAGGAGCACCACGAGCATGTTCTGGGGAGGAAGTCCGCAGCAAACTCGACAAATCTCAACTATCCCTGATGTCAAGCTCAGCGTGCCAATGCCGCCTCTGAACTCTGAAGTATTCTCCGAGACTGCGGCTTCGGAGGCTGCCCAGATGGTGACGCCTTCACCTCCCTCTCCTGAACAGCCACCCGTCGAGGAGCCCGTAGACGACACTTTCATTCTCAAACAACACGGCCGCAGCAAGAAGCGCAAGCTTGACGAATCAGCTTCCGCTCCTGTTGAGTCTGATGCTCTCGCCACCCAGACCGACGAAGTGACCATCGACCCAGCAGCAGACCGTGCGCAACAAAAGGCCGAGCGCAAACGACTAAAGAAGGAAGCCAAGGCCAGACAAGAAGCTGCTGCGCCTGTCGAAGAGGAAGAGGCGTTCGATTACGCTTCAGCTCCTTCGTTCCTCAACCCTCCCAAGAAGAGCATCCAGGAACTCAGAGCTGAGAGGAAGGCCAGCAAGGTCAAGGATCCATACAAGAAGAGTATGGACGCGCCGAAGGGACAAGCTAGGGTGCAGAAGGAAAGGGCAGGCAGGAGTATGACTTTCAAGAAGTGATAGCATTACTGCATTGTAAGATGAGATGGAATTTTGCTCTCTGGAAGAGAAATTTGGGTGAGCTTTGATGTTGCCATGAACCAGCGCAACACTGTATCGGTATTATTGAGAATGGGGACGATAGCGGGGGTTGTGGCGCGGCTATCGCGCTCCTCGTTTGTATCGAGAGCAATATCAACTAAGGAGTAATTCTCGCAGCCCACATTTTGTCAAACGCAATCCTATACCTTTCGATCGGATTGCTGCTCTCCGTGAAAGTAAGATCCTTCCTTCCACTCAATCAAAGTCCCCCCTAATCGGAGTACTCATCACAGCATCCACGAATCCAGACCCCATCGCTTCCAAGGCTCCATCTTCCAATTCTCTCCTCAACACCTACCCTTTCCTTCCCTTCACAGGAACTCCTCCCCATGAATAACATTAGACGCTCGCCGGGGGGCTCCTCGACTTTATGAATTGCTTTTGCGATGCATCCAGGATGTTTGTCAGCACATATTCATGCTACGCATCCATCGCTCGCCCATTGCTTCCATCTTCTGACAAGTGCATTCAACTTGGACCTCCATCAAGTCTAGTGGCAGGAAGACGGCTAATTTGGCTTCTTTTTTCTCGGCGAGACCGATTTTGCCATCAGACGAGGCGTAACAGATTATTGCACGGAAGATGCGCCTTGTGATTCTCACAATTCGCTCATGGCGACGTTGCGCGGGAACCCTGGACACTGGCTGGCTCTATTCAAAAGGTCTTCGGCTGAGAGCTGAGAGCTTTCTTTCGCTTAATGGACGTCCAACTGGCTGTAATGACGGCCGACTGTATGTACCAAAGGGTCAGAAACGTTGATTTGGGCTTCTCTATAAAAGTGTCAAAACTCCCTGGCATACAGGCTGGTTTGAACATACAGTCGACCATTCTAATTACCCCACTACAGTATTCAGTCTGGAAAACGTCTGGTGAAGCCGCTCGAGCCGGATGAAGACTCCCCTCTCCGCACGGAGAAATTGTATCCTTCACGGGGAGTAAATCCTTAGTGTATTATTGCGGAGAATCCCAGTGCTTGAACGCCCACGTTCTCATCTGCTCAGGTGCCGGGGCTTGTTCAGGGCCCTAGCGCAATCCAGTCTATATATGAAACATGCTGCCCGAGAACACATGTTGCCAGATCTCCCATCTGCCTCCAATTTGGAGCTCATTTAGCCACGATGTTGTTGACTCAGATTTTGGGGCTTCTTCAAGCCACAGGCACCTTCGCGACCTGGACCGCCTATCAAGAGTACGTGCAAAGCCACAATGTGAAAGCTCGAGCACATGAGAGCAAGAGGCCATCTCTGGTGTACTCACCGCAAAAACCTTACAAGAAGATGCATGAGTCGCCCAAACGCCATAAGAAATGTGTTGTCAACAGTCACAACGATTTCAAGTCAGACGATTCGTCGTACATCTTGCATGCTGTGGAGAAATGTAACGATGGTGGACACGTCTTGTTCCCGGAGGGAAGTACATACGTCATTGGCACTGCTTTGGACCTGACTGGACTGAAGCATATCGACATTGGTGAGTTCCCACCTTTGAGACTGACGCTCCGAGCTTCAAGTCACTTCACTGACAACTCGTGTCTTCAGACATCCAAGGATACATCCAATTCTCTAATGACACCGACTACTGGCAAGCCAATGCCTTCAACCAGACTTTCCAGAACGCCACCACCTTTTTCCAACTCGGAGGCACAGATGTGAATGTGTATGGTGGCGGCATGCTCGACGGCAATGGTCAAGTATGGTACGACCTTTACGCCAAGGACATTTACATTCTTCGGCCTATCCTCTTTGGCGTCACTGGCATCCGCCAGGGTTCAATCTCCGACCTTGTGCTTCGCTATTCGCCCCAATATTACAACTGGGTTGCCAACAGTGAAAGTCTGACGTACGACAACATCAATATAGCCGGCACCAGTCAAAGCAAAAATGTGGCGAAGAACACCGATGGCTGGGACACCTACCGCAGTACCAATGTCGTCATTCAGAACAGTGTGATCAACAATGGCGACGACTGCGTCAGCTTCAAACCCAACAGTACCGAGGTCCTTGTCCAGAATCTACACTGTAATGGAAGCCATGGCATCAGCGTCGGATCACTTGGCCAATACAAAGGCGAGACCGACATCGTCGAGAACGTCTACGTAGCCAACATCACAATGGAAAACGCATCTGATGGTGCACGCATCAAGGTGTGGCCTGGCGCCCCCGCTGCTCTCTCTGGCGACCTGCAGGGTGGTGGAGGTGCCGGCCGGGTCAACAACATTACCTACGAAGGCATGGCAATTAGCAATGTCGACTACGCCGTAGAGATCACTCAGTGCTACGGCCAGAAGAATCTCACGCTCTGCAACCAGTTCCCGTCCAACCTCACGATCAGCAACGTCAAGATGACAAACTTCCACGGCACTACCAGCACAAAATATTCTCCCTACTCTGGATACGTCGTCTGCTCGAGCCCGACTGTTTGCAATAACATCACCATCGACGATATCAGTGTCGTTTCACCGGCTAGCACGACTAACTTATTCAAGTGTGGTAATGTTGATACAGCATTGTTACATAACATCAACTGCACTTCGATTCTCTGAGAAGACACCGTCAGTTCAAGGCTGTTGTCAGTCAGCATATTCTCTGGAGCCACCGTGGATGAACTACGTGTGTCGTTAGTTATCCGAGTGGATGTTATATAGTACTTGATGATGTAGCGTATCGCACAAATACTATGGCAAAAGTGCTGACTCAACGAAGACAAAGTTACGTGACGGATATCGAGACGATCTGTCGCTTGCATACACTAGATCCTCAGTCAGATCTACCAGAAGCTCCGTAATTGATTGAGATCAATAAATTATGGTTTAGCTGATAACATGGTTCTTCGAGCCGCATCTAACAGCGCTCCACGTTAGAGAGATCAGTGACCACAGTACCTATTGTACCTCAAATACATAGAGCTTTGTTCACACCAATCATAGCAACTTGAAGCGGTATCTCAAGAATGGTCGCCGTTTTCCGTTTGGCGGATCGAGACCACCTCGTTTAAAGCCTGCGAGTGGAGCCTTCAAGTAACCGAGAATCGAATTTGAGTTGGCATCGCAACGGCCACTAGTCTACGGCGCCCTTTGTTCCGCGAATCACGATACTGGCTCAGGAAGATCAAGCAGAAATCTGGGGCGTAGCTTAATGGACATCTTGGGGTCGACAACGTAATCTAAATGACTGGCCATCGCAGAACATGATCTCGGTCGCATTGCCGTACTTTCCAAGACAGCATTGGCGCCACGGCGAGGCTTGACTCCCTGTCTTGCAGTGAACGAAGCTTTTCTACCTAGGTACTCAGGCTTAAGCCTTAGCGAACAAGATCTAGGGCTGAAGCTTAGCTGCAAGCTCACTGGTGGAATCATGGGTTCAACCCCATGGGGTGCATGTGACCAAATTGCGGATGGATGGTCTCGTTCACGGTGTGGCTTACAGCACGTATCAATGGCCTATATACGATAGCCCACAGCTCTCCTGGAGATCTAAGAACAAGCACACGATCTACCCTGTGACCAAGCAAGGTGTCTTTACAGGTCGTTGAGCTCCTCTGTTATCGACGAATCGTCCCTGCGACAGGGCAATCGACATCATGGCAGGAAAGATGGGAATGTCGCCTACTCGGGCATACAACTGGTAAGATGTGATCGTCTGTTGTTCCTTGCTGTGTCTAAGACAGTGTACAGGTACATCTCCCTTGTTGCGGCGTCTTGCATGGTTTTGTACGGCTACGATGCTTCCGTCTACAACGCCGTCCAAGGATCGAAGCACTGGATAAAATGGTTCAATGATCCCGACGACAACATGATAGGTCTCATCAATACAGTTTACACTGTTGGTGCCATTATCTCGGGTTTCTTCTTCGGTGGACCAGTGGCCGATTACCTTGGTCGTCGCGCCGGTATGGGCATCGGCGCGATCCTGGTGATCATTTCGACATTGCTGCAAACATTCGCGCCACAGGGTAATATTGGCATGTTCATGGCCGGCAGAATCATTATTGGTGTTGGGCAAGGCTTGGCTTTGAGTAAGTTGTCTCTAAGCATTGTCTTGCAAACCACTAACAGTCGATGTAGCCGCTGGATCGATCTACATCGGAGAGCTAGCTCCCCAGGAGATTCGTGGCAAGATCATGTCTCTCTGGCAGACTTTCTACAGTGTAGGATCATTCATTTGCTGTAAGTAAAATCCTCATGTTCAAATTCACCGCCGCAAATGCTAACAGCCTCCAGTCTGGGTCAATTATGGTTGCCAGAAGAATATTGCCGGAAGCGGCAGCCTTGGCGAATGGGATTGGAAGATGGTCGTCATCTTCCAGTTGCTTGTGCCTATCCTCATCGTTGCGCAAACACCGTTTATCCCCGAATCGCCCCGCTGGTATGTCAAGAAGGAGAAGTTCGAAAGTGCTCGCAGCGCTCTGGCCCGCGTCCGAGACACAGATGAAGATGTTGAAAGAGAACTTCTCATGATTCGCGAGGCGATCGAGTTCGAGAAAGAGGCCATCTCCTCGAACTACTCCGCTCTATGGAAGGATAAATCCGTTCGCAAGCGTCTGTTCCTTGCGCTCATCATCAACGCTGGCCAGCAGATCACTGGTCAAGGCTCTCTCAACAGTTACTCCACCAGAATCTACAAGAAAGTGTTCAAGAGCGCTTCCACTATCGCATTGATCAACGCCCTCAATGCGACTTTCGGAATCCTGTTCACGCTCAATGCCACTTGGACTGTCGACCGTTTTGGCCGTCGTTTCCTCTTCATTGTCGGTGGTATCGGCATGGCGGTATGCATGTTGGCAGTTGCGACAGTGGAGACGCAGACGCCGACTCTTTCTGGGGGAGCCAAATCGCATCCCGTGGCCATCTCGATTGTGTTCCTGCTCTTCCTCTTCATCTTCTTCTACAAGCCTTCTTGGGGCGCTACCGTTTGGATCTGGACCTCTGAAGTGTTCTCCATGAACATTCGTGCCCAAGCAGTTGGCATGGCGTCGCAGACCCAGAACGTCGCCAATCTGATTGTGAACCAATTCTTCCCAACTTTCCTCACAGTAAGTCCAATTCTCGTTCCTCACACTCAGCGGAATCTAACCTGCCTCGCAGAATTGTGGCTTCTATGCCTTTTACATGTTCGCTGGTATCAATGTCTTGCTTGCAGTCTTCGTCTACTTCTTCGTTCCAGAGACCAAGGGCGTAATGTTGGAAGAGATGGACGCCAAATTCGGTGGTGTCAACCACGTAGAAAAGGGTAGCGATCTCGTGGGTATGGACGACGCACTCCACGTCGATGCCGCGAAGGGTCCCAAAGAGTTGCACGCAGAGCACATTCAGGAGGTCAGATCGTAGATACGATGTACTGAGCAATACTCATCATGCTTTTCTTGATCTAGGTTTCGGTTCAGTCTCACTTGCTATCTTATCCATAGACCATAGTAATCCATAATAAACATCAGTAGAAGACTTAAGGCATTCCACGATCAGACCTTCCCCTGTACGAAGTCTGTTACAGGCTCAGTCTGCGCTCAGTTGGTAAAGCCAATGTTGACCTCATCTCTCCTAGCAATGATCCGGCGGTGCGCTAAATCGACATTCCACCAATCGGATCGGTCTATGCTCTGCCCATTATGTGAGTCTAGACAGATCGCCTCATAATGGTGACTTGAAGTTCGTCAAATTGAGGGTGCCATTCGTGAGATGCTTGACGACTGCCGAAAATCTTCTCTTTCTTTCGATCTACGTCCCAGGATCCCAAGGGACAGATCCACTGATCTTGAGCTTGATAGACTTTCCTCAACAATCTCCGCGATATCTTGATCGCAACCACACGCCATCTTGATCACGTGAACTTGTGAAGATGGCTCAATCGAATGCGTTCAGACTCGATCGCGAGTACGCCACAATCGTTGCTGGACTTGGAGAGATGGAGTCCATACCGCCAGGACTCCCGATTGGCGATATCGTGGGCCGGCGAAAGCGATACGATCTCCGCATGCAAAGACTGCTCTCTACGACTATATCATTGCCCGATATCGTGCGTCGCAGCCACAAGATTAGTACCATGGATGGCACAACTATCGTGCTCGAAGAGTTCCGTCCAGAGAACGCGCCTACCAGAAACTCACCAGCAATTTATCACGTGCATGGCGGCGGAATGATCCTCGGCAGTGTCGCATCATTCACCCCTTCCATCGTAGCTAGGGCTAGGAGCTACTGTTTACCGATATTCTCAATCGAGTATCGACTTGCTCCTGAGCATCCGCACCCTGTGCCAGTCAGCGATTGCTATGCAGGGCTAGAGTGGCTCTCTGCGAATGCCAGCGAGCTAGATATCGATCGCAAACGTATTATGGTGCTTGGAGAGAGCGCTGGTGGCGGCCTTGCAGCGGGCATGGTCCTCATGGCCCACGATAAAGGTCTTTCGCCTCCGATTGCTTATCAGATGCTCGTCTATCCTATGCTCGACGATCGGAACTTGCAGCCGCGGCCGAGTATTGAGCCCTACACCAAGTGGAGATCAGACGACAACAAGACAGGTTGGGGCGCGTTGCTCGGAGAGGCTGCAGGCCAGGATTGCGAGATTGATGGGCACCAATACGCAGCTCCTGCACGTGCAAAGAGTCTCAGTGGTCTTCCTCCGACATACATCGATGTCGGAAATCTTGACTTCTTTGCAAACGAGGACATTCAGTATGCTACCAAGCTCCTTGCAGCAGGTGTTTCGGTGGAATTGCATGTATATCCAGGCTTGCCGCATGATTTTGAATCCATGGGATCGGGTGCGCGGATCGTCGAAAGCGCTCTAGAGAATAGGCTACGTGTTGTAGAGGAGTTCAAGCATTGATCAAGTATGAGATCCTTCGTATGTATACTCTCATTTTTGCTACTACCGTGAACGGCTGGAAGACTTAGTGGTTTCGGAGCAGATATCAAGTCCTAGGTCTCGCTGGGAGGATAAATTGTGATTCTGATTTTCGGGCATGTTATGTAGGGTGCATGGGATCTCCTGACTCATTGCGCCATACAAGGATGTTAGAAATTGAGTCGGTGTGCATATGCGCTTAGTGATATATCCTCGAGGTTTTATGTTTGCCTCAACCTATAGCATCTGCTGGGCGAGTCTGTACAATGAATCGTTCTTCATGAGGATGTTGCAGCACATTCCAACGCGAACCCGAAGCATCTAGCATACCAGCCTCGAGACCATCGACTGAGCTCCATGCAGTGTGGCGCACCTGTGACCAAGCTACCATCAACGCGTGGACTGTTGCGAAAAGCTTCCACACATTCTTGCAAGTGCTCTTGCGTGCCTTCAAACCAAGAGTCCAATTCTGCCCAAGCGAACATTACTGGCACTGCCACCCGCACTGCCCACTGATCTCTCCAGCTCGCTGCCCAGACTGCCTTCGTCGTGTGTGCTTCGGCTACAGGGACTGGGTGATTAAGCCGCTCTGACTGTTGAAAGATTACTGGATCCACGGTTCCAGGAGGAAACATAATCTGATCTTTCTGTTTTACAGGCTGAAGAAAATACTCGTCTTTATAGTTGGCTTGCAAGGGCAGTGCATCGGCAAAAGCTGAAGGGACTCGATGTCCGAATCCAGAAGCAATAATGCCAAGTAAGGGATACTCGGGTTCCTCGTCTCCTGCGTGTAAAGCAGCCGCAACGATTCCTTGTTGGCAACCGAGGCTGTGACACAGCAGAACGATACCTGAGCATCCAACGCCAAAGTTATTCCAAAGAGCTGGTAGAATGTAGCGATGAACCCAAGCGCCAGTTTCTTTGGGGTAATCCACAGCACTAGGTATTGGCTCAGCTGGGCGAGTGCCACCGTAGTAAGGTCGGTCGAAAGCAATGAAAGGTACACCATACGCCTTGCTAGGAATGGCAGCAGTGCGGTCAGCGTCGGCGTGGAAATAGTCGCCGTTGTATCCTCCACCATGTATGCCGATGATCAGAGGAGTAGAGCTTGCATTGCTTGTCGATTTTGGAGGGATGAAGCTGATGCCAGCGACTATAGCTCCATTTGACAGAGTGCAGCTGAAGGTCTCCATGTCGGCTTCAAGGCTCGAGCAGGACTTTGCTTGTCGATGATGATTGGCGAATGATGCAATATTGCAGGTGTGCAGTGTCCGATATTGAAATGTTGTCAGAGGCGACGTTGTGAAGTACGGCTTCAGCTCGTTGGGTACCTGGTATGACCGCTTATCTCCGATGCACGAAGGATCGGTGGGTACATCTGCTGTGCCATAGACAGAGCACAGTCAAGCACCGCACTGTTTCTAGACACAATTCTCCGATTTCGGTATGTCTGGTGGTGCTGGTCCCCAGCTTGAGATTAGCCGTTCATATATTGTTGAGACATAACTGCATTACTTCTAGCTCTGGTAAGGATCATGACCCTGCCATTCTTCACAGCCCTTCGACGTCCTAAACGCCGTACTGTCCCTTCGGTCCTTGCTGGCCATTGTGGCCATTGTTATAGCCCATCTCCACATCATCGAGGCTCGTCTGTTCGCTTGGCGCATGTTCGCTTGGCGCAATGTACCAAGATTTTCCCTCAGTCTCTGCCTGGCCGACTTTTTGAGGATTCTTGCCCATTTCTACTTCCTCGCCTCGCTCAATTGATGTGCTGGGAAGTCTTGCGACACTCTCGTCGTGTGAGAAGTTGACGCGGTATTTCGAGGTGGAGATGTTGGATCTGGTGGCCATGCTGGAGCCGTAGGCGTAGGCGTAGCTCAGCTTGGAACCGATCGTTTCACGGAAGAAGTGCATCAGCGGGCCCATGATGGAAGGCATGCAAGCACAGATAATGCCCAGGTAGGCTTCCAATCCTGTCCAGAAACCGACGTCGTTATAGTGGTATGTTACGTTGGTGGTATTGCCGACCGAGTATAAGAATTGTAGACGAATGGCACTGCAGGCAGTGACGAAGAGACCGAGGAGGAAGGTGCAGATGACACCGATCTTGCGCTTCTTGTCCCGAACCTGAAGCTTCAGAAGCTTGGGGATTGGCAAGAAGAAGACAACGAGGTCAAAGAAGAGGTTAAGACCGCCGTTAATGTACGCGGCCAACTGAAAATCGTTGCAGTAACCTTCGTGCTCGCCGTCCCATTGATTCCACCAGAAGCTGATAGGATGGCACTCAACGATGAAGTCGATGACGAATGCGGTGAGATACATGATAAGGCCCGCAATGACTGCCCAACTGACGTAGGTGAATGTTTTAGAGATCTCCTTTGGGAAGATGCGGAGGTAGAGAAGGACGATCGAGATCTTGGTCAGGGTAACAGTGAACTGATAGAGATACTGGTCGATGTAGAAGACCTGCAGGTGTGGAGTCAGCTTCGTCCAAGACTGCGAAATCGACAGGCGGCTCGGCCGTCAATAAATTTACCTTCAAGATCATTGTTATTTCCTCCGGCGAGACAGTCCAGATGTCCCTACCCATGCCATTGCGAGCCACTAGTAGCGTAAGGTTAGCATGGTCAATCCGACGGGTGAGGCTTTGTTCGTGAAGACTGACTAAGGATGATGAGAACCGTGGCCGGTATCATGAGGATGTACGCTGCGAGAATTGCCCAATCATCCCAGCCGATGCTGCTGTTTTGAATGCGCCATCTGGCAGCGAAGCGAATCCCAATACAAATTGCCGTAAGGAACAGTAGGGCTACGGCAAGTCGCCAGGTTGTCACCCCGGCATTGTGCTCTTTTACTGGGCAGAGCTTCTTCTCCCACCTCAGAGCCACTGGTATCGACAGTCAGCGAGATCGCAAGCATCATGAAGCTACGTCTTCAAACATACGAAGAGATTCCTTGACTGTACAACTGGCTGCCATGCATTTCTCGCTGCTAGCAGCATACTCCGTGTCGGTACACAGACAGTCGACATCGCCGAGAGCACATTTTGACATAGGCAGTAACTTCGTTACGCAATCGGTCTTGCATAGCTGTCAGCTGCATCCAACGACATGTCTTACTGATGATACACACGACACATGATGGCAGTTCCGCAAGATCTGCCAGTAGCCCATCGAGTCCAGCAGAGTTCGTCCCAGATGTTCGAGGTGCCTGGGCAGAAACGAGCAGCACAAGAAATGACAAACTTGCAAAAGTAAAGAAGCGCATGATGGGAGACTGTGATATAGAATCCCTGAGCTGCAGGTCGACGCCAGATGTCTGTCTCGAGGAAACAGAACAGGTCTGGGGGGTGCTTAGGGCTTGTGTATAAGACTGGCGCGTGGCAGCACACCCCACCCCGGTCTTGCTTGCCGTTTCATGAGGAAGGAACGGCATGAAGAACCGGTTCAGACGCAGATCATAGTATTAGTCTGAGCTTGGGGCATGTCCGGTTCGCAAGCAGAATGGAGCGTTGCCTTTAGACAAAACGGTTGCGACTTTCTAAGGCCAATGGCATACCGTAGTGTATAATGATATGTAGATCATACATCACCTTCCGGCTTTCCACCGAGGTCTGGCATTTCTCATTCGCGGACAGTCGTGAAGGAATTAGTGCATGGTAAATCATCCGAGGGCCCGGGACGATCTAGTACGCCCTGCTCGATGTCGGGACTGCTACTCTGTGGGAGCAGCTACCTCCTACCGGGGGTATGTCCTACCGTGCGGGATGTGGTACTACCATGACTCTGAAGGTATGGTATGATTTTTTGTGCTAATCATGAGCAGCAGAATCAGTGCTCCTCGCTGACTCGACAATCGAAGCGTAGACGAAATCACATCAGAACACTCCTCCAGCGTGCACTCAACCCAGCTCGGCATTGCAGCAACAGCGACATGATTTGCAGCGCCGTTCAATTGCCGCGGCAGCCAGTTCCTGGTGATTGTATTTGGAAGCAGTGTGTGGTCGTGATTCAAGAACGCGGCACATCCTCGTCTTCAGGGAGTACGAATGGGACCGGACTCTAGCATGATCGTCGCTAGTGTGAAGCGGACTGTCTCTATGGAGCAAAGTAACAAACCTTTGACCAGCACACGGCCCGCGCCATGAATCGCACAGATCCATAAACCGAATCCCCGGAACTCTTGATCCCAGCTTCAAGGGACGCATGGCACATAGTGGGGTCAATTTCTGAACCTTAGTGTGTCATGCTTCTCGTCCTCGAGAGATCGGGCAACAGGATGCGCTGTGGGAAAAGGTCACGCTGTGTACGAGGTAGCAGGTCGACGTTAGGGTAGACATCGAAATTTTGTATCTTGTCATCACCTTGTATTGATAAATCGTATTCGAGTGTTTGGTGCCGAAGCATTAGCTTCCTGTAAGGTTGGTAGGCTTGCAGCACGCGAAACCCAGATGCGACGTAATTCGTTCTTGCGGACGACTTGTATATGCTGTAATCTGAATGGTACCACCTCTGAAAACTCTCTGGTGTGAGGTGAATATCTTGAGCAGGTTTCGGGCAGCGCGGCATACGTCGGAGTCGTGTCGGTGCTCTGAAAGTGCCAGAGTTCAGGAGAGCGTGGTCCCTTGATCTGCCGACGCGGACTCGCGCTACAGCCATCGTTTTATCAAGCGCCTGAATGGCGTCGGGCTGACTAGCTCCAAACTGGTCAAACGCAGCGATGGTTTGATGAAATCGCGGGTGACGAGGAGGTCTACTGTGGCCGCCATGACCACTACTGCAGTGGCAAACAATACAAGCACGGCAGAAATCCACGAAGGATGATAGTGTCGATTACCGAACCTCTGAGAACGGTCAAATCGTGTTCATCATCGTCGAAACCACATTAGGAGGTGTTGTGATTTGCAAATAATGGAGAATTATCCCGCTGGTGTCCACAGCCTAGACTGCTATCTCTTAAAATTGACCGGTCCCAAGCCAGGAGGAGGACCAGTTGCCGTCTCGGATCTACGGATGAGGGATACTTTAAAAGTAGCGGGATTCGCAATCTACGTTCACATGCTAGCAGGAGAAACCTTCGTCGTCCAAGGCAGTAGTGTGTGGACGATCGGAAACGGCGTGGACGCATTCATACATGTATGTAGAGGGTGCAAGGAATCTGAAGGGATTTCGAACCGCAGGGTTGGTGTTTTGGGGTTGGCTCGTATTGGCCTTTCACGCGTTGATGTCTGATATTCAATTGCGATGGCATCAAATAGTCTGCAAATGGCGTGGAATTACTTTAAGAGACAAGACGGAACCTTTCCTATGCAGACTGACTGACTTTACAACCGTGTCTAGTGGTCGATTTGCCGATGGGGTTTGCTTCTTGAAGGCTCAAGTTTGTTTGAACATCGCAACGCAGTGATCCTAATGTACATTTTCGAGCAACTTCGGAATGTTTTGAGAGCAAGGACAACACTGTACTGCCAAATGGATTCACAAAGGCCGCAAGCACTCGCTGTCACTCAGAGAATTCGCACTCATCTCTTGGGTGTGCAATATCAGTATTACCACATTCGTACGGAAGCACGTCCTCCGCTCGGCGTTTCTGCACGACAACTTGTATTGTACTAGCGTGAAGCCATCAACCTGTTTGCAATCCTCTATCTCAATATTGAAGATGTTGAAGCAGTCATGCCTTTCTACCTCACATCAAAACTCATAGTAATATGTTCCAAGAGCCAGGGCAACTCATGTCGAACAAATTGAGCTGCGGCGAGGAGAAACCAAAGGTGGGGGAGTAGCAACACGTCTTAGTACTGCACACCAGAATTACCCATATTGCATGCTTCCGGTGGTTCGGTCCGCGTTGTTGTATACGCCGTGCCTAATCGATGGTCTCCGTATGAGCCCTATAAAGCAGTTCATACGTTCTGCTGCCGCCACTGGCAAAGCCAAACTCTTCATAGCAATTTCACATCTTCTAGATCACCATGCGTTCGACTTTGTATGTTTCTGGCCTTGCGGCCTTGCCCGCAGCATTGGCTCAATCACCGGTCTGGGGACAATGTAAGTATACATACTTTAGAGCAGTTCGACCTGAAGGCTGGTGAAGATACAAAGCTGACATGAACAGGTGGTGGCAATGGCTGGTCCGGTGCAAAGACATGCGCATCTGGTAACACATGTGTTTACCTGAACGACTACTATTCGCAATGTCAACCCGGTACCGCAACCACGACAACTGCCACAACTATGCGCACCACGACTTCGTCGTCCTCACAATGCACGACGACCATCACCATCACCACCAGTAACCCCACCAAAACGACATCTTCGCCATCCCGAACCACTACTACAAGCGGCTCGAGTTCAGGATCCGGTGCTGGCTCGACCCTGCAGAGCGGCTACGCCTGGATTCGCGCCGTGGCAGCTCCCAACTTTCACAAGTACCTGCAGACTTCGCCTCTGAACGCGTCCCCAGGCCGTGCCATCCTCTCGGATGCCACTTCCGCCGGCCAGTTCCAGATCGTCGACGGGCAACTAGTCGAGCTGATCGATACCAAGGGTACCAAGCTCTATGCTAACGTCGGCCAGGCGCCGAGCGCGACCTCCACGATCTTGCCGGTCACTTTCACAAGCAGCAAGAACTCACTGGGCACCTTTGCGTACCAGGGTGACACGCTTACGTGGAGTGCTCCGAACGTCCAGAGGCAGAATGTGGCGGCGTGGTATGTGTGTGAGGACCAGAACCTGTATATCAATCTGGGCGCGTATCTGTATGGCACACCGGCCGGATGTGCGGATCAGACGGTAAGTTCAGCGTTTGCCCTATGTATTCTCCGAGGGAGTGAGTGTGAGACAAATACTAACAACCATTAGATCCACTCATATGGCAACTCGGTGGCCGATGTTTGAGGTTGATGGTGGAGGAGTGCAGTGCCAGAGGTTGAGGATTCCAATGTGGTTCAGTCGCCCGTAGAATAGGGCATGATCATAGTTTCTGTACTTTGTCGGTTTGCTATTGACTCCCTGAAATGTCATTGTCAGTCTGAACATCAGCCATAACTGAATGTGGTATCGGTGCAGAGTGAGCGAAGGAAGATCAAAGCGAAGCGTGACCCGTCCGACAGAAGCTTTGAGCGTCATGCACCCCCACTCTCTTGCCTCATTGGGACTGCCGGACATGATGGAGTACCACGTGCCTGAGCCATGATCACGAAAGCGTAAACTCTCGTGATATGCTTATGGCCGCTGCCCAGCAAGGATCATGTATATGACACAACCAGTGTGAAGTCAACACCTGTTCGCATACTCCGAGCTTCCTGTTACTTGTCCATACGGTCGCAGAAACACAGCTGCCTGAAACGTCCAGCAGTCCAGCAGCGGGGCTCAGAAGTGCATCTAAAACACTGCCTCCTGCAAACACTGGCTGTGGGATACGGGCATACACAACCTCCAAACAAGCAAAACCCAAACGCCTCACCTACCGCCACCACAATTACATACCAAAGCAGGGCTCGTCGACTGAGCGCTCGAAATCTAGTACAAGCATGGCAGACTTCGTCACCAACCTCTGGGAGTCCGTCTTCGTCTCCGGCCCCACACCGACTCTCCTCGTAGCAACAAACGTCACCTTCGCCCTCCTCCAAGTAATCCTCGGTCTCCTCTTAGCAGCAACCTACAGCATCCACTTCGCCATCCTAAGCGTCATCTGCGGCGGCTTATGGTATTCGATCAACTGGTTTGCGAGCGAGGTAGCAGCCGTGAGAGCGGAGGAAGAAGCGAAAGCAAAGAGAGAGAAAGAGGAAGCGAGATCTGAGGCTGCGGGCGGGGAGAGCGCGGATGATGAGGGGGAGAGTACGGAGGTCGAAGAGCGGGAGGGGCTGGCGGTCAGTCGGAGCAGTCTTTCGCTGAGTGGGTTTGAGGAGGGTGCTGTGAAGACCGGTACCGAAGAAGAGGAGGGAACGGCGAGGCAGAGGAATGTCAAGAAGCAGACGCAGGGTGGGGATTTGAGCGGTGAGATAAGTACGGACAGCGAATGGGAGAAGGTGGAGGATGGACGGTGATGCTGTTCGGTCAGGTATCGCTGCCTGTATTTCAAGCATGCAATGGAAAATGTTGCTCATTTTTGGATCATTCCGGGTATAATGCTGTCCTCTGCTCAATGCTCCCAATGTGCACCTGCACTGCTCGGATGCAGGGCTCAGCCCATGCTCTCGAGCCACAGTGGTAAAAAAAAAACATCAAATCCTCAAACGCTGCGCCACGGTCATATGCCCCCAATCAGTCGTCTTCCGCATCTAGCAAGGCCTCCAGCACGCCTTGCTCAGCCAAAGCACCCAGCCATTCTCTCGCAAACGTCGAGTAATCATGTCGGCGGTGCTCCGCTTTGTCAGCGTCGCTCTGGGCGCTCTCAACCTCATCTAAACAAGCACGGCGCAAGCCAAGTTGCTGGAGCGACAGATTCGACCACAAAGCTAGCAGTTGTTCCAAATCCTTCACCTCTGCAAGCGCCATCGCGTCGTTCGCCGTCAACCCTGCCCGTTCCATGTCCACGTTCTGTAAGCCGAAAGTGTCAAGATTATCACTGTCCACCGTTAGACACTCCTCGTTCTTATCGTCGGTCATCGACTTCCAGTTCTCGTCGACACGGTCCAGCTTCTCCTCCACTGCACGCAGAGCGTTGAGATTCGCCGCGAGAGACTCAACACACGCCACCATCGGGTCGTGCACTACCGCCATGAGGTTAAACTCGATGGCCTCTGCGGAGTACTGTGCCATGCGGCCTTGCAGGATCGGCTGCACGATGCTGAGCCAGTCCACGCCGGGAATGATGGGTCCCATGTCTTGAGGGAACTTGTCCATCCCGTCGAGTTTCCAAACATGACCGCCGATGGGCATGTATGCGCAGAAATGGAAGCCTTCTTCTTCAGCTTCGGAATCAGGGTCAGCTTGCTGCGCAGAGAGATCGATATCTTTGCGCGGCTGAGGCTTGCGGCCTGAGCGACGCGGCTCGGCCTTTCCACTATTTTCTTCGATAAGACTGGTGTAATCGGCGTTCGGATCGGGCTTGGTTTTGGTTTTGGTTCTCGTTACGCTGAGCCTTAATTTCTTGTTCAGGTTGGTGGTAGGCTCGGTTGGCGTGTCAATGCTTGCGATTCCATCGACTGCACCGTCAGATTCGTACGTGATCTCGTCGTCGTCGACCCCGTCTAAACCCTTGATAGACTTTGTTTCGTCTGTCTTACTGGGAGTGGCCTTTACACTGCGGATATGGTTTGGTGAACTATCATCACCGCTCATTTGGACATCCATGTCATCATCGGGAACCGAAAAGTGCATATGCTTTTTGGACGATCGCGTATATCCTGGTGAGGTGTGGAACGGCGACTTATTTCCAGTCGGTCGCCCAGAAGTGCGCGTCGTCTTCGCATTCTCCGTACTTGAGCCTTGCTTAGCTCGGCGGGCAGCATTCTCTGCCCTTGTTCTCTGGGCCTTTGCCACTGCCTGTCGTTTTTGCGCCTTTGCGACTTTCTCCTTCAAGTGCATGTCAGCCTGTAGTATGTCGGCTTCACGTGCGAAAGAGTTGTGAATAGTCTTGATAAAAGCAAAATTATCGATGGCTTCGCCTCTCAGACGAGGCGTCATGTCGTCCGTGAAACTTTTAAAGGCACGTAGCTTTGCGCCCATTTGTAGACCAGGAATGTTGTTGACAATGTTGAGGAGAGCGACGGTCGCACAAGCGAAGTCGGGCACTTGTTCAGCGTACCAGACATCGGGAGGACACACAGTGAGAAGGTCGTCTTTGTTGGTTTCGCGGTAACGAAAGAGAAAGATCAGCGCATGTACTGGTTGGGGCAGCACGGCTAACTCCTCGTCGTCCAAGCCGAAGACCTCGCTGACCTTGACTCCGCGGACGCCCATATCTTTGAGCATGACGTTGAAGAAGGCCGGCTCGGACTCCATCTCAATCCAGCCCGGCCAGGTGGCCTTGTCCGGATGGTCGAGATCATTGTCACCGTTGTTGGCGAGCGCCTTGCGCTTCGCCAACTTCGGCGGCATGATCACGAGTTGAGAAAGAGGTATCGTAACCGTCTGTCGCGTCGCTCAAATAACGGGTGACCGATGGGTTTGCCCTGTTCTGTTCGATTGTTAGCGATTTGCAAGTTGAAGAAGCGTGTTGGCAGCACACTTGTTGAGAGGCAACAGAAGAAGTTGCGAAGAAGCTGGGCGATATATCATTATGCGGCGTGGCAGTGCAGCTCTGTGTGGGGCCAACAATGGCATCGTAATCTATCATAAATTGCTGCATCCTGTATTCACTTTCTGTGTAAGGTCGTATTGTAGTGAAAGTGATTGCCATGAGGTCATGGTCCGAGCTCACAGCGCGTTTCGCGTCGACTTCTCAAGCTGGAGAAAACATTACAGGAAGCTGTCTCAAATCACTCTCAGACACCTCAATCGCCATTCGCGACAACGCCAATTCGACTTTACCGCGCTGGGGAGAGCTCATTGGACTTTGAAACTCCCACCCCGAGAAATGCTTTAGAAACTGCAAACACAATGAACGGCACACCGCGCATGTCGAGCGCATTTCCTTCGACACCGCAGACACACAGGCGGCCACCTCCTCAATATGGCGCCTCACAGAACATGCCTCGACGGAGCATGAACGCTTCGAGCGGACATCCATTCAAACAGAGCTCCGCTGTGCAGGAAGAGGAGAGCGGTCCTCTGATTCCTATAGACTGGATCGATGCACCCTCACAACGCTTTTACGCATTCGCCCTCTACCTGGCGCTGATGTCATGGCGAGCATACGACTGGAACACATTGCAAGATTCGGAAGAGCAGAGTTTATGGTTGTTTATGAAATGGCTTGCGATAGATGGCATATTCCTGTTTGGTATGCCCTCAATGAGGATACCTTGGCTAGAATGGCAGTCACAGACTACCTTATTGCTGTTCTTGGGCCATGCTGTTATGGACGGCATGCTCATGTTCCAGGTTGGCATACCAATCGGCGCTGGATTTGCTGCGGTCGGACGTAGCTTCTGGGGCGCGTACGAAATGGCTGTCAACGAGCACAACGTCAATTATCAGTCGGTCATGCATAATGAGTCCCTGATTCTGGGTCGCCAGACCATTCACATCCTACCTGAAGGTTCGGCGGTGCTCAACATGGAGAGGGAGGCATTCTGTATCGATGGTGTGAGACGAGAGGCTAGACTACCGATCACCATCAACGCCACTAGTCCAATCTCGATCGACATCGTCAGGATTGATCTCGACACCCAGGCGAATGAGACGATCCATCTATCCAAGTCTCAGATCAAGACGATGCACAAAGAGGCCTCTCGCATGATCACCTACAGTGACAGGCCGAACGAGCCCAAAACTCTCTACCACACTGTCAAGACACCTGGAATCTACTATCTGCAAAAAGTCATCGATGAAACCAACCTGGAAGTGTCGCGTAAGAGACTTGCTCACACAATAGTTGTTCGTTGTCCGACAGCTTCGGTCAAGCAGTCGTCTTCGAACAAATGCAAGGGCGAACTTTCCAATGTGGAAATGGACGTCACCGGAACACCGCCTCTTCGCGTCAAGTACAAGAAAATGGTCAATAAAGCCCTGACTGAATCGAGCTTCGAAAGCATTCAACCCGAGGACTTCTTCTCCCCGCTCTCCAAACAAGACGCCAACGCACTTATTGTGCCGAACCGCATTGATGTGGACTGGGCTAAGACTCGACACGTCCCAGTGCCTCTTAGCGAACATCTCGGTGTCGCTGGCGATTGGGTCTACACTATCGATGAGGTGCAAGACGGCTTTGGTAATAAGGTCTTGTACTCCGAAAAAGATCAAGATGACCAAGAACGCGGTCGTTCGAAGAAGGACAGCAATCTGCACCAGACTATCACCGTTCACGAACGCCCCAACGCCAACTTGAATGGCTGCGCCCCTCATACACCACTCAAGATTGCCAAGGGCAAGCCGAAAGATCTACCAGTACAGTACGGCTCGACGGGAAAACCCATCAAGAATACGGCCTATCAGCTGCAGTATATGTTCACTCCGGATGCTGAACTGTCGCCTAGTGGTGAACACAGCGCTCACCCGCAGAAGCAAAGCTTCATTACTAAATATAGTGGACAACAGCCGTCGATTCGTGAGCCTGGTTTGTACACTCTGACAGGTGTGTCCACCGAGTTCTGTGAGGGTGAGGTCATGGAACCCGCGTCCTGTTATCTGCAGAACCCTCCGGAGCCCGATCTTGTCATCAGCCATGAGGATATCTTCGACAAGTGCGCTGGCAGTGCGATCGGCTTACGCGTCAGCCTCGATCTTGCAGGCACGCCACCATTCACAATTTCTTACAAGACTGTGCGGAAGAAAGACAGGCACCAATACATTGATGACATAAAAGTCGCTGGACACCGCGGCCAGCTAGAGCTTACGCCTCTACACGCCGATCACTATACGTACGAGTTCCTGGAGATAACCGACGCAATCTATGAGAAACAGCAATTGAAGCATAAAGGACTCAAACTCGAACAAGATGTTAAGCCTTCCGCTTCTGCCAAATTCTTGAACCTTAAACCCAAATACCAGGCTTGTATCAAGGAGCAGGTCACATTCGATGTTGGTCTGAGTGGCGAGGCACCATTTACTCTAGAGTATGAGATCATGCATGCCGGCAAACGCAAGACGCAGCAACTTCGCGACCTTGAAGGGAAAACGGCGGAGATTACGACGCCGTCGCTTGTGGAGGGTGGTGACTACACTGTGGCTCTTGTCAGCATCACCGATCGCATGGGATGCAAGGAGTTCTTAAAGGCCGAGACACACATCACCGTTCGTCACCAGATCCCCAAGGTCGCATTCAGTACCATTGACGGCGATCGCAACATCGAGATACCAGAAGGCAAAAAAGCAGAGTTGCCTCTTCGACTGATGACTGGTGAAGCTCCCTGGACCATCGACTTCGTTGATGCAAATGGCCGTTCCCAGCAACTAAAGGCGTCCAAGCCGAATGAGAAGTTGAGCATCTCACAACCTGGTGTCTACCAGTTGACTGGCCTTCGTGACGCTATGTGTCCTGGTCAAGTAGACGAGGCCGCAAATGAATTCAAGGTCAGCGTGATCCCTCGTCCGGAGATGCGCATCGTTCCCGGCGATGGAGATTCGGAGACGAGCAACACTTTGCAAAAGCAAGGCATTTGCGAAGGCGATGAGGATGCCGTAGACATGCTGTTCAAGGGTCTACCTCCCTACAAGGTGCAGTACCAGCAGAAAGTCAAGCCAATTTCCGGCACCATGGCTCCCAAGAACAAGGATCTTCGTGCGGCTCTCAACGTGGCTTCGCTTCGCATGGACACCAACCAAGCTGGTGACTACGAATACACGTTCAACAAGTTGGGAGATTCGAACTATGACCACGCACCTGGCCGCTTCACGCCACTCAAGGTCAAGCAAACAGTCTATGCACGTCCGTCCGCAGCCTTTAAGAATCCCGGCAAGACCTACAGCTTCTGCTCATCTGATTCTGACGGCGAAGAAGTCATCCCCGTCGACCTTAGCGGAAAGGCACCATTCACCCTCGAAGTCGAATTGAAGCACATCGGAAGCATGAAGCCCGAGACCGTCATGCTCAGAGACATCCAGACCCACCACACCGCGATCAAGATCCCACGTAACAAACTGCACCCCGGAAAATCCTCAGTCGCCCTTCGCCGCGTCTCCGACGCCAACACCTGCAGCCGCACCCTCGACACCACCACCCCTCGCGTGCAAATCTCCGTCCACGACGCCCCCGTCATCACGGCCCTCGAATCCGCCACCGACAACTGCGTCGGCGACCGCCTCAACTTCGCCCTCTCCGGCACCGCGCCCTTCAGCGTCTTCTACACCTTCGAAGGCGTCGAGCGCAAAGCCACCTCACAGACCACCACGTTCCGCCGCCTCGCCGAGAAGCCTGGCACCTTCACCATCACCGGCGTGCAAGACAGCGCGTCCGCGTGCCGCTCGCACACCAAGCTCGAGAAGCGCATCCACGGCATGCCGTCGGTGCGCGTCAGCAAGGGCAAGGACTCGTACGTCGACATCCACGAGGGCGGCGAGGCGGAGATCCTGTTCGAGTTTGGCGGCACGCCGCCTTTCGAGTTCACGTACACGCGCTCGTCGAACTCGGACAAGAAGGGCAAGAGCCGTGGCGTCGTGCTGGACATGCGCAGCGAGATCAGCGACGAGCACAGCATGCGCATTGCCGCTCATGAGGAGGGCACGTACGAGGTTGTTGCCATCAAGGATCGATTCTGTGCTTACTCCCGGCCGGGTGTGAAGGTTGGCGAGAAGAGCGGGCAGAAGAAGTTGGGATACTATTAGACGATCGGAGGAGGAGGGGATCTGAGAGAAAAACTGTAAGACGAACGGGTCGGGATGGGATGGGGGGGATGGATGGGAATGTGTTTCTTATATTGGTTGTAGCGTTGGCGTTGAGGAGTCCTTTTTTTTTCTCTACCTCTACCTGGTTTCCGTAGCACTCCGAAACCGAATCGACAAGCAAATTGTTAGTGGTGTTACAAACTCTCGTGCCAATCATTTCAACCCCGCTGCCTAGGATCTCACCAAAAATCAGCAGCGAACCTTGTCCTCGAACATAGCTGCTGACCACCACCGCCCGACCAGTCAAGACACGACGAAGGTAAGCGATGAGCATCACTCTTAAAACAACACGACGAAATAACACCCAATCGAAACAAAGGTATGTTCGAAAAAGCTAAATGGATATGATTTTTCCGCTGTGCTGCAAAAAACCCTTAAGTGCTCTCTCGTCATCCCTGGTGTTTGTGTTGCCACTCTCGTCTTTTCTGCTTTCACTCGTCACAGTGTACCGACTACACCTCCTCACCTCACCTGACCTCGGATCGTACATGGAATCTCACCAACGCTCGGCTGCGCACCTTCTCTATGCCTGTTGAGAGAGAAGGTGCGCAGCTACTACAACTCAGCCTGACGCTTAAGGACCATTGCTCATATGACGGGATGGATACGACGACTTGCATGCAACACAGCATGGCATACATCATGAAGCATACAGATCAAGTCAAGAAACAAGACAAAATCTATGCCGCGGAAGAACAAGTTTCCATTTTCTTCGTTTTATTCTATCAAAAGACCACAACAAATCAAAGTAAACAAATATCAATGGACGACAATACCAACAAGATGTGGACGCAAGAAAAACAAAGAACGTAATGCAATCTCCGACAAGAGATCGTCCAAAGCGTGGCGACGAGTCACCGCAGTCCATCGTGTAAGAAAGGAAAGGGAAGGAATGGGAAGGGAAGGGTAAGGGGAGGTTGCCGATGACCATGGGCGACGCTGTTGGGGATAGTGCCTGGTCCAATTCTAAGGTCGGTGAGGGAGGGGAGTGCAACGCCAGAAACCAAACGCAAGAGTAGAGAAGAGAGGTCAAAGCCGCTCGATCGATGCCGGTGGGGACGGTATCGAGCTCAAAGCAAAGGCCAACCAAGAACACGGACGAGAATGCCAAACCAGAGGAACAAGATCAGAAGAGCCTTCAAAGTCGGTGTTCGCGAGCAACGCTGGTGGGACGCAGTTGGGCTCACGGTCACCCTTCGATGTGTTCTTCTGTTCTTTCGGAAGCCGCTTAGAGCAGCAACATGCAGCCGGCGACGAGGACGCAAGCTGTCGATGCGAGAGTTGTCTTGACAGAAACAGCGGCCGAGTTGAAGATCGAGTCGGTGGGCATGGCGGTTGGCTTCGACATGGTTCCGGTATAGGTTGTGGTCTTGCGGGTCGAAGTTGCGGAGGTGATCCTCGAAGAGCTGTTGCTGGTGGGAGTGAAGGCATTGGCAGTCGAAGAGCTCGCACGACTGGACTCAGCCGAAGTGGTGCAGGCAGACGAGGTGGGACTTGCCGGCGAGACAGGGCTGGACGAGGTGCTCGAGGGCGGGACATAGATGGTGTCCGTTGTGTAGGTCCAGGTGGTTGAGGTCGAGCTCGGGCAAGGCGAAGACGAGGTGCTGCTCTTGGTGCAGGAAGAAGTGGTCGACTTCGAAGAAGTGCAAGGCGTACTGTAAGACCAGGAAGAGGTGGTGCATGGCGTGCTCGAAGTCTTGGACGAAGTTGTGCAGCGGCTGCTGGTAGACGACGTCTTCGAGGAAGCGCACGGCTTCGAGGTGGTCTTGGAAGAAGTGCAAGGCTTTGAAGTGGTCTTCGAGCAAGAGGTCGACGTGGACTTTGACTTGGTACAGCTGGTGGTTGTCGAGCACTTCTTGGACGAAGTGCTAGAAGTGCAAGGCTTGGAAGTGGTGGAGGTGCAGGGCTTGGACGACGAGGTGGTGCAGTGCTTGCTGCTCGATGTGGTGCATGGAGTCGAGCACGAGGTGCTGGTCCAAGTCGTGGCCGGGGCGTAGGTCCAGGTCTTGCAGCTGGTGGTGACAATGGGCTTGCCAGCTGAGGTGATCTGCATCGTCTCGCAGTGCTTGGAGGTGGTGCTGGTCGGGTGGCACTCTTGACCCGAAGTGCAGACAACGGTGGGCCAGACTGGCCCAGTCTCCTAAGGCTTGGTCACAGTGGGCGTCGGGGTGACGAGAGTCAAGGAGCCGTGGGTCGAAACGCAAGTGGCTCCACCAGGGTAGGAGTGTGCGGGATTGCAGGCGTAAGTCGGTTCCGGCAGCACGATGCCTGACTGCTCGTCAGTCATGTGCCAACGGATGTCAAACGGCGAACAAGGCAGACTTACCGGAAACAGCGGCAGCCATACAGGCCACAAAGGGAAGTGGGGACTTCATCTTGACGGATTGGTTTGGCGTTGTCGGGGTAAGTATGCTGCGTAGCGCTGTGGTGGGAAATTGATGTGAGAGTGGTGCGAGGAAAAGGAAGAGGAGAGAGAGGGAAGAAGAGAGGCGGTTTTGTGTACGTGTTGGCAGTACTTGTGGCAACGGCGCTGGTGGGCGGATGCTGGGAAGTAGCGTGGCTGTCGTCTGGAAGGAGTTCGTGGGTGTTGGTTCGGATGTGGGAGGTACAATGATGGTATCAAATCAACGAGTCGCACATTGCAGGTGCTCTGCTCTATGCCTGACTGTGTGACTGTGTCAATGAGAAGCCCTTGATACCTACAATTACCTATGGTAGCACAAACTAGGTGGCACAAGCCCTGATGGAGCGTCCGTCTGGCGGTTGACAGTCGGGTAGCTCGACTCAAACCAATGCGACGAGGGTAGGTATTGCTCTTGCACTCACTTTCACAAGCAAGATCCACGATGGAGGAGTTTGTTGTTGGTGGCTTCCTCCCAGGTATGGCCAAGATGACACGCAGTAGCAGCATCGCGTGGTCGTTGCGCGTCTTGGTCGCTGCCTGGCGTGCCAAGGTTTAGTACGGAGGGAAGTGAAGTCTGCCGCTCGCAGCCTGCTAGCAGGGCTCGATGCGAACGCTTCATCTCGTCATTCAATGCTGTCCCAGTCCCAGCGTCGGCCACATTCACTTGATCGCACGTGTGACATAATCTCGGCATGTGCCTGCCGTTTGCTCGATGAGGCCGCGTCATGCAGGCAGCCGGTGAGGCAGTCGCGACTTCCCAACCTCGTCGCCAAACGCGGCCGCGTGCTTGCAAACAACAACAACAACAACAGCAACCACCGCCCATCCGCCCGCCTCTTGCTTCCATTCATCAGACCACCTCTCTCCCTCCCTCGCCCCTACACTCCTTACTGCCAACACCCACACTCGTTCAACATCCTCCAAAATTTCCTTTCTCTTCACAAGGCAGGCCATTCGACTGCAGTCTACGCCTGCACCCTCCTCACATATTCCCACCTCTCCATCCACACGCTCGCTCACTCAAGATGCACTCGCGCCTCGTCGCGGCCGGCCTCATGGCCGCCATCTCGTGCGCTCACGGTATGTCCATCGAATGCTTCCCTCGCCAGTCGCGCACCACTAACCACATTCAAAGCCGCCGTCTCGGCCAGCTCTGATCAGTCTGCTTTCCTTCCCGCCGGCCCCAGCTCCACCTCGACCGTCTACACCACCAGCCAGCTCACCATCATCAGCTGCAGCTCCGAGGTCACCGACTGTCCCGCCGACAGCGTGACTGTCAGCACTACCACTGTTCCCGTATCGACCACTATCTGCCCGGAGACTCTGTCCACTGTCACCCCTGCTTCTGACCAGACGACCGACGTTGCTGGGACTTCTGGGCCTTTGCCGCATGGAGTCACTCCCACAGGGTACACCACCGGCCATGGCCCTGTCACGAGCGAATCCACTTCGCCATCCGGCGACAGCACGACGGAGTCGGAGAGCACATCTTCACCAACCGAGTCTCCGACTGAGACTCCGACCGAAACAGGCAGCGCCTCTTCAACTGCTGCCTCGCCAACTGCTGCCTCGCCAACTGCTGCCTCGCCAACTGAGTCGTCGACCGACACAGGCGCCAGCACTTCGGTTCCGGACGTTCCAGCCACGGCATCTACTCCGAGCTCAGAGACCGAGGGAAGCTCGACTTCACCAGCCACGTCGTCGGCCAGTACAAGCTACAGCACTTCTGCTACAGCGTCCTCGTCCACGGAATCCTCTTCCGCTCCTGAGACTGAGGGCAGCTCAACAGTCCCTAGCGAGAGCACTTCGGCTCCTGACGTTCCAGCCACGCAGTCGACGCCCAGTTCTGAGACTGAAGGAAGCCCAACCGGTTCCAGCTCCAGCGGTGCCCCTGCCAGCACTTCTTCGTACTATGGCACCGGCTACGGAAGTGTTAGCCACTCGAAGAGCCAGATCACCTCCACTTCCTTTATGACAAGCCAGATCACCGTTCCAGGCTCAACCTCCACGGTTTCGCAGACTGGCGTTGCCAACGTGAGTCGTCCTCTGTTGCATACGAAGGGACAAAGCTAAAGTTGATTAGAATGCCACTGGTACTTCTGCTGAGACTGCCAGCTATTCGACCGAAGTCACCTCCCAGCCGACCGAGCAGCCTACTGCTCCGGCGACTCCAGTCACTTCGCCTGCTACTGAATCCGCCACGGGCAGCGATGAGTCTAGCCCTGCGAGCGCTACTGGCACGGGCGGAGCTGGCTCTTACGGTGGCCCAGCTAGCAGCAACGGCACCTACGGTGCCCCGACTGCTCAGTTCTCCCCCGCTCCCTTCATGGGCGCCGCCGCTGATATTGGACATGATGCGGCGATGTTGCTCTGCTTCACCATTGCTGTGTTCAGTGCTGTCATTCTCTTCTAGACACGGAGTTGTCTCTTCACAGACGGTTCCATTCTACACCATCCACGCAGTAGCAAGTCCTCATACATCTGTCGGCTGATCACCTTCACAACTTTGAAAGCATGTGGTAGGAATGCAGCCTCTACCGATGAATGTATGATAGCTACGATGCGTTGTTGTTTGCTTTCTACTTGCAGTTGAGCAGTAATCAGAAAATCAAATGTACCATACCAAGTTCTCCCATGTTCCACTACTGCATCGCATGATCAAATGCCGGCATAGCAGCCCCTGGCTTCTCCACAATGACCTTGCACACGAATGGCATGGTGCAGCTGCTACACCAAGATCGGAAACACGCATCGCACGTGCGACGGTACTCGATATGTCGTGCTGCAGAAGATAAGGCATAGTGGTGTTTTCCTATCTTCGGCGTATAGATGAAGACGCCGTGCACCACGCGGAGTGTCTGATAGATCACAGGCGCACGGATTACGCAAGGCCTTTGCTCAAAGTTGATGATCGTTCTCAAAACGTGTGAGGCACAATGCCGCTGGATCCTTGCTATGCACGACATAAGCAGCATCAGAGCAAACGATATTATCAATCATCTATGGCTTTTGTAATTGTGCTCAGGTGTACTAGGTCGCAACACCAGGGATTACCATCCTGCATTAATCGAGACGCGAATTTCTCTGTAGCTATCAATCGCTAAGAGACCTTCTCTATAATATTGCAACAGCGTCAGCCAGGGAACAAAGCACGTCAACCTGGAGTCCGCTCACCTCACCTCGACACCCGAGCACGCCATATGAGCAAATGCGCTCGCCAGCGTCTGCCAAACGGCATGCGTGGCGTCGCTCATTCGTGCTTGCAGCAGGAGTATCGTAATCATAGCCGATTCGAGCCGTTTGAGCAAGCAGGGTAACGTATCATTGTGCTCGTCACGGCAGTGCTAGGGAGTACCGGTGAGTCGTACGCTCGCGTCATGTCGTGTGAGTTAGTTTTGATTTTGGGATCGGAGAAGGTATTAAAGAGGCGTTTCCCTTGTCTCGTCTCACTGGCTGATTTTGTTCATTCTCACCTTGTCTACTTTCTCTTGTGCTTTGTCATACTTCACAATAAGTCAAGAGGTACCCATTGGAATACATCGGAATCCAATCAAACATATACGCGAGAGAAACAAGGCATTCCACCCATCACATACAATGGCGCTCGCTCGTGCAGACTCACCCATTGAGGTGCCCCTCTTTTCGTACGACAAGCCTTCACCAGAGGTCTTCCCCGATGGCATCAAGACCAGTGGCCAAACTCCTCCGGAATACGATCTGCTCAAGCCATACTCGGCTTTCCCCAAGGAGATCACCGGAAAGACAGTATGGACAGCAGAAGATTTCAAGCACAACCCTGAAAAGTGGACGCATCATTTCACTGAGGAGGAAGTGCAAGAGCTGAGTGATACTGCGGACGCTTTCATTCAGTCGAGTACGCCTTTGACTGGCATTACGAGGGTATGTCTTCGATTAGTAAAACAATCATGGTCGTCTTCGTCACATCCACTAACACCATCAACCAGGCGAAATTCCCTCTCCCCAAACTCAGCGACTTCCTCGATGCTTTACGCGACGACATCCTCAACGGCAAAGGCTTCCTCCTCTTCAAAGGCCTCCCGGTCCAACAATGGGGCAACCACAAATCTGCCGTAGCCTACATGGGCCTCGGTACCTACCTAGGCTATTTCGTCAGCCAAAACGGCCTCGGCCACGTCCTCGGCCACGTCAAAGACACCGGCGCCGATCCCACACAAATCGACAAAGTCCGCATTTACCGCACTCGCGCCCGCCAGTTCTTCCACGCCGACGACTCCGATATCGTGGGCCTGCTGTGCATCCACCGCTCCCTCGAAGGCGGCGAGTCAGACATCGTCTCTTCCCACAACGTCTGGAACACTCTGCAGCGCGAACACCCCGACGTGGCCGAAACCCTCGCCCAACCCATCTGGTACTTCGACCGCAAAGGCGAAGTCTCCGCCGGCCAGGAACCCTACACCCGCCAACCGATTTTCTACAAAGAAACCGGCCCCGACGAGACGTCGCGCGTCTACTGCAAATGGGACCCTTACTACGTCAAATCCCTCACCCGCTTCTCCTCCACAGGTGTCATCCCACCCCTCTCGCCCGCGCAAGAGCGCGCCGCCGCCGTGCTGGAAGAGACCTGCATGCGCCTGTCGCTGCACATGATCCTCGAGGTCGGCGACATCCAGTTCCTCAGCAATGCGCACACGCTCCACAGCCGCACCGCCTACAAAGACTATGCCCCGCCTAAGCCCGCGAGGCACCTCATGAGACTCTGGCTGGCTACGCCGGAGACGGAGGGCGGTTGGAAGTTGCCCTTTAGCGATTCGGCGCACAAGAAGAGGGGTGGCGTGCAGCTTAATGATACGCCGCCTAGAGCGCCGTTGGATGCGGAGGATGGGAATGGGACTGAGGTCAAGGCACCGGCGGCTGCGGCGCCTGGTCAGTAGGGGTTTCGGCTTCCGGTGCGGCGATGATTCTGGTGCATTAGTTTCGATTATTATGGGGGCTTGGACGGAGTTTTGTCATGGGAAAAAGCGTTGTGTACATATTTTATGATTTCGCCTGGAGAGCGATTGGGAGAAACAACAAATGGAAGTTTGAGTAACTTTAACATCAATTTTACCCTCCCGTGCCTTTCTCTCTTTGCCGAGAACTGTTGCTTTGAATTGCCATCTCCGTGTAATCCTGCAGGCTCGGTCGTTCAAGATCAGTCAGGCCGCGTGGGACAGCCGGACTTCCACCTTTTACGAAATGCATCGAGGCAGGAAAGGCTCGGTCGTGCCAACGCCATTTTTACTCTAACGAGATTTGCTTGATACTCGTGGAGTGTGTTATTGTTGGTCTTGAAGCCAGAATCGCAACACTGATGAAACGCTCTTCGTGCGTTCACGAGCGAGAATGCACGGTTAGGAGTACAGTCTCAGCCCAATGAAGCAATTAAGCAAATAAGAGATGATGGTTCGCCGACTCGTGATCCTCCTCTACATGTGCACGTATGGAAATGCAGACGGCTACATGCCGCCATCCGCGAAATTGCGCTGCCTCTTGATGTATGACAAGCGGGTTTATGGAATAGATTCAATGCAAGTAATAGTATATTGCTTCCTCAAGCAGCCAAGCCTCGAGGAGAGAGATCGACGCCACGCTACGCTGCATTGCCAGAACCCCAAGACCTGCCTCTTTTAATGCACGCTTTATGCCAGCCCGAAGGAGAAAATTTCGCTAGATAGAAAAGGAAAAGAAAACGAAAGGCCTCCGCATCCGTGTATGAGCCGGCCAATCTCTAGCCCATATATAATTGTGGTCATCGGTGGCATCTCAAACTTTGAAAAAAAAAAGAGATAATGGCGTCGAGGAAGGTGTGACGCCAAAGTGACCGGATCTATGACTCAGCGCCTCCGACAGCATCGACGGGGCCCCCGTTGGCTCGCTCGATAAACGCCTGTTTCAACGTCTCGTACACGAAATGGTATTGACCTTCGCCTTGGACCATCATCATGCGCTGCTGTCTCAATGAATCGACGGTGTCCATGATGGGATCTTGATCGGCAGGTATGGAATCTAGTTGACCGGAATACAGGAGTGACAAAAGGTAATCGAGAGCGATGAAAGTGCCGCTGCGTCCAACTCCGGCAGAGCAATGTACGATGCGAGGGTTGTCTTGTTCTGAGTTGGCAAAATCTGATGCTGCTGCTGTTGTGCCATTTGTCTTTGCTTCGGACTTTGCTGAAGGCTGCGAGTTTAGCTTCGCAGAGAGTTGGATGAGCCTGGTCAGAGCGGCGCGATCTTCGCCTTCGGGGACTAGGAAGTCGGGCCAGCCTGAGAAGAGGAGGTGGTAGATGTCCTTTTCTACAGGTGCATCGGCTGTGTCTTCTGTATGCGTTCGTAATCGCATATGCCGTACCTCGGAGCGTGTGCTTTGATCGTCCTCATTGCTGAGCAGTTCCACGGTGCCTTGGAAGCCGTCGCCTGATTCCTGATCGACGGGTATCCGTAGTGGTGAATCCTCCGCTGAAAGAGGATAGTACTGGAAGCACTTCTCTCGTCCAGATTCGTGAGTCTGTGTGAGCATCACCACGACAGCTGTTCCCCTGACCTCAGCATTGAGCATGCGATAGAAGTGGTTGACGTTGGTATTCTTGGGTCCTTGCGTCGCGATGTATCTCCTCTTCCCTAATTGGATCGGCGAAGCGTTGATGTAGTCGCTCACACCTTCTCCCACGTCCAGCTTTATCCTGTTCTGTGCGAACGGCTCCACGTTAAGGTATCGATTGCGGGCTGTGATAGCATCTCCAGACAAACGAGACCATTGTGAGGGACGGGCAGAGTTCAAAGGCGCTTGTGCTCCAGCAAGCAGTCGATTACGCTGTTGCCATTCGAGGTCAATGAATTTGGCGTGGACATCTATGTGACCTATTAGCATTAGGCCAAGACGCTGTCGTGTCCATGATGTACCCGCCTGCTTTCGACTGTGTTAGGAAGGCTGGTAGGCCAGCTGGTGCTCCCATGTTAGAGTACCGCGATAGTGCACGGTGGAGGCGGAGGCCTGCAGTGGTATCGCGGCCGCGTGCAGATCGGGTAATATAGGTGTGCCTTGAGGGCTGAGCTCGTAGGCGCGCAAAATAGGCAGACACAAGGCGACCTTTGCTCTGGTGGTAAGCCGCGGTGAATGATTGGTTAGAAGGCGGAGCAGCTTTCTGCCTTACGCCTGCAGACGACTATGGACAGCGGTGAACGAGGCTATGACTGGTGAGAGTGTTGCCGCCGGCGGGAGAGGCGAATCTTGGGCAGAAGTAATTCGGGCTCCTCTTGACGCCCAATCTGGCGGGACATCACACTGGACTTAACTCTCGCCCGCCAGTGGCAGCCTCGGCCCTTCTAATGACGTTCCATCGAAGCTCTTGAAACAAGCGCGACATGTTCGCCCCCACCAGCGACTCTTCGGCTCGCGGCACAAGACCCTGTTGCCGTTAGACACCCGTCTGTACCAAAGACTAAGCCAACGCTTACACCATCCTGCTCTCGTGGCAACGTCCACGCCGGACAGACAATCATCTCGCTTCCCATCACTACCGCGACCAGCTTCGACTAGCTCGCACTACGCAATACTAGCATGGCGCCCTGGCTTCGACTACTTGAAGGCTGGGCCGTCGAGCAACTCTTGCGCACGCCCGGCTTCCATCGCGCCGTCGAGAAAGTCGCCAAAAATGTACACCGGGTGCGCAATGGTCTACCACGAGAAGAGGCGGGTGGCACCAGCATCGATCGACCTGATGGTCCCGGGTTCGGACAGCACTTTTATGACGAGCTCAAGTCTCAGCTCGGACGTGCAGAGAGATCAGAGCACCCCACCGTGTTTGGAGACGGGTCCAAGGGATATGACAGGAATCCATTGAGCAAACACAGACCCGAATCGGAAGCAGGGGAGGCCGAAGGTTCGGACGCTGCGTGGCATGAAATACAAAAACGCTCTGCTGGGTCCAGACCACAGGCGGCGGCGGAAGAGGGGCAAGGCTCGGATGCTGCATGGCAAGACATACAGAGGCGCTCTGCCGAACCACCGAAGCAGGGATTCATGAACGAGTATATGGATGCTTTGCGGGCGCAGCTGCGAAATGAGAAGCCGGGAAAATGAAAGGCATGAGGAAATGGTTCATTAAAACAATCGCGATGGAGCGCAGCGGGATCGTCACATTCATGTGATGCTTGGAGTTCCCCTGCATGCACCGGATTCAGCTTGACGCTGCCAGCTGAAATAGGGCTCATCACCACCCGACATGATACCAATGCCCTGCGCAAACAATCACATCCTAGGGGACCTGATGTTTTGCGAAGCTCATTCGGGGTTGACCGCAGATTTCTGCTCACCCTTCCGGACTCCGAACGGGCCAGCGCTCCAGACGATGGCCTTGGAGCCACAATCAATGATTCCAGAGCATATAAGAATCATGCGACAGACTGAGCAGAGTCTCGACGCAACGGATTCGTCAAGGCACTTACAACTCTGTGCCAGCGCTAGAATGTGCTGTTGTGCCAAACAGCTTATGCACAAAGTACATGCAGGTTCTCCTCACGATCCTACAAAGGTAGGCTGCCAAATGTGGGTGGTTCGCGCGCGGTCGGACCTTACGAGGACACATCGCGGGTCCTCGATAAAGTGGCGTGAACGGCTGATATAGCTGAAACCAAGACCAAGCTTCTCCACTTCTTGCTTGCAACTTTATAGAACAAAAACAGCAGCCATTTCTTACTAAAGGTCATATAGAATAGTTTATGTGTCAGGAATTCAATATCAATATCACTCCATGCTCATGCGGATTTCTCAGGAGATGAGGCTCCGAACGCCGTGATGGGCCGAGTGGCCACATCTGACATTTGACGAAGCTGACATGCAGACTGACGCATGTGCGCCACATCTACCAAAAGAACCACCCGATAGCAAAAATCAATTATCGCACTGCATCAATACAAGACCATTGCATCTCTCTTCCCATTCTGATTACCTTGTCCCAGGTCAATCTCCTCACGTTTCTAACATGTCGACAACGCAGATTTTGCCATCTTCACATGCATCGTGGCGACATGCACTGCGAACAATATCACATCACGCATCCTCGCGGCCGCCACTGCAGACGAAATCGACCTCTACAGCATACCCGTCGCCAACGAAGCTTTGGCTTCTATTGAGATGATCTATGATCTCGACAACATCACGATTCCTCCAGGGGTTTCCAGCGGAACGAAAGTCGACGTTCATGCACATGTCATTCCTCCGTTCTATCGTACTCTGGTACCTATGGCTGGGCAGATCCAAGTGCCGAATTGGACTCTAGAAGCTCACTTGAGTTTCATGGCTGATGCTGGCATTCGCCATGCTGTGATATCTATCGGCGCGCCGGGCTCCGTAGTGTTTCCCGGTTCGCAGGCCAGGTCGGTTGCGCTGGCAAGGCTGTTGAACGAGTATTTGGCAGCAGTGAGAGTCAAGACGTGAAGACGTGAAGACGGGTTTTCCACTGACGCAGCCTAGCTTGTTTACAAGGTGCCAGATATCTTCTCGTTCTATTCAGTGACACCACTGCCTTATATAGTCGCATCGTAGGCACAAGAGTTTCTTGTGATTGCTCCAATTCACTGATACAGGCAGCATTACCGAGACGGACTATGCCCTAAACCACCTCCACGCAAGCGGCATTGGCCTTTACTCCAACCACGAAGGCTACTATCTCGGAAACAGCATGTTTAGGCCTCTCTTCGATCACCTCGACGCTCGCGACAGGTCACATCCTATATTTGTGCATCCTGCTGGACCATGCCTGCACGCCTTCAACGAAAGTCTCATCAGCGCAAACCCAACTTCATACCCAGAAAGCATCGTTGAGTTCTACTTCGAGACTGCGCGAACTTTCATGGACCTCACACTAACTCAGACCATTCTCAACTTCACAGCGCTGAGATGGCATGTTCCGCACGGTGGAGGTGCTTTTCCAGCCATTGTAGATCGGTTCTTCGGGTTCACTAATCAGTCTGCGGAGTTTCAGGTACGGAATAGGCAGGCATTCGCTAAGCGGATGTTTTGGGATGTTGCTGGTCCGGTATCACCGAGACAGATCTTGGGGTTGTTGGCTTATGATGTGCCGATCAAGCAGCTTGTTTATGGCTCGGTATGTGTGTGGCAGTTATTGAAGTGGTGGTGTCTCCGCTGACGCTTCAATGCAGGATTACCCATATGCGCCGCGCAATACTTTTCAGTATGAGATTGAGGCGATTGAGAATGCTACAGTCTTGTCTGAGGATGAAAAGATTGGGGTGTTCTCGGAGAATAGTAGGGCTTTGTTCCTATGAGTACAGGCGATCTACGCTTGGTTTGGCCGTGACGAAGGTCAAACACCAGAAAGTGCGTATCATGGTGTGGAAAGGCAGTTTCGCATCTTGCATGATGTCGCCCGCAAGTCATAAGTTTTCAGATCATGTCAGCGTAAACACCAGTTGTACTACACACTGTGACTTGAGCAGTTTCCAAGATGTCCGCAGCATCAATCTGCCGACAAGACCGAGAGGATATTGGGCCAGGAAAGCATTTTGGGATTAAGTAGATGTGTAGTAGCACTATTACTTGGTGAATGATCACATTGTGAGATCTTTCACAATCTGGACACGAGAATTCCTTGGTTTGGAATCTGTGTCTTGTGGCAATTTGTGATGCAAGGTTGTTCATCGTTGTGGGTGGTTGTTCGTGGCAGGCAAGAAATCCAAGTCGCGCAACATACATTCAGCTCGCCTTCCAAATTCGATGCCACACCCGTCGCTGCAAACAATAATAATTCTTACGTCCACCTAATTTCTCGCGCTCAAGAGCGAGAGCCGATAACGAGTATTGCACTCTATTAATCTGCAGGCCAAAGCCGCATTAGGAAGGTTCCATCTGTTCTTTGGCTTGGCTTGTCTGGGCAACTCCACCATCTGCACGCGCAGAGTGGTCGCCAGCCACAATGCCCAGCTCTGATAGGTAACGACAAGGAATAACGACGACGGTTTGCACGATTCTAGAGTTCTATGGCGAGTCGGACAAGACCGTGCGGGTGGGTCGTCATGGCTGCTCACGGGCAGATGTACAAAATATATACCTGCTGCTGTCGCGCTTTTCTAAGTGGCTAGTGGCTACCCAATTTTCGTATATCGCTACAGTGCACTAGGATGAAGCTCTCTTTGATCAGTGCAGTTTCTACTGCATCTCTGCTCTGCTATCTGCCTCACGCTGCTGCTGAGCGATATGGAGGTGGAAAAGCAAAGAAGCTTTCAGAAAAGCTGCAGGCCTCCATTACTACCAAAGGGTGAGTCGTCACGGCTGCAACGAGCATTGGACGAAGACTAATACTCCCATACAGACTGATGAAGAACCTTGAGCGCCTGGACGAGATTGCCACAGCAAATGGCGGCAACAGAGCGTTCGGTCTTCCAGGTTACGCTGCATCGGTCGACTATGTCCTTTCGAAGGTTTCCGACTCCAAATCCTACAAAAGTTGGACGCAAGACTTCCCAGCATTGTACAACGATGTCACTTCGATAACCTTCCGCGTCGACGACACTGAATACTATGTGTTCGGGCCCACGTACTCTCCCTCAACAACACCCGAAGGCGTGACAGCACCGCTTGTGCTCGGCCCCAGTGGCGAAGCTGCCTGCTCTGCCGCTGGCTACGAAGGTCTCGATGTCACCGACAAGATCGTGCTGGTCCAGCGTGGTACTTGCCCAGACGCCACAACTCTTGCAGGCCGTATTCGCGCTGCTGTCGCTGCAGGTGCAAGCAACGTTATCCTTTACAACAATGTTCCCACTCTGGTCACTGGTGGCACTCTCTCTGCTCCAGACCCGGTTGGATATCGTCCTAGCGGATTCATCAACCAGGACGATGGCGAGGCTCTGGCAGCCAGACTTGCGGCTGGTGAGGAGATCGAAGCTTACTTCCAGCACACTCAGACCATTGAGGAGCGAATCACACAGAACATCTTCGTCGAGTCCAAGGGAGGCGACGAGGAGAACGTCATCATGCTCGGCGCTCACCTTGATTCCGTCAAAGCCGGTGCAGGCATCAACGATGATGGTAGCGGCAGCACTCTCCTCCTCGAGATTTTCGCTGGACTGCAGCGCCTGAAGTTCCGCAACAAAATTAGATTGGCTTGGTGGGGAGCAGAGGAGAACGGCCTTGTCGGCTCCAAATTCTACACAACCTCAATCAACAACACAGCCGAAGCCGACAACCTGCTCCTCTACCTCAACTTCGACATGGTCTCTCGCGGCTACTACGGCGTCTTCGACGGCGACGGTAGCACTCACGGTCTAGCCGGGGCTCCAGGTTCAGATGTGATCGAAAAGCTCTTCGTCGATCACCTTACCAGCAAAGGCATTAACGTCACCGCCGCTGTCTTCACAGGCGGCAGCGACTACGCTTCTTTCATGAGCACGCTCAACAAGCCTGTTGGCGGTCTGCACACTGGTACTGGCGTGGCTCAGGATCCTTGCCACCACCAGGCTTGCGATACTTACAACAATTCGAACCCGACTACGCTCACTGTCAATGCGAAGGCGGCGGCACATGTGCTTGCTACGCTGGCTACTGAGGGTCAGGATTTGATTCCCAAGACTGCTGGTAATGCAACTGCTGCTGTAAAGGCTCGCGCTGTTGGTGCGATGAGTGAGACTGAGTTGTTCCCCTGGAGTGTTGTTGAGGGTGAGCGTCACTTGGGATCTTGTGGACATGATGTGTAGATGTTGTGAATTATGATTTACGTGGATAGCGTTAAAGAGCGATTCCGTGTGCACACGGATTCTAATGGATCATGTTGGCTGCACTGCGGCGTCATGTTGCGTTTAGTAGACAATATACTGTCCACGCTCGAGCTTCCGTACACCAATAATGAGTCTTGGCTATGCTACACGATATGCATGTCTGCGCTGAATCGGCTTCCTCGATATTCATGAAGCTACTGATCAGCCTTCGTATTGCGATAGCACTGCTTCCGCTGATCATCAAAGCGGTCTTCTGTGGTTTCCTCGTTGGCGAAACAAATGCGCCTAGCTTTTTCCTGGTTCAAAGAAAACCTACAAGTGTACTCCGGGCGTTTGCTCACTTACATCGATGCACAGTGCGAATTGGAATCTGGGGTTGAAACTACCCATTTGGTGTGAGAGACAAGGATTACATCATATCATGTCCTATTTTCTGTGCGCTCACTGCTGTTGCCGGTGCGCAGGCCCAGTGGCACTGATCCACTTATCCACCACCAATCTCGCCACATTCTTGCCCATCAGCGCACTCGTCTCCATCGTCGAAATGAACCTTTCAATCCCACTAGTGTACCAAAGCCCTTCACTCAATTTGATGTTCTCAAATGAGTCTCTCGGGTACTCATAAGGATAGCTGTGCCAGACTTTGCGGTACATCCAAGTGATGTCGCGTTCACTGATCTCATCAGATTCAGTCTTCACTCCGAGAAGGCTAGATAGGAATTCTGTAGTCGGTGGCGCCGGCGAGAAGATCTTGTACGCGTACTCGAGGGCGCCAGTCTTGGGATTGATGATGTCTTGTAGCAGGCTGATGCTGTAGAAGCCTGGGCTGCCGACCGTTGCGTTGTTAGGAGGGTGCTCATCTGGAGGAAGAGTGGTGATGATAGCTTGTGGTGCTGCTTTGTCTGATGGGAGGCCAAAGTGAAGAGGTGAGAGTAGGTGGGGCGAGGTGAAGAGTGTAACGTGCAGCTGCACATAAGGCAGATCGTCTGGCTTGTTGAATGGCACAGTATCGAGGTCGACATTTGAGAACTGATAGGGTGCGGCGAGGATCACATCGTCGAAGTGAGACGACAGTGTTAGTGAGTCAAGTTCGGGCGAAAGACTCTTTGAAGTGAGCTCGAAGCTACCGTCGTTCCATCCTTCAATCCGAGTCACCTCCGTTTCTAGCAAAATGCTTGCTTTCGCGGACGCGACCATGTTCGCGAAGATTTGCCAATTACCTCCCTCAACTGACATTGCACCGCTGGCAGCCATGCAAACCATCGTCTCAAGACCATGGAAGTTGTTGAGATTCTGCGCATAGTTGACTCTTGTGCTCGCCTGGACGATCTCTCGAGCGAACAGACTGCTGATGCTGTTCTCCCGGAGGAAGTCTTCACCAGTTGCAGACGTGACGGCCAACAAGCCGACATCTTGTGCGGCTTGCGTGAGCGAAGAGAATGGGAACACAGGCTCGTCATACATCTTCAGGAACTTGCCCACGGTAGCTTTCATGAGGTTCAAGGTTCGCAGTGGGGACAAGCCGTACTTGTAGAACAGCTTGGCTTTGTCCCACCAGCCGCCTTCGTTCTCTTGCGTGAAGACGAATGAATTCCCGTCCCAGATGCCAAGAGCAGCTCCTGGGATTTCATCGCTTGTTGTGCTGAAGGACGAGGTAGACAGATTGAAAGCTTCCACAGCATCGACCAGGATCTTGTTAATTTGTACGAAGACACTTGCGCCCAGCTCGATGGGCAGGCTTGAGTCGTTGTAAGCACCGACTGTTGTTGACCTTCCTCCTACATGTGAGTTCTTCTCGAAGATCGTCACGTTTATCGGGACGTTGTGTTCCTCGGCGAATCGAGTGAGGTGATATGCTGCTGATGATCCGGCAGATCCAGCGCCTGTTCAATGAAGGCTGTGTCAATGCATGTGGTGGAACAACATATCCATCTACCAGGTTGTGGCACAACGAAAGACTGACCAATGATGGCGACTTGCTTGGCCTCGCGGTGATGATCATGGCCACTGAGTGTTATTTGTTCCTGTGAGGCGCATGCTACGGCACACAGGCCCCACGTTATAAGGCTGTGAAGCATAACGCGCGGCATAATGAGATGGAGATGATGGACCACAAGGTGGTGGAATGAACTCTTACATAGGAAGCAGTGCTAGAAGCGTCGTCTGCCTTGCATAACAGGGCAGCATAAATATGCAAGACACAACAATAATACAAGCTGAGCTGACGCTGTGCTGTTGCTCGAAACACGAATTGAACGGAACTTCCCCGCAAAAGTCGACGTGAGGCGCCTGGCGGGAAAGAGTCACCAGGCGATTTTGTGCGCCGGCTGTTTGCGCAGATCCATTGATACCCACTTGCGCCCCTCCACCCAAACTATTTCTCTGTATGCTTCTAAAAAGGCTATTGACTCCCAGCTTCTTCTGCGCCAAACGAATAAAACCGCCACGGTTTGCGACTACACTCTCTCACTTCAGATCGTACACACCCACCATGGCGCCCAAGGCCAAGAAGGACGAGGGCAGCGGCAGGCCGCTGGAGATGACCCCGCCGCCCGAGTACATTGCTACCCGTAATGCTATCTTCGATAAGAGAAAGGCCGAGAGGGACGAGTGGCTTGCTAAGCAGCCCAGGGAGGAGATTGAGATCACCCTGGCCTCTGGTGATGTGAAGAAGGGCACAAGCTGGGAGACCACTCCCGGCAACATTGCACGCGAGATTTCCAAGAGCTTGTTCGAGCGCACTGTCATTTCCCGTGTCGACGGTGAGCTCTGGGATCTCGAGAGGCCTTTTGAGAAGAGCAGCAAGCTGGAGCTTCTGGACTTTGAACACCCCGAGGGCAAGAAGGTCTTCTGGCACAGCAGTGCTCACATTCTCGGCGAGGCATGTGAGAGGCACTACGGCTGCGCATTGTGCATTGGCCCGCCTGTCGACGATGGCTTCTACTACGAAATGGCTCTGCCTGACGGTGGTGCGGTGCAGGCCGCCGACTACAAGCCTCTGAAGCAGGTCGCCGAGAAGGCCATCAAGGAGAAGCAGCCGTTTGAGCGTCTTGAGCTCAGCAAAGAGGACCTCCTGGAGATGTTCGCCTACAACAAGTACAAGCAACACATCATCCAGGACAAGATCCCTGATGGCACAAGCACCACCGTCTACCGTTGTGGTCCCCTTATCGATTTGTGCAGGGGTCCTCACGTCCCTCACACTGGCAGAATCAAGGCTTTCGACATTATGAAGAACTCTGCCTCCTACTTCCTTGGTGACGCCAAGAACGACAGCCTTCAACGTATCTACGGTGTCTCATTCCCCGACAAGGCTGTAAGTATGACGATCACTTGACACTGGACTTCACTAACATTTAACAGTCCCTTGCCGACCACAAGCACATGCTCGAGGAGGCAGCCAAGCGTGACCACCGCAAGATCGGTCAAGAGCAAGAACTTTTCTTCTTCCACGAGATGTCGCCCGGTTCTGCTTTCTTCCTCCCTCACGGCATGATCATCTACAACGCACTTCACTCATACATCCGCGGCGAATACTGGAATCGCGGCTACAAGGAGGTCAACTCCCCCAACATGTACAACTCCGCCCTCTGGAAACAGTCTGGTCACTGGCAACACTACCACGAGGACATGTTCACATTCAAGGTCGAGAAGGAGGACTGGGCACTGAAGCCCATGAACTGCCCTGGCCACTGTCTGCTCTTCGGCCACAGGGATCGCAGCTACCGCGAGTTGCCCATGCGCATTGCTGACTTCGGTGTTCTGCACCGCAACGAGGCATCCGGTGCCCTCACTGGTCTCACCCGAGTTCGTCGTTTCATGCAGGACGACACCCACATTTTCTGTACCGAGGCCCAGGTCGAGCAAGAAATCAACGGTCTCTTTGACTTCCTGCAGGCTGTCTACGGTCTGTTCGGCTTCTCCTTCAAGATGAAGCTCTCTACCATGCCCGACAACCACCTTGGCGATGTCTCCACCTGGGAGCGCGCCGAGGCCCAACTCACCAAGGCTCTTGACGCCTTCAAGGTTTCCACTGGCACTCAGTGGGAGCTGAACCCCGGTGATGGTGCCTTCTACGGTCCCAAGATTGACATCACCATCTCCGATGCGCTAAGGCGTGAATTCCAGTGCGCCACCATCCAGCTCGACTTCCAGCTGCCCCAGCAGTTCAACCTCGAGTATCGCACCGAAGACGTCGCTACCGCCAAGACCGAGGCACCCAAGGGCGAGAAGGCTGAGAAGCCTGCAGAGAAGGCCGCCGAGGAAAAGCCTGTCGAGAAGGCTGCCGACGGTGAGACCAAGACTGAGGAGAAGCTGGTCATCCGCTCCGCTCCTCCTGCTGAGGCCGACTCAAGCGCCGTCAAGAAGGACGAGGGCAGCTACCGCCGCGAGCTGACCCCCGGCTGCGCTCGTCCCGTCATGATTCACCGTGCCATTTACGGCTCTTTCGAGCGCTTCATCGCCATTCTCACCGAGCACTTCGGCGGCAAATGGCCCTTCTGGCTCTCTCCTCGCCAAATTCTCATCGTGCCCGTCATGGCCAGCGCCAACGACTACTGCGAGGAGCTGCAGAAGGAGTTCCGCTCGCACCACTTCCACGCTGACATCGATATCTCCGGCAACACCATGCAGAAGAAGATCCGCACCGGCCAGCTCGCACAGTACAACCTCATCATGGTCGTCGGTGCGCAAGAGAAGGAGAGCCGCTCCGTCAACATCCGCAACCGTGACATCCCTGAGACTCAGAAGATGGGCGAGCTCATTCCTGTTGACCGGGCTATTGAGCTCATGAAGTCCCTTAGGGACGAGAGGAGGCTGAACAGCGCTCTGCAATAGATGCATCGCCTGCTCAGGAAAACTTCATCCTGACTGAAGTCATTTATGGGAATATGAGGATTTGGGTTGTGTGTCTGCATTAGACGAGTATAGTATACACGACCACCATGAAAAAAAAAATTGCATGCCTCTGTCGCATGCCTACAATCAGAAGATGCCACGAGCTGAATTGATATCTTGTCATGTCGTCTCAATTGGGTTGCTGCAAGAATGCCTCTTGCATCTTGACAATTAGAAGTCTCCACACGATGAATATCATGTACTTTAACCAGGTTAGCTCAATTGGGTTGCTGCACGAATATCCCCTTGGTTCTCACAATCTGGATGCTCCACGATACAAATGATAATTCTCCACTTGGCCATGTTGGCTCAATTGGGCTGCTGCACGAACACTCCCTGCATTGTTACAACCAGAAGTCTCCACACGATGGATATTGTGTACTTTTGCCACGTTGGCTCAATTGGGATGTTGCATGAATGTGATGTCTTCTGGAACCAACCACATAAGATCCCGCCTCGGTTATCTCCACGTACTTTATTGCCCGCGTGAGGATATATCTGTGCTCGCGCGCACGGTCGCTGTGAAGAAGCCTTCGAAAGCCTTCCGGGTACGTGTACCTTCATGCCAGGGACCCATGTTGTCAATTTGAGGGGTTTTCCGTCGTCCTATACCGACGTCTCGTTCGACTCTTCGTGCCGTGAAAGACAACGGCCGGCTTAAATTGACTAAGGGCTGGGTTCTGCTCATCTCGCCATGCCCGAGTGACAAAGGATCATTGAACCGAGGCAGTACCCTAAGGCAATGCGTGTCTGCTGTCGTCACATCTTCTCCGCACCGCCAACTTACCGCCTGTTTCCACAATTTCTTCTACGCGAGGCTGCCACGCGAGCTCACGTCAATAATCAAAAAGCTTCGACACTTTTCCTGTTCGGACGGGTTGCCCGTTTGCGCATGCGCCGATTGCCCCTCCATTCAGCCCTGGACTCGCAGACGTGCGTGTAAGGTATTTACGTCGTCGATACTGTCTTTGCGGGTGATAGCCAGATGCTAGGCAATTACAGCTAGGAATGATTTTCGACCATAATTGCACCGGCCCTAGCAGCGTTGCCTTGAGTTGCCTGGTCGTGGTGACCTTGCACGTACGCAGCGTCCGGATCACCGCCTGCCGCCCATGGCGCACGATGCGGATCAACCAAGCGGACGGCCTCGGCTTGGGATACCCGTTGGCTTATGCAATGCGAGCTGATGCGCTTTACACTTTCAGGATTCATTGGGGAAAGAGTCGAGCTAGCGAAGAGTCTTGAACTCTAAAGCTGAAGCGTCCCGCTATTTCCAACAGAGTAGGTGCTTATTCTTGGGAGGAGATGACCTTTCGGTGAATCCATATGAGGACTGCATTTGCCCTTTCTTTGATTCCTTCTTTTACTCTTAGTGCTTAGTGCTGTGTTATAGCACCTATATCTGTACCACACCCCGCGGTGCGAGCTTCTTACTTCTCACTGGACTTCATCATAACATCGTCTCTCATCGCGTGGACGGACAGATTGACCAGCACCAGCAACGATGAGACTGATCAACAGCGTTGTGGCTTTGGCCACTGTGCTCCCAGCTTCTACTCTCGCCGGACCTGTAAGCAGCCAATTGCCCGAGGTCGATCTTGGATACGAGATTTACCGCGCAACCTCGCTCAACGACACCACTAGTCTATACACCTTCTCCAACATTCGCTACGCCGCACCTCCGACCGGCAAGAACAGATTCGCCGCTCCTCAACCGCCGGCCCAGAACCGTTCGACTGTGCAGTTTAACAGGAGCGAGCCCATCTGTCCTCAAGCGAACCCGTTGTGGAACTCTGTCGCCCAAGAGTTCCTCATCGAGTACTTTCAAGGCGTGAGGACTTTCAACCAATCTGACTTCGACACTGGGATTCCTGCAAACTTGACCGTCAGCGACATCGACCTTGCCACTTTCAATACGTCGATCATCCCGAAGGCCGATCCGAGAACAACTGAGGACTGCCTCTTCCTTGATGTCGTCGTCCCGCAGCACCTTTTCAAGAAGAAGGCCAAGAAAGGCAAGGGTGCCGCTGTTCTTGTTTGGATTTACGGTGGTGGTTATACAGCTGGCTCCAAGAGTGGCGGCTACAACCCTGCCGGACTTCTTGCTCGTAGCCAGGACGGCGATGACGATGGAGTCATCTACGTCGCGATGAACTACAGACTCGGAGCTTTCGGATGGCTGTCTGGCCCTACTTTCCAGGAGAACGGCACTGCCAACGCTGGTCTCCACGATCAGCGCTTTGCTCTCGAGTGGATTCAGAAGCACATCTCCAAGTTTGGTGGCGATCCTGACCGTGTTACCGTCTTCGGTGAAAGCGCTGGAGGTGGAAGCATCATGGCCCAGATTACTGCGTACGGTGGAAACAAGGGCTCCGTTCCGTTCGCCCAGGTGAGTGCCATGATGTGAACCACAAATGACATGATCGCATGCTGACCAATGGGCAGGCTATTCCTCAATCTCCCGGTTTCTTGCCTGTCACTTCTAACCATTTGCAAGAAAAGACCTTCCAGGATTTCATCGGCTTGTTGAACGTGTCTAGTATCGAAGAAGCGCGCAAGGTCTCGACCGCCAAGCTGCAGCTCGCCAACGCTATCACAGTCGGCCTGGCTGGTTATGGCGGCTTCACGTACGGACCAGTCGTCGATGGTGACTTCCAGCCTGCACTGCCTGGTCAGCTCCTTGCACGTGGACAGTTTGACAAGAAAGTGAAGATCATGGTTGGCCACAACGCCAACGAGGTGAGCAAGAGTGTCATGCTGTGAAGCAGCGCCGAACAAAAATCTAACGCACTCGCAGGGCCTGCTCTTTACACCACCTTACATCACCAACGGCAGCAGTATCCAGAGACAGGTTGCCAACACTCTCCCGTCCATCCGCGCTTACCCAGAGACCCTCGATTACATTACCAACACACTCTACCCTCCAGTTTTCGACGGTAGCCAGGCACAGGGCTATACCAACAACCTCGACCGCGCTTCTGCCCTCGTCGCCGAGTTGAGCTTCACGTGCAACACCTTCTACCTCGACAAGGCCAAGAACAATCAGACCTACGCCTACCTGTTCTCCGCGCCGCCTGCCCTGCACGGCTTCGACGTCCCGTACACCTTCTACAATGCCAACGAGACGAGCACTAGCATTATTCGCGGTGTACCCAACCCCAAGATCGCCATCGCTTTGCAGGAGTACATCACGAACTTTGCGCAGCGCGGCGATCCAAACCAGCAGGGCGTGCCGCACTTCGATCTGTACGGCAAGAACGCGACGGTTCAGAACTTGAACGTCACTGGCATCAGCCAATTGAGGGACCCGGCGGCCAATGCTAGGTGCAACTGGTGGCAGAAGGCATTGTACGCTTAGGCGTTGCATTGACGAGTTCCATGAGCAATAATAGTTAGGTATGCAGAACGAAGTAATGTTTTGAAGTCGAGAACCGAATGCACATTGACCGAAAATCCGCTTGTTTGAGGACACGGCTGATGGCTTCAACGTGCTCGCAGCATAGAACGTGACCGGGATGGAATATGCACATGCATGCACAAGATGCACAAATGCCCAAAGTCTGTTCCATTCACATGCGACTTGCAAAGTTCCACTCCCCGCGTTTTGCCCATGCGCATACGCGGATCATCGCTACCGCATTTTGATGTCAAGATCACGAGACTGCGGTCACCAGTACGTCAGCGGAACAACAACAGCCATTGCGTCTAGCTTCCACGCAACCTGCCTTCTTCAAATAGCTCAAGCAACTTCCCATACCCATCAAACAATCAATCCATCACAGTCTACCTAATCAACTGCATCTCCCATCCATCTCCCCTTCATCAACCAACACAAACAAACGACCGCCACCATGTTCCGCGCTGCCACCACCGCTTCTCGCACCACCCGTTCCACCCGCCTCTTCTCCACGGTACAACCTCTTCGCAAATCCGTCGTTGACTCTGCCAAAGAGGTACCCAGCGTCTTCAATGCTGTCCCTCCCACTCAAAACCACTTAACTAACGCCTCTCAACCACAGGCCACCAAACAAGCCGACAAAACCGTCGCCGGCGCCGCCGTCAAAGGCATCGAGAAGGCCGGCGAGATGGCACAAAAAGTCAAGGAAGCTACTGGTCTCGGCACCGGCGAGGCGCAGGGCAAGGCCAACGAGGTGGCCGGTCAGGCTTCTGGCAAGGTCGAGGAGCTGAAGGGCAAGGCTTCCGGTACAGCTGCGGAGCTTGAGGGGAAGGCGAAGGGCGCCTTTGAGCAGGGAAAGGCGAAGACTCAGTGAGGATGGCGATGATAACTTGACGAACAATACGACATCAAGGGAATGAACTGTACTCTGTATCATAGCGATTGAGACTTCTCGAGCATTGTGTCAATCTGAGCCATTGCAAACCTACTGATAATATTCCTTGTACACCCTGCTCGTTACTTATCCCATGTCTGACGAGGTACTCTACCGTCTGCTTACATGACACTCGGCGGATTTTTTTGAATCTGTTTTCCAAAGAATGATACATGTCGAGAAAAATCGCAGGAAGGATAGATCATGGCGGGAACCAAGCTCCAAGCTCTCCCCAGATGTCGTCAACGGCGTTTGCGGAGAGAGTTTGGTCGAAGCTTTGCTGGTCGGCTTTTTGCTGGACACCTTGAATAATCAAAAGTCCACACTCCCGTGCGAATAGGCGAACCATGGAACAGGCTTGATAAGTGAGACTGTGGGCTCGGAAAGAAAATGCGATGGTAGACACGCTGATCTGACGAAGTGACCACATGAGTTGTCTTCCAAGCACAGAAGAAAGATGCAACCTTGGAAGGTGGATACCAACGGCATCGTCTCCTCTTTCTTCGGCAATGGGAACATCAACACCCGACTCAGATCGACACGATCGGCATTTACACGGCCGTCTTTTCCACCCGGCGGAGAAAGCAATGGAGTTAGTATTCATAGAGATGCCGCCCAACTATAAAGTTGAGGTCGGCCGCTGGCTGCTCGTTCGCTTGTCTCCAAAAGCCCATAGCCCTTGAGCGAAATGTATTCCAGACTGTCTCTTCTGGCTCTCGTGGCCTCAGCGGCTGCTCATCCTCCCCCTTGGGGTCATGGCCCTGCCAAAGATGATGATCTGTTTGTGAAGACCACTTCTGGCTGCGTTCATGGCAAGATTGACTCCGCACAACCCAACGTTCGCCAATTCTTGGGCATTCCCTTCGCTCAACCGCCTGTTGGTGACTTGCGTTGGGTAGCTCCGCAGCCTTTGTCCCAACCAGAAGCACAGGTCGATGCGACAGATATCGGACCCAGCTGTATCCAGTTCTTCAACACCAACGCCAGTTCTGTCTACAGGAACCAGGTTCTGGAGTACAACTTGCAGGGTCTCAACCGCACCGGCGACATCAGCGAGGACTGTTTGAAGTTGAGCGTGTGGGCACCCACCCAGGATAAGCATCATGGCTGGGGTGGTCGTGGCAAGGGTCACGGTTGGGGTGGCAAAGACGAGGATAAGGGCTTGCCTGTGTTGGTCTATTTCTATGGCGGAGGCTTCTCTACCGGCGGCATGAACGTACCGGCGCAAATTCCCACCCAATGGGTCCAGCGAACTCAAGACCACATTGTGATGTCTTTCAACTACCGCGTCAACATCTTCGGGCAACCAAATGCTCCAGGTCTTACGGACCAGAACGTCGGTCTCCAGGATCAACGCCTCGCTGTTGAATGGGCCCGGGATAACATTGCGGCTTTCGGTGGCGACCCGGAGCGCATCATCATTTGGGGCCAGAGCGCGGGATCGATCTCTGTTGACTACTACAGCTTCACCTACCCTGATGATCCCATCGCAGCTGGCATGTCACTTGACTCTGGTACCAGCTTCTCGAGCATCGTGAGCGAAGATACGACTCAATCCAACTTCACCTTTGTGGCCGAGAACGTGGGATGCAGCGGCTTCGGCAGCGACTCAACTGCATTGCTGAAGTGCATGAGAGGCGTGGACGCTATGAAGATCAACGACTTCATCGCCAAATACGCAGAAAGTGCGCAGCAGCCAGGTATCGGCTTCAGTCCTGTCATCGATAACAAGATCGTCTTCTCCAACTACACAGAGCGCATGCTCTCGGGCAAACAAGCGAAGATTGTACGTGTAGCCCTCATTTAAAAGACTACATCAAACTAACAAAGTCGCCACAGCCTGCCATCATCGGCACCAACGCCCAAGACGGCGTCCCATTCGCCCCTTACAGTGACTCTGGACCAGATCCCGCACTCGCAGAATTAGGGCTTCTTTCGATCTTCTTCTGTCCAGCAACAGAGTCTGCTCGACTCCGCCAACAGACTGGTCTTGCCACCTACCGCTACGAGTATGCAGGCAACTGGACCAACCTCTCTCCCGCACCGTGGCTTGGCGCGTTTCACAGCTCAGAGTTACCGATGCTGTTCGGTACCCATCCTAACTTCAGGGGAGATTCCACACCACTGGAATATGAGACCAGCCATGATATGCAGGATGCTTGGGTTGCGTTCGCGAAAGACGGCCCGCAAGGACTGGAGAGCACCGGTTGGGCTGAGTACGATACTATTGGCGAAGCGACCGTCAGGGAATTTGGAAGTGATATTGCGGTCAAGGATATCAGCCTTTCCAGTCTTGAGGATAAGTGCAATGGTGCAATCCCGGCGACGCAGTAGGTCGGGACGCTAGGCAACAGAGCTATATCTCATGTAAGGAGGTAACATCATCTGTATATATTCGCATGGAATGGGTCCCCTGCCTAGTGACGTTACACATGGTGCGCTTGCCGCCTAACGAATCGTCTCCGCGGCTATAATGCTTGTGAGATCCAGATACCCCATATAATGCACACGTTCGAACGTATCCGCCGCCCTCATCGATCTCGAAGACAGTATCTTCCTCAAAGGCAACGCGCACTAATATCACCAGTCTTAAGCGCACAACGCACAAAAAGTTCCACAATGGGCACCCGCCACCTAATGTGCACCTACCACAAAGGCCGCTTCATAGTCGCCCAGTACGGCCACTGGGAAGGCTACCCCGGCGGCGCCGGCGTGGCAATCCTACGCTTCCTCAAAGGGCCCAATAACATTGCCCGTCTCCGCTCCGGCCTCTTGTGCGTCAAAATCAGCACGCAAAATCAGCACCGAGAAATACTACTGCATCCGCGCCTGCGACCAAGACCCATATCTCGGCAGCTCGCAATCCCTGCCCGCCCTCGCTGAAGCTGGCGAGAAAGAAGGCGAAGTCGAGGCGGGCATGGATTTGGGCTTTGCGACGGATCCGCTGTTTTGTGAGTGGAGCTATGTGATTGATTTGGATGAGGGGTGTTTGGAGGCTTATAAGGGGGATCATTGGGGGTTGCTTGTGGGTTGGGAGTCGGGGATTGGAAAGGGACGATTGGGCGAGGTGAATGGTGTGGAAAAGCAGGTCCTTGTGGCGAGGTGGAAGTTTGGGAGCGAGATGGAAGAGGGGCAGTGGGAGAGGATGTGTCTGGCGCCTGAGAAGAAAGCGCGGGCGGAGTTTGACAATGTCGGTGAAGATGATGATGATAAGTAGGCTCAGTGGCGCGTGGGATTCCAATCAGTGATGCACCTGTACTGCGTGTGATGAGGAGTCTCATGACCTTAACAACCGCTACGTAGAGCTCATACATCTCCAATAACATCGTGGCTTTCCAATCTCAAATCTCCTCTCAGCCCACCGACAGTATTCCTCCTTCGAATTCCCTCCAGCCCACCACCCGTGAGCCCAGTCCTAGCCGAAGCACCATCGGTGCTGTAAACACTGCGACTGCCTCTTCTCCTCCTTAGCGCGTCGACATAACCTCCATCCCACGTATCGCCACCAAGCACATCTTCCACGTCCTCCAGGTCGTCCAGTACGCTCTGCGGAGGTTCCGTCTCAAACACTGCTTGTAGATCACCATGAGCGCCGAAGTGCTCCCACATCGTGATCCAGGATTGCTTGCGTGGAGGGCCCCATTTGCTGCGTTTCCATAGATAGCGGCGTTCGTACAATGAAATGACTAGGAGGATGGGAGCGTTCAGGACGCGCACAGCGGTGATGTTGACTTTGTGGAACCAGCGGTCTGTTAAGATCATTTTGAGGGGTAGCAGCGTTACCAGTGCGAGGACGTTGAAGGGTGGGCGGTAAGCGAAGATGGCGTCTGATTTGACTCCTTCGAATGTCAGGACTGCACGGCGGAACTGAATCTCGGCGGTGGCATTGGTGGCGAGATTTGTGTAGGTATTGCTGAGCATAGCGACCAGAATCGTGAGGAAGAGAGTGTTACCGAGGAAAGCGAAAGTGATCATTAGCGTCGGCCCAAGGATCCAATGCATTTCTGCAGAACGCTGCACACCAGTGCCGTCAAGACCGAACCAGATCCATAGCATCCACTTGGCAATCGTGATTGGGTGGTGCTTAGTGTAGCCGTCCTGAGCTTCCGAGAGCCAGTGCAAAGCAAGCAAGAAACCGCCAAAGCACCAGCCGGCAAGGACTGTAAGGAAGGTGAAGTCTGCCATCATGGCACGAAGTGCAATGAAGAGCATGTTCTCTGGCAAGAGACAGAAAGCCATGCGAGGTAGGAGGACCGGGGCGCCAAGCGACAGCACGTCAAGAGCAAGCTTCGAGATGCTGCCGTCGTACGTAGCGAGGCCGTGCATGCGGATGCCAAAGTAGGATGAAAATATCAGAACAAAAGTGATGTCCAGGAATGACCAGAGGTTCTCGGTGTGTACTGTCCAACCATGCTCAGTGATCGAAGCGACCTCATCGAGGCACCAGCCAAATCCATATACGGCGAATACCAGCTCGGCAATGGTGAACCGCAGGTGTTCAGGTCCCACGGCACGAGACTTGTTGCCCATAGTGAGCACATATAGGAGTAAAAGGACAATGAATTGACACGCTTCGATGATGTTCCTGGTCCGCGGTACGATAAGTCGATACTGATTAAACAGCGGCGCCTTCCTAGGGTCGTAGAGCGAGATCGCACGGCTCTTGTAGCGATCGGGTAAGATGTCCATGAAAGATGTTGGAGTGTAGGTGATTCTTCCTCGGTAGACAGCATCCACGATCTTTTGGCAAGTTGAAGAACTCAAGAAGCTCTTCGACTCGGTGATGATGGCCACCTCCAAAGCGGTCAATAGTCTTTCCTTTTCGGGTCGGATGAAGTGAGATCTGATCGCCCAGTGCAGAGCAACCTTGTTAGTCCTGGCGACTTCTGGAGGGGCATTCTGGAATGGCTCGAAGCCAGCAACAAGGACATTGGCAATGAGAAGCAGACCTTGCCGTCCCTCGTGGTCTTCATCGAATCTTCTCAACACGCGGCTAGCAATGAGCTCACAAACTGTAGCCCGCGTAATGTTTACTGTCTGGTGGTGGGCTTGGTAGCTCTGCTCACGCAAGAACTGCATACGATTTACGAGCAAGCAGTACACGATAGAAACATCGTCCGGGTCGTACAGGTGGTCGACAAGCGGTCTGATGACGCTGAGATTCATTCGAGGACTCTTAAGCTGCTCGACAGAGTATGGATCATCTATATACAGGACATAGTCCCACAAACGTCAGCGGGACACTCTTGCCGTTCTGTTGAAGACGCAAGCTTTCCTCCCGCCGGACATGGGCAACAAGCCGCAGGACCAAGCCGCGATCGACAGTTGAAAAGCGAAGAGAACAGTGTTTGAACCTACCGATACTTGCGACAATCAGTCGCCTGATTTTATGGATTGTAGTGTAGACTGGCAGCCATCCGTGCGGATTCGGCGCGCGTGGGTCGTCATTCTTTCTTGGAGGGTAACAGCCATCATCGTCGGCTTCTTCCTCTTCATTCAGCAGCTCTTCTTGTTCCTCTCGCGATCTCGCAATCCGCATAGCCTCGCTCATGCTCCTATGGCTCTCGCCGCGCTTGCTGGTCAATCGAGCCGGCATGGGAGGGCGACTGGGCTCGGTAAGGGTGATGCTTTGACGGGGGGACATGGCTCCGGACAAGACGCCAAACGCGTTCGCATGAGTAGAGGACTCGTGTACAGAGGCGTTGGAGGCTCTTCGAGCAGCGGCGAGGATGGTCGGAGTGCGAAAAGGTGGGCTCTCGCCATCTTGATCAGAAGTCATGGCGGGCGGGTTGGCCACGATAGCCTGGTTCTGTCAGCAACAGCAATTGGCCTGTCGCAAGTGTTCGGTGTGCTAGCGTGTAGCACGCTGCTTGCGCCTAGTGGGCGAGATGATGGTCTAAGTGCTTAGGAGGGGCCGTGGCAGACGCCAGTATGAGATCAATCAAGGAATCTACCCTGCTTGGCGGGAGAATTCCGTGAAGACTGATGCGCAATACTGCCGACAAACCCCTACCTTTGTTTCTACAAATGTAGCTGCTTGAAGAACTTATATGCTCTCAGGCGAAGAGTCAGTGGATCTGCATGGCTATCACTAGGTATGTCTCGTGTTGAGGGACATATCAACACACAAAAATGCCGCACGCTGTCTATCTATGCGACCACTGTATGTAGCTCGGACCAATTGACCGAATGATCTGCCATCTCACACCGCCTCTTTCACCATTAACTCGTGCTACAGCATACAGATGAGACTTTGCCCTATCGACTACATTGTAATGTGCTGCTTGACTGACACTTCGCGTTGGCAATACGATGTGTTTTCGGGTGCAGAACAGGTACCGGCATCTCGGTTCATGGGAACCATCTGCCGGCATTCGACGTCATCACCCAGATCCGCGATGCACCGCTGAAGCCGCAAGACAACCGTGGATCCTTTGGTCGAGGATACTTTGCGACTGAACATGACGAGACTTCTAGTTCTCTGACAAGGTCAATGACGAACAAATTTTTCAATCGCTCTGGATTCGACAATAGTCAACAGCTATATCCAACGCTTCTTCACGCTTAAGATCGTCCCTGCAGCAGACGCGCGATTCGCCCAGCCGGGCTAGCTACGTCAAACAACTATCCTGCATAAAAAAAAGAGCCGTACTTTCGCAGTCATCAGTTCACTCATCGCAAACATCGTCAAGAACCATTTTCAAATGGCGCTCGGCAATGGTTACGGTACGATTGCGCAGGATAGCCCTGCTCCTAGCGATGTCGACGCAGAACGAGCAGCGATGCTACAAACATCCTCGTCGAAGCAACATTTCGCGCCACGACTTGCGGAACACATGAACGTCAACGTAACTAAGTCATGGGGCGACGTCGCACTGTTGGGTTGTTATGTGATCACTGGATTGTTGGACAGTAGCAGCATCATGACATGGGGCAGTTTTGTGAGCATGCAGACTGGTAAGCAGATTGAAAGCGGATCCGATCAGCTCGTGCCAAAACATGAAATTGACACATATTGCGAATAGGTAACACAGTCTACCTCGGTCTAGGCCTAATCGCGCCATCGGAGAACGACCGCTGGCTACGCGCCGCCATCTCCATCGCCTGCTTCTGTCTTGGAAGTCTATGCTTCAGCTCGTTCCACCGCCACTTCTCGCCCTGTAAGCGTTGGGTACTCGTTGGCTCGTTCTTCGTACAGATGTCACTGGTTCTGATTGCCGCTCTCATGACCACCCTGGGCCCGGAGATGGACAAGACTGCGCCTTTGAACGCCTGGGTTGGCGTCTCAATCGCTCTGATCGCTTTCCAGTCCGCGGGCCAAGCGGTTGCTTCTCGCGCGCTACAGTATTCGGGCTTGACGAGTGTGGTTCTGACGTCGAACTATTGCGATTTATTTTCTGATCCCAGGCTGTTCAAGCTTGGGCTTACAGACAACCCAGAACGAAATCGCAGGACAGCGGCGCCGGTTCTGCTCCTTGGCGGTGCAATGATTGGTGGCGCTTGGGCGCATAGCTCTGTCGGACTTACGGGAGCGCTTTGGACTGCTGTCGGGCTCAAAGCTGTAGTTGTTTTGGCCTGGTTTGTATGGGCGCCTGAAAGACAATCTTAATTGATGTCGTTGTCGACAGAGCAGATCTGGGCCCAAGACGCCGTATTAAAGACCGGTATATTCAATTGCTCGATATACCAAGGAATACTCAATTATCATTTCGAACACCTGGGCAGAGCATTCTTGGGTATGGTTGGTCAACGTCACGTGATCGGCGCTTCGGACAACATCAAGTCGCGATCAAAGGAAATCCCATGGATGGTTGGAGAACGAGAAGCCTTGCTGCGGAGAAGTCTGCTGCCAGATGCGGTGTAGAATCGTGCTGATTGGGGCATACACAAAGCATCGCATTCGCAACTCCATCGTGTCGGACTTTACACGTTGATGTACAGTTCTCGGACGTAAGTCATGTCTGGCTGTCAAGAAGGCGTAAAGATCTAACCAGGTGGTCGGCGATAAGAGAACTTATAACTACATCACTAATGCTGCGTGCGTTATCAATCACCCATCTCGTCAACGTTGCTCAAGGTTCATAAGAGAGAGTCTACTCCAAGCGCAAACCCCATAGGCCACAACCAACCACGATGGCTTCGGACGACATGGTATTGACTGCTCCAAGCAGAGATATTTCCGCTATCCGCGCCAATCTGGCATCTTTGGCTACCGAACTGCTCGAAATGAGCAAGACGTTCCAACCCCAAGATGGACAGCTATTCTCCACTGAACCTAGAATCGTTCAGAAAGCCAGAGTGTTCATTGCAACGGCTCAAGCACCTATGGAATACGCTATGGCGATAACAACGTCCACAATGGGTGCTGCTGTCATTCGAACTCTGACACACATAGGAGCCCTTCAGGCAATCCCTCTTTCGAACGGAGCGACTGTGCAACAGATAGCGCAAGCCACGCGTGCACAGGAGAGTCTCGTCGAGAGACTTCTTCGAGCGGCCGTCAGCTTTGGCTTCCTGACATACGATCCAAAGAATATTGCTTACAAACATACACATCTTTCTGAGCCTTGGGCACAGTCTCAAAGCCTGGCCTCGGACATGTTCAACTTCTGCTACGATGGCTGTCTATCTCCTATGATCCTTCTTCCTGACTGGCTCTCACACAACGACCACGAGTGTGCTTCCGAGCCGACTGGCAGTAACGCAGGCACGCACAACCCGTTGACTTACCGTCATGGCACGGAGGGAAGACCTGTCTTCGAGGCCCTGGCCCAGCACCCCGATACCCTCGCAGTCTTTGGTCGCGTCCTCAAAGCTGCTGCGAACCTCAAACCGTTCACTGGCATCTATCCTTGGGAGCGATTGGCTGATTCGGATCCAGAGCGGGCGCTCTTCGTCGATATCGGTGGCGGGCCTGGGCCTGCCATTGCGGCCATACTCTCGATCCACCCAGAGTTGCCCGCTTCAGGGTTCGTCTTGCAAGACCTTGAGAATGTGATTAAGCTAGCCAAGAGTTCTCTTCCTGCTGGCGTGCAACTGCAATCTCACGACTTCTTCACCGACAATCCAGTCAAGGGCGCCAAGGTCTACCACATCCGAGCGTGTCTCCATGATTGGTCTGACGAAATGTGCGTGCGCATTCTGAAAGGCGTTGTATCTGCTATGGCCCAGGATTCTAGGCTTCTGATTGCGGAGTGTTTGTTGCCGACCGATCCAAGAGAGGATGAAGGCGGGTTGATGGGTTTCCAGGATATGGCTATGATGTGTCTGGGTGGCAAGGAGAGGACCGAGGAAGGGTTCAATAAAATTGTAGAAAAGGCCGGCTTGGTGGTTGAGAAGATTTGGGAAGGACAGAAGATCGGGAGATTTGCTATTATTGAGTGTAGGCTTGCTGAGTGACAGCCGTGATGTACATGTAAGTGAAGCCAGGCATCGAGTTTCAAATTTGAACGACGTACTCTGCAACTTGTCTCTCAACGCTGACGCAGCGCTTCATGATATCTTCGTGCAGTGCTGTACTCTGAAGCTTAGCGGTTACATTCCAGATCATCACGCAGTCAATCTCATTTACAATGGAATCGTGGCAGGCGATCCTGCTTGTAGATTGCTGATTGACACGTACGTCACCTAGGGCCACAAAGATGATTGAATCCGCGAGCACAATCATGACTTTTTGCTTTCGCTATTGCGAGGACATGTGGGTTACGAGGCCAGGGATACGCATCCTAGCAGATATCGTTGGAGCATCCCTGACACCAAGAATTACTTGTAGTGAATGAAGTTGCTTTAGGTAGACACTCGGTTTATCAGCTTCAGCTGCCGCTTGTGACGCTTGCTAATTGCTCCCATGTACTGATCAATAGGCTCATGGAAGCTCAAGACGTACAGGCGTGGCTTTTTCTTTTCCTGGAATCACTAGGGAAGTCGCAACTGAACTAGGTGATGGATGGTTCGGTAGACTGCAGTATGGGTCCGACGTACAAAGCAGTATCTGATAACGAAGACTAAAATCCAAGGGCATGCGTTCCGGCATGATGAATGATGGCGGATGGCGGATCATTTCTTCCTAATTCCACTCAAAGGCGTGAGGAGAAGATTTCATATTTTTTCGTTTCAAGTGGAATCATATGCTGATATTAGAGTCTGAAACGCTCACCCAAGATCTGCTACATGTGAAGGATGCCACGTGCAAGCATGCGAAGGCTTCACTCGCCACTTCCGCTGATGCGCATCTGAAATAATAACACATTGAACCTTCCACAATCGATGCTTGCAACGAACCTCAACACAAGACCTAAGCGATACAAGATGGCGAAGCCTACAAAAATCCCAGGCAGCGTCGACTACCACTTTGATAAGGGAGACTCGGTCACCCTTGCTCGTCCACGCCAACTACATCGCACGCGAATCAGCTTTTTTCAAAACTGCGCTCAAGAAGGAGTGGCGAGAGGGCCAGACACGCACCATTTCCCTACCGAACGACGAGTACGAGACCATCACTCATTACCTCAGATACCTCTATAGCGAAAAGCTCCCGACTAGTGGCATTGACGACGAGGTAAATCTTGGCCGGACAACCGATGCTCTCTTTGTACCTCTGGCGAAGCTCTACACTTTCGCGGACCGCGTGATGAGCCAAGCGCTAAAATGCGATATTATCAAAGAGATTCATCGCATCTGCTCTGATTGCGTCCACAGTGATGGCGAAAGCTGTTACCCAAACTACCGCTCTATCAACATCTTTTGGAAGGGCACTCAAGAGAACGACCCCGTGCGTTGTCTGATAATCGACTTCTACATCTACAACGGCCATGGATACAGTTTGAGCCCAAAACTTAATCCACGCTTCGTTTTCACCTTGTCGCAGAAGCTCCCGGAAGGATTGGAACAGATAGACGACACCGACCGCCGCAACATGGGTCATTACGATGTGTGGAAGGCCAATACTTACTTGGACTTGTAGGTTTCTACCTCGTCTTGTTTCATCTTGGTCGAGAGTCTTGTATACTGACCAGTCTGTAGATTCGATGAGTGAAAGGATGGATAAGTCGTACAGGTCATGCAAGTCTGCCGAAGCCACAATCTTTCTTACTCGAGACGACGTGTATATGGGAATGCGATAACGAGGGCGTGCGGCACGATGGGTTTCGAGCGGACAGACTTTGCATCTCAGCAGCGATCAACAGGGGCACGCATGATGAATACGGCTACAGACAATAGTCAGATTGTCGCAGGAACAATGCGAATAGATCGACGAGCTACTTGAAAGATATATCTCCTGACCCAAGAGCATCCGTCCAAACAGGATGCTCCTCATCATAGGTCCACGTCGCCCAAAGTTCCATCAGTGACAGTCCAGACTGGAGTCCCGGCCAGAGATCAGTCAGTAGTGAATCAATAGCGACAGGCATGTAGCCCGGGAACTCATCCGCAGGAAGCTCACTTTGACCGTTAGGGTAATCGTATCTCTCGTCAAAGACATAAACCCAAGGCGGCACTCCAGCAGTCGGCTCGAGCAGCGCATCTAGGACCGAAGAATCGACCGCTATCGCGACACCATTGTCGACTCCGGGCGAGAACTCTTGGTCTTCTTTCAGTAGTTTGTGGTAGCTGTTGGGACTTCATTAGTAAAAGCGCAAGCCCTTTTGTTTTGTCGAGTGGTCCGCAAAGTGACTCACTCAGACAATGCCAGAAACGGTAAATGGTTCAACTCCTCATCCTCAACGGGATACAGAATCAACCTATCCATAATCTCCGCGCCACCAGAAGCTTTCTCAAGCGAAGCGTCAAACATCTTATCGAACCCTTCATACCATCGTGACCACTTGTCTTCGTCATCGTAGTTGGCTCGGTAGAGCACGAAACCGACTTCTTCGTATTGTCGCTCACAGACGATCTGGACGACTGGATCTACAGCGGGAGCGTCACTCGACGCTTCGGTGGCGCTGTGTCGGTCTGGAGCAGGACCTTGGCGTTCGCACTCTTTGCGATCGAATGCAGCTTTCATCGTGCGACGAAAGCTGTCGACGTTTCGTTGTACGGTGGTGTCTGGGGTGTACACGGGCTGGTGGTGCAATCAGCGATGTGGAATCCTCGCAAGACACAAAGTGTCAATCACAAGTGACGTACGCAAGCTCGCTGGTCCGCCATCGTGTCTAATGTAGCGAGATTGGATCAATATACTGTATGTCAGACGTTGCGATTGTGTGCTGTCGTCCCGTTATGCTGATGTCAATGTGAAGACCCCGATCGTCGCCCCGTCGCTCCATCGGGTAAAGACGCTAAAATAGCCCTAACAGTGATAATGATGGTGGTTAGAACAGCAGTATAATCCTGTGCATTTGAGAGCCTACACGATCCTGACACTTCCAGTGCTAGCGCGCAAGTAAAGTTAGAAGGGTATCATAATTCAGCGTTATCTACTAATCGACAGCATTCAACCCCGGTCTGCTCTAATCCATCTCTTCATCTGTAAAATTCAGTCAAACTCGCTCAGAACTTCTGCTCGCCGTGCCCGAGATGGCTGATGGCAAAGTCGCCTCTCGCCATCTTCTGACGGTAAGCGGCCAGCTCATCTTGGTGAGCTTGCCACTCCTTGTCGTGAATCTCGCGCTCAAGTCTGCCCTTCTTGCGCTGGGTGATGCAGACGAAAGTGTAGATGATGCAAACGAGAAGGACAGTACCACACACGCTGCCGGCGATGGCGTACTTGGCGGTGTCAGACAGGCCGGTCCACTTCTCTTCGGCCTTCTGCTTGGTGGAGAGCTTGTTGAGTGCTTTGTAGACTGCGGATTCGCCCCTGATGGATTTGTTAGTATCTTACGCATTCAAGATTTGAAAAAGGTACACCTACTCATTGACGACAATGCTTGCGTGGCTACCGGAGGCGTCGGAGTAGCTGTAAGAACTGCTGTTGGTGTGGGCATCCTCGACGCGGAGGCTCTTGATCTTCATGGTGTAAGGGCTAGATATGGAGTTAGTCGATGTACGTCGAGCGACATGTATAGGCAACTCACCCAGCATCGTAGTCAGTCTCACCACCAGCCCAAGCAATAACGCCTGGCTCGTTGTCTGGATCGCCGCCAGCCCAGAGACTCAAGTTGATGTGGCAGGGCGTCTGCGGGTATTTGCCAGGCTCACCGGAAGGAACGGTGCGAACGTTGTTACCGTCGAGCCAGAATTGCAGCTCCTGCTCGGTCCAGATGAGGGTGTAGTTGTGGAATCCGTCTTGAGCACCCGCAAGCTCAGGATCCATACCGTTCTGCTGTGCCCGATCGCCCTTGCCATACCAGTTGGTGAAGACATTGGTGTTGTTCTGGCCCATGAATTCCCAATCTATCTCATCCAGATCGTCGGAGAGCAAGTTCACGGACGAAATGACTCCGCGGCCGGGAGCGGCTTGCATGATGGCCTCCACCCTGCCGTAGAAGATGTAGAAGTTGGTGGTCACTCTAACGGAATCGCCGTGCTTGCGCATATTGAATGCAGCGCCGTCCTTGGAGAAGTCTATAAGCGAAGCGCCGGCAGATACGTTGAAGAAGCGGCTGTCCATCTCGGCCATTGTATCGTTGAAAGCATAGTCGATTGTTGTGCCCAAGGCGGCGTTGTCCGGGCAGGTGACATTGCCCCATGTCGGGTTGCACTCGGAGTATGTCTGCGCAGTGACATGGCTTGCGAACAAGGCCACACCTGCAGCCAGGAAGGTAGAACGGAGCATTTTTGAAGTGCTGTGGTGGTGTGAACGGGGTGTTGTTCAAGTTGTGTTCGAGTGGTGAACGTGGTGAGCAGTCAGGACCGGCCTGAAAGCTACGTAAATGAGTGTGGTATTGCTCGGAGAGCTGCAAAGAGCGACTAGAGTGAGAGAGTGTGTATGCACAAAGAGGCAACAAGAGCACAAGGACGCGCGAAACAGAGAGCGCAATACAGCGAGGGAGTTGGAGGAGGACTCGAGTTTCGCATGGCGGCGCCTTTGATACGCGCCAATGTGACAAGGAGCACCCTAGCGTCGATCTTTACCCCTTATCAGGCCTGCTATCGCCGGTCGGCTACGGCTCGCAGCTGCGGAGGCGAATCACAACGCCCCGACGCCCGCCGCTGTGGGTCTCCCCATGTCCTCGAAATGAACCCGCGCGTTTGAGCTTGACAGTAGTCGAGTTCGTCTGTGAAGAACGAGTGGGAGACTCCATTTCGCGTAGTGGCGCTTGGAAGACCGCTGCTATACACGGCAATTCTCGGCTCCAATGCTGTTTCTGCCTTTTCCTGATCATGATATGGATACTTGACATGCAGCGGGCTCGCCGATATACCCTAAAAGCCGTCAACGAACTTGATAGTGATCACCAGTTGTTCGATGTTGAACATGACTGACGATCAAACCGCTGTCTCAGATGGAAACATAGTGATCAGCTACGACATGAGCGAGTCATGTAGGCTTCCACCATCTTCGGCTTCGGCAATTTGTTCTGACGGACTCCTGGCATTTCGTCCAACCGTATACGACATTGTACATTTTGCTTGAAGTACAACAATCAGCACTGAGGCATTGATATCCAGGCTCATTGTCATGACGATCGCGGCGCCGAGGACTGATCTCGTCCGTCCAGTATGCATCTCTGTGCCTCACCTCCCCATATTTGAAGACTCTTCTTGCTATGCACCATGTGGAAAAATTCCAACCAAATGCGCACATCTGGAATACGTGCGGTAGTGTCTGTATAAGTACAAGAAGCAGCTCTCTGACAAATGTCATTCGTATCATCATGATACAGGCAAGGTTGCGCGCAACCCCACCTTGCTGACCAGCAAGCAAGATCCTACGAGATTCCTTCCCGCCTACGAGCTACGTACAGCTCAAGACCGGGGGTCTACAGTCTACTTAAACAGGCTGCATCGACCCTTGGCTGTAGCATGTGCAGCGCAGTTTCGGGTTGCTAAAGAGTACGGCCGACGGGCCTTCTTCTCACATTTTATCAATCTCGTCTTTTGTTTCATGTCGGTCGACCATGGCTGTCGTTTCGACCATCATTCTTGTCCTCGCCACCCTATGGTGCTGGAGACTTTACAATAATCAAAAGCAGCTTGAACATGTGCCGGGCCCGCGTCTTGCAGGTCTTAGCGACTTTTGGCGAGCATGGCTTCAAAGAAGAGGCGAGCTCAGAGGAAAGCTTGTTGAGCTACACAAACAGTATGGGCCTGTTGTTCGCTACGGTGTGCGTAGCGTTAGCATCAACGATCCGAGCGCAGTGGACATTGTGTATGGAAGCCGTGCAGGTTTCGTGATTGTATGAAGACGAAAGGCATGTATAGGAGATTCCAGTGACGAGAAGCTGACCCCTACTCCAGGCGGACGCGTACAAAGTCATCGTTGGCATTTCTCAAGGCAAAGAAGTCGACAGCGTCGTCACCATTAGAGACGAGAACCGCCACAACCGTCTACGACGGTCCGTTGCCAACGCTTTTACAGCGACCGCGGCACTGGATTATGAGCCACACATCAACCGCACGATCGATGAGTTGCTCAAGAATCTGAGTAAGCAGCAGACCGTCGATCTATCACGCATAATGCTGTATTTCGGCCTGGACGCCGCGTCCGGATTCGCGTTCAACAGTCCGATGGGCAACCTTGCTGCAGACGCTGATGTCCATGGCATGATAGCCATCACGCGCGAACGAATGCGATACTGGACTGCATGGGGCTCGCTTCCCGGGCTTGAAAGGCTCTTATACCGAAACCCTATTGCCATTCGGATGAAAGGCGCAAGTCAGTCAGGCGTTGTACGAGCAGCAGTGTCTCGGTTACAGGAAAGGAAGAAAGCGCCACAGAAGGAGTCGGAAACGCCAGACTTGCTGACTCGCTTCCTCGAAGCCTTGGAACAGAATCCCGAAACGCTGAACGATGGAAGTGTGATCTCGTTATTAATGTCGATGATTGGCGCTGGTAGCGATACTGTCGCGGTCACTTCGACTGCCATCATGTTCTACCTCATGAAGAACCCCGGAGTTCTGGCCAGGCTCCAGACAGAGCTTGAGTCAGGCGATCTAAGTACCCCAATCCCAGCATACTCTCAGATCGATAGGCTGCCCTATCTCCACGCCGTGATTAAAGAGGGCATGCGTCTCTTCCCAGCCCTGACACACCCTCTCGAGCGTCTCGTCCCATCAGGAGGCGTTACCATCGCCGGTATCTTCCTGCCTCAAGGGACTTCAGTCGGGTGCTTACAGCTCGCAATGCACTTGAATCCCAAAGTATTCGGTGAAGACGCTGGATTGTTCCGTCCAGAGCGATGGCTGGAAGCCGATGCTGAGCAGTTGCGCGTCATGGAAATGGCTCACTTGGGCTTTGGACGGGGGAGGCGGGTTTGCATTGGTCAGAATATTGCCACGATGGAGTTGAAGAAAGTTGTTTCGGCCATGGTGATGAACTATAAGGTGAGAGGCTGTGCTAGATTGATTTTGGGCAGTAGCGTGGCTGACAATTTGACAGTGGACATTGAAAGACCCGACTGCCCAGCTTGATGCTGACATCGACCTTGCGGTCGCGTGTCCGAAAGCTATGCTTGTAGATATTGAGCCTATGATCTAGGAGTAGAACACCCGCAATGTCGCTGTGTCGTCTGACGGCTCGTGGACAGACGACATCTCTATCCTTGTTTTTCAATCATGCGCCAGTTGACTTCCACTCATACTGTGCGAAGACTTTCGTGAACACATCCTATGCCTTATGCGCGCAGCAGATATCAACGCTATGCAATTCATCAACGTGGGTATCATTCGTTCATTGTTTCGTTCACTCAATCCATTCATCTCTTTCCCTTGCCCTTCTTGCTTTTCTCCCCACCACCCGCACCCGTCGTAGCAGACTTCAGAGCTGGCTCGCACCAATTATCAGGATCCTCAAGATGCTTGAATAGCTTGCCCCGCGAAGGGAAAGCCTCGCCGCAGGTTGCGCACTTCGGTCCCTCATCTTGAGCAGCTGATGCAGCCGTTGCGGCAGCCTTCTTTGCTCGCTTCTGAGCCGCTTTACCCATTTTGGGTTTCGTGGCTCGCGATTCGTCTTCGGCTGATAATAGTGTCTGGGATTCTTCGAGGCTGATCTCTTCGAGGCGTTTGCGCACGACTTCGGGGGTGGCGTAATCTGAATCCTCATCGCTGTCGGGGGTGTCTGGTGATTTCTTTGCTGATTGGCCGGCTGATTCATCGTTGTCGGTGGGTTCAGGGACTATATCAGTGCTTGAAGCATCGCTTGCGGCATCATCGTCCTTTGCGTTACGATCCTCGACCTGCTCTCCACCAATAGAGTCATTATCATGATTTTCCTTCTCAACGACTTCGAAAGGCTCCTCGTCGATGAACTCGTAGTCGGCCTCGTCGACCTGCGGTGTTCCAGAACCACTGCCAACAACGGAATCCAAATCCAGCTTGGCATTGTCCTTCTTCATCTTCCTCTGCAAAGCCTGAACAGCCTTCTGATGCTTCTTACTTTTCTCATGAGCTTCGTATTGCCTCTCACTCTTGAACTGCTTATCGCAAGCCACGCACTCGATGATTTCCTGTTCTGGTTCCTCCTCTTCGCTCTCCTCCTCTTCCGACGCCTCTCTGAATTTATCCCACGAGTTTGTCTCTGTTTGGGCCATCTTGGCCTCGTTCGCAGCACGAGCGCGGGCTCGTTGCGCGATTGCGGCATCTCGCAGGGCTTTTTGTCGGTCCTCCTCAGATTGTGTATTGGGTGTGTATCTTGGGTCGCGTTTGCGTATGAAGGCCACAAGCACACGGACGGCTTCGTTGAACTCGCGGATTCCATCTTGTCTCTCGGCGTTGTTCTCTTTCTCCATGAGCCTGCGAACTCGTCTGTCCGGAGCGTCAGACAGACGATACTTGTCTCTCCATGCAAAGCTCTTGACTGTAGCAAAGTTTGCCCACGCATTGTAGAACTGCTTCACCACGTCCTCGTGTGTATCATCTCTATGTCCGAAAGTGGGGTATGTTCGCACATCTACATCTTCCCATTGCGCAGCCACCTCCTCTTCTGTCGCAAGTTGCTCGAAAGTTTCCCGAACGAAACCGAAGAATCCAGAAGGCGAGTCGGTAAATTCGACATTGCTATTGAACTTGCGCACCATCCTCGCAAGGTCGTCCGCAGTTGTCATCCGCACATTTTGGTATGTAGGAGCGTCGTCGGCACCGGCACCATCTCCTCGCAAGATAGACGACTCATGGCTGTCATACCAAGCTCGTTCTTGAGGATCTGATAGGACTTCGTATGCGGCCTGAACTTCTGCGAATGTTTTTGTGGCCCTCTCTTCGTCGCCGCGGTTCTTGTCGGGGTGTAGTAGCAAAGCCTTCTTGCGGTAAGCCTTTTTCAGTTCCTCCTCTGTCGCTGTTCTTTCCACGCCTAGCAGTTCGTAGTAGCTCGTCTTGGTTTCTTGAGCCGGTGCCGCGTCGGCAGTGTTGTTCCCAGAAGACTGAGAGGCACCCATGATCGCGAATCACCAGACAGGTATTCCTGAATCGATAAACAGCGCAGAGCTGCTATCAATAAATATCTCGAAATCAGTGATGATGACAGAGCTTATTTGAAAGGATCTATCCGCATGAGGATCATCCGCAATCAGTATGACTCGACACGAGGTCCCAAAGGAAACCAAGTGGGGTTCGGCATTTGAAGCGAGCGACCCTTGATCGAGAAAACGCCCACATGGTCGTGGCTTCTGTACGTTCCGAAAAGGTTCGTATACCTGACCGAAGTCCGAAGGGACGTGAGGCACTACGAGGAAGACACGCCACGTCTGGTGTGTAGAGCTAAGAGCTTGCGAAAGTAGGTTTTTCGTATTTGTATGGTATTCAGGTTTCTTTCTGTCACTTGCTTTTCCATTACACACGCACAGCTTTTGCGTTACCATGACTATCCTCCCAGAGAGCAACGATCGGGGCATCCCGGTCTTTATGATCGGCCGTTCCGTCGAGAACGGCAAAGTGATCTTGCCAGCCCTAGCGCCCGACTTTGACAGTACGCGATCAACTCCTGTGTTTTACGACTTTAAGTATTTCGCAACTCACATTACTTGATACAGTAATTCATTTCTGTACCTCTACAGCTGCGGCGCGACAAGAGCTTCCTGTTGTGCTAGACGGCAAGCCGGTGACACAACCGCAGACCACGCTTGGCAGCAACACAAAGCGCGGTGTGACGCCACGGAAGCCCGCTGCCATTTTTGTGGGTGCTGGCTTTGACCGCGAAGACTACGAGAGCTTCAGGAGAGACGTTGGCGAGACTCACGGGCTGCCGTGGGTGCGAGAGGAGAAGAGTGATATCCAGGGTCTTGACAATCCTGACAATTGGGTGGTAAGAGAAGGCCTCGGGCGTGTGCCGAAACCAGCAGTGTTGGTGAAGAGTGTGTCGATGGTTTTGAGTCGAGATCTGCTGGCGGCGAGATGATGGTATTGTTAGGAGGTGGTATCATGTCCGATATACTGATATAACGACAAGGCTACAGTCTGCATAAATGGTCAATCTCCAACCGTAGTGGGTTCGAAACTGCGATGATATCCGTCCGTCTCTCCATCTGCAGACATGTCGTCCCAGGCGTTGGATGGTTCATTTTGCCCATGGTTCAGATCGCATATCTGATGATGCAGTGTCAGAGAATTCTCGATGGGGACGCCCGTGTTTTGTCGTTCGTTTGCTGTCAACTGATGTGGGAGCGTACAGATACGAACAAACGCACACTGAGACTCATGAGCTTGATGACGATGATCCTCTTACAACAATGAGGCGCCAGAGCGAATGTTGAAGTCGAGCTTCTAGGCTTTATCACATGTACGCTCAGCACGACTCGATCGCTCCTTCCTCACATGCCGAAACCGCGCTTTCCTTCCCTTGTGTCATACGAACGAGCGTCGCTTCACCTCAGTTTGTTGCAGAAGACCTCACCACACCTTGTACCCGGACTCCAATTGTTCCTTCACAACAACGAGCAATCATCAGAAAAGTCGTCAGCATGGCGGATTCTACGTCTGCTGCCGCGCCGGCACCAGCTCCTCGCCCTGCTGCCTCTGGGCCTGCTAACCCCGACCCTGCTGCCACGGTCCCTGGTGCTGCTGCTCAAGATGCCATTGCTCAGGATGCCATATCTCCTGATGCTGTCGCGCCAGCTCCTGTCGCCACTCCAGCAGTCCCACAACTACATGCCACAAAGCTAAGCACACTGCTTGAGTCCGGGAAATATTCCGATCTGACCCTTCACTGCGGAAGCCGCAAGTGGAAGGTACACAAGAGCGTCCTCTGCATTCAGTCAGAGTTCTTTGCCAAAGCCTGTGACGGCGAGTTCAAGGTGAGCAATTTCACCTGAGCTGAGCACTACGCAATATGACTGATCATTTTACAGGAGGCGCAGACGAACACGATTGACTTATCAGAGGACCATGAGCACGCAGTCGCTGCGATGGTACATTTCATGTATCACGGAAGCTACGACATCACCACTATCCTTCCATGGCCTGAATATGACATACGGAAGATGCAGCTCCACGTACGTGTCGTCGGTCTTGCGCAGAAATATTTCATCGAGCCACTGTCTGTCTACGCCAAGGCCCGAGCAATGGACGCTATGAAGGATTGGAGCGGATCACCCTCCATCTTTGCAGACGCCGTGCACGAAGTCTACACTGGTACAGCGGACACCGATGCCGGCACCGAGCTTCGCCAGCACGCAGTCTCTGTAGCCATTGACAATGCTACTCGTCTGTTCAGCTCCGATCCCAATGAAGAGGGTCTTCGTACACGCGAGATCCTTATTGACGGAACACCAGGCTTCATCGGGGATTGGGCGACAGGAGCCGGTGAGCGCAACAGTACTCAGGCGAGTACAATCGTCGATCTCACCTCTGTCAATGACACACTCAATGCCGACAATCTCAGGCTCAATGCAAACGTCGAGCAACTCGAGAACAACAAGAAAGTTTTCAAAGGGAAGATGCGCACACTTGTCCAGGACATGGAAGTCTTGCGCGTGCAATTGAAGAATGTGCCTTTCAGGAGGCCTCACGAACCGAAAAGACCACAAGGAAACCAAGATCCCGCACCGCAGTGTTACTTGTGTCCGAATTGTGATGCATACTTCGTCAGGAGCATTCCCGCTGCCAGAGGTTTCCAGCACATATGTTATGATAATCATTGGGCCGGAAAACTCGGAAAGAGTGGTGTCAACATGTCTCGAGACGAGTGGCAAAAACATGTCGTTCCACATGATTGAGCGCATCAGGCCGCTCTACAGTGTCAGGAGGAGGTTCAGGTCTACCAGCATCCGCTCTCTGGATGCATTTGATTCAATGCCTAGGTCGCAGCGTGGCAAATAGCAGATCGTCGTGGCGCAAGCACTTCCGTAACTCATAAAATTCAAACTCATGCAGTCATCAGGCCGTCTCCCTACTCCCATGCTCCTCACTCGCACCATGGAATTCACTCCACTGACCCGCAAGGTCCACCGCATGGCTCATGACCGTAGTGACAGCCTCATGCAACTGACACACAACTTCCGTCGGCCGTCCCTTCTCGCCCTCCACTAACCCATCCTGCCAACCCAAACTGTCACCTTTGCGATTTACCCAGATCGCACTCATACCAAAAGCCCGAGCACCAACGATGTCGAATGGGTTTCCACTAATCAACCAAATTCTCTCCAAAGCCTTCGCATCCTTACAATCCACGCCCACCTTCTCTGCCAAATGACGGTACACTTCCGTCGCAGGCTTGAACTTCTTCACCTCCTCAACCGTAACAATGTCCTTGAAGACGTCGGCGTGGTCTTTGAGGTCTGGAGACTTGGTCACGCTGTTGGTCACCATCGCGTTCGTGCCATTGGAGAAAACGACAGGGTGGATGTCTGGCGTGGTCTTGAGCTTTTGACAAGTCTTGGTTACGTCGGGAAAGATGCTCAGCGAGTCGTAGGCTTTCAGCATGTTTTGCAGATCTTCTTCGGAGAGGGAGAGGGATTGCTCGGCGAGGGCGTTCTTGAGGGATTGGATTGTGATGTAGGAGAAGTCTTTGTATTGGCCTTTTGTGAATGAGGTTAGCTTTTTGCTGTTGTCAAATCAGATGTCTAGTTTTAGATTTCTAGATACCCATGCTGTTGAGACGCCATGTGTATTCGAGCTGGTATTTACGCCATGCTTGTGCGAGAGTAGCTGCTTTCTCCTCGCCGAAGTGGCTGGCGAGCTTTTCGGCTATGGATTCGGTGGAGAGTAGAGTGCCGTAAGCATCAAATGCCATGACAATCTTCTTGTCAGGATTTGGAGCTTTGCCTGGAGGAGTTTGCTGGGGCATTGTGAATAACGCTTAACAGTTTCACTGGGTAATGGGAGAGGGAAAAGGAAGAAGCAGGGTCGACGAAGTAAGATTCAATCCGGTGTATCTTATGCTATTATACACCCTGGTAAAGTCAGGTCTGGTCGTATTCCGGCGTCACGCTGTGTTACCTGTACCGACCGCGGCATGTCCGCCATTGGCGCATTGTGGAAGTGGTGATGATGATGATGCTGGCGTGAGCATTGATCACATCACAGCTTCCGTGACGCCATTGAGTGGCCGAGCTTGGAGGGGATCTCCAGATTTCCCAAACCTTGAGAGCTCAAAGGATCAGCACTGACTTTCACATCTAGATCGAAAGAGATCTGGGAAGGGCACACGAGATCTTGCTTGTTTAGGGAATCTGTTCGCCAGGCTTCAAAGTGGTCCTCGCTGGGCTGTCTTTCTTTTTGCTACGTTGTGTGACCGTTGACACTGATGATCCCTCCCGAGGAAGAGTCAGACTTTGAGACATTTCGCGACTGCTTGTCAACCGTCTTGATTGAGAGGCTTGCTCCAGCGACGGCAAAGCCGAAGAAGAGAGTGAAGGGGCGCAAGAATGAGATCAAGCCTGTTGTCCGAGATAACGAGGAGAAGGATGATGAAGCCGATGCAGCTGAGTTGAGCGAGTTTACAGAGGTTGGCATACCTAGTCTGCATTCTAATACACATACGTAGTCTTGGCTAAGATATGTTGATATAGTACCTCGCCGAAGAAACATATCCCAGCCTGCCCGAAGAACTTCGAACATTATCATATGCCGCCGTGCAGGATGATAAAGCTCTCGCAGCAAAATATGAGCCGCCACTAGACCATGCCATCTTGGAAGCAATCATCAAACCTCTCCCACTCAGCATTTCCGACTCCCTGACCTCCTACAACCTCATACAGGACCCCTCAGACCTCGACCGCCTCCTCGAACTGATCCTAAACTCCTACATATCAACCGCAACCTCAGCACCACCAGAACACACGCCCTCTCTGGCCGCTTCTCGCCCCGATGGCTGCGAGATCTGCGACCGCGAGCAGCTACCGCTGACCTACCATCATCTCATTCCACGCCAGATGCACGCCAAAGCTGTCAAGCGGGGCTGGCACGGTGAATGGGAGCTGGCGAAAGTGGCGTGGCTCTGCAGGGCATGTCACTCTTTTGTGCACAAGGTTGCGAGTAATGAGGAGCTGGCTAGGGACTTCTTTAGTGTAGAGCTGTTGATGGAGAGGGACGATGTGGTTAAATGGGCGGCGTGGGTAGGAAAGATCAGGTGGAAGTCCAGATAGGAGAGCGTTGCTGCTCGGGAGGGTTTACAGAGTGCGTCTTTTCTTTATTCTCATGAAATCATACCTTCCGCACAGCCTGCATTGGTTGCCAACGCAACGACCATTGTATTGTACGATGCGGTATGGTTGATGCTGGGAGCATACACACTATATCTTGGTGCTCTACCACTTCGAAACCCTTTTACCTAAAGTGACATGAGATAACGAATGGCATCCATCTCGACTACATGTACCATAAGATGGTTTTTGTCGGTCGTCCTTAGTATCACTAGACATTCCATCTCATCATTTTGGCCGAAATAATTGGGGTCTTATATTTTATAGAAACTGGCATAGAATATCTAAATACGACTGTATAGTGTAGAGGTATCACAAGCGCTTGTGGCGCGCTTAACCCGTGTTCGATTCACGGTGCGGTCAATTCTTTTTCGCCCTCTAGATCTTTTGTCTAATTCCAGATTCGGTCATGATGATCTGTTTCGTTTCTCGCTATGATTTATTTTTACTGACGGTGAATGAACTCAACCTGGCTATACAGCCAACTCATGCCACATGAACTGGTCCACGTTTTCCGGACCTTCGCTCTCCGCTACATACGCCTGTTCGCATTGAGTCCAGTACAGCTTCTGCTGGCTTTCGTAGAAGGCATCAAAATGTGGGTTCAAAGCGTCTCGCAAAGAGCGCACTTCTCTTCCAGAATGCAGCGATTCCCACGGGTGTGTACATTGGCGACCCTTGCAGGTCTTGAGCGCGACGAGGAGAGCGTCTAGCCTCGAAACGACCCTAGAGACATCGGTGCTCAGTGAGCTAAGACCGGCTTCTTGGGTTTGTGTGTAGATGTTTTTCAGCTCGTGAGGATCATTCTGTGGTTTGTCAGCATGGTTTGAAGAGATGCGATGCGCCGTGGGCAATAGCAATTACCTGCAAGTCAAACAACTCATGTTCGCCGCCACACCATGCTGTGTATCTCAAGCTATAGCCCTCGCCAATCACTCTCAAAGTCTTGTACGTGTGGTTGTGGTGCAAGTCCATGTTGTATTTCCCTTCGGACATGATGATCCCCCACATCTCAACATTGACGTGCTCTTGACGATGCACTCCCGCCTCGACCATCGTCTCCCTCGTCAACGGCATCGCTTCGCCATCGAGATCAGGTCTCGGGGCTGCTCCAGCGATTTGCAAGAAAGTCGCGGCGAGGTCTGTATGCGAAGTTACAACTTGAGAAGTAAAGTTTTTCGGCACACCTGGTCCTCGGACGATGAATGGGATGTTGATGTCTTCCTTGTAAGAGCACTGCTTGCCTGGCTGAAGTCTGTGCTGGCCGATGTGGTAGCCGTTGTCTGTTGAGAAAATGAGATAGGTATTCTCTAGTACGCCAAGTTGCTCTAGTTGAGCCACTAGCTGAGCTACCATCTCGTCGACGGCTTGGAGCGCCCGAAGTCGGTTGCGGTACCACGAGTCATTGTAGTCGATGTTTGTCTGGTTCTGCTTGGTGAGTTGCGCGATCCAAGCTGCGCCTTCATGCTGTATCACGTCAGTGGGCCCCCTCGACTAGAGGTTATGGAAAGAGGAATACCTTATCTGGGTTGAAAGCGGCGTTGCGTGGGACTTTCACATCCTGGAACAGATGCTTATGCCTATCTGCTGATACCGGTGGCGCCTGAATAGCAGAGCTCTCCGAATAGTTTCCATGGACGTTCCTGTCGATGACGTGCACATTGCTATGCGGCGCAGTCGGTGCTACGGTCAACATAAACGGCTTCTTCGCCATCACTGCATCGTCGAGAAAGCCATGAGCCTTTGATGCGACAATATCTGTCGAGTAGTGGCCTTCATAGGACACCGGAGCATCATGATTTCGCTGAAATGTGGCATTCAAGTACTCGTAAGTGAACGGATCAAGCAGAAAGTCGGAACCAGTAAAGCCTGCGGCATGCGGTTTATCATAATTCGTGACCTTCTGTGCATTGAAGAGTTTGCCAACATAGTATGTGTTATAGCCAGCTGATTGCATCCATAAGGGTAGATAGTTATCATTGAAACCTTGAGAGACAAACTTGGGGTAGCCGCCTGTCGCGCGTGGATCAGACGTATGCACCATGGGTTTACAAGAGGGTGATTGTACGCACCATGGGGAGGGCTGACGTCCGTCACATTCGTATTGTGGGGACTGAGTCCAGTCCATATAGTGGCTCGCGAAGGACAGCATAAAGCGTTAGTACAGAAGTGGTTCGCAAATGAAGTTCCTTGATCCGTGATGAGCTTCTGTACATGAGGCATATACGCCAGAGAGTCCATGTGGAGATCTTGATCATCAGTCAGAATGAACACAATGTTGGGCTTCTTCGAGCTCGTCGTCCATGGTGGATGTAGACCCAGTAAATTCCGACCCCAGCCGGTAGCAAGGACGATGCAAGATGTTACGAAAACGAAAAGTGTACTGAGAAGTAGCATAGTGTGTGTAGTCTGTGTCTGCTCGACAAACATTCACATGCTTGGTGATGGGTTAAACGCTACCGTGGGCAGTCGATGTCGTGCTTGTCCTAATGTGGGGAGCACAGCGTGGATCGATTTGAACGATGCCAAGTCAGTTTAGACAATGCTATGACATGATAAAGCACTCTCGTAGCGAGATAGCTGGGAGTTCTGACACTATATACATGTGGTTCCAGATACTTGTTTGGACTGCGGAATTATCGGAAACATGAGGGCGGATACATTGATATTGAAATCGATCGTCTCTGTGCAGTTGCAAGGATAGTGTTGATAGGGTTAGGGTCGACGAATGTCGGCAGATTACCTGCATTCATGAGTGACATTGGCAGTCGCACGACTGATATGGGCATATGAAGTTGGACCGAGATCCAGTGTTGATTGAAAGCATGGCATTCGCAGGAGACCTGTCCCGCAACTTAATCCCTTCCCGAGGAATGCTGAAGCCGTCGACTGCCTATTGGAGTAAGTAACACAAGAGGAGGTTCTGCCTAGAAAGCCTGCATCCGAGACCGCGACGGAATATAATATAATTGATCGTTGTGGTCTGACCAGACCACAAATCGATCACATCTATCCGACTGCATCTTCATACAGCAAATTCAACATGGGCACCGCTCATCTGATCTGCATCTATCACGCCGGCCGCTTTTGCGTTGCTCAATACGGAGGCCACAATGGCTACCCATGTGTCGTCGGAAAGGTCATAATGGAATCGCTCACTCCCCGCTACGTCCAGAGGCTTCGAGAGAGAATGCACCTGGTCCTCAAGCGAGGGGAAGATGACCCGGTGGACTACAACGACGGCGTGAACCACCTGGACGACGACATCGGCGATGGTATTCTCGACGATATCGCTCATGCTGGAGGCCTCCTCTCGCACTCTTTTTCGCTCGAATTTGCAAGGAGCTGGTGTTGCGAATGGACGTACGTTGTCGATTTGGATGTTGAGGTGCTGGAGGTGTATTACGGCGTGGGGGAAAGGGGAACTGTGGCGCGAGGGAGGTTGGGAGAGGTGAATGTGCGGGAGCAGAGGCTGCAGGTTTCAATTCCTTTTATTGATCTGCCGGGCGATAAGACGGAGCTGATGCAGGCCTGCATCGCTGGGACTGATTTTGAGGATTAGAATCAGAATTTGTCATTCTTGCAATATCAAGTCCGGATGGGTGCTACTGGATGATCTTGGTCTGCCGTCGCGCATTGAACTTGAACTGTGTTCAAAAGGGGGTTTGAATGATTACTTTCAAATTGAGACGGTTTGCGCCCCTATGTACAATTAATGCGTCCACATCTCATATGCAAATCGAGATCATGCCATCTAGTCTAGCTCTTCGTCATTACCTGCAGCAGCTTTGGCATCGCTGCTCGAAGGGTAGAAATTCAACTTGCCACCCTCGCCAATCACTCCAGAGCGGTCGTACAAGCTCCTAGATCTGACGTAAGGGTCAAGTTTCCAGTAGTTCTCTGCAATGCGCTGCGCAAGTCTTGTTCGGCCCTCGCCAGCGTCTTCGCCAGACACCCAGTTGAGTGTCTCAGACTCGTAAGACTTGACGAGCTCTGACCTCTCACTCTTGATGGTCTCCTTCGTGACGGTGTCCTCCATGCGCTTGTTCTCGCCCTCAATCGGCTCCGGGTATTTGTAGGAGTAGTCCTCGTCGCCACCAAGCTCCTTTGAAATCTGGCTCCTGGGAATCCACTTCTGCAATTCGTCGACATTGCTGGCGAAGTGAACCTTGTTTGCGACAACGGGATCGAGCCAGCCGCGGATAATCTTCCACACACCCTGGAAGACCCAAGGCGACTTGTAGACCAAGACGCTGCCGAGGGATTCGGGGTAGTTTGCCTCGAAACACTTTATCATGAATTTGACGGGCGTATAATCCATATTTGCGAGAGAAAAGTCGGTCATATCGAAGACGATGGTCTGAGGCGTATTAGTGATTTGAAACCTGACAAGTTTGCACGGATACTTACAGCAGTGTCAATAGGCGGCTTCAGCATCATTCTGGTGGTCTCAATTGTGTACACGGTGAAGCGCTCGAGCGACTTCTCTGACTGCTCGCCCTGTTTGTGCAACTTGACACGAACGTAGCAGCAAGGCCTGCCATCCTTGTCGGTTCCATGCAAAAAGCTCTTACCCATTCTAAGCTGTGCCATGAAGTCACCACCCTCCTTCTTCTCTGCAGCACTGCCTGCCTTCGACTCCTTGACCGCGTGCTCCTCGCCATTGATCATGATATCGTCGTCAACATGCATTTCCTTCGCCCGCCAGTGGATGGTCGAAACGAACATGACAAGAGCGGCGTGCACATCCCACTTTCTTGCGCGCAAGAAGCGCAGCAAAAGCGCATCGGGGTGATCGTGCTTCACCATGCTCCAGAAAGCCTCCCTCAATTCCTCGGGCTTCTGTGAAGCGAGCGCATGTTGGAATTCCTGTGATTGACCATGCTTGTCGTTACCTCCATCGCTGCCACTACCAGTATCGTTGCTCTTGCTCTTGCGACTGAAAAGACCCATTCCCTTGGACTTCGGCTTCTTGCTCTCGGCAGCGGGATCCGGTGTGCCTGGCACAGTTGTAGGCGTCACAGTGCCATTGGTATGTGTGCCTTCAGGCGCAACGCCGAAGATCTCAAGTGTCTGCGCCCACATCTCCTTCAACTTCAATTCCTGCTCCGGCGTGAGGTTGCCGGGCCTTCCGGGTGGCTGTTGTGTTGCCATGACGTCGGGGTACTTTTGCGCCTGGAGCGCAAGTGTGTCGTTTTTGTCGGGTGTAGTGGTATCGATGTGTTCCTCTGCTGAGTCTTTCTTGGTGTATCTGTCTAGGGCGTATGCAGCAGTGACGGAGAGACCAAAAGCAAGGACAAAAGCGAAGGGTTCGACGGCAGCGTGCTTTGGTTCTCTAAGTGGAGCACCAGACGTTTGTAGTGGCGGAGGTGGATGGGCAAAGTGAAGCCGGCGGACTGCAGGTTTCCGTAAGGGATGGAGTTTCGTGAGAGTACTGAGTCGCAGCGGACGGGCGAACATTCGTATGCGGGTGATGGAGGTGTAGTCGCCCGTGTGGTGGTGTGCAATTATCGAGGCGCAGTCGGGTCTGTGTGATCCTTCAAATCTCCTAAGCTCGCGTGAGCGTCTGCCAGCCCAGGCATGACGCCGTACGAGGGGCAAATTCAGTAGCCGTGCATTGCCGGCGCAACATGACGATCTCCCTAGTAGCGTTTGGCATTACTCAACTGGAACATGCAGATTCATGAAGAACAATTGCAGAGATAGTGGTGGGGATGATCTGAATCGTGCTCTATGGATCTATATTCGTGGCCTCGTCTACCTTGACCTTCTACTCCTCTCTTGCACCACCTCAACGGAACACGCGCAAGAGCTCGCCCAGCATCATGATAGCCATGCTCTGGCCATAGGGCATGCTTGTCAACTTGATATCCTTGTAGTGCTGGAGATCGTGGCCCATGCCAGTCCCGAAGCTGACATCCCGCAGTTCTCCATCTTTATTGATCCGCTCTGTCACCGCGCTCACCGCCTTCAGTGCAACAGCCTCATATTCCTTGCTGATGTATCGCTTGCGGATAGCCTTGAGCATACCGTAGGCGAAGCCAGCCGTGGCGGAAGCTTCTGGGTAACTACCTTCACTCTGCGGCACATCGAGAAGGGTGTTCCACATTCCATCCTCGCATTGCAGACGCTTGAGAGCCTGGCATTGGGCTTCCAGAGTGTCGATCAGGTGGATTCGCAAGGCGTCGTTGGGTGGCAGGTCCAGCAATTCGATGAAGTCCGGGATTACAATCGTGAGCCAGCTGTTGCCTCTCGCCCAGCGAGCGCGAGCGAAGTTGTGCCCAAAGCCGCCGGCCGCACTTTCGTCAAACTTCCACCCATGGAAGAAGAGGCCAGTCTGTGCATCGAAGAGGTATTTGATATGCAGCATGAATTGCCTCTTGGCTTCTTCAATGTAATGAGGACGGTTGAAGAGCTTTCCAATCTTCGCCAAGGGCATGACAGTCATCATTAGAGTGTCATCCCAGAGCTCATAATGGTTGTCTGTAAGATATGTTATGTGCTGCATGCCGCCGAATGGTGTGCGTGGAAGCTCATACATGGCCCACTCAGCCCACGAGTCGAGCCACGGTACGTAAGTATGCTCGCCGGTCTTCTCGTAGACGTAGGCAAGGGTGAGGAAGACGGCCATGGTGTTGATGTTCTTCGTGGTACCGGACTCCAGCTGCTCACCGGCCCAGTCTTGAATGATCTTCATCACATCTTCAGAGCCGTGCAGCTCGTAGTACTGCCACAATCCATAGAGACCAATGCCGTGTGTCCACCTATGGGCTCTTATAAGTGTTTGTTCTTCGCAATCACAAAATGTGTACTCTTACTCCCAGTCTCGCCAGCCCTTAGTGTCAATTATCCTTCCATCTGCCAAAGGCATCAAGAATTCGCCAGTCTCATCTTTGATGTTGACGAGGTTGTCAATCAACAATGTTATTTTCTCGCGAACAGCTTTGCTCTGAAGGCCATGGACGGTGACAGGTGTTTGTGGCATGATGTGATATTGCTGATGTGGACTTGCGGTTCGTAGCTATTCAGCCGTTTCGATGGTAGATCTGTGTTACGAAAGATGTTGCCGCCATAACAACAGCTCGTGTACAAAAGTACAGCGCATAGCTCGCGAGATCTCTGACCGAGGTCCGGGTCAATTGCTCAGCTCGTCTCGCGCAACCTCTTGGATGCCCTAAACCACATTAGCGAGTCCACCTCCACAACCCCAGAGCGACGATCAAGGCGACCCCAGAGTCCCCGCGCGTTGTCTTAGCGAACCTGTCGAGGTTGCATTTCCAGGGTCACTTCAGGTGGCTACCTCTTAGTCTTCCTTTGGTCTGCTTGGCTCTGCAAAGCAAACCATTTCCCACCAGTCAGCGTGAGCGATGCTGGAACAAATGTGCTTGCGCTTCGGTGCTGCATCCCCGAGAACCCCAGGCGGTGCATGGTATTGTTGAGGTGAGGATAAGATGTGGGCACCCCCGGCAAATGTAGAGTATTGAATGCACCCACCTTTTCTTCGAGTCTCCTGGCGGCTGGTGTGCTTGGTCAGAGATACTGAACTTACCTGCCGTTTTCACCACCATGGCGAACAACAACACCGACCCAACCATGGGCAAGGACGCCAGCATGAAAGAGATGAATGAAGTCGAGCGTGTCATGTCTCCCGACGAGGAGATGTCCAAGGAACACCAGGACTATGCGCGTATGGACGCAGAGGTCGCCAAATATGCAACAGGCGAACAAGTCACCATCAGTGAGACCGACAACAAGCGACTAAAGAAGATGATCGACAAGCGTGTACTCACTATCATGGTCTTCACCTACTTTCTCCAGGCGCTTGACAAAGGCACTATGTCTTTCACAAGTATCATGGGCCTCCAGGAAGACTTCAACCTGGTAGGCACTGAGCTGTTCCCATGGCTCACCACGTGTATCTATATTGCTATCCTCGTCGTCGAATACCCGATCAACTACATCATCCAACGTGTGCCGATCGGAAAATTCCTCGGCAGCTGCATCATCATTTGGGGTGCCATTCTGGCTCTGCACGCTGCTTGCTCAACCTTCACGCATCTGGTTGTCGTTCGCACGTTGCTAGGTGCTTTCGAAGCTGTGTGCCAGCCCACTTTCCTGGTCATGTCGAGCATGTGGTAAGTCGTCAACCGTGGCCAATACTACAAGCTTCCTTCTAACCAGACCTCAGGTATAAACGTGAAGAGCAAGCTCAGACCGTCACATATTGGTACATGATGAACGGCGCACAGCAGATTGTCGGTGGATTACTTGCCTACTGCTTCTCCCTCCTTGGCAAAGATCGCGCGATCACAGGCTACCAGGCGATCTTCATCACCTATGGCACATTCTCCGTACTCTGGGGCGCGTTCGTCGTCTGGTACCTGCCTGACTCTCCTATGAGAGCCAAGTGCTTCTCCGAGGAAGACAAAAGGTTGATGGTGGAACGCGTTCGCACCAACCAGACTGGTCTGCAGAACAAGAAGTTCCGCAAGGAACAAGCAATCGAGGCTCTCAAGGATCCTCAGATCTGGTGTTACTGCTTGATTCAAATCTGCACAACTCTCCCGACCAGTGGTCTTGGAGCCTTCTACAACATCATCATCAAAGGTCTTGGGTTTTCCACTCTTGAAACTCAGCTGCTGGCAATGGTCCTTGGTGCGTTCATCATAGCCATCTTGATGAGCTCTACCTGGATAGTCAACAAGACGAAGCAGAATTTGATCACCATCGGGATCTATTTGATTCCGAGTTATGTCGGCACCATCGTGCTGATGACCGTGCCCAACACCGACACTGCCACTAAGGCTGGTCTGCTCGTCAGCTACTACATTGTGCTGTCTTTCTGGGCTGCGCAGGGTCTCGGTATGAGTCTGTTGTCCAGGTACGCCACTCGCTGAGGTTACAAATCTGAGTTCATATGCTGATACTACGACTAGGAACGTCGCCGGTCAAACGAAGAAATCTTTCGCAGTATCTTTGAACTTCATCGCCTGGTCTGTCGGCAACGCCGTCGGTGAGTTCCCATCTGATGTCTCGATGTACCTCGAGGACCAAGCTAAAATTATACAAGGCCCTCAAGTCTTCCGCAACAACGATAAGCCCAGATACTTCATCGCTTTCAGCACTCACATGGGTTGCTACGTCCTCTTGCTTCTCGTCATCGTCTTCCTCAGGTTTTACCTGACTCGCCTCAACAAGCAGCGTGATGCCGCTGCTGCTGCTGGTGTGAGAGAAGCTGATGACAAGCGAAACATCCACGCTTTCGAGGATCTCACTGACAAGGAGAATCCTAACTTCAGATACGTGTATTGAAGGCGCTTGGCAAGAGTTGAGTTACGTGTGTCGAGCCTTGGTGCGGCTCGATGAGCTAGGCCTCGAGCTTGATTTGGCCATCGGCTGAGAACATTGCTAGTTACTTGTAGTAGCGCATTCTAATATCTCGCACTGTACCTCGGGGCAGAGTTGTCATTAATCCAGACGTGCATAACGCCATGACTGTTTTTCTCTCTTGCATGAAGCTGTTCCCTTTGAAAGAAATCAACATTAGAAATGAATACAGCTGGCGCTACTGGTATGCTAGCCTCGTTCGATAGAAAGTCTATCGTTTCGCTCATTGTAGATGTTGTCGTTCTTGCTGGGCTGTTCGCTGCTGCTTTAGGATTTCTGTACTTGTGACTCCAGAAAGCGAGCTTTTCCACACGTTCAAATTCCGCGGCCCATCAACGTCAACTCTGACGTAGCAAATCTCGTGTACTCCAACAGCAACAGAACCACTTCCAATATCGCGTCTTAGTTCATCGACGCAAACTCTTGACCATGGGCAAGGACAAGAAAAAGTCCAAAGAGGGCAAGGAAGCCAAAAAGGCTCGTGTAGCACAGAAGCAAGAAAAGAAAGCTACACAAAAAGACAAGAAGACCAAGGCTAGAGGTCCGGATCCGAACGACAGCGATGCTGATGATGGAGACATCGATGCTATTCTGGCCGAGTACCAGAAGCAGCAAGAACAGTTCAATAAAGTCACAGAGCAGGTTTCTGATCCTCCCTCTGCTCGTGCCAGCGCCACCATAGTCGCAAACCCCGCGAGTAGCAATGAGATCTTCCTGTTTGGAGGCGAATATTTTAACGGTGCTATGGCGAAGTTCTACAACGAGCTTTACGTATACAAAACGAATTCCGATTCCTGGCGCAAGGTCACGAGCCCCAACAGCCCGCTGCCTCGTTCTGGACACGCCTGGTGCCAGGGTGGCAACGACAAAGCCATCTACCTCTTCGGTGGCGAGTTTTCCTCGCCCAAGCAAGGCACTTTCTACCACTACAACGACTTCTGGCGTCTTGAGCCCAACACACGAGAATGGACCAAGCTGGACCAGAAAGGTGGCCCACCAGCACGCTCTGGTCATCGTATGACTGCTTTCAAGAACTACATCATCGTCTTCGGCGGCTTCCAAGATACCAGCCAGCAGACCAAGTATCTCCAAGACATCTGGCTATACGATACGCAGTCTTTCAAGTGGATCACACCTACTTTGCCACCCGCCTCTGGCAAGCCTGACGCTCGATCCTCTTTCTCTTTCCTCCCACATGAGTCTGGTGCAGTCATTTATGGTGGCTACTCGCGTGTCAAGGCCAATGCTGCCATCAAGAGCAAGGGTGGCAAAGGCAATGCAGCCGGCGGTGGCGCTTCTCGCGTCGTCATGAAGCCAATGCTTCACCAAGACACCTGGTTCCTGCGCATCACGCCCCCTCCATCAGATGCGACGCCCAACGTACAGCCAACCGTCCGCTGGGAGCGTCGTAAGAGACCTGCGAACGCCCCCAACCCACCTCGAGCAGGAGCTACGATGGCCCACCACAAGGGTCGTGGCGTCTGGTTCGGTGGCGTGCACGACGTTGAGGAGTCCGAAGAAGGCATCGACTCCGAATTCTTCAACCAGCTCTTTGCCTACAACATCGATCGCAACCGCTTCTTCCCACTCACTCTCCGCCGCACCCGCACAAACGCAAAGAAAGCCCCAACAGCAGAGAAATCCCGCCGGGGCCGCGGCAAAGCAGACGAGGAAGAGCTCCTCCGTAACCTTGCCATGATCGAGGGCAAAGGCAATGCCGACGAGCCATCCGAAACTCCCACCGCCACCGCTGACTCTGACTCCGACAAAGATGAAGCCGCGAAAATCGAAAAGCCTATCCTTTGGGAATTCCCTCACCCTCGCTTCAACGCCCAGCTCGCCGTGCAAGACGACACCTGCTTCATCTACGGCGGAACCTACGAGAAGGGAGACCGCGAGTACACTTTCGACGAACTCTGGTCCCTCGACCTCGGCAAAATGGACGGCGTGCGTGAGATTTTCAAGCGCGAGATCGAAGACTGGCAGGGCGACGAGTCCGAAGACGACGAGGACGAGGATGACGAGGACGACGAAGACGACGAGGAAGGTTCAGATGATGAAGCAGATGGCAGCACGCCAGCCACGTCCATCGCGCCCTCAGAAGCAGCGGCGGAGCCCGAGGAGACTGAGACAGAAGAGAAGAGCACGCCTGCGCAATCCGACGGCCTGCCATACCCGCGTCCGTTCGAGTCGCTGCGCGAGTTCTTCGTCAGGACTGGTATCGAGTGGCAAGAGATCGTTCTGCACGCTATGAAGTTCCGTCGCATAGACGAGATCGCGGAGCGCAGCGTCAAGGAAGTGCGGAAGACCGCTTTCGAGCGCGCGGAATCTAGGTGGTGGGACGTGAGAGAGGAGGTGCAGGCTTTGGAGGACGAGCAGGAAGCTGCGGGTATTCAGGAAGTTGTGTCGTTGGCTGAGAGGGGTGGCGGTGCTGGTGAGGGAGGGGCGCCGAGGAGGAGGTAAACGGTGTTTAAGATTGCATATCTTGAGAAATTCGGAGAAATTCGGACGAACGGACGACTACTTAGATTACTGCTAGAACTATCGTACCACGACGAAAAGTTGCATTGGGATATATAAGGTACTATGTGAACAGATCTTCAAGCCATTTCAGCTGGATGGCGCTCACGCCTCTTGCGTATGCTTTGTTCGTGAAGACGAATTCGTTGTAGATGATGGCTTCCAGCTTGCGTCCGAACAGCACGCTGCTGGGATGGATAGCCACGGTCTGGTTGCCGACAAAAGTCTTGTAGCTTCCATCCGGACACAAGCGAGCAATGTTGTTGGAAAACCCGGACAGGAAGGCTTTGAGGATCCGCTCCGTCAGCTCTTCGTCCGCGGCACTCACGCCTTCGTCGTCTCCAGCAGCAAAGGTAGAACCTTTCGGCAGGAGCTTGCCCTGTAGACATTGTGCGCGAAGCTGCTTGCGGACATCCATCACACTCTGCATAGCTCTGTGTGAGATCAGGTGACGCTCAGCCCAGGCTTTCCTGTCTGAATTTTCGGCTGCGTACGCTTGCACAGCGGTAAGCAGGGTCATGTGGTCGCCATCACGGCGGTAAAGCTGACTGCGCGCATCAGCAGCTTGCTCGCGGGTTTCTTCGGTTTCAACATTGAGGAAGATGTTCTCCACGGACAGACAAGCCACGATATCGATGGTTTCGCGCAAACATGGAGGGTCAGAAGTTGCGGAGGAGAGGATGACACGGCCCAGTGTTGGCGTCAATGGTAGGCGAGCGATGGATTTGCCCGTAGTTGAAATAGAACCGTTCTCGTCGAGGGCAGAGAGCTGGAGGAGCTGCAGAAGCGCCTTTTCCATTGCGTCGCGCGGTGGAGGGGTCAAGAATGGGAAAGACAGTGGGTCCGGAACGCCGCGAGCCTTCATTGTGAGGACAGCAGCTGAGAGATCGCAACGAAGGATCTCAGGAGTGGCATTCTTCTCCAAGCTGTTGTAGCCTTCCTGAGTGTACAAACGGTAGCATTGACCGGGTGCCTCACGACCGGCACGACCTTTGCGTTGGTCCGCTGATGATCGCGAGATGGGTTTGATGAGGAGAGAGTCGAGTGCGAGACGATTACGGAATTGCTTGATCTTTGCCTTGCCAGTGTCGATGACAAAGCGAACACCTGGAACGGTGACGGACGTTTCGGCAATATTGGTGGAAAGAATGACCTTACGTGTGTTCGGAGGCGCTGCCTGGAAGATGCGCTGCTGAGCATGCTGAGGTAACGCAGCGAAGAGTGGAAGAACAAGTATTTTAGGGTAGTCGGCCGTCAAATTCGGAGCGTATTCTTCGACCAGTTTTTGCAAGCTCTGAATCGTTTCTTGGCCAGTGAGGAAGACAAGGATATCACCTGGCATAGGCTCCTTGCAGTGAATCTGGAAGATACGCTCAAATGCCGTTTGTAGCACGTCGTCTGTCGGTCGGTCAAGATAGGAGAGTTTCACCGGGAACTGTCGGCCTTCCACGTGACAGGTTGATACCGGCTTTGCCGGAGCAGAAGGTTGCTTCACTACCGCACTCTTATCTTGTGACTTGGTGGATACAACAGCGCCAGTACCATCGTCATCACCATTTGTCGCGCTGTCAGAACCCAACACATCGCCAGTGGGCATTGGGTCGTTGAAAAATCGTGCAATGCCTTCTACATCAGCGGTGGCACTCATGACGACAACTTTTAAAGGAGTCTTCCTCTTCTTGTTGACTCCTTTAACAATTCCCTTCAGGAAGCCAAGAAGCAAATCGACGTTCACACTTCTTTCGTGAACTTCATCGACCACAACGCAACTGTACTGGCTCATGGCAGAGTCGCGAAGCATTTCTTGAAGCAGCATACCCTCGGTCAAATACTTGATGCGCGTGCTGGGACTCGTCGATTCGTCGAAACGGACGCTGTAGCCGACTTTGCTGGCAGGACTGGAGTTGCCCAGGGGCGTTCCCATTTCCTCTGCTACACGACGGGCCAAACTGATGGCCGCCACTCGACGTGGTTGGGTGACCGCAATGCACTTCGTGCACCATTTCGATTCCAGGAGAAATTGAGGAAGCTGTGTCGATTTACCGGAACCAGTCTCACCAGATAGGACCAGAACATCGTTTTCCTGTAAGGCCTTCTTGATATCTTGCTGGCGGGACCATATGGGCAACTTCTTCCGAGATTCCAAGAGCTTGATTTTTTTGTTGTGTAAAGGGTTGTTCGTTTTCGGGCCGTCTGGCCGCTTCCTTTTCACGCCATTTGATTGTACATTCGATGGCTTTGCCACCGTCTTGGCTTGCTCGACGGCCATTTTGTCGATTATTATGGCTGGATGTACCATCCAGGCAAGAAAAGTCTCCAGAAGTTTGAAGGCCAGACCCAGCATAGCGGTGCTGCATGATGCCGACGGGCCGAGGCGGCGCTAGCGAGATGCCAAATGCGCCTGGCGTCACCAGTCGGCCATTTTCACATGCAAGAACGCCATCACAGCACCTGGAGAAGTCGTTGTGGAAGCTCCGAAGACGACAGACCACGACGCGTCGCACGCCTCTCTTTAGGCATTCCACCATAGTTGCGCGCTCACAGCAGGCTGTCCAGCATGTCTGGCCCCGTGCGAACCGTGACAGCGCTCAAGCGGTGGTCTTGCAGCGACCGTCAGCTTCCTCCAGTCGACGCAATTCGGGCTGTACATGTGTATGATTTTGACAATACCCGTAAGTTCGACGTGGCTGGTCTCACTTACATGTCTCTGAAGGTCGTCAAGAAGCCCAGACATCGTGTGACTGACAAGCCTGCACAGTCTTCTCGTCGCCTCTACCCAACAAGCAGATCTGGGCAACCACCACGTTCGGCCACCTACAGGCACAAGACTTCCTACACGATGGCGGCTGGTGGCACAACCCTGGCATCCTCTCAGCGACTGGACAGGGTGTTGATCTTGAAGAGCCGCGCGCATGGGAAGGCAGCTGGAATGAACAGATCGTGGACCTCGTACGCTTGAGCATGGAGGCGGACGATACACTTACCGTTCTCCTGACGGGGCGGACGGAGACTGGCTTTTCTGACCTGATACAACGGATGCTGAAAGCGAAAGGACTTGAATGCGACATGGTCTGTCTGAAGCCTACCGTTGGGCCAAGCGGAGAGCAGTTCACCAGCACCATGACCTTCAAGCAAGCACTTTTGCAAGACATCGTATACACATATGCGAGCGCTGGAGAGATACGCATGTACGAGGACCGTCCTAAACATACTAAAGCCTTCCGCGACTTCTTTGCCGAAATGAATCGTACACTGTTGAATGGACTCGAACAACCTCCAATACGTCAACCCATCACAGCCGAAGTCATCCAGGTCGCAGAGCAAGACAGCTTCATGGACCCAACTACAGAGATCGCTGAAGTCCAACGCATGATCAACAACCACAATAGCGCCATTCTTTCCAATACCGCACCGAGCAACGCTGTTCCCTATAAACTCAAACGTTCCGTTTTCTACACCGGTTATCTTATTTCGCCCCAAGATACAGAGAAGCTCAAGGCTCTTGTGTCTTTGCCTCCCAACACCGACTCGTCCGAGCTGAAATTACTCGCGAACAACATCCTCATCACACCTCGTCCTGCCCCTCATTCAATCATGAAGAAGGTCGGTGGCATCGGCGCCAAGCAAAGATGGAAAGTGACAGGACTCGCGAATCAAGAATCTCGCGTGTGGGCCGCGCGTGTCGCACCCACCAACCCAGGCGCTCAAATTTACACCGAAAACGCAACACCGTACGTCGTACTAGCTACAAGACGACAAGCTAAACCCATCGAAGCCAGCAGAATCCGAAACTGGCAGCCTGTACCCGAGAATCAAGCTTTCGAATTCGAAACGACTGTCGGCGAGAAAGTCCTGCTACGAATTGACGAGGAAGTGGCTGGCGAAGACGAATACGAAGCCAGTTTCCCCAACGGTAAGAACGCAAGGAAACACCCTCGTGAGGAGGACTTCCCAGCCCTTGGCTCGGCGGCAAAGAAAGGAGGTGAGAGCGGACAAAAGCAGCCACAGCCCTCACCTCAGCAGAGAGGCACGTGGACAGGCAGTAACCACAAAGGCGGCGGAGCGCCTCCCAGCGGTCCCGCACAAAAAGGCGGTGGTGGTGGAGGCGGTAACCGCGGCCGAGGCGGCGGACAAGGCTTCAGAGGAGGTGGACGAGGTGGTGGTCGTGGCGGCCAGAGAGGTGGTCGCGGTGGAAGAGGCGGATACAGGAGCCTGGACGCTAGTGTCGGACAGCAAGGTTATGGCGGTGGTAGTATGGAGTATTAGAACTATGATGCGATACCCCATGGCGTCAAGGCGTGCGTTTGGGAGCAGCTTTCGGCTGATGCAATGGTACGGACACGGTGGGTGCGAGTAATCCCAAAAAAGTCGGAAGTTGATGGTCGTTCGTTGCATCACGCTCGTGTATTCTAGATATTCCTGTTGCAGTGCCTCGGGAGAAGCAGAGTATGAGGACTTGTTTCTCAAATGAATGATCAGACTACTTTACTATGTGAAGATACAAGCGTTTCCGCGTGTGAGCAACAATCCTTGCACATGAAGCGCACTGTGAGTTGACATATTCGCCAGACTCTAGTCCTCAAAATTGAAGTGCTCCATTGCAGCATCGAGACACCCGCATCCAGTCACGCAGGACAATCCCCAGGCCCAAAGGAGGGTTTGCGATACTACCAGCACCCTTCGTTACAGGGTGAGACAGCAAGATCTCAGACGCTCATCTCAATTGCCGGCCACTGAGCGAGCTCGGGCAGGAATCGTCTGGATGTGGCAGGCCTACGTGTCAGGTTGCCGTCCGCCAAGCGTGAAGCGCAGGATGAAATGGCTCCGTCGTCGCGACACGATAGCGCTTGCGATCAGCGACATTAGCATGCTCTTGTCAACGTCATCGCGAGTATCGTGTGCAGCAGGAGGACTTGTGATGCTGCTAAGCTGGTGGTATACACCTTACTTTCAGGGGACTATGTCATTGTTGGAGAGTGAGACAACCCGCATCTATTCAGCTTTTGCAAGTACAACGGCTGCCACGCGTGCCCAAGCTTACCGCCTTCGCATGCCCGAAAGAGACGGATCCCAGCTACTTTTCCTGCGGCTCGGCGGGCGGGCGCACGAGCCGAGAGCTTGCCAGCAGGTTTGCGGAGAAGATTAGCGGGCTAGCGCTGTTTACTGACGTGCGTTGCCGGGCAACGCTCCCACGCCGGTGGCTGGCAGTAGCAGGCGTGTCTCTAGAAGATGGCTGGGACTGCTCCACCGACTACCCAGCCTCTTCCTAGCCTCTCGCATTTCCCAGTACACGCCATTCGCAGTGTGACAGTACTAGCAAGGCCGAATTCCTCGCAAAGCTAAGCCTCTCTCTCCCACTTCCTCCACACACCCATTGCATGACTACTCCATCGATCATTCCTTGACCGCGTTGCTGCAGAGACGAGAACGACGAACGCATTCGAAGGGAAGCCAGGCGCCTTCCACCATCTCGACGCACAACGGTTGCAAGCCCTTCTCCACAAACGTTGTCCCATCCTTGTGGAAGATCGATTCCCGACCCAGCATTCATTCCAACAGCATCGCGAACCGAACATTCTTTACCGAATAGAAGCAAGAGCACCTACACCCTCGGACGAGAGCGCATTCCAGACCGGCGACCCTCCCCTTCTCCCGTCCCAGACGGGCGGAGTTCGATCTCTCGCTCTCCCATTCACCAGACAGCCGGTAGACCGTCTCTGCCACGATGCCGAACGTACGGTTTGCGGTGGGAATCCAGCGGTTAATTCCGTTCCTGGGTTACCACCATGTGCTCATGATATTGATCGCATTGGCGATTATATTACTCTGTAAGTTCAGGATCAGTAACTTCGCTCGACACGAATCCGTTCTAACGAGATCGAACAGCACTCCTCTTAGCCGGATGCTCATCATCCTCGCCACTGATCCCCGGCATCTTCCTCATCAACTTCTACTACGATGACTATACGCCCAATTACGACCCTACACAAGTCGACCCGGGCGTCACAGCAGCCATCGCCAACATCGTCGGACAAGCTGCTCTTGAAGTCCGCGTGGGCTACTTTGGCCTCTGCGCAAACACCGACGGCGCATTCCTGTGCTCGAACAATGCCACTGCTCTCGCAGAGCGCATCAACATCGACCAGGATCCGTTGAACTTGATCTGGGTAGCGACAACGTTCAAGAACGCCGTCGTCTTCCCTTATCTTCTGTAAGCATTCTTGCTCTTCCCTGCAAACAACAAATTCAAGCTAACACCACCCCCAGCATCGTCGCCATCATCCTTGCCTTCGTCACCTTCCTCCTTCTCGCCACCTTCCCCGGTTGGCATGAAGAGCGCGACGCTCGCACCGGCTCCGACATCGACATCAAGCCCTTCCCCTCACGCCCCGTCTCACAAGTCGCTCTGGCGCTGATCTTCATCGCGTCCATCTTCGTCCTCGTGTCAGTCTTGTGGCAACATACGGCGTCAGTAGCAGCTGCGCAGATCGCACAAGACTTCGGCAACGGCAGCGTTCGCAGTGGCGTCGGCACCAGCGCTATGGTGCTGGGTTGGTTCGCGTTTGCGCTGTTTATCATTGTGACGATCGGATTGCTGGTAATGATTTTGAGCATTCATCTGCTGGATCGCTTGACGGATGAGTGATGAGCCCGAAGACCTCATGGGAAGTGTGAAAGTTGAGCACAAACGCTCCCAGCGTGAGCGCAACAAGGATGAACGAGCACAACATTCGCCTCAAGTCCTCGCCGACAAGCACGTCCGCGACCGCAACAGAGAGCGCATGACCTCCCGCCATCCTCTCCCTCTCACCACTCTTCCTCTCTCAACACCTATCTCACCCCACTCTACGCCCTCTCAACGACCCTACCCACGACCTCACGCCAAACCCCCTTCGACGCCCCACCAAAGATTGTCACAGAAACCTTGCCATCCTCTGGCAAAAAGTCAAAGAAAGAAAAGAAAAGAAAAAAGCCAATAACCAGCATACCAAAACCCGGCGCAGCAGATATTGGGAATCCTCACACACACATACCTCTACTTCAAAAAAGAGGCAGCATTGGGAAAACACGGCGTTCTTGATGTTGATTCTTGATTTTTTTTTCCCCAACCGAAACGTCCCACAATGGGATGTTTTTCTTCATATTGTAAAGAAATGGGATCTCAAGGGACGAAGAAATCGCGATCCATCGTCCATCTGAACCGAGCGAAGCGAAGCGAAGCGCAAACCAAAATAGATTGTTCATTTTTTTGCTGCTTTGCCGTGTTGTTTTTGGATCGATGATACCTCTTCCACGCGCTTCGTAACGTTCTTTGCGCATTCTATTGTAGATAGACCTCTCCTCCTTCTCTATCATGATCATCGCTGATTGATAGTGTGAAAGAGGCGAATTTAATGATAACTTTTCAACTTCAACATGTTACTCGCCCCTCAATCACTCAACGCTGTTCGTCTCGAATGCCTTCAGGAGGAGCTTACCTTAAGCTTGCGCGTGCCCGGACAGTCACGCTCGCTTGAGTCATCTTTGTTCAAGTTTTTTTGGTGCCCTTGCGGGTCTGTGTCATTTTCTGGATAGCTATACACGTACAAGAAAAGCAAGAAACAACCAATCAGAGAGTGGAAGGCTCGAGGCCGTCAGCCGCGTCATTAATCCCGTCCCTCATCTCTCCCAAAAGCCATCATGATACAGGTGTGCATTCCTCAAGTCGTTAGTATTCATACTCGTGTTAATTCATGCCCGTGTTAATCCATGCCAGGGTCAGTCCACGCCAGGTCGTCTGCTTAACAGGAAAGGAAAGAAAAGAGGCCTCGCGAACAATGTGGTGAACGCGCTCGCTCAGATGTACCACATGGAAGTGTTGATGCCTCCCTGCGGAGGCATGGCCATCAATGGCTGGATGTCGGTGGGCTGAGAGGAACCAGGGCCCGAGGAACCACCTCCCTGAGTACCACGGCCATCGGTGGATCCGCTCCAAGTCGGATCGTGAACGCCAGCCCTGCCAGAGGCAATGTGAGCGTAGTAGACGGCTGGGTGGATCGAAACCGGAGTCGTCGCACGAGCGTATTGGTAGACTTGCTCGTAGAGGATGGTTTGCAGCTCGTCGTTACTCATGTTGGCCTCGTTTAGGATGACATGGTAGTGAGTCGGACGGGCGGTGCCCTTGATGGCAGCATGCGAGCAGAGGTAGAAGTCGTTCTCGTACGCGTGAGTGACGCCAGACTCGACAAGAGTGCCTGGCAATGGGTTGCCATTGCGATCGCCCCTCTCAGGGAAGAAGCGCACATGATGGCGCTTTCCCGCGATGACGACCACGAACTGAACCTTCAGGTTCGGATCTGCAGTCCTCAGAAGGGCCTTCATGTCAGCCACCTCTTGCTGAAGTACGTGGGCGTTCTGTTGTTCAGAGACACCGTCGCGGAAGTATAAGATGCGCTGTGGGAAGCGGCCATTGCCAACGTTCTGCACCCAAGACTGCACCTGAGGCTTCATCATGGCGTTGATGTTGTCGGTGGAGATCATTTCAACGCGGAAACCATTTGTGGCGCAGGAGGCAGAGTAGCGGGCACCTAGCTGGTCCATCGAGAAAGTCATAGCGGCCATGGAGGGTGTCTGTTGCCCAGGAGCAGCGTGTGAGACGTCCGCACCGATGACCAGAGTCGGGACGGTGAACAAGCCAGTTGACCCGCCAGACTTGGGCCCAACAGCACGGCACGTTGTGCCTCCAAGCTTCGCGTTGAACTTCATGCAGACATTTGAGATATATTGCCCTTGGCACTTCTGTACGTGGGCAAATTGCATGCACTGGGAGACAACACCGTAGCGACACTCTGCCGAACGCTTGATGCGGCCGTAGATGACTGAGTCCTTATCTGGGCTACATGCAAAGTCAGTATTCTGCAAGACATTGTTGAAGTTCAATCATGAAAACTTACAGGATGAAGACCAAGATCTGGGGGCGTGAGTTCGACTGGTTGCCGGCCATGTTCCATGCGGCGGTCACAATGGCGCCGGTGTCGTCACCCTGGCCAAGATTGAGGGCCGGGCTCGTGTTTTCGACACGTCCACCGTGGCTCTTGTAGACCTTGACAAACTCCTTGATAAAGTGTTCGATGGTGGACTTATCGGGCTTTCCGCCACGCTTACCGCTCATGACTGTCACAGACCAGCTCTTGAGGGGCGCGGAGTTGGGCTGCAGGAACTTCTTTCCCTTGAGATCCCAGCGGCCGGAGGTACCAGGGGTGGCGACGCCTGTGCCGTACTGAACCTTGGGTGCCGTCAAGATGCGAGCGTCCACAACTGTTCTTGATGAGGTCACTTTCAGACCGTACTTCTGGAGGGTGCGGTCAGTGCTCCAGGAGAGCATTCTCAGGCCATGCTCGATAGCCTGCCAGCGCTGGGCAGGAGGGGTGACTGCGAATTTGACTGCGATGAAGGGTTAGTGCGATGCGGTGGAAAAAGAAGATTGTCGGAGGCCAGTGTACTTACTCATGTTGGAGGTCTGGCGCTCATCGCATTTGAATGGGTAGCGTTGATTCTCCTTGACCTTCAACACCTCCATTGGAAGATTGGTGTTCTTGCCCTTGGTCATCTTCACAACTGGGAGGTCCGGATACTGAAGACGTACATTGTGCTTCCTTAAGAAGTAATCGTAGACGGTGGTAGTGTACTCCTTGCCCTTGTCATCCAGGGCCTTGAACTTAGAGTCCCGAGCTGAGACGAAGAGTATCTTGTCAATTATGTAATCATCCGTCTCACCACCGCGGTGTTGAGCAGTAACATGCAGCTTCCTGAGACGCCTCAGAGCCTTTCCGGTCCTGCTGTTCTCGCCCTGACGACAAGCCTGGATAAGGTCGTTGGCGTTACGGGCGCCAGCAAGGTTTTGAGCGACGATGGGTAGCGGTCCAGAGTTGAAGAACGTGCCATTGGCGACATCCACATTGACTGAGAGGCAAGGGCCATTGGGACCATGGACCATACGGAGGGACTGGTATGCACCTTTGAACGCCTCCACACCGCCACCAAGGTCGAAGCGGCTCTCTCCTCTCTGGAAAAACGATCTCTTGATCGACGTAAGGCGCTTTGAGGGGCCGTCACGCAGCAGGTGATCGAGGAAATTGATGGCTTCGTAGGTGCTGGCATCCCAGTCGCACTTGCGTGCGAGATAGCTGCGGAGAACATCGAAGCGCACTTGGCCAGTCTGGCGCATGGCGAAGCGGTGAACGTTTGGTTTGCCAGCTCTGGGCCGACTGCCTGGTTCTTGATCCAGGTCGACCTGCATGCGCATCTCACGTTCCATGGGCTTGATGCTCCAAGCTAGGAGATTGCCATCCCAGATGAAATCATCACCGCCGATAGCCCTCTGAACGGCGTTGGACTCCCAAACACGCTTGATCAGTCCGCGCTTTTCATCACCCTTGTTGACCATGACCTCATATGAAAAGACTGGCTTGGTGGGATACTCGGTGACGTTGAAGGTGTTGAGCGCGACTTTGGCAGCTTGGCCAAGCTTAGAAGGTGCAGGACGGGGTGGCATCGTTGTGGACTTGTCATACCCACGCATGATGTTCCAGCCTTGGGCGCTGAGATCCAGATTCTTATTGATGGCAGGCATGGGACGCGGGGCACTTCCAGCGGCAGAGGAGGGTGCTGGGGATCCAGAACGAGGTGTCCCTGTGCTCAAGCGAGGTGATGAGGGTTGGGCCGAAGCCAGACGAGGTGACGAAGGTGCGGAGCCGTGGCGAGAAGATGGGGACTGCTCGCGAGAGCCGCGGTCCTGAGAACCATCAAAGCCATCGTGCATCTGGACGCGGCTGATGTTCTTGTTGCTGGGAGCCGACGAACGCGGCTTGCTGGAGGTGGATGTGTCACCCGATGAGGATGATTCGCGCTGCTTTTGCTGTTCAGCAGCTACGCGCTGCTTTGGGGGACCCGCCATGCTTCAGGTGGTGGGATTGTTGAGGTTTGGTGTTGTCGGGGATCAGATACGGAGCTGATGCTGCAGGTTTGATCAGTAAGGTTGCTCGAAGTTGGCGACGCCCAGTGCAGAAGCGTACTGGTCTTGCTGGTAGCGATTGGTGATGTGGGAGAAGTGATTGACCGTGCTTGGGCAAGATGAATAATGTGTTGCTGGTGGTGTTGGTGGTGGTGGTGGCAAGTGGAGGTTGAGAAGTTGTGAGGTAGTGGGATGTAAAGGGAGAGATTGAGAATGAGAGGGGGAAGGCTTAAGTATTCGAGATGCCACTGGTCACGAGGCGGTCGGCTGCTCCAAAAACAGCCTCGTGACTGAGCAAGTGATGGTGAAAGTGATGTAGTGAGGGATGCAAGGTGATGGATGGCATGGGTGGCATGCTGCTTCACTTGACGCAAAACAGCTCAGCTCAGCTTGTGCAGCCTGAACAACGTACCTTGCAAGCAAGCGCCGGCTCGGCGGCAAGTGATAGTGATGGGAGTGTTGCTCTGTCATGTGTTAGTGAGCCCAATACGCTGATGGGTGGGCTGTGCCCGTGAAAGTGAGGAAGTGAGCGCGCCAGAGCCGTGTTTACGTCAGCAGCATCGGTCGCCCTCGATGTTTGCATGTGGCATGCACTGGTTCTGGCGCGAGATTGAGGAAGAGAGCAAGATACTTACCTTGTCGTTGGTGGGTTCGTTCGGGGTGATGAATGGTGATGGATAGTGAGGGTGTTGTCGGTGGTGGTGTTGTTGACCTGCGAGGGAGGAAGAAGCTGAGCTAGAGAGTGCAAACGCGACTCGCGACTCTCGACTCTTGGCGTTTCGTTGAGGAAGGAGCGACCAAGTGGTTCTCAGGGAGGTGCTACCAAGTCCGTGGTGACACAAAGCCGGCTTACGATCAAATGCCGAAGTTGATTCGTGCAAGACTGCAAGGCATGGATGGGCGAGACTATGGGAACAGGCTCAAGCGACCTATCGAGGTATCTCGCCTACTTCACTTATATGTTGACATCGTGCCTTGTTGTCGCTCAAGACGGTCTCTCCTTGCGCGACTTCCTGTCGCTTTGGCAGAGACTATCCACCCGATCGTTTTCCTCGAGTAACACGTAGACAACCAATCCTTCAAAGACCGAGACGACTGTACAATGATCAGCTGTTGGTAGCGCAAGTATCCGATGTTGTTGATCTTTGCGTGTTGAGACCATGACGACCACTTCAAGATCCACACCGGCGATTCAACATTGCCGCCGCATCTTCGAACATACCGGAAGTAATACCTTGCAGCCAGTATCGCCGCTGGTGCCATCAACGACAACGACGACGACAATCGCACGAAGGGCGTTGGAATTAGGAATGCGTATTCACACTCGTGTCAAGGCCACCCGAAATGCAGTCAGTCAAGCAACAACGCTCTGAGAATAGAGCAAGCCAGCTGTCGAGGGGAAGAAACTGGGACAGCAGCATATGTATGGCGACTCGAGCAGTCCACTTTCTTTGGGACCAGGAAGCGGAAACCCTTTCGCAGATGTATGAGACTGTACGGTGCATCATGACCTCCAGCGCTTCTCATGGCCAAATGCCTTTCACGGATCACATAGACATTGATTTTTGTTTGCTAAACATTGTTGCAAGCCAATCCAGATGAAGCATGGCCGATGGCATGTGACAAAGGCGCCATCACTGTCGCACAAGGCTAGAGCCAGAATTCAAGCCAGACATGCGTCAAGATAGGACTTTGTGCCATTCTTCTGCTTTCTTGTCCTGGTTGAAGGCGACGCGGCTCTCCTCGCAGAGCCTTGCATCGGTGAAGGGTGTTTTATCCATTGCGAAAGAATCGAGTTGTAATACAGCGATATACATGCCTAAGTCTGAGTAAAGTCTTCAGTCCGAGTACAAATGAATCATTTCGACGATTCTTGGACCCAATGCTTCTCGAACGCGTTTCATGTTGCGTTCTTAGTCTGCGGCGAATAGCGAAGATGCTTTCGTCGTGGGCAGTACGCACATCTTCGACGAGTGCAAGGCTCGTGTGTGTAACCTCCTTTCGGCTGTGATTCCGATACTGTGACCGAGCTTCCGGTGGCAGAAGGGTCGTTCCGGGATAAAGACTTTATTTGTTGAAGACTGACGGTGAAGTCGTGATGATGGTGTTGCACCGCCAAATTTCTCGGCCACTTCAAGCCCGAGCCTCCGGCTCAGCTTGCCACACCCAATGAACGCGCAAGTAAACATCAGCATGGTATTGAGATTCAAGGAAGGCCAGCTTACGACTCTAGCAAACATTACGGATTTGTAAGCAGTTTTAGTATGTGCTGGATGCTGTGTACGCTGGCACGCGCGACAGCATATTGATCGGCCACATACTCAAGCCAGCACATCAAGGCGGGCAATGTCGACGTGGTCGAACGGTTTCTGCCGCGAGCAATTACGCTGGGAGGATCTGGTTTGTCTATCAAACTAGATTTGAACCGACTATAATTCGGCTTCTCCAATGCAGCTAAGAAGCGCTTTCCATGTTTACAAAAGTATCAAGGCATTTGAAGGATCGCTTGCAGTGAAGAGAGACTGTGGGCTATCTCTGAGAGTCATTTAAGTGGTTCCACATACGACAGATGCATGCACCCCGATGGTGGAAGAAGCGAGGAGCTTCCATTCTGACTCAACAATTAGATCTTGGTTCCACGTTCAAAGATGCACTGCGTTCGTTTCTCAATGCTCATAGTGCAAGAAGACAGATTGGACTAGCTAAAAAGTCACCCATCTCTTTGAGAAGAATACACGACAACTGTTGACCGCGATACCGAAAAGCATCAGTGAAAGATCTTAAAAATGCCCCTCCACTTCGTTACGATGCTCCGTCTAAAATTCTTCTCTCCACCCAATGCTACATCACCGCATTTCCATCAGCTCAATACGGTTGCCCGACCACCTCAGCCGCACTGAAATGCACAGCAGCGTGGCCCCCAAGATACCAGCTCGCAATGCCAGCCTCGTCATAGACGATCTCCCAGCTGTAGTCCGCACCTTGCACGCTAGCGCCCGCAGTCATGGGTTCCCAGTCATGCGAACCGAAGCATACATTGAACCAGCAGATAAGTCGTCGGTATTTGTATCCCTGGTCAATGAGACGCTGCGGTAAAGTTTCCAGTGGTTCGCGTTGAATTGTCGGAGGTCCCAGAGCCTGGTGAGAGTCATGGATACGGGGAGAAGGGGCACCATGGGGTGCAAAAATGCTGGCGCAAGCGAATGGGAATGCTAGGTCGAGGTATGGAATGTTCTGGCCGAGGGTGCGCACGACGTCACAGAGATGGTCTTGCGGATCTTGACCCGGGTGGGACATGTCTTCGACAAGATGGAGTTTCAGCTTTCGGAGCTCTGGCAATTCTGTAAGACTACGCCGAAGTAGCGTTTTCAAAGTCGGAATATTGGCTCCGAAGAACACGGTGGGGCAATTGACAATCTCGAGTGTCGTCAGGTGTATGGGGGCTTGCGTCGACCCTAACAAGGAGTGTAAACGTGGAGCATCCAGCGTGATGTCGCCTTGGATCTTGAGAGACCGCAGATATTCCAGGCGCTCGCACATGATTTCACCTACGACGGGTGGCGCGTTTGCCCTTTCCCCGTTTGCCTTGAGAGCCAGCATCATCTGGTGTTCGATAGCCAACGGCTTCTCCTTTGGTATGTATGGGAAGCCATTTGTTTCAAGGTAATGCAAGTCTGGAAAGACGTGACCTCCTAGGAAGAATGTCCAGTAGTCTGTTCCATCCATTTGCCGATTCCTGGGATGAGCAGATACGATGACCCTAAACACTCTTGGAAGAACAATGTAAGGCACGCCGATGATTGGCTCGACATCCCGATTTGTTAGTCGCAGTGTGGTCTCGATGCGAGGACACGCGCGTGCTATAGCCGTCAAGAGTTGAGCAAGATGATAGAAGTTGAACGAGTTTCGAGAATCGAGGTCATACGGCTGGCTGCCAATGTCGAGCTTGGCAATGGTTCGAGATGGATCAGAGTCTGGATGTGATCTGACAGTAGGGCGTCAGCTTTGATCTGAGAAATCTTATTCTTGAGTTACCCCGTTGGATATGAGTAGATTGGTAAGTACCGTTGATCAAGATAAGTGACGACAGGAGGTTCGCCCAGCGTCCTGGTGAGCTTGATAAGCCCTGGGTATGTAGAGACTGTGACGTGCTGATAAAGTGGTGATTGAGTAGCAATGTATGCGAAGCGTGAGACAGCAGACAGTCGGAGTAATTCTGGTTGCTCAAGATACGTGCAGATCGTGAGATAGAGCTCTCGGGGTATATCGAGCAGGCCTGCCATGACGATCGATCACTCCGCCAGGACTTTGAGACGCGGTGTAACGTGCGGCCAAAGTGGTTGAGAGTTAGAGGCCTATCTGATGAGGTAGAGGTATACCTTATGTTTCGAGCGTGAAAAAGAAGGTCACAAGCGGGGAGATGGGATGAGAAGCTCGTGGCAATGTGTGACGTTAAGAAAGTAGTACAAGCCGATAATCAAGGTTTCAATCTACGAAGATGCGCACGAACTCGCTCCATGGCAGTCCCACGAACTACTGACTATCGCTCTGTCAATCAATGCCTTGAAGAGCTTGCCGCAGTCTTGATGTTCAATCTCGTGATCATCAAGAGTGGTGAAGGAGACAGAAGCCCAAACGAACGTCCACAGACAGCTCTCGCTGGCGCTTGCAGCTTGCCGGATGACGTCTTCCTGAGAGTCTACAATTCCTCACCTCAAAGCATCCAGCACCAAACGACCACACCTACCGAAAGATGCATAAGCAGTGAATGGACCCCAGCATCAACCATGGGCTGAACACACCCACCTCCCCATCTCCCGACGATTTCAGCATCAAAGGCGCCGCCTCCAAGCACAAGCGCAAACGCAGCCATGTCGAGCCCGAGTCCTGCTCCATCTGCTTAGAAGCGATCAAAGAACGAGCCGTCGCCACGCCCTGCAACCACTTGAGCTTCGACTTCATCTGCTTGGTCCAATGGCTGCAAGAGCACGCGACATGTCCGCTTTGCAAAGCGGACGTGAGAGAAGTGCAGTATGATTGGCGAGCGCCGGAGGATTTCAAGACGTACAAAGTCGGACAAGATCGCACGTCGAAGACAGCCAGCACTGCTAGTCAGCCTAGACAGCGCGTCTCAAACGCAAGACGAAGGCGCGACATCCCATGGGGCCCTCAAGCTGCAACATCCAGCAGCAGCAGCAGCAGCGCAAGCACCACAGAAGACCCAAGCCTCACCTTCCGCCGCCGCATCTACGCAAACCAAACCCCCTCCCTTCATGTAGGTGCCAACCGCCTCTCGCAATACCTCCACTTCACGCCCTCGACCTTCGCCTCCTCCGTCGCCTTGCAAACCCGCGCCCGCATCTTCCTCCGCCGCGAGCTCCGCGTCTTTACGTTCCTCGACCGCCGTCCCGCAGGAGCGAATCGTGAGTTCCTGATCGAGTATCTCATCGCGGTGTTGAAAGCGCACGATCCGAAGGGCGCCGATGGGCGGGCTGAGGAGCTTGTGAAGGAGTTTTTGGGCAGGGAGGATGCGAGGTTGTTGTTGCATGAGCTGGATGCGTGGTTGAGGAGTCCGTATGAGAGGTTGGAGGGGTGGGATGCGCATGTGCAGTATCGCTTGCCGAGGGAGAGGAGGGGATGGAGGGGAGGGGATTCTGAGGGTGGATGTGGAGATTCAAGCGAGACTTTATAAGGTCATGGCTTGTGAATCTCTCTTGAGGGAGAGCGAGAGGCAATGAGTAGGAAGCATTGAAGTCACCAGAAACGAGTCAACTTGTTACCCGACTGAATCTCACTATGCATGCTGACATTCCAGCTGATTACTCTTTCTTGCGTGCAGGCGTGCTTGACGATGATTACGCATCACAACGATTCGAGAAATGAATACGAAATCACGATGATTGGACAACTCCTGGCGCGCGAGCATTCTATTTCATACTTCATACTGCTATACCTCATCCCATGCTATACCGCGGTGGTCGACATCTCCAGCGCTGCTCAAATCAATCGACGTAGGAGTAAATACTCGCAAAATCCGTAAGTGAGAGTGGATCATGCAATAGCCATTACCTCCGCAATCCGCCCAACTAGAACGATCCCATTTGTGAAATTCCCGACGTGCTTTGGAAAAGGGTTCGAATCTGATGTCGGAGACACGTGGGCGTGCTTGCATGCTTGAGGCATGGCAATCCCAGTCAGCGACGTGGGAAACTCTTTGGTCACTGCGAGCTGACAACAATGCAGGTCCCTGGGCTTTGATTTACGAGGGCGATGTCTGAGTCTGGCCAAAAGCCAGCCCGTGGGGCGGAACTATCGTGTCAAACGTCTGGATGTCTTGCAGACATTTTCAACGAGCAGCAGCCTCGAGATGGCATTTCTCCTGACGGATCGGAACGCATCAACGCCGCGCTGCAATAGAGTGTGTTACATAATTCTTTGTCTCTCAAGAACTTCTGGTAGAGGGCGCGTCAGAACCCGTCACACTATAACGACAACGCAGTCACAACGACGTTTTGCCAACCACTCAGAATTGCATTGCCATCATCTCGGAGCCAGTGCCTACACGGCTCGCTGCCGCCCCACAATAGCTTGCTTTGCCGGCTTGTGAGGTGAGATTATTGGCTTTGGAGCTTGGAGGTACATGGAGACGAGGAAAGCATAGATTGGGTCCGGGGAGCAAATAGATGAAGCGCTGGAAGGGCTCAGCTCTCCACAAGGGTCATATGTGATTAGAGTGGACCTTGGGAGTGTTTACTGCACTTTCCCGCCCCCGAATTGGCAGAACTTTAAGAACTGGTGGTAGAGACGGCAATGTTTGCACATGCTAGATGAATGCGTTGACTTGAATGGTGATTAGTAGTTGGAAAATCATCGTAGCGTTTTAACAACGAACAAATCTACAGCGATGTAGCGCCGCATGCCAACGTATCAATACTGGTAGCGAAGACTGGTCCCTGAGTTGGTAGACTTATCTCGCTTAAAGACGAGACCAGCGTGTTTGTGCTACCTGTCGCGTGCTATCGATCTTCCACAGCGCTTGCCTGCATGAATTGCAAGGCTTCCTTCTACCTGTGCAAGTCGTCGCGAGATACTGCAAGCTGCAAGCTGCTATCGCCTGTCGATTTCCCGAAGGATGGTGAACCCTGGTGGCGAGCCGGGTACGGCTCCGGTATAGCTACCCTGCAGACGATTGCAGTCCATTCTTGCAAGGGTTCGGGTGTAAACGACGGCAGAGTCGACAGATAGCGCTTGGAGATATCTCCGTCGGTTTTCAGAGAGGCCGACAATCTGTACAGGCGTTTCGGCAGGTATGCGCAAGGCATGGGCGTTGAGACGTCCTATCGTCCGCAGACGTGCAGATCCCAGGCGATGCAGCTGTTGGATTGAGGGGAGATCAGCGGGTGGCGGCTCGCACAGCTATGCGATGGAGATTGGAGGTACAGTAGTGCCTACCCCAAACGGTAGAGGGCAGCGAGAAGGCATACAAGCTACTCGGTCATAAGTGTGTCAGTTTGAGTAAGCAGTACCAGCTTTGCGCGACTCATCGCGCTTTTCATTGAAAGGCTCACGCGAGAAGCATTCGATGTGCAGCATCTGCACGCGTGCTTCCGAGATGCCGTAGCCGGCGACACCGTCCGACAAGGCAACGCGCCTGCAGGCGTCTTCACAGCCATTGAGTTCCAGGATGTCAGCTCGGCGGGCAAGTGGGCACTGCTTCCAGACAACCTGGACGCGCATGCATCAGCAGCAGGGTCCCGCATATCGATCGTGGGCGCCTCTCAGGACGAGACTTGGCCGCACGTTTTGCGCGAGCCGCCAGTCCGGGAGCCTGCATCGTACGTGTTCCAATTGAGCTGTACCGACACGACGGATGTCAGATTCCCCTGGCCAGGCGGAACGGCCGGTCGATTGAAATGTTCCTTCGGCAGCGTCGGCGGCGCAAGGGTACCGCACGCTTGCTCGACTAGCACGCTGAGGCGTTGCGCGAGACGTAGGAATGACAGCATAGCGTGGAGGGCCACGTTCACGGCAAGCCACGCACCGCAGCGTTGTCGACGGGGCGCTTGATCACTGCCGGGCATAGCGTAGCCCGAGAGCGGCTCTGTCTGTCTCCGAGTCGCCAGGGAGGTGGGTGGCGAGGGGCTCTCGCTCGATCTTGCCTGCCGTTTCCCACGGCCATGGGGATCTCGTGCGACCTCGATGCAGATTAGCGCGCGATAAGCGAGAAAGCCAATCTCGCGAGGCACGCTCCACGCTGATGCCTCCGCCGTGATGCATCTTGATCTGCCTGTGATGCACGATCAGCGCGATCTGTTCGCCCGCTCCACACACCAGGACCTCGCGCCGCCCTGCTCCGCTATCTGGAATTTCCGTCCGCAAGCTTTGCCCTCGACCCCATGCACGCATCCACTTTTGGGCGAGTGAACCCGCAGAGCAAATTTGCGTCGCCTCGCTCGTGGGGGATTCTGGCAGTTGCATGCATGCTGAACGGCAGCGCAGCGCTTGGTACCGTCTGAGGGGCCGTGAGACAGGCTGCCGGGGCTGCATGAGACATCGCTGCCGCTGCAGATGGGCATGAGGACCAGGCTACGGGCCTTTTTGGCCTGTCCCGTCGGCGAAAAGGCACCACCTGCAAGTCTGCTCCGGCGACTACTGTGGGGGATGACAGCAGCGTGGCGCCTTTCCCGACCTGGCCAGCACTGCGACGGATTCGCGCAGAGCTAGCTTCCTGGCACGTGGCAGGCATTCGTCCAAGCATAGGTTTGCCATCATCATTGGGATCGCGGGTTTAAGGCCGCACTATGACCCAATTGCAACGAGTTGCGAGTGCCATTCGAGCCGGGCTGCGCAGTGCTTGCTTTCACACGCAGTCGAAGCCAGCGAAGCGCTGCAAGCTCAATCTCCACGCGCCAACATTAGCAACCTCCGGTGGTTCAAGGGGGCAACAGCACTGAGACCTGCTGCGGCAAGCAGTGCATCTGCTCTCCTTTCCTCATCGCCCTCAGACATGGGCGTGTGTCACACCGAGATCGAGGCAGAGGCAGCACAGTGAGACAGATCTCGATCGCGGGCATTTGTGGCCTGAGCCTAGTCTGTGATAGGCAGGCGATGAGATCGCGCGGGGCGATCTGGGCCTTGCTGGCAAAGTATGGGCCCCGGCGGCATTCTCTCCGATCTGAGCAAGGCCAGTGGTTCGCTCGCTGGCGGCCGCAGTAGCCTCCGCCGATCGTGGGCGGGCGTGCGGCGGCATCCCAGCACAGCAACAACGGGCAGCAGCAGCAGCGCAGCGTGATCGGGCAAAGCCAGAAAGGCGGGCCAAATCGAGCGCCAGAAGCACGCGAACGATGCAAGCGTTCTTTTGCTCGCTCCCGATGCCATGAAATCGTGTGTGGCCCTGTGCAAATCCCCCTCGCCCTCTGGCACGGCCGGAGGAACGCGCAGCCGCCTGCCCTCTCCCTCCGCTCGCCTGTGCCAGCCTGCTTTTATCACTTGCCCATCCCGAGCTGCCATTCTTCTTCCTCTTCTTCCCTTGCGCACTCCGTCTCGATCATTCCAGCCCCTCTAATACGATTGTTATTAGACATCCCAGAGGTTAAACTTCTTCACCCACACAGCTCACACCAAAACAAACCATCCGTATCAACCGTTATCACCTTTGCCACTCCACCCTCACTGCCACCGTCCATATACAGCTTCCCCGCTTGCAGCTGGACTGTACCTTATCCGTATCTTCGTCGCCTCTCGCATCCGTCTCTTTCCAGACTCGTACGACCTTTCGTCTACAACCCGCGAGACGACGCATACCGGACCTTCTCATCGAACAGCGCTGGAAACCTCGTTGTTTGATTACTGAGTCCACTTGTCCGACAAACCCGGACTTCCGCTATCATGCCCGCTATCAGAAGCGTACCAGCTGCCAAGCCGGTCAAGACCGAGCGTTCTCACGAAGAGAACCAGGAGAGGTACGTAGATGCAGCAGCTCTGGCGTGCACACGTTGATACTAACAACTCTCAGAGCATACATTGCTGCCTCTCGCCGCAGTGACCGAAGTCTCGAAGCCCGCATCGAATCTGCTCGTCGCGCATCCGAGATCCACAAGCGCCGCACAGGCAGATCTCTGCGCGTCACAGAGCAAGATGTCATCAACGAGGAGATGTACGAGGAAGAGGATGACGACTTGCCAATGCAGTACCGCCGCTTGACTGCACACTTGCAGACGCAAAATGCCGACTTCGATCGTCGTCTCGCTGCATACCTCACCAACCACGTCGCTATGCGTAGCGCACTTGGTCAAGCCGTGTCAGATGCATGGCAGAACAACCAATTCAGCAACATCGGCCAGTTTATGAACCCAGGCATGATGCAGCAATCGATGAACCAGCAACCGCAGCAGCCCGGCATGCCCAACTCTATGCTTCCACCGCAGATGCCCAACAGGTCTCCCACTTCCTACAGACAGACACCTTACCCAGTACCGAATGCCCAGGGTATGCGTCCTGCGCACGGTCGTTCCGTCTCAATTGCAACACCCAGCGAATACAGTTTCCAACAACAGCAGCCCGCGACCGCCCACGATAGCCCCGTAGAGGGCATCAAGCAAGAAGACAGGCGCATGTCCATGCCTGTCAATGCCATGCCCCAAACACCACTATCTGGTACCGCAGCACCAACTAGCACTCACAGCTCTCCAGCACGCTCAATGTCTCGCAATGCACCTGCAACGAATTTTGCCAAGCAACAACAGTACAACCAGCCACAGTTCCAGCAGCAGACCACCTCACCTAACCAGGCCGATTTTGCCAACGCAGCACCACCAGGTTTCCAGTTGCGACTTCCTGCCAACAAGAATTTGGATCCTCTCACCACTACCCTCCCAATGGAGAGCCAGCAACTGCTTGCTGCCAACCCTTTCGAATTCACATTGAACGATCACGCTCCATCGATGACGCCGACCACAAGCACCAAGCAGACATACTCGTACAACCCAAACGGTCGACCAAAGAGCAAGACTAGTTCACCCGTCGACTTTGCCATGCCTCAAATGAATATGAACGGCATGGGTAGCATGAGCAGCATGGGAGGCATGAACGCCACCCTAGCACCTTCCGCTTTCGACATGACTGCCAGCTACGATCCATCCATGGACAACTCCTACTCATCGGCGGCCAATGATTTCGGTGGCATGAGTTACAACAATGACATGTTCGCCAACGATCTGCTCAAGGAGCCTTTGAGCGGCGAGAGCGGCACCGTCACACCTGGCGAAGGTGACTGGGCTGGCTTCCTTACCAACGATGCTTGGGAGGAGCAGCCGGTCGCCTAATCGTGGTCTCATTGGCACTCACCAAATGCTGCTGCTTTCGAGGCATACATGCACTCGTACGCCAGCACTCGACGTACTACTGTACTATACGTCCCTTCTCATCTATCATAACACGCACACATCTTTTGATCACGATATGATACGCATACGACAATGGAGCTAGGGAAACTTGTGCTTTTCGCATTGTTCACACGACGACACGCCACTGCGATGGTGACTGTCACATTTCTTTCTGGCGTTTTCGGCTGGCGCGGATGACCTCTCATGCTCCGCAGTATACCCCGTCTACTGGTAAAGACTGCCATGGACACAAGGTTTTTGTATTTGGCATGGTTTAGTTTTTGGGGAGCCTTTATTTTCGATGGGAGACCCTGGGAATACATCTGGTGGTAAAATTGGGGCGAAGGCGCTCTACAAAAAGGACTCTCCTTTCCTTCCTAACTCTCGTTCTCGAGTCTATTCTTGGATTTGGCAGTCTTGGGACATGCCAAGCTGAGCAACGATTTTCTTTGAAAATGAGACGCGAGTCGTCGCAACGGACAAAGACAATTTACATATATCATAATTTATAGTCTTCTTTGACTGCATTTGTTATCTCACTTCCTTTTCTTCAACTCCCCCAGCAGACCATTCCTCTTGAAGCCTCATAATCTCACGACGAAAATCGTCATCTGAACTGAATTGGCCATTCGACGTCACTGCCCTTCCTACACCTTAGCTCCAGATCCCTACCTCCTATTCCTGACATCTTTGGAACTTCCACCGACATTTCGAATGATCATCCCAGCCCTACTTCTATTCCACATAAGTCCGATAAGTACAACCCTCCCACACAAGCGCTATATCGGGACCAGAAGCCCGATTTCGTACGACTCGATACTGTATAATCTCAAGCGCCGATCGGAGGGTTTTTGGAAGTTTCGATCAACCACTAATCATCATCTTCAGGCCCAAGACAACGCCCATGGCTACGTGACCCAAATCCAAGTCGAATCCACGCAGACTTTCGGTCGCTTGATTTGCCCAATCCTTTTGGTACTTTCCCTATGTATGCTTTTGATACATGTACTCCAACGATCAAGGTCAATGATATGCCCCAGGTCGGATGGTATGTACAGTATCGGCACGATGTCATCCGATCGATGGCTCTCTAGCTACTACCTACATACTTGGGTAGCTAGGGCTGAACGCACGACGGAGTCAAAGCGCAACTTCTCTAATTCCAAATCGTCGTTTTTGCTTGGCGTTCCTTCGCATCCCCATCGTATCGTATCGCGATAAGGTGCACGGTGCTCTCGTTGCTTTGCTTTGCTTTGCTCTGTTGGTCATAGCGTCCGATTTGGGGGTGAATGCGCTTGGGGTTGGTAGGGTTATGTGCTTGGGTTTTCGAGTGGGCAAACCAATCGAAAGAATGGTTTTTGAGAAGTTGAGATGGGTGTACGGGTGTGTTTTGAGCGTGTGATGATATTTAGGCATGTGGTCACGGGTGGCTTGGGCGTCAGGTCCTGGACTTGTGAGTTGCGAGAGAGTTCTCGTGAGATTGCTGAGGGACAGCGAGGGTGGTGTACTTACAAACCAGCTGAATCGCTCACTTCGGTGACTATGCCGTACGTTTTAGGGGAACTACTTCATTCCTGAAATGCTGCGACCTACTGGGTGTACGGCAATGATATTTACATTGCACTTGAATACAATCTGGTACCAAGAATAAACTTTCATACTTCTAATATGTACTGGGAGGTCGCTGAAGCCCTTCGAGAGAAGCACAGCATGAGAGCTTGTGAGAAAAATCAGAGAGGCGGAGCAAGAGTGCGCCGGTAGGAACATGTCTGATCCAGCGTGGCGCGAGCTCGCGCAAGAAAAGTCTAATGGAGTCGCTCGTCCGGCACCGTATCCGCATACTTGAACTCCATCCCTGATCTCGCCTGGTCCATCATCTGCGCTTCCAACTCCTCCCTCAAGCGGTTACTCACGTCGCTCTCGTGCTCTGCTCCGCTGTGTGGATCGAGGTTCATCGCTTCGCCGCCACTTTGCGCTTGAACTTGCAGCTGATGTGCTAGGGAGTCTGGGTGGGGCTGGATATGTGATGGGGATTCCCAGTGGTGAATGCCGACCATCAGTTGGGGATCGACAGGCAGGTCGGGGTAGTGGTTGTATTGTTGTATGTGGGACACGGAGGTGTGTGAGTTCAAGTGTGAATCTTGCTGGGGAGACGATGGTGAGGCGCCTGGGTTGGTGTTGCCAGTAAGCTCAGGTGATGATCCTGCGGCGACCACACGACGAGTAGAGCTTCCGGTGTTGTTGCCGTTTGCATCGCCTTCAGTATCACGAGGTGCTGAGCGGCGAGAGCCAGAGGTAGTGGTTAGAGGTTTTGGCGCATTGGTGTCTTTACATTCAGGACAATTGCGAATGGCGGCGGAGACAGTCTCTTTGATCCTAACCCAGTGATACTTCTCCGCAATCGATGCAGTAGTCTTGTTGATGCCGCCGTGACCCACGCTGTGGACGTTGCGGGCGATGTCGTATTGTTTGTGAGGATCTGATACAACTTCCTTGCCTTTGAGCATGAGTTTGTCCTCTTCGCCTTCCTCCAGAGCCGGAATCAGTCGATAGTGTGTTGCTGCAGAGCGAAGACGGGACTTCTCCGCGCGGTCAGAACCATTTGGATAGGTGCCGGTCTTGAGGTAGTATCGAATCTTGTCGAAGCGTTCTTCGCTCACCATCTCGTCGCCTTCTCCGCCAAGCTCGCGGCCGAAGATGATAGCGTCAATCAACTGGTCGGGGTATGATTTGAGATTTCCGCAGCCTTTCACTCGGCCAATTCTCTTGAAGCCAAGGGCATCCCAGATTCTCAAACTTGCTACGTTTGTCTCGTAGACCAAGTTGAAGACCGAGTACGAGTAGCCAAGTTTGGGCGCCCATTCGAGATAGATCTCGCCCATGAGCCGACCAACACCACGACCTCTTGCAGCATTTGTCACCAAGAAACCGCCATTGCAAACGTGACTACTACGTCCAGGATAGTTGGGCTTGACGTAGAAGCTGCCGAGACACTCCTTGCTCCAGTCCACACCACGAGCCTCCATCTCGGAGACCTCTTCTGGAGTTTGAACGTCGCCAACGACCATGACGGCACCGAAGTTCGCGAACCAGTACGGGCCAAAATTTGCGAGTGGCATCGGTTCCATCATCGGGTAAGTATCACCCTTCTCGATCTCACGACCGAGCAACTCGCAGAGGTATGCACAGAGCTTTGGCGGCACCTGCGTCGGACCACTGAAGGGAACAATGGTAGCCGTTGTGATTCGATCACGCAAGGTGACTTGCTTAGGTGCTATGTCAGGCGGCAGGGGTCCATGTGGCACAGGAAATGGCGCCTCGCCAGAGACACGATAGATGGCGGGCGCCGTGGGATCATCTAGCATGGCAGGCATCTTGCTGATGAAAGAATGGCACGATGCGCCTTGTCAGCTGGACTACACGGGACAAGATTAGTTGATGCATTTCACAACGATTATGTTTGCGCATGATGGATGAAGAGGATGTTTCATGACTAATACACCATGACAGAAGATGGGACGACATCGACGGCATGTGCAGCGCAGGTACATCTGTACTCGCGTGACATAGCGGAAATACGAGTGAAGTCGACGGTGGGTACTCACATGGGCTGATGTCTCCTTCGCCTCCAGCGATGTTGCGAAATATACTCGCCGGTCTGTGATGTACCCAGTGAGCGTTTGACCACGCCAGTCACAGAGGTGCTTGTGCGATGCGGCAACGGGTGCTCCCCGCCCGCGTCTAGCCCTAATCGGCAAGAGCGATGACGATTGCGTGGACCCGCAAACAAGTTTCCAACATGTTCACGTCCAACTTCAGAACATGCCATTGGAACTGAGCATTTCACGGTCAATATGTCTTTCAATACACCATGGTTCAATCAACAAGACCCTTCGTTCTTCAACGCCCTTAACAAATCGAAAGTCGTTCATGTAATCATAGCTGCAGAGTCGGAGGACTTCGCCGAAGAGGTTATCAAACAGTGGCAGGCCGAAGGCTTCAATGTCCTGTATGTGCCACTTGGTAACGGCGGCAAAGACTTCGTTGCGCGTGTCAAATATGTTGGAGACAATGTAGGTGTTGGCGAACAATATGCTGTCGTAGGTAATGATCACCATGCCCTCCATTCGATCATATGGATCGACCTAGTCATTGGCTACTGACAGAATTCCAGCCTTCGATGAAGCTGCCTCCTTGATGCTGGAAGCTCACGTCAAACCCAGTACACCTCGAGTCTGCGCCGTAATAGCATACTATCCGACAGCTATCCCACCAGCAACAACAAAATTCCCACCATCAGTACGAGTACTCGTTCACCTGGCTGGTTCGGAAGTTGGTATTAGGCGCCGGCCAGAAATCCTCGGCATTCAATCAACCAAATTCAAAACAGTCAAAAAGCGCGTCGATCCTGGTGTTGGATACGGCGGCTGTATCAAGATTGGCTTCAAAACTTACGCCTACCCTTCTTGCGCACCAGGCTTCGCAGAGCACGACGTGGAGGAGTATGATGCCGTGAACGAGCGTCTGGCATTTTCGCGCAGCCTCGCAGTCGTCAAACGAGCTTTCCGGATCGAAGAGGATCTGGATGTTGTTAGAGATGATTTGGTTGATCTGGTCGATGACGTAGAAACCGAAAAAGTCCTGAAACGCACGATGCCTTACGGCCATGTTATTAACGGACCTACTTTAGTGGGCGGTGTCGGCACCGAAGCGCTACGATACTTCTACGATGACCTCTTCGAACCCTTGCCGGAAGGTGGCAAGACGGCATTGCTGTCTCGCACCATATCAGCCGATCGCGTTGTGGACGAGCTATACATGAACTTCACACACTCGGTAGAGATGCCATGGCTTCTTCCGTCAATCCCACCAACGAATCGGAAAGTTGAGATTGTTGTAATTTCCATAGTATGCCTGAGGGGAGGCTCCTTGGAAAGCGAGCACGTTTACTGGGATCAGGCGAGCGTACTTTTCCAGGTTGGATTGCTGAATCCTAAGCTTGCAGTACCAGACGCTATGAAGAAAAAGGGTGTTAAGAAGTTGCCTATCGTGGGAGCAGAGGCGGCTAGAGCAATGAAAAGAGGAAGCACGCGGCAGATGAATTTGTTCAACAAAGGCGGAGCTGCCGAGGAGAAATAGGCAGTGAGCACTATCATCTCACATCGATGCTATTCTGTTGGCGTTTGTTATTCCGTCCATGCCCTTGGGAAGCGCTTGTGTTGTGGCGCATCTGGTCAGGCTCTTCCGTCGATGATTTTGCGACCATCTGAACCCATCTTGGTCTGCCAACTGCGAGACAGTTCTCACTTGATGCTTCAAGTAGCTCTTGTAATATATATCAGCAATGACTTGGGCCATCTGCGTTATCATGTAGTTCTGTTGACATCTATGGATAGTTGAAGAAACCCTGAGCGTCGCAGCTACGAGTGACGAGATGTGAACTCGTCGCAAAGGTCATGCTGAACAATTGCGGTGGCTTCCCACTCCATCACTTGAAGTCATTGAGCTCACTTCAGAGCCTTTACTTCAAGCCAAGGCCTTGGAAAGACCTCACCTCACTCCTTCAGCCAACGAGCATGTTTCACGTGTCACGCCAAGCAGCTGACAGCCTAGATAACCTCACTCGCTCACTCTCTCACGTTTCGCTCAGTCTCATACCAATCCACCGTTCACTTATCTTTCCCCTCTTCCCCTCCACCGCACCACACCAAAGTCAACCACAACCACGCCCACAAAACCACACCCCACCACTCACCAAACAATCGCATCATGTCTTCAACCAAACTCACCGATAACGACCGCAAACTTCTGGCATCTGCATGGTCCTGCTTCGAAACCCAGCCAAAGGCAAGCAACGCAACTCCTATCCTCGAACCGAACCCCAACACTTCACACCATTGAACTGCCCACCCTAACACACACCCACCTCACAGATCAACTTCGAAAAGCTCGCCACCCTAATGGGCTACAAAAACGCCCAGTCAGCCTCTGCCTCCTTACAACCCGTCAAAAAGAAACTGCTCGCTGCGGCCGCTGCTGCTGGGGAAGGTGGGAGCAGCACGCCAGCCGCTACGCCGAAGAAGAAAGCAGCGGCGACGAAGGAAAAGGGAAAAGGGAAGCGTGCGCGTGCTGCTGATTCCGATGTTGAGGACGACGATGCTGCCGAGAACGAGGAGAGGTTCGTCCCCTGGAAGAAGACGAGGAAGACTACCGAGGACGAAGAGGTTCAGGCTAAGAGTGAGGGTGGTGGCGAGACGGAGTGAATACTTCGGGTCAGGCTTCACTGTCTTAGCTTTGGCTTGGAAGCTGGGTTGGTTTGATGCATTGGAAAAGACATGGTCTTGCTGTTGGAGATCGCTGCTGGTATTGCCTGATAGTCGAGATTTCAAGAATTGGAGCGGCTTCGGACGGAGCAGATCGGCAGGCTGATGGTAGTTGACTGGGTAGATGAAGCTGCTTGGAGATCAGCTTGTCAGTACAATTACACAAAGGCTTGGTCCCTCTGTGACTTGCGGATTGGGCCAGATAGGCTGGAAGTAATTCAATCAACATTATGGCAGCTTGAAAATAAGTTCTTCCGTGACAGTAATATTTCGAGGGGGTCTTTTCCCTCGTAAACTTTGGCTCGTCCTCAGGCTCTTCTATTTCTAACTTTCGTCAACACGTCCCATACCGTCTTAATAGTTGGACATCCTTCAGAGCAAGTTGCTAATTCCCTTCGCTCTTTTCATTCCAGCAAGCTTTTTGATATGTTTCCCCCAATCAAAGAGCGCCGCAAACGCCTATGCTATGCTTTGATCCTTCGCTCCCAAAGTCCGACATCCCGACCCGGGCCCTGTCCGGAGAAAAAAAGCGTTAAATCAGTCAAATTTCCTCGTCCTTCGCTGCGTCTTCGATTGGAACGGCGTTTTTGCTTTCCTTCACCGAATCGCTTTTCGCGTGCTGCGACCTTAGCTTGTCGTTTCAATTCGTGTTCGCTTTACTTGGCCACAGCAGCGCTGAGGACCTGGGTGCGGAAGAAGCCGCCCTTGGTGCGCTCAATGACTTGCTGGTAGACGCTCATGGGTGGGTGGTTCATGATAACGGTACCGGCCTTGTAGTCGATCTTGGCGTCAACGCGGGTGTCGCGGATGAGGTTAACGATCCACTTCTCACCCTCGTCCTCGCTAAGGCCGAGACGGGAAGAGAGATCCCTGTGAATATTTGGTTAGCAACAATGCTTTGTGCTATTGGCGCGCAAACCCGGTACTTACTTAATGTCGATACGCTGGTGGATCTTGCAGTATGATTCGGAGATCAAGTGGCGGGCAGCATCAAGGAACTGCTCAGAGGCGGAAACAAGGAAGAAGTCGGACTTGAGGATCTCGTCAGCCTCAAGAAGACGGCGCTGAGCCTCCTCAAAGTCGAAGTCGATGTAAAGAGCCTTGATGAAAGCGGTGACCGGGTCGTTGTACTCGTAACCCTCCTGGCGCACGATGCGCACAAGATCCTTGAGCTGCTTCTGGTAGTTGCCGTACTGGAAGGAACCGCCGTTCTTGCCGGGACGGCTGCGGTTGGTGATGATGGCAGCGGCCAGGTAACGCAGGAGCCAAGGGCAGGAGGTCTGGATGCTGTTGATGAAAGTCTGGGAGAAGAACATCTCGGTGAGCTGGTCACGCGCGGGCTCGTAGTTGAACATGGGGAACAACGCCCAGTGTGCCAACCAAGTGCGGTGCTGCAGCTGTGCGAGAGGGTTGCTGAAAAGGCGTGTGTCGATGCTCTCCTTCATCTTAAGAACCTCCTCCAGCGCGGACTCCCAGTTGGTGGTCAGAATGTCGGAAGCAAGCTTTCCCCATGAGGCGGCGCTGGTCTTGTCGTTGTCGGTAGACAGAATGCGGTACTGGTAAAGCAAGTCGGAGGCGCTGCCGTAGTCACCGCATGAGTACTGGAACTGGCCATACTCGTAAAGCTGGTCCACCATCTCGGAAGTCACGCCGTGGGTGTCCTTGAGGTACTGCAAGTTGGCAGCCTTGTCGGCGCGCAGGTTGTTCACGACCTCGCTGTCTCCGAGCAGACCAAGGATCTTCTCGGTGTCCTGCTCGAACTGAGCGCGCTTTGCCAGAGTCTCGTCGCGCTTGGCATCGTATTCCTGGGGCCTCTCGGGGAGGTTGTTGATGGTAGCGTAGAGGTCGCCGACGAAGTCGCTCATGTTGGTCTCCTTGAGGAGGGCATATTTGGCCTGGGTGATGTCGTCGATGCTCTGGTCCTCGGGAGTCTCCTCTTCCAGGAAGTTGAGAAGAGGGAAGACAAGGTGGCGGTCCAGGTGGGGGATGAGCTTGGGCAGCAGCGAGTGCTCCTTGGCGATGTCGACCTTGGTGGCTGCCATGACTGCGGTATGTGCGTATGGGATCGCTATCGTCGTCGTCGTCGACGCCCCGCGTATGTATGAGTGGACGTTTTCGCGGGAAAGTGCGGCCAAAGGTGCCAAGCCAGTCCGGGAAGCGGAGATGCAGCTGGAGAGAGCAGGAGGCAGACGAAGCGCAGCGCGAAGAGATCGGAGGAACAATTGAGATTATTACCATTCGCCTTTGCGACAACACCAGTCCGATCCAATACAAGCATCAAGAGGCGCGTTCCCAACATGGCAGCCATGACACCTTTCATGTCGTTCCTGCGCCCAATGGGCCTCCCGCGCCCTGCGACTGTCCGCCAGTTCATGCACTTCTCCACCAGCACATCATGCCTCGCCGCGCAAGAGGGTATGTCGTCTGACGTTGATAAAGACATACGCCTGAACACATCGTATTAACCAATTCTCCCAGATCGCAACCTCGTCGCCTCGCGCACAGCTCCCGACTCATATCCTCCTCGATCCACAAAATCACTTCCTCGACCCAAGGAGTCCAAAGCCTCGCGCCGCACCAACTTTCCCAAAGTAGAGCGCCACTACCCTACTCGCGGCTCATCACACAACAAGCCCGAGGTTCAGAAACTCATCCCAGAACCCGTAGAGACATTAGCGCCGGCCCTCTGCGCGCCCAATTTGCCATACTTTGTTACCAGGACACCCAGCAACCACTTGCCCATCTACACTCTGCGAAAGGCCGGTGGAAACAAGCCTGTGACTCGGGTGAAGAAGGTCGATGGAAGATCGGAGGTGCTGCGGGACGAGCTCAGGGAATTGTTGGGTCTGGCGGAGAAGGAGTGTGTGATCAACAGAACGACTGGTCACATTATGATCAAGGGCCACCATGTGACTAAGATCGAGCACTATTTGAAGCAGAGGGCTTTCTAAATGGAGCGAACGTTGGTAACTGACATGCTGGAGAGTCTCGGAAGAATACTCTCTGCATTAATGGATTCGTGTGAAAATGCATCTCCACGCGAAGAAAGAAGCGGGAAGCGACCGCCGATTTGAGGGGCAATACTCAAATGAGGGCTGTATGGAGGCTTGGAGAACTGCACGACTGCGAGACCGATAAGCGGTGGCTCAAAGATAAACGCTACTGGATACGGAACGCATGCTGGAAAAGCATGATGTATCCTCGATTTGCGGGATGGAAGATAAGCGCAGTGAGGGATATCTGGGTGCCAGGCGGAGCATCCTTTGTATGTATAACATGTCACATCTATTGTATCATCAGCATAAGGATAATTCATCCAGAGTCACGATGCTCAGAAGACCCTGAACCGGGTTTCGAATGACAGGGGTATTGGGAAGGGCATCAAAGGAACCGCTATGTCTCGATTCCTGTCCGGACGACATGAACCTAAGTAAAAACCCGGGTATCTTTTGCAGCATCAGCAAGCCATCAAGCAAATTGTCTCTCCTCCACTGAGCATTCAGGAGCCCTGTTATTGGGCCCTAGTGCACAGCTCCATAGGCTCAATCCCATCTCAAGACATCATTATCAATCACGCCTACAGTCCTCATGCTGTTACCACCACTTCTCGGCCCGCTGCTTCCACTCTGGCCCTGCTTAGGTTTCTGCGCACCACACACTCCACATCGACCGGCATCTCCAGCATTGATGTAGGATCCTCCCTGGCACGCTTCGCTCTTGCAGCGCCAGTGGTCAGGCATGAGGGAGGGTTGTAGGACGTTGGAGCAGGCCATGCAAGTTGGACTGGAGGGATCGTTGACTAGTGAGCAGATTGCACAGGTGCCTGGCTGAGGGGCTGAGGCGGTCTGCGCTGTGTTGAAGTGCTCTGTCGAAATGCTGTCTGATGGCTCTGTGGGGATCGTGTCGTGTGATAGAGTGTCTTTGATTGCCGATTTTGTGTGTTCGACGGTCTTGCTAGACGGTGTGGTGGCAGCATTGTCTGGCTCGCTTTCGGTTTCCGAGTCCGCGTGTTGGACTGCTGTGTAAGGTCCAGCCTGTCCAGAAGCTGTGAGAGTTGTAGAAGCGGTGGAATCTATGCTCTGCGCTTTGATATTGCCATTCTGTCCTATTCCTGGCGCTTTCTGGCTCATCTTCCTGAGCTCATCCATCTCGTCCTGTGCACCTTCATCACCCTCGCCTTCATCCCCACAGACCTTGATCATGTTATTCTCGTCACCACTTTGGTACTCTCCGATCTCGTCCCAGTCCGTATCGGTGTCGCTGTCTTCAGGCTCCTGCTTGATTCCGGGCTCCAATTTGATGTCAGGTTCATCCTTGACGGCTTCAGTCTTGGCTGCACCAAACCTTGCAAGTGCCGCCTGAGCTCGCAGCTCTCTTCCGCGTTTGCTGTTTGCCACTCTGGGCTTGCCAGCATGTCTTTTACCAGAGGCTGATTCATATGCTCCACGTAAGAGCTCGTCGTCTCCAAGTGCAGCTCCTTCGCCGTGCACTCCGAACTTCTTCGCAATACGCTTCTGCTGTCTTTCGGCATATGTGAGCTTCGGCTGATCCACACCTTGATCGCCGTTCTGACCAGCTCGCTTGCGCTTCTTGCCTTTCCGCCTGTAAGTTCCGCCACAGAGGTGTTCCGGAACATCACCCTGTGCTAGCTCTCTTTCTTGCACGAACGCACCGGTCGTCAAATCGTTGCCGCGTCCCCACAGGCCTTCTCCCACGTACTTCTTTGCCCACAAACCCTCCATCTCACCTGCGAACCCGTTTCGCACTTGCCAGAAGAACTTTGAATGATTCATCTGCTTGCAGTGCGCCAGCTCGTGCATCATGACCATCTGGACGAACTTGAAGCCCAGCCAACGACCTTGTTTGTCTTTCAGCACGAGTTGAATCACTTCTCCGGCGTTGAAGTTGCGACCCAGGAACTCGTTATTTGCTGGGAAAGACTCTAGCGACATGACTGAGATGTGATTCTGTTTCATGATTGGATAGCATTGAGCGGCGATGCGATTGAGGAAGTCGAGAGATGTTGGGTCCGGAGCTTTGATGAAATTTATCAGAGCGTTTGGCCGCTGAGTGCGTTCATTCAGACGCGTTATGCCGAGCGGCATGATTGTATTTGTGCTTGTTCCCGAGTCGTTTGTGGGAGTATCTGGTGGCGACCAGTGTAGACGTGTTGGTGGCGGCGAATCTTGATCAGTTGAGTGACGCTCTGTACCTGATGACGAACTTCTCAAGCATACATAGCTAGCAAGAGCGTCATCAAGACCTCTGAAACAGGCAATTGGCTTGGATGAGGTTGGTTGCGTCGTAAGAATACAGATGATGTTACTGCCTGTCGAGATCAAGTCAAGTGCAGCCTCAGGCATCACTCCATTCCAGGCTCCAAGCTTTCCTGCTGGCTCTCTTCCTCTCAAGAACTTCTCCAGAATCGTGAACCAGAATCGCTTTACATAGGCATCCTAAAAAATGGCTCCTCCGCAAACAGGACCGAAGAAATCTTCGAGGAGAAGTAGGAAAGCTAGGACCGAAGGTGCGATTGAATCACAAATTTCCTGATATTTTCGCGAGCATCGACTAAATTTTGGCAGTCTCGTCCTCATCTTCGGAAGCATCTTCATCTGACAGCGAAAGCTCGATATCGAGTCCCAAGCCTAAAAAAACTGCCGCCAAAGTGCAGCCGAAATCTAGGGAGAGTGCCAGTCCTTCGCCATCCGAAGACTCGCAACCTCAACTTCAGGCCCCGAAGACAGACAACGAGCAGGCCTTTGAATCGTTCTATCTTCGTCAATCTGCTAAGGAGTTCTCCGACGATCTCGACAAACTCAGGGGTGCCAGCGACTTCAAGGGCCAGAGCAGTGTTGAGCTTCTCGTCAATGCTCTTAAGCAGGGTGGCGCGTGCTTTTCCAAGGACGAGAGGAGCAGAGTCGGTAGTGGCGATGCTGGTCTGACGGAGTGATCTGTGCCGGGATTACTATCAATCCATGGACTACCAATCAATGGACCACACGTGCGCTGTTGTCATGAGATTGCGACCTCTCGTTCAAGAACGTTGGCACAGGGATGATGACATCCACGCTACCAGCACATAACCGTCCGCCACACAGGTTGCAAACATGATGGCGTGGGATCAACGATGGAGATCACAGACTCTCAAATGTCGGCGCATACGCTTGCCAACACAAGGAGTACAAAGGTCCAACTTGCGCCTACCGGTTCGCTGACTTTGTCGGCGCTATGCCAAGCGCGTCACGGCTTCGCAAACAAAGCACATGCAAACGAGGAGAGTTCACACGTGACGAAGAAGAAGTCTTCGACTTTGTGCGAGTATCGAAGCATGTTAATCCAATTACATCCTGTAGAATAAAGCGCAGGACAGAAGTGAATTCGTGAATAGTGGAGAATTGGTCATTATTAAAACCTCTTTACAATCGCAAATCCAGATTACAAGTAACCAACCCAGAGATACTTTCAACGGTCTCACTCGCCTACCACAGCCGTCTCCGTGGCACTCTGATACGGCAGTGTGATCTGCGGAGCTGGAATTGGCGCAGGAACCTCATCAAGACCCGCCGGCTCGATATATGTCTTGTACCCATTCACTTGCAAGCGAAGCTTCCTCGACTCAGCATAGACGACACGTCTCATCCGATTCGTGCTACCAAGCGGCTGGTGCGTCTTGAGGCCATGCCACGAATTGCAAGTAATCCTATCGTCCCACCACGTCCTGAACTCCGGAAGCCAGGAATCCTGTGGTTCGAATTCCAGCGTCGCGATGTGCTCCATTGGATACTTGCTCTCGTCCCATTCGACTCCAATGTCGTCTACTGGCTGCTCGTCCAAGTTTTGCAGCATTTGGGCGCAGAATTTGTAGGTCACTTTGTGCTTCATGTGGAAGTCGCGGTTGAATTGCGAGATCACATTGATCGGATCGCTGTCTTTGATGGCGTCTTTCTCAATCTTCTTCTGCTCTTCGCCGAGCGGGAAGACGCCGTATTTGGCAACGAAATCTCCGTGACGGTAGGCCGATTGTGACCATTGAGGCATGGCGACCACTATGGTTTTGTTAGTAAGCATCCCAAACCCTGATCTTCGTTCGTCCCACTCACTGTGTTGACGAGGCAGTTGACTGCCATATGTAGCTACATCAGCATCCACGCGCTTAGCCTGCTCGTCTGCGAACTTGGGGATATCATTCCAATTCTTCTCCAAGCAATCTGCAATCTCATAGGTTGTCTTCGGATCACGCAGCTCAAGAATCGGGTAGTTATTCATTGTCCAATCCTGAGTTTTCTTGTCGGTTCCCCAGATCTTCTCGCCCTCAACACCGAAAATCTTGATGCCAATGCCGCGCGGTGCAGGCACGTTGTCAGGAACGAGCTTCGGGGTCAGAGAAGAGTAGCGCATGATGCAATCGTAACTTGCAGGCTTTGCGAACATGCCTTGAGCAAGGTGTGGTGCGAGGTTTTCGTGGACGATGAATTTGCCTACGACACACTGAAAATGGGTCAATCGCAATGGATCATGCAATCGATGGATATTTGACTTACACCTTGAGTCTTTAGATGTGTGCCACGGAGGCAGTGCATATGCTCGTTGAAATCTGGATTCCTTTAGCTTGCTTAATTCGAGTGGAGCGTAGCCACGGATCACGGACTCACTCATCATCTGGAAACGATTGAATTGGTCCGATACTTGTTTGATCTTCTCCTTCTCGCCCGGTTGCTCGACCTCAACGCCAGAAGCATTCCTGTTGATTCGTTAGACTGGCTTTGCCACATTGCTTAAACGGCGAGCATATACCATTTGATATATCGGCTCGACGTGCTCGATGTGCTCGACGTGCCCTCCTCCATCATACCAGGCTTAGTGGTACCGCTGTCACGCCTCGCCGCCTCAGTCGATTCGTCTTGCAATGGGAGAGTCATAGCGCGTAATGTCAAAACCTTCGATTGTTTGGGCTGTTCTTTCAATCAATCTTGGAATCGCAATGCAAACACAATAACAGCATTCCAGAGAGCAAGGCACTTCTATAAAACGTCCATGTCGGTCACAGAACTCGATTCGCGATCCCCGCTTCTGGACGAACGGCGAACTCTAGTCAGCCATGCAACACCACAATTCCCGTGGTCGCTGAGCAGTCTAGCCTCTCATCGATGCCATAGCGCCGCCAGACACATAGATCTTTACTTCTGTTACCTCCATCCATACCGGCGGGGTAGACTAGTAAGTTGTGCGGGGCGTGGAGATCATGGAAGTTTAAACTAAGGGCTGTAGCCACGGGACACCACCCAAGCGGCAGGTATTTGTCAATGGCTGTACGATGTGATCATGCATGGCGCTTTTGAAGATACCTGGTACGAAGTAAACAATGCTGCGTCACTGAATTGAACAAGCTGTGCTTCCAAATTCAATATAGTCAGCTGGATTGATAAAGCGTGCGGTGAAGGCTCTCGTTTTCCAAAGGAGAGTAAGGATGATTCGTCACGGCTGAATGGTAGTATGGTGAGCAATTGTTTAGATGCAGTCGTTGATGTAGCCTCGACTCAAGTATCCTAAACGATTCGACTCACGGATCTAATGTTGCTCTGGCTTACATTGGCTCTAAGATCAGTGATCAACGAGATTCACAAGTGTCGCAATATGCAGAACACCAGCTGTTCCCCACGTTGATTACGATATGAGGTCTGCATATTGTGTTACATGGGCATGCTAGGTACATTTAGTACAGGAAACATCGAACATGAGAAGTAGGAGATACCCATCTGCCAAGACTCGACGTCACTGGGGTCCACCATGCGGCTATGGACACGGCTCATGGCTCTGATGGTGCATTAGCCGACAAGTCCAACTCGCCGAAAGAGACACCAACGACTCATCAGACTGATAGACTATTTCTTTGTACAAAGCAGTTGCGACTCGCCGTAGCGCAATTTATTGACATTACGCTACCAACTAGAAGATGCCGTTCGCCGCTATCAGTGATCGCAAGATCCACTACTTCGATTCGAACACCCTTCAGCAACCCCAGAATGACAAGGTTCCCATTGTCATGATCCACGGACTAGGCTCCTCTCAAAATTACTGGATGCCGGTAATCTCTCAGATCTCTTCCAAATTCCGATGCATTGCACTCGACAGCTACGGCGCTGGTAGAAGCAAGTCAATCGGCGAGAAAGTCACCCTAGACGGACTTGCTGAAGATGCCGTGGCATTGATGGATTCGCTCAACATCCAAAAGGCCGTGATTGCTGGTCACTCCATGGGAGGGACTATCACATGCATCATCGCTTCGAGGTTCCCCGAGCGCGTCTTGGGTGTTTTGCCTGTTGGTCCAGTAAACCCTGGCTCCGTTAAGGCGGAAGTGTTTAGTGCTAGAATCCAGACTGTGTTGTCTCGTAGGTCTCTTGCAATTCAAATTGGATGATAGATGCGACGCTGACACAATGAACAGAGGGCATGGAGCCGATTGCAGACACTGTTCCGATCGCCGCAACAAGCGCACAGGCTTCGGCCGTGACACGTGGCTTTGTACGTGAGTTGATTCTGGGATCAGACCCGAAAGCATATGCATCGCATTGCCAAGCCATTGTCGACTCCGAAGAGCCAGATTTCGCGGCTGTGAAAGCCCCCGTGTGCATTCTTGCTGGCGAAGAAGACAAGTCGGCGCCTCTCGATGGCTGTAAATATATCATTGAGCATGTTGGCTCACCAAAGAAGGAGTTGAAAGTGCTGGATGCATGCGGGCATTGGCATTGCGTTGAGCACCCTGAACGAGTAGCTAACGAACTGGAGGCCTTCTGTGCGTCACTGTAAATAATTGTTATGAGATGCGTGCGTGCTTTCTCAAGCACTGAAAGCTCAGCCTGACTGCACCAATTGCTCAAACAATTTGTCTCTTCTCTGAGTCAGGCGTCGAAGTTCATCTCGAGAATCCTCCAGCGCAGCTCTTGCTTCACGTGCATTCGTTGGTAGGCTCTGGTAAGCCTTGAGTTCGGCTTCGAGTCCTGTCAGTCGCATTTGCTGTGATCTGAGATTTTCAGATCGCTGCGCAACTTGCTCCACGGTGACCGATGGGGCACCAGCAGAGCGAAGGGAGCTCAATCGGTCATCGTACTCGCCGATCTTGGCTTTCAGGTGTTTTGATCCCTTGTTCCATTCGACCGTCTGCTCAACAATCTCAGGTGCAGCTCGGAAGCCATCATCCTTGAGCTCGCGTAGCAAAGACTTCAGTCGGTTTGTCTCCCTTTGTAGCGCTGCCTTTCGATCCCTGAGACGTGCTTGTTGCTGGGAGAGGTCAAAACATTCGGTTTGCAGATTGATGGACGAGGCAGCAAGGTCAGCAACAGTAGCATTGTTGGGCGCGTCAAGAGCAACTGTAGCCTTTGCCAAGATCTCGAGACTCTCGTCGCCATCCTGCCCAAAGTGCCTCAGTATAGCCTGATAGACGTCTTCGGATGGTCCAGATCGCTGCTTCTCGAGACCGAATAAAGCAGATTGTTCAACCCTATCGACCGCTTGTCTTTGCTCATCTGCACTCTCGTTGAGTGTAGCAAGTGTAAGCAGGGCCTCTAGTGTCTGCTCATTTCTCTCGAATATTGGGACTCTCTTGCCGCTGTATCGTTTGACTAGCCAGGAGTCCACGAAACCCCAGTCACGGGCTTGGGCTTGGACTATGCGTGCTTTTGATGGTGAGAATAGAGCACTAGCCGCCCAGTCTGCGTCGTTGTCCATTATTTCGAAGATGGATGTTCTTTTGATTTGTTGTTTCACACCCTAGCCGTGGCTGTGTTTACAGGAGGGTTTATAGGGTCAACCTTTGACTTCACGCTAGCGAACTTATGCCTCAGGCACGATATAAAACATCACACAAGGCAAGGTCAAGGTACCTCCATAGTGGATGTAAATTGATAAGGTTAAATATTCCCATGACTTCTTGACAATTACCAATACGAAAATGAGCTATAGCAACCAGGTATTCCCGAATATCACAGCCCCCGCAGCATTCTGGCCCTTGACAACCTTCAAATTGCTCGGGTGTCTACGCTTTCATCGTGCCCACCACCCTCGCTCTGATACCTTTACTGTCTTTGGGATACATGGCTGTAAAGTGTTCATGGTCCATGCTAGATTGGAAATGTCAGTATCAAACTCTTCGCAACACATTGAAACTGGTACTCACATGACATCTCTGTCAGTCGTCTCAAACAACTCCATCTCAACATCGCTAATGATTGTTGCCAGCGTGTGGTAGATCTCCATATATGCCAGGTTCATGCCAATACACATGCGGGTGCCTCTCCCGAAGGGCACCAAGTATCGGCGCTGGCGCTCGGCGTCCGCGCTCAACCATCTGTCTGGCTGGAACAACTGTGGCTCAGGGAAGCAGGCTGGGTTGTTATGCAGAAACCAATTACTTGAACCAAACGTGGTGCCGCGAGGAATGACAACGTCTCCATAACGTAGGTCTTCATCTGGAGCAATACGTGACAGTCGACCCGGGACGCTGTTGGCCATGCGGAGCGACTCCATGATGATTCCCGTAAGATACGGCAGCCGCTCAAGAGTCTCGAGAGATGGCACAGGAGTGCCTGGAGCAGGTATGATGGTGCGTAACTCGGCAAGAAGACGAGAGTGCACTTCAGGCTTCGAGAGAATGTAGTATTGTGCAATGGCCAAAGTGCGAGCCGTCGTATCCGTACCCGCAGCAGTGAGCACAACTGTTTCGGCCGACATGCGTGAAAGGCTCTTGTCCAGCTCTGGCAGATGACTTTCTCTCAGGACCCTAAGAATCACCGGAGCTTCTGTTGACGATTCGTACGCTTTCTCGTCTCGCGCGCGATCCATGACCCTGCTAGTGGCCTTACGGATATATCGCATGAAGCCTGCAGGGCTGCTGTAGTAATCGGAGCCTTTCTCGATTTGATTGATGAGCCATGTTATGGATCCTTCTAGGATCCGTGTCGCCAGAGGGAATGCACGGCCGAATGGATGAATCGACAGCATCACCACGACGGTATGGGTGATGGCTGCACCGAAGTCCGGTTGCTCAAGTGCTTCCCAGCTCTCCCCAAGAGCATGCTGTGTGATTATGTCAAGCGAAAGGGCAGCGTACACTCGCTGCAAGTTGAGGATCTCACCAGTCTTTGAGGGATCGAGCAGCTTGCTTTTGAGCAGCTCGATCTTCTCCCGTACCATGGGTTCCATATCTCGGACCTTCTGCTTTGAGAAATAAGACGCTAGCGAAGCACGGCGCATGCGGTGTACATCATGATTGAGAGCGCCAAATACGGAATTCTGAGGCGAGTTAGTTCTCTTCACAGGTTGTTGGTAATTACGGTACGTCTCACTAGACACAATCGGTTAGAAATGAGCTGTCTAACAATCTGTCGTGAGTTTTACCTGGTAAACCCGCCATGGGCTCGGAAAACGGACTCCAGCCAGCCATCCAGAACCATAGCTTGGACTTCTCGCGGCGTCTGGTAATGGCAGACGAGTATATCTCACCGTAGAAATCGGGATCATTGATTTGAACCTCATCGGGTCCGACTCTCACGATCGGACCATATTTCTCATGTAGTTCAACGGACTTCCAGAGAAACCGGCCTGAGTGAGGCCAGAGGTCGTAGTACGACTGGTACCAGTACGTGAAAGCCGCGAGCTTCGGGCCAGGTATGTGGGAGATGGGGTGAAACCATATTCGATAGCATGCAAGTGCGACGAGGTAGATGAGGGCGGACGATACGCCCAACACGAGAGGCGTCATGTTCCCGACGATGTCGAAAAGTATGTTCTTGAGAGCATGGGAGACATGGAGCTCGATATATGAGCTGTCTCAACCCTCAGAGGGGTTTGCATTGGCCCTTGTCTATAGCTGCAGGTGTGGAAACACGATGCAATCGCTAATATACGAGTTGACTTGTCATTGGTCTAGCCACCTCGGTTGATGGGCTAAAGAAGAATGTTGGACAAACGCCCAGAAGAATATAGCCTGGCGAGTCATGATAGCTAAGAGATTGCAATATTATGCTGACTGAGCATTCCTTGATGTTGTGCTAGGATTAAGGTGGCGACAGGTCAAGTTGCATGTGACCAGCGACAATTAGGAACATTGCAAGGCCACAGTTTGACTTCAAGTTTGCTCCACTCACATTACCACCCTAACCCTCTTAACACTATGTCTTTTCCTCCGATATCCACAAACAATCCCCATCCATCCTAAAGTGTGAAAGTAGTGAACTGCACGTTGTCGTACAAGACACCGATGGCAGCAGAAAGTGCACCGGTCTGCTGGAAGTCAACCTCATCGACATTGGTCCACGCACCAGCAAAGGTCTGCTTCTTCATGTTCGACGCAAGCAAGCTGGGAGGGGTGAAGCTGATGTCCTGCGTCACGACAGTCTTTCCTGTACGCTTGCCGGTCAGAGTGAGGGTGCAAGCGATCGGCAAGCCGACCACGGTCTCCTGCGTAGAAGCGACGCAACCAAAGTAGAAGCTCTGCAGAGAGAAATAGGCAGTTTTGCTGCTGGCGGGCTTGAGGGTTGCGGTGCTGTCGAGACCGGCGCTGAGGATGTACTGGACGGCAACGTTGGGCTTTGACTGCGCAAACACTCCAGTGGGTGCCAGGCCCACATCGATGACGTTGAAGCCGTCCCAGGAAAGGCCTTTGTAGGTGCCGATGGGCTGGAGAGATGCTACCGGAACGGTGACCGTGATGTCGTCAAACTTGAAGAATTATTAGGCCCAAGTTGCCGTGCTTTGTATGCGTCGATACTTACGTTGGCAGTCTGCTGCTGGAGACCAATGCTCGCTGCGTTGGCGGCGATGGCCGGGATAGCGAGGATGGTTGAGAACTTCATGGCAAATGGAGAAGTGTTGCGATTGGAGTACTGTGTTGAGGAAGGCTAGGAAGGCGTGGAGCGGGTGATTATCAGAGTAGAGATGTCAATGGATAGAAGGTCATATATATACCCATCGAGTCGGCATTATTGAGCCGTCATTCTGGGCGACAGTCAATGTCTGGCGGGATGTTTTTCATGCTCCGTCTATGGCCCAAAGGGATTCTCAACCAATCAGGGAAGTTCACAAGTGTCTGCACCAGTGTCATTTCGAGGTCCTGCCAGCTTCCATCGCATCTTCGAGACCAGTATGATGGAGGTGGCTTGTAGACCAGTCACTTCTATTTAGTAGATTCGATCCATTAGCTGGACGGAAGAAAGACCGAGCATAGCCAATGGAGACAGAACAAGCCTCGACTCTAAAAGCAAAGTGACGGCAGAGCCGTCCAGAGCCGTCTTTCCCAATACAGGCAATACACAGTGTCTTGAATCCGGGACGCTAAGCACCAGTGCCTTAAGCAGGGGGTTGTGAAGCTCGCAGGTCCCAAATGGGAAATCGTGGCGTCCTTCTGACGGCACGAGTAGGACCTAGTAGTGTGAGGCTTGACTATTCGCTCTGTAGATCCCACGCCCTAGTCAGGATGATCGCAAGATCTCTGTAATGGACCACTATGGCCAGAACATCTGCATAGGTAGAAACCAGAGGATTGCTATAGCAATCTTGGATGGTAGTGGATTGATGTGGAAGGTGAGATGCTCGAAGTAATCGCCGTGGTGTAAAAGGGTTACAAGGCTTCATGTTTTGATGGGCCATCGTGATAGAAGTGATTTCGAGCGGATGACGATCTCAATTGGCCCGTCGCTTTCGGGGTGGCTTCCGCGATGCTTCCCTTAACGCCATCGAACGAAGTTGACATCAATACAGCTCCAGCATCTCCAGCGTTGTGGGGTGATGCCCTTCGGTGTTAGACAAATTGATACACGGATTCTTGTTACCGGTCAGTGTAATCTTGTTGACATTGTCACATGTGCCTGACAATCGTCACCTCAGCCGGGTATGATGGTCAAACCTGAAGATTGGAGTACCAGATATGAGGTGGAAGATCTCCATACCAATTCCGCAAGAAACCCCAGCATCCAGGTCCCAGGTCCGGGGCTACGGACGTGGATCCGGACGTTGTGCACCAGAGCTATCACCTATTCTTTGAACGGAACGCTGGATGCACTATCGATCATGAAAGGTTGCGCTGTGCCGTCTCCCCTCCACCCGCCGAGGGACGATCAGCACGGCAGGTGATCTGCACTTGCATAGCGAGCGTACGTCGTTCGTCGAAACGCAAACGAACCTTGCAGACAGTAGTGCTGGAGACTGCTCAGTCGAAGACGGTGATATCAGATCACATCGTCTAGGCTCACCGTCATCCCTGTGCAGATCGCTGTTCGATGGCGAGGTCAGAGATAACTTCAAGCCAGGTATACGGAACAGCTCATTTGTCACCTAGCTTACCACGCATGATGATATCACTCATAAACAACGCTAGCCGCTCAGCTGCGGATTGTAGCCTTTGCAATAATGGTCTACAAGCAGTTGTGCCGGACCAGTATCATTCGCCGCACTATCTAGCTAGCTATGCTTGCCCCAAATCTCAATGTGGTATCGTCGTCATGTTTTTCTTTTATTGTGTCGTAACCCGTTAGCGTGTGCAGGAGTTCATCGCGCCGCAACGAACTCTGCTGCTGAAGTGGACTTTGAATCAAGGCGGCAGTAAAAGCAAAAAGCAAGCGCGCCTGCGATCAGTCCTTCTGCATCCAGTCTCTACTTCTCGAAGCCAAATTTACCCAAGTCATTGGCCCGAGTGCTGCCACCTAGCATGCGATCGTTGCTGGTGGTGTCCATGTTGTTCCTCATGATGCGCTCGGCCTGCTCTGCGGCCGTAGTGTTGCCAGTACCAGGGCGGTGCACACCAGAGGTTGTGTCCACGATGTCGCGGTCATAGGTCATGCCATCGATCATCCTGGCGTCTCGAGCAGTCGGCGTAGCTCCTTTACCTCCCTGGCTAATCACACTCTGTCGCGCAGGTGTGCGAGTACCCGACTCGCCGAAGCCTACGAGGCTAGGTGTGCCTTCCTCCGACAGACCGCCCACTGACGAGGTGTCCATGTCCATGTCTTGGCTTTCGCTCATCTTGTCAGCGTCGCCGGCTTCACTTCCAGCCCAAGTCGTTCGGCCGCCGACACTGCCAGTTGCAGAAGCACTGCCAACGGTGCTACGCTCGCGACCCATGACAGGGTTTCCTTGCGCGTCAAAGTAGCCTTGCGGTGGGTGTGGAGGCGCTGTAGCACCAGGCGTGAGCTGTCCGATAGGAGTAGGGTTGCGAGCAGTGGTCACACGTTCGAGGCCCGCAAGGCGCGAGATGCGATCGGCGCGCTCTGCATCGAGCTGATGGCTGAGGCCGGACGGAGCCTGGGTGTGGTGATGGGGCAAGTGGCCGCGGTGTCCGTCTTTGATAGCGACAGTAGAAAGCTCTGACATGGAAGTAGTGGTGGAATTCGGGGTACCACTTCGAGACCTAAGCTGTTAGCTGGGTCGAGTCTCGGTAGGCAACGCGTCGAGAGGCTTACGGAATGTCCGAGGGGGTCACCGGGTCGGACGGTGGCGGAGGCAGGTTGATGAAAGTCTGTGCGTTGGACATTGCGACGATGCTATAGAGCGCTGAAGGCGGGAAATATTTTATCGCGGAGCTGCGAGCTCTTGTCGGCCGCAATGCTTTGAAGAGAGCTGCTCGCGAAGTCGATGCGCGTCGGCAGTCGGCAGTCGGTGCGTGGTCGGACGTGTATACGCGATGGGAACTGGCGGTTTGGTGGGCGTACGCAAAGGCAATTGAGCGGTTCTCGTGGGCTGGTGTTGTGTCTGTGGAAGTGGGTTCTTCAGGAGTTGCAGGCAATAATGCCAGGCGTCGGCGAGCCCAGGTCCTGCTTAGCTGAGACAATGACGTGCGTCCCTGCATTGGCTAGCGCAAACGGGCATCGTGGGGTTTTGTTGTTGCACGGGCTTTGACCGAATACCATGCTTGCTGAAGAAATGCGATTCATTCACCCTAGCAACGCTTCGAAGAGCGCGTTACAGATGGTCTGCCATTACGTAGCGGGCATGCGTGTACATCCCGCACTCTTACATCCTACCAACTCTTCCCCGTGCGATATGTGAACCAGACCCTTGCATGGCCCTGCATAGCAGACTTAAACTTTCCTAAGATCGACGGTCTGGAACTTGAGCCCAGGTCCCTCTACTACATGCCCAGGCCGGAGTGCGTCTGTGTAGATATTACTTTCACTGTGAGGGTGGAAGAGGCCTTTCTGGTGGCAGTTCAAGACAGCCGGTAGACCAGGCGGATCAGTCAATCTGAAGATGCCCCAATCAGGGTTCTGTCGTGGCGCACAGACGATCGCAATCGCTTCTGGCAGCATCACTTGATAGCCAGAGCTTGTGTGCAGATCTCTCGAGGACAAGAAACACGACTGTGAGGGATGCGTGTGTATCCAACCACAGACAAGAAGGTCGTTACCATCGCAGAAGTCGAATAGCTCGTTATCACCTTCTTCTGTGGTATCGCAAGTGTCACTCGTGCTCGTTTGGTCCGGAATTACCAAGTGACTGATGAACAGAGCATTCGAGATGACAGTCCCGCAAAGAATGCCGCATGTCTCGAGATTGCGAGTTGTATTTTCATGAGCGTGGTTCAAGAATGTCGTCCTGAGAGTTGGCGGCAGGAAGACCGTGCGCAGAGGTACGCCCCCTTCTGTGAACGCATTCGGTTTGAAGGTAACCTTAGAAGCAGTCTTTTGTGGGACTGCAGGTTTCTCCCTTAGATCAGTGTGCTTGTCCGGAACAGGCGGCACATTATCGTCCTTCGCTGGACGTGCGGGTGGCTGATCATAGCTCAAACTTGAGTTCCTTGGTTGCAAAGGCGTAGTGTCCCACTGCATTGTGCTCTCTTTCGCAGGCACTGTCGGGTACTGATATCGCTGTTGTGTGGTGAAGTCGTGTGTTCTGGCATCGCGACTTTCCTGGCCGCGCTTATGCAAATAACTGCCAGCTTCCCTGATTCCCTCAGATACCCTATCGGTCTCAGCCGTTCGTCCACCACTCGCCTCATACGGATCTTCGACATCCATCACAAGGCCTTGCCTACGCGAAGCGACCTCGCGGGGCGGCACGCCAGCTTGCCGGGTTGTCTGTCTGTTAATGTCTCGCCTTCTAAGCTCGTTCTGTGCCAGGTCCACTGCAAGCTGCCTGTTTTCGCGAGCATCGAGCGCTTCGGCGAGATCGTGGTACGCTTCTTCGTCGACAGTAACTCCTAATGAAGGTCTCCGCGTTGAAGCGCGAGATTCAAGTTGCTCTCCATTGCGATGCTCGTCGTGAATTCTTTGCTTCTCGGCATTGCGTCGTTCCATAGCTTTAGCATACCTCTGATGCTGCTGCACAATCCTCGGCTTCCACTGCTCTAGCTTGACTAGATTCTTATTGACCGTCTTGCGAGCCAAATTCAGATCTGCTTTGAACTTTGGATCCTTTGCATCGGGGTGCGTAGGGATTTTTCCGATGATGAGTTCCGCATGGCGATAGAGGTACAGGTATGCCATTTGCAGATTGCCATCCTGCTCACAGATGGCGGCCTCAGTCAGCAGCATACGAGCAGCACGGAGCCATGCTCGCAGATCACGGCTCGTAGAAAAGTCGAAGTCTTGAGCTTGGGCGACTATTTCTTGCACATTCAAAGGTCTCGTAATTGAGGCATGGTGCCTCGAGAGAGCCATGTTTACGGCGGACCTTGCATCAAGGTGTGTCCAAACTTGCAACCACACAGAAGCAATGAATAATCGTCACAGCTGAGTTCTGGTTCGACGCGCACGTTCGCGCGTGGTTGATAGAAAAGGTGCGTATGAACTTGGTTGTTACTGTGTGGATTTTAGAATGAGACAGAGTGTCACCGGATTTGTGTTCGCTATGATGTTCGTTGCCTGTTGCTCGCGGTGGAGTCAGGCTTCGGGCAAAGATGCGGCAAGCCCGACGCGGACCCCTGCTCTCCATGAAACGATTGCCTCTATCAATCACTGAGGACTTTAGCGACTTTCCGTAATAAACTATACCATCAGCACTAACCCCCTCTATACCCTGGTCACTCTCTTTTACTCTCCACGCGTTCGATTCCCTTGAATACGCATTTCGACCATTCCCGAGGCTGACAGGCCCAACTCTCATGAGGGCAACTCTGCGGTTATGCACGCGTAACCGAAATCGAAGCAGTTCTGTTCCTCACTTTCAAGATCCGAAGTACCCTATAACACAGACTCTTACAGGAGTTTTTGGAGGCTATGAATCAGAACAATCTGAATACCTACTATCACGTAGTGTAGATCAAGATAGGGTGCCAGGCAAGCGGGTAGAAGTTGTAAGCGAGCAATTATGTGGTAATTCCTCTTCACACCACAGTCTATGGCAGACGCCATTACTAAACGACACGCAGATGACATAATTGGCTATCTGGCTCCAAGCCTAGAAGCCTACAAGGGATGCACAATAATTGACGTACACCCAGGCGCGTGCTTGTGGACTTCGAAACTCCATGATTTCCTGAAGCCCAAACGCCACGTCTTGATGGAGCCTGAGATGCGATATTATGAGCCTTTCATAAAACCTCTCTTGGACCAGCCAGGGTCAAGATATCGTCACACTCGGCTGATTGGCGCCCATGCCCACGAATACTGGGATAATTACCGAAAATTGCTCGACAACAAGGACCTCATTGCTAGTCGGCCTGCCTTGAAGGCAGATGACCCTAAGCTCCGCGAAATCGACACCAGTCTTCTTGTCACCGGTAACTTGTGGCGGAAATACCCCACAAGATATACCAAAAAGCATGTTGATTCTTCATTGCTGATTCTACAGCACATGACGTACGCCGCGTTGACAAACGGGATTTTTCAACAAAGCGGACTTGTACGCATGCTTTGGTGGACACCAGATTCAATCAAACAGCACTTGTTTCCCACTAGTGTTCGAGGGAAACGGAGTCTTGATCTGACACTGCAGATGGGTGCCTCGATCACTGAAGTAGCCGGGGTCGTACGCCAGGAGGCCAATGCGCGAAAAGCCAGGAGCGAATCTAGCAGGCCTCCCAATTTCGACGCGACTATCGTAGGCCGCGTTCAGCGCAGGATGGCACAAGATGGTCTCGAGACGCCAGCTGGTCGTGAGTTGTCTCCCACGATCGATGCGATACCGGAAGCAAAAGACAATTTCATGAAGGACGGCATTCTCAGGATAACCTTCACGAGTCTCGACGAATTGAACGTCGCGATCGAAGATTACCGCAAACATCTTAAATGGATCGATGGAGAATTCGCCTCTTTGAACACATACAGAGGAAAAGGCAAGCTTTTCTCACCGGCGGAATCCGAGATGGAGGCCTTGTTCGAAAAATACATCCGCTACCCGCAATGCATCGACGCCATCAAAAGCCGCCCGAAAGAAATGAACTTCTACTCTTCCCCCGGCGCCTTCGTCCGTTCAGTCATCAGCATAGACATCTTAGCCCGCCTCATCAACCTCGAGGCCAATTTCGCCGCCGTCCGCGACACAAAACCCAACCCGAACGCCCTCGCAGCAACCCACGAAGACCTCCTCGCACTCAGCAAAGAAACTTACAAAGTCTGGGCCAAACATACCAGCTCTATCAAATCCAAGGTCATCAACTTCCTCCTCGACGACATCTTATCCTGCGAAGCACAGCCCGAGACCCTCCTCCGCGACCGCCGCCCTTACGAACCTTTACAAGCACACCCGCACGAGTTCTGGCCCCGCTACGAAGTCGCCCTGCTAGACGTCTTACCTCACAAAACCGACCTCTCCACTCCAGGGATTGTCGACCGCGCCGAAGGCGCCAAAGTCTGCCAGGAGCTGCTTAAACACTTGTACTCGACGCCCGCGGCTTCCGTTCCCGCCACGCTGGACAAATTGGCGCCGAACGCTGCGCAAGACTTGCTTCCGCTTGTGCCGGAGATGACGGACGCGAGGAAAGGCGGCAGGTTGGATGTTAATAATTTGACGGTCAGGAGACTTACACCGGAGATGATCGATGGGCTGGTCAGGGCCTTTTGCGAGTGGCCTTTTAGGCCTTCGGCGTTGGAGATGGAGCTTGCGCAGAGTGAGGACCTTTATGGAGAAGAAGGAGAAGTCGAGGCGATTGAGGGGTTTGAGTAGGTGGTGATGGGATGGTTGAGGGATGGGAGCGGGTTCTTGGAATTGTACTATATGGGAGAATTGGTGAAGTGAGCTCAGGCTTTTTCGGGTCCAGAGTGAAGCAATGTGCTCGGTCCTTTTGTATTGATATATTTGTAAATTGCAAGACTCGTCTGATGTGCAATCATATGGGTTCCCCAATTGAAGCTCGTAACGCCAGATTCGTGGTGCAGAGGAAATAAGTCCTGTCCGGCGCGCGAAGTATTCCTTTACTCGACCGGAACATCATATCCTTGTCATGAGTGGCATGACTTCATGTGGTAATAGTGCGCTGGTCTAGGCTACCCCGCCAAGGGCCTCATAAAAGCAAAAAGAGATTTGACATGTTTTGGCAAGTGCAGGGAACAGTATGGCGTTAAACACAGCTCGACTTTCAAGGTGTTCTGGATTCTGAGCTATCTGCAGCTATACCGAGCGCTTCAGATGGCCGGCACGAGGATAATTTTATTCATCCGCTGCAGCTAAGCACGTTTTCCCCCGTGCCCTCTCTTCCCAATCAAGAGACAGACGCCGCCAAAATTCCCCTTAATCGCCGTGATGCATGAAAATCGAACTTCGTACTTGGTTTATTGGTTTGCGGTCAGGCGATGCGCTTAAGCCTGGGCGCCAGCGACCTTGCCAGTCTGAAGGGGGTTGATCTTCTTGCCGTCCTTGTTGAAACGCACGCGGGGAGGGGGAGCGCGGTTACGGCGGCCCTCACGGGAGCGGACACTTTCGAATGTGTTAGCATGTGCGAGTGCGCATGGCGAGTAGTGCTCGCATGTTGTGTGGCGGAGACATACCGGACGATCTTGCCGTGGATGGCGCAAGAGACGCAGTACTGGAGCTTGAGGTACATCTTGGGGACAGAGTACTCAGCGAAGACAGAGGCGTCAGAGATGTCACCTGTGCGGGCATCCAGTCAGTCCATTGTTCCTTGATTTCTTCATGCCAGCAGAGTCCTCCTCTCCTCGAATCTTTCTCTCCAGTGCGCATGTTCGGAAATGAATCGGGTTCGACGTACGGATAGCGGCGGACTCAACCATGTTGCGGATGGTGAACCTCTTGATGGCCTTATCCTTGGGGGTGCATCGCGAGCAGTTGGAGCAACGGACAGGCTTGACGTGGCCCCTGCCGTTCTTGTTGCGGCCGCTGTGAAGCAGTTGTTAGTAAAGAGTCCTGTCGTCGTCGTTCCTGGGGGTGTGCATTCTTCAAATCATCGCACGGGGATGCATGATTGAACGAATGCGCGCGGGGTGCCGTACTTGGACGCTCTCTTCTTGACCATCTTTGCGACTTGCGACGAGAAAATTCAGCGGGTATATGACCTGCTGAAACTGCTCGAGTGCTGTGTGGTTAGTATTATCGGCGGTGGTGGTGGATTGCAGCCAGCGTGTACTCGCTAGCGTCGAGGCTTGTGTGGGAATTTGGAAGTGGCAGCCCGCCAAGAGATGAGCTGCCTGAGGTTGGGCTTGCTTGCAAGTGTTGTTTGTCTGCGCGAAAGTCCGCTGTCCGCTGCTGTGGAGAAGCGGCGGCGGCGGCGGCGGCTGGTCTCAAATCTCTGCACGTGACGGCGTGACCTCGACGGTTAGCCTGCAGGGATCGTCTCTCGGGCTGTTTCCCCAGACCCGTGTTTACCTTACTTGGAGGTCTGCTCATGTTTCCCTGAGGCCATCCCACCCAGAGCTATCAACAACACACCCACCGTGCCATGTCTTCCACCGGCACCTTCAGAGGCACCCCCAAGGGTCGCCCTCAAAGCGTCTACTCCGAGAGTCCATCTGTGGCTTCAGGAATCCCACGTCCCAAGCTGGAGAGCGTCCAGAGTGAAGCCAGCACCGCCCACAGCGCCGTAAGGGCGAAGCAGTCCAAAAGAGATGAGGTATGACCGGACAATGACAAGCTATGCATCTGTTGGACATCGTGGTTGACATGCTACCCACAGGCCCTCCGCACAAAACTCGAGAAGGACCTCAGCAAAAAGCGTGCTGGCGGTAACCGTGCTCGCCAGAGTCGCAAAGTCCCTCCCGGCACAGTGCTTGCCCTCAGGCCCAACCAGGCTCTGCAGATCAAACCCAACATGACCGTGACAGAGGCCAGTCAGTTGATGGCAGCCAAGCGCGAGGATTGCGTTCTTGTCACCGACGACGACGACCGAATTGCCGGTATCTTCACCGCAAAGGATTTGGCTTTCAGGGTTGTGGGCGCTGGACTCAAGGCGAACAATGTTACCATTGCGGATATCATGACCAAGAACCCTCTGTGCGCGAAGACAGACACCAGCGCCACCGATGCTCTAGATCTTATGGTACGCAAGGGTTTCAGACATTTGCCCGTCATGGACGAGAACCACGATATCTCTGGTATTCTGGACATTACCAAGTGCTTCTACGATGCTATGGAGAAGCTTGAGAGGGCCTATGCTTCGTCTAAGAAACTGTACGACGCGCTCGAGGGCGTTCAGGCTGAACTCGGTTCCAGCCAGCCGCAGCAGATCATTCAATATGTGGAAGCTGTCAGGTCAAGAATGTCAGGCCCTACCCTCGAGTCCGTTCTGGATGGAAGGCCTCCCACCACTGTGTCGGTCAGGACAAGCGTCAAGGAAGCCGCCCAAGCAATGAAGGAGAACCACACCACTGCTGTTCTCGTCCAGGACAACGGCCAGATCACAGGTATCTTCACATCGAAGGATGTCGTTCTTCGCGTCATCGCTGCAGGTCTCGACCCTGCCAACTGCAGTGTCATTCGTGTTATGACACCCCACCCCGACTTTGCCCCTGCAGACATGAGCATCCAACAGGCCCTCAGGAAGATGCACGATGGCCACTACCTCAACTTGCCTGTTATGAACAAGGAGAGCGATGAAATCGTTGGTATGGTCGACGTCCTGAAACTCACCTACGCCACGCTTGATCAGGTAGGTCTTGCTCGCTTGCTCCGATTCGAAATGATACTAATGAATCACAGATCAACAGCATGTCAACCGGCGATGGTGAAGGTCCTGCGTGGAACAAGTTCTGGATGTCAATGGGAGACGACGAGACGGGGTCGATGATGTCCGGAGAAGGAAGCAGCCACCACCCATACACGCCAGATGCACGATCGCTGATGTCTCCCGACCACATGTCAAGCCGCCCTGGTATGATGGATCGTCTGGATAGTGTCCTGCCTAACGACTCCGCATCTCATGCTGGAGCCCCCGAATCACCTTCGCACTCGACTTTTGCCGGTGCGACTGAGGATATGCCTTTCACTTTCAAGTTCAAGGCTCCCGGCGGCAGGGTGCACAGATTGCAAGTTGTTGCATCCGCTGGACTGGCTGAACTGTTGGGCGTGGTAGCCGAGAAGCTCGGCAGCGAGGCGGAGGGTCTTGGTGGTGTGCCCACCTTCGAAGATGGCAAGCTCAGCAAGGCAGGATTCGCCCTTGCTTACATGGATAACGAGGGCGACATTGTCAGCATCACAACCGATGGTGATCTTCTCGAAGCTATTACGCTCGCTCGCCACTCACGCCAGGAAAAGGTCGACCTATTCGTCCACCACCCCGAGAAGGCCGCCATTCCTCCTACTACCGAACCTCAGCCAGTGGCCTCACAACCACTCACTCCGCCTGAGAGCCACGTCAGGCGCAGGAGATACGACGAGGACGAGGAGGACTCTCCCAGTGTGCGATCCAACAACCGCAAGGCAAATGCCGCCTCAAAGAATCAGGAGGCTCCTCAAGTTGTCCCTGGTGTCCCCAACGAGCTGCTTTTGCCTGGTGCCATCGCTGTTCTTGCTGGTGTGATCATCGTCACATTCGCCATCGGACGTGCTTCGAGCCGCTGAATGCGACTCAGCTCACTTGTAACATCCCGTTTGTTTGATCCTATTTTTTTCCTCGTGACGGCGCTGCTGTGAAGCTTTAGATTCCCCTTTTGCTGCAGCATCTGTATGAGTGTAGCAGTAGCAGCAGAATACCATAGTCCTTTAGATCAGATATCAAGCCATTTAATTCAGATCCAATCAATCATGTGTGAGCATGTCACTCGCTGGAAAAGTGCAACAGATTGTCAATAAGTATGTCGCGCAAAGCTTCAGTGTTGTTGACAGCATTCTTCCCAATTCAGGGAAGACCCGCAAACAGCCAGCCCTTGGATTGGACCCTCATCCTGTCGCTCACCAAACGAAAAAGTCCTGGGTGTCCCGCGCCAAAGGACTTACTTGACTCGACCCTGCCAACTGCCACTTCACACATACTGCAACTGCCACCAGACCAACGCCACTAATACCATACAACACCTTTCTTGAATATTACACGACTGCAAATTCTCCTGCTATCCAACACAACCTCTACGCAGCGAGGGATTCAGCGCATGGTGCTCACCTGAAAGCGCTTGGTTCCCCCACAAAAACACAACAATGTCCATCCTTCCGGCGGAAGTCCACAGTGCCCTGGACCAGGTCCTCCAGGCGCTGCAGAGCACCGACAACACCGTCCGGTCGCAGGCAGAGAAGACCCTCAACGATGACTGGGTCAACCAGCGACCCGACATGCTGCTCATGGGCCTGGCAGAGCAGATGCACGGATCACAGGATGAGGGCGTGAGTTGCATGTGCAAACCATGGGAGCAACGGGCAGTGGAAGGGCTGACAATATGATGTAGACCAGGTCTTTCTCCGCCGTGCTCTTCAGACGCATGTCGGCGCGTACCCTCAAAGAACAGACCTCTGGAGAGTCCAAGGAGATCTTCCTTCACCTGAGCCCTGAGGCACGATCCGGCATCCGCACAAAACTACTACAGGCACACGCACAAGAGGCCAAGGGAAGCGTCAGGAACAAGATCGGCGATGCCGTTGCGGAGCTTGCAAGGCAATACACCGACGAGGAGGTCATGAGCCCGGATGGAACTAGGGACACATGGCCAGAGCTGCTTGCTGCGCTCTTCCAGGCCAGCAACTCGCCCGAAGCCGGCATGAGGGAAAGCGCATTCAAGATCTTCGAGAGCACGCCTGGCATAATAGAGAAGCAGCATGAGACCGCTGTCCTGGAGGTCTTCAACCGCGGTATCAGGGACCCTGAGGCAGATGTACGATTGGCTACCATGTCAGCCTTTTCCGCATTCTTCGTCAGCTTGACCAAGAAGAGCCAGCAAAAATACTACGCCTTAATCCCCGAGATCCTCAACACTCTGGTCCCACTCAAGGAGGCGAACGACTCAGACCAGCTTACCAAGGCTCTGGTCACTATCATTGATCTGGCCGAGGCGTCACCAAAGATGTTCAAGGGTGTCTTCTCACAATTGGTCCAGCTGGCCATTAGCATGATCTCAGACAAGGACCTGGAGGACCAGACCAGGCAAAACGCTCTGGAGCTCATGGCCACTTTCGCGGACTGCAACCCCACCATGTGCAAGAAAGAGCCTGCTTACATCGAGAACATGGTTACTCAGTGTTTGTCTCTCATGACTGACGTCGGTCTCGACGATGAGAACGCAGAGGAGTGGAATGCACAGGAGGACCTCGATCTCGACGAGAGCGACTCCAACCACGTTGCCGGTGAGCAGTGCATGGACCGTCTTGCCAACAGACTTGGAGGCCAAATTGTCCTTCCCCCGACTTTCACCTGGCTCCCGAGAATGATCACTTCAACAAACTGGAGGGACAGACACGCTGCCCTTATGGCTATCTCCGCCATCAGCGAGGGCTGCCACGAGCTCATGGAGGGCGAGCTTGACAGAGTTCTCGAGCTTGTTGTGCCTGCTCTCCAAGATCCCCACCCTCGTGTGCGCTGGGCAGGCTGCAACGCCCTTGGCCAAATGAGCACCGATTTCAAGGGCACCATGCAGACCAAGTATCACCAGGCCGTTCTCCAGGCCCTCATGCCTGTGCTTAGTGCACCTGAGCCCAGAGTGCAGTCGCACGCCGCCGCTGCCCTGGTCAACTTCTGCGAGGAGGCAGAGAAGGACATCCTTGAGCCCTACCTTGACACTCTTCTTGAGCACCTCATGGCTCTTCTGCAGAACCCTAAGCGCTTTGTGCAGGAGCAAGCCCTTTCTACCATCGCCACTGTTGCAGACTCTGCTGAGTCGGCCTTCGGCAAGTGGTACGACCGTCTCATGCCTCTGCTCATGAACGTCCTCCAACAGCCCAACGAGCGTGACTTGCGACTTCTCAGAGCCAAGGCGATGGAGTGTGCTACTCTGATCGCTCTCGCAGTCGGCAAGGAGCGTATGGGTCAGGATGCCATCAACCTTGTGCAGGTTTTGGGCAACGTGCAGTCCAGCCTCATTGATGACGATGACCCTCAGGAGCAGTACCTGCTTCACTGCTGGGGACGCATGTGCCGTGTTCTCGGTCAGGACTTCATTCCTTACCTGGACGCCGTTATGCCGCCTCTTACCAAGCTTGCCACTGCTAAGGCCGACATTCAACTTCTGGACGACGAGGAGAATGTGGCCCAGATCGAGCAGGAGGAGGGATGGGAGCTTGTTCCCCTCAAGGGCAAGTACATTGGCATCAAGACCAGCACTCTCGACGACAAGTTCATGGCTATTGAGCTCATCACTATTTACGCACAGAACCTCGAGGCTGGCTTCTCGAGATTCGCATCTGAGATCCTTGAGAAGGTTGCGTTCCCTGGTCTTGCTTTCTTCTTCCACGACCCGGTCCGTGTTGCTTCCGCAAAGGCCGTCCCTCAGCTGCTCAACTCCTTCAAGGCTGCTCACGGTGTGTCCTCGCCTGAGTACCTCGCCATGTGGAGCAAGACTCTTGAGAAGGTCCTCGAGGTTCTTGAGACCGAGCCCGCGATCGAGACTTTGGCAGAGATGTACCAGTGCTTCTACGAGTCCGTGGAGGTCTCTGGCAAGGACAGCCTCTCCAACAACCACATGGCCACTTTCATCACATCTGCTGAGACTGTGCTCAAGGACTACCAGGAGCGCATCAAGCTGCGCATGGAGGAGGCCGCCGAGCGCGAGGAAGGTGATGAGCTTGACGAGGAGCTTCAATTCGCCATCGAGGACGACCAAACCTTGCTTTCTGACATGAACAAGGCCTTCCACACAATCTTCAAGAACCAGGGCCAGTCTTTCCTTCCTCACTGGGAACGTCTGCTCAACTACTACGACCTTTTCGTCACTTCGCCTGATCCTACACAACGCCAGTGGGCTCTCTGTATCTTGGATGATGTGCTCGAGTTCTCCGGTGCTGCTTCCTGGCACTACAACTCACACATTGTTCAGCCGCTTATCGACGGCATGCGCGATGATGCTCCCGCCAACAGGCAAGCCGCCTGCTACGGCGCCGGTGTCGCTGCTCAGAAGGGTGGTGACGCGTGGTCTGAGTTCGCCGCTGGCAGCTTGCCCATCTTGTTCCAGGTCACTCAGCGCGCCAACGCCCGTAGCGACGACGATGCTTTCGCAACCGAGAACGCTTGCGCCAGTATCGCCAAGGTCCTTCACTTTAACAGCAGCAAGGTGCAGAATGTGCCCGACGTCATCAACGCATGGGTCGACACCCTACCCGTCACTAACGACGAGGAAGCAGCTCCTTACGCCTACTCTTTCCTCGCCGAGCTGATCGAACAGTAAGTCCACCATCACACATCCTCCAATCACCTCTCAAACCACCAACTAACAGAATTCCTCGCAGATCCAACCCCGCCGTCCACGCCAAGGCCGCGCAATGCTTCACCTACATTGCCCAGGCCCTCGAGGCCGAGACCCTGCAAGGCAACATGGCCCAGCGCATCGTCGCCGCCGCTCGCAAGCTTGTGCAGAACGCCGGCCTCGACGCCAACCAGCTCCTCAGCACTCTGCCACCCGACACCCAGGCTACCGTTCGCGCGTTCTTCGGTTAGAAGCCAGAGCGCCCGGACGCGCTGGCGATGTTATGCGGCAAGTTGGTGGGTGTAGGCCGACTTCGGGAGATGGGTACTGCTGGGAAATGGGAATGAATTGAATTGACTTGAGGGTTTCTTGCTTTTATTGGCGGAGGAAAATGATAGACGGGGCTAGGCATTGCCTGCGGTCGTGAAGCGAAATGAATTGAGAAGAAATCGGGAAAGGGAATATGGACGAAGGACGAAGGATTGGCCTTGCAGTCCCGTGTCCTCGAAAGACCATAATGTGTCCATGGGTTACAGATATTGGCATGCGATATCTCTGAAATCGAAGAGGGAACAAGAGTTCATGTTTTACGTGAGTTTGACTAGTGGTGAATGGTGTGCTACGCGTTTCGTGATTGAGAGTTTCTTTCTTGAATATGTCAAGATGATGTTGGGAAGATCTTGTGTGATATGCACGCGGTCATCGGTCATTGCTCAGCGCTCAGTCCTGCAGCTGCGGTTTCAAAATACGGTTGACTTTGCCATTGAGTTGCCAAAAAGAATATTGAGAAGCGTCCCTGCTGTCGACTCTCGACCTGCGGATGACTGTAGAAGCCGCAGAGAAGATGTGTGCAGACTTGAATCCAAAAAAGAAAAGAAATTATTGTCATGTCAAGGAGATTCGTTTGTCTTCCTACGGACTTTGGGATGGTGTGTGTGTTCTATCGGTTATGGAAATCGTGCGGGAAAGTCGTGAAAGTCTGATGAGCGATTTGGGTGAGAAGAAAGCCTCCAGCGCCATGAGCCGGTGACATGAACAAATGAGACAAGGAGAAAAGAGAAAGGACATGTAGAGACCATCGTAATTCATTCAGAAGACCACACCACCCATAGGCCGAGATCTGGAAAAATCATCGTTCTGATCTTCTCTCTCTCTCTCTCTCTCTCTCTCTCTCTCTCTCTCTCTCTCTCTCTCTCTCTCTCTCTCTCTCTCTCTCTCTCTCTCTCTCTCTCTCTCTCTCTCTCTCACTCAACCGAGCGAGCCGATCAACAACCTTACATTCGCGAAACTGGCACCTACAAACCCTTCCAGTAGGTCGTCTTCTTGACTTCAAAGTCTCCCTTGGCCTGCAGATCAGCGCTCGACGAGCCCACCAGCACGTCGTAGACGCCGGCCTCGCTGGCCCAGGCATCGCGACCTTCATGGTAGAAGCTGGTGGCGTACTTGCGCGGCATTCTGATTTCAGCCGTGGTGCTTTCGCCCGCTTTCAAAAAGACTTTGGTGAAACCCTTGAGCTCTTTGACCGGACGGTTGATGCTAGGGTTGCGCGGCGAGACGTAAGCTTGCAAGACCTCGGCGCCGTCGCGGGAGCCAGTGTTGGTGAGTTTAAGGCTGAGGACGATGTCTTCGTCAGCCGCGCTGGTGGCGATGGTGAGTTCTGACAGCGAGAAGGTCGTGTAGCTGAGACCGTGGCCGAAGGGGAAGGCTGGCGCGCGCTTCGTCTTGTCGTAGAACCTGTAGCCGACGTAGACGTCTTCACCGTACAGCACGCGGTTGTCGTCGGAGATGTAGTTGAGGAAGGCTGGGTTGTCTTCGTTGCGCACGGGGAAGGAGAGGGGCAGTTTGCCGCTGGGGTTGACGTCGCCGAAGAGGACGTCGGCGATTGCATTGCCGGTTTCGTTGCCGCCGTACCACGCCTGGACAAGAGCGGCGGCTTCGTTACGCCAGGGCATGGTCACGGGTGTGCCGGACTGGATGACGACGGCGGTGTTGGGGTTAGCGGCTAGAACGGCTTGGATGAGCTCGTCGGAGCCGGGAGGGAGGTCCATGTGCGGTCGATCGTAGCCTTCGGATTCCCAGTCGCCGTTCAGACCAGCGCATAGGATGACTTGGTCGACCTTCTTGGCCATGGCGACGGCGCGTGCGACTTCTGTCTCGAAGCAGATCTTGCGGTAGCAACCCAAGCGAACACCTCCGGCGCCAAAGGCAGTGACACCATCCTTCTTGTAGGTCAGAGTTGGCATGGTGCCGAAGTCGACGTGAACGTGGTATTCACGGCCGGCCTCCAGGTTGATCGATCCGATTTCTTCTACAGTACCAATACCGAAGAAGGAGTCGCCGGGAGTCTGCTTGGTCATGTTGTCCACAACTAGCTGGCCGTCAACGAAAATTTTAGCAGTCCCGGCAACGGAACAGCTGAACTCGTATTCTGCAGTCTCGTCAGGAGTAAACTTTCCGTCGAAATCACACCAGAAGAGATCACTGTGTATGCGTGGGTGCTTGTAGTCTGACAGATGGATGTAGCTGTCACGTACTCTGAGCTGGTCGACTGGCGATCTACCCTTGACTGAGGGCGGATCGAGGAAGAATCTCATGCTCAGGCCTTGCTTCCCACCCTCGGTTGTGGTCATGTTGGATAGGAGCGGCATTCTCTTCCATGCTGGTGCTCCAAGTTCATATTCTGCGGTCTGAACCTTGCCTTTGACGCCATCGAAAGGCGTCACAGTGTAATAAGCTGGCAGTGCAGCAGAACCACCACCGCAGTAAGCTGCGAAAGCTCCGTTGGGTCCGATCACAGCAGTCGTCTTTTCCTTGCTGAAGGGCAGGATGTGCTTCTCGTTCTTCATAAGGACAATAGCATCGGAAGCAATCTTCCTCAGTAGAGCAGCAGTCTCCGGGGAGTCAATTGTACGTTCCGGTGCGTCTTCGGGGATACCAAGAGGCAAGACCTTCTTGATCAGCTTGAGAACCTCTTTCACCCTGGCATCGACGTGATGAATGAGTAGTTTGCCGCATCTCAGTGCGAGATCGACCTGTGCGCCACGGACATATGTTGGTCCTGGCATTTCCAAATCCAGACCAGCCTTGATGGATTCTGATGTCGAGTACACACCAAACCAGTCTGACATGACCATGCCATCGAACCCCCATTCTTCCCTCAAAATGTGCTGAAGCAACTTCGGGCTCTCGCTGGCATGCGTGCCGTTGACCAGGTTGTAAGCGGTCATGAAGCACATTGGCTTCGCATCCCTCTGGGCCATCTGGAAAGGCATCAAGTAGATCTCGCGAAGGGCTCTCTCGGTAACGATGCTGTTGCTAGAGAGGCGCTTGTCTTCAAGATCATTGCATGCGTAGTGCTTTAATGTTGCGGCAACGCCGGTCGACTGGATACCTTTCACAGTGGCTACAGACATCTTTCCAGCCAAGACTGGGTCCTCACTGAAGGACTCGAAGCCTCTGCCGCCCAACGGTGATCGCTGCATGTTGGTTGTGGGACCAAGGATGACTGAGGCGCCCTTTGCGATGGCTTCCTTACCTTGCAGCTCGCCGCCTTTTTGAATGAGGTTGACATCCCAAGTTGCAGCAAGCGCGGTGCCTGTCTACACATCAGTACTCGTCTCACGTTGGAATGCATCGACGTAAATCGTACCGCACGGCAAACATGCTGCAGGAACACCATCGAAGAAACGAGTTCCTCTCACGCCATTGGGACCGTCCGTAGTTCTGATTGCTGGGATGCCAAGTCTGTGTACAGATGCGGTGTGCCAGAAATCTGTTCCAGAGATGAGCGAGATCTTCTCTGCAGTGGTGAGCTTTTCGAGCACTTCATCAACGTCGAAGTCTTTCGCTATCGTCGATCCATTCAACGCCTGCTTTTCTGGGAACGAAGCAGCAGGCATCTTGTCGATGATTATGATGCTCTGTTGTGGCAAGGAAGGCCGAAAGTTTCAAGTTGATACGAGCCAAAGCGAGTGTGGATGTGTTCACCAACCACGCATCAGACGTGGTCACGGGCAGGAGATGAGAGTGCTACGAAAGTTACATGAGACGGAGGAGCTGGCACACAATATAGTCAATCAAGACCAAAGTATAGCCGGAGGCTCTTGTCCCGTTCCGCTTCGCATTGATTGCAGCACATGGCAATGCATGAGGCGGTCCACCCAGTCAGGGCAAAGGCCGCAGCTGCAGACGCCGCAATGCTTGGGGGTCTGAGGGAAGCCGCTCGCGCGCCATGGCAATGCCAGAGCCGGCGGGAAAGGGCTCGAGACAGAGCTCGATGCCAGTGAGAGGCATGCTGGATAAAAGCGACCAACGGTGGAGGCGGAAACAGGCCCGCTCGTCCGCCAGAGTGGTTTGCAGGCTTGGCTGAAGCATAGGCCCCGGTGATCGGGTCGAGCATGCTAGCTGAATTACTCCGAGCAGAGCCAGTCGCAGGACGAGTTGGTGGCGCGAGTCCCTGCAGACGACGGCATCTCGTATCGTTGTCGCGGTGCCATACCCATGCCGACGATGACCCGGCAGGAGAGAGGCGAGCAGATCTATGTTGGCGAGACAATAATAGCAAAACTACTCGCGTCTGAGGTTGACTTCGAGGTAGCAACAAGGCAACAATGAAACTGCTGGCAACAGGCTAAAGCATGCGTGCGTATCTTTGGATGGGTGCATTAGTATACAGACCACTATACTATACACAGGAGCGTCGCCACATTCGTTCCTCCGCCGGAGCATCCGATAGAAGTATAATCAGAGCGAGGCGCCTCACGGATCCTGCACCATGCTGCTAGCAAGGGTGTCTTGAAGAGATCGATCATGTGATTGCTTGTGAGCATGAGGAGCACGATCAAGCATCAAGCATGTGCAGTCGAGGTTGCTCGCCAATGAAGGGATGGCAAGCAAAACGAAGCATGCGCAACGCAGGCTGAGGCTATGGCTAAGCAGTGAATAAACAAGTCAATAGGCAGCAAGCAACGCCATTGTTCGCACGTAAAGAGGCTCACAATGCGCGATCATGTGCGAGGCAGCCGTTGCGACCTGCCCCACGACTCCCTCGTTCTCACTCGTCAAGCCCCACCACGCCTTGCGCACGCCCACCAACAAGCTCCAAGAAGACCAACAACCGCGCAATTGGACGTCGATGCTTGTGCCGTTAGTCCCAATCTACCACTGCACGCCTATCATCTGCATGCCGTCCTCAAGGAGCGACGATGCCTCACTTCCCGCGGTGGCGGCGGTAGGCTCGCGGAGCGAATCACCCAAGCGCAAGTACTCCGAAGCTACGACAATACGGGAACGGGTCCCTACTCTGAACGTCGACGTCGCCGATGTTGCAAGCGACCACTATCACCTCTCGGAAGGGAAATGCGACAGTCCACGGAGCAAGGTGGCCGAGAGACTGGAAGCGCTGAAGATTGATCTTGCAGACGATGCACCTCGCAAACGAGTGAAGAAGACTGTTGATCATGAGCCTGCATCGACAGTCGCTGGCTCCGATGCTACGCCTGAACCACTGCCTCGCGCGCGTTTCGCTTTGGATCAATCCATGCCTGGAACTGCGCGTGAGATCGCAGAGACGCCTGACTGTGAAGCGGAAGCCGTTCGACCAACCACTCCGTCGCCACTTGCCAGGCAAACAGAATCGATGAGGCCGAACCACACTAGCCCCATCGTCAGAATCACTCCCAAACGTATGCGGTCGCCCCCGCCTCCTGCTATGGCTTCTCCGTCGCCTCCGACCAATTCATCGACTGGTCTCAGACTCTCGCCGAACAGTAGTCAAGAATCGACCGATCCCGCTGCAACGACCTGGCAGGATTCTGAGATCACGGGTCACGAGATTCATGCTGCGCTTGGCGATGATGGGGAAGGCATCAACGGCATTGGATTCAGACCAACTCCTGCGATCGCCCAGGCACGCAGCCAGAAGCGAAAGCACCAACTCAGCGAGTGGCGCGCTCGAGAGGCCAAAGAAGCCCGGCAGCGCAGGTACGAGAAGAGACAGGGTTGCTCTGCCACCGCCAACAGTGGTGATGACTCCCATCAGAGGAGAGCCGTGAGGTTCGAGGAGATCGGGTGAGTTGGGATCTCCACGAAAGAAATGGCACCTTTCGATGAATTTATGGATGGGCGGATGGTGATTATGACATCTCTTCTTTCTTTCTCATCTTTTGTTCTCACCTTACGACGAATTGTTCTCAATCTCTACTCTGGTGAATGAAAGTCTACGGCCCGTCACGGAAACATGAAGAAAACGGGAAAACAGGCGCGGAATAACGAAATCGATACCCATATAGTCGTTTGTCACATTACTCTTGTTAGGGCTCATAATACATACTCCATCAATAATTACCAAATCATCTCCCACCCCGCGACATGACGACAACGAAACCATCGTCCTACTCTGCTCTCTTGTCGACTTTATTCGACGTCGCATCCGCAGCACTTTCAGCATCGGCCTCAGTCTCATCCCAATCGTCCTCGACATTCTCGTCCCAATTGTCAAGCTCTTCAGTGACAGTCCTCTTCGCACCCTCCCCAGCCTGCTGTGCCTCTCCATCAATTCTGCCCGTCTCCTGCTGTGAGACACCCACTCCCTCGCCGAGCTCGAGGTCTCTCTCGCCCTCTTCGCCCTCCGGCAGCTCGTCACCGGGCACAGCGTCGTAATGCTTGTTGCGCCTGCGACGCTCGAGCATGCGCCGGTGGTACCAACTGCAGGCCGCGAGGGCGAGGCCGGAGCCCACAACGTTGGCGAGGATGTCGAAGGGATCGAAGTCGCGGTCGTTGGGGAGGAGGGCTTGGAGGATTTCGGAGCCGATTGCTAGGAAGCCGGTGATGACGAGGAGGGTGAGGTGGATTAGGCGGCGGCGGGAGGTTTCGAGGATCCAGTAGAAGGAGATCTGGGAGGGTGTTTATTAGACTTTTGTTCAAACAGATGCTGTAGTGTGTTTGTGGCAGCTATGTTTGGGCTCGTGAAGATCATCGATCATCTGAAGCTCTCACCGCAGCGGGAGGGATGAGAGGTGTAGGCGCATGTGATTTCGGCAATGGATGAACTTACTGTAAGGATGAAGAAGGTGACGAAGTGTAAGCCCTTGTCGCTTTGGCCATATTGAGGGATCTTATTAGGGGCGAGTCCCAAGTAGGCTGCTATGAGACATAGGACGACGAAGGCCGCTACAGGTGGTTGTTAGCTTTAGGACAATGCGACCGCAGCAGCTTGCTCGATCATCTGCTTACCGGCAAACGGCTTGCGCACACGGATCTGTGGCATGAGTATCTGCATTGTAGTTGTGCTTGGGCAACCTTTTGGAATAGCAACGGCGCTCTTCACCGGCGAGCAACGTCAATTGTTTAATCAACAGGGCGCTTGGCCCGCGAGTTCAAGCTCTCTCGGTGACTTTGCTACTAGCCTGCCTTACTCCAGCCCTCCGCATCTCACAGGCTCTCCATCCCCGACCAACGTCAGGTCGTGTAGTGCCGCGCACGTCAACGAGAGAACCCATCACTACCAGGATCACCGTCATCGTCGCTCCGCGCCCGCCCTCCTCTGCCTGCGACGCGCTATTCAATGCCCCCCATATTGCGACGCACTGCGAGCACCCGGGCGCAGCATCCTTGCGCTCGACCTTCCTGATCCGGCGCGCCGCGACGACCACCACCGGACATGACCCATACGCCTCAGCGACCGCTTCCAAATGGTCTGCACCGCGCCGCTTCTCAACTCAATGGCTTTGCTCGTCGCGCTCCGAGTATGAGCAGAGATGGCTCCACCGTCGGCAGTCTTGGCGCGCCCGCTGCGCCTGGAGACGAGGAGGAACGCGAGGAGGATCCCGTGCACATCCTACTCAAGGCACGCTGGGCGCAAACAGAACCAAGCATTGCCGCGTTGTTTGGAACAGACGAGGAGCGCGCGCAGTTGGTCAGACCATCGTCTTCTGGAGACAATACATCGGCCCAAGCATCCCGACCCGAGGACAACGCCAAGCCTTCTGCTCCGCCCAAGAAAGCAGCCAGGACCATTGAGGATGACTATGGAGATGACGATGACGAGGACGAGGAAGAGGAGGCCGAGCAGCAGAGCCCGCTCAAGTTGAAAGGAAAGGCTGCACTGCCGAATGGCATGGCGGCGCCCGCTGTACGGTCTCCGCTGCCTACCAGTCACCCTCCTATAGCTCGGACGAACACCAACACCTCTTCTGAGCAGGCAAAGAGCTCAGAGGATGTGCGCAAACAATTAGATGACGAGAAGCGGGCGACAGCCGAGAATGCGAAGAGGATGTTCCAGGAAATGTTCTTTACCTTCGAGAATGATAGAGATGCCATGTTGGAACAAGCGAAGCTGGACGAATTGGATCGCGAAGTAGAGAACGAGCTTTCTGGCGACCCGAATGCGTCTCCGAACGCGCAGGCAACGTCGGCTCCTGCGGCCACCACTCAAGGCACTTTGGGCAGTGCAGACCTCGGCGCATCAAGTCTGACACTCAAACATCTTATTGCTCGCATCGATATGAAACGAGATATGGTCAGAGCTTCGGATAATCAGCTGCGTACGCTGATATCGGAAGTGCGCAAAGGCCGAAGTAAGTGGGCTAGCGAGGACCGTGTTGGACAAGAAGAACTCTACGAAGCAGCAGAGAAAGTCCTCATGGAACTCAAGGCTCGTACCGACTATGTACAGCCTTTCCTGCAGCGCGTCAGCAAACGTGAAGCACCCGATTACTACAATGTGATCAAGACTCCTATGGACATCGGCAGCATGATCAAGAAGCTGAAACAATTCGCTTACAAGAGCAAGCAAGAGTTTGTCGATGATCTACATCTTATCTGGAACAACTGCCTCAAGTACAACACTTCGCCGGACTTGCCGATTCGTCGAAAAGCGTTGCATATGCAAAAGGAAACGAATAAGCTTGTTCCTCTGATTCCCGAGATTACTGTCCGGGACAGGGCTGAGGTTGAAGCTGAAGAACGTCGAGCCAGGGCTGGCGAAGACGACGAGAGCGATGAGGATGACGCACCAATCATGGCTTCAAGAGGGCGCAAAGCGCCGAAGAAGGGCGGCAAGAGTGGCCCTTCTGCGGCCCGAAAGGCCCCTCCATCTGTTGAAGTAGACGATCAGTCAACACCACAACCTGAAGGAAAGCCTCTTCTACACACTTCAGCTTCGAACCTGCGAAATGAGTACCTCCGCGCAGATTCTGAAGCTCACGACGCTAGCTCTGCTGGCTTCAACACACCACCTCCTGCTGGTAATGCCACTCCCGGCCTGAACGGCGTACACGGAAGTGGAACACTCGGCAGCCAGGCCGATGTCATGGAGATCGACGGTATCGGTGGCTCTGCTCTCGGCTTGCACCAGGAAGATGCCGACGAGGATGATGCAGAATTCAAAACATGGAAACAAGTCACCATGAAGGATCGGGCTGCTGCTGCTGCCGAGCGAAACAAACTTTTCCGTGGCCATCACCTTAATGCTGACGAACCAGCCATTCTGCGAAGCAAAGCCGGCATGAGGCGTTGGCTGCGACAACAGAAGATGCTGTCAGCCGACAAGTCTCAGGACGCAGCAGGCGGCACTGGCGATGAGGACAATGAGGCCAGCGCAACTGGTGAAACACTTGCCGAAGGTATCGAAAAGGACGAAGACTCGACTTTGCCTGACTATTACCATCCTCTATCTTCTATCCCCGACATGAAGACCAAGTGGGACTGGACGACGGACTCTGAGGGATATGTCGTTCCGCAGACCGATGCATACATGCGCATGTTCCCGAAAAACACTTTCAAAACTCCTGAAGGTGCTCTTGCTGAACGAATGGAAAGCAACATGCGACAAATGCAAGACACACGCAAGGTCTGCGCGAAAATTGGCATTGTCAAGCAAATGCAGATCCAAGCACAGACATACCAAAACCAATTCCAGAAGTACGACCCAGAGCCTTTTGCCGAAGCCGACATTGGTCCAGTCGTGGTCAGCGAAGAAGGGCCACTCATGGCTCCTTGGGTTTGCCGAGCAGCTCTCAAACGGTCGGTGGGCAAGGTGTTCTACCATGCTGGCTTCGAAGATTTCCAGCCATCCGCACTTGAGACGATCACTGATGTAGCTGGAGAATATTTCAGAAAGCTTGCGGAGAATTTCAACAGCTTTCAAGAGCAGCCCAAATCTGACGGCGAGACGCCACGATATAATTATGAGGAGCAGGTCTTACATTCTTTACATGAGAACGGTGTTGATCTCGAAGGTTTAGAGACTTATGTCAAGGATGATGTGGAAAGGTTGACTACGAAGCTTAGTGTTGTGCATGAGAGGATGAAGGCGCATTTGGCTGACTTGTTGGTGAGTAACGCAAAGACAAGTGGGGAAGCTGAACTTTCACTTACATATTACAGCGACCCGCTCTTGGTGATCATGCTGGTGCAGACGGCGTTGGCGCCTTCAACGATGGAAGTGAGCAATTCGTCGGCGGCGATTTCGCCGAAGATCTTGACGAAGACTTCTTCGGCTTCCGCGAGCTTGGACTGGCAGACGAGTTTGGCCTCGAGAGCCTTAGTGTGCCTCTCCACCTGCTCCAGAACCGCCTCCACAGTGGCCATCAAGCACAGAACCAAGGTCCGATCGCTGCCAATGGCGTCCTATTCCCAACGCCACCTCCCTACGATGCCGTCAGCATGGACACTCTTCCCAACCACATCGGCCTGGTACAAGACTTCTTCCGCGAAAAGCTTCGCAAAAATCACGACGAGGCCCTCGTCGAAGACGAAGACTTGCCGCAGAAACAACGCTTCCCCAAGCCCCGCTTGCCACCTACGGGTAAGATCTCATCGCCTCGCAAGCGACCGATCCGTGAGCAGCAGCAAGCGGCGAAGAAGAAACGCAAGCTCGAAGAAGATTCGAAATTGGCGGCGCCAATTGGTAAGCTTAAGCTTGAAATGCCAGAGCGGAGAGACGATGGCAACGAGCCGGAGAAAATCGACGGGAACGTCGATGGCGCTATGCTCAGCCCTGAGAGCTTGACTGCTGCCAACTAGTGGACGGCGAGTCGCAAGAGAGTCTGTCGGAGGTGGAAGGTCGGCGGCAGAGTTGACGTGTAATCTCTCTTGCATACAGTTCTTCTTCTTCTTCTTGTGCGAGGAGTGGACACTTCGAATCTGGATCGAAATGGAAGAGAGGAGAAAGGGTGGGTGGGGTTGCGTTGCCTTTTCCTGATTACCTCTTTTTGTCTTTTTTTGTCCTTTTGTTTGCCTCCGAGACGATGAACGGAAGAAAACGGCTTTATACCCACCAGATACGCGGGGTTTTTGGTTTTAACTTGTTCTTGTCGTTGATGCTCACTGGTTCCCTGGTGCGACAGAGGAGGGTGCGATGGATGATGGGCTACTTTCTTGTCTTCTTATTGTGAAATGTTTTTGTTGCGAACCTGAATAAGTTGCGGTCTGGCTTTTCATCGATAGGTAAAAGAAGAGATGTTGTACAGTTTACTCGCTTGCTGTGTCACACACACATTTGGATTGAGGCTGTTGCGCTGCTACTTGCTTGTATGTTTTGTGTGTGGGGGCGATGACTTGGTTATACTTATTGTTATTGTCGGGACATATCTGATGCAAATATATACCAACTCCAAGATGGATTTGATGGTTCGGGTTGGCGGATGGTCTTTGAGTCTCAGTGGTGATCACTTTTGTTCTTGGGTTTGCCTTTGATGGGATGGGTGCAGCGTTGGGATGATGCGGTTGTCGAAGGAGTTGTCAGCGAAGAGTGTAGGAGGTAGATGAAGGAAGGCCATTCCAAACACCACCGTATGAAATGGATGATAGCTCCGGATGATCTTGTCCCTCGATGGTATGTCTTGTCAGAATATTTTTAGTGCAGAACCAAGGAGTGGTGCATGTCTGACGTCGTTGGGTAAGTTCGTGAATACACTCCTTTGCTCCCACGTCTGGAGAGCTCTTGCTAACAGCGATCGTTCTCGATATGGGAGATCTCACCGTTAATGTACTTCTGATATAATCTAGACATGCCAGTCTTTAGTATGCCACTACTCTCGAGTATAGCTGCCGACAAATTCTTCATAGTCGTCGAGGGTGTCACCTACAAAGTCATACACACCTGACTTCACTTCCCCAACTTGGCGGACAGAAGCATCAACTTGTCGTACAATGCTAATTACACGTCATGAGTAGCCCAGCTCAACCAGGGATGCATTAGAACGTGTATTACATCAATGACAGGCACGAGACACGACCACATCAAGATATTTGCGAAGTTATTGTTGAAAGGATTATTGTGGCCAACCCCAGCACTCTAACCCTCGATCGAGAATTGCCCATCGTTTCACTCCAGACCAGATGGCTGGTATTTTCCTTTCCTCTTGAGCCGAGGGGTTGGTACGTATGAACAGACTCTGTTCGAATCAAAATACGAATGAGGTGAATGAGAAGCAAGGCAGAATCCTTTGGTCCTGGTTGACGTCCAAAACTGACATGTGATTAGCACGTGACCAACGTTTTCAACTGACTCGCCGATCGCCTCTTGACGCCACCCGACGTAAGAGAGACCCTTAGAATAATCTTGGACGTGATCTTTTCACTGCAGATCTTGAGCAAGCTTTTGAGTGGCTTCGAGCTTGTCGCAACGGTTCTCCCAGGACTGCAGCAAGGACTACGCGACTCTTGCAACATCTATCACAGTGGCCTCGTGTCATGCGAAATGGACAAATTGACACTTTCCCAGCCACACCATAGACCGACGTTTTCGATGACCGCCTAGACTCCCTACTTTGCGCTGCCTCCGATGTCCGGAGGCACGTGGCATGGTCGGTTCTGAAGTAGACTGAGTTCGCGCGGCCCGCTGACACATCGGAAACATTACTGGCGTCAGTTGCTGGACCTTGCCCGGCAGTGAGAGTAATTGGTCTGGGGGCTACGCGAGCTACGCCCGCAGGGACCCTCTTGGGATGTCCGATGGCGGCGCTCGAAAGTGTCTTGGTAAGTGTCAGGCATTATTTGTTCTGTGTCAAGGAAGGGTGTTTCGGGCTGGGAAAAAATGACTGGTGCTTGAAGGTTGGTTCCTCTTACTTTCTTTCTGCTGTAATCATTTTCATTGTTGCTGTTACTCTACGTGCTGCGTTCTACGTTCGATACGCAGACCGTTGGGTGATTTGCTTTGCGCCTGGCGATCAAGTCCTTGGATCAACGCTGGACGACCTGGACTCGGTACGTGGTACAACAGTCCTTGGCGTGAGAAACGACGAAATGGTTTACGACACGATGAAAGACGGACGGGACGACTACAAAGCTGGCTACACGCCTTCGACGGAGAGCGACATCCATCACGACCATGAAATCGACGCAGAAAAGTACGGCAACGCTGAGCTTGGCGAACCGCGTGGCTTCGATGGACTTGCGGACGCGCAAGGCAAAGGCGAGGTTTTTGGTGATGAGAGCGACAAGGAAGTCAAGTACCGGACTATGGAATGGTGGCATGCCGCTCTTGTCATGATCGCCGAGACCATCAGCTTGGGTATCCTGTCGCTGCCCTCATCGATGGCTGGTCTTGGTCTGGTGCCGGGAATTATCCTGATCGTTGGATTGGGAGCTATATCGACATACACCGGCTACGTCTTCTGGCAATTCAAGATGAAATACCCGCACGTGCACAACATTGCTGATGTTGGAGAGCTTCTCGCAGGACCTATCGGACGAGAATTTGGTGGCTTCTTCCAGACCGTCTACCTGATCTTCATCATGGGAAGCCATCTCCTCACTTGGACGATCGCTCTCAACACCATCACGGACCATGGCACTTGCACTATCGTCTGGAGCGTGGTCGGACTTATCTTGCAAGCTGTGCTCACCCTCCCACGCACGCTCAAGAACGTCTCCTACCTCTCCATCGCTGCTTTCATCAGCATTTTCTCCGCCGTCATGATCACCATGATTAGTCTTGGAATCACCCGTCCGGATCCTACCGTCTACGCGACCACATCCGTCAGCTTCGTTTCGGCTTTCGGATCTACCATGAACATCATCTTTGCCTTCGGCGGCCACGTCGCCTTTTTCTCATTCATCTCCGAGCTCAAGGATCCTCGCGAATTCCCAAAAGCCCTTTACACCTTGCAGATTGTCAACACAACGTTGTACATCATCGCCGCAGTCGTCATCTATCGCTTTGCCGGCCCCAATGTCGCCTCACCGGCACTGGGCTCTGGTTCGCACATCATGCGTAAGATCACCTACGGCATCTCGCTCCCAACGATCGTCATTGCCGGTGTGATCTACGCCCACGTGGCGTCGAAGTACATTTACGTACGCCTCTTCCGCGGCACCCGCCACATGCACGAGCGCACCTGGCAATCCTACGGCTCTTGGATTGCCATCCTGCTCGTTCTGTGGACTATCGCGTGGATCATTGCCGAGAGCGTTCCCGTCTTCAACAACCTCGTCGGTCTGATTGCCGCATTGTTTGCATCGACTTTCACATATGGTCTTGCTGGATACCTGTGGATTTACCTCAACTGGGGAGCTTTGGCCAAGAACTGGAAGAAGGTCTCGTTGACTGTGGTCAATGTTGTTATCTTCGTTCTCTGGATCGCTATGTGCGGGCTTGGACTTTACGCTAGCGGACTGGCGATTTCTCAGGATACCAGCAGTGCGGTTTGGAGCTGTGCGGATAATAGTGGGTGAAGGAATTGACTTTTGAAGATTTCGCCATTTATGATCTACGAACTGGCCGCAAGGGCCTAATGATACCCCTCGACAGCATTAATCAGCATGTTGTCTCGAGATTGCTGTACTGCCACATAAACGCAACTCATCCAGAGTCGAGCAGGAAGCCAGATTCGCCTCACTGTTGGTAGCGGCGAGGCAACCCAGTGGATGAGAAGCCGCCCAACTCGATCATGCGTCCGAACTGGAAAGTTTCCAGAGATTGGCCGCCAGCGGGAAGTCCGCGGCGGTGGAATCGGGTATCCTGACGTGCAGACTCGCCAAAGAATGCGACTGCACCCATGGCAGAGCTAGGCTCTGCGGCGACTGGAGTGCGCGTGGTCAGCGCGTGTCCTGATGGATCACGACCTGTGTAAGCGGCGGGGTGTATGCATAAATATAGAGCAGTTTATACTGCTATACTGCGAGAAGAATGTCAGCATTGGCAACGAGTTCGGATGAAATAGATCAAATTTACCATTTTCGTTTTGAGTTTCTCAGACTTTGATTCCGTTCGATGCCAACGATGAAAGTGAAGATTGGCGAATCTCTGTCATGAGCTGTTTGATGTTTGGAATCGCTCTTCTTTGCTCGAGAGTCTGCAAAGTCTGGTAGAGGATGAGGCCCGAGGCGTAGAGAATGATGTAGTCCATCGTAGTGGCTTTGCACAGCGGTTGAGTATTGTCGCAAGTGCACAAGCGTGAAAGTCGTCGTGTCACGGTGCTATGCTAGAAAAACTGCGCAGATACCGCAGAAATCAAGGCAGTATATGACACAAAGAGAATATCGTGCGCCTAGAAATACTGCTGGATGGTGTGCTCTTGATCGGCGTGTTGCGCAGGATTCGTGACTATGGCGCAATATGTGCCTAGCAGCCGAGTATTTGTGCTGGCCCGGAATCCCGCGGGATGCGAGCTTACATGCCCATCCTTGGTAAGCAAAAGACCAGACGATGGGCATTGTATACGCATCGTAAAGCCGTCCAATCGTGTGTGCGGCTGAAGAAGCTGCTCGTGATGACTGCAGATCAGGCATCAACAATGGCACCCTTGTATGGGGTCCGCGGGAAGGATTCTAGAACTTTGCTATTCCAAGCATGCAGGGCTGAACAAAAGGGCCTGGCCCCCGCGCTAATGGCGCTGGATACCGGCAGCCATTGCGTTCATTTCCACCCAAGCGCTCGCGTTTGTCGCGCAGTCGTGCAAGCCATCGTTGCAAGCGCCTTGCGCCTGCTTGCGTAAGACCGCCTTAAGGTTCTGATAGCCTCGTACTCGTAAGTTTATGCTTTTCTCGTTCCTACTGTCAACTTCACCTCGTGTGTTTACCTTGAACCCCTATTTCCTTCCACCTGCTCTTCCAACAGCAGCGAGCCAGTGCAATATAGTGCTGATGTCTGGCTGTTGACACCGCCTGTCGAGCGCCCTTCCGACACATACGCCACCATTCACCATGGCACGATAGTGAGAGTGAAGTGCGGTGAACCTGAATAGTTTTGCTCACCGGTCGCCTATGACACGGTCGCTGCACGCATCATACTCCAATCATCACGGCTTCCCGGGAGCATCTCTCACGCCGCAATGTCACAGTATCAGCAGGTGCAAGCAGGCTCCTTCTCACATTCCTGGACTGCTGGACGGTCGAGGCCTCTCAATTCTCCTGAAGTGACTGCACCTTCATCTGCACGCCCACATGTCCAACAAACAAAAGAACCTGCCACGACATGGCAGCTGATGGCGGATCATGCTGGTCACGCTGAGAATAATGGCGCTGCGCATGGCACAAGCAATCTTTCCTTCTACCAGCGACACTTTACCAGACCCATTGCTATAAATCCTGACAAGCCGCATCGCAATGCGAGTGATCGATCCTTCTCACTCCGATCCCGTGGCTTCTTGATAGTTGCGCTTATCATGGTTATCATACTGCTTGGTATAATTGGCGCAGCGATTGGTGTCAGTCTAGCACACCCAGGACGGCATCGATACCAGGCTGACGCGAAGCACCCTGCGCCCATACAACTTGCACTGGCAGAAAACTTCCCTGACCCAGCACTTTACTTGCACGACAAGACATGGTACGCATTTGCGACCAACAATGCAGCTGGCATCCTCCAGCGTCCTCCCAATGCTCCTAGCGATGGATATGGAATATCCAATATCCAAGTAGCCACATCTACCAATTTTGTCAACTGGACTTTACTCGACTCAGCAAAAGATCCGCTACCTGACATCGCTGCGTGGGCTCTGCACGGCCATGACAATCGGACCAACCCACCCGTACCTCGGGCAAACGTGTGGGCTCCTAGTATCACCAAGCAGCCAACAGATGATGGAAAGTACGTCGTGTACTACGCAGCAGCACGCAACAGAGTACCTCATCCAGGTGAAAAGTCCGAATTTCCACAGCTCGCCAAAGAACCCGCCCCCTTGCCACATCATCCCGTTCCTCACTGCATCGGCGCAGCTACCGCATCCACACCACTCGGACCGTTCGATCCCGTTCCCACTCCCATCGCTTGCCCTGTCGATGAAGGTGGGGCCATCGACGCAGCAGCCTTCACCGACCACGACGCAACACCCTACGTCCTCTACAAAGTCGACGGAAACAACATCGGCAACGGTGGCTCCTGTGGTAACATGGTTAAACCGCGCGCAGCAACCCCCATCATGCTCCAGAAGCTCAAGTCGGATATGCTTACCCCTGATGGCGCGCCGGATAAAATCCTCGACCGCACTGATGCAGACGGTCCCCTCGTCGAAGCCCCCGAGCTCGTACGCTCGAGTGAAGGAATATACTTCCTCTTCTTCTCTTCCGGTTGCACGCGCGAGCCAACTTACGATCTCAAATATGCGACGGCTACTGACATCAAGGGACCGTACACTCGAGCGGGCGAGCCACTGCTGCAGACTGGAGACTGGGATTTGCATGCGCCGGGGTCGGCTGGCCTGTTTCCTGACGGAAAGGATCGGTTTAATTTGGTTTTCCACGCACGTGTGGCGTCGAAGCAGGGTAAAGTCAGAGCGATGTTCACGAGCAAATTGGAACTGAAGGGAAGGAAAGCTATCTTTGTGGAGCCGGAACACAAGTGATCGAAGTGCTGGCTGCTGGCCTGTTTTTATGGTGTGGCGTTTACTAGCGTGGCGTTCTGGTGTTTTTGTGCTCACAGTTAAAGCTATTCATATTCGCAAGAGGTCTTCTAGCTCTGAAAGCGTGCAATTACCATTCGTCCCTTCGCTCCAAGTGGAAAGTGAATATTGACAAGCATGAGTGTGCCCACTACGTCCCGGAGGCGCTATCATGAGTGGCCATCTCTATGTCAAGTTTCGCCACGCTCATACGGATTGTCAGATGTGCAGATTGCCATGCATAGGAGGTACGACTTTACAGCACACGCATTAGACTGTTGCTACGAGGACACGATGGCTTGGCTGTGGTGCATGGCAACATCTCGCTTGAAAGAAAGCCGTCCTTTGTCACGTCGAGCATTCCGTGGGTCGGCGGGAGGCATAGCTGGGCTCACAAGCCTTCCCATTTGAGCCAGATGCGTCTGCTGCAGCGTTGAGAGACCCGCTATCGCGTGAGCAAGAGCAGTCTTCCGATAGCTCAGGAGTGCGATTTTCACCACGGTCTTCTTGCTTTCGAAGACGAAGCGCTGGATGGTTTGGAGTAGGAGCTGGAGGCTTTCCTTCTCGCGGCCGAATGCTCCCATGAATTCGACGTCGATGACGATGTAAATAACCGGAAATGATGACAAGATGATATTTAGAATTGCCATCCATTCTTGCTCCGTCGAAGCGCTGGCGATTCGAGAAGCGTTGAAGTTTGCAGAGACTTTGTTCCCTGTGGCGACTGGATCGAATCGCAAAGCCTGCATGGCGAGGTATTTGATCAGGTCTGTCGTCGAGCACTCTGTCGGTGTTGCTGCTCGTGCGCTTTTGAGAGCCCATATGATTGGCACATTTGTCTCTCGGTATACAAGATCTGTCATCAGCGTGGCGGCAGAGTCGATCTCGTCGCGGAGGGGTGTTGTACCACGGACGACTAACAGCGATGAGCATGTTGACTGGTTCCAATTGGCCAATTCTTGGGTTTTCCAGAAAATAATCGGCTTCGGCTTGCTGGTTTGAAGTCTACGACGGTAGATTGCTAGACGTTTCTCGAGGCTCTCATGGGGTGTGAGTAGGTGTTCAGCTCGGGTTCCGTTGATCATCATGGTGATTTGCATATCGAGTGTTGCCGTCTGTGTCTGCTGCAATGCTGCAGAGTTCACATTTTGGTGATCTTGCGACAAGTTAGGTTCTTTCCAGAGCCGACATAGGGCATTTTGAGCTTACCGAGAATGAGCTGCTGAACGGTTTCGACTCGCTTTCCAGTCTGGCTTTGCTCGCCATGGATACTGGTAAGGACTGGCAGTATCCTCTCGAAATCCGTGCGAAAGCGTTTTTGCTCTTCAAGGCCGCCTTTGACCAGTTGAAGCATTGTCCGCATTTCATCATGAGCCATCGCCACCGCCAAATTATCGATCGATCTGGCCCTGGCATCCATCTGGGCCAGGATGTCTGCAAACTCCAGGCTATATGGTCTCGTGAAAGATCTCACCAGATGTTTGAGAGGCCCGGCAGAGTACCAACGCAGTGTCCGATGGTAGAATTTGATCAGGAGAGCATACAGCTCCTCCACAATGCGTCTCATCATTGGGGTAGGATACAGATTCAGATGCATGTCGACTCGGGGAAGCGTCTCGGCGATGGAAGTCAAGGACTCCGCGAGTTTTGTCAATGTCTCCTCGTGGTTGAGGACGAGCTATGAGCGTGTAAACATCCTGTGCGAGGTTTGCAGAAATGACCTCGGTCGCTGCATGATATCACCTACCACGAATAGCAGCTTCATCGTTCCCCACGCCAGTGAGGTATACTCTGGATGATGCTGAGCGAGCATGTCTCCAATCTTGGAGTAGTACACGAAGGTGGCCGAGAATCCGGCGAGAGCCTTACGCACTGGAGAGTGAGTGCGTCCTTCATATTGCGTTTTCGCAGCTGAGACAGCTGCTTCGATGTCCTTCAGGCTGTGGTTCTGACTGATCCAACATCTCTTCCGCTCATTGGCAGTGTGTTCTTTGGCGAAGAGCTGGGCGGCATTTGCGTATACTTCTCGAGCCAACTGTAGTGGATCTGGATCTGCAGCCATGGATCTGCCTGGTAGATAATATTATGGAGGCGAGCAACAGATATGGATTGTCGAAATCAAGCGAGACATAGTCGTCTATAGCACGTTGTAGTGGGCAGTGCATGTAAGTGCACGACGACGAGGCTGTACAGCGATCTTGTCGCCCCGCGGGAATCTCAGCCTCGGACTGCGCGAACACCAGCCAGCCAGCCAGTCTGTCTGTCTGTCCGTGTCGCATCACACGCACGCTGCAGCAATCTCGACGGACGGACTGCGCGTCGATGCACTGCCGGATTGCCCTTCACGCGCTCTCCGATGGCGTATGATGGGCGGAATCAGTCTCGGTGTTTCCATCCAGCAGGCGGCGTTGGCGATGCTACCAGATCGGCTATTGTGACCCAACTGCTCGCGATTCGCCAGCGTCTCTCACACTCCTTCTATGGAGCGGGACATGCATGCACTTAGCCACGGGGCCGCGATCGTGCCGTGCATGCAACACAAGTTGGCATACCCGAGCCTCTATAAGGATCTCGTCTGCTCACCTGTTCAGCATTCATATATCAGTGCCACTTGGTCCAAACAATTTGCGTGAAGGCAGACTACTCACGATGATGCCACTACGACAACGGTCACCAGATTGGGTGGAGCAGATTTCTAGTGACTTTGCCCCTCCCATCATCGAAACAGTCAGCAGAACTGTTTCGCAGGATAAAACCGCAGGTCTTGAAGCAGAGAATGCAAGGCTCCTTGCGGCTGCCTTCAGCCGGGACAATTTGCACATCGACTTTCAGAATGTACCAGACACATCGTCCCTAGATATTTTCAACATTCAGGTAATTGATTTTCTAATGACTGTAAGCAGCAGACTGGACAGATCGACAATGGCACCGCTGGAGAGTTTCACCTTTCGCCGGCGCAACAACGGGAGCTTATGGTCCAACAACAACAGCAGCAGCAGCAGCAGCAGCAGCAGATTCAGCAAGCCAACAGCAACTCGGCTGTAATGGCTCGGCTGCAACAGCAACAGGCGCAACAGATGGGCATTCCACCTCAGCAGATAGCGCAAATGAATCCGCAGCAGCTTCAACAATTGATACAGGTTCAACAGAATCAGCAAGCATTCCAGAACAACCAGCAGCAGACGAACCCTGTGCAACTTCCGGCTCATCTTGCCCAGCAGCAAGTGCAATTGCGACAGCGACAGCAACAGCAACAGCAACAGCAACAGCAACAGCAACAGCAACAGCAACAGCAACAGCAACAGCAACAGCAACAGCAACAGCAACAGCAACAGCAACAGCAACAGCAACAGCAACAGCAACAGCAACAGCAACAGCAACAGCAACAGCAGCAGCAGAGGCAGCAGCAACAGCGGGCCAAACAAATGGGAATGTCAATGTCTCACATAAAAGAAGAAAAACCTCAGCAGCTACGATCATTGTTACCTTCTCGACGAAAGCAGCAGACTTTTCTGGATAGTCAAGACCAGGCGAATACCACACAGCCGCCAGACCGTCTTTCACAGGTGCAAATGCAATTGCGTCAGGCGCAGCAACACCAGCAGACGCGACAACAACAGGCTGAACAGGAACATCGAGTGCTATCAGGCACTGGAATCTGCAATGAGACACCTGAAAACCCTCTATCGACACTCACTGCTGAGTTGGCATATCCAATCTCTCGCCAAGCCCAGGAGTATGCAGCCGAACCAACGACCCTGGAGTATGCAAAAAAGTCGCAATTCGAAGCGAGTGCCATATCACATGGAAGTGCGTCAATGACAGGTGCAAGTACTCAGATCGCTACTACGGAGGACCAACCAGAGTCATCATCCGACAGATCGTCAGTGAGATACAGGTCAAGATTACCCATCCGGTGCGCAGCACAAAAACCCTCTATGGGATCGACACGATCTTCTCCGCATGTTTCGAAGATCAATAACATGTCTCAGTCGTCTCGTAGTCCGCACCTGGACTCAAGCACTGCCGCTGAATGTGACGAAGCCTCGTCCCTGAAAGCACAGGATAGTGCTCACTTCTTCTCAGAGAACTCGGTATCAGACATGGACGCGTCATTAAATACACACGACATCCAGCACACCAGCCTAAGCAGCGATCTGGTGTCTCTCGATACTCTAACTGATCATGGTGTCCGATTTCGTCAAGATCCAGTAGGCACGACTCAATTCAAGTGGCACATGGCGTCTGCTAACTTCACTAGATTCGTTCTGGTAACATAATCATCATTGACCAGCTTACGCCTGAGAAACTTGGTTTTCTACTACATCTGAGTTCTCAACAATCACACAATATAGAGACTGAGGACGAACGTGTCGATGAGGCCTGCACTACCCCCGGCTATAAGTCCGCAGGCTCTCTGAATGCTTCACCTCAAACCGAAGTCACGCGCAAAGCTACACAAACAGGGCGGTCTGATATGCAACAAGAAATGTCTGAATTGATCGCGTATAACGAAGTCGAGGACCCCTTTGCGGCTGAAGATGCTACTCAGAGCGGCCACGAGTACATCTGTTACGATGACGCGCGCTTGACTCCATCTAGCCTGCCTCCATTCGAGATGCTCCCTCGATCAGACGAAGATGTACCCGGCCAGCCCTCGGAGGCAATCCGATCTGATCAAGTTACGCACACGCACTGCAATGTATCGCATTACGCAGGTATCTCAACCATGGTGTGTCATCAAGACGTATAGCTTTCGCTGACATTGTGTTAGCCTCCAAAATTTCTGTACCGCCCAATCCCGTTTTCAGCACTGGAAGTTCTGCTCTGATCGCCACTGCCGAAGTGCAAAGTAGCGCACTCATTGAACACTTACTAAAAGAAAATGCGAAGCTCAAAGATGAGCTGCAGACTGCTGGTGAAACATCCCAAGAGCGAGACACAGACGCAAACTGGTTGGTAGCCCATCGCGTGTTCTGTCATTTTGCCAAGGGATCCGGATCATACGCCACTTATCTTGACGCCCCTGTCTGGGTTCTAGATCGCGAGAGTAATCATCAGCATCTGGATGCGCGGCGTCGAATACCCAATGAAGATCGCTGGGAAGAACGACAGGAGGATGTCCCGTTCATCGCATATCTGGAGTATCATTGTGCGGACCACCCTGACAACCGGCAAAGATCTGGTTATCGAGGACGGGAAGATCAGAGTCAGCTCAAGACGCATGGCTCGGAAGCAGTCGGACACCGCAGGGAAGAACTCTTTATCAGATCAATGGAGCTACGCCACGGTCTTGAAGAACGCATGTCTTCGGAAGAGGGACTTAGCACATATCTTGATGACTACTTCTTGGATACCGGCCGCATCCAGGGTCCATATCTGATGTACTACCATTTCAAGCAGACATTGTGTCAGCTCCCTGAAGGCATATCCGCCACTTGTGAACCAGATTACCACGCTCTTATGGATTACTTCGATGCCCGTACGACACGACAGTCTAGACTGGCCGACGAGATGATTGCGATGGGAAGGATCAGTCGCGAGTACATCCCTTACCTCTTTGTCCCTGGTCAAATCCTCCTGCAGAAAGGCACGCATGGTATATATGCACTTAAGCAGAAGTCACAGGCCAATCCAAGCGAAGAACTAGACGCCCATGGTAACTTGGGGCGTAGCTCGAAATGGCTGCTTGAAACGGAGCTCATACGTTTTAATGGGGAATTCTACTACCGGAATGATCGGGTAGAACTCACCTTTCCCACTAATGAAACGGCTGTCGATATCAGAAGTCTAGAGATCTACCCGCTGAGAGCCGACGACCAGACCGTCAGAGAAAAGCTAATCAAGCGTGGCCGGCTATTCCTTGAATGTCGCGGAAGCAAATACATGGCTATGGCATCTGACACAGACAAGACCAAGCAAGACCTTCGGTACATGGTTGATGCCAAGACGTATAGGCTTGTGCACCGGGCGAAGACGTTGCAACTATATCAGGGCAGAGAAAATCCGCTACAGTATCAAGGGAGACAAGACGACGAAGAATTCCTCGTGTGTCTGCCTGAGTCGATCGAGGCATTCAACATGCACGAGAAACAGTGGCATACAGTTGCTGTCGATCGTTTGAAGCATGTGACCTGGAATACAGATGCCTTCAATTCTCTTGCTGTGGATCAGAAGACAAAGACTCTTCTCGAAGCTCTGGTCACTAACAAAATCGAAGCCGACAGCGGCACAGACGTTGTTGCTGGCAAAGGGACTGGCCTCATTGTACTTCTCCACGGAGGTCCCGGCACAGGTAAGACTCTAACCGCAGAGAGCGTAGCTGAGTTTGCCAAAAAGCCTCTCTACAGGATCACGTGTGGCGATGTGGGCACGAACCCGAAGGAGGTGGAGACATACCTAGAATCAGCCTTCCAGCTCGGCCGGACATGGGATTGTGTTGTTCTGCTAGACGAAGCAGACGTGTTCCTCGAACAGCGAACTTCTCAGAACCTGGAACGCAATGCCCTCGTCTCTGTTTTCCTGCGAGTCCTCGAATACTACGACGGCATCCTGCTTCTGACCAGCAACCGTGTTGGTACCTTCGACGAGGCCTTCAAATCTCGCATCCAGCTGGCTCTGCACTACGACAGTCTTGATCAAGATCAGCGCGAGCAAATCTGGGCCAATTTCATGAATCGTCTCGAGCATCTCGAAGTTGAGGCGGACTTTGTCGGGATCAGAAAGAAGATCAAGGCGCTGGCCAGTCGCGATATGAATGGAAGACAGATCAGGAATGCAATCACGACTGCTAGACAATTGGCGAAACACGAGAAAGCACCAGTCAAGTACGAGCACCTGGTTGACGTCATCGAAGTCAGCAGCAGATTTGAGAACTACTTGTTGGAGGTCAAGGACCATGTGACGGATGCTGAGGAGAAGCGAGAGGAAGGTATTCGGTAAATTGTCATTGACAGAATTGGACATCATGATCGTGAAGTGCTGATAACACGGGCGCTAAATCCCGTGCCTGTAAAGATCGATGTTAATTCCTTTTTCAACAATTGTGCAAGTCTCGCGCATACTTGTGCACCTGTATTGATATATGTAAGAGAAGCAGGCATGTTCGCCACGATATACTGCACATATCCGCATTCGCACATACTTCTGCCTTACAATGTGAAGTCAACAAAGCAGGCTTGCCTTGAACCCCTCCTCCCGCTCCATCGAAGGATCCGAGGATGCGATCGCTAGGCGTCGTGCCCCGCACAGCCTGCCGTATTTGTGTGTTATGTTGTTGCACGAAACCAATCTGACTGCCCATACAGGCAACCGAAGCAGTATGAAATGATTCCAAGATTGCATCACGTCTTGATACTCTGCAGTCAATGCTTGGCTCTGGCAAGATGCCATACCCAGCCTCAAAAGCCGCTGCAAGAACAAAAGCAAGAGATTCATTTCGAGCCCGCAACCATTCCCTTACCAATTGACCATTACAATTCTCAGGACAATCGAACATACAACAATCGATTCTGGTACAATGATACCTTCTACCGTTCAGGCGGTCCGGTGTTCTTCTACGATGCGGGCGAGAGAGGTGTCTCAAACGGCGATCTTGCCACACTGTCTTCACCATCTCATCCCGTGATGAGTCTTTCGAGAGCTTTCTATGGGCTAGCAATAGTATGGGAGCACAGATTCTATGGCGATAGCTTACCATTTGCATTGGAACTCGGAAGCACCGACGCAGAAAAACAAGCTGCCTACCAATACCTCAACACAGAGCAAGCCCTCGAAGACGCCGTCTTCTTTGCGACACACTTCGAACTATCAGGACTGGCAGTATCGGCAGTGGACCTCAATCCTCAGCACACACCATGGATCTGGTTTGGGGGTTCTTACCCTGGACAACGAGCTGCAATGATCCGCCGTCGCAACCCCGATGTCTTTTTCGCAAGCTATAGCAGTAGCGCAGCTCTGGAAGTGAGGACTAGTTTGCCAGAGTACTATCTGCACGTCTCACATGACTTGCCAAAAGCATGCGGCGATATTGTTCGTGACGCAGTTCGCTCTCTCGATGACATTTTGCAAGACGGATCCTGGCTTGCTAGAGCAAAATTACGATATGAAATCGCAAGTCGCTGGCCAGCTGATAAAGCGAGCCAGCTGGAAAGAGCGCAATACACTCTTGCGGCTCCTGATATCATCGTGGCAGCTCACTTCACGGCTCTCGTCGCGGCAGATTGGCAATGGCGAGGGATGCAAGGACGTATGGAAACAACTTGTGCATCGATCAGCTCTGCCGGTTTCCAATCTGATTCTACATCCCAAACAGCAGCAATGGAGACGATTCTAGACGCCATCGAAGCTAGTAATCGCCACTTCGCCGAGAGACCGAATGGCGCCTCTGGATTATCACTACTCGACAACCAGGCTTGGCAATATCAAGTCTGTACGGAATATTTCGAGTTCCGAACCGCTGCTCCTGACGATCCATATAACATCATTTCTACCATGTTCACTACAGATGCCGTCTGGGACGATACGTGCAAACGACAGTATCCCTGGCTGAACCAACCGACTGACCAAGACGTTCGCACTCCATCGCTGTATGCCGGCTGGGATAAAAATGTTAGTAATGTGATGTTTACTACTGGATTACGAGACCCTTGGCATGAAGTTAGTGTTGTGCCGAGGAATGGTCTCATACCCGATGCGCCAAAGGGCAGGGTCATGACGGATACAATTCCGGCTTGCAATGAGGAGATGTCGGAGAATGAGATATTTGGGCTTGTGTTGAGTGAAGGGAGACACTGCAGTGATCTGATTCCGGGCAGTGAGGATGCAGTGATGGCGACGGAGTTGTTCAAGAAGGCTTTGGAAGCGTGGCTTCCTTGCTTTGAGCGAAAAGTCAATGTATGAGCAGAGTGAGATGCTGATTATTCCGTACAGCCGTTGCGCACAAGTCTGTGCTTATCTCTACTTATCTCGTTGCTTATACGGACACTGTAAGTTCAGAGCTCGTTGCTGATGACTAGTGATATACTGCATCACCCGTGTCCCGTCTCCCTATGAGCGATGTGTCCTTGGCCTTACTCACGGGATCGAGGATGAGCATGTTGTCCTTCGAGACGATATGCGCGGATCTGTATAGGTCAATCGGATCTGTTCTCACCCGACTTCAATTAAATCGCTTGTGGATGTAAGAGAGCTGTCGTCTCATCGCTACGTCTGTCTGAGACCGCCAAAAGCAAACATGTTCTCTACAACCCGCTGTTATCAGCCGTTCGAAACGCAACTGTAACATCTTTGATCTACATTGCAGCCTGCTCCTCACCACTGGTTATCTTGTTGCAAAGTCCCGTCGCCGAAGACTCGCCGATACGGCAAAAGTTCAAAAGAATAGTCATTCGACATCTGCTACAAACCCCCGGAATCGAACCGGGAACCTTCTGTGTGTTAGACAGAAATCATAACCGCTAGACCAGGCTTGCTTATTTATGTTTTTGGATGATTCCGTGTGCATATGTTGCTGGAGTGAAATGTGGAAACCACCAGGCAGTCTGCCTCTATATCGGGCTCACTTTGGATTATGTTAGGCTCCAAGACGTGCTAGACCATGCGTGGTATGACAGGATGACTAATCGCCTTCAGAAGCACGTGTAGAAGATGCCATAATTCCAAGTGAGTGTGAGAATTTTCCTCGCGGTGTTCAAGCCATGGTTGGGTGGATTTTGCGCAATTATGGGGGCGTGAGAGACAGACAAGGGAACCGACTAAGATGTGAACGTGTTGATGGGAGCAATTTGGAAGTGATATAGACAACTTGCACAGTTGAGTGGTATAGGGATTCTCAAGACGCAGCAGGAAACGTGTGAAGTTGTCGTTGGAAAGCCGCAGCAAATCTGCCCCGCCAAACATCGGACGTCAGTCGCATGCGCCCTCACGTGGGAATTTCAGGCTTGCGGTCCAATCCGATGCCACTTTGATCAAACAGAAATAAATAAAAACATAACACAAGCAAAATGACAGAACAACTGAAGCTTGGGTGCGAGCATACATGTACTTTGTGCCTTATAGGGCCCTTCACTAACAATCTCTCCAACAGCAAAGACGCCGCCACAAATGCACGAGGCATCCCTTACGCACCCTTCGTCGAGCGAGTCGAGGACTATGTGACTACTCGCGCCGATGTCGAGAAGACGCTGCAGAGCTTTTCGGAGATGATCTCGTGAGTTTGATCATTGTGGCCAATGAATTCTTGAATCTACGGAGCACGGCAATGGCTAACCCGACCACCTGTGGCGTAGAAAGTACCAGTTCATGGAGTCCAGCACACAAAAACGCGCCCTCGGCTTGAAAGACAAGATTCCCGATATCCAGAAGACGCTTGAGACTGTACAGTTTTTGAAGTCAAGAGATGTGAATTGACACTCCACCCGATCAATCTCGCCCAACATGACTAACCGAATCTTTCCCACAGGACGACGCCGAACCCCTCGAAACATCCTTTGAGCTCAACGACACCCTCTTCGCCAAAGCCAACATCGAGAAAGTCAACGAAGTGTACCTCTGGCTAGGTGTAAGTCTACGTCTCAATCGCAGCGTCAACAAAGCTCTTGTCCGCTTCGCCACCACTTCGCCGCAAACAACGAATGCAACTACTCCAGTGGCCAGACTAACACATCGATTCCCCTTAGGCTAACGTCATGCTCTCCTACCCCATCCCCGAAGCCGAAGAACTCCTCACAAACAAGCTCAGCGCCGCACAGCAGAGTCTGAGCAACTGCGAGGAAGACCTTGACTTCCTGCGCGAGCAAGTGACGGTACGTTGCAACAACACCCCCTCTCAGCGCTTTTATACTCCCCCCGCCTGATACCTCTAGCCGCCATGCTGACATCTCACACCTGCACAGACAATGGAAGTCGCCACCGCCCGCGTGTACAACTGGGACATCACGCAGAAGCGCAAGGAGGAGAAGGACGCCGCTGGTAGCAACTAAGCAAGCGAAAAAGAGTTAAAATATCTAAGGGCTCTTGATTTTCTTCCGCTGCTCAAGACTTTTGTGCTTTGTGCGATATGCCATGCAGGTCATCATTGTGTATGACCAGCTGCATAGAATATCAAAGACCGAATCGGCATGTTCACAGTGTTGGCTGGGAAGGCCATGCGAATTGAAACGTGCGCTGCGGTTGAGATCACTGTGGTGTGAGGAATAGCAGCGAGATCAACAGCCCATACATATAGTAGTAGTTTGCCACTCGGGGTCTGGAAGATGATAGATGGACTCTGATGATCTTCTTCATTGGAACGATGTTTGTTGCCGCATTATTTTCCAGCCTTAAGACCGTATCTATGACGAATGTCCTCAACAGAAGCAAGCACCAGGGAAAGAATAAAGGCAGAATTGAGTGCGGCTGACTCTCTTGAAACAAACGCGTGGTATATATGTACATTCGTCTCAGACAGTCGGTCACTCGGTCGGACTCTGCCACTTGACACGAGAAGGCAAACGAAACGAGAAAGAGCACCAAGGCAAGAAGGAAAGAAAAAAAAAACGGAAGAAGAAGAGTAAGAGCAAAAGTGGTATCCAAAAACGTGGTTTCTTGTTCGCAAGCTTGAAGAGTTTGATGGATAACACCAAAAGAAAATAGGAGGAAAAGAAAGATAAGAAGCAAGGATAATACTCCCGACCGATGCCATCCTGCTTTTCCTTTCCTTTCCTTTCCCAAAAAAAGAAAAGATAAAAAATTAGGCTCGTGTAATGCTCTCCTTCCTTCCTCCTCCTAATTTAAAATCGCACCTCCACTCGCTTCCAAAAGAAAGAGATCCTGCGTGGTAGTGTCTCGCTCGGCGCCTAGTCGAGAGCAATCACTTCCTGCTGTTGCTGCTGCTGATGCTGCTGCGGAACAATAGGCTTGTCAGACTGCTGCTGCACAACCACAGCCTCTCCCTCGAACCGCCTCACAATCTCGTCGATTTTCAGCAACACTGCACCAACGCCCTGCGCGTCTGCTGCCAAGCTGTTCTTGAGACCGAGCCAGTGTTCGTCGTTGCTGCTCCAGAGTTCGCGGAGCGATTTGAGCATTTCCTCGGGCAAGCTGTCGGCGTTTGCTTTGGTGGGTTCTTGCTCGACGTGCCAGCGGACAAGTTGTTTGGTGCCTTGGAGTTTGGTGCGGGTGCGGATTTGGAAGGTTATTTGGGGGAGCGGGGAGGTGTATTTGAGGCTGTACCAGGATATGTTGCGGACGTGGAGGGTGAGGGATGTTCGTTTGGAGTGGCTGGATTGCAATTGCTCGACTGTCCGAAGGACGGGCAGGCTGAGGAGGAGAGCGTGCATGGTCTCGCTGAAAGCGTGGTCGCTGGCGCGGTTGAAGCTTTGCTCGAGCAGTCGCCTGATTATTAGATGTGGGCTGCTGTCTGGGGGTTCCAGCCGGAGTTTTACGGGCTGTTGGCTGTCGCTAGAGAATGCTAGGTGTGCGCGCAAGTCCTGCTTGGTGCCATAGGTGAATGTCAGCTGAGAAAGCGTCACGGACTCACAAGTCGCATGGCACTTTTCCAGGACCGCAAGACATTCGTCGAGGCGTTTTATAGCGGATAGCTTCGCTTGCATTTGGTTGACGAACGAAGAGCCGAAAGGCGTTCGGAAACGAATGGCCAGACCACCGGTCTCGTTCATTGCTATGTCGCGGTCGCGAGGATTTGCTGTGATATGTCTTCGAAGTTTCTTGAATGTGGTGCCAAGTAAGACTAAACGCATGTCGTGTGTTGTGAATAAGATGTCGGAGCTGTCCTTGGACCCCTGTCTATCAGCGCCGTGGTGGGTCAGCCGCACGAGCTCTTGTGCCCAGGGCTTCCACTTGCGCTCCGTCGACTTGTTCATTAGCTTCGAGAAATTGACGTACATCGTCGGTGCCGTCTGCTGTCGAGAGCTGTCCCCAGAATCGATTAGCGGAGGCTTTTCGAAGTGGTGAGGAATTTGTCTCTGTGCAAGATCTAGCGACAGTGCTGTGTACGATACCTCTGCCAAGGCAACTTTCTCGATGCGAAGCAGCAGGCTGCGTGAGGGGATTGAATCGGTTGTTGTCGGCCTCGACAGCCGTCTCGTAGTGATGATGGCTCTCAATTCTGTACCGCTGACGTCTTTGAGCTGCACAATCCACCATCGACTGCCTCCCATGCCGACTGTCACGGCAATCGCCCATGCCGCTCCCCATTTCTCGCTGGGTACAAAAAGCTTTCTTTGCCAGACATCTTCTCCGAAGAGCTGTCTGACATTGTCTTGGCGTGCAATGTCTTTGACGGGCAACCATCCAAGCGTGATGGCTTGTTTGTCGACCAATTCTAAAGCAGATGCACAGAGCATGTTTGCCAGTCTTCTTGGAACGTCAGCCGTCGGGTCGGCGTTAAGACGTTGCTGTGTGTGCCGCGTAGCGGATGTGCTCGGGAATATCGAAAATTGACCTGTGACAGGCTCGATGCAACATCGGACAGGAGTGTTTAGGGAGGGGTGTTTCAGGATCAATTGACAGTCGTACGGCTCGTGATCTGAAGTGGTCAGGTCTGCCTCCAGGCCAGAATTTCGGCCTACGAGAGCCTCTAGATCCTCTTTGATGTGGCGCAAGAGAGAAGAAGTGTGTCTCGCGATCGCCTGCAAAAGCACGTTTTCCAGACTGATCGAATGCCAATCGATGTCAAGCTTTGTATGTTGCACTTCAACACCACGTTGGAACCATCGTGTGGAGATTATTGGCGTAGGCTTTTGCCTAGTGTTGTCACGTTCTGACCTACCACTGCCGATGCCAAACTCAATCCATGATTTTCGTCCTGGTCGTTTGGTCCAGTAGCTCAAGACGAGTGATCTTCGTATCCTCTCGATTCGGATACTCTCAAACCATTTGCCACGGACAACTTCAACAAGCTGGCTATGCAACACATTGATTTTGTGCGTCAAGATGAAGTTGTGCAAAACGTCATAACAGCCACTGAGGCCGTTGGCAGCAATTGCTTTATTGACTTCGACCTCGCAGAAGTTTTGAATTGGAGCGCTCAACTGAGTCGGCGCGGGAGTGAAGAGGAATCGCAGTTCAATGAAGAAGAAGGGACTCGCAGGATCTTCGTCTGCTACAGCAAGATCTACTGCAAACTCCCCAGGTACTGTGAAGGTGGCCCGGCCATCGGCAATCGTGTATTCATTGAAATGCTCTGGAAGCTCCTCATGCAAGATCAATCGAGTGGCAAGCGTAACGTTCATGTCGCGCAAAGTCCGCAGCAGAGCCTTTGCACTCATTTTCGTAGGCGCAATGTAACCAAAGTCCGGCAGACCGTGAGATTTTCCAGTCGAGAGAAGTTCGAGAGCTCCTTCGATGTTCGGATTCGGCATCTTCGCGTGATTCATGGCGAGTTTCATCTCCCCTACAGCCGCAGTCGCTCCAGCATGGCAGGCGTTCAATTTCCCCAGGTGAGCGTTCACGTCGATAATTCCAGCAAAAGCGTCCGCATCCTTGGCCCAGTCGCTAATCACAAGCGCTTTCATAAAGCGATCCCGTTGCGTCTGCGCAAACTGCATCAATTCGCGTTTCTTAGCCAAGCTCACAGCATCAGTGTCGTACTCGGGCGTCACACCATTGGCTGGGCCCGCTTGTTGCGCCACTGATTTTGCTGACATGTTCTTGAGCACCTCGTCCAATTCAACCCAGCATTTCTCGGCAGTGCGTATCATGAGTTTTCCCAGCGACTTGTTTTCAGGACCGTCTCGCCATGACTGATCCAACGGTGGCGGAGGTCCCATATCCGCGTCAGAAGTATTGTTCCCCTTGCGCCCATCGTTCTGCTGGACACCATTTGGTAAGATTCCGTTCGACCCATTCACAGTTGATCCATTTGCGTGCGGCGGATTCACTGGCCCGACCGCAAAAGACTCTGCTGCTTCTGACGCATGGCTGCGATCTTTCTTAAAGCCTTGCGACCCAGCGGTGTTGCTTTGATCATCCATATTCAGCCTGCCGGGCATTGCCTCACCATGCCCGGCGCGCTCCACTGCCTCCTGCGTCCCGTCTGCCGCCGTGCCCGTGGTGACGGTGTTCCGTGTCGGCGCAGTAGTCGACTGTATGTTGACTTATTGTCCTGCAAGCATGTCCTTGGCAATTGCTGACTTCCTGCGGCAGGGGAAACCTGTCAGAGGCGGGATCCAGTGGGTCGCAGTACGAAGCGGTATGAAGATGCGCCAGTGAGCCTATTGGTTGCGCAGTTCAATTGGGAGCAGCGCCGGAATTGTGATGGAGGGTGCGGCGCAGGATCGCGCGTCGCGCTGCGTATCGAGTACAAGTTGTCGCAAGCGTACTTGTGCCGTCGCAAGTCGTGCGAAGGTGTGTATGTGCGGGCGGAGGTGTGTGGGCGTGGCTGAGAGTCGGCGGTGGTAGGGCTGTGTGTGTTGGTGGTGATTGCGCAGATCGGTTGGCGTGCAACAAGCAAGCCAGCCAGCCATGGGCTGGAGTGGAGTTCGTGCAAAGAGGGTTGATCGGTCGCCGGCGCCCGTCCGGCTGCGGATCGCGTCACCTTGCACCAGCGCACCCACCCACGGCACCTCTCTCTCTCTGTCTCTCTCCGCAAAGCCAAAGTGGCTGACATCGCAAGCGCTGAGAAGTGGGCCCGTCCTTCACGTGGCATGCACCGTGTAGCATTGCGTGCATGTCCTCTCATTATTCATTGTGACAACACGCGGGAGATCATCCGAATAATGATCCCCAGGGACAATACATGCTCAGCATCGTCATGGCAAGACGCTGCAGTCACCCGGCTCGACCAGGCCACTCAGACACATGTGATCGACAGCGTTCAGATGAGACCCAACGGCTGTCACATCGCTCTCCGTAGGCAAAGAGCAGCGTGCACAGCCGTGGCTGAGAGCATTTCGCTTGACTTGCACGCGCTACTACTGGAATACAAGAACCACTTACTTTGACATAATACGCAGCGAGACGATTGTATGCAGCAGTGGCCCTAGGTGTATACGGTGGTAGCGGTGGGCTGGCGATCACGCGTGCTAACCGCATCTTTTAATGCCTCGCGTGCGCGCTATCTCTTATCGCCACCGCCTCGTGGGAAATGAACATGCCCTTCTGCTGTCTGCTCGCCCGCATACATGTACCTACCGTGTGTCCCACCAGACACGTCCTGCCTGCGCGTGTGCCTTGAATCCTCCTGAACCCAATCACCATGCTCGCCCATGCTTGAGCGCCCCAGGGTCAGGGTCCGCCAGCCACGCCGATCACCTGCATCCACCATGCGACATCACCTGCACCCGCCCTTCTCCCTTCGCAAACACTCTTCACAAGCCCAGTTCTCCTCTCGCAGCAACGAAGCCGATGACGAGCGCTCAGACGCCTCGTCCATCACATCATCCATGGGTCCGGCGAGCATAGATGGCTCGGAAGACTTACCATCTCCATCGTACGATGGGGAGGATACGCGCCCAACATCACGAAAAGAACTCGCAGGCTTCTATGCCTATTCTTTCGCTGCCGAGGTCTTTGTCATCTGCGGTCTCGGTGCTTTCATTCCAATCACTCTCGAAGACCTAGCTCGGGGATCACCAAGTGCAGTGCTCGCCGGCGATCCGTCTCGGTCCTGCAAGACCAAAGTCGATATTCCGGAAATCGCAGCTGCACTATCGACCAGCGGCAGGAATCATGCCAACAATCAATGTGTCTTCCGAATCCTGGGACTTGAGATCAACACCGCCAGCTTCGCCATGTACACATTCAGCATCAGTGTCCTACTACAGGCGCTTGTGGTAGTGACCATGTCTGGAGCTGCTGACCACGGCAGGTTTCGCAAGACCATGCTACTGACCTTTGCTGTCATTGGCGCAGTTTCCACCATGCTTTTCCTACCAATCACACCGACCGCTTACTTACTTGGAAGTCTATGGGCTATCATTGGAAACGTCTGCTTTGGAGCTAGCTTCGTGCTGCTCAATTCATTCTTGCCACTACTTGTCAGGAACCACCCAAAGAAATGGGGTCGGCGCGCAGGCAGGTCTTCGACCTCAAGAACTACGAGCGAGGTAGGTCACGCAGTTTCGGCCAATCTCTTCGTGCGGCTGCTTCTTTTGTTCTGCAATTAAAAGTGGTTGAATCCCTCTCTGGACCAAAATTCGACAGCTTCTATAGCACGCCAAATCTGCGGTCGCTCCCATAGCTGCGCCCATGTGATTGTAACTGATCGAGTACAGGCTGCCAGTGTCGCTGACGAAGCTTCCAATCCAAACTCCACAACTCCTCTTCTGCAGCGCCCCGCACAGACTGAGCCATACCCTAGATCCGCAGCAATGCCACTCGACGACATGCAGCTTTCCACCAAAATATCGTCCTATGGCGTCGGCATCGGTTACTCCGCTGCCCTTGCTGTGCAAATGCTTTCAATTGTCATCCTCAAATCGACGAACGCGAATCTGTGGTCTCTCCGCCTGGTGCTGTTTGTCATTGGTTTATGGTGGCTCACTTTCACAATCCCGGCTGCTCTTTGGCTTCGACCACGACCAGGACCACCCCTCTCTTACGGCAAAGCTGGTGACAAACAGTCGTGGGTGGAATACATCACTTACTCCTGGAAGAACCTGGGCAAGACTGTAATACGGGCACGACGTCTCAAAGATGTTCTGCTCTTCCTGGCAGCCTGGTTCATGATTTCAGACAGTGTTGCTACCGTATCTGGTACTGCCATTCTTTTCGCCAAGACGACACTGGGCATGGAAGCGTCCGCGCTCGCCCTGATCAATGTCATCACAACACTTTCAGGCATCATCGGAGCAGTTACCTGGAGCAAAGTCAGTCGCATGATGGGACTCACGCCAAGTCAGACCATTCTTACCTGCATCTGTATCTTCGAGCTTATTCCATTGTACGGCCTACTCGGATATGTACCAGCTATCCGCCGCCTGGGCACCTTTGGCCTGCAGCAGCAGTGGGAGATGTACCCACTCGGGGCCGTTTACGGTCTCGTACTCGGAGGTCTGGGCGCTTACTGTCGCGCATTATATGGAGAGCTCATCCCGCCTGGAAACGAGGCTGCTTTCTACGCACTCTACGCGATCACGGATAAAGGCAGCAGCGTCTTTGGTCCAGCGATCGTGGGTGCCATCACAGATGCCACTGGCGATATTCGTCCTGCCTTCTTCTTCTTGGCAATTTTAATAGGTTTACCCATCCCGCTCATGTTCCTCGTGAACGTCGAAAGAGGGAAGAAGGAAGGCGCGGCATTGGCTCGCGAGGCCACGGTGCTAGATGAGCGTGTCAATGAGGATAACGAAGAGGATGAATTGGAGACACCGCGGGCGGAAGCCAGACGGCTGCTGGAGTGATGGCATTGGACATAAAGGGCCACGTGAACCCCCAAGAATTGCAATGCACACATATGTTTCAACATACTCACTCTCTGCCTACTTGAAACAAAGAAAAAAGCAAAACACTTTCAAGAATCGCCAAAATACACTGACAGCCACCGTCCACTCCGCGATCGGTAGCGAGCCGATAATATTATGGAGATTGCTCATAGGTTTGCAAATACTTTCTCCATGGCTGCTCTGATGCTCTCTAGATGTCTGATAGTACGACTGTAGTTTGCATGAAATAACGATGGGCTGTGTCTGCACTCTCAATGGTCAGCGACCCCCATTACAAAAGCTGTGGCCGCTGATACGAGTGGCAACGCAAGCGAGGGATGCAAAGTATTGTGAGCACTGTTACATGTACCCATCTCGTGGACATATCACCGAGGGTACTTGCAGTTTTGACCAGGTTGCAGACCGACGACACAAGGATCAGCAGTCACGACACGGCAATGACATGAACTTTCTGGCTCAACACTGCTACATGATCTGTATCAGATCTGCTCCTGCCTACGCCACCACAAAGCGCTATTGAAAAGTGCGACAGATCTCACAATGGCAACAAGGGACGCAGCTGCCAGGCATTCGTCCATACCTATGTACCTAAGACAATCTCATACCTCGCTATCACTACAATGCAGACAACAGACAGCAGTATCTTTCGCATAGCATTCGCTATTCCTACTGTATACTCTGTATCGCATCACAACGCATCACATGACAGGGAACATTCTCTCTCCAGCAACATGTGTCACAGTCGGCACACCACCAAGCTCTCTCGCTTCGCAGCTTTGCCTGCATCACGACTACCAGATCAACTGGTCAGAGACATCACCGACATTGCGGAACCATCGCAGGACACAGATACTACACAGCACACCGCACTTCTGCAATCCGCCCACATCCAAAATCTCATCGTTGAGCGCGTCTTCCATCTTGACGGCTCGGAAGATACAGCCACATCGATCGACTTTATACAAGACAATGCGCAGGTCTCGCGTATCGTGGACCTTCCTTTAGACGGCAGTGACTCCGAGTCGCAATTTGCGGTTTACAGCATCGTACTTTTGAGACACAGAATATGGCTCAACGGCGGCCGAGGAGCAGGCTTGGACGAGGATTTTCGCATAATCAGCATCCAAGGACGCGGTGCAGGCCAGGACGGGAGATACTTGGCTCGACTGGACGATCGCGCGACTACGCCGAGCGGCGCTTCTGGTAACCCGTTCCTGGACGAATCATCGAATGACTCCTTCCCTTCGACCGACCTCACCGCCCAAATTACCCATCTCGAATTCCAAGGCGTATACGCACCTGTGGTATTCACTCACCATCAACGCTCCGCCGTCGCCGACCACAGACTACACGCCATCGCGACGCGCATCAACATCTTTCGCGGCCGTCCGTACGAGATCACATCCTTGCCGATGCAATTCATGCCTTCTCTTGACGACTTTGAGGATCTCTTCAACCAAATCTGCGGGATGCGGCAGGAACTCGAGGAGGAAACTCTCGACATTTTCGACAGAGCTCTTGATCAGATTGAAAGGACGGCGAGTCTTGTCGTCCTGCACCAGCGATTGAGTATCGTTACCAGCGCTCCTTAGGTTTCACAGTCTCTGTTGGTTGACTTTTACGGAAGGATATGGTAAGGATGGAGGATGGTATGCGGTTTCGCTGTTGGTATTGTAGGAATAGGTAGCGTTCGAACGGGAATGTGTATTGTGCATTGTCTCCAAAGCACTCCTTTCCCATTGCGCTTCATATAGATAGTAGGGCAATCCGATCGAAACACCTATCGCTATCGTTGGGACTCCACCACCACTATTACTTACCAACACCTCGACCAAGGAATTAGTGACCTTGTCCACGTCTTTCACACACAAATATTTTGGAAAGCTCATGTAGTGGAGCGCTCAAAAGCGAGCCTGCTCGCAATTCTCTGTACGGTCACTACGACTATTTTCAATCTATGCCCGATGGCGCGGGTGTGAGATCCTGGGAGACATGAGAAACACCTCTTTGTAGTATCTCAATGGGTGGACAAACCAGAACTAAAAGTCACGTCCGGTGTGGTTGTCAAGTAGCCACTGTGACCGTTGGTCGTTGGGTGGTTCCAGAGAACGAGGTGGATACGTATTCAGACAATGAGACCATGTGATGATCGAAAGGACAGTCGTGTCTACTGGAGAGTTAGATAGGCAAAATACGATTACCCATTGTAGTGTCCTTGGCAATGCAGACAGCCACTTGACAGAATAACACATACGTTGCACGGTGTTGAAAGGTTCAAATCTCGCGAGACTGTTGAGGTCAGATCAGAGTGATCGTCATATACCAGCCGAGAATAGAAGAAGGGCCTGTCCGCCCTTGCCCTGACGATCAAAGGGGACAGATATGCCTGTCTATGAGGTAAACGATGCCGGGCCCACAACAAAGGATGCAGCCGAGGGCTATCAACCTTACCAACACGATAGCTTACTACAAATACGGACTGGTCAGCTCCGTGGTCTCCTTATAGCAGGGGCAGTGCTAATGCAAGACCCGCGACCAAACAGTGCAAGCTCTCGGAGCATTTGTGGTTCGCGGAGGATCTCAGGAGTGCCGGTCTGAGACAAGGGAGTTGGTTGGTCTCAGGCAGAGTGCTCGCGCGGTTCGCGACTCGCGTGCTTGCTTGCCAGCTGTTCACTGCTGCTCACAGACCCTGAAGTCCGGGGCGGGCAGCTGGCGTTTCGCTTTATCATCAATTGAACCATCTACTTGTCCTCAAAACTCCACCGCCTCTCTCCCTCCCCATAAATATTCTTGCGAGGAGTCCGTCTTCTTGCTAATCTTCATCCACACGAGAGGCACTGCGATCCACGCAAGCCACTTCTATCACATCACAATGAAGTACGCTTTCGGTCTCGCTGCCCTGGCGGCCCTTGCTACCGCCAGCGATGTCCACGATCTTACCAAGGACACCTTCAACGATTTCGTCAAGGAGAACGATCTCGTCCTTGCTGAGTGTGAGTCGCAATGATACCACCATCACAGCGGCAAGGGACAATGCTGACTTCTACCCAGTCTTCGCACCCTGGTGCGGTCACTGCAAGGCCCTCGCTCCCGAGTACGAGGAGGCCGCCACCGAGCTCAAGGCCAAGGACATTGCCCTCGCAAAGATCGACTGCACTGAGCAACAAGAGCTGTGCCAGGAATACGGTGTAGAGGGATACCCCACTCTCAAGCTGTTCCGCGGTGTTGAGAACCACCAGCCCTACCAGGGCCCCCGCAAGGCCAATGCCATCATCTCCTACATGACCAAGCAGTCCCTGCCTCCCGTCTCACTCCTCGAGAGCGGCTCCGCCCTTGAGGAGTTCAAGACCGCCGACAAGGTCGTCCTCGTCGGCTACTTCGCCGCCGACGACAAGTCGAGCAACGCTACCTACACCGCTGTCGCTGAGGAGCTTAGGGACACTTTCCTCTTCGGCGCCACTTCTGACGAGACTCTAGCCAAGGCTGAGGGCGTCAAGCAGCCCTCCATCGTCCTGTACAAGGCTTTCGATGAGGGCAAGAGCACTTTCGAGGAGGGCTTCACCTCCGAGGCCATCACTGAGTTCGCCAAGACCGCTTCCACTCCCTTGATCGGCGAGGTCGGTCCTGAGACTTACGCTGGCTACATGGCCGTGAGTGACTGTTATCAGAGACTAAGCCGAGAACGTCTGCTAACTAGATTTCTCAGTCCGGCCTTCCCCTCGCCTACATCTTCGCCGAGACCCCCGAGGAGCGCGAGTCGCTCGCCGCCGACCTGAAGCCCATCGCTGAGAAGCACCGCGGAAAGGTCAACTTCGCTACCATCGACGCTGCCGCTTTCGGTCAGCACGCTGGCAACCTCAACCTCGAGGTCGGCACCTGGCCCGCCTTTGCCATCCAGGACATCTCCAAGAACCAGAAGTTCCCCTACACCAAGCAGGGCGCCATTAAGGACATCAGCGCTAAGGCCATCGGCTCTTTCGTCGAGGAGTTTGTCGAGGGCAAGATCGAGCCCAGCGTCAAGAGCGAGCCCATCCCCGAGAAGCAGGAGCCTGGCGCGACCGTCGTCGTCGCCAAGAGCTACCAGGAGATGGTCATCGACAACGACAAGGACGTCCTCCTCGAGTTCTACGCCCCCTGGTGCGGACACTGCAAGGCTCTCGCTCCCAAGTACGACGAGCTCGCCGAGAAGTACGCCGCCTTCTCCGACAAGGTTACCATCGCCAAGATCGACGCAACCGCCAACGACGTCCCCGACGACATCTCTGGCTTCCCTACCATCAAGCTCTTCAAGGCCGGCGCCAAGGACGAGCCCATCGATTACAGTGGTGCCCGCTCCGTCGAGGCTCTCGCCGAGTTCGTCCGCGAGAACGGCTCCCACAAGGTCGCCGCTGCTGAGGATGCCGCTGCCGAGAGCGTGGAGACCGACGGCATGCCCCAGCAGGCTGCCGCCGCTTCTGGCGTCAAGGACAAGGTCGCCGAGGCTGCCGAGGTCGTCAAGGAGGCCATCCTTAACGAGGACGAGCCCACTGACTCTCACGATGAGCTTTAGATGAGCTGAGCATGCCCAGTGTTTGATGTCACGTCACGCTCTGATTTTATGTCAAAGGAAAAAAACCTTATTATTATGACCCCCTCACCCTTGTTGTGCCGTTGTGGACTTTTGAGAATGTATGAGAGGTTGTTGTTGCTGTAGCCGTCCTTCGAACGGCCCATGCATGATGAGAGCCGCGATTGTGGCTTTTAGGATACAATGCTAAAATGAAATGTTTGAGCAGGCGTTTAGATTCCGTGTGGCCTTTTAAGAATGATATTCCCATTATTATATACCCAGTCTCTGGTTTTCTCTACCTCGTTGTGGTCATGTGAATTTTATGGCCCGGTTTGACTCGGCTATCGGTCACGCAACTCGTGATAAACTCACTCTTTCCGGTCCAGTCGAGGCTCATCACTCTGCACTTATAGTCTCCATGGGTGCTATGATCCTTTTCATTCGATCGCTCGATGCTTGTTATTACGAGCATAACATACATGGTACGAGGTACGTCCAGGGAGGCATTCTTTTCGATTTCTCAGCGGAAACGTTACCATTTTTGCCGGCATGTCACAGAGACACGGTCACCTGATGCTTATGAGAATACATCTTTGCTCTCGTTGGTTGCTACAAAGTTCTTCTATTGTTTGGGTATGAGAGCACAAGCCTGAGACACCTGATACCGCCTGCGAGATACTTATGAGCTCTCGGTTCGATTGTGTCACAGCGGTGGCTAGGTAGGTTCAACGATTACGACGGCTGCTGAGAACACTAGCGAGAGATATAGCAGTGTCCTATGATGATTCAACGACTTTTCTCCGTGGCTGCTGCTATGATGCCTTCTTGTGGACCACGCTGGACAGCATCGAGCACCTCTCACAGCGATACCAATGAGAGCTCAGCGATGTCTGATCGGGAGCAATTTAGGTTCGAGAGCTGCGATAGGCACAGATGGAACAAGCATGTTCAAAATGTATAGTGAGGCCTTGTGTGTATGAGTAGGCTTGCAATCAAGTTCAAGTACTGCACATGCTCAACTTATCATTACCCATTCATTCATTCCTCCCACCAAACTCACAATCGCTATCACAGCTTCCACCCCCGTCCCCTCGCCCTCCCCACCTCCTGCCTCACGGCCAAATCGGCAATAACCTCCTCACTCCCGCCTCCCACAACCATCATCCTCAAATCCCTCGAAATCTGCTCCACCGCATTTCCCTTCTGATAGCCTCTCCCTCCCATCACTTGCTGCGCCTCCCGACTGGCTTCCTCCAACATCCTTCCACCTGCTACCTTGGCCAATGCAATCCGTCCTGCTACGTCAGCGTCTTGCCACCCTTTCGGAGACGCTTGCACGGCGTACGCGACCTGCTCGAGCCAGGCCCAGTGCGCTTCGATCTGGCGGGCTAGGGTTGCGAATTTGGAGGAGATGATTTGGTTGGCTATCAGGGGCTTGCCGAAGGTTTCGCGCTGGCTGGCGTATTCTAGCGCGAGCAGGAGGCAGGAGCGGGATTTGCGGTTGCACCCTACGGCCATGATGTAGCGCTCGCGGTTGAAGTTTGTCATGATGATCTTGAAGCCGGAGCCGGGGGAGCCGAGGAGGTTGAATGATGGGACGAGCACGTTGTCTAGGTCGATGAGAGAGGCGCCGCCGGCGTTTTGTCCGCTATTGGGTATGCGCGTGATTGTGATGCCGGCGGACGATAGTGGAATCACGAGAACAGAGAGCCCTGCGGCTCCTGGGCCAGAGGTGCGCACGGCAGTCGTCATGTGAGTTGCCCAAGGGGCACCGGTGATCCATTTCTTCGAGCCGGAGACGGTGTAATGCTTTCCATCTGGTGTCAGGGTCGCGGTCGTGCGAATGTTCGCGACATCAGAGCCACCTGAAGGCTCAGTGATGCCGAGACAGAAACTCGTGGTGAAGTCGAAGAGGCCAGGCAGCCACTTGGCTTTTTGTTCTTCCGTGCCGTGGTGTAGGAGGGGCGGGGCGCCGATGACTGATGCCCCTCCTAGACATGAGGTGACGCCGCCTTCGACTCTGGATGTTTCGTCGGTTGAGACGAGGAGGTGGAAGACGTCTAGTTCGGCTACTGGGATGCCGGCTGGGCCTGGGTTGTCCTTGGGCCTGTACTGAACGGGCACATCTGCGAAGGCGAATCCAGACTTCGCCCATCGGAGCTGTTCTTCACGCGGAGCTTCGCCTTTGGCTTCCCAGTCCAGGGCATCGGGTAAGATATGCTTGTCGATGTATGTGCGCAAAGCGTTCCTCAATCTCATGTGAGAGTCGTTGTAGTAGGGTGACGCCAGGCCATGAGACCAAGCTGGTTCAGCCCATGGAGCCAACTCGCCGAATGAAGATGGTGTATTGCGAGCCATTATGTTGAGGTATTGGCTTAGCCACAATCAACCGTGTCATTCGAATCCATCGTAGCTGCCTTCAGCCGATTATATGCCATGCTTTGCCTAGAGGAGCCAGTGGATGTTCGTGTGAGGAGTGCTCAGAGATGCCTCGGCTCGTGCACGTGTCGATCGCTCGCTGGCGTGGCTGGACGGCACACCGCGCCTGCATCACAAGAGAGCCTGCGAGGATATTCCTATTCCCGCTTGAGTAGACGTGTCCACTGCGCTGATGTGAGCATGTTAGAACACTGTGAACTTTCCAAGTGTTTGACTCTGCTGTATGCCAGTTGCAAGGACAAAATGTGTTCCCATGTATTGTCCCTTGTCGCCACCGGCTCTATAAATTATCATACATACAAAGGCCCGATCATCCCTTTTCCGAATATGTCTTCAGAAGAACTTTGAAACAGTATGTGCGCCGTTTTTCCCATGCCGCAAAGATAGAATAGAGCCTCCTTGTTCCACCCGTAAAGATGTATGCGCTGAATTATGCGCTTGATCTGCTCGGAGGCGTGTCGCGCCATCAACGCCTGACACTTCTCCTCTTTCCAGACAACACAACGCCATGCCAATGCAGAGGAGCAGTGGCCTCTGTCGTGTCGCCTGCTGGCTCACTTGCAGCCTGAAGGTTTTGTCGGCAGATGTTGTCCATCGTGTGTGTCCCGGACATCGTTCACCTGCATCGCTTGCTTGGTCCCCTCGGCTTTCCGAAGCCGAAAAATTTCTCCACGACACCTCACCTACACTGCTTCTCGAGATGTGCTCATTTCTCCTCCTCAATGCGGATGAAGTATGCCTTTGCGACCTCGTAAGCAGACCAGCAGATGGCGGTACTGGGAGCCGCGGTCAAAATTCTGGCGTTCATGCCGCGGAAGAAGCCCTTAGATCCTTCCCTCCTGTAGATGATTCCGGCAGCGTTCCACAGACCTCTTGCATTGCGAATCTCCGGATCGGTGCTGGTGCCTCTAGTCTGGAGCAGGGTCTTCACGACATCGAGAGGAGTGGTGGCGGCGGCGGCGATACCTCCAGCAAGACCACCAGCCGTGCAGTGAGTGAGTGGGTCGTATCCGGGTTTCCGGCGACTTTGCAAGGCCTTGGTCAGAGACTCGTATGCGGCAAATTGAAGGGCAGTGAAGGGGACTGTCATGGCGAGAGTCGTGGGGTATGATGCGTAGAAAGCGCGGATGCCTTCGGTGCGGTAGACTGTGCTGGCGCATTCTCTGATGTTGCGGAAAGTTGAGCCGTGAACCTGCATGCGCTGCTTAATCACGTCGAATGGGTTCATGAAGGCGTCGCTGGCGATTGTGGCGCAAGCACCGCTAGTTGCTGTTATTGTGTATTAGCATACTGTGCGCGTCAATAGATTTGCCTAAAACGCACCTGCTGCGACGGGATGGTGTCCTGCCGCATTGCCGCCCATAGCTTGCTTCACAACTTCGTATGTCGCGAAGTATACAGCGTGCGCCGGACCTTGAATGTTGTCAGATCATTGCCTCATACTCCATATTCTGTTTGTCCTCACCTGCACCAAGTACCACGCTCGAGACACCTCTCCACAATGACATGTAACCCTCTGCTCTTGAGATGGTCGAAATCGCATTGCCGATACCGGTGTAGATTGCCGCAGGCGTAGGATTGACGACTTGCATACGAGTCTGTCGAGCGCAATTAGCATCACGAAGCAGCGTTTGCAGCTGGCGTTTGAAGCATACCTTGAGCAGATCAATCGGGTACATGACCGAGTGTTCCTTTTTCACAAGTCAGTCTCTCCAGCGTGTCTTCCAGTGCATGGGGAGAAGCATACCGCGATACCAGCAAACGCGCCGGCCGCCATGTTGGCGGCTAGCGAGAAGTTGGGCGGAAGTCCTTCGTAGCTGTGAAATGATCCTGTCAGCGCTTCTTCTTGCGCGCGTGGTGCAGAGCAGATGGGTGCATCGCGTACTCATATTCGTCGTCCTCAATGAGACCGGCCTTGTCGTGCACGGCAGCCATCTGGTGTGGCTGGGCCACGGCTGATTCAATCTTGCTTGCAGCAGACATCCAAATGGTCCGGAGAGGGCGAGCGGAGAGGAAAGCTGGAGGGGCGGAGAAAGCGAGCGGTCCCCAGGCGTGTTGAGCAGCGAAAGTTCGACCGGCTGGTTGCAGGACAAACGGGCTTGAGGCGGTGTTCTTCCTCTGCGCGGCGCGAAAAGCGAGGAGATGCTGCTGCTGCTGCTGCTGGAGGGTAGAGTGCTTGGTCGTCGTCGTGTCCGGAGAGTGAGAGGCCCGGAGGTCTGCTGCGGCCAATGGTCTTAGTGTATGCTTTACTTCTCGCTGGAGCACGGACGTACGCTCAAGAAATCCTACTAGGTACGATGACAGCACGAGCCTCTGTTATCTGATGCGCTTGGACAACGGCCAAACCGTCGGGTCTTTTTAGTGGTTACAGGGGCGGACGGCCGATGGGCTTGTTGAGCAGGAGATGCGAAAGATCAGATAAGGTCGCCACAACACAAAGAAGCGTATGTCATCTGTTCTCCCTGGTCCTTTAGCTTCGCCGCTGTGACGCTTGTGTTCTTCGAACTCTGCACACCCGGACCGGCGATACCGGCGGACGCCTCGGAGATGTCAGGGTTCGGTGGCTCGCTCTCCTTTGCCTATTCTCGACGGCGCCAAAAGCTGAGGCATCCTACTAAAATGAATGTGCTTGGCCCTCCTGGCTATTTCCGGCCGATGTATGCTGTGCGCGAGTCTTTACGGCCGCTTGAAACCTGTCGCCTCGGCTCTCTTGTGCGTGGACAATTCTTGCTGCGTGCTATAATACATGTAGTAATATACAATATAATGCTAAATCGCTCTCTTCATGCTCAGCAGTCGCACCGTCCGTACCATCTAGGGAATGCGACAACGTCTCTCAGGTTTGCGACGCCAGACAGATAACACATCAAGCGGTCAAAGCCCAGGCCGAAACCTCCGTGAGGGACACTGCCGTATCTGCGCAAGTCGGCGTACCACTCGAGATTGCCTACACCTTTGGCGTTCATGGTGTCAATAAGTTCTTTCGAACGGTGCTCACGCATCGACCCGCCCACCAATTCGCAAAGGTCAGGCACGAGCAGATCGAAACAGGCAACTGTGCTGCTGCCACTGGCTGATGGCGCCATGTAAAAAGGCTTCTGTTCTGCTGGGTAGTCGGTCACGAATACAGGCGAGCCATTGCCGACCGTGCTTGCAAGATAGCGTTCGTGCTCAGCTGCAAGGCCATCTTCTTGCGAGGGTGGGAATTCAAATTTGACCTCTCCAGCCTGATGCGCGCTGACAAGCAGCTGCACGGCACTTTCGTATGTTATGCGCGGCCAGCAAGATGCTCTCAGCCCTTTCCACCTCTGTTCGAGGGTTGCAGAGTCGATGTGTGAGTCGGCATCGTCTAGTGGAGCGGGTCCCCTTGATTTCAAGAGCTCTTGGTAGAGCTTTGAATCAAGAGTGTCTGTGGCGACGAATCGAAGCATGTTCTCGATCAAGTCCATGATTTGGTTTGCGTCGTCAACGAAACATTGTTCCGCTTCCAACATGTAGAACTCGGACAGGTGGCGAGGCGTGTCGCTTTTCTCAGCACGGAATGTTGGTGAAAGCGTCCACACCTTGTCGACCGCTTGAGCGAGTGCTTCGAGATGTAATTGTGCTGACACCGTGAGGTACTTGGGCTCACGGAAGAAGTGCTCGACTTTGGCTTCGCTCTCCGGCTTAGACTTTTGAGTAGAGTCCTTCGACGCATTAGAAGAGATAGTGAATACCTCTCCAGCACCCTCACAGTCTGAGGATGTGATGATGGGTGTATGTGTCTGTACAAATCCTTCCTCCTCAAAGAAGCGCGTCAGGCTGGCAACAACGCGCGATCTCAGACGAAGGAGAAGCGCATTGTTCGGGATGCGAGATCTCAGGTGAGGCACGGTGCGCAGGTAGTCGAGTGTTTGATATTTGGGCTGGATTGGATTGCCTTCTGCATCATTTTCGCCCAGAACCGACACACTGGACACCTGAAGTTCGTGGCTTTGCCCTTTGCCATGAGATTTGACCCAAGCGCCTTGCAGTTTGACCGCAGTTCCAGTAGAGAGCCTTGCCAGAATTTAGTACGTGGTTTTGGGACAATAATATTCCTTTTCCTTACTGCTCGACCTGCTCAGGCTTCAAAACAGCCTGCAGGGGTTCTAGGGTGGAGCCATCTCCAAGAGCCGCAAATGCGATTTTTTTCTGCTTTCTCACAGATCGCACCCATCCATGCACCTCAGCATTGTCAATTGGCTCATCTCGGGCAAGAATTGTGGCTATGCTGTTTCCCCTAGGGGTGACTTTCGCAACGCTGGAGATATCTCGTCTGCTATGCCTGAGCAGCTGCACGCCACCGCGTGCCAACCGCCATGCCTGCATTCCTACCAGCTGCAAGTGCCCACGCTGCACAGTCAGAGTGATCAAGATGGCACGTGAGGCGTCGGTATAGTGGCTTCGTGATGGGAGTCGTCTGTTAGCGTGGCGGTGCCAACGGTGGTACGTCACTGATGAAACTGCGGCTCACGATGGGGTTGTCCCGCAACTGTAACAGCGATCCGCGATCAACACCAACCTCGCCCACTCACCATACCAATTCCCCATCTAGTCTGACCAGGGGCATGGTACCACGACTTGCATATACTTGGCCAATATGAATTTACGAAAGGCGCCGGCGTCGTCCATGCAAAAGACCTACGACGAATGCTACTTGACGTGCTCCACCGCAATCTATTTTGAGGGCCAGGTGGGTTGGGCGTGCCTTGCGGTAGCCTGGAATGATCGCTGACATGGTGTACGAAACAGAACAACGAAGCCCAAGCCCTCCGATCATGGCGCGAGGCACTGGATCAGATCTATTACCACAATGCTTACAGGGTCCCGTCCAGCTATGTACCCAGGACTGAGACCGAAAAGGCACTACAGGACTCTCTCCGAAGCATGGAACTGCAGTGCAAAGAGCGCGTGGACTTATTGCAAACCTTGAAGAAGAGTAGGGACGATGCTGCAGACGAGACAAAGGCAGCTGCGGCTGCAGAGGGACCTTCCAGAATTCGCAAAGAGTCGCCCGTCACGACACCGAAGCCGACCACAGACCGCCCGACCTGGCTCGGAGGCGACACTGTCCCTCCTGCGACATACTCAGACATCCCTCGACCTTCGCCGCCAATTTCGCGCCCGCCGCCGCAGCCACCACGACCAAGCTTTCTCGGCAAGAAGAGCTCGGGTGATGATACACCCAGGGCGAACAGTCTGCAAAATAATAGTTCTTCGAACCTGGTGCCGCCTGGAGAGAAACCAAGGAAATCATCCAGAACACCCAGTCCGGAGAAGAGAGGCGGTATGTTGAAGACATTGCGGAAGGAAGGCAAGGAGCGGAAAGGCTCGTCGTCTTCGGGCAAGATGGCAACAACACTGCGTGGAAAGGCTCCTACAGCTGCCGCTTCGGCAGCGTCGCAAGTCTGGCCTGGCCAACGGCCGAGTTTGGGGGAGTCAGAGCACGCTCAATCCGCGACTAATGTCAATGGCTCTTCGAACACTACTTGGGATCCATACACACGCTCGCTCGTAGAAGGCCCACCAGTCCGACGTTCTATGGACTTGCCTGATCGACGAGCATCGGATAATAATTCTTTCAGACCGCCCAGCCCTCGAGGCTATTTGAAGGCGCGCCACAGCAATACTTCCCTTGAAGAATCCCATCGATCGAGGCCTGCGAATGCTCCACTTCCCTATCCTGATTATCCTACACGCTCCAGCCCGTTCGCTAAAGATACGTTCTCTCGAAGTGATGAATCCTTCGAGAAGGATCAGAAGCCTCCACCTCCTCCGCCACACAAGTCACCTCTCTCTCCGCCACCTGGTACGCAGTCCGATGGTGAAAAGAAAGCTTCCGCACCAAGAACCATGGCGCAGGCTGGACTGGCCCAACCCATGACATACATGCGAGAGTTTCCCAACCATCCGCCTGCCAAGCCTCGAAAGACGCCGGAAGTTGCAATACAGCAGGCGGCAAATTTGGCGGTCACGGATAGCTCGGCAGGATTCAGACGACCGAAACCCGCACCACCTATTCCTCGGAAGGCAGTTGTTCGAGCAGCTGGCGTTGTTAGTGCCACCGCCGAGCGACAGAAGCTCGACAGTGTGGCCGCCAGCCTGGACAACAGGAAACAGGCTGATCCGAATAACCCTTTGAATACCGAGCCTCGTGACTCCAGGCCAATCACGAGGAGAGCTGCACCGTCGCGAGTTACCGCCAAGCAAATACCAACAAAAACCATCACTCCTCCTTCGAGTGACGAATCTCACGGATCCGGCGATGAGGATGAATCGTATTTGAAGGCACTACCGAGCGATCCAGTCGCTTGGGATAAGCGTATCAAGCATGTTATGAAGAACCTCCCGAAAGGTGTCGACGAAGCAGCCGCGAAACAGATCTTCAACGAGATCGTCATCAAAGGCGACGAAGTCCGATGGGATGATGTTGCGGGTCTCGAGATCGCCAAAAGCGCTCTCAAAGAGACAGTCGTCTATCCATTCTTGCGGCCTGACCTATTCATGGGCCTCCGTGAACCCGCACGAGGCATGCTGCTTTTCGGCCCACCAGGTACTGGTAAAACAATGTTGGCCCGCGCAGTCGCCACCGAGAGCAAGAGTATCTTCTTTGCCATTTCCGCTAGCAGCTTGACGAGCAAGTTCCTGGGAGAGAGCGAGAAGCTCGTTCGCGCTCTGTTCTCGATCGCCAAGGAGCTGGCGCCTAGCATCATCTTTGTGGACGAGATTGACTCTCTCCTTGGCGCGCGTGGTGGCGGCTCTGAGCACGAAGCCACACGGCGGATCAAGACTGAGTTCCTGATCCAGTGGTCAGATTTGCAGAAGGCCGCTGCTGGACGCGAAGAGCAGAATAAGGAGAAGGGTGACGCAAGCCGCGTGCTGGTTCTCGCAGCTACTAACCTGCCCTGGGCAATTGACGAGGCGGCTCGTCGCCGTTTCGTCCGCAGGCAATACATTCCTTTGCCTGAAGATTTCGTGCGCGCGCAGCAATTAAGGACCCTTCTAGCAGCTCAGAAGCACAACATGCATGATGCTGAATTGGCCGAGCTTGTCGAATTGACTGATGGTAAGATGATTTGCTAGTCTCAATCCCTACACCAAAGCTAACATTGAATTACAGGATTCTCCGGCTCCGATATCACTGCTCTTGCCAAAGACGCTGCGATGGGCCCGCTCCGCTCTCTTGGCGAGAAATTGCTGCACATGTCGCCCGAAGACATCCGACCCATCGGCATCGAAGACTTCCGCGCCAGCTTGACCAACATCCGTCCCAGTGTGAGCAAGCAGGGCTTGAAAGAGTTCGAAGACTGGGCGAGAGAGTTTGGTGAGAGAGGTGGATAAGCTGCGGGTTTCCCGTTATTTGTTCTTCAAATATTTCAAATATCTTCTTGTTATTCTTGGGGAACGTTGGATGCTTGGGTCTATGTCCTCGGTTTCATGGCTTTGGATTGGTTGCATTGGGAATGGGAAGCCTGGAAGCATGGAACAGCTGAACTGGGTTGGGAGGAACGGGAAATTGTGGAAACTACCGGCAGGAACGACATCAGTCAGAATCACAAGGATGCACATTGCGACGCGAATGGGTATGCAAATCCATTAGAGCGAGAATTGGTAGAGTTGTCAAGCAGCTGATCACTGAAATCGGATCGACGTTTTCAGAATACCTTTGCTCGGCCCCTACACACGACGGGAATTTTTCTCCCCTCTACGAACGTGTAACACGGTTTTATCAGCTTCTGCTTCATCTTGGTACTTTCCCATACCGGTTGGTGTCGAAGTACATCATCAACCATTTTCTGCGAACATCCCATGTAATTCCAAGGATCACATAACTTCTCCAACTCCTCATTTTCGGTTTTACCCGCCACCACCTGATCCGCAAGCAGAACGTCAATCAACGGCCTAGACGTCTCAATCAAAGTCCGACAAGCCTCGCACACAATATCATGAGCCGGCTGCCGACAAACATAGTTCGCCAATCCCATCATCACCGCCTCAGCAACAATCAGTCCGCGTGTAACAGCCAGATGCCTCTTCATTACCTCGCCGTTAATCACTAGGCCCCAGAGCGCGACACATCGCAGTTTGCGGCGATGCTAAGTGCCGCGTCTTGTGGTATCATGTCTTCTGTGGACTGGGCTCTGGCGAGCACGCTGTTTCGACATTGATCATTCGAGCGGCATATTGGCAATCTGAGAAGGTGTGCGTGCTTCTTCGGTACCGAAGAGGTTGCCGAAGATGCGGCAATCGATTGCTGTTGAGTTCATGGTGTAGCATGCAACCTGTTGACTATGGAGGTAATTAGTGTGTAGAAATGTCAAGTACAGTTCAGTTCATTGAACTAGAGTCTCAATGCAGCTTTTATGTTGGTGTTTAGGGCATTTGTCGTTACATCGTGTGAGGTTAGATGGTTATACGCCTCGAGACGAGGCTTGTGGAGTTGTCGACGAGGTGTTGCTGCGCGACCAATGGGATAATACCAACACAGCAACCCAGTGTGATAGGTCTACACGGCGCCACATAGCCATCTCAGGCTAGCCGCTTTAGCCACAGCCTGGAAGTCGGGTCAGTCTGTCGTTCAGCGCTGCACCTGCTTGTCCTGACGGGAGAACGATGCGTCGCAGCCTGATGCCAAACATTCGTCCAAACGGCTATGCCACGCATCGTGCCCAGTAGCCGCAGGACACTCAAGCAACTATGTCTGCGGCTCTGACACGCAAGCGTAAGCACAGCGATGCTGCTATGGAGCCTTCCGCCCAAAGACGGCATGAGCAGACCGGCAGCCTCATCAGAGCCTCACCAGCGTACGTTCCGAGGGATCCGGGCGATGAATCTTTGTTGCAACCCGACCACGGCTCTGTGGCGCGATGGGATCATTGCACCGCGCAAGATCACGCCAGGGTGCAATATGGCCATACATACATCCAGAACCAGTACACTGGCCCCCGCGAAGGACAGCGCGAACTTGCGAAGGATGACAGAGTGGATTCCTTCGTAGCAGCACTAAACTTCGTTCATATGGACTCGCGCTGTGACAGTATCGACCCGGCGCACATAGACACCTGCCGTTGGCTGTTTGAGAAGCAGCAGTACCTTAGGTGGAGTTCACCTCAGAATTATGACCAGCACCACGGCTTTCTATGGATCAAGGGTAAAGCTGGAACTGGGAAATCGACCATAATGAAATGCGCACTGGACCATGCCAAGGACACATCTGAGCCCAGCTCGGTCATGTCATTTTTCTTCAACGCACGCGGCGGAAACCTGGAAAGATCTGTGGAAGGAATGTATAGGTCCCTCTTGTCCCAATCCTTGAGACAATACCCGAAAATCCGTACGAAGTTCCAGGCTGTGGCTCCACAGACTGTCAAGCAAGAAGAATGGTCTGTCCCAGCTCTGAGGAACTACTTCCATAAAGTTGTGTCATTCCTTGAGGAAGATGAAACTATGATCCTTTACATCGACGCTCTTGACGAATGCGACGAGGATGAGATTCGGGAAGCCCTCGAACACTTCGAGGACCTTGGAACACTGGCTGTGACCAGAGGAGCTAAGCTTCGTATTTGCTTCGCTAGTAGATACTACCCGCAGATCACCATCCGACACTGTGTCGAGATCGAGCTTGAAGCTCAGATGGAGCACCAACGAGACATTGACGCATACATTGAGAACAAACTCACGGTTCGAGATCCTGTACTTCGTTCGAAACTTGCATACAGAATCCAAAGGCAATGCTCCGGGGTCTTCTTCTGGGTAGTGCTTGTTATAAGGATGCTCAAAAAGAAGAGCGACCAGGGAGCATGTAACTCGGACCTGTTACGCACGCTGGATGAGATACCGCTGAGACTGAGAGAATTGATAGCAAGTATTCTTGATGCTCCGGACGATGTTCTTCTGTCAACAATGCAGTGGATGCTGTTTGCTCGGGAAGGGTTGACTTTACAGCAGCTGTACTTTGCAATTCGAACAAGTGCGGGTCAGCTGAAGTCTGGCATGTGGGATCCCGGCGAGGTCGCTTTGGATGCGATGGAATCCTTCGTGCTTGCTTCTTCCCGTGGCCTCATTGAAGTACCGAGAGAGCGAAAGTATTATGGGCGACCTCAATTTATTCACGAATCGGTCAGAGAGTATCTCCTCGCTGACGGCCTGGCAAGGATGAAGAGTCCTACTCTTAGCGACACTAATACTACAGCACAAGGCCAAGCTCAGCTTGCCCGATGGTGTCAGGCGTATGCAAGACTTGACTCGCAGGCCTATCTCGAGTATGGGAAAGAGGTCGAGGAATACAGACTGGATGATGACTGGAACGATCGTCGCGAGAAACTTTGCTACGATCTGAAATGCAAATTCCCGCTAATCTTCTACGCTACGAGCAATGTGTTCCATCACCTACAAGTGTCATATGATGCTGCATCTTTGGACTTGCATAGTCTAACCGGCTTTCCCTTGGCGTCTTGGGTAACTCTTACTCGGATCATGCACGAGGGAGTGCCGAGACTTCCCTGTCTGCCGGCTTCGCTGCTTTATCTTCTGATCATCTGGAGGTGTGACACACTTCTGATAGCTATCCTTGAGGCAAGGGCAGCATCTTCCCAACAAGAAAGAAGTAGCTCCAGCGCAAATGACTGCGCGTGTGACATTTTCGGATCTATTCTCGATTTGAATATCCGGTTTCAAGGTTTACACAGCAGCCTTCTAGAGCAGGCTGTTGTAGAAGGGTCATATGAAGTGGCGCGGTCACTGCTACTCTACGGCGCCGAGGCAGACACTTGTAATGGCGAAGCTTTGTTTAATGCTACTCTTAACAACGACCCGGAAATGATTGAGCTCTTGCTCAAGTTTGGGGCTTCCCCAAATGCTCGAGGCCTGAAGCCTGATGAAGGCGCTGTGTTGACATTGGCAGCCCGCTTGGGTAACCTTGGGATCGTAAAGATACTGTTGGAGCATGGTGCAGATCCTAACAGCGCAGGCGATGACAACGACGTCAGTCCCCTACTTGGAGCTCTTGGATATAATGGCTACATGGACGATTATGACGACGAATACGATGATAATCTTTACTATCATGAGCACAGTCGTTCACAAGAAGCAATGGCCACCGATAAGGATGAGATCATACGCACCCTTCTGTTTCACGGCGCTATGGTAGATCGACCCATTCAAGGCACCTCAACCCAAGGTGACTTAACGCCTATAGTATATGCAGTCTGTCACCAAACACCAGCAATTGTCCAGCTGCTCTTTGATCACGGACAACAAACCCCTAGGATGGTGCCACGTCTTCTTTTATGCGCTGCTGAACATCTGAACGCGAGAGTTGTGCGCTTCCTGCTAGAAATAGACTCTCCCGAAAATGCGAGACGATTGTGCATGCAAGAGGCTCTGCAATCCGTGATCTTGTCCTGGAATTCTCGGAGGTTCGCCAAGCATGTTGAGGACGGTGTACCCGCAGACCACGCCCGATTGTCGATTATACGCATGCTTCTGAATGCTGGTGCGAATGCAAACGCGATGCATGGAGACTTCGAGACCCCTTTGATTGCAGCCTCGTACCTAGGCATCGCCAATCTTACTTTATTCTTGATTCAAAGAGGTGTCAACATACATCATCGAAGCCGACGCTATGGGACCGCTATTGATGCTGCTCTGTCCATGGGACATGAGTTCGTGTACGAAGTATTCGAGGATTATATGTAGCATGCATGTCAATTAAAGCTTAATGATATTTTTGAACCCCAAAAAGCTATATATACCTGCGGTATCGTGAGCTAATCATATACTGTGTCCGACCAACACGGCTAATTACATACGGCTACAGCATATTCGATCGTATTTATGAGTTCACGGTGTCCCCAACAGCCAATGCGAATGTGTTAATTGAGTTTTCGAGCATTTGTGTCATTTCAAGGTTTACATCAGGGTTGGAGTTTGGGGTGATTGCTGTTACTGAAGGATCGATGCAAATCAACCTTGATCCTTCTGTGAATGAACACAAGTGTCCAGTGAGTATGGAACGGATACGTGTGTGCTTACGTGAAGCAGACATAGGTTTACTCCTATGACTGAGCATGATTTGGAGCAATCATGGCTGTTTCTCATACATCAGTGCTTCAGACTGGTACTGGCAGTGCTCTCAGCAACCCACAAATATCAAGAATCTGCACCGTTTAACAAGGCACGTTCCAAACAAATTTTAATGCAGCCGTTTGATGAATGAATAATCCTCTCTGTGAATTCTAACTTCCACCGGAGACCGTGTGGTATAAACAACCGACAAGTTCGTTGTTGTTTGACCTTATGAATTCTCGATAGACGATTTTCCGCCTCCATAGCCGCAGACAAAGTCGCAAGTGTAGTCATAGGTAACCCTAGAATTAAAGTTAGCATTTTCCTTCACAGGAAGTCAGAGATGATATGAACTTGTACTTACGGGTTGTCGCATAGCAAACAGGGGACCATTGTGCAAGCCGGCACCGGACCTTTGCCCACGTCTCCTACTTGATCGCTCCTCCAATTTTGCGCACCAGCTTCGAAGTGAATGTAAGGCACTGAAGAGTCTGGGGCCAAGATTGGACGCATGACGAAGCGATCTTCGAGGAGCGTGTCAATATAGCAGGGATAAGTGGCACCACACCGCGACCATCCGACGTCATCTTCTGTGCCACGCAGGTTGTTTCCAGCGTTGTCGGTCATGCCGGTGATATGTATCCAGAAAGGTGAGATGTCGTCTCGATCTCCTGACCATTGGTCAAGCTGGACATTGATTCGGCATGTACCCTCGGCGTACGGCGCAGGTTTTGCTGTAGGCATCGGGTCAACGATCACAGCGGTTGAAGTCGGAGTAGGAACAACTGAAGGATTGGTGCACAGGCCCTGGCCAGCCGGGCAGACGACATCGAAATACTCAAGCCAAGCTAATGTGTGTTGATCGATCGACCCGGTCTTTGAGTTCCAGCTATCCATGGCAAATGTCAGTGGCTCCGTCACGGTGATTGTCGTGCTGATGTCGCTGCAGGTCTTTGACGGCGTGGTGATGGTCGGGAACTCGTCGATGCCATCCGGGCCATCACCTTCTCCTCCAGGTGGCACGATGACTGGTTCTCCTCCAGGCGGCAGAATCACCGGAATGATAATGTGATTGTCTGCAGTCGTGCTGAGAACGTAGCTTGTGGATCCTTCACCCTTGGAAGACGGTTCAGCGTATCCGATCCACTGGCACGAGGTGCTGTCACACATGGGGATGTAGTGATCTCCATCCGGTTCCTGCATGATGTCCGAAACGCCAATGATTGGACAATCGGTAGCGCCGTCCGCGCAAACAGACACCCATTCGGCACGCTTGCGTAGACTGCGATCGAATCGTGGATGAGGCGGGGGCGTTACTGTCGATGCAGAAACATGTCTAGCAGCATTGCTAACATACGTCGTTGGTGAGACTGTTGCTAGAGAAGTTGATACGGAGGCCGCATAGACCAGCATTCGAATGGAGGTGTACATGGGATCGAAGAGCAACAAAAATGATCGATGGATGGTTCAGAAGATCTCCCGACTCTCGAGAGGCCGAGGATTGACAAAGTTGGTCGATGAGCGACTTGAAGTTCTTTCTCTCGAGGCGACTTGTCGTACATGATTGGTATAGATATACTATGCATGTTCTGATTACTCGAACACCTGCGTACAACCAAAGTAGTGTCCATGTCACTATCGATAAGATTCCTAGCCCGAATAGGGAATCCAGCGCGCCAGAATCCTTCGACTGAGCACTGTTGTGCGCTTGGGCCCCGACTAGTGAGCGAAGTCCAATTTACAGCTAAAGATAGTCTGCAAGTGTTGTATCACATACGAAATAATGCTTGCAAGATCTTCCTCGATAGTAGGCTTGGGCTCATATCGGTGTGCGCCAATGGTGGAAGGATGATCCTGCTTGCCTGCGCGGAGATTGAAGTCCTCTTTACGAAAGTCTCCGGCCACTCTCCAACAATATGCTACATTCAGAACTACCATTACATCTGTTACGAACGGCACAGGTGAACACCCAATTTGCGAATAAAGAAGCAATCTCCATTTATCTTTGCGACTGCCGCTCATTGCAATCTGATAGAACAGAGAGAATATGGCTAGATTCATTGATAGCTCAATAACATCACGCTTTGACAGCCTGAGAAGGATTGACGGAACTCACCAAAGGATTCAAACTTTCATACAGACGGAGGTCTGACCAACACGAAAGGATCGGCTGTCCTAACACTGGCGTCGCAGAATTTCACAGGAAGGATCTGAAGCGCCTGGGCAATCGTTACAATACGATGCTTGGCTGCTGTATTGAGCATGGCTAGACCACCGCAATCAATCTCCATTTACGCATTGGCAGGCGCTTGGTTTTGGACCATAGAGATCATCATCTGCGAATTGCCAAAGGATGCGAAATGAGATTGAGCCGTGGTCTGACAGACCAAAGAGTCATTTGGATCCAACACAGTACCCATGAAAAACTTATTGGGCTCGAAAATTATCGTGCGCAGCAGCTCTAACCAGAAGAGGTCGCTTGTTGCGCCAGGTCACCAGTTGCGAGAGCAAAGGGAAAGAGGCGATGATACTCGCCTTCTTGATTCTGCATACAAGAGAGCTAGACATCTCACACTCATCAACACGAACATAACTCCATCCTCCTTGCACTTACGACAAGCATGTTCAAGCTTCAGATCTTTGCTGTTCTCCTCTCACTTGCTAGCCAGGGTGTCTCTGTGGGCTGCGAGGAAATCGGACTTGATACCTACACCAATGATGTGACTAAAGTCAAGATTACACAGAAAAATCCTCTGGTTGCTGGTCAAGGTTTCGGCATTTACGACGCACGAGATTGTATCTGGCGCTTCCATGTACCGCAGAATCCGACAGATGACGAGACGGAGGATATTTATGCTTTCGCTACCAAATGGCGTACAGATTCCAGTGAGTGATCATATGGCCTTTCAACAATGCAGCGTTGGCATCTGCGACTTTTCGTTGTCCACATGTTGCCTTTTCAAAATGGCCTCGGCGTTGCCATAGGGGCCAATCACTGACAAAATCTTTAGACCGCATCAGCATTGCAGAATGGAGAGATACCGAGAACACTGTGGCTGCGACTATTCACAATTTTGTCAACAGTCTGAATGAAAACTCTATGTTGTGGCTCAAAAGGGCTTCTGAAGCGTTCCAGTACGCTGGGCTTCTGAGATCGTCACATGTCCACCCGCAAGGGAATCTAAACCACCCATTCGGTACTGCCAATATCAGTGAGTAGGGTTGAGACTTCCCACGCTCACTCGTGCACTGACAAGTTTGATTCACAGTCTTGCCACCTGGTAAACAGAAACTGGGGCTCGTAAACCCCTACAGGTCACCAGACGATGACGCTACACAAAACGCAGAACTCGACCATGCCACGTCAATTGGCATCGTCGGTCTTTCAGGCACCCTCGACCCCGCACAGGACTATGCATATGCATTCACCTTCAGGTTGGCAGAAGGGTTGAAACACCGATTTCCGAAGGATGTGATGGACCTTGGGCTACCCCCGCCAGTCGAAGAATTTGCAAGCTATCCCAGATTCCAAACCGGACCCTGGCTCAAAGCCGAGAGAAAAGGAGGAGAATGCGTTGTGATTGATTTGAGGCAGGTGGAAACTTATCTAAAGAACACAGAGCCCCAGAAATTGTCGGAAGTTTGCAACTTCGCAAGGGCGGCCAAAAGAGAGTTGGAGAGCGCCATGATGCCAGTCAGCTGGGCGGCATAAAGTCTGACGTACCCGGAGATGGAACAGTGCAACAGTCGAACAGTGCAACAGTCGTTTTGCCCAGATCCATTCATCACTTTGCATGTATCTTCTGTCTTGAGCTCTCTTCTCGCAATAATAATCACTCATTGGGTTGGTTGTTTTGTTGTATTTTGTTGTATTGATAAGGATTGATAATGTCTAGTAAGCACATACGACCATAGGTCAGTGAAAACTGGGCATCCCGTCCGCTCTGCCATACATAAGCACTGAACCGGGCGACTAGTACTAGAGTGGGTGACCATCTGGGAATCCCGCCTGTTGTATGTTTTTGTTTCTCTTTTGGCTCCGTTCACTTGTGATATTGGTCTGCGTACATGCTTGCGAATGTTGATGCGCGGTCTAACGGATTGAGTAAACATTTCGTTCTTTTCGACGCTGTTATGTGGGTAGCCATTAGCTCAATCAGCTTCTTCCGGATGCGGACTATCTGTTTTGTGAGCTTGGGTTTGACAGTATGCGAGTCACTCCGTTCATTGTACCTCACTTCGTAACTTTCCACGACTCTCCATCCCTTGTCACCTCGCCTCTCGCCTCCATCTCGCCCAACAGGAAAAGGACTTCCTCTTCGCCATACGTGAAAGTCGGCAGTACCATCTTCAGCATATTCGCGATACCCATCATGCCGCCCACCTCCTTCGCGCCGCTGTTCCGCAACATATTTGCAATGAACACCTCGAACATGGGGGCGTTCTCCCGAAGGACTGCATCCTGAGATTTGACTGCCGAAAATGCTTCCTCTTCGGCGGTGTTGTGTGCAGTTGGCGCGGCATCCATATCAAGACGCTCGAGCACAGCGTATTGCCCCGGAGATGGCTGGTAGAGGACACGTTTGTGAGACCAATAGGTCAGAGCGTCGGACACAAGCTCTGCCTCCATTTGGAGCCTGTCTTGGAGGTCTGAAGCGGTGAGTGGTACTCCATCGTCTGCCTCGTCAGAAGAAAAAGCATTGATGACGCTGACACGCCAGGCGGGAATATCTGACTCAGAAAAGCTGCGATCTTCGAGCTCAAGGGTTACAGACATGCGACCGAGTGCGTGCTGCCACTCGAGGCGACGCTGGCCGCTGTAGTGGGCGAATTTGTTGCTGATATGATTGAGGTCGTTAACAAATGTATCAGGCAGGGCAAATTTGTTGGAGCGTAGTTGTGGCCAGAAGAAGCTGGAGAGGATGCGGAAGCTGATGTCTGGGCCATCGCTGTTGATCTTTTCTGAAGGTGCATTTCCTGCAGTTGATGGCAAGCGACCACGTTTGGGGAAGTAAAGGTCTCCACGGCGATTTGCAGTGACCTTGACCGTCGCAAGGAACTCCGAGTGCGTCATGCGATCCTCGAATTGCTGATGCAATGAGTGCAATGTGATACCTTCATCAGGTATGGCAGCCTGAACATCGCGCGGGGTCGGCACTGAGAGTTGTCTACGGCCTGCTAATACTCTCTTCTGCAACATGACTGAGTCGCGCATGTCCTTCAACATGACTTCTGCTGCTTGCAATTTGCTTGGGTCGAAACGGGACTTGAAGAGTTCTACAAGTCTTGTTTCTTTGGCGAACTCTGGATCAGTGGCATGCAAGAGGTGTTGAGCTAGTACATTCGTGACTTCCTTGATGAAGTCTTCCTGGTCGAAGAGGCCCAGGATGTGCGACAGAACGTCCTCTGACTTGTTGTACTTGTGATTGGCTCCAGCATCAATAGGATCTGGGACCCACTCCATGTCGTCCCAATTTAGACCTCTGTCAGCGGGGGAGTCCTCGAGCGACGAAGATTGAGCTGCTTTTGCGATGTCAACGCATACTTTGTCGTCTCCATCCCCAGATAGATTCCCATTGACATCGACATCTGCTAGGAAACTCGCAGCCATCACGCTGACAGTGTCATCTCGTGATCTGAGATAGCTGCGGAGAGGACCTGCAACTTTGTCAAGAAGCACACCACGAGCGTCAAGCAACTTGAATGCGTGGATGACGTTGACATAAACACTCAAGACTTCGACTGTAGTCGCACCAGCATGTAGTATACGTTGTTGAACTTGCTGAATGAACGCCGTGCATAAAGAGGCCTTCTCCAGAGTCGACCCTGTAGTGATCTGCTCTTTGATGTCGAGAAGTGCTCCCTTGCTGGCAGGCCACATTTTAACGTAGTCAAAAAGAGTCTCAGTGCGCTTGCGCACAAGGCTCAATACTGCATTGGCGGCCATGCGATCAACGTCGTTGCTGGTGAACTCAAATCGCGACCCTGTGAGCGTTCCGATAGCACCTTGGATAGAGGGTGCAAAGCAGTCGCCGATCCAAGCCTTAAGACGTGGCACAATAGTCTTCCGCCCAGTCCAGTCGACTTGTAAGCACCGCCTTTCCACGGCTGGACCATCAAGTAGTCGGTGAGTGGCGAGCGCTAGAGCTCGCTGAGCAAGATCACCGCCCAACCCTACGCTTTGCAGCATTTTCAGTGGAAATCCTTTGAAGTTGATTTTACAAAGACAGCGGTCAGCTTTTAGGCATTTCTCGGGGTTGCTATAAATGCCCAGATCAGTCCGCATGTGCTGATACAACGCGCTCCCCATGGTTTTCATCACGCGTTGGCGGGGAAGGGAGTACAAGACGAGCGAGTGCCATCTCCGTATGATCTGTGAGCGGAACGCATCAACTGCAGACCTAAATCTGATGCTTCGCGAGCATGACGAGAGGCGGGTCAGAGGCTCAAGGTACGAGTCCTGCGCTTCTGCTAGAATTTGTGCCGTGGTGGAAATGAGAGCGTTGGCTCTGGAGACAGCGATCGGTGCTTGCCATTGAGACAGATCTGGAAGCACACGCGCTCTGAAATGAGTCGAAATGTAGTTGAGATACCAGTCTGCTAATAGTACGGACTGTTCATTGGCGGCCAGCAGAAGATTGAAAGCTTCGACGTCTTCTTGTCGAGGAGCAGGTCCTTCGTCCGTGTGGTCTGAACTCAGGTATCGTGTCGCGGTACTCCAAGCCCTTGCGTCTCGCACAGCCTCGTCTGCCGCCGATTTGGGAGCATTGAATCCACCAAAGGGTTCTGTAGGAGATGCGATAACGCCAATGCTGGGAGTGCCTTCTGGAGTTGGTACGGTGTAGTCCTTGCGAGGGAACACAGAGCGCAGCTGCACATCGACTGCAGCCATAGCTGACCACACTATGGCAGATACGCGTGGATCCGCTGGGCTCTCGCATATGCGCGTGAAGCCTTCTGTTTACCGTGTTTTGGCCTGGTAGCAAAGCCGGCGATCACATGTTCATGCCTGACTTTCGAGGCCAACATCACAGGCAATGACGTAGAGGCCAGACGTTGCGTCGAGGCCAGCAAGCCGAAAACAAGCTACGAGCACAGGTGATCAACAGCCGCTACTGGAACCATTCGCGTGTCAGCATTCTGGTGACGAACGTGGTCTCCAACATTCTTCACACATTCCTTCCGACCTCAATACCTGCTCACTCGCCAAACCCGCAAGGCGCCTACTCGGAGGACCTTACCGCACGAAGACCAAACATCTACTGCACAAGACGCAGCCTGCAGCTATCGCAAAGATGTCGAAGAGATCTGGCGTGCCCAATGGCGTCGAGAAGACTGCCAAAGAAGTAGCACAGCAACCTAGTAAGCATACGATCCTCCCTGCTCTTCTTGGAATCACCTCTCGTTGACAACTACCAGCCCAGGACAAGCAAGCCCACCTCCTCCAGGCCCAAAACCCTGGGCACTTCAGCTTGATTCGCGCCTACCACCTCGCCGACTTCATCACCCTCATGAATGGCTTCTGCGGTGTCATGTCCATTCAATTCTCCATGCGCTACTGTCTTGGTCCGGCTCACGAAACCGGCCACTTGTGGACGGCTCTGGCGCTCATGCCGTTTGGCCTACTGTTTGACTTCTTCGACGGAATGGTTGCGAGATGGAGGAAGAAGAGTAGCTTGATGGGCGCAGAATTGGACTCTCTGGCAGATCTTGTGAGTGCCGCAAATACGCCTTACAACTGCCATGCACGAACACCACGAAACTGACATATCCAACTAGATTTCCTTCGGCGTCGCTCCCTCCATGTGCGCATTCGCTTCTGGCATGCGCACCGGCCTCGACCAGCTTTTCCTTACCTGCTTTGTTCTCTCTGGCCTTGCGCGCTTGGCCCGCTTCAACGTGACTACTGGCAATGTGCCCAAGGACGCCAACGGCAAGGCCAAGTACTTCGAAGGACTACCGATCCCCACAAGCTTGTCAATCATGGGCCTCTTGGCGTACTGGGTGTCGAAGGGCTCGATCCAGGAGAGCATACCGTTCGGAACTTTCATGACTGGTACACCGCTTGAGTTCCACCCTGTGGTGCTTCTCTTCTTGGCCCACGGATGCTGCATGCTGTCGAAGACGCTTCACGTGCCCAAGATCTGATTATCTTGCTGTTCAGCACGGAAATAGTATTTGGAGAGGGACGAGCTATGATGCTATGAACCTATGCTAATGTAAGACAAGCGGAGACGTTGGATGATGGTCGACAACCACATCACTTGAAAAAAGTGCAGTGATGCTAGAATACTCAACTCGCTAGATAAAAGAAGCGAACTCATCTCCTACGCTACGCTTCCAGTGACAACTCCCTCGTATGCTCCTATATTCGCGTGCAGCATTGCGCGCAGCAGCGATAACTTTCATAAGCCATATTTTATTCCTGCCTCAGACTTACAATGACCAAGGCTTCGTCTGGCGTATACAATTCTCGCGCACGAGTCTGCACATGCCCCCCTTCCTCTGACAATTTCTATCAGCTTTTTAAGACTCCGTCTTGGATGCAGCTGAGATCCTGAAAGGATCGTGTCAGACTTAAAGTAGAACATATGCAGATACTGGCAGGCGTGGAGCTGAGATTGACGACAGTGGCCGTTGAGATATTATGCTCAGACTTCGGAGACGAAAGCATCATTGTTTAGCACGGCGCATGCCAAGATCGTATCATACCATTCAATGACTGTGTCATCGGCCTCGACACCATGATCAGTGCCCATCATGTGGAGGCGGTATGTGGGCAACTCTCGGACCCACCAAGTCTGTGGCTGAAGTGCTGAATCGAGGGCGAAGTTCCTCCGTGCGAATTGCGGCTTTCGCTGACCAGTTCACATGATCGCATTCTCGAAGAAGAAGGTGAAGTATACACTACTTTGTCGGCGTCCAAGTTGAAGGACCTAGGCTAAGCGAGATGACGGGATCTGCAAAGTCTAGAGGATCTTGCATGAGACAGGGCACGAGACTGGCCAAACAAGCTACACGCTAACAAGTCTACTTGAAGCTTCAGAATTCCTTCAGCAAGCATCAGTAGGAGGTAAGGCCGAGCGGCCTTCCTTCTTGTCGATCTTCATACATATTGAGCCCTTTTGCAGGCTGACAACTCGCCAACCAAGACGCTCCGTTGATACCTTAGATACACAGACTTCGACGGGCGCGTAAAGTTCCCAGCGAGACCTTCCTAAACGGGCATGACCCGACAGCAACGCCACCCTCCTAGATGAAGTCGCATTAGTTATCTCTGTGTACCTGCAGCTAGAGACTTCTAGTTTGCCGAGTATAGTGACCGCTTCACTGTCATCCTAAGCATTTCAAGCTTCCTTGTGTCATGGACTTGGCGATGCTTGTCACTCCTTACGTGCTCCATAGCTGGTGGTAACCAGCGGCCAGGTCAACCTCTTTCGAGATTGCGGTCGACAATGTCTACTTCGCATCCTCTGCTACTGGCGCGTAACGATGTCAATCGAGCATATGCCTTGGAGACACCTGTGCCCTGAAGACCGAGGCCATGCCGCTATGACTGACCAACCAATCACGACTACTACAGGGCTCAGAGAGAGCCTAAACTAGTATCCACGACAAAGAAAGCTAGATATACTAGCTCGCATTCATCTCTCCAGTCTTCATGTGTCACCCCGACTAAGGACGAGCGACTATTGTATCAGCTGCAGTTGGTGCATCGCTTGGGATGACTTCTTCATGTTGTCATCCGGTCGTTACTACATCTGGAAGGTGTTCGATATCACGACAACGCTACCACGGAGCGATGTTCGAGGTGAGCAGGGCTCTGAAAAGGCAATGTATTTCTACTGAGCTTGCTGATACTCTCGAGAAACATATAAAGTACAGGTAGAAGACGCCTGTTCAGCACTCTTGCTCAACCACATCGCAACCATCGTTCAACAGCCTGTCTTCGAGTCCTTCTTTGCAACCATGTATTTCCTGACCGCCGCACTCCTCGTGGCCCCTACGCTCGCGTTGCCTGCAACCATCGGCAACACTTTCCAGGTCAAGCAGGTTGCTGCTGGAAAGACTCTCGTCAATGGTCCTATCCAACTGGCAAAGACATATGGCAAATATGCGCGTCTTGGTGCTTCTGCACCCGCCGATGTCAAGGCTGCTGCTGCATCTGCGCAGTCAGGCTCTGTCTCTGCCAATCCTGAGCAGGTTCGTGAAGACTTCACATCGTTGATGATGGCCGTATGCGATGAATGCTAACAAATGATCAATAGTATGATTCTTCATACCTTTGCCCTGTCACTGTTGGCGGACAGACCTTGAACTTGGACTTCGATACCGGAAGCGCCGATCTGTAAGTCGCTACAACATCCCTGAGCCCCGATCATGATGTCTGACCAAATTGCAGCTGGGTCTTCTCGACCGAAACTCCTTCCAGCGAGTCTGCTGGCCACCCCAAGTACAACCCTGCCGTCTCTGGCAAGAAGATCTCCGGCGCAACCTGGGACATCAGCTACCAAGACGGCTCTGGTGCCAGCGGTGATGTCTACGCTGACAAGGTCGTCGTTGGCCCCGTCACCGCAACCTCCCAAGCAGTCGAAGCCGCCACCCAGGTCTCGGCCCAATTCACTCAGGACACCGACAACGACGGTCTCCTCGGCCTCGCTTTCAGCTCTATCAACACCGTCTCACCCAGACAGCAGACTACCTTCTTCGACACTGTCAAGTCGACCCTGAAGCAGAAGCTCTTCGCCGTCGACCTCAAGGCTGGTGCAGCGGGAACCTACGACTTCGGTTTCATCGACAGCGCCAAGTACACCGGCGCCATCACCTACGTCCCCGTCAACACCGCCCAAGGCTTCTGGCAATTCACCGCCGGCGGCTACAGCACCGGTTCCTCGACTTCCACCACTGGCAGCATCGGCACGGCCATCGCTGACACCGGCACCACTCTCCTCCTCATCCCCAACGCCGCTGTCAAGTCTTACTACGCCAAGGTCTCCGGCTCGTCGTACAGCAACTCTGAGGGTGGATACATCTTCCCTTGCTCTGCCACCCTGCCCAACTTCAATGTCAACATTGGAGGCAAGGTTTTCGTCATTCCTGGTAGCTACATCAACTATGCTCCTGCTAGCGGCAACCAGTGCTATGGCGGTATTCAGTCCAACGATGGAATCGGTCTTTCTATCTTTGGTGACATCTTCTTGAAGAGCGTTTATGCTATCTTTGATCAGACTCAGAGCACTCCTCGCCTTGGCTTTGCTGCTCAGTCTTAGGTGGTTGATACATGAATAGTCTGTGGCTGCTATGACGATGTGGACGGGAAGTTGGACATGGCTAGCGATTGGATGCATGACGAACGAACGAATGGACGGAGTTACATATGGAATCAGAAATGGCTGCTACCTTGCATGAATCCTCAAATATTGTCAACGTGTAGCCTGCACATGTCAAGTTCTTGTACTTAGCGAAAGATCTAAATGGTCCTTGTGACAGGATCGTCAATTTTGGTGCTACTACGTGAAGCACTATTACGAATTCCCGTGCATCATACTGGAGATTACTACGCATGAAGTCCACGTACAGTAGCTTATATCTTCCTCCGTCGCATCCCTTCTTCTACTCTCTACACAATGAAGAGCCGAAGTTTGGGTATCCACCATCTCCGCCATGACCAACTCACCTTCGTAGTCTCTCATGAGTACAAAAGCGCTCCATGTCACCGATCTCGAGAAACACGGTGGACATATGAGACGAGCGCGCCCGGTAGCAGCGCCGTCGTGATCATGATGAGCGTCGAGAGCATTCTGAAGACAAGACATCCCCTCTCACGCCTTCAAACTTCTTCTCCTGGTTCTCTAAAGATCACTGGGATTACCTGACGTAATTGTACGTCAACATTGCTCCCCAGTCCCCCCTTGGCATTCGGGGGCGTGGTGCTACGACGCCTCCCGTCATAAGATCGTTCAGTTGTTCTTCCTGTTTTCCCCCGGATCATGTATGCCAGGTTCAGACGAATGCGAGCGACAGCAGCAATATCATGCTTCGTATTGCTTTGGAGATCACAAGCTGCCTTTGCACAGCCCTTCCATTCCGACGCTGCTACCTGACATGCTGATCTCAGAAGATCAGGCATTGCACTAGAGATGGATTATTCCCGTCTCACGACCGCAGCCCAAAATGACCCTCTTCGTCTCTGTTTACCGTTGCTGAAATAGGAATATTTTATCTCTTTCTTGGGGGTAGCACACGGGTAATGAGGACAATGTAGAAGATAGCAGCACCACTACGGGCACTACAGCTCCCTGCTTTCTCGTAACACTGCCAGGATGTGTGCTGTTGCCGTCGCCTCTGCCTTTGCCGATACCGTGCTCGGACTTCTAGACAAGGTCGAGGTAAGTCGACTGTCCATTGGTGACCTCGTCCTTTCTTTGTGACTGCATCCTCCGACGCGAATATGCCTGGATTCCCATGTCCCATACAGGACGAATTTCGCTAAGACCAATGTACTGCACAGTGAAGCTTGGAAGTGTCATGCCGATACCAGCAATTCGAAAAAGGGTACTGAGGTGTTTTTCAACACTACTTGACGTGATTGAGAACTCGTGTCGATGGAGCCTGTAGTCAATGCTAGTGAGCAGATCTGCTGCCGGCAATGAAGCCTTTGCACATATGCGTCGTTACACTTGCTCAACTGGTCGGAGGCGGCCGTCAGGTGCGGCTGGCCTACAGTCGCTGAAGATTCTATGTCTTCAATGACGGCATCATGCTCTAGAAAGCCTGGATTTGTGTGCGCTGATGCTGATGTAGCGGAAGTTTCGTATGTGTTGTGCTCGTGCTCTTCGAGATACATGTATTGAGAATTTTAGATGAGTCCAGCGTTAGAGTAAGCGTCAATTCTCATTTCCATTTACCATTGGTGTTGTCTTGCTGCCATCTCCTCGACCGTCAGAATTGACGGGCAGAACACGGACAATGATTCAATCACAGTTCGAAGTAAAGCCCATTTTTTGGTATCAACAAAAGAGATTCGAATTATCTCAACGATTCGTTCGGCCAATATCGTACACTAGAATTTTTGACCGAGCCGGTACCATCGGCTGTCCTCTATACATATCCTCTCAGCTTCTCTATCCACGCGATTTCCTCTACTGGCCCTTCCTGACCCAGTCCTGCACCGTCTCCCTGACACCCTGAACCTTCTCTTCAGCCATGGCAAGACCCATCTGGCTGTGCGCCTTGCCGGTCTCAACGAAGTGCCTGACGCTCTCAGTCACGCGCAGGTGGTTGTCCCTCACGACGGGGTACTTCTCCTCCCAGCGCCAGACGAGGTTGCCGACGTTCTCGGTTGTGCGGGGCACGACGTAGTGTGCGGTGGTCACACCGGTGATGATGGGGGTGACGAAGCGGACGAGAATGTTCCTGTTACGCGAGATGATCGAGCCGGCCATGGCGGCCACCAGGACGTAGATGCCGCCGGGGAGGAGCTTCTCATTGCTCTCTTTGGGAGGCGCGAGCGAGCGGATTGTGGATGCGACGTCGTGTTCGGCATTGAGGGCGCGGGTCATGCCGTTGTTGACTGCTTGCTCGGCGGAGGCGGCATAGTGGTGGAGGAACAGACGAGAGCGCGCGATCTGGGCGGCAAGGCGGTCTGTAGGCGTGGGCGCGCCGGACACGACATCGGCAAGGTTCTTCTCTTCTTGAGGCTTGTCGGTCTCGCCAGAGGCGGGTGGAGGAGTGGTGGCTGCGATCTCGCGGACGGTGGGCTCGGAGGGAGTGTCGTAAATGGGCTTGCGCTTGCGCTGAGGGAAGTGTTAGAGCTGGTCTGAGGGCATGCGCCGGTGTCCAAGGCATACCATGGCAGCTAGAGGGTCTGATGCGGGCTCCTCAGCGAAGACAGAGCGCTTGGGCACGAGAGCGAGGCCAGCCGTGAGACCGGCGAGAGGCAGGACATGCTATGGGGCGGTCAGTGGCGATCGCGCGTGTGTTGTGTGTGTTACTCACCTGCCGAAGCAGCGGAGCGAAAGCCATTGGCGTGTGAAGATGGTCGCGTGGGCAGCAACAGCAACAGTACCTTAGCTCAACCTCTCTGTCGTCGTTGCTCGCGACTTTCCGGATGGATTGATCGAGTGCCTCAGGCACGTTCAATCGTTCGGCGCGGACTACGGCGCCTTGCATTAGCGCCGACTGGAGTGAACACCCGTCGGCTGTCACATGTCACTTGTTACCTGCCGGTCGTTCTTCTTGTCCCTGCATCAAGAATGTTGAAGCGCGCAACACCTCGGCCATGGACCTGCGCTCGCTGCGCACGGCAGCAGCAGAGGAAGATATCAACTAGATGGCTTACGACAACAGCACAGCAGCAGGGCGCTGCCACCGCATCGGCAGCCTCACATGCCAACGGCCATCAGCCGATCCAACGAGGGAGCCCATCTGCCGGACACGATGACAGGACGCTACGACAAATATTCGACTCTCATGACTTCTGGAAGGACTTCAGTGGAAAAGCGCAACAATACTATGGTGGCAAGAATGCTGGCTTGTTCCAAAACCGATACCTCACACGACCGGAAGGCTTCCAAGAGTTTGCGGACGTAACATTGCAGAAATGTAGGAAGCTTGTTGCGGCTGTACTTGGATACTCGACACAGCAGGAATACAAACGAGTGGCGCGCGATTTGGATCGCCTTTCCGATTTGCTTTGTCGAGTGATCGATTTGAGCGACTTCGTTCGTTCCGTCCATCCAGATCGCAGGGTTCAAATTGCTGCAACACAAGCATATTCGCTCATGTTTGAATATATGAATGTTCTTAACACCACCCCTGGCCTGGAAGCTCAATTGAAAAAGGCGGCGTCAATTGCGGAAGTATGGGACAGCTGGAGCGAAGAGGAAAAGACGGTTGCCAACATTTTGATGAAAGACTTCTCCAAGTCTGCGATCGAGCTCCCGGAGGACAAGAGGCAGGCGTTCGTGGACATTTCGAACGAAGTCGTGCAAGTAGGATCAGAATTCGTTGAGGCGATGGCTCCAGAGACACCCATTCTGCGCCTTGCAAGCAGCAAGCTGAAGGGAATGGATCCGCTGGTTGTTCGACAACTGACGAAATGGGGCACAGCGAACATACCGACGGCTGGCATGCCGGCCATGCTTGCATTGAGGACTGTTGAAGATGCCGATACACGACGTGAGATCTACATGGCCAACCGCACGTCCGCGAGAGATCAGATCGAACGTTTGGAGCAGATGCTCGGGAAAAGAGCGGAGCTGGCTCAACTTTCAGGTTATGAGAGCCATGCGCACATGACGCTCTCGGACAAGATGGCAAAGACACCAGAGGCTGTAGTAAGCTTCCTGGATGCGCTAGCCCAGGACAATGCCCCCAGAGTGACTGAGGAGATGCGAGACCTGTTAGATCTGAAACGAGGAGATGCACATGGCAAGCAGATATCTGACGATCTCAATGCTTGGGACAAGGATTACTACACTGGTCGTGTCATGTCCTCGATGGTCTCTCGTGCTCGCACTCCAGATCAGCTTAGTGCCTACTTCTCACTTGGCACAGTGATGCAAGGTCTTTCGAGACTGTTCAACAGACTGTATGGCATTCGTTTGGTGCCACGAGAGCCACTTCCAGGTGAGACTTGGAACCCGGATGTACGACGCTTGGATGTGATCGACGACCACGAGGGCCACATTGCCGTCATCTACTGCGATCTCTTCGAGCGGGCAGGTAAGTCGCCGAATCCAGCACATTTCACCTTACGCTGCTCCCGTAAGATTAGCGACGAGGAAATGCACGAAGCAGCCACTCTAAGCTCAGAGAAGAGCTCCATTTTCGCCACAGCAGCAGAGGCTGTCAACGACGGTCTCGCCACAAACAACAACCGCAGAGACGGCAATGCTCTCTACCAACTCCCAACAATCGCATTAATCTGCGACTTCGCCCTCCCGGCCGCATCATACTCTCAACGTCCAGCACTCCTCTCTTATCGTGAAGTCAGCACCCTGTTCCACGAGATGGGCCACGCCTTGCACTCCATTTGCGGCCGTACTGCGCTTCAAAACGTAGCCGGCACCCGCTGCGCAACCGACTTCGCCGAACTGCCCTCAGTCCTCATGGAATCTTTCGCCGCCGCCCCAGAAGTGCTCGCCTTGTATGCCCGCCATTGGGAGACCGATGCGCCTTTGGATCCCTCCCGCGTTCAAGAGCGTGTCGAGATCGACCGCCGAATGCAGGGCGCCGAAATCGAAGGCCAGGTCTTGCTCGGCATTCTCGATCAGCGTTACCACTCCGCACTACCCCTGCAATGGCCTGCCGGCAGCGTCGGCGAAAGCACTAAAATCTACCACGACGTTTGGCGGCAGTACTCCTCTGTCCCCGAGCCCGCTGGCACGAGCTGGCAGGGTTTCTTCGGACACTTGTTTGGCTATGGAGCGACTTATTACTCGTACCTTTTCGATCGCGCGATTGCCGGCAAGATTTGGAGAGATGTATTCCAGCGAACGCAGGGCGGAGCGGTGGAGCCGGCTGCTGGAGCGAAGTTCAGGGAAGAGGTGTTGAGGTGGGGTGGTGGTAGGGATGGCTGGCAGTGTATTGCTGGCGCTCTTGGAGAAACTGATGGCGTCCTTGCTGAGGGTGGCAAGGGGGCTATGGCCAAGGTGGGGAGGTGGGGTGTATATACTTGAGGAGTTGCGTATATACTTTAGCAGTATGTACTGCCTTGTTAGCTAGTATTTAGGTTCTCGAAGTCAGATGTGACGCGAACCAAAAATACTACACCCCTCAAGAAGTATTCGCATGGGCATTTGCATACAAAGTCCAGATTCGTCTACGTGACGGATCGGAGCACTTGCCCATTCATTAGACCACCCGTAATGGCATAATTTTATTCTTTTATGCTACGATTCTTTTCCACTAGGGATGGGGATGTTTCTGTTATGCTTTGGGTTGCCGACCAATCAGGGACCTCGATCGTCTCAACTTCTGGACGCTCTCGGCCGTTCAGCTTTCGCTCACGCCGGTATGCGAGTCCGACCGCGTCTGCCTCTCGTCGCCCTTGTGCACTTGCACCAAAGCAAGACGAAGACATACATACATCCAGAAGGAAGTCCCTTTGGTGCACTCCTTTCAACACTATACATGCAAGATCGGGAAGTCTAATAACACATCTACCTTGACTATCGTGCACGATCATACGATCACGCCGCTAGGTTCAGCCCTGCAAGCGAAACGGCCGTAAAGCCCACAGCAGCTCAGTCGCCAACTGCAGAGCCCACCATGTCAGACTCGTGGATGTACCAGCCATCCGCAGGGCCCAGCAGATCCACAGGAGGCGGTCCTAACAGCGAATCGCCTAAAGCGTCGCCGCCGAACCTCAGCGTCTTTCGGGACAATACCACTCCACACGATGCTTCCAAGCCGGCCGCGCCACCTCGAATCCGCCGGAGGAACAGGCTGATCACCAGTTGTCTGGAGTGCAGACGCAGGAAGCTCAAGTGCGACAAACAGGCGCCATGTACCAATTGCACGCGATTCCGGCGGGATTGCCTCTACCTCGCCCCGGCCCTCGATTCTCAGAGTCAGCAGAAATTGGCTGACATTAAGGAACGAATGGGCGCCCTGGAGAAGAACCTGGAGCGTGAAGTGTCAAGTAGGGTGACTAAGCATCACATCGGAGGTGCCAATATTCTGCCTCAGACTCAAGCTACCTCGGTGCCTAAGATTGAGGACGACGACGGCGATGATGACGACCAAGTCGAAGACGAAGAAGCTCTGGAGCCCACTCCTTTGGCTGCGCTGGACGCTGGCTACGAAGACAACGGCGACGATGAAATGATGGATCTTGGTGTCCAGATGGGCAAGATGCGCATTACTGATCGCATCGGCGGCTGGATCCGCCCAAAACTTGTGGATGAGCTCAACGACACTCTGAACGACGTGAAAGCTGGCAAGTCTCGATGGAGTGCTGGCCAAGATAACGAACCGCTTACGCAATCACAACACTCCAACCCGGTCTCAGTGGAAGGAAAGGCAAAACTGCAGGCTTCGCCGAAATCTTACATTGGGCCTGGACCGGATTATATTGCGCCCGCTTCCAGCTTTTTCTTCCCGGGTACCAATGTCAATACCAGCCTCACGGATTACTTGCCTTCCAAGACCGTGGCGGATCAGCTCATAGCCCAATACTATAATGCAGTGCACTACGTGGCTAAGATCGTGCACCGTCCCACGATGGAGGCACAATATGCACTGTTCTGGAGCAGTATTGCCACGGGCAGTGAGCCCATACCTTCACTACAAGCGATCCTGTTCGCTGCCATGTTCTCGGCTGCCGTCAGTATGACCGACGAGCAATGCATGCGACGCTTGGGAACTACGAAAGCTGCGCTTGTAGACAGCCTTCGTTCGGGTACAGAAATGGCGCTGAGCAAAGCGAACTTCTTGCGGACTACGAAGGTCGACACGATGCAAGCGTTCGTCATGTACTTGATACCACTCGTCCGTGCGGAGGTGTCGAGAGCACACTCCGCGCTCGTAGGCACTGCGATTCGCCTGGCAGAATGTATGGGTCTTCACCGAGACGGCACGCATTATAACATGACTCCCATCGAAATACACGTAAGGAGGATGATCTGGCACCAATTGTGTTTCCTAGACCAGAGGACTTGCGAAGCCACTGGCCCACGACCTCAAATCCGGAAGGAGGACTACGACACCAGGCTTCCAGCAAACGTCAACGATCTCGACTTCATCAGCCCTGACGGTGCCACCGAAGATCGTCCCTACTGGACGGACAATACACTTTTTCGCATTCGTGCAGAATGCATGGAGATTCGCCGACAAGTCTGGTTCGATATTGTCGCCCTTGACAAGAAAAAGAAGACCCTCACATCAGTGCTTGTGCGGATCCAGAAGTTTAGAAACTCCTTGGAGAGCCGATACTTCCCTATGCTAGACGACAACAATCCCTTGCAGGTCTTCACAAGGCACGTGATGGCGCTTGGCTGCAACGGACTGTACATCCAAGTTCTCCATCGCTACCTTTTCAGCACGACGACGAAAATGCCCGACCGTCTCCGTCAAGTCCTGATTGAGGCTGGCCTGTCTCAAATGGAGAATGCCATTGCCCTCGAGACTAATGCATCTTTAGCACCATGGTCATGGTACAAAGGTGCTTTCAACCAGTACCATTCCGCCCTCCTCCTAATGGTTGAAGTCTACGCCTACCCAATGCGCAAAGACGCGGCGAAGATCTGGAAATGCCTGGATTACATCTTCGACATCCCACCGCACCTCTCGCCGAAGCAGAAGGCAGAGCTGGTCATCACTGATTTGCGCGATCGGATGGAAATCTTCCACCAGATGCGACGCGTGCGAGCGACGACGCAGATGGAAGCTCGCGTGAGCTCGTTGGGCACGGCGTCTTCGATGCGTGAGAAGGGAGTGGACTTGACATCTCATCAGTACTCGCCACAACAGGATCCACAGCAGAACCATCAAGTGCCGCTCGTCGACTCCTTCGGCCAGATGAACCAGCAAAGCATCCTCACAGCCCCGACTGTACCGCCTCTCGTGCCACAAGTCCAGTACCAACCGCTCTCAGCACAGCAGACAGATGCGTCGACGCCAAGTGACAGTCATCGAAACAGCTCAGCGGGCGGTCAGCCAGCCCTCGTGGGCGGAAGCATGGGATCAGTCGGCGACGTTATGATGGACGACATCGACTGGGTAAGTTCTCGCAGCCTCCCCCTCCCCTGCTCCTCTTCCTTTCACTCATACTAACTCTCTCTCTCCCTTCACAGAACGAATGGGACAAATACTTCCCCGTCGAAACCAACACCGGCGACCTCAACATCCCAGACTTCAACTTCTCCGACTTCACTGGAGGAGGAGGGGGAGGAGGAGGCGTCAGCAGCAGTGCCGCTTTCGCCCAATCCTCATCCTCTTCCGCGCCAAACACAAATGCAACCTACGCCTATCCTACTGCTCCTCGCTCTCAACCCCAACCATCACCTGCCCCCGCTGCTGCTGCTGGCAATAATCAAGACTCCGCCCAGCAGGGATCTCAGCTTTCAGACCTCTCGGACGTGAACTTGGGCGCCATGTCTTTCTACCCTACGCCTTCGTTCTACGCCGATACGCATCCGGACAGACTGCCGGGGAGGAGAGATCGGCAGTCGAGGTGATTATTGTTGGGGTTTCTTAAATTGTATGAATTGGACTTTGCTGCCGCTGAAGACAAGGCCTTTTTTTTTTTGTTTTCCTTCTCTCTACGCTTTACTTTGAGCAGTTTGGGGCATTTTTCTTGTTCGATTTTTAAGCTTCTTATGGCGATTGGGCGGGGAGAAGAGAGTGAGTCGAATAGTGATGATGATGATGATGATGGATAAACAATGCCATGGATCATTGATCGCGCTTCAATTCGTTTTTATCGAACCTTTCCCGCCTCCTTTTGGCTTGTTTGACGGTGGGTCATTAGGTCCTCGCCAGGCAGAAATAATGGTCCATGATCACAAGAGTGCAATCAATTTTCGTGAACTTTTTTGCGCAGGTTGAAACAAACCAAGAAAACTGAGAAAGCATTGCAGGAGATGTTCATCATCCATTTCGTCGATATTGTAACTACCTGCCCGTCTAGCCCCAAGCCCTTTAAAACGGCTGGGTAACAAATTTTCCATTGCGCATAGCACGTCCAAGAACCAGAAGTCGTAAACGAAAAGATCCGCAAAACGCCTGTTTCCACCAACGCCCTAACCCTGTATCCGCCCAGATGGGTAACAAAATAGTTGTGCCTCCAACATTCATTCACCAACACCCCTTACCGCCGTCTGTGCCGTTCGCCCTGCGCGAGAAAACGTTTTTCTTCCTCCCTAATTTGTTGTTAACACCTTGTGAAGAGATAAGACCGCCCTGGGAAATCGAAGAGAAAAAGGAAAAGGAAAGAGAAGAGAAGGAAAGGGAGGAAGCAACAGGGCCAAAATAGGAAGAGAGAAAGTAGTGTGGGTCCTGGTCCAAGAATGAACGCCGTGCGTGAAAAGGAGCTGTGATGCCATTCCCGGGGAAGAAGAGTGGATAGCTCGTCGTCGTCGTCCCGGAAGTCTGGAAATAGTAAGTGAGATCTGTGGTCATGTTGTGTGACGCTGGTCATCAGTTGTGGGTCGTGAGATTGGTCGTGAGAGTCGTTTAGTGTCGGATCGTAGGTGTGTCGACATCCCGGAAGCAGGAAGGTCAAGTTGGTCGAGCGCGAGATAGCATTGCGCAGAAGCGCGCATGCAGTATTCGCGGCGTGGATTGCGAGTCGTCGATATGACAGCGTCACGCAGAGCCATCTTTGCCGTGCAAGATGCTCGGAGCGCAGTATAGCCGGTATGTGAGGTGTACCCAGCATGGCAAGTATGGCCCTCGACACCACACGGAATGATTGCGTGGCAGTGTCAATTTCATACGAGCTCGGCGTCGCCTCACCTCACATCCAGCTGGAACTGCTTGAAGCTTCCATAGTTCATGCTGCACCGCGGACATCCACTCATCCGGCCATTGCGCTGGTTCTCGACCAGAGCTTCCACACAAGTCCCACACAGGCCACATATGCAATTAGTGCAGGCGTAGCTCTCTTTCAGATTGTTTAGACGCCGACAGCCTGCACAGTAGATTTGCACTGGTTGTGCTGGTGCGAACATTGGTGATGTGTTGTTCGAATCCATAGCGCCGGGAGGCATAATGTTGAATTGTGAGCCTGAATCTGTGGAGTTGTGGTGTTGGTGTGAGAGGCTGGACGACAGCGATGAGTCGACAGAGGTGTATTGTTGCAGGTCGAGATTGGCGTCTGCGGGAGGTGGCGTAAGGGCGCGATTTAGAGGTGAAGCTTGGAATGATTGGAATTGAGAGCCCAATGCGAATGCACTGGGCGGTACTGAAGTCCGTGACGCAGCCTGTGGCGATTGGTACGGCGATGCCGGTATCTGTATGAATCAGTCTGACATGTATCTGTTTGCTGAAAGAGAAGGGCAGACAGTATGACGCTTACAGGTGTGAGATCTCGGGAGCCTTCTTCTTCGGTGGCACTGGTAGCGGCATCGATCAAGTCCTCCCATCGCTTCCCGTACAAGGCTGCTGGAGTAGGCTCGTTAGAGAAAATCTTGCGATCCCCACTATTTCTCTTCGCATTCTCCCGACTTCGCCTTCGTTCATGCTTTGCCATGCGAGCCTGCTGTGTCAAGCTTTTAGTTCGAGGACGGGCATGCTGCCGTGAATGACTTCGCTGGAGGGGAGCAAGGATGTTGGATCTATCTGTGGGCGATCGGGCAAGGCTGCTCGGCAACAAGCCAGGTTGGTCTTGACCCGTAGTGACGGGAAAGGAGGTAGGGTCTTGCATGAAGGGCGGCTCATCCAACGTCGGATCGACGTGATAGCTGTGCGGCTTCATGTCGTTGTTGTGATCGGCGTAAAAGTTCTGAAGGAAGTCGGCTTCAGTGCCTGTAGGCGACAACTGCAGGGTGGGGAAGATCACCTGTCCTATGTTATCGCCTGCCCAGTCTGCCTCGCCACCGGCGCCTCTGTGGTATTGCAGCTGCGCGAGAGCGGCAGCAGCAGAGGCGGCGGGGATGAGCGACCCGCGTCGATATTCATCGGACGAACGCTGCTGAGCCTGCATGCTGTTGAAGATAGCAGCAGCATCGCTGTCGCCGGCGGTATAGTATCCTCCATCGTGCTGGCCGAGGATGTGCCCGTAGCCTTGAGCCAGCGATGAGCCTAGGGTAGAGTCAAGGTTGAAGGCGGGTGACAGACCTGACGGATCAGAGTGCTGCGGGACCACGGGATGGTGGACATTGTTCTGCTGGGGAGAAGTGTCTTGCGGCAGCTCATGTGGAGGAGTAGTGATCATAAGCTCGAAGCTTTCTTTTGTGGCAGGCAGCTTGGGGATGTAGTACTCGGGGTGGGCACGGCGGATGTGCTCCTGCATGGAGCGATAGCGCTTCTCCTGTGGACGGATGCATGGTTACTACGGATTCTCGCGGGATGGAGTGACGACGGAAGGTATGAGTCGATGGAAAAATCACAACAAGCAGAGGCATTGGCTGATAGCAAGGATTGAGGCAGAAAGCAGGATGTGTGCAAAGGTACTGGTATAGATAACGAGACGAGCGAGACTCACGCCGAGACATCTCTTGCGGCAATGGCTGCCATCCTGGTTCCGCAGAGGACAGACGACCTCGTTGTTGGTGTCACCCACAGAGAAGGTGTTCTGGAGGGGCGGGCGGGGTGGCATGGCGCAGAGGTCGAGCTGCGGTGGGCGGTGCGGTGGTGACAGCAACAGCACCGAGCAGCTGAAGTGAAGCGTACCGTGAGCCACACACAGCAGCAGCAGCAGCAGCAGCAGCAGCACCCTAGCACGGTCGGCGTGTAGGACGGCGGGAGTGGTAGCAGCAGAGCAGAGCTGGGAGCTGCTCGCCTGCTTGCTTGCTAGGTGAGCTGGCAGAGCAGAGCAGAGCAGAGCTTTGCGTGCGGTCGCGCTGGGCCGGGCGAGGAGGCTCGTCGAGTGGGCGAGCAGACGAGGCGCGAGGGTCTCTGGGGGGGAGCTGCGAGGGAGCTACGGGCGCAGGTGTGGGCTGGGCTGGGAGGTGTGGCCGATCGGCTGCGTGGGTAGAGGTAGCAGGTAGGGAGCTAGCAGGAGGTCGAGCAACAGCAGCAGCAGCAGAAAAGCAAGACCAAAGCCACACAGCTCGAGGGTTGGGTTGTTGTTTTCACGCAGGCGCAGAGGCGTGGCAGCAGCATTGGCTGGTGGAGGATGGTGAGGATGATGATGATGATGAGGATGAGACGACGACTGCGGGCGGTTGCGCGGACGAGGCACGATAGACGATTAGATAGAGGGGTAGCCTGCTAAGCCAGCCTGAGACGGACGGCGCTCTCGGCCCAATGATGCCACGCTCAGCATGCGCAAGTCATGGCGAGGCAGAACTCTCGCCCTCACATGCAAGCGCGGGCAGCAGCAATAGCAACCACAACATCACCGCTCTGCGAGGACACCATCAATTGGATGCGGCGACGGTGCGCTGCCTCGGCCGCAGCCATCACGCTGGTGCAGACTGCTGCACCGTGCTGCAGCCAGCGACAGAGCAGAAAATTGCCTGCCTCGCCACTGCTGTCGTCAATATTGGTGGGAGCGACGCAGAGAGCGAGCACACGGCAGCCGGCCCAGGGCACAAAAGCATCGTCGGTTTGGCTCGTCGAGTGGTACGCTACCAGACATTCGCCGTGCCGTCGTCCCTCGGGCGCTGTCACCTCTTTCGAGTACCAAACATGGTAGATGTTCTCAACATGCTCACATACGGCATCGGGTCAGGCTTCGGCGCAAGCGATGGAGGATGCTGCTGTTGTGCTTCTTCGCGCGCGCATGCCTCTGCATGCCTCGTCTGCGCGCACTCCTCACCGCGTCGCACTTCGGCACACTCCGCCTGATGTGATCATCGGCGCTGCTCGTGCCGCGAAACAGCCGCACGCTGCTGAAGCGCGTGATGGCAAAGGTGATTGTGCGCCATCTGTCGTGAAGATGGCGATGCACGCAAGGGTTGGAGAGGAGACGATGATAATCCCCGTCGGGGACGTAGACATGTCAACTCCTGCTACGGAGGCGCGCGGTGGTGAGCACGGCCAGCCAACGCCAACTCCCACCGCCCATCATCATCGCTCCCGCATCCAACCTCTTGTGCCTCCAATCCTTCCCGCTCTCGCCTGGAGTTGCAGGTAGATCGATATCATGGCGATGATCTGTCTGCCCTTGGCGCCGTCTGATTTTTCCATTGCACGAGTTGTAAATAACAACCACCGTACAGCTCCGCGATTGATAGCTACCTGGGTACCCGTCGATCGGTAGAACACCACTATCAGCATATCAGCGTCACGCATAACGCTCGTCCGGGCTCATACCCCCGGCCGGCTGTTTCAAGCGCTAAATCCTGCCTCTATTTCATGCACTGGTCTTTCTTCCTCCACCCAGACTCGCTTGCGCTTCCTGGGCACACCCAGACCGTTCGTGTCTGCTGGATCAGATAGGCGACACCTCGCTACGGTAAGCGACACTGTACTACTTTTCTGCATTCCGTCTCTATCCCATCCTGCAAGAATAAGCAGTATCCTCGTCTACTCACAATGCATGTAACAATTGCATACCAGCCATGATACTATTGTAGCATCGCGCATACTAACGTAGACCGGCTTTGCAATGTCATTGACCATACAGCATTTGAATACGGACTGCACTTTCCTCCTAGCATTCTCACCAGCTTATACCACAGCCGATCATCCTCATCGATTCCCTGGCGCATTCACCATCCTCATTGATCCATGGTTGTCCGGCCACAGCTCTATCCTGCATCCCAGATTCCAATACACCAAACATACAGACAAACCATTTATCACGTCGCTGGCCGACCTCAAACAAGACGTTGATCTTATCGTCATCAGCCAAGACAAGCCCGATCACTGTCACCGCGAAACACTATGCTCGCTGCCCAAGCACAAGCATGTCAATATTCTAGCCACGCCGGCTGCTGCAAAGAGAATCATGTCTTGGAACTACTTCGATCCAGAGCGCATTCACGTTGTTCCACCCTACCAGCCTCAACGAACAGACACCCTCGTCAACATCACCCTCCCGGCGTACACCTCGACCAGCACCGCCGGAGAACTGACGATCGCCCACTTACCAACAAAGCGTGACCTCGCAAAGGTCCACGACGCGATCGCCATCACCTACCGCCCGCCGAGTACCATCTTCTCAGCGCACTCCCAGCCAAAACTCAGCCCGACATCAACGCCGACACTCTCCCTCCTCTACACACCACACGGCATCCCGCCCTCGACCCTCAAACCATACCTGGATAATCATCTGAAAGAACACCTCCCGCTTACCGCCCTCATACACGCTTTCTCACACGAACGCAACCCTTCCATCCTCGGCGGCAGCGTCGTCCGCGGCGCACCAGGCGGACTTGAACTGCTTCGCGCTCTGGACGGCAGAGTGGAGACGTGGATATCTGCGCATGATGCGCCACTTGAGAGGAGAGGATGGAGTGTCACGTGGTTGAAGAGCAGAATACTGGGCGCAAAGGAGGTGGAGATGTGGGTGGGCGAGGAGGGGTGGGACACAAAATGCTTGGAGCTCGGGAGTGGGGAGGTGGTGAAGTTGGGTGGGTCAGTACGATGATGAGTTGTTGATCTCGATGTGTGAACTAGGCGACATTTGGAGTGGTTACAGAGGTCTGACGGAGTGCTGACCGAGGAGTTTGGTAAGCACTATATGCGGTTATGGCTACCGCATACAGATGGACCACAAGGATTGGGGCATTCATCTGCATGAGAAACTCGATTTGGCGTGCTCGTGATTCGCAAAGGCCAATGCTGCTGATGCATATCTGCTGTGCACCCAGGTAGCTATAGCAAGCTTTGCCGAACTCGTGCACTGGAGAAGCTGTCGCAATCTTGTCTTGCTACGCCGAGAGCCGCCATTTGGTGTTGTACGGCTCCTGCCTTCAGCTAAAGGCAGTGCACAGTCTCTCTGTTGGACCAACCACTTCCCGGCCATCTTGAAAGCCTCGCAACCTACGACCATTAGACGACTGTTCCTCCAATATGAGCACTCCGGGGAAAATCGACGTCCACCATCATGTATATCCTCCAGTATTCACTGAAGCTCTACAACGCAACGGTGGTGACCCCTCTGGATGGTACATACCACCCTGGACCGAGGCCCTCGACAACGATATGTGTGCAAAGCACGGCATTGAGACGGCAATGCTATCTTGCACCGCTCCAGGCCCTGGAATTGAAAAAGATCCGACCAGAGCAACCCTCCTAGCAAGAGACTGCAACAACTTCTGCGCCGCCCTCCGAGACTCCAATCCCACACGTTTCGGCTTTTTCGCCTGCGTTCCGGATCTAGCGAACGATTCATCTTCTGTCTTGACCGAGATCGCCCGCGCCCTAGACGTCCTCCACGCCAACGGCATCATTCTCCTCACATCTTACTCTTCTCCCCCCTCTCCGCCCAAGTATCTCGGCCACCCTTCTTTCCACCCCATCTGGGACGCCCTCAACGCCCGCAAAGCAGTCGTCTTCATCCACCCCACCCACGCAGCTGGTTCCACCCTCGTCTCCTCCCGCCTTCCACAGCCGGCTTTCGACTACCCCCACGAAACAGGCCGTACCGCAATCGACCTCATCACCTCCGGAACTCTGAGGAATCACGCCAGCGACTGCAAAATCATCCTCTCGCATGCTGGCGGCTCGCTGCCTGCTCTTGTCGATCGAGTGGCGGGACTTATGCCTCATGCTCCTGCTGATCTCAACTCGGGTCTTTCTGGCGAGGAGATGTTGGCGCTGGCTAGGAAATTCTACTTTGACACAGCGCTTTCGAGCAGCCCGATGAGTTTGAAGAGCCTTTACGCACTGCTCGGCGAAAAGAACAGGGATCATGTGCTTTTTGGCTCGGATTTTCCCAATGCTCCTGAGCAGAGTATTGCGTATTTCACGAGGCAATTGGAGGGGAGTGAGGGGTTTGATGTTGGGGAGCTTAGGCAAAATGCACTGGCGTTGTTTCCTAGATTACGAGAGTAATGTTAACTGGACCTATGTCGAAGACTTGGCGAGAGTTGTTACTGGCAAAGCATGTCTTTCTTTTTATTTTCTTTTCGCTCGCCTTTGTGAGCCTCCAATTCAAAATGCCCCTCCCGTGCTCATCGTCCCAAACGCTCCCATCATGCTCGTCCCGCGCTTCCAGAAACTCTTCCCATGGTGCGACTCGCCGTGCACTTTTCCTAGACGCGCCAGGTCCATTTCGGCTTTTACCACGGGGTCTGTTCGCTCGTGTCAGGGGACTTTTCTTCACTGGTTTTGCGGCTGCTCTGGAGGGACTCTCCGTTTTTTTTTTTTTTTTCAAAGGAGCTTGCAAGGGAGCACGATACGCACCGATTCCTTTGGCGTACATCTTTTCTCGCAGTGAATCTGGGTAGCGGAAGACTGGGTGGTCGGGTGGGAGGCCGCGGTAGGAGGACCAGGGGTTGTGGTTTGAGCCTTGCGGTGGGGTTGTCGGGCGGTGGAAGGGGAGGGGCATGTCGGTCTCGGGAAACTCTTCTGGGGTCTCGGTGCTCTTTGCGTTGTCATCGTCGTTGTTGCTGTGGTTTTCGGTGGTGTTGGTGGCGGTTTGCGTAACGCCTTTGTACGGCTGCAGGGTTGCTGTTGTTGTGGTCGTCGCTGTAGACGGGGCAAGGGATGGGGTTGACGGTGATTGATCTTGCGCGTAGAGGAGGGGGCGATTGTCGTTTGAGGAGGAGGGCTTGAATTTGTGAAGGCGTGGGAAGGGCATGGTGAATGCTAGAGTTTTTTTTTTTGTTATGATGGTTTGAGCAAGGTTTGAGCACAAAGCAATGTGCATGTAGGTAGAGTTATGGTGAGGAAATGACAAAGATATGGATGCCAGCAGGTATGGTAAAGCTTGGAAAGCTTGTCAAAGAGCTTGATAATGAGTTTGGGCTCTCGTTCATGTATACTTGCACTCTTCTCGCTTACAAGCATAGCCACATTATTGTGTCGCAGTCAAGTTGATGGAGTGGCCATGTGATGCTCGTATTCCGTTCCTACAGCCGTTTACCCGAGTGATGAGCATGAAGGATCACAATTTGTGGAGGCGCAGCGCACCTGTGGCACCTATCATGTACTTTACTCTACATCTTGCTTCCTGCTTGCAATGTCGTCAAAGTGATCGGTATGTCCACTTACGACGCACATGATTCTTATATGATCACCATGCCCCTCATAAGTTTGACAGGGTCAGGTCTGAGGACGGCCATGGCCCACCTCCACTTTACCGCGCCCACTCGTTCCGAACAACCTTCCCCTCTTAGTCGTCGGTTCTGCTCGGTATACGATGCACGGTAAGTGGAATATTTGGATGTCAATAAGCCGACTATAAGTAATACTTAAACTTCAATGGTTGCGATCCAGGCTTGAGCAGAATTTTGCAAGGTCTCGTTTGCCGACATGTCGATCGTTGCAAGTTCTCCGAGTATCTGGAACACATCAATCAACTCAGTCAACTCAACTTACTATAATCCCATCTTGCCAGGGTGGCACTCTGATCCTAGTTGCGTGCATGTGAATGACACTTACTATTGTGCAACATCGACGTTCATTGCATTCCCGGGCCTGCCGATCTACGCCAGCAAGGACCTGATCAATTGGAAACATATCAGCAATGCGTGGAATAGACAAGAGCAGCTTCCCGGCGTTAACTTGCAGACCAACGAGCAGCAAGCTGGCATGTTTGCTCCCAACCTGAGGTATCACGACGGCCTTTTCTACATGACCTGCGTGTACGCTGGCGTCAACACTACCTCTCGAATCAACGGTACGATCTTCACGACGCCGGATCCATTCGATGATGAAGTGTGGTCTGTTCCTTTCGTCTGGGAAGCACCTTCCCGTACAATCGATCCAGATCTGTTCTTTGATGACGACGGCACGGCGTATCTCACATGGTCAGGCATCCAGCAGCAGACTATCGACTTGTCCACTGGTACCCTCTCCGAGATGACGAGCATTTGGAATGGATCGACTGGCCTCTTCGCCGAGGGACCGCATATCTACAAAAAGGATGGATATTATTACTTGCTGGCTGCGGAAGGTGGTACTCAACTAGGCCACTCTGCCACCATAGCGCGCTCGAAGAAAGTCTCTGGCCCGTATGAGTCTAATCCCTCAAATCCTCTTCTGACCAATACCAATACCACAGGACTTTTCCAGACAGTCGGTCACGCGGATCTTTTCGAAGATGCTAACGGTAACTGGTGGGGCGTGGCTCTTACAACACGTAGTGGGCCAGAGTACAAGGTATTCCCAATGGGTCGAGAAACTGCACTTTTCCCCGTGACGTGGAAGAAGGGTGATTGGCCGTTCGCAACGCAGGTCAAAGGCATCATGAGCGGATGGGAATTGCCTACGCACAGCCGCGATATTCTAGGGTCGGGTCCTTTCGTCAAAGATCCAGATGTCGTCGACTTCGCTCCAGGAACTGATATCCCTTTGGACTTTTTGTATTGGCGCTACCCATCCAATGGTACTTTTGTGGTCTCTACAAAAGATCATCTGAATACATTGCAAGTCTTGCCTTCGCGTGCAAACCTCACTGGCATGCAAGACTCGACTGATCCGAATCTCAATGGGCAAAGCGGTCTTGCATACGTTGGCCGTCGCCAAACATATTCTCTGTTCAAGTTTGAGGTTGATGTGGATTTCTGCTTCAAGAAGTCAGGCTATGAAGCAGGTGCAACGATGTTCTTCACGCAATGGCAGCACCTCGATGTCGGCATCGTCAACATTCCAGCTACCAACGGCTCTTCATCTGTGTCTTCGAGCATTGTCCTTCGAGCTACAAATGCTACCTCGACCGAAACCAGTGTTCCAATGCCAAATTCATGGATGTCCGAATCCAGCGGACGAGTCAGATTGGCCATTCAAGCTGTCAACACGACCCATTACCGCTTCTCTGCAGCTCCTGTCAGCGACTTGAACTCCATGATCATCCTTGGCGACCTGTCGGCAGCCTTGGTGTCTAGCACATGGGGTGATCAAGCTGGATCGGGTGCTGCTGTTCAGGTAGGCATCTATGCCACGACCAATGGTGCCGTTCAGGATTTGAGTGATGCTTCGTCCATTGAGCATGCTTATTTCAGTCGTTGGAGGTATACGGGTCCTGGGCAAGAGGTTGATTTTGGCACTTTTGTGTAGAAGCAGAGAGAAAGTGCATGCATACGTCCAAATCGAGATGATCACGGTGGCACGAGAAGTGGTCAGTTTTGTCCAGACTGGAAGACGACTTGTGGTGTCCAGACTGGAAGACGACTTGTGGGAAAAGTACATGCAAAGCTCGATAGTTCACCAGATTCGTCTTGATCATACCAAAGATTGGTTAAATCCGATGGCTGCGTCGAGTCTTTCTCTATTGACGTTGGAGTGCATTACGCAAAAGATGCTGTGGGTGAATGCCCGATCATGAACAGACATCCTCTTGGGAGAAGCCAGCTGGCAAGCATTGGCTGAGGTGCGATATGTTCGCAATTCGGATCTCACACTTTGCGTGATTGAAAATTTTCCCATTCTAATGGTAGTTTCTTTCCGAGGTTGGGATGCTAGGTAATACAATTTGACGTCTTGGCGAAACAAGTTCTCTTAAAGCGTTCTCACCACAGCAATTCAAGGAAGCGAGCGTAGTCGCAACGGCAGCTTGGTAGTGATCGCTGTGTAGTATGAATTTGGAAGTGTGCGTGTGAAATTTTACCAATCTATGGCCATGTCATTGGGTGGTTTGTGGACTCCGACCTTTCGTCGAAGCGATCGTGCAGCACCTCTTCCAGTAGAATGCAAAGTTCGAGATAGTGATGGTAGAGTGCGATATAATAAAGCGGCTAGATCGAGACTGTATGCTATTCACTACGTAGCTTGTGTTACTGACAGTGGTACAGGAGACAAACTTTTGCATGTTGGGATGTCTTCCCATCTCGTGCTACACGGACAGGTATTGTCCCGCTCTTGCGGCTTGAACCCGTACACAAGCCGAGTTCATCTGTAGATATCTTACGTAATCTCCCGTGGAGATGACGAATGGATTAGTGAGGCCACAGGTAGAGTCTACGCGTGCTTTCAAGATCTCAAGATTGGACACAGCATCATCCTGATTGGCATGGTTGCCTATCAGCACGTCTGCACCGTACTTGACGGCTTCTTGTGCAAATCTGTCGAATGATCGGATCTGCTGCTCCTTGGCGGCAGCGCTTGCTGGGATGCCATTACCACCGTACAATGCAGCCACTGCGAGGTCGTGTGTCAGCGAAGTCAAGATAGCCTAAAAAAAGTGTATATCATGAACATACTATGCTTGGTACCATGTTCATAGACTGGGAAGAACAAGCTGACAGTGCCCTCAGTATGTCCAGGTGTCGCAATGGGGATGACAGTGACGTTTCCGATCGAAATACCGACCCCATCTTCAAGCGTCAGATTGCGCGTGGGTGGGTCGATCAAACCGCCCGGATTCGCTGGGTCAGTCGCTAAGCCATCCCAGGCGGCCTCCGACATATATACAGGCGTGCCGAAAGTCTCTTGTAGCCAGCGGGCACCGCCATAATGATCTGCATGCTCGTGTGTAATGATAGCGGCTTTGACATCAGCTCCCTCGAAGCCAAACTTCTGAATGCCGGCGATGATGAGCTCCCGCGCCTCGTCAGCGTTGTCCAGCGCGTCGATCAGGATAAGTCCACTGCCACTATCAATGATCCATGCTGAGACCCAAGGACTGCCCACAAAGTAGAGATTGTCGAAAGCGGGATAAGGCTCGACCCAGCCGGGCTCGGTTGCGCCTGATGCGAGATACGAATAGACGGACTGTGTGATGCATCGGTTCTGGAAAATGTGGCGGAAATTGGGTGTGGAAAGGTCACGAGCTTCCTCAAGGTAGCGCGAGACGTTGCTAACCTGCGCTGTCGGGTACAGGGTCGGATGTTCCCATGCGGTGAAGTTTGTTGTAGGTGCTATCTTTTGTTGATAGCTAGATGTTATGAATGCCAGAATCAAAGTCGAAGCAGTGCCGAGAGGAGCAAATGTTCGAGAACGCATTGCGTCTTGCTGCCGAATCGATCGTGTAACGACCCAAAGTCTCGCAGGCTTCTGCCACCAATTTATAACACAGGGCACATCATTCCTGGCGAAGTGATCATGTAGCTATCCCTCGGGTCACGACTACTTCCCCGCAGTTGCTTCTCATTTGCTTTCGGCCAACATCCGGTGGTACAAGTCCTATACAGCGGCACACGTCCGAAAAACTGGACTTGGACCAATGGAATCTCATCATGACGATCCACTAACTCAGCGAAGGCAACAAGTGGAGCTAGGAAGAAAGTTAGCCCGAGCCTGGCAGCTAGTCTTCAAATGGTCTTGGTATGTCCTCAGACCGCACAATTGCCCACATCATTCTACCAAGCGAGCGTTCTCTCTAGGACTACCGGCGGGCAACTAAGGTGCGACAAAGGGCCAATACACGATTTTGTCTTGTAGAAAAAAAGCAGTATGGCGATTGATGATCAAAGCCTTCGAGTGCAACCTACTGCAATCGTGAGAAATGCGCGTTGCCCTTAGATCACGCTGAATTGTTCAAGTTCATTCGACAAGTGTCTCTGATTGGTCTTAGAGGGTCTAGGCGATGCGTTGATTTCTGCTGCAACAAAGGAATCGCTGCTACAAGACTCTGCTATCCCAGGAATGACCATAGTGTGTTCAGTTCAGATCTGAGAAAGAACGGATGGCTATGAGATGCTATCTTCTCGACCGATATTCATATCTATATTCGCCTACTGAAAGAGTGGATGTCGTGCGTTCGTACCTGCAGACGACTCAAAGGACAACCCAAACGCCAGAGATCCAGAGAAGAAGGTGATAACAGAAGGTTCAGGCGATGCACTGTATGTCATCCGACGACCCAAGCGAAGTGAATCACCAATCAGTGCCGCAGGTGTAACTACCGCAATTGTAGTTATCCCAGAGACAGTAGATGGCTACAAGTAAAGGATGAAAGGTCAGCAAAAGTATTTCAGAAATATTAGGTCAGGCACAAAAAGTTGAGATTCCGGTAAGACCTCTTTACGAGGGTCGTGCAGCCGTCGGTGTCAGAGCGGACGTGATGTTTCCTCAAGAGCGGAAGATGCTTTACAAGCCACCTCCACCATTTGGATGACTTACTGTGCTCGATCCCGTCCTTATTCGTGTATTTGTAAAACGCCTTTTGCTCTAGATTCAAGGTGTCTAGAAAGCGCACCGCTTATTAGTCTGCCGCCTAGCCTAGCGAAGTTCTATGTACTCACTGGCTCCAGAAGAGTAGCCTTTGCCCCAAGGGAAAGCCACTTGTCCGCCGATCTTGTCGGCAAAGGGTCCTTGATAGTAGTCAAGGAATACGTCGACCTGCCCGGTGCTCTCACGGAAAAACCAGGTCTCCTTATTGTCGCTCTGATCGATCTTGGACCTGAAGTCTGTGACACCGATGGGTGCTCTATTGTCGTCAAATGCAGTGATAGTGGAGTACTTCATGCTAGGGTCGCTTTGATCGTGGGACTGTCTTCGATTAGTGATATGAAGTAAGAAAAGCGAGGATGATATCAAGCAAGACACTCTCTAAGACCTCTTTCTCTAGGCTCATGCCTGTAGAGGAGCATGATCCGAGAGTTTGCGTCGAGAGGTGCTTGAAATGACGAGGCAGTAGGCGTACCTGGTCGACACGGATGCGAGTGCATGCTTGAGCATAGCCTGCAAGCAGAGCACTGGCAGCTAGCACCTGAGTTGTCTTCATCTTTTCAGAACTGATGTTGCAAGGGATAAGCTCTGAGAATAGTGCTTTATGTGGGGGACTAGTCAACACGATGCGAAGGTGATGGTACATATAATCATAACGAGGAACGCTCAATGCTTTATACCTCTGGATTCAAGCCGATCCAAGCTTTCTGGTGAGATATTCCCCGTGTCGTGCTCACTCTTCGTAGACCGAAGGTGTTAGCCACCTCAATCAACCCTGTTTAGGCCTTCCATTGCCCTGCTCAGCCGTCTTCAGCGCTTGTATAGCTACCTGCAGTCATCGTCGCGGCATTTGCGCGAGACAGAGACTAGGAAAGAAGGTCAATGTGATTAGCTTCATCTCAAACGAGTAACGTATCCTCGTGTTGCTCCTAAAAAGAGTCCGGAAATGTAAGATCTACTGGTTGGCCTTACCGGGGCGAAGCAAATTATGCGTCGGACCCTTGTAAATTCGAAGCAGCCAGTCGGATGCAACACGAGTCTGCGTTCCTTTGGACTTGGCAACAAAGCTGTGCAGCAATAATGCACCCCTGCTGATCTAGTCAGCTCCGCTGCTATTTCCCGGCGTAACAGAAGCCAAGCCTTTCAGCCTCGCGACAGCAATCAACCGAAACCCTTTTAGCGGAGTTCGTAACCTGTGCTATGCGAGCCAAAGCTAGGTCTAGCCAGTCCACTGCTGGTGATCTATAATCTGCCCGTAATAATCGGTCTCACGACTCCGATCCTCGCTTGATCTCTTCTTGATAATCTTTGTGAATCGTATTGAGATGCTGTCTGCGTTTCTTCGAAAGATTTCCGCTTCGGAAGGCAATCTGCTCCGTAGCATTCACGTTCATAAGTCTCTACGACACATTTATATGAGAGCCAGTTCTGGACTCACCTATAGTGTTGTCGGTCCCAGCCAGGCATACGGAAGTGGCTGAAAGGCGTTGTTCTCACCTCGATTTCTCGTCCTTGACTAGAATACGAACTCATTGATAACGCTCTGACGGTTTCTGGACCAAATCCTTCTGCTAGTTTGCCTTAGGATCTGAGAGTGCATGCCTGTATCGTGTGGTAGCGAACCCCAAGGCACGGAGGAATACGTGTCGAGCAAGCTGTGCGACTCTGTCACCGCGGATATGAGCTGGCTGTGATTCATTTCTCACCGCTGGACATGTCGCGGAATGGCTTTCCCCGTTTGTGTGTCAGAGAAGCTTCAACATGGTTGTTCCGCCGGCAATGACGCTGCTCCAAGAGCTCCAGCTGTGAGGAAGCTAGCGGCACATCCTCTGCCAGGATTATGAACACTCGTCGGGGCAACGATCGACACGTATATCAACATCGCCCCCGGGAGATTTATTCATTGGTTGTTTTGCATAGGACTGTTGACAGGGCTACAGGGTTTGCAGGCAGTTTGAGACACATAGCCTGCTCGGTCTTGACGAACGCGGCATCTAATATGCCTTTGGCTCATTCTACGACGTAGAAGCCCTGTCATCGGTAAACGCGACCTCATCCGGCGGTATGAAGAAATATATCGTAATAAAGAAAGTGTCGTTAAATTAACCGTCATCTCCTGCAGGGAGTATTGCCCTACCAGCCCACATGCTTCTCACACCTCCCAAGCTTCCCTCCTCTGGTTATCATTGCTGTTCTGGATACCGAAAGGCATGTCATCGTCGCTCAGTTGGCTAGACGGCACAGTGTACATAGTTGTCTCTGAAGTCTTGTTGATCCCGCCATCCTGCTGTATGCGTTGTGTCAACTCGACCTCGTCCTCGTGGTGATGACCTGAATTGCTGTGAAGCCTTACAACGCTCTTGTCGCTGGTAATGCGCGAGTCCATTCCAGACTTGCTGCCAGACTTGGCAAGCGAGGAGATCTTGGTAGTTATTTTGGTTCGGAAGAAATACATCACGGGACCGAGGATTGGAGGCATGCAGGCGCAGATTACGCCGACAGCGCATTCTACGCCACTCCAGATCGCCACGTTGTTGTAATGGTATGTGGCGTTGGTGTAACTTCCAAAATCGGCCAGGTACTTTAGGCGAATGATACTGCAAATAGTGACGAACAGACCGACGAGGAAGGTACATATAGCTCCCACCTTACGACGCTTGTCCTTGACTTGGAGTTTCATGAGCTTGGGGACCGGGAGGAAGAAGACTATCAGGTCAAGTAGGATGTTGAACGCGGCACCGGTGTAGATTCCGAGCTGTAAGTTGGCGCAGCTTCCTTCGTGCTCCCCATCCCATTGATGCCAGAAGTAGCTGATAGGTCGGCATTGGCAGAGACAGAAGATCCATATAGCCAGGCCATAAGCGATTTGGAGGCCGATGACGGTGTAGCAGATGTATGCGAACCTATGCGAAGTTGACTTGGGGAAAATGCGAAGGTACAACAGGACGATGGAGATTTTTGTGAGGACGCCAATCGCCACGTAGACGAACTGCTCGAACCAGAAATACTGCAACGCAAGAATAAGCTATGGCGTGCAGAGAGACTGCTATCGTCAGAAGCACATACCTTGAACATCAGGGTGATGTTATGGAATGATACCAACCAGATATCTTGGCCCATGCCTCTATCGGCCACTGCAAACAGCTTGTCAGCATACTCGGTTGAAATTCAGCTTCCTATGAGAGACAAACTCTGTTCGATGATGACCGTGGAGGGAATAAGCATGGCTAAACACATGAGTATGGTCCAATCGTCCCATTCAATCGTGCTGTCCTGGATGCGCCAGCGTGACACAAAGCGGAAGGCAACACTTAAACACGCGACAATGATCAGCCCGGTGCTCATCCTCTTGGTTATAGGCCCTGTGTTCCGGTATGGCGCATTGCAGACTTTCTTCTGCCATGCTTGAGCGGCTGACGACGACGTAAGTAAGGATGTCAGCATAGAGAATCTAGCCAGACCAGGCTGAACGTACTCAAAGCTTGCTTGACCGTGCAGCCGGCGAGGATGCACTTTTCGCTTGCTGCGATGTACGCATCGTCGGTGCAGAGACATTCAAAGTCGCCAAAATCACATTTTGACACAACAAGCGAAGACGCGACACAGCTCGTCTGTTCACATAGTTAGCCTGAGCCTCTCAAGGAATACCTCTGTGCTAATGATATACTCACAGCGCATGTGGGAAGTTCCGCGAGCTGTCCCAGAAGGTCGCTTGTTGAAGGGCTTGATCCAACTGTCTGGGCCGCAACTTTTAGCGCAGAGCACAGAAGACCAACAATTGTAATGAGGCGCATGCTGCAAAAGTCCGGTCGAAAACCCTCACCGACCTAAAGAAAGGTATTGCACGACAGGCCATACTTAGGGCTTCTATATGATATCCTCCAGCAGCGAGCTTTGGTTGATCCTTTGCACCAAAGGTTCCGGAGGGAGGGACGGGCGCCGGGAGAACGGTAGGTCAAAGTTCGCGCTTGGTCTCGCAACAGTCGCAACAGTCTTTAGTTCCTTCTCGAAAAGGAAATGGCCAGAAGGGGCGGCTCTTCGAAACATCAAATCAGCCAATTGCCAACTGGGAAGTGTGTTGAAGTTTCCTGTTAAGCAACGGCCATTGCATCAGCATTCCCCGCAGATCATCTTGTATCATGTGTGTTCCTCGCTGTGTATGAACAGGAAGTGGTACAAAGTGGGCTAAGGGGTATCTGGCCACGATTCGTGTCCAGCAGGTCTGCCAGAGCTACGCTGCTGGCGTGAACCCTCTCCAGTCTGCAGAGAGATCGCTATTCGAGCGGACCGTATGTACACGCGAACTTTCGGTACTCAAAGAGCCGAGGCACATCCCTTGAATTGTCACGGCACCATTCCGCCATCATTGTTGCCAGCATCACCATCCAGCAGTGTTCACTATCAGATCAAAGGCAGCTGTATAGACGTCGCAGATACAATCATTTCTGATGCGTTTCGAGACCAGCCCGATATGGAATACTGTACTGGACTTATTTTGCACTTCGCGGCGACAGAGCAAAGTGTGTGGCCGAATGACAGAGCAGGGTCCTTGAAAACCTGAACGACCTTCGTTTTGCTCTACGAGGCTCAAAGACTAGTCAAAGAAGCTGAAAGCTTGAAGCGGCGAGGGGAAGTTGAAAGGATTATGCACGGTCTGTGACATGATTCAAGGCGGGCGGAGATGAAAGCACGAGGCAAGGCCGGATAACTAGACCAGCGGCAACTGCTCTTGACAGCATCTAGTACCGATCTGTGACGAGCCCTTGATGATCGACTGAACAAGCCACCTATTACACATCCGAACAGTACGCTCAAAACCACCAGAGATAAATTCACCACTTGCTTTGCAAGAGGCTGAAGGCTGGGGATTTTGCCACTGAACACGCTAGGAAATCAATAGATTTTAGACCTGGCAGACGAGTCAGTGCGCTGAAACTCAAAATGCCATCCCCAGATCTACCGAGCCGAATCGGCGGGAACAGCGAGCAACTTTCACATAGTGCCCGCGGAGGGAGGTCACCTCTCAACGGCTTCATACGACATGTCTTTTTGGGCGTCCCGGACGAGGGATGTTACAAGACAATCAGCTTCATATTGTGGCAAATGCCTGGCTAGACGATGAACGGTCGAGCATCCAAGACAATACAGCATCAGCCCTCCGTTGCATGAGATTGCCAAACAAAAGCCGCACTCTGTAGATCAATTGCACCTGCATTGATCAGCGCGAGGATCACGACAAGAGTCACCAAGATGGTATGATAGCAGATTTATTCTCGCGTTCCTCTTGTGCTTTCTGAGAGAGATGTAAACACTACGGAGACTTGTCAAGGTCACAGCCCTTCTGCAGACGCCCGAAATCAGCGACGAGGGTATATCAGCGCTCTCGCAAGAAGCAAAAGCCTCTCAATTGAAGCATAGCCCTCGAGAATCCCGTCGCTAAAGCTTCTCGGTCTTCCTGCGCGCCTCCCGCAAAATGACCAAATTCGGCGACCAGAGAAGAAATCAAGCCTTGAGAACATGGCAGCTGCTACCAGGCTTAGTTTCGGAGGCAGGTACCCCGTGACATCCCTCATTGCAGCCGTTTGCCGCAAGTCTTTCTTCTCTGCCTCTGATGGACAATAATAATAACTCAGTCCCCAGAGTGCATAGAGTTTGTGGACGAATGCTTCCGCTAGCGTTGCTTATTTGTCGCTCGCCCGTATTTAGACCCAAACCTTACACAGCCCTGAACCGAAGTTGCATACTTTGCTGCACACTGACATTGCGATGTCATCAAAGCATAGACATGACTTGTCATACTGGCCAGAGCTCGACAACCCGTGGTCCGACCCCAGCTCCTCAGATACATGATTGATGGCCTCTGACAGTCGTTCTCGCCATCTCACCACGCTGCGGCGCCGACACGTACCGGAACATCAGCCTCCGTACCACAGACAAATCCAGAATCAGGCGTGAACGACATCATCAAGGACCCTAGAGGGAAAAAGCGGGACCGTCTCTGTGAGGGCCCCATCCCTTGAAGATTCTTCAAGGAAAGGGGCAGAAAGCCACCCTACTCTCGCTTACAACCCTTGGGTTAGGGAAAATCAAGGATGACTATGACTTCACGTACAGTGAGCTGATCTCCCTTCGCAAATGCCAGTATAAACATTTCTGAAGATCTCAGTCCAGTGAGTGCCTGACAGAAGAAAATAGTTACAGGAATCATCCGAGCAGTCACTTCACATCATAGTTCAACTTGACGTTTAATGGGGCCGTCGACTTTTCACTATCAGAGAAATGCTATGAGCTTCGGTCACAGGAGTCAGTATGTTCATTGATCGTGGCTGGGCGAGCTCTTCTTGCTGTTTTGGTAAACAAAGAGAGAACAAAGGACTCCAACCCCCCCGACATTGTCATTGGATGTTTTGTATCAATGAGATTGTGTGGATGATATAAGTCCCAAGATATGGTCACTTTACCTTTACAGGAATTAATTGCATGATTCTTCACTGGATGAAAACACAATCTCTAAAGCCCAGAGAACTCGTTACGCCTGGATCTGTGCGCTGCTTTTCAAAGCCCTTGTCACACTACGTATTGCCGGACAAAAGACAAGTGCCATCCTTCACTGCACAATGTCCTTCACGACACCCTGCCACCACACATGACTATGGATTTGTGTAAGTAGTGAGCAGCTCTAATGTTTATAAGAACACATTGAATGTCTCTGCAGCATCAAGCCAGGACTCTACATCGATCGCACAGTCCAAAATCACCATGGCACCGCTGAGACCTAGTCTCTCGGCTCAAGGCGCCTGGAGTTGCGTGACATGCAACGAAGACTACGACACGAACAAAGACATCCCTTGGGAGATGACGGAGATGGAAGCCCTGCTCTGTGTACCATGCATACGAGGACGGTTCGAACAAGCTCTCGAGAACGACTACTCCTGGCCGCCGAGCTTCGGCGGTGAACTACTAGACATTGCCGACTTCAAAACGATCCTGTCTGAAGACCTCTTCACCCGCTTGACGGCTAAAGCTGCAGAGGTTGCCGCGAATGTCGATACCATCTCTCTTGACGCCCTCAAGGACCAGACTCGTGGCAAAGATTATCAGGTGTGCCCGAAGTGCAGCAAGATAATAACTCTTGCCGACGGCTGCAACCACATCGTTTGCCTCTGCTTGACAGGATTCTGCTTCATCCGTGGCGTGGAAGTTGCCCACAACAGCGACCATTTCAGGGCTACAGAAGGCACACCGAACACATGCCCTCGCTTCGGCCGGGTCGATGATGATCGGGCAATCTTTGATGACCCACTCGTCGCTGCCGCGGACGAAGTAGCAGCCATGGAGGTTCATGTAGCAGAGCTCCGCAGAGCGATGGACCTGGCGATGCAGCAAATACAGGAGAGGGAGAGACAGCTCAGAGCGATATGGGCAGTCTTCAACGAGACCCATCTCGCCCGCTGGGCGTGGAACGTTGCTATGCAAAATTCGCAGCAAGACCCCATCATGCAAGAATTGCTTCGCAACGCTCTACGTGCAGAGCAATTACCTGTCGAAGCCAGAACCCGAGCTGGCAGAAGACGTGCCGATCAGACTATCCTTGCCGCCCTGCGTGAACACAATCACATACATGGTGTGGAACAGCAAGAATGGGAGGCCATGTTCGATTCCAACGTCCTTGCGATCACCGAGTTCCTGCATCACGAGCACGAGATATTTGGAATGCTGAACGCAGAGCACCCACACCCATTCTTGCACGATGGCTTGCTTCTGCATCCAGTTGCGTTAGTCTTCAACATGATGGAACAAGACAGGCGCGAGGCAGCACTGGAGTGGATGTACGACACGCTGCGCGATTACACTCCCGAGACTCACGACGGTACCCCTCTGGGAGCAGCTGTCTTCTCCATAGGTCCTGGTGGGGACGCAAACACACGTGTCGAGGTTGCAAGATTGCTGCGGTTCTTCCGCGAGGGAGGTGAGATCAACCGCTTCAAATTCACGGTGATGCAGGGCGCCGGTGTACTGGTCACAATCCAGCCGCCACGTGTAGTCGTCGACGATACAGATAAAGAGGCGATCATAGAAAACATGTATATACTACCAGAGGGCTACTAGAGAGTCGAGCTCCTCTATAAGCTCTAGGGTTTTATAATCCACCTAAATAGCAATATGGGATTCTAGCTAGTCTTTGTTCCACTTTAATATAACTAGGGTTTCTTGATATAAGCTACGTATAGCATATACCTTCGATAGGACCCTAAGAGGGCTATAGTATTTATTGAGTAGGAGCATACTAAGCATTAAGTAAGTAGGCTCTGAGTTTTTAGCTAGGTCTGACTCTATGCTCTCCTGCTAGATAACTAGAGGAGTCGATATATAGCTATTGGGTTCGAGTTTTAGCGTTTAATTGTTTTGGTCTGATAGAATTTTCGAAAATGATTACAATCTCAATACTATATCGATTAGAAAGCAACTTTGTGATCCATGTAGCTCGTTCAATGTGGTCTTGAGGTCTAAGAGTTGTATCCTATGCGCGAACTTCAGCTATACGAGCTTTCGCACGAACTACGTTATCCTTTTAAATATTCCTGACGATAGATTTCGAGCTAGATTCGCTTATGGGTTGCTTGACTAGAGAGTGCCTACAAGAACCTTCCTGGAGAAACTCTTTCAAGTTGTTGAGAGTGCTTTGGGCTATTTCAAAGAGCGCCTCTTTAGTAAAGAAGGCCTGATGGCCGGTCACAATGACATTATGGAATGTCATTAACCGCATCAAGACATCGTCGTGGATGATCTCGGCCGAGCGATCATCATAAAAGAGCGACCCTTCGGCTTCGTAGACATCCAGAGCTACGCCGCCAATGTGCTTGGTCTTCAGAGCTTTGATGACAGCCATGGTGTTAACGAGGCCACCGCGAGATGTATTCACCAGTAACACACCCTCCTTCATCTTCGCAATATTTTCTTCGTTGATAATGTATCGGGTTGCGGGCATCAACGGACAGTGTAGACTGATGATGTCCGATTCCATCAGCACTTCATCAAACGTCTTGTATGAGCCGTACTGTTCAAGCTCTGGCGAAGCGAAGGGATCATAGGCCAGAATTCGGCAGCCGAAGCCATGCATAATACGTGCGAAGGCCAAACCAATCTTTCCTGTCCCCAAGAGCCCGACCGTCTTACCGCTGAGCGTCTGACCCAACAAGCCGTCAAGGGCGAAATTGCCCTCGCGTACACGATTGTAGGCCCGGTGAGTCTTACGGTTCAGTGTTTGAACCAGAGCCACAGCGAATTCAGCGACGGACTCGGGAGAATACGAGGGCACATTGGCAACCATTATGTCATGCTCAGCCGCGGCCTCGAGGTCGACGTGATTGAAACCTGCGCAGCGAAGAAAAACGGCTTTCACTCCATTACGGGCTAGGGAAGCGATGACAGAGCGGTTGATAGTGTCGTTGACAAACACACAAACGGCGTGCGCATCCTTCGCAAGAGGCGCGCTGTCCTCGTCAAGGACCGACTCGTGATATGTAATTTTTACGGAGAGAGGAGGGTTCAAGCTGGCGTTGGCAGCATCGAAATATCGTCGGTCGTACGGCTTGGCGCTGAAGACTGACAGGTTCATGATGGCTTGCGAAGCAGATGAAGAGGGAGTATAGCGACAGTGTATTGAACTGAGGCGTATGTGATATTTAAGCCGCACAAAGCTGGTGAGCTTCCCCGCCGCATGCACTGCTGCTGGTTGGTTTCGGAAACTGCATGCGTACGCCCCGCAGCCAACTTTCCATCATATAAGACAACTAGAATTCACGCGTGGATCTCCCAGGACTTGGATTGAGTCCTACTCGACAGATTATACAAGGCATTCCGACATTGCTGTCATTGTCCCATAGGTGCTGATAGCCGTGACTGCAATGCACTGGCCAGATCGGGGTGTACTTGGGATGTGACTGCTACCTGACTTCCCGGATAGATCGGAAGACGTAGCTCACTTGTTTCAGGTAGATTTTCGTTGTTTCAAAGCACGGTGCAACGCCTTCCAAGCTCTGATGAAGATCTGAAGACTCTGGGCAACAGCCTCATTTATAGTTGGCAAGTGGTAAACAACATAAGCATCTGACGAGCCCGATCCCGTGGAATCTCGGCGCTGTGGCGTTTTGGAGTTTCGGAGATTTTGATTACATAGTACACGAGATCTCTGGTTATACGAAGATTGTCAAGGTATGTATCTACACCCTTTTCTTTGAGGGCCTACCAACTACTATAGGGTGATTCCAACGGAGGCACGGCTACTTGCAAATGTCTTAACCCCTAGCCGCTATCTAGGTTTGTCTCACTCTGAGATCATCAAGATCAAGATCAAACTTATTAGGCACCACCATTCTAGCGTCAATGTGATGTTGGATAAACCTCTGCGAAACACCGTCCCTATAAAGCCAAGGGTCCAAGGTCTCTCTCTGCCATGCTTCGAGCCTTTCGCGCAACTTACCCAAAATAGTGGCGTACTCCTCATCACCAGCGAGGTTCCTAACTTCATACTTATTATCCTCCAGATCGTAGAGTTCTTCCGCTAGTCGGAATATATAGTCTTTTAGTTTACGCTAGCCGACTATCGCTTTACTCTCTATTCCTCTAGGCTACGAATAGCGGATTCTATCCTAAGTTAATAATCCGTAGAGATCGGGTTTTAGGATTAGGGTTAGGGGTTCGATTAGCTGCTATATAGCCTAGCTTAGCTTTATACCTAGTCTATATAAAGGAGTTAGGGAAGCTATATCCGGATAGACTCTTTTCTAAGCTTCTTACTGTTAGATCCTTGATCTAAGTGACTACCGTCACGTGAGTATGAAGTCAGGTGACTAAGAGGTCGGGTTTGTACTCGGTGGAGAGGGCACTGAAGCGTGAAGCAATGTAAGAACAATAGTTTGGTATCGTTGTCTACCAAGCAGTCACTATGAACAATGAGTTGAACACAAGATATCCGAAGGCATCTTGGGTTCCTATATACTAAAGAGATTCGTACTATAGTTACAGTGATCAGTATGATCAGTATGATCAGTACCGCTGAGCGTACTGAGCAACTGATTTAGGGTTATTAGGGTTATTAGGGTTAGGGTTATTGGGTTAGGGTTAGGGTTAGGGTTAGGGTTAGGGTTAGGGTTAGGGTTAGGGTTAGGGTTAGGGTTAGGGTTAGGGTTAGGGTTAGGGTTAGGGTTAGGGTTAGGGTT